>CM074515.1:47390319-48707194 GCA_037379345.1 Perna viridis | reverse complement strand
TACGCCCATCCGCATAGTATATGACTGCAGCTGTAAGGAATCACAAATTAGTGCCAGTTAGAATGATTGTCTTAAGTCTGTTACCCCAGTACTCAATGATCTGACTGGAATTCTTGCACGTTTTCGTCTACATAAATATGCAGTGTCTACAGATATAGAAAAGGCTTTCCTACATATCGAATTACACAAAGATGACCGTGGTGTAACTAGGTTTTTCTGATTAAGCAACCCAGAAGATGTAACAAGCCCGTTACTGACATACCATTTTAAGGCCATACTTTTCGGGACTACTTGTTCTTCTTACATTCTCAATGCAACAATGCTGAAGCACCTGAAAGCAAATCCATGTGAAACTACAGACACATTGAAGAAAGATATATGCGTTGACAACGTACTTTCGAGCTTTGAAAATGAAACTCAGATGATGACATTTTACAAGAATCACGTTCGGTACTTGCGAATGGTGGATTCAAGTTACACTCTTGGTCATCTAACAGCACCTTGCTACGCACCGCCGCAGAATCTGAAAACACCATCGACAAAGAAGACCTGGTGAAAATATATTAGGACTACATTGGGAAGTAAAATCAGATAAAATCTTATTCCAAAATTCAGAGCCCCAAGAAGTGGTTACAAAGCGTGATGTCTTAAAAGAATCTTCAATGATATTTGGTCCACTGGGAATACTTAGCCCGATTACGGTTCGAGCGAAGATTCTGACTCAAAAGCTATGGAAACACAAATTAAATTGGGATACGCCTCTACCTGACAACATGCGTAGTGAGTGGTAATCTGTACTTACTGATTTAAATGAATGTTTTAAACTTGAGCTGCCGAGATACTACTTTCCTGATTCAGACAACTTTAATATAGTAACTAAATTACACATTTTCACAGATGCCAGCCAGCAAGCATATGGTGCTTGTGCATACATAGTTCGGGGAGATATCATTCAGCACTTATAATGGCAAAAAATCGAGTATCCCCACTTAAGGTTGTAACTTTACCGAGATTGGAACTAATGGAAGCAACTGTAGCAGTCATGCTTCGCTAAACATTTGATAGACAATATAGAACCTATGCACATCACATTTTGGAGTGACAGCCAAATTGTCTTGAAATGGATAAGCTCCACAAAACCATTGAAGACACTTCTAGCAAACCGTGTTACCGAAATCAAGGAATCAGTTGATCAACAGAATATTGGAGATATTGTCCCACTAATACGAATCCAGCAGACCTTTTTACGAGGGGCATCACTTCTAAAAACTTCATGACAAATCACCTCTGGAAATATGGACCAAAATGGCTAACTGATGAAAGGAATTGGCCTGTATGGGATGGTAATGTAACAACAGCAATGCTAGGAATAAATGAAGAGGAATATTGTGATTATACAGGAGTAGATACATGTACAATGATATCCGTAACTCAGACAGATGTCAATGGATTGCAAAACATTATAGAACTCAATCGATTCAACAACTTGAGAAAATTACTGAGAGGGACCACATATATATTGCGATTCACAGAGAACTGCAGATCAAGATCAAACCGCAATATTCGAGCAATCACCGTAGATGAAATAAATAGAGCGATGACCATGTGGCTACAAAATGTACAACGTTCAAGTTTTCAGGAAGAAATCCAATACATGAACCAAACTTCAAATTGTAAGAAACCATCGATTATCCGCCAGTTAGGGTTGTATTTAGGCAGAGATACGATGCGCTGTGGAGGAAGAATCGATAACTCAACTGTAAGTGAAGATGCAACACATCCCTACCTTCTACCGACGAAACATTGTTTTACAACTTTAATCGTAAAGGATGCTCACGACCGACAGCTTCACGGAGGAGTAAATTCGACTATTACTCAATTACGTCAAATATACTGGATACCCAGAATTCAACAATGTGTGAAGAACATTTTGCGAACTTGTGTTATTTATCAAAAAGTAACAGGGCGACCGTATTCTAAACCGGACCTTCCTCCTCTACCAGAAGTCCGCTTACATGACAACGCACCATTCAAAGTAACAGGAGTTGACTTTGCCGGTCCACTGTACGTTAAAAACCCTTATCGTTAGAAGTCGAAAGCATACATTTGTTTATTTACATGCGCGTCATTCCGAGCCGTGCATCTAAAAAATGTTCCCAACCTTACAGAGGAAAGTTTCATTCTAGCATTTAGACGATTCTCAATCCGCCGATCCGTACCAGTTACGATGATATCAGATAATGCTACCACTTTTGCATCAGCATCAGAGGAAATAATGGACTTAACTCGTCCCGTCACCATCCAGGACCGATTAAGTAAACTTGGAAGTAATTGGAGGTTTATACCAAAACGTGTCCCGTGCTACGGGGGATTTTGGGAATGTATCTACGGAAAGTGTTGGGCCGTTCTTGCGTGTCAATGGAAAGATTACAGACAATTATCACAGAAATTGAAGCCGTACTTAACGACAGAACAATTACATATATTTCAACCGACATCAAAGATCAAGAACCGTTAACTCCGAGTCATCTTTTGTGCGGCCGGAGAATTTCATGTTTACCATACAGAGAGTCTACAAATAGTGACAATACTAATCGTTCACATTCTGAACTAAATGCTGAAGTGAATCATATTAGAAACAATATTCGCCACTTCTGGAAACATTGGAAAAATGAATACGTCACATCCTTGCGCGAATTCAACACGACTAAAGAGAAAAACGATCAATGTGTCGTCGTCGGGGACATTGTCCAAATAGCAGACGACTCACCAAGAACATGATGGAAACTGGCTAAAATACAAGAACTAGTGATTGGTAAAGATGGGATAGTCTGCTCGGTAAAACTTGTTACAAAGATTGGAACTACGAACCGCTAAATATCAAAATTGTACCAGTTAGAAGTTTGTTCAAACCAAACTAAGATGACACATACCAACAGATGTGCCAAGATGATAGCCATGCAAAGAATCAGAGAATGGACTTCATAATTGACAACCAGTTCGTGATCATAGTGAAAATTTGAATATTGAGTGACTTTAAGTTCAAAGTGATTTCATTTTTATTTCCTCCCAAAGACTTTAAAGTTAACGTTAATTGACAATATCATTATTGTACAATAATTTCACTTCAATTATTTTCTTTTAAATATTTTAATCATTTGATGATTTTCCACTTTTCTTCGGCCCAAGTGTCAAGAATATATCACAATGGACACTTTTTACCGACGTTACTACATAACGTCATTATTGTAAAACGTCTAACTATTGTAACGTCAGAGTTGAATGAAGCGAACGTCTCGTTATACTAAAAGCAAAGTACTAACCAACCCAATCCCAGATAACAGGTTTAGGTGTAGTCGGGTTCAGTTAAGACAGGTTTTGGTGTAGTCGGGTTCAGTTAAGACAGATTTTGGTGTAGTCGGGTTCAATTTAGGCAGGTTTAGGTGTAGTCAGATTAAATTAAGACAGGTTTAGGTGTAGTGGGGTTCAGTGAAAACAGGTTTAGGTGTAGTCGGGGTCAGTTAAGACAGATTTTGGTGTATTCAGGTTCAGTTGAGACAGGTTTTGGTGTAGTCAGGTTCAGTTAAGACAGGTTTTGATGTAGTTAGGTTCAGTTAAGACAGGTTTTGGTGTAGGGTTCAGTTCAGATATGTTTTGGTGTACTCAGGCTCAGTTAAGACAGGTTTTGGTGTAGTCAGGTTCAGTTAAGGTATGTTTTGGTGTACTCAGACTCAGTTAAGACAGGTTTTGGTGTAGTTAGGTTCAGTTAAGACAGGTTTTGGTGTAGGGTTCAGTTCAGATATGTTTTGGTGTACTCAGGCTCAGTTAAGACAGGTTTTGGTGTAGTCAGATTCAGTTAAGGTATGTTTTGGTGTACTCAGGCTCAGTTAAGACAGGTTTTGGTGTAGTCAGGTTCAGTTAAGACAGGGTTAGGTGTAGTTGGTTTCAGTAAAGACAGGTTTTGGTGAATTCAGATTCAATAAAAAAAAGTTTTGGTGAAGTCAAGTTCAATATAGATAGTTTTGGTGTATTCGTGTTCAGATTAGACAGGTTTTGGTGTAGTTGGGTTCAGTTAAGATGTTTTGGTGTACTCAGGCTCAGTTAAGACAGGTTCTGGTGTAGTCAGGTTCAGTTAATACAGGTTTATGTGTAGTTAGTTTCAGTTAAGACAGGTTTTGGTGTAGTCAGGTTCAGTTAAGACAGGTTTTGGTGTAGTTAGGTTCAGTTAAGACAGGTTTTGGTGTAGGGTTCAGTTCAGATATGTTTTGGTGTACTCAGGCTCAGTTAAGACAGGTTTTGGTGTAGTCAGGTTCAGTTAAGGTATGTTTTGGTGTACTCAGACTCAGTTAAGACAGGTTTTGGTGTAGTTAGGTTCAGTTAAGACAGGTTTTGGTGTAGGGTTCAGTTCAGATATGTTTTGGTGTACTCAGGCTCAGTTAAGACAGGTTTTGGTGTAGTCAGGTTCAGTTAAGACAGGGTTAGGTGTAGTTGGTTTCAGTAAAGACAGGTTTGGTGAATTCAGGTTCAATAAAAAAAAAGTTTTGGTGAAGTCAAGTTCAATATAGATAGTTTTGGTGTATTCGTGTTCAGATTAGACAGGTTTTGGTGTAGTTGGGTTCAGTTAAGATGTTTTGGTGTACTCAGGCTCAGTTAAGACAGGTTCTTGTGTAGTCAGGTTCAGTTAATACAGGTTTATGTGTAGTTAGTTTCAGTTAAGACAGGTTTTGGTGTAGTCAGGTTCAGTTAAGACAGGTTTAGGTGTAGTTGGTTTCAGTTAAGACAGCTTTTGGTGTATTTAGGTTCAATTAAAAAAAAGGTTTTGGTAAAGTCAAGTTCAATAAAGACAGGTTTTGGTGTATTCGGGTTCAGATTAGACAGGTGTTGGCATATTCAGGTTCAGTTAAGACAGGTTTAGGTGTAGTTGGTTTCAGTTAAAACAATTTTGGTGTAGTCGGGTTCAGTTAAAACAACTTATGGTGTATTGAGATTAGACATGTTTTGTTGTAGTCGGGTTCAGTTAAAACAACTTATGGTGTATTGAGATTAGACATGTTTTGTTGTAGTCTGGTTCAGATTAGACATGTTTTGTGAACTGAAGTTCCTTTTCAGTAGTTTTGATGTACAATTGCACTAGGGTTCAGTTGAAACCTGTTTTTATAGACTCTAATACAGTTTAAACAGGATTTGGTCATGCAAGTTCAGGTTAAACGGGATTTGGTTCATGCAGGTTCAGTTTAGACAGGTTTTGATGTACTCAGGTTCAGTTTAAACAGGTTATGGTGTATTCAGGTTCATAATAAACAGGTATTGGTGTACACGGGTTCAGTTTAAACTGGTTTTGGTGTACCCAAACTTTAAACAAGGTTTGGTGTGTTCAAATTCAGTTTAAGCAGGGTTCAGTGTACTTTCATGACGACCAAGGTCATGTGTAAAATAACTCAAAAAACCTATTTAGAGCATGTTTAATGTAAAATCGAAACAGTCTGTAGAAATACAAGTTCATAGATTTATTAAAAAAAAACAAAGAAAAATACATGTAAGAGTTAAATAAAAAATAAAAAACAACAAAGTAGCACTTATCAAGATTTTAATTTTGTATTTACTTTTGAAAAAAAGCCTAAAAAATGACTTTGTTATATGAAGACAACACCCCCATTAGGGCAAGCAAAAAAATGCCTGTATTTTCACTAGCTTCTACATGTACATTAAACAATATCTAAAGCAAACTTGACTTTGCCCCCGTAGTCATGCTAGGTAGACCTCACTCATACAAGAAGTTGATGTTAGACAGCAACCAAAATTACGGCATTTGTAAGCCACATACAAAATCTAAAATAAATCCATACATTGCGTACATCAATGTCATATAGAATCATACACTTTATAATTGATTGGCAAGAATAACAATACAAAATCATTTACACTAGTAAGGAAGTAACCTCCTCCCAAAAAAAAAATCTCTGCATGATTCTCAGGTAAACATGTACTTCAGTCCATCTCTGCATGATTCTCAGGTAAACCTGTATTTAAGTCCACCTCTGCTTGATTCTCAGGTAAATATGTACTTAGGTCCACCTTTGCATAATTCTTAGGTACATGTAAACCTGTACTAAGTCCATCTCTGCATGCTTCTCAGGTAAGCCTGTACTTAAGTATCACCTGAAAGTGACTTCACACTATACTATTTGATCTGATAAAAGTTTCAAAACAACTGACTCAAATAAATTTTGAAAATCTTACCATCCATGAATTAAGAACATATCAACCAGTAAAGTTTGGTTAAAATCTACTAAATGATTACAATAAGGATGAACAAAATATCAGACAATACATTTTGTAGATACAAAGAAACTAATCTAAGAAGATTTTAGTTAATACATGAACATATAAATTGTGATCTTGGATGATGGGTGAAAACACTTTGAAATACTATAACAGATATTTAAGGAGGTAGATTTAGGGAAAGGGACACAACTCTAACAAATCAATGGAATGTTTGTTATTCAGTATTTTACATCAATCTTATGTAACCATCAAAGTAATTTGGACTGATTACATTTTGTTTCAAATGAAAACTTGATAGCTTTGATGAAATTGAATATGATACAAACATATCACTGATTTCAAGAGTAATGTCCCTTACCCTAGGTCTACCTTCTTAAGTTAATATATGTTTACTTAAGAATTGCTTTATGGGACATAGCCAAACTTGGATACAGTTTACACTTCATGGCTTATGAACCAGTTTACAAATTTGTGGAAATTGTCCAAAAGTTGGTTATTCAAGCATAATCTGATCAGAAATTAAAAACAAAACTTATATTTGAAAACCTAAAAAAAATCCATTTCAAATTATAGTTAATCCATTATCAAAAAAATAATTTGACTTGATCATCCTTTATGACATAAAAGTACCAAATTAGTTCTAACAAAAAAACCTGTGTTGCCAAAAGAAAGGTAACCAATCAGAAGACTTTTTACAAATCAATTAAATAATTGTTAGACGATTATGCCCAATATCATTTTAACTACTTATCAAGTAAAAGATTCTTTCCTTTATAACGTGCAATGATTATATCAATCAAAAGAGGTAGATAAAAAAATAACTCTTCTAGTGGGGAGGTATGAAGGGCAGCTTAAAACTGGAAGTTCCTAATACAAGAAATAAAAACCTTGGATGACCCACCATTTCCATCAGAAATGCATGTACCAAGTCAGGACCATTACATTTGTGTAACATTTTTTGTCTTTATATTGCTATTTTCTATATGGACTTCTTTTGACTAATTCTTTTGAATATTGCCTAGAGTTTGCATTTAATTTTATTATTACCCTATATATTGACACATGTAACAACATAGAATAAAATACCATTGGTAGAAGGCAGACCCATGTTAGGTAAATGTAAGGTTTATTTAAAATCCCTGACTACACATACATGTACATGTCAACATTTAACATAAGCTCTGTCAAGCTAACCTACAAGCCAGATTCACACAATAAGGGAAGAAAGCCCAATATTCCAAGTTAGAAAATCAATAAAACCTAGGGTAGCCTGGAAACTAAGGGTGATTTTCAATTTACAGTTTGTACCACTTGAAACACAGATTTATGTCCATTATTGGTTTGTACCTAGTGGTTCATCTCAGATGACAAACCAGAAGAAGTACAATTAGAGAAAGTTGGTTGGTACTGGTTATTGGAAAACAAGTCTGGACACATGTGGAGCTCAAAGAAGCCTGGACACATATGGGGCTCCAACAAATCTGGATATATCTGGGGCTCAACAAAGTCTGGACATTTCTGGGACTCAGACCCACAGTGGTGTCTACTTCATGATTACAGCACCTTAACCAAACTGCTAACAATTTAACTGGAGTGAGCCTTGGAGACCCTATTGCACAGCATGTCTACAGGATGATTACATTTAATCAAACTGCTGAATTCTACCTCACTATCAAGATTCTCCATATAAAAACTTTGATGAAAAAAGGCAACATTATTGTGAGTTTATCTTATTTCTTACCAAAATTTGATTTTTATTTTTGTTTCCTTTAGAAAGATCCTGCTTAAGTATATAAAATATTAAAACTTAAATAACTTATGATAAATAATAGCTATTGTAATATAATACATATAAGCATATGTACATTTCATGTCTTAATATCCCGAAAAAATTTCATTAAAAACCATAGAGCTGGTCAGGAAGAAATGCATCTACCCATTTTAACCATGTACAACCCTTTAGTTGGATTGTCTCCCTTTTCAGGCATCAGTATGTAATTATCTCAATCGCGCCTAATGGAATCTGTCAAGCAGTTTAACAGGATATAGTTTACAGGATGGACAGAAAAACAGGGTAATTCTTATACACCCAAAACTTACTGGAAACTTGTGATAAAAATACACTGCAATAGTTCCTGAACTGACAGCATCCAATAAAATTCAAAAGTAAAACAGTGTTTTCTTTTAAATCAAACCATCTAAATTTGTTCATTATTAAATAACCATGTAACATACCAGTAATAAAATCTAAACAGCTTTAAAAGCATGGCAACACCATTTTAATTAGAATACAATGAATTAGTACAAGCATTCAATTTGTAGAAAAACAGCATATAAAAGCAATAACAATAAGAAATAAATTACATAAAAGCACAAAAGCATAACAAGTTTATATTTGCAGGGTAAAGCACCATCAAATGTATTGTAAATTATTACAACTTCAACAAACAGCCTTTCTGAGAACCATGGTTACAAGTCCTTGCACCAAAACACCACCCCTAAGCTCCCCTCTCAGATATAAAAATAGAATAAAATACAGACTTTTACATAGAACAAGGATGAAAGAATAAGAAAAATAAAAAAACTCATTCTGATGTCAAACATGATCATTTTAGCTTTCTTGACATCTCTTATGAGTCTCACATGCACAGACAAAGGAAGGCTGGACAACAAATATACACCTATGGGATAAACCACATTATTTTAGGGGGATAGGATCAAAGTTTTTTTCTCCTGATATTTTTTTTAACTACTGGTATATGACTTTCATACCAATAGCTTGTCTTTCCTTTACAGTAACATCTGTTGCTCTAAACAATTTCACAAAAATTCGCAATTGTCAAATTTGTTATAAGTACTGATTTCTTTAGTGACATCATTACTATGGAGTCAGGACTAATTTTACCCTTAGGACTTTTTGACTAGAAAAGTTTGATCCTAGCCTACTTTTGCAGTTCCTCTTTACTAACTTTTGATTATGCTTATTAATCATGTGAAGGGAAGTAACTCTTGGTATCATGAGGTATACATAAGAACATTAAATATTTGTTCAACAACATTGAGATACGTAGTTACTTGACCATGCATTGATGAGTTCTTAACAATATTCATGTATTAAAACACAAAATAAATAAAAAATAATTGTTATTACATCACTGGGAAATGGTAAATAGATCATAAACAAATACACTAAACCCAACATTATTGTAAAATGAAGGTTAATTCCACTATTAAACAAAAACATAATCAATCTGGGTGAGTTCTATAAAACAACCTTAAACTTTCTGCTTTGTATCAACCTCATTTATTTTACAACTATCCCTGTGGCAGTTCCAGAGGGGGTGTAGGGGGTTTGCATCCCCCTTCTTCATGGAAAATTTGTCTTGTGTAAAATTGACAAAAATGGCAAATAATGTCCTAGCAACACCCTTTTTCTGAAGAACCTCAACTGACACCCCTCCTTTTCAAAGTGTCTGAATCCACCCCAGTGTTCAACTCTACACAGAAAAAAAGTGTCACGCATAAAAATAATATGATATACAACATAGGATTATCACTTGATTACATGAAATATTATTCAGCAAATAGTTTATGATACTGAGGGTCATATTTATTGCAATTTGATCTGAAGTGTATCATCAATTATTTGCTGTATTATATTGCAGAAAAGAGAACAAATATATAACTTCTAAAACTAATAATTCACGATTTTATTTTAAAGTGAGGTGGTCCATAGAACTTTATATGGACTTATAACTTTTTATGGACTGACAGATAAATCTGAGAAAAAATGAAATAAAAACCTTAAAAGCATATGTTTCAGATTACGGTAGATATGATAATCACAACTACATATGTGAATCCCATTTTTTTTTTTCAAAAACATATGATAATCATATGTAAGCTACATATGAGAATCTAATGGCAATCATATATAAACTATCATAAGTGGTACTTTTGGTTGTGTCACTATAAATTCAGAAATTTAAAAGGAAATTAATTTTATAAATGAAGAAATAAAATCATATAAATTTCCACTTCAAGTTTTATCAATTCAATTTCAGTCTCATCAGTAATTATATAATCATACCCACAAATTGTTCAATTTTGCTATGCAAAGAACAACAATAAAAGAAATCAGTAAGATTTAAAATTATTAATGCATTTCTTAATTTAACAATTTCTGTAAAAAAAACCAACTGAATGAATTTTATTTAATATCTTGCAATAAAAAAATTGAACATATATATATATATTACACAGACACTTTTAAGGAGTTCAAATTTACATCAATTGGAGAGTACAGTTTCTGATAGAATACATTAAACAGAGGTATTATAATATCAGCTTCAATTAAGAAATATTATAAAAATACTAGAAATATAAATAATGCTTTGGTCAAAAATATATACAGTGCATAGAAGATGAAGCATTATTTGGCAAATGTACAAAAATTATAATTTTGTCATTCAAAATAAACCTGTCTACTCAATACAATGAAGCAAAACTGATATTAAATGACCTTGACATTATCTGTTATGGCAGGTGTCTGGTTTACACAGGTGAAAACATCTGCAGTTGATTTAGATGCATTCAGTTTTTGCAAATTTAAAGATATTCTTGCTTTATTCATATTAAAACTCCAAAATGCAAATTCCATTATTAGGATTGCTACCTAATCACATTTCTAGACAATGATAAACATCACAATTATTTCAGAATTTACCATGAGAGTTGTGCAGTATTTCTGTTATACTTTTAGGTTCCATTTAGACAAGATGTCACAAACCAATTAATGTCAATATAATTCTGAAAGACATTACAAACTCAAAATACATGTATACTCTGTTTCAATTTCATAAAAGATCCCACTGTATTGTGGCATTGCTAGAACAACAACATGGAACAATGCACATTTCCAGTATTTGTGTTTAACATAGGGCCAATGTAAACCACATATCTATCCAGTTTCTCTTAGGACAGGAAAATTTGGGACAAACCTTGATATTTTTACATCATTTTCAGCCATTATAAAATTTTGTTTTGGTAATGTACAGAAAATTGTTGTCAAGTCTAATGAAGATGAAATTTGGATTAAAAAGTTATCATCATCAATTTAAAAGTTGTTGAAACGCATCCTGAAAAATTGCCATTGTAAGAGTTTTACAAATCATTTCAGAGAATTTTCCTTTTCATTCAGCGATATAATGGGAATATTTTTAAGCATATAAATTAACCTCAAAGATGCTGCATAAAAAAAAGCTAAAATACTAGCTTAAGACAAAATAAAATTCACTTTCTATAGGCCTGTTTTTCTTCAGTCTATTAACAATTAACTACAGTGAGACTCCATCATACCCTGGTCATAATAATTCAATGAGATTCTACACACTGAGAATGAACTTTCTCAAGATACAATGCCCTTTGAACTTTCAAAACATTATTTTTACATTAAATTTAAAACATACAAGCAAGATAACAAAAACAAAGCAATTGACCCGTCAGTCATTTCAAATAATTATGCATTAATTACTTCCATGTAAAGCAGACTTAAACCAATGATTTGACAAGGAGAAATGAATAGGAGTAAATATCATAAAAACTTGAACTTTAATTTGTATGTAAAACTGTCATAAATTTCTGGTTAAATTCAATCACACCTGTTACTTTCTTAAAATGATCCTTCAATCATAATATCATAATAAAAACGGTCAAAGAAAAGCAGTATATATTGTTACTTACCAAAAACTCAGATTTATTATACAATAAGAATATGAAACTGAAGCAATAAGCACTTTTCAATTAGTTTAAATGTCATCATATGACTTTGCAGACTGTGTAACAGCTATAGGACTAGGTCCACCATAATCTGTTCTCTGATTCCAATCATAATAGGTGTAGGAGGGGGCCCATCCGGTCTGAGAGGTGGTATGGTCACTGTCTTCCTTCTCTTTGATATCGACTTTGCCAAACACACATTCAGCATAGGAAGGTGGCACTGAAACAAAGAATTTTTTTTCGTTTTTTCCATTGTTAAATGTTGAATTGCCTCCACATTCAGAATGCTTCAAAGAAATAATTTCAAAAATTACAGAGGAAAACCAAAACTGCCTACATTTAAAAAAAATCTTAACACCAACAAGAATTTATGTAACCGTATCATGTATCTGCCTATAAACATACACTGTAAATGGGAGTTTTGCTGTACCTGTGTATAATGTTGTTTTTGGGCCAACTGCAACCTGCCCTGTATAGTGTGAGGGTGTCATTGTCATTTATTGAAGACTAATGGGTGGCCATGAGCAACCATTTTTCATCCCAGAGGGGTTGTCTCTTTGACATATTCACCATTTCTGTTCTCATTATATCATATGGGCCTGATCCATCAAAGTAAAATCAAGAAATCTCCAGTCCCTTAGAATATAATGAGAATGAAAAATGCTGGTTTTTGGTTGTCTTTGTCATCATATTCACAAAATGTCCAATACCACTAAATCAAATGAGTAAACAATAAATCAGAAATGGCCAATTAAAATATGTGGAGAAAAATGTAGTTAGTGTATTTCTTTAACCCATTTATAATTGAACTGAAGTATCTTTGTACCATGAGATCATGATTCCAGACTAACTTCTATACAGTCATCAACTAAAAATACAGTAAAGTGAAAATGAGAATACCCCCGCTTAAAATGGAGTAAAATATTTAAAATAAAACCCTTCAGCAGAGTTATCTCCCATTTACTGTAAAATACTTTCATTCATCAATATTAATTTTTGTGGATTGGTGACAAATTGTTGGTTTGTGGATTCTTAAAATTATGGTTTGACATTTCCCAGAGTATAAATAAATTGAAAATTTTGTCCAAAATTTAATTTCAAGGTTTGAGTCAACCAAAAAATCCATGAAAATTGGCAACCCACAAATAAAATTACTTTACATAGTATGATTATTTCCCTTTGCAGTCATCTAACAGTTATTATATTCCTTCCTGAACATAAATCTAATTGTAATGAAAAACCTTCCAAAAAATCAGAATCCCTTCAGCTGTTAGTTGTGCTTACAAAAAATGTGGACAAATGGATGGATGGACAGATGTACAAATGTAATGATTCCTACACAGGGGGTTTCATTACTGTTTAAATATCATTCCATTAGTACTGTAGTAAACTTACGTCCCATTGGAGCAGAAGGCTGTACTGATAGACCAATGTCAGATGGAGAGGAAGTATAATCTGCAGAAGCAAGTGACTGGAAACCTATTGGATTTCCTGGCATAGTGGGCGGGGCTGGAGACTGATATCCACCCTCATTGGTTGGTATTGTTCCAATGATCACTTCATGTTTCATCTTTACAGGTGTAAAACTGTTGTAAACAACAAGCTGTAAAACAGAGAGGTACATTTAAGAAGAGATTAAGTGCTATTCTCTGCAAGAATCAGGCAGTGGGTGAATCATATGGTGAAAAAAAAAATCATTATTTTTCAATTTTGCCCAATTCTTATAGATTTGAGTACTTTAAAAGTGGCAATGAAATAAGATTTATCTAAAAGACCCATTTTTTCTCTGTAAATGGACATTTTCAAGTAAGGTGACCAATGAAAAACAATGTCACACACTCCAATCAAAACAAGATTATTGGTCTCATCAAAAGTAATTTTTGATTCAGCAATGTAATGTTTAATTGCAAGTTTTAGAGTTCCTGTAACTCATGTAAATATGTGACATAAATAATGTGATAAAGTACCTGTATGTAGGATACCCTACAAAATTTCAGTAAAATCAGATCACCAGCCTCATTAAATATCTGAATGGATACTGAGAGATGCAAAGCCTTATTAATTCTAAACAAGATGTTGCAGCTGAGGAAATATAAAAGTATTGCAGTTAATTCTTCAGGTGCTTATTCTAGTAATTGAAGTTATGAGTAAATTAGAATGTAATGCTATTTCAGACCTTCATCTGTGAGTGAAACAAATCAATTCTTCAGACAGTACAAGGCATACCTTGTATATCTTGGTTGAAACAGTGCCTAATTAAGACCTTATAAATCTTTGTTATAATGTGAATCAACACTATTTATCACTACTATATTGGCATCTTTTTAAAATTTAACACCTTAGAAACAGTTGACAAAGACATTTGAAATTTTAATGAAACTGCATGAAGAACCCTATAAGAATACTGTAAACATGTTAATTTTCATGGTTTATGTCAATTCGCAGGTATCAATTTTCGTAGTTTCAAAAAATGGATAGCGTTATACAGTCTTAAAAATCAATTTGGTAGGTACAGTTTTTCGCGGTTTTCTGTCCCCAGCAAAAAAAGTGAAAATGAGTACAGTAGGTCTTTAGACATTCTGGCCTCAATAAGAAATCTTACTATAACATTGTATTGCAGTTCAATGATATTACATCCCTCTAGCATTGATGGTGGCAGAGCAGGTACAGTGGCAGCTCCTTTAAACGTCTGACTCTGATTTTTTGGTATGTTTACTTTCTCATTGAAAAGCTTGAATGCTGCTTTCTTCGTGTAGTAGTGTAATTTTCCTGATGAAAATACTCGATCTGATTCACCAGCAAATGTGGCATTCTGGAAAGAAATATTTAGTTTAGAATCAAATTGGATTAAAATGAAATCTTTTAATGTATCATATCATTGCTGCATTTTAAGATTATTAATTAAAATGAAATGCTTGTCAAGCTCAGCTTAATACAACCGCAAAAGTAAAACCCTGTGTTACAGTTTCATTCCCTTACAAACAAAACCTTCCATACAAGAAGTCACAATGACTTAAGTTGCAAATCAACAAACTTAATATATGGATTAGAATGCAACTTATGTGGTTTAATATATGTCGGAGAAACGCAAGAACGATTAAATAAAAGAATGTGCGGTCATCATTTGGGAATTATCACCACCAAATTCCCGACAATTTATCAACACTTTAATCAACAAGATCATTCAATCATCTCCATGAAAGTTCGTATTTTCGAAAATATTTACCATCCTACGAACAGTCCCATTCTAAGTAAAAACTATCGTAGGAAAAGAGAGGAGTACTGGATACACAGACTAGGTACTGCAATACCTTACAGATGCGATGACAACATCAAAAGTATAGGAAACCTTTCAAGCCAATATAATAATAGCATAAATGTGATAAATTTATGTGACAAAAATCCAAGACGGGAAAGGAGTCATGGCCATCGCCACTATACGTTACCTAAGTTACATGATGTCTCCATAGATGGTCTCCTTCCTTTCATACAAAAACCTCTTGAACTTCATCACATTAGAACCAAACTTTATTCTATACCTCTCACTCTACTACACTCCCTTTACAAAACAAGTCTTGACACTCCTGTTTCTGACCCCACCTCATCATTATACAGACTTGTTGCCATCATTTTGGAGATTGGTTTCCACAGACTCTTTAAACCAGTTTGTGTGAAAAGTCAAGATGAAGAAAAACGATCATTTCTTCCACTACCATTAGTCAACAAAGGTATAGATGCAATTAATTTGGCTAACATACTCCATCACAAAAACGTTACCAACAAAATTCCCTCATATTTCAAAGACAAATCCATACCAATAATTTCATATTCCTATACTTCACCCATCGCATCCAAAATTTTCCATTATAATATGCTATTGCAGAACCTCGAGATTGAGGACTTCAAGGCTAAACCACCTGACTGTTCTTGCAAAACCTCACCATTCAAATATGGTCCTTCTGGTCACATCGTTACGGGAGATTTAACCATTATCGAAAACGAATCTCTGCGTAATATCCTTTCTAAAGGTCCCAAGTACCGTGAACCACACTCCATAAATTGGAATTATAACTTTAAAGTTCTTATGGATGCTGTCGAGGACTATGCAAGAAAATGGATAAAACGAGAACAAGAAGACATTGATTCTCTGTCAGAGTGGTTAAAGGCCGCGAGGTCTTTAATTTTGAAATGAATGAAAGTTTTAAGCAGGTCAATGAGTGCCAAGACTACATCAGTTTTCAAAGACCCCGATGAAGCAAAAACATTGTCTACTATACATGACAAATATGTTGTCGTACCAGCAGACAAAGCCCAAAACAACATTGTTTTTGTCTGCAAAACGTTTTATATCCAATGTTTATTATCAGAGGTAGACGTAAAAAATAATAGCAGTGATAAGGCCTACACTGCTACCACTCTCTCCAAAAAAGAGATTGTGGAAAACCATAAATCTGTGCTATCCTCTTTTGGTCTCTTTACCAAGGACGATGATTGTGATTTATTTTCTATGTACTGGATTCCTAAACTTCACAAGAATCCATACAAACAACATTTCATAGCTGGATCTGCAAAATGTACCACCAAACCTCTTTCAAAACTTTTAACTTCTATACTCACAACTGTCAAAGAGGGTCTACAGTCCTACCACAATACTTGTTACTCCCTTAGTGGAATTAATTTAATGTGGATCCTGAAAAATTCGAAAGATCTTTTGGAGACAATCAGTTCAAGAATATTATCTGAATATAACAGCATTAAAACCTATGATTTTTCAACACTGTATACTTCTATTCCCCATACTCAGTTAAAATCCTGACTTAAAAACATTATATATCGTTGTTTACACCTAGATACAAATATATAGTTCTTGGTAGAGATTCCTCATACTTTGTAAGAAATTATTCCAAATCATCTTCCAAATATACAGAAAAAGATGTTTACAAAATGCTGGAATTTTTAATTGACAACATATTTGTCCAGTGTGGTGGACGTGTCTTTCAACAAACGGTCGGCATTCCAATAGGAACAAATTGTGCTCCTTTACTTGCTGACCTATTCCTTCACTCTTATGAGGCTGACTTTATAGCTGATCTTATCAGAAAGAAAGAATATTGTTTGGCTAGATCCTTCAATCTCAGTTTCCGCTATATAGATGACGTATTATCTTTAAACAATCCTAATTTCGGGGATTTGATACATCGCATCTACCCAAAAGAACTTGAGATAAAGGATACTACAGACACTGTGAAGTCAGCCTCATATCTTGACATACACTTAGAAATCGATGGTAATGGAAAACTATTGACCAAACTTTACGATAAACTTGATGACTTTTCATTCAGAGTTGTCAAATTTCCTTTCATTTGTGGCAACATCCCTTCGGCTCCTGCATATGGAGTGTTGTTCATATCACAACTCATACGTTATGCCAGAGCTTGCCGAAACTACGCAGACTTTTTGTATTGCCCTAGAACGCTAACAAATAGGCTTCTGAAGCAGGGTTATGTTGCTACAAGATTGAAGTCATCACTACAGAAGTTTTATGGTCGTTATCATGAACTCTTGGATCGTTATGGTGTATCTATCAGCACCATGAGAACTGATTTATTCAACGGGTCATAGCTTTTCTTCCCTCGTTTGTCTACCCTGGACTTGACTTTTTATGAGCAACTCGGCGGGTGTTTCTAGAAAAGCAAAGGACGCTTACCCTACCGGTGCACCTGGTCCATGCTCCCAGTTTTTAGTGGAGTCTGAGTTGCTCATTTACTTTTGTTACTTTGTATGTATGATTTTAGTTACTTTATGTTCTTTGTTGTGTATGTCTGTTTTCCATGTCCGGTCTTTGTCCCTGGATTACATTCTTTTGATTACCGCTATAACCTTGGTTCCCTTGATTACTCTTTCAGTAAGTATGGACACACCGTTCAAACTAGATACAGCTTTGATTTTATTTATTGTAATTGGACACTTGACCCTTTTTTTATTCCTAATTCCTCAAAGGTTCCAGTCACAACCTCCAAAATTAATCCCAGCCTTCATTTGACAGCATGGTACTTTGTGGCAGAATTTCAAAGAGATCCATTCCCTTTTACTCAAGTTATCATCCAGAAATGAGAGCAATTCATGATTTGGGCTGCTTTGTGGATCCTAATTACTAATTGGCTCAAGACGCAACCCTACAAAATCAATCCCAGTTTCCTTTTGAGGAATGGCACCTTTTAGTACAATTTAAAAGAGAGACAATTTCTTTTCCATTAAGATACTGTCTAGATATCAGGAAAACACTTGTTTCTGGTCCCTTTTAAGTCCCTAACTCCATTATTGTTTCATGTCATAGCCCCAAAACTAATTCAAGTCTTCCTTTGGTTCCTAATGGTACACTTGCACCTTGTGGTGCAGTCTTAAAACAAAATCCAATTACTTATAGTGAAGTTCATATCTTGATATCAGGAAAATCCCCCTAAATGGTTCAAGTCTTTACCCCAAATCAATCCTTGTCTGACTTTTGTAGTACAAAATGTTGTAGAGCAATGACACAGACATCCATATACCTTCACAGGAGTTATACAGTTAAATTCTATAAAATGCTTGTTTTTGTTACTTTTGTTGTTGAATGTTGGTGCACAGACAGACAGCAGTATGTTGGAAAAGAAAAATATCTAAAAAAGAATATCTTACTTGCCGCAGTATCAAATCCATATCTTCAACATTGTTGTCACTTCTGTTATCCACATAAATCTCATAAACAAGAGGCTCCCCAGGTACATAGGCAGTTTTGTTGATGTTTAGTTTGACAGTCATCATACCTTCCTCGCTGCATTTACAACAAAAAAATCCTTCTATCTTCTGATCCACACTATCAACAATTGGGTTCTAAAGAAACAAACAAGTTCTAAATTGTATCCAAAAATATTTGGTAAGGTTTAAAGTATAGTTCTATGTAAAAAATCTAGTTCAAAATTAATGCAAGAAGTAAGCCAGCCACCATCTACATAAAGCCACAAACCAAATTTGATATCAATCCATTGTGATGAAAATTTTCTCTACCATTCCTTATTGTGAAAAACAGCAAAGTCCAACAAAACAGGATGTTGAAATTGTACGGCACTTAAAATTGGTTAATACATATGCTACATCTACATAAAGCCACACATCAACCTTGAAATCAAGCCATTCAATTGGAGCTGAGATGACTGTGATGAAATTTTGAAAGACGGACGGACAACGTAATTCTAATACATGTTGTATTACATATAAAATTTGATATCATATCTATATATATTATTATATAGATAGCTGTGTTTGATTGAATGTTCCCAGTGTAAAAAATTTCAGTAATTCACACTGCAAAATAAATTCGGTAATTTCACTCTATGGCCTTCTCCCGCCAAAATGTCACAACTTTAATATCAATCCGCCAATCACAGAATTTACAATTCATGTTGAAAATATCGATAAATTACAATGAAGATCTATACAATAAATAGGTTATTGTGAATAACCAAAATATGATCACTCGTACCAAGAAAGCTCGAGGATTTAACTCATGTGTGAACAAGTTCCGCACACTCGTTAAATTTAGGCATTCTTCAGCAATTGTGATAACATTTCACTCCAATTAATTACCCTATTAATATTAAACTAGTCTTAAACTTATCATAGCTTCACCCGATGAATGGGGCCCCGTGCAGGTCCGGGTGTTAAAAGAATAGGCCTGCAGCAGCGCTAAGCTTGTCGTATAAGGCGACTAAATGGTGCTCAGAAACCTAGCTGGGGCTATAATAAGTTTTAAGTTTGTCATAAATTAATCTCATGTGATTAGAATTCAAGTGATATTCAGTTTCTGCTTGTTGATATAAGTCTATCTTCAAAATATTCATGCAGATACAAGTATTACAAACTTAGATATTATTACAAAGTTGTTCCAAAAAAGTGACATTTGCAATAATTGACTTCAGAAAGTTTATCTGCAGATCACATATAACCTCGCATTGTGATATCATATATAAAAACCACATTCTAATTTATTTTAGGTGTACAAAGGTCACAGCTCATGAACAGTAAATACAGTATACACAAATCTAACTTGACTTGGATTTTATGGCCGTAAGCATTTGGCTAATGGTCTGGAAAGCTTTGGATTTTTTATCAGGAAAGGAGTTGACAAACTAACTTGAAAATCATATTTTACATGTGCGTTCTATGTACCTTTGACTTGTTTGTAAGAGTATTAAATTATGTTCCCAGTTTTTAGTGGAGTCCGAGTTGCTCATTTGCTTTTGTTACTTTGTATGTATGATTTTAGTTACTTTATGTTCTTTGTTGTGTATGTCTGTTTTCCATGTCCGGTCTTTGTCGCTGGATTACATTCTTTTGATTACCGCTATAACCTTGGTTCCCTTGTTTACTCTTCCATAACTGAGGCAAAAAGTGTAACAAAGTTATTAAAAAAAGTAAAAATCTTATTTAGTTACATATATGTTACACATCAAACTTGAGATAACTTGTGATGAAATAACAAAGTGCAATAACAAATAAGCACAATCACAAGTGAGTAAAATTGTATGAGTGAATTGATTTTTATTTACAGTACATGTATAATACCTACCAAGGCTTGGTGAAACTTATTGCAGTCTAGATGGCGGATGACTGTAAACGGTTGTTTATATCCTTGGTCAAACTTCCACGGTCTTGTAATGTTGGCTTCCGTAGTGTATCTTATGTAACCCTTCTTTCCCTCATAGGAACTAGGAATTTCATTCCCAAGCTGTACAGTAAATGGATAGGAAAAGTCTCCTGCTGGATGCATTGTAGATTCTCCTGAGGCATCTAAAAACAGACAAGTATTTTAGTATGACAACAATCTTCATCTTCTCTTAAAATAATAATCCAACTCTACACATATAATATGTCTGTAGGTTTATGCTTAGCAGGGCGCAGCTTAATACGACTGCAGAGGTCAAACCCGGAACAGTTGGGGCAAGTATGGACACACCATTCAAACTTGATATGGCTTTGAAATTTTGATTTTTATTATTAGATACTTGACACAGGATAAAAATTTGATGAGAATTGAAGTGGTTACTTTTTGTCCTTAAGATTTATCCCTAATTGGGTCCAGTTAAAACCTAAAATCTCTCAAACCCAACCTTATCTTATGGCATCTTGTATTAAAATTTATGTGCTCCATTCACTTTTAACTCAAGTTATTGTCCATACATAAATAAAAATTTTTTTCAGGCCTCTTTTTGGTGCCTTATACCAAAAAGGCTCAAGTCGCAAATCTAAAAATTAATCCTAATCTTCTCTTGGTAGTATAGCACCTTGTAGTACAACTTTAAAGAGATCACTTCATTAATAGCAGAGCTGGTCTCCATTACAATCACAGTAATTGATTAAATTACAATTACTTAACAACCAAATGTATGATTAAATTACAATTAATATTACAGTATTTCTAATAGTAAAGTAATCATGATTACATCTGATTACAATGAATGTTTTATTTGTATTTCCAACTATATGGCGTATTATAAATATAACAGTGGTGGGAAGAGCACACTGTACTTTTATTTTTCCACATATTGAAATAATCCAAAAAATGTATCTTATCCCAGTTATGTGCATGAACTATCATGAAAAGTTCTATTCCTTTTAAACTAAAGTCGGATTCTTTATTTTGTTGAACTGTTATAGATATATAGATTCTCCTTCAGTCTCAAGGGGATTACAGGATTTCTCCACTCCAGATTGTTAAAATCTAAAATTTAACTACCGAGAGTGGAGAAATCTTTTAATCCTGAGATAAATGAGGGAGAATATGTTTCTCCCATGAATAAAACAATAAAAATAATTAAAACAACACCCTAAATTCTCCCAAATTCAACTCAGTCAATAAAGACCTCCCCTCCAGTCATCAAGTTATTGCGTCATCGATATTGCTACCATTATGATTAGCTGATACACTACCAACTAATCTTTTAAAATAGGAATAACATTCGTAAATCAACAAGTATTTAATTGATCAACAATACAAATAACAACTGTAAACATGGTAAGCATGGGAGTCTTTGCATGACATTTTAATTTCCTGGCACTTGGCAGGAAATTACAAATTTTTAATCATTCGCTCGGGCGGTGTGAACGAAGCCTATGAATGGGAGAAAAGTATTTCCACAACTTCATAAGTACATGTAATTCCATATACCGTTGTATAATAATGCAAGTAAGAAAATGTCAAACAAAATGTTTATTAAATAATAAATTTAGTCCTTTCATCTTCCTTTAGGGAGATATTTTTGATTTATTAACAAATGAATTTTACCAAATAAAAATTAATGGAATAAATGTACAACTAGGCACACAATAACGTGAAAAAACTTGTATTCTATTTTGGAATGTTTAGAGCTAATGATAAAATTGAATGATAAACTAGCATTAAATGTCTCGACTATGTACTGTAGACATTGAACAATAATACAATGAAATTACAGAAATATTGTAAAGATAAACTTAAAACCATGTTACTAAGTATGACCCATTCCCAGGAGTATCAGCGAGTCTGGAAATTCCATTGCGAACTTTTTGACAGTTCTCAAATATTTTTTCTACAAATAATACATTTGTTTACAATTTATTCACATTTTGTAATACTTAACAAGATAATTACTTATTAAATTTGAAAACTGAATTGAACCATTTGGAACATTATATTTTAATACATTGATCATATCTGGATCTACTGTATTTAGAATGTAATCATTATTACACAGTATTTTGAAAAGTAATCAATTAAATTAAATTACACTTAATAAGATTTTTGAATGATAAATGAGTACAATGGTTACTTAAAAAAATGTAATCAACGACACCTGAATAACAATTACAATTACAATTACCACATCTCTGATTAATATCAAGTTATTACAGGAAAATGCATATTTCTGTCCCTCTCTTTGGCCCCTAATTACTAAAATATTCAAATCTTAACACCCAAAATCAATCCCAGTCTGATTATTGTGATGTAAAATATTGTAGACCAACATCCTAGACATTACTATTCTTTCACTGGAGTTATGTAATTAAATTCTTTAAAGTGCTTGTTTTTGGACCCTTTTTTGGTCCCTAATTCTAAAATGGTTGAGGCCATAACCCCTAAAATCAATACCAACCTTTTTCTTGGTTTAGAACCTTATTATTAAATTTCATAAATATCAACGAACTGATATTCAAGTTATAGCACAAAAACCAAGTGTTTATGGATGATGACAGGCAACAACAGCATGACACCATTATACTACCACAAAATTTTTGGGGCCATATAAAAACAAGAAATCCATGAGTCCATGCCCACTAGTGATACTCTAGCACCCAAGCTTAGTATATGGTCAAATATAAACTGGACTGTCAGCAAAAACTAAAATTTGTTGTCACCCGAGATGAAATATCATACATCTCTATTAAGCTTGTGTCATGCAGATGTGACAAGAAGCTGCAAAGAAAATTTTAACATAAGAAATAAGACAGACAGATGGGTGGAGAAAGGACAAACAGTAAGACGGGGGTATAGTAAAAAATAGGACTTACCTCCATACAGTTTAATATTTTCCTGGATGTAGTATTCTTTACCATAATAATCAATATCATCATGCGACATATCATCCTTATTCCAATGTGTTTTAGCCTTCCCTGTCACATTAATTTCTATCGCTACAAAAAGGCCAAACATCAAAATTAAAAATTTTCTTTCATACCCAGATATCCAATGAACCAAAAACATATTCTGTTTAACCCTGAAATTCATATACACAGTCATTTTTAATACAGATTCATGAGACATCGTTAGGCTAAGCAGCCTGTTGAATCCTGTACATATGAGGACCAATGCAGACACATGATTTTATATTGGACTCAATTTACATAAGGAATAGTCAAAGGACTTTTGACACACAATTTTGCTGCCATTTCTAAAACATCCAACTCCAAACTGAAATCAGTACTATTTTTTGTAGATAACACAAAAACAGAATATGACTGCAAATTCACTTTAAACATAAATTACACCTCCATATGGTAATTTTACACTCAATTGAGTTTCACTACAATCCAGGCAGTTGTTGAAGAGATGCGGACAACACATGAGACCAAGTTCTGCTGAAAAATGCCAAACATAAATTCTCGACAATATGCACATCCTAATATGGTAATCCCCATTAACACCCCATTAAATTTCTTAACAATCCTGCAAAAGGTTGTTGAAGAGTTGCAGACAACACATGAGGCCAAGTTTTAATGAATTTGAAAAAAAACGCCTTAATTTGACAACCATCATTTCTACAACTTTTGTCAAACATGATTTCCTGTCAGTATGCACATCTGTTATATTACATCAAACAAAGTGTCATAACAATGGTGGAAACTGCTAAAAAAAACAGTTTGGACAGACAGACAGACAGACAGACAAACAGACTGGATGAAACCTACATACCCCAAAACATTGCAGGGGATACAGTGAATAAATCTTTTGATCAGTTTTTGGTGTAGTAATTTTAGCATATGCAGATAATTTACTTGGGAAATCTAATTTTAGCAGCAGTAAAATGACAAATATTCAACAGAGCATAATGTTTATACACCAATGTACTATATATATTGTCTCCGATATAAACAAATATTGGAGGAACATATGAACACTTCTGTAGCATTTAAAAAAAAACTATTATATGCACTGATTGTTCTTCTTCGGTAATCATTATCTGGTTTTCTTTAAAAAATTTACTGACTTTAATTTAATCCATAACGATACACATTTTAAATGTGAAATTTAAATTGATTTTGATGGGTGTGCAGATTTTAATAACTGCATGAAAGAGTGGTTGACCTTGTTTATTTTATCATAGCTGGAATGCAGCTACCATTATGCAATAAATCATAACCATTTATTGGTGTGGGTAAGGTCACATTTTGAATGTGACTACCAATGTTAATTTATCAATTATTCAATGAAACTTAATTATCGAAATAATTTCTATTCCAAAATTCTATTTACTTCCTATTGATAAAACGCTGATTCTAAAAATTACACACAAAACCAATATAAAATAAAAAAAATGTGAGCAATGCTCACTACATCTAAATACCCTGCTCCTCCAAAAATGACCATATACACAGAAATCTTAATAGTTAGCTAGGTATAGAACCGAATAAAAAAATTGGGGAGGGGGGGAAGGGAAAGCTGGAAAGGGGAGACAGTCATCAAGTAAAAGCCATATACCAAAATTCTAATCATTCCTTCCAATGGGTGCTGAGATATCTGCAATTGAAAATTTCCAAATACTGTCCTTGGAAGTAAAAATTCTAAGTCGCTTGGAAAACAGGAAGTTGAAAGCTGGAAAAGAGCGACAAGATACAAGTCATCATGTGTCAGCCATATACCAAATATCTTATCATTTCATTCCAGTAGAAGGCAAAAAATCTGTGACACCAGGGAAATAATTGTTATGGGCAGAATGACGGATGGACACTCCCATCACTATATAGTGGGGGGTATAATAACATGAAACCAATTTTAATTACTGCTAAGGTCAGGCAGGCCTTTTTGGAAGAAAGCTAACACTTGTAATGAAATAATTATTTTGACACCCACCTTTTTTTAGTCATCCCTCAAGCTGTCATAGCAGTTGAAATACAATGACTGAACCATCATGTATATGTATTGTTTCAATAATTGACAAAGAGATAACTGTTTCAGATGAATCAATCATTCATCATTCAATCATACTTGGATTTAAACATCCTCTTCCCATGCAAAAAAAAAATTCTTCACTGAACCCCATTATCCCATTATAAACAAAATAAAACTACATAAAATAATTCACAGTTGAATCCACATTTCTATGTTTATCTCATCAAAAGTCAAGAATTCTGAATCCCTAGATAAAATCTAGATCACCTATTGGTTATAATTTAAAGTATAAATCCTGTGAAAATTAGAGAGTAAGGTCAGAGAGCAAAATAAGCAATATTTTCAAAGTTTAAAGGGCAATTACTCTTTCAATGAGATCAATCAACATAATTTTTCAAATTTGTTCCAGCTATTGTGGGTAAAGACCTATAGTATATTTTTTTTTAATTTCAAAAAAGAAATGTTGGCCTAAATGCACACAATTAATGTCATATGGATGAAAATACGTGAGATTTCTAAGTTCAAAGTGAAATAATTCTCACAAAAATAATTGGTCAGCACATTGTTACAAGCTTGTTAAAGCTATTGGTAGTACTTAGCAAATTTTAGTATAAATTTTAAGAATATTCAAAAAGAAATGTAGGTATGAGGGTGTTTATTGCTTAGAATGTTTTGATGGATTCACTAACAGACATGTAGCATTTCTTAAATGTATGTCCCTGCTTTGTGTTGCAGTCGCAAACATCTTAGTACTTAGTTTGGGCAATAAAAATGTAAAAGAAATGACTCCCACTATCATTAATGAGTTAAAAATTTACACATCAAGTGTTTTCTTTTTCAAAATGAATTTGAGATCAATGTACAGATTACTTACTTTGGAGTTTGGTAGGTTCTTCAAAGTTGATTTTAACCACCCCACTCAGGGTACTTCCTACCAGATATACTTTGTCTGGACGGTCAAGTTCTATCAAGAAATACTTCAGCTTCATTTCTTCTAATTACAATATCTACAAAAATTAAATATCAGTGGTAATAATTGATAGATTGATTTTCGTTCAACGTCCTATGTCAGATATTAAATGAGGTCTTAGAGAAGAATGTTGAGTCAATTGAGCATACCCTAATTTGAAATTCTCTAGCATGCTGAGCCAGATTTTATGGATGTACCAGCCTGCAAGAAGCCATGTTACCCTACTTAGACACATTATTCTGACTTTGAGTACATCAGACATCACTCTATCCATAAAATATAAAGTACTTGACTGAGAATCAGTGACTACCAATTTTAAGTGCATTTACAGCTCTGCCTTAAAACCAAGCAGAAGCTGAATATGATAAGTGAATCATGCATACCTAAATGTTAGCAAGATGTTGCACACTATGTCGTGCTAAGAATACTCCCGCTCAACCATTTCAGTCAAAGATGAGAAAGAGAGACACAGTACAAACATCATGCAGAAGCAATATACCAAATAGTAGAAGCTGAGAAATCTGTTACAAAACTAGAGGCTTTAAAGAGTCTGATTCATTAATCTGACTCGATAAGGAACATTCTATTTTTGTAAAAGTAGCCATGTTTTTCCTTGGATAAAAATTCCTAACACTCATACTTCAAGGACAATCATATCAATTTTCAGTCAAAAATTATTTCAGCTTATTTAGTATAGATCCAAGGAATTTTATGCAAGAAGAGTTGTTATTATGACGTAACAAATGTGTTTGAATGGTTTCATTGATTATCTTAAGAAATAATTAATCACCCCCTGCCTGATTTTTAGACAGACTCATACTTAAGTCTATGTTAAATATGACTTCTACATTCAAGACAAGCATGCCACAAAGAGACCAGCCATATTTAAGCAGTCAAATGCATTAAGAATTAGATAGTGTAACTTTATCTAATATTCTTAATGCATTTAATTTAAGAAAAGAGTTTGGATGAACAAAATTTAGTATATTTATTAATCCTGCTCCTTTAGACATGTTATAGTTATTGTCTCGCCTTTGAAATGGTCATTAGAACTGAGATCAATACATGAAATACAGTTACATGTACATAAATGTACATGTATACAATTTAATTTAATTTGTAACAACCTTTCTGATTGGTTGGTTCTCTTTGAATTATTTTGTATAGTCTGGATTGGTACAATGCATTAATTGACATAATTAACATCAACAGATTAACATATTCCCCACCAAAGTAAAGTTTTGATTTCAAATCATTATTAATATGTCAAATGTCATCAATTAGTAAGTAAACAATGAAACAACAGTAGAGATACGCCTTGAACAATTGGGACACAATTTAAACTTAATATATACATTATAGCTCTCAAATCTGATTGTGATGTTAGATTCTGACCAAAATAAAAGTGGTAAAAGGACTTTAAAATTTGCAATTAGTGCATGAGATAACAATGACACCATATCTGTACATATCTGAGACATGTGTTGTATTCATAAATAACTCACCCGGCCTAGGTGCTTCAACATCTACATCTACAAAAATCAAATGGAATGTGTGTAACCTGTATTCAAGCACTTAATATCTAAAATACACCCCCGGCTGTATTTCACTTAATAAAAACAGGGAGTGTAATATAAAGTCCCAGGTAAAAACAAGCATTGATGTATGCCGATAGGGGTGTATTTGTGCATGACTAGCATCTCCATTGCGAAATGTCAAATTCCCTTCAACTCCCGCGCATACCAAGAATTTCAACCCGATCTACACTAAGATGCATCTGGTCATAATTTGTATGAAAACTTACCTAGACTAGGCAGACATCAAAAGGTCACGTAACGGTCACTTGACTTATAGTACTCGTGCACCGTGACTAACAGGTATGTTGATATTTATATATAGTCAGTATATTGCTTTACACTGTGGTGTTTTCCCTACCGATCCAGGCCACTGCTTCTGATATTAGTTTTAAAATGTCACTGTCTGATGCGCTTGGTTTGATTCTAGACCTTCATGAATGAATTCATGTGCATATTTTTCCTCATTGATTGTTTATAAATTTTGTAGCAAGCTCGTCCCTGCACTTTTTCGCCACAGTTAAGGTTCGGAACCGGGTGCGGAACATTATTGTCTACGCTTGTAAATAAGCATACCAAGGGGCTTTACATTACCACAGTGTACATTACACTCTTGGCGTACCTCAGTGGCCACCCGACTCACCCGAAGTATTTTTTTTTGTATAACCATATTAGAGGTGAGTTATTCATGAATTAGCGAAAAACATTTATATAGGTGTCCGTGCGATTAGGAAAAAAAATAGGTGCGTGCGACTTTTATATTGTTGATTTCATTACCCTGCTTTGAGAATAGGATTCATTAAATGTAAAAGGGTTTTTGAATAAGACCAAAAACAGTATAAGGCTGAAATGGGTAGAAAACTTAAGAATTTGAGATGTCAGAACCCAAAAGAAAAGAACATACATGTACTTAATTAGGGTAGACGGGAAAAAAACAAACAAACATTCCTATAGATATACATTATGACTTTTTCAAGGACTTTTAAAAACAGTAACAGGATCATGTTGGAGAGTTACAAAAGCGACATGAGAACACTGTCTAGTTTTCATCACAACTGCCTTCGACGGATCTGCAGACTATTTTTGCCCAATAAAATATCAAATTGCAACCTTTTGTCCATCTGTATAATATAACAAATTTCCGTTGGCTGGGTCATGTGTTCAAAATGGAAAGCTCAAGTATTACCAGACAGCACTGCAATGGACACCACAGGACAAGAGGTCAAGAAGAAAACCTAAAACAACCTGGCAAAAGACAGAAAACGAACTCGAGGAACTGCAGATGACATAGGGTGAGGCAGAGACAAAGACAAAGAGACGAACTGATTGGCGAGACCTTGTGCTGACCTTTATGCTCCTACGGTAAAGGAAAACTATCCAAACTTTACGACAAACGTGATGACTTTTCATTCAGAATTGTTAATTTTCCTTTCATCTGTGGCAACATCCCTTCAGCACCTGTGTATGAAATGTTCATATTACAACTCATACGTTATGCCACAGCTTGCCGAAACTACGCAGATTTTTTGTATCGCGCTAGACTTCTAACAAATAGGCTTCTGGAACAGGATTATGTTGCTACAAGATTGAAGTCATCACTACAGAAGTTTTATGGTAATCATCATGAACTCGTGGATCGTTACGGTGTATCCATCTGCGCTATGATAAGGGATTTGTTCATTGTGTCATAGGTTTCCTTTTTTCTTTCGACTTCCCCGGACTTGACTCGGCGGGTGTTTCTAGAAAAGCAGAGGACGCTTACCCTACCGGTGCACCTGGTTCATGCTCCCAGTTTTTAGTGGAGTCCGAGTTGCTCATTTACTTTTGTTATTTTGTATGTATGATTTTAGTTACTTTATGTTCTTTGTTGTGTTTGTCTGTTTTCCATGTCTGGTTTTTTGTCCCTGGATTACATTCTTTTGATTTCAGCTAGAATCTTGATTCCCTTGATTACTCTTTTAAGACTCTTATATAACAGGAAAATTGACATTGTGAATGAGTTTTACTATTTAGTGATACTATTCTATCAAAAATTTGCAACTTTGCAAATGCAGTATAATTGCAAACATATAAACGGTCGAAGGATCATGTATGAAATCCTAAGAAGAAGTAAACATCACAATTATCAATTTCCTGTTAGATTTATTTGATAAGACTGTAAAACCCATTTTTCTATATGGCGCAGAAGTCTGTGGCTTTAGTAATATTCATTGTGTTGATAGAGTACATCTTAAATTATTACTGAATTCGAAAATGACAACGCCAAATTGTATGATATACGGTAAACTTTGATGATATCCACTTGTTAAAATTATCTTCTGTTGCGTATAAGTTATTGCACATTACGCATTCACAAAATCGTCATATATTTCCTTGGTTAAACTTTGTAAAGGAGATACTACTTTCAAACAGGCTTATTTATAGGTTTTAGAAGGAAAAAGTTAAATGTAGAAATATCATAGGTTTCCAGACTTTTAAAAGACTTACTATTATCTACCTTATAACACTTTTGTCTTAACAAATTTCCACAACCTAAGTGCCACCACTAAATATAATAACAGGGATGAATCTGATCTGAGAATATCTCTTCAAATTCAACTAAAGATGTTATTTCTTTAATAATAGAAAGCTGACTTTGAAAGAAGGAAATTTCAGATGTGTATTTTTTTTATTATATATATATTGTATTTCAGTCAAAGAGTAACCAAGGGAACCAAGGTTATAGCGGTAATCAAAAGAATGCAATCCAGGGACAAAGACAAAACATGGAAAACGGACATACACAACAAAGTACATAAAGTATCTAAAATCATACACACAAAGTGACAAAAGCAAATCAGCAACTCGGACTCCACTAAAAACTGGGAGCAAGAACCAGGTGCACCGGTAGGGTAAGCGTCCTCTGCTTTTCTAGAAAAGTGTACCAATCATGTCATTTTCTTCAAACAGACAGTGTACGTTGTTTTGAGACATCTTTTCAAAATGGTTACTAACCATGAATACATACGAAAACAAGCGAAAACGTAATTTCACTACGTGAAGTGTATGACAATTTATGAAAAATGACCCAATTTTACTCAATGTCATTTGTCAAAAATATGTTCTTCATAGATTGAGAATACTGTCAAATAAGCTTTCAGGATGTTTACCCTTTGCTTCTATCACCACAGTTTGGCTGCTTGCCTAATTGTGTTGACTGGTATGAAAGTTCTACCTTACGGACGAGGCAAGATGGATTCATATAGATTTCATGTCTTAACGGATTAACAGCCCATTCTGCTTAGCACTTACCGGATTTTACTCACTTGCAACTTGATATGACGGATTCGTTGTTGGAGCAGGACATTTTTACCCTTTTGGAGCACATGATACCGTCCCATTTTTGTTTTGTTACCTTTCATATTGGAATCGCGTAAGTACTTTTGTGTGCTGGCTTGTTTCTAATATTCAGTAATTAATGTAATTGCATTTGATTATGTTACCGTACATATGGGTCATCTCTATTTCCAGTTTTCAAGTTTTGGTTCTGCCTTTGGATTCTGATGTCTCCGTATTGTCCTTTTATTTTGATGTTCCGGTATTTTTTTGCCGATATTTTATTTACTCTCATTTGAAAATATCAATTCATAAAAAAAATCAACATTATCATATTATGATTTAATTTCAACCATAAACCCGAATAATTCCAGACATTCAAGGTACATGTATTATCAAAAATAACTCATATCATTCCAGAATATCTTTGTTTTATTAACCATAACCCGAGTCTTTCCAGAATTCCTATGTTTTATTAACCATAACTCGAATAATTCCAGTACTGTTATGTATTACCAACCATAACTCGAATAATTCCAGATTTCATATGTTTTATTAACCATAACCCGAATAATTCCAGAACTGTTATGTATTATCAACCATAACTCGAATAATTCCAGAACTTCTATATATTTATATATATAGAAAGGTCTGAACAATTCCCAACGATGTAGTGGGACCATAGTGGGACTCGAACTCGTACCGCTGTGACATCTATGGCAACACCGCCTGCACAAAGTCCAGCGCCTTAGACCACGCTGTGACATCTATGGCAACACCGCCTACACAAAGACAACGCCCTAGACCACTATGGTCTAGGGCGCTGGACTTTGTGCAGGCGGTGTTGCCATAGATGTCACAGCAGTACGAGTTCGAGTCCCGCGGATGGAACGATAAAAAAAATTGCATCGCAAATTTGACAATTCTAACATCGTTGGGAATTTTTCAGACCTTTCTATACGTTTACACATCTTCCCTGTATCAATTTGATCCGATGGGGCAGTGTACGAATAGAATACACCGTGTACTAAGTTACAGCCCTAGATTAATCCACGAGGAGGAATGACCCGGTCAGCGAAAGCTATATTTTAATAGAGCGTAGCTGGTCGAGTGGTCTAGGGGCTGGACCTTGTGCAGGCGGTGTTGCCATAGATGTCACAGCGGTATGAGTTCGAGTCCCGCGGAGGGAACGACCAAAAATTTGCATCGCAAATTTGACAGTTCTAACATCGTTGGGAATTGTTCATACCTTTCTATACGTTTACATATCTTCCCTGTATCAATCTGATCCGATGGAGCAGTGTAGCGAATAGAGTTGTCACATTCTGAGACGTTTATATAGTACAGTGTCACCTTGTCTTATTTAGTAGGTTCACTTGAAGACATCAGTTTATTCTTCATTTTAATGTAAACCATAACTTGTGACAGGTGCTCTTCATGTCCTACTTAACGTAATCTGCTTTCTAACTGTTTAACCTTGAAGATTTCAATCTGTTCCTACCTCACTCCATAACACTTAACCTAGCATTTGATTTACATTTAGTGTTAAAAAGCAGGCTTTGTCTTTAGCTAGCATTAGTCTGTTACCCAACTTGGCTTTTAAAGCAAAAAAGCCATTGTGTCATTTTCTATACAAGATAGTTTTAAAATTGACCATGTGATACCACTTCTCTGGTTGTTAGTATGCCACGGTACTCCTTTTTACCCAGATTATTTTTTCCAGGAATTAGATAGTCCATAAAATTGCAATCTCCAATATTAATGAACTTTTCTGGAATCATTTGATTTCGGTTTGTCTCAGGTTTCTTGAAATTTGTCTTCCCTTTGTACACTCATGTTACTTTTGGACAAATCGTCTTCTCAGTTTTATTGCTTTTGTTATTATTGATTTCTGAAATATTTCAATTTATGCAAAATGAGATTGTTCGCACTCAAAACCAAAAGTTCATATTCATCAGGTTTTCAACCTCTAGATAATTTGTTTATCTGGTCAGACAATCCATGTTCACTAGAAAAGTTAACTTCGACGAGTTATTGGCCAATGTTTGGCTGTTCACCTATCGCTAGATAAGTTAACTTTGACGAGTTACTGAACAATGTCTGGCTGTTCACCTATCGCTAGGTGATTTACCTTTGACGAGTTACTAACCAATGTTTGACTGTTCACCTATCGCTAGAAAGTTAACATTGACGAGTTACTGACCAATTTTTGGCTATTCACCTATCGCTAGATAAGTTAACTTTGACGAGTTACTGACCAATGTCTGGCTGTTCACCTATCGCTAGATAAGTTAACTTTGACGAGTTACTAACCAATGTTTCGCTGTTCACCTATCGCTACAAACAAGAAAGCATTACAAATGTTTCATTGTTTCCTTGCTACTATATAATTCTTAAGTAGTAGTAACCACGTGTTTGCTCAAGAAGATTTTAAAATCAAAACTATTAAAGGAATGAAGACAAAGTTGATAAGGATGGATATAAATACAGAAATAACGAAATCTGGCTGCAATGAAAAATTCCAAGTAAATTGACAAACTAGATAAAGTATTATACATGTAACAGACTAAATGAAGAAAGAAAGTAATGAAAATCATATGAACCAGGATTCGAGCGGTAATCAAACAGATTTGCCCCAAGGATAACGACTAGACAAAGTAAATAGGCTTAGACAACAAAGAACATGCATGAACCAAAATAATAAGTACAATCAAAATTAAACTAAATGAGTAACCTGGAAACCACTGAACTATGAACCAGATGCACCGAAAGAGTAAGCGTCCTCTACTTTTCCTACAGAAACACATGTCTCTATTACATTTGAAACATTCGTTAAGTTCTTTATGTGATTTCGTGTCAGTTTTTTTAACACAAGAAGAAAATGACGAATAGAACAAAATCAACCCTTATAGTGAGGATGAACACATAATGTCGACAATGTCAAGCCCAGAAACGCGAGGGTAGAACTTTATTTGTATAGGGGTGTCTAAAATATTAATTAAACAAACATCTACTCCATGAGCTTTCTGTAAGAGACTTGGCAAACATTTTCATAAAATGCAAGCTCTCTAAAAAAGTAATTGAAGCAAGATAAAAGCATGATACACATGTGCAAACAAATTACCAGGTGACGATACTAAATCATACATTGATGCTATAGCTGATGAAAACTACCAATTTTAGTTAAGCTAAATTTGCATACTATATATATTATACAATGTCATAAACAGTTTTACAAATTTATCTTGATGGTTCTTTTTCACATATGTAAGCCCTTTTATTTCCACAGCCATCATCATTCATTAACCGACTTGTGGGCTGTATTGCAACACAATCCTCAGAAGGATCATAACCGTTCGGTTCGTTTTCACTCCAAAACATGTAGGTGGCGTTGACATCGCGACACGTGTGATCGACTATCCATCGACCTTCCTCTTGTTTGTCTGAAATACCCACCCAGGTGTTTTCACCTGAAATTATAGAAATATGATAAGTGAGTCGCCACTGATTTGTTAGTCAGTAGAAGACTTTACATTATTCCATTTTAGGTCAGGTATTATGTTTTCATGTAACATGATTCTAATTTGATGTTGTTAGATCTTCTAAGTGTACAATTCATATTCTCCTGCGCATGCATAGATGTACATTTGCTAGCATACACAGCTAAACCCGATCTCTTTATGTGAGTTATTATAGAGCTTCGCAGATTCATAAGTAGTGCCCATTCCTTGAAAATTTATCTTTTAGAATGATACGTACGGTGTCTCCACAAATAATCGTCAAATTGCAAAAAAAAATAGGGCCGGATAAAAGGAAAACAAAGGGCCGAATTCAAACGTACCTAAACATAAGCTTATTGTTGTAAATGATTATTATTGAACTCATTGATTTTTTTTAAATTCACCATTCTGATTATGAAGATCATTATAAAAATACACACCATATTCATTATGCATCGCAGTAGTGCGGCAGTTTGCGTAATATTCAGGTTCGATGTCGGTTTACACGGAACGCACAATACTCTCCGACATCCGACATACTGCGTAATTGAACAACAAACTACTATTTGGACTTTCCCAGTTTCTAAATTCTCAAGTCGAAATTAAATTTATCGACCTCCACGTCAAATCATTCAAACTTAAGCCGTCACACTCATTGAAATAAACCACCTCCTTAGATGCATGCCACTCTCAACTAGCTATATTCCTCAGTTGATGAGCTTTATAGAGCAAGTGCTACAAGTCAAGACACATTTGTCATTAAAAGTGCATAGTTTCTTAGGCACGTAGTTCAAGACACACGGACATTAACAAAAACGCCAAAGTCTTAGAATAAAACTTCAACAATTGTGTCTAGTGCAGATACAAGCCATGCACTTTTAAGGCCCTGGAGTGCCTGGAGCTCCATGTAAATATTTGGATCCCCCAGGGCCTGCATGAAATATTTGAAGACCGCTTCAGCATTCCTCTTTATATTTCATTTCTATGATGGATGAATATTTATATTCTCGCAGGGTTTTCATTTCTATCTCAACATTGAATAGTTTATTATGCGTCAATAAAGAGACAACTTTAATATATCGAAAATGAATGACTGGTTGCATAGAAATAAACAGGTACTGATAAGTGGTTAGAGCTCAACTGTTTTGAATTGGATCGTTGTTAATACAAATGTACAGTACTACTTAATCAGCATATTTTGTTCACAGTAAAAGGTTTTTTTTGTGTTTTGTTTTTTTGTGTTTTTTGTGTTTTTTTGGTTTTTTTTTGGGGGGGGGGATTGATTATTGGCGTAAATAACATAGAATTAAATTTTATATATTAGAAATACATGTAAAATGGACCTAACTATCTATATTTGAACCTAAATGTAGTTTGCCAATGATACTATTTTACTGTGGCAGTGTAAGATAATTGCAGATGCTATCAGGCCTTACAAATCTAAAGGCTCTGATGACTGCTGTATCAATTTTGATCTTCGATCTTAATTGATAACCAGACAGGAGGTGATTCATGCATGTTAAAAACCCACTGAACTCACTTTTATTTCTTGTTCAGAAACAGTTACTGATGACGTAACCAGTCTTAGTTTTGCATCTGCACGTTGCGCCTTTATATATATATAAAAAAGAAGACAAACGAAATTGTTAATGCAAAGGTCTTTTTGTTTGTAAAATCTCCTCAGGGCAATGATAGTTTTTAATGTTCAGTATTTTTTTGTTTGTAAAATCTTCTCAGAGCTCATGTTATACCGTTTATAACATTGACCTTAAGTGTCAGTAGCAATATCTGTAAGAATAATTGAGTACCATTCCACATAAAATTCAGACACTGCCAATGGAAAAGTGATTCATGATTCATGAAAACCACCAAACAAACGATGCTTTTCAGTCTACATATCTATATTTTCACATAACGATAATTGTTTCAGTATTCAGATATGCCCTTTTGAGAAAGAGTAATCAAGGGAACCAAGGTTATAGCGGTAATCAAAAGAATGTAATCCAGGGACAAAGACCAGATATGGAAAACATACATTTATCACCAACTAGAATCAAACAAGTTAAACAAAGTCAAAGACAATAAATTTTGCAAAGTGTCAACTTCGTGTACAATCTATATAGATTTTTTTTATCTCGAAAGCGCAATAACCAAATGGCAAACTAAAACTGGTTGTGTGGTCTGTAATAGTTTCTGAACTAGAAATTTAAGTGATCAGTAACTATTTCTGTGTATTTTTTTACGTGTATGAATCACCTACTGCCAGATGCTGACAAAGACCACTATCTATCTACGTTATCACTTTTGTTTGACTACCTGTACCACCGGAATGCTTTTATAAAGACATTATTTATAGCTGATTTGATCCGAAAGAAAGAATATCGTTTGGCTAGATATTTTAATCTAAGTTTCCGCTATAAAGATGACGTACTATCTTTAAACAATCCTAATTTCGGGGATTTGATACATCGCATCTACCCAAAGAACTTGAGATAAAGGATACTACAGACACTGTGAAGTCATATCTTGACCTACACTGAAAAAATCGATGGTAAAGGAAAACTATTGACCAAACTTTACGACAAACGTGATAACTTTTCATTCAGCATTGTCAACTTTCTTTTCATCTGTGGCAACTTATCCCTTTTGGGATTCAGTGTCCGGAGCTATTTTCTGACTTGGCCGCCCACTAAATCCCTTATCAACGCCGCAAATTTCATTCTGGAAAATTTGAAAATTTTACCTCACCTCGGAACAGAACGTTTTACATCACATTCTTCACTGGGCACACTCAAACAAGGTAGGGGCTCGATTTTATATACATTTTTCTCCTTGAATAATATTGGTTTATGATGTTTACTGCCATATTTTAGCAGATACAGCCAAACGTTTTTGCGATCGTTTCGTTTCAATCGGGCGCCGCCATTATTGTTTATATTGAAAGTAGATCACGTGCCTCAGTATGAATACGAGATGCGTTATAGTCTGTTTCTTACTTTCACTTTGACAGTGCCTTACATGACACCGGGAGCGGACGCTGCTTATTAATAGCATAAAAGGTTTTAACGGAGTACTATGGTTGTATATTTTTTTAGGGGGATATATACTTTTATTGTTATTATCAAATAGGGGGGTTGGTTCTTTTTTCTTTTAGTTTTGTATGTGCCCCAATAATTTTTTACACAATTATTAGCCTTCTGGGTTCTCATTTTATTTATTTTGTGACTGGGGGACTATTTTTCCTTTTGTATTTGTTTCAGATGTGCCTGCTCTATTTTTATTGTTATTTTTGATTATTTTATTTATTTTTAGTTATTTTAGGGGGTTTCTCCATTTTATTTTTTAATTTTTTTTTTTTTTTTTGGGGGGGGGGGTTCTTTAGTTGTGTTTAAGTTTTTTAGTTCCACAATATTTCTACTATGTTATATTTAGGTTTTGTTTTGGGTGGTAGTCCACAGGGGGAGGGGATAGTATTATTATTTAAGTGCGTCTATTTTGCCTTCTTTTTGTTGGGGTGCTATTTTGTCCTTATTGTCCTGGTGTGGGTGCTGTTTTTAAATTCAGGGGAAGGCTATTTTTTTTATGTGGCAGCTTTACACTGACCTGGGGGTTTTATTTTGACTGTACCAATCAGTATTATCCATGTTGCAATAAAGATAGTTTGTTTTGTTTTGTTTTGAACATTTTTGGGGAGTTTGTTTGCTTTAATGTGGATTCTTTCTTTGTACTTAACAAATTTTGTCATCAAATCATGTAAGAGGAGGGTAAACTGTTTTACCCTTGTCCATGTTACCATAACAATTTTTTCCACCATAGTTTTCTTGGCCACATCACAGTGGCTTGAAATTTAACACATTCTTCCTGTAGGACCTGTATGTTGTATGGTTGGATCTATTTTGGGAAAAAAAATCAACAATAACTTACTGCTTACCAAGGACTTTGTTTATTTTCTTTATATCGTGATTGAAACCGGGAGTATCACTAGAGTGCCATCACTCACAGATTTTTTTTTAAATATATTTTTGTTGATGGGTGAGAATCAAATTTTAGAAGAGATTTAAATTCTTTCTATAAAGAGTTGATATTTTTGTGAAGAAAATCTTTCAGTTCATTCCAAAAATATAGTGAAAAATGGCATTTGAAACAGAAAGCTGACAGTACCCAAAATCACTTACATAAGTTACAATGTATGTTCCATCTATACAAAGCAGATATGGCAACAAGAACACATTCCTTACATGTAGTTGACATTTAAAAGAAAAACTTAAATCTTTTTAGAGTAGGGAAACGTGAATCTTTTGAGATACCCTTTATCTACAGAATCATGTGTCAACTCTTGCTTTAGGCACAGTATTTATTGAAGAACTTTTTTGTGAATGTAGTGAAATTCTTATTTTGTTTTGTTCTTACCATATACACAGCAGACAGCTACATGTATTTCAAGGTTATGTTGTAAAGGAAACTCAATATGCAATATATGTTGTGACATGAATACACTTGACAGAAACTCAATTGGATTTGGAAAAGTTGGAATATTTATTACACTGGCTCATTAGAAAGCTAAGACACTATATCATTGTATTTCAATACTAGTTTTCAAAAACTTGTTTTAGGGACAGTATTTGAATAAAATTGCCAAATGCCGGTGAAATGGGAGAGAAAATATGATATTTCGAAAAATCTCCCTTTTTATGACAAACTTATTATTGTCATATTGAAACTGAATAATAAGCACATGAATTGAGCAGATATGTTGGATGTATTGGTAATTAAAACAAAAGTTCCAACATATATATTGAACGCCGTTTATATGCTAAAAAATTAACATTTTAGTTCATGTTGAAGTTTTTTTTTCCATTTGATGGGATGGCAGTTTTTCACCTAACTTGACTTGGAAAAGTTCAAATATTTATTACTTGGGCTCATTTGGAAGCTAAGACCACTATAAATGCACTGTTTTACCCACAGGTTTGTCTGAAAGTACGGTATTCTGAAACAAATGACAATAACTGGTGATGTACATGTAGAAGGAATTCTGAAATTCTGAAAATTCCTATTTTTTTTCATTTTTGTAGTAATTGTCTCCCAAAAGGAAATCGCCCCGTGCAGGTCCGGGTGTTAAAAGAATAGGCCTGCAGCAGCACTAAGCTTGTCGTACAAGGCGACTTAATAGTGCTCAGAAACCTAGCCGGGGGCTAGGGCGCTCTGCCCACAGGGCAACTGAGATGTGTGCCTCAGGTGGTGGAATGGGGTACCCCTGGCGTGTTACATGCTGGGGTTGTCAGGCTATAATACGGAAAACCTGACCGCAAACCATAGTGGTGCACCATGTTGGGAAAGATCCCACGTTCCTCGCACGTTAAAGAACCCTACTGTGGTATTTTCGGAGTAGGAACCATAGGGCTCCGCCACAGGAGGCTAAATTGGCCGACCCTACCCACCTCTCCCCATTTCCAGTGGCAATCAAAATTTGTCAACCCCATTATCCTTGTGTCCCATCCCTTTTTTCATTTCATCATCATTTCATGTTCATTTTATCATCCATTTCATGCTCATCGTCTGAATATAGCTGAAATATTGCTGCTCGGACGTTAAACCCCAACAAACAAACAAACAAACAAACCAAAAGGAAATCCAAGTGTCAGAATTGATCAGATATGTTGGATAAATCATTATTAAAACTATGAATACCTAAAAAAAAGTACAAAAAGTAAGGAATATTTCAATCAGTAACTATACAGACATTTAATGTTAGTATGAAATAATGAAGACCAAAATCTGAAAAAAAATATATCGAAAAATAAAGATAACTAGAAGTTCAATAAAGAGCCTGAATTGTTCACCTGGCTTGGTTTTTTTTTTTGTATAACTGGCCATGTTTTTTTCTAGGATAAAAATTCCTAACACTCATACCTAAGGAACAATTAATCAACTTTCATTGAATTCTATTCAGTAGTTTCTGAGGAGAATTTTTTTTCGAAAGTAATAACATTAAAAATTATATAAAAAAAATGTCAATAAATGGCAAAAATGTCAACACGGCTATATTCGATTCACACAAAATTGTTTAGGAAATGTACGATAAAAACCTCTGTTTGATCCCTTTGTTCCATTTTAAGTTGGTTCCCTTGATTACTCCAAGTTATATTTGCCTACATATCAAAAAATCTCCACATCAGATCAAGACAAAATTCATATCAAATTTGGTTCTAATTTGTCCAATGGTGTGACAGTATCAAAGAAGAAACTTTGATGGACGACAATGACAGACGTTAAGTGATTGCAATGGCTCAACTAGCTTAAATAGCTAAAATACAATAAAATATAGCCCCCCCTCCCCCAATATAATAACCCGGCAATGTAAAGCAACCATATCTGATAAAACACCCCCCCCCATTATAACCAGGCAACTTAAAGCAGCCACATCTGAGAAAATAGCCCCCCTTTTGAATTTCAAACCAACAGTCACACCTGAACAGTAAGGATTAAATAACAAAAACAAAAAGAAGGTGAAACAGACACAACTGAAAAAATAACAATTATCCCTCCCACCCCCCCAAAAAAAATAAAATATATAAAAATAAAAAAAAATAAAATAAATATTGTAGAACTGTTGAAGCACATAATGAAAACTTTAAAAAAAAAATGAAATAGAGACCCCTTGTTATAACAAAGAAAGTTATCTGATAAAATCCAAGAAAAACAGACCCCCAATAAAAATATATTACTCAAAGTCTAATCTAAAAAATAAGCAAAGAAAAATACCCCATTAAAAATAAAACAAAACAAAACACATTAAAATAAAAGTATTTCCTACCCAAAAAAATAAACAGCAATAGTACTCCGTTAAAACCTTTAATGCCATTAAGCAGCAGCGTCCGCTCCCGCCCGGTGTCATGTAAGGCATTGTCAAAGTGAAAGTAAGAAACAGACTGTAACTCATCTCGTATTCAAACTGATGCACGTGATCTACTTTCAATATAAACAAAAATGGCGGCGCCCGATTGAAACGAAACGATATCGCTAAAACTTTTGGCTGTATCTGCTAAAATATGGCAGTAAACATCATAAACCAAGATTATTCACAGAGAAAAATGTATATAGAATCGAGCCCCTACCTTGTTTGAGTATGCCCAGTGAAGAATGTGATGTAAAACGTTCTGTTCCGAGGTAAGGTAAAATTTTCCAATTTTCCAGAATGAAATTTGCGGCGTTGATAAGGGATTCAGTGGGCGGCCAAATCAGAAAATAGCTCCGGACACTGAATCCCAAAAGGGATTACTGTGGCAACATCCCTTCAGTACGTGCGTATGGAGTATTCATATCAAAACTCATACGTAATGCCAGAGCTTGCCGAAACTACGCAAACTTTTTGTATCGCGCTAGAACTCCAACAAATAGGCTTCTTGAACAGGGTTATGTTGCCACAAGATTGAAGTCATCACTACAGAAGTTTTATAGTTGTCGTCATGAACTCGTGGATCGTTATGGTGTATCCATCTGCACCATGAAAACTTATTTATTCAACGGGTCATAGTTTTCCTTTCCTCGTTTGTGTACCCCGGACTTGACTTTTTATGAGCAACTCGGTGGGTGTTTCTAGAGAAGCAGAGGACGCTTACTCTACCGGTGCACCTGGTCCATGATCCCAGTTTTAAGTGGAGTCAGAATTGCTCATTTGCTTTTGTTACTTTGTTTGTATGATTTTAGTTACTTTATGTTCTTCGTTGTGTATGTCTGTTTTCCATGCCTGGTCTTTGTCCTTGGGTTGTATTCTTTTGATTACCGCTATAACCTTGGTTCCCTTGATTACTCTTAAAAAACCATTTTAGTGAAACGAGTTATAATAGTACGAATAATTCAGGAAGAACAATTTCTATCAAAATAATATATTTTTAAACATTCTTTTGATATTAAAATGCCAGTATGGATAGACAATTTAAATGTCAATTTAACACTGGGAACCTTAAAATGTAAATGCACTTATTCATTTTTTTTTAAAGTTTGCCTGATCCATACAATAATTTGTATCTCAGTTCTAAGATTTATGATAAAATAGACTACTATAAATTGTCCTAACTGTGCAGCAATATACCTTCTTCATATGGTGCTTTATTTATTTGCTAGAGTAAGTACTAACTACTCTGATTTATTTGATAACCTTGGTTACTCTTTAAACACTATAAATATCTGCGTAACAGACTCCTGAATCAATGTTATCCGGAAATGCGTCTCAAAAGGCCTCTTACCAAATTATTTTTAAGATATCAGTCCTTGGTTGGAAAATACTCAGTTTCCTCCAAGACTACGAGTAGTGATTGCTTCTTGTAAATTATTCTTTGTACTGATATGACCATCGATTCGCCGATTATAACACGATACCATGCAAATGCTATTTAATCATCACCGGTATATTCACACCGCAATAGAAGAGGGAGGTTTGGCGCGCTGTAAAACCTAGATTTAACCCACTATGTCGTTTGAATTGCCTGTACCAAGTCAGGACTATTATGGTACCAGCTACTCCGGTGACGTACTATCTATTTTTGCCAGATTTATTTTGGATTTGACTTTATTATGGATCAGAATAGTGTTCGGTAATTTTGTTGTTAACCTTATTTGTACTAAATAATAATTTGAATTGAAAATTGAAACAGTGTCTTACAATACATACTTTTTGAACAAGTCAGGTTTGTCTGAAAGAATTCTTTTTCAGGTAGTGAATCTATACTGATGAGATAAGATTGGAATCCCTCACATCTTGTCTGTAATAACAAAGAAAAAAGGAACAGATATGGTGAAACGAAACAAATGCACCATCATATAACCTCTATAAAATACTAAATGCTTACAGAGATCACCAGAAGGTATAAAGTGTAAACACACCTCCAAGTAAGATCTGAAGGACCCCGATAACAAAAGTTACAAAATCAACGGTAACGGAACGATGACACTCATTCAAAATAAACTAAAAAGTGAAATAACTACGCGAATTAATAAACAACATCGACATTACGGCGAAATCATTCATTTCTAACCAAGTATCATGATGCAAGCGAAACATACAAATTTGAAGTAGTGGACAAACATAAAAAATAGACAAAATTAAACATCCGAAATCGGTGATAATGAAACACTTTGAAAGGGAACGAGGGAGGGCTATAGAAACAAGGACTAATCTTTTTATTTATGTAAGTACAGACTATCTTTAACGATCTGCTACTTACTGAATTATCCTAGAAGTATTTAGAAGTGTTGAAATAATTTTTTTTTTCACAGCGAAAACACACTTTCGGGAATTGAGGAAATAAGTACACATAAAAATATTGTTCACGTCAAGTTTTGTGAACTTAACATGGTATTAAAGTATTTCACATGAAATCTAATGAAAAAAGGATCCACTCTCTGATATACTTTTTCGCTGTACTTGTATTCACGTTGTAGTTCAATCAGTTATACAAAATCATGGTCTCGTATTTCAGAACACAAATAGGAAAATTTAAAGCAAAAAAGGCCTTCAGTGCCTGAATTTTCATAGAAATCTATAGTACAACCGTCACTGTAAATGTGAATGTGCAAGGAATTGGTTGGAAGTACTTTTCTATAAATGTTGACCCAAGTCCTCTATGTCCACAATACGCGGTATATTAGTGAAGTAAACTTTCCATTTTAATGTGAGTTCTGGTAATTGGGAATGAAGCAAGGTGATGGGGTGTAAGGCAATGGTGCATGCCTCACATGGGGAAATCGGGAATCTAAATGAATTAAGCATACAATAGCAAGAAACAGAGCTTTGCTTTAAGTGTAAATTAAATAAAGAGTAATCAAGGGAACCAAAATTCTAAATAGATAACCAATAACCAAATAAATTACTTATATGTATAATCGACGATAAGTACGTATTGAAAAAGTTAATATGAATAGTAATAGGGCAACGGAAGTAAGGAACGAGACAATATAGGGAAAGGGGGAATAGAGCAACTGGAATGGGAAATAAGGCGATTGGGCAATGGGGATGGTACAGGGCCTTAGTGCCAACAGGTAGAGGTATCGAAACATGGGAAAATAAGGGAAAGGGAATACAGATTGGAGAAATAGGGAACGATACAATTGGAAATGGGTCGTGTTGGAATTAGGCGAAGGGAATAAGGAATTTTTCGTGTTAGAATAGAGCAATAGGGCAATTTAGAACGGGGCCTTTGGGCATTGGAAATATGGCAACCGGATATGGCAAAGATGCCTGGGAGAATATGGCTACGAGAAGTGGGACCGATGGAATAGACATGGTATAATAGGGCAACGCGAATGGGAAACAGGGCAATGAGGCTTTGGAAATAATACCAGGGGAAATGGGACATGCGTGAATGGAATTCACGCCATAGTATCCTATTTATAGTGGATATTTATGTCTTTATCAATTCATCGGCAATGCTGTCGTTGACATAAAATACAAGCCTGAGGTGCGACCTATGATCTCCGTTAATTATTCTTCAATGTTATTGGTCAATTCATAAATTATTTTAATTCTAGTCAAGTAACATCTCGGAGTGGCCGTTGTTTAAATGTTATGTTTTAAATTAATTTGAATGTTTTCAGTAATAGTATTACCTTTGCCTCAATCCAAGTGACCTGTTTCTGACATTCAAGGAGGTAACAGTGACCTTCAAAAAGCTGCCAATTAGGTTGACAACTCGTAAACGGGGTACCTGGAATAATTGACATCTAATTCAATCAAATTTTAGAATATTTGTTTTTATCTAAGATGCTATAAATCCGAGCAAAATTTTCACCATCAAATCTTTGTATATGGACACACTACTTTGAAGAATATTGAACCAATATAACTGTAAACATATTTATTTTTAATTCAAGGTGTACTAATTTTTGCTTTTTTCGCGGTGGACAGATTAGCGCGGTAATAGTTCCCTCGATTTTTTAACACATTGAAACGATTATCATTCTTTAAAACCAAGAATATTAATACCTGCGAACATGCCCTCTTGACAGAAAAGTTAATAAGCTTACAGAGTTCAGTTTCAAACTTAGTGTGTATATACATATTCAAAATGTGCAACTCTTGTTTTAGGATAATCAATGAAAAAATAAGAGTCTAGCGAAAATCAAAAGAATGTAACCCAGGAACAAAGACCAAACATGAAAAACAGACACACATAACAAAGAACATAAAATAATCAATATAATACGTACAAAGTTACAAAAGTAAATGAGTAATATTAGCCAGTTTCGATAAAAAAAAGAAGTACGCTTTCATAAGTATTTGCGGTAACCCATACTATTGGTTTTTGAATAAGCTTTATACATATTGAAGATATTTAATTACTGACGCATATATGATTATGACGCACTGAGGTCCAGATTTGTAATCGGTGTTATTTCTTTATATAAATACAATATGTTAAACAGTCGACCTACTGGTGAAGTATATTACTGCACGCATTGAAAACGCTTAATACTAACATAAAATGATTTCGACATATTTTTGCTTTCATTTAGACAACTCAGGTTTCGTATTAGATCTTTAAACGTTGGACCAATAACTTTGATTTTGAAATATGTACTATGTTTTTTTTTCCAAATCAAACATACTTTTCCCTGAGATAAAATCAAACCAAGTCATAAACTAGTTCTTGACTATCCACACTAATTTTGTCTATTAGTGAAATTAGTACACTGATGTCGCCGAAACATATTGAAGCATAAAAATAAAAAACACAGTTCAGAGATAAATATGTACCACAAAAATCCCCAAAAATCATTTGTAACGCAGTGTTAACTAGACAAACGCGCGATATGATTGATGTTGAAGATCAGCTGATTCTTACTGTTGTGAATAGTTTCTTTATTTCTGAGTTTCAATTATCTTTTATTTATGAACCAAAGACGGTAACATTATTTCCCACAATTTGTAACGTAATAATTGCTACGTCGCCAGCGGAAGTGGCAACTCTTATATGGAACATCTAGAAACTAAACGTATAGAAAGTTGATCGTCTTATAGTTGTCTTTCACCGCTCAACATTCCTTAAAAATTACTATACTTTGTGTAATTGCCGTTTTCGTGCTAAGAATATATACTCGATACTTTGCATTCTTATGTGGTATTTGTAATCTATGATCATGACCGACTAAGGGATTTCTTAACGTCCTTGGCTATTAGTTGTTCATGGAAATCATTTATGTATTAAAGTAAGCGAAACATTTGTATAAAAAATCACATCAGCAACTTATTTTTTTTTTAAATAGATGAAATGTAACCCTCCCCCCCCGCGGTACCTTCTCTTTCTATGTAGTAATGTATTCGGAAGAGATGTTATTTTATTGGCGTTTTGTTGTTTCAATACCTTAGTCGACTGCGTTTGCGTAAAAAATCGTGTCTGTACGTAAGTGAAACCTTCTATAATGATCACAGTATTTACCCCACAGTACCTTAATTATATGTTGTAAAGCAATATTCGGAAGAGAGCTTATGTAAGTAAAAGGGGTATTAAAAAGTGACATATATTTTTTGATAGTTGCATTTCTATTCCTTAATTGAACATGATTTTAGTTCAAATAATTTATCTTTAAAAGTATTCGATAGGTTTTCAATGTTATACACCTGTGTGCTAGTCAACAATTTTATCTATTAAATGAAAAGTTAGGACTCCGCGGTTCCCCTGTTCATCTCAATTGGAAGCGGTTAAAACATTTCTGCGGAGGGGTTATTTAAGTTTACACTCTGTGTAAATATCTTTTAAGAACCTTGAATATTTATATTGATATGTATTTTTGTATATATCTTCTAATATATCATGTGATGTACGATTGAAAGAGAGATACTTGATTTGTTAACTTAATCAAATAAGAAGTAGATATAGGAAAAACAAGACAGCACACAAAAACTAAAGCACTTGCAATATGAACTTCTTCGCCATGCTGCAAGTGAATACGCAAGAGTAATCAAGGGAACCAAGGCCATAGCGGTAATCAAAAGAATGTAATCCTGGGACAAAGACCAGACATGGAAAACAGACATTCACAACAAAGAACATAAAGTAACTAAAATCATACATACAAAGTTTATCCCCGACAACATTGTGTAGAATATGAAAACCAAAATTACCTTTGCGATGACTAGTCTTGTCCCTCATAATTATGCTTGATCCCACATTTTCCGTTCTGACTGGACAACAGTCTGAGTACAGAGTACAATCACTACTGATTATGTCATAGTTTGCACTGCAGCAATCAACAGTAGCTGCACAAAATGCTACACAACGAACAAATGGCACTGAAGGTTTTGTATAGATGTGCGATGACCTCAATACGTCAACTGTGCGGTTTGGGTCAACAAAGTAGTGAAATAAGTTGCAGTTTGCCACGAAGAAATTAGTCAGTAATATCAATATCTGGAAATATCGTACTAACACTGTCATAATCATCCTAGATGCATATTCAATAAAAGATATAAACCTAATAAATACTAGAGAAAGAAGCACTCTTATATTAATTTTGATATTTCTATTTCGTATCAATAAAACTCCTGAAAAATGGCAAATAAAATGAAAATATCGAGTGTTATTACACAAAGTGAAAATGTTCTTATCACAACAGAGTAATTTCTGTCGTCTAAGCATTATCCACACTCCATTTTTTCCTCGAAACAGATGTTAATGTATGTCTACTAATAAATAAAACTTAAACGAAGTGAAATTCGATAAATTATTTAATTTACCTGTTATGAAAATATTCTTCAATTCGCTACACAGAAAAATTATTAACTATAAAATATCTTGGTATGCTTACCCTAAATCAACTTGGTCTCGAAAGAACTTTTTTAATTGGTAAAAACCTTGATTCCAATGTATCATATTGTGGAAAAAAATATTGTTTTATTTTTTATTGAACATTAACCCCGTGTCACTTTTAAAATGTATCACACTTGAATTTTATCCAGAAACATATTTATCAGATATGATAAGAAGGAATTGGTTTTCTAAAAGGAAATAAGCTGTGGGTACCTCCTCTGGTTGACCTGCATCTTCATTGTCTATTATGTGACAAATTTTATAACACACTCAAAGGGAAACCAGCAATAACATAGTCAAAATACCATTCGGAATAGTCATATATATATATATATATACATATATTTCATTATTATATGAAAATCCTATGATAATTATTGTTTGAAAGTCGTGTGATCAGGGTCTAAACTAGAGGGGGAAATGAGCAAAAACTTCTCCTTGATTGTGATCAGGGTCTAAACTAGAGGGAAAAATGAGCAAAAACTTCTCCTTGATTGTGATCAGGGTCTAATGTAGAGGGATAAATGAGCAAAAACTTCTCCTTGATTGTGATGAGGGTCTAATCTAGAGGGAGAAATGAGCAAAACTTCTCCTTGATTGTGACCAGGGTCTAATCTAGAGGGAGAAATGAGCAATAACTTCTCCTTGATTGTGACCAGGGTCTAATCTAGAGGGAGAAATGTGCAAAAACTTTTCTTTGATTGTGACCAGGGTCTAATCTAGAGGGAGAAATGAGCAATAACTTCTCCTTGATTGTGACCAGGGTCTAATAATCTAAAGGGAGAAATGTGCAAAAAACTTTCTTTGATTGTGACCAGGGTCTAATCTAGAGGGAGAAATGAGCAATAACTTCTCCTTGATTGTGACCAGGGTCTAATCTAGAGGGAGAAATGTGCAAAAACTTTTCTTTGATTGTGACCAGGGTCTAATCTAGAGGGAGAAATGTGCAAAAACTTTTCTTTTATTGTGACCAGGGTCTAATCTAGAGGGAGAAATGAGCAATAACTTCTCCTTGATTGTGACCAGGGTCTAATCATCTAAAGGGAGAAATGTGCAAAAACTTTTCTTTGATTGTGACCAGGGTCTAATCTAGAGGGAGAAATGAGCGATAACGTCTCCTTGATTGTGACCAGGGTCTAATCTAAAGGGAGAAATGTGCAAAAACTTCTCCTTGATTGTGATCAAGGACTAATCTAAAGGGAGAAATGTGCAAAAACTTCTCCTTGATTGTGACCAGGGTCTAATCTAAAGGGGGAAATGTGCAAAAACTTTTCTTTGATTGTGACCAGGGTCTAATCTAGAGGAAGAAATGTGCAAAAACTTTTCTTTGATAGTGACCAGGGTCTAATCTAGAGGGAGAAATGAGCAAAAACTTCTCCTTGATTGTGACCAGGGTCTAATCATCTAAAGGGAGAAATGTGCAAAAACTTTTCTTTGATTGTGACCAGGGTCTAATCTAGAGGGAGAAATGAGCAATAACTTCTCCTTGATTGTGACCAGGGTCTAATCTAGGGGGAGAAATGTGCAAAAACTTTTCTTTGATTGTGACAAGGGTCTATTCTAGAGAGAGAAATGTGCAAAAACTTCTCCTTGATTGTGACCAGGGTCTAATCTAAAGGGAGAAATGTGCAAAAACTTTTCTTTGATAGTGACCAGGGTCTAATCTAGAGGGAGAAATGAGCAAAATCTTCTCCTTGATCGTGATCAGGGTCTAATCTAAAGGGAGAAATGTGCAAAAACTTTTCTTTGATTGTGACCAGGGTCTAATCTAAAGGGAGAAATGTGCAAAAACTTCTCCTTGATTGTGACCAGGGTCTAATCTAAAGGGAGAAATGTGCAAAAACTTTACTTTGATTGTGATCAGGGTCTAATCTAGAGGGAGAAATGAGCAATAACTTCTCCTTGATTGTGACCAGGGTCTAATCATCTAAAGGGAGAAATGTGCAAGAACTTTTCTTTGATTGTGACCAGGGTCTAATCTAAAGGGAGAAATGTGCAAAATCTTCTCCTTGATTGTGACCAGGGTCTAATCTAAAGGGAGAAATGTGCAAAACTTTTCTTTGATTGTGACCAGGGTCTAATCTAGAGGGAGAAATGTGCAAAAACTTCTCCTTGATTGTGACCAGGGTCTAATCTAGAGGGAGAAATGAGCAATAACGTCTCCTTGATTGTGACCAGGGTCTAATCTAGAGAGAGAAATGAGCAATAACTTCTCCTTGATTGTGATCAGGGTCTAATCCAAATGGAGAAATGTGCAAAAACTTCTCCTTGATTGTGATCAGGGTCTAATCTAAAGGGAGAAATGTGCAAAAACTTCTCCTTGATTGTGACCAGGGTCTAATCTAAAGGGAGAAATGTGCTAAAACTTTTCTTTGATTGTGATCAGGGATTAATCTAGAGGGAGAAATGAGCAATAACTTCTCCTTGATTGTGACCAGGGTCTAATCTAGAGAGAGAAATGAGCAATAACTTCTCCTTGATTGTGATCAGGGTCTAATCCAAATGGAGAAATGTGCAAAAACTTCTCCTTGATTGTGATCAGGGTCTTATCTAAAGGGAGAAATGTGCAAAAACTTCTCCTTGATTGTGACCAGGGTCTAATCTAAAGGGGGAAATGTGCAAAAACTTTTCTTTGATTGTGACCAGGGTCTAATCTAGAGGAAGAAATGTGCAAAAACTTTTCTTTGATTGTGACCAGGGTCTAATCTAGAGGGAGAAATGTGCAAAAACTTCTCCTTGATTGTGACCAGGGTCTAATCTAAAGGGAGAAATGTGCAAAAACTTCTCCTTGATTGTGATCAGGGTCTAATCTAAAGGGAGAAATGTGCAAAAACTTCTCCTTGATTGTGACCAGGGTCTAATCTAAAGGGAGAAATGTGCAAAAACTTTTCTTTGATTGTGACCAGGGTCTAATCTAGAGGAAGAAATGTGCAAAAACTTTTCTTTGATTGTGACCAGGGTCTAATCTAGAGGGAGAAATGTGCAAAAACTTCTCCTTGATTGTGACCAGGGTCTAATCTAGAGGGAGAAATGAGCAAAAACTTCACCTTGATCGTGATCATGGTCTAATCTAAAGGGAGAAATGTGCAAAAACTTCTCCTTGATTGTGACCAGGATCTAAGCTAAAGGGAGAAATGTGCAAAAACTTTTCTTTGATTGTGATCAGGGTCTAATCTAGAGGGAGAAATGAGCAATAACTTCTCCTTGATTGTGATCAGGGTCTAATCTAAAGGGAGAAATGAGCAATAACATCTGCTTGATCGTGATCAATGTCTAATCTAGTGGGAGAAATGTGCAAAAACTTCTCCTTGATCGTGATCAAGGTCTAATCTAGAGGGAGAAATGAGCAAAAACTTCTCCTTGATCGTGCTTACTTCTCTAATTTGTCTTTGACACAGAGAAGTTTGTGTAATTGGTTACAAAGACAAAAATGTCAATATTTGTTTTTCAAACAGAATTTATTAAAACTTATCGTTGTCTTTTATGTCTATGATCTTGGAATCACTGACGGTCTGAATTTAGTGTGGCAAGTAGCTACAATCACCAGGCTCTTCTCTTTTAACAGTATATATCTTGCAAGAAGTGATCTACTGGAAATAATGTGTTGCGAATGCAGAATACGGACCGCAAACATGTCGTGCCCAGTCTACTAAGACATGACGTCACCAACTTATGATAAGCGACATATCTTGTCCTATAACTAAATACTCAATTAATCAGAAATACATCATCAAAGCTTAGGATGCCCTTCAAAACTTGTTTTATTGTCGAAGTCACAAAGGAAACTTGGTGCCTGAAACAACGACCTGTTATCAAGGTATACTGTATTTAAATTGTGATTGTCTAAACAGGAATCATTGAGGCGGATGCCTTCCGTGTTTGTTTCTGTGTGTGATTGTATTTTTGTTTTTTTGTTTTTTTGTTTTTGTGTTTTTTTCTTATTTATTTTAGTGGGTTTTTGTCTCGGTTTTGCTTTGATTTTGTTTCTAATTTTGTTTATTGCTTTTTTTCTAAAATTTTGTAATTACTGTATCAAATTATGTTTGTGCGTCTTTGTAAACTTTAGATGGGAGACCAGTTTGCCTTCCTCTTTTGTACGAATTCTTTTCTGTGTTGAAGGTCAACCTAGAGCCTTTTGTTGAATTCGTGTAATTACAACTTCATAACCAGTACTTTGGTCGTTATACCGTGGACAACTTTAATTCATCCTTGATTTTACCACTTTAGGAAGTTAACAAGTTTTTGGTAGCCCTCATTGAAGACGACGTCTGCACTACGGATGAAATATGCCTTGCAGGAACTACTATAAAAGAGTCTTGAACTTTAGTACGTTAAGGTAAACATGTATTTCTGGCATAGCCGTAGATCCAGTCATTTTCTAGATCGAATGATTACATAGGTTAGAATATCCATATCTATATAAGGTCTATTATCACCTCATAGTACTTTTAACAATCCGAGATAAGGAAACCCGGCACTGAACATGAAGCAGATTTTAATAGCAGTCGGAATCTTCGTCGCCTGTCAGGTAATAAACTATTATATGTAATTCATTTTGGTTAAAAGTTTTAATATAATTTTTATGGTCCGTTCGTCCAAATGATATTTTTGCATTAACGAATACATTATGATACTTGGTTTATATATATTTATGAATCATTCAGGAGAACATCATCGAATTGTTGGGTTAAACCGAAACCATATTTTAAAGGAGTCACATTTGCTATTATGACCTGCTAGTGTACTGGATATACCATTTGTTTTGATAACGTTAATTTGATGCGTGTTTGTCATCAATTCCAACAGGACGCCATCTAATTTATTTGAAATCAAGGTAGTTTATGTAGTTTACCTCTTCTAAAATCACAACATGGACATACATGACGAAGACGAAAAAAAATTTAGGCTTATTTATCTGTCTAGCGATATTTTATCGGGTTTTTTTTTTTTTTTTTATAAATCTCAATGTTCTGGAACAGGGTTATGTAGCTTCCAGATTGAAGTCATCACTACAGGAGCTTTATGGAGCATCATGAACACGTGGATCGGTACGGTGTATACATATTCACCATGAGAACAGATTTGTTTAACGTGTCATAGATTTCCTTCACTCTTTCTTCTACCCCGGACATGACTTTTTATGAACAATTGGCGGGTGTTTCTAGAAAAGCAGATGATGTTTGCCCTACCGGTGCACCTGGTCCATACTCCCAGTTTTTAGTGGAGTCCGAGTTGCTCATTTACATTTGTTGCTTTGTATGTATTATTTTGGTTATTTTATGTTTTTGTTTCCATTGCTGGACTTTGTCCCTGGATTACTTTCCTTTGATTTCCGCTGGAATCTTGGCTCCCTTGATTACTCAATGTTGTTATAGTTTGTAACAAAATTCCCCGATGGCTCTCTTTCTTTGAGCAAACCATGTTAATTTGAATAACCAAATATTTTACTTATCTTCATTAACTAATTAATTAGAAAACCTAAAACAAAACTACCGTTTTAAAAATAAAAGAAATGGGGCGATAAAAGGTCTTAGTCCTAAAATACAACTGAAAATAAAACATAAAATGTTGAAAGATTAATTGTGAATTTGGAGATTTTAATCCGTCAGAAATGAGAAAAAATAAAGAATGCTGATAGTTCTTGCATTAAAAGAACATAAAAAAATTTCAAAATTCAGATGTTCTTTCAATTGTTTATGGTCACTTTCTGTTCATATTTTTGTTAAAGACATGAAACAACTTCATATCTAGAGAATACATTCATAATTACATAGTTAATCATATGAAAATATGAAGATCTTTCTTTTTGATAAAATATGCCCGAAAAAAAACCCAACAAATTTACTACTCTAAGCAGTTTTTGTGAAATGACGTATAATTGTGGCACCATTATGCCATCATTATAATTAACTAATGCCAGTGAAAACGTTTCTTTTTCTTAATATTTACATATTTACTATGTTACGAACAGTTTTTTTTTATGTTATGACAAAAAAGTTTATAGGGAATATTGTCTAGCCCTGTGCCCCTACACCTTTTGAATTTCAGTGAGACGAACAGCATTCACCCACATGATACGCCTGATTAGTTAATTTGATTAAAAATCGTATTCTCCAATTTTGGAGCACATTCATATCCCTTTACCAATACCTAAGTACATTTGTAATTAGATGGTGGTATTCGGCTTTCCCAGAAACTTCCAAAAATACGATTTTTTTCATCAAATTAACATTTCAGGCAAAAATAATTGTTCTGAATAAAAAAAGGTCATGGTCGAAACCATCCATGCTCTAGTGTCTGTTATTCTGATCCTCTTTTAATGAAATTAGTCAAGGAGGAATGGTGTCCAATTTTTCATTATTTGCTCACATTTATTGAGACGTCCAGAATCCTACTCTTTTAGGCTTTTCTATTGGACAAGAAACATGAATGCTCGACGGATGCTGATTGTCCTAATACACACTGTTGTGTAAATGACAGCTTGAAGGGACAGTACTGCTTCCATTACCAGAATGAGACTCAACCATGCCATCTATCAGGACACACAATGCATTTGTATAAATGTGGTTGTTCATCGGGTATGCGTACTATTTGTTTTATATATAACTTTTACACGAACTTAAAAGTATAATATCGGTATTAGTGCCTTTTTTCTGTAGAAATACTATAAATCAATTTAGATGGAATTCAAAGAGTCTTTCGTATTCCAATCGAAAAGGGGCAATAAAAGATTTAATATTGAAATGCGTATTAGACATATTTAAACATTTTGAAATTTTAGTTAACAATTCAAATCATTTGCACATCACATCCCTTTTATTTTAGGTTACCATTGCGAGGTCTTGCATTTAAATCCTGATCACTCTATTCTGGATCCTAACGGAGCTATTCACCACGCTGAAGAACTCTTGAGTCAGTCGGGATATGGTGTTTGCGTCAAGACCACATAAACACTTTAAATGTCTGGAAATATAATTCATAAGTCCTTATCAAGAAATGAATACAAAATACAAGACAAAGACTACACATATAAGGCTGCTTGATAAAACATAATTTCAATGAATTTTTATAATATCATCAATACTGTACAAATGTACTTATTTTACAAACTTTGCCCAACGGCAATTTTGGGCTGTCTGTTAATCTGCTTAAACCCACCACTTCCATCGGAAATGCATGTACTAAGACAAGATCATTGCATTTGTTTCCAACTTTTTACCTTGATATTGACCTTTCTTATACAGACTTACCGTTTGATTATCAGCTATTACTTTAGAGTTTATCAGTTCGGTAATTTTGTTATCTTCCTTCATTTTTTCCTAATTACCTATAAAGCAAATTACTCTGCCTTCTTAAACATAACAATCATGGACAACATCAACCAATTATAAACTTTCATGCTTCTGCTCGAACCTCTATTAATAATATCCACAACATTGCGGACAGAAAATTCTCGTTGTATCCACAACAGCTTAACAGATTGTAGGACCTCCACCTTTGCTATTTTATTCTCTATTTCGCAGCATGGACGAAAAAGTGTTCAGTTAAGAGAAATAAACAAGCATAATAAACAAGAAAGACTTGTAGAATAGTAATCAAGGGAACCAAGGTTCTAAAAATTTAATCCAGAGACAAAGACAAGGCATGGAAAACAGACAAACACAACGAAATACATAAAGTAACTAAAATAATACATACAAAGGAACAAAAGTAAATGATCAACTTGGACTCCAATAAAAACTGAGAGCATGGATCAAGTGCACTGATAGGGTAATCTCTGCTGAGAATGTAGAAGAAAACAAAATATCAACTGATATACGTATACGATTATCAGAACGAGAAAATAAAAGTAGTGTGGCGATCACTTACAAAAAAGAATACAAAGCACTCTGAACCAGGTAAACACTGGAAACCACTAGTGTCGTGTTAAAAAGAAAGTAAAAGAATGATTGGCTACATAAAACAAAATAAATATAACTTTGAGTGAAGCTTAAGATACTAGCAAATGACTGATAGAAAGTCAACGTGAAGTGAATCAATATATTTAGTGGATTCAGCCAAGACATGAAGTCATTGACATTTTAATATTACGTACCGGTAATGTAATCTGTAGAATAATATATCAGCATGGAATTTATATCACTTTTCGAAGTCAGATATGGCATACACTTATATTTCAAAATGTAGCATAAGCGATGCAAAGGTATACTGTTTTATCTTTCAACTAAATCTTGCTCACGTATAACTTTGTCCTTGTCGCAAAAGGACAAGGGGTATCCGTCCATCAGCAAAATCACGAGGATGCATATATTTCCTTGGAAACTGCATTTTGGATTTTTACCAGATATGGTAGGATGCATTTTTATGTTATGTGATTTGGTTGAATTCATATAAGACTCCGCTTATCAAACTAAAACTGCATCCATTATTTTGATTGGTTTTTTTTATATATATAAAGGGAAATCTTTAGTGCCTTCGACAAAACAATTAACCAACAGAGTAAGGATCATATTTTACTTTTGCTAAATTGACACATAGTGCAAAATTTGTAAGCTAATTCTTTCTACCGCCTATGTACTGGATTCCTATACTACACTACAATCCATACAAACAACGCTATATAGCTGGATCTGCCAAACGTACCACCAAACCTCCTTCGAAACTTTTAACTTCTATACTCACAGCTGTCAAAGAGGATCTCCAGTCCTACCACGATACTTGTTATTCCTGTAGTGGTATTAATTCAATGTAGATCCTAAAAAATCATAAGATCTTCTTGAACCTCAATTCAAGATTATTATCAAAATAAAACAGCATTAAAACACGATTTTTCAACTCTTTATACTCAATTAAAATCCCGACTCAAAAACATTATACATCGTTGTTACTCCCCCTCCCCCCCAAAAAAAGAGATGGTACACCTATATACAAATATATAGTTGTAAAAACGATTCCAAGTCATCTTCAAAATATACCGAGGATGTTTACAAAATGCTGGATGTGACACATTTTTCAACAAACGCTCGACATTTCAATGAGAACAAATTATACTCCTCTACTTGCGTACCTATATCTTCACTCTTATGATGCTGACTTTATATTGATCTGATCCAAAGGAAGTAACATCGTTTAGTTAGATCTTTCGATCACATTTTCCGCTATATATATGACGTATCATCGTTAAACAATTCCAGATTCTAGGTTTTAAAATCGCATCTACCCCAAAAAAACTTGATAAATGATACTACAGACACTCTGAAGTCAACCTCATATCTCTACACTTAGAGATCAATGGTTAAGGAAAACTATTGATCTAACTATACGACAAATGCGATGACTTTCATTCCGTATTGTCAATTTTCCTTTCATCTGTTGCAGTATCCCTTCAACACCTGCGTATGGAGTTTTCATGTCATAACTCATACGTTATGCCAGAGCTTGCCATAACTACACAGACTTTTTGTATCGCGATAGACGTCTTACAATTAGGCTTCTGAAACAGGTTTATGTTGCTACAAAAATTCAGTGTGACCGTTGCTTTGTTGCGTGATGTGAGCTTTGCAGTCGTTGAATCTGACATCGTACCTCCCGATGAATGGAACGATCCAATTTGAAGATGATTAGTTACACGTCACAACAATGCACAACGAAGAACTCAATCGAATGTCGGGTCTGGTCATCAGCTAATATCCGATCAGATTGTTTTTACGCAACCGCTGACCATATACATCCCATTTATAAAAAAAAGAACAATAACCAACAGGTTGACAAACATCGGGTACAAAGCGGTAATAGAAAAATCAAAATATGTAATTTTTAAATGTCCAATTATAAAAATAGGAGATGTGGTATGATTGCCAATAAGTCATCCACCAAAAGCCAATCAACGAACAAATAAACTTCCACAGGTCACCACACGGTCTTCAGAAATCCCACACCATAAAGTCAAGTTACCTAATCGTCTGGGAAAGGATTTTTTAATAAAAGTCATCATCAAAAACTATTTGAAAAACACCAATAATATTTAGTACTTGGAACAAGAAGAAAGGGGAGGCAAACAAAAAACAAAACAAAAAAAAATACATAAAAAAACACAAAAACAAATGAACTTAATAAAATTGATCAGACCCGGAAAGAAACAAAAGGAACTGCAGAAATGGAAAGGAAAGGATACTGTCCTACGCCCCAAATGAGATGAAGTAGTAAAAATCCGTTTAACCTGATGCAACATACATTAACATACATGTATTGGCTCAAAGTGTTTTTTTTTCATATGTGAAAATTTTACATGTCACGTTTGTAAATACTTAATATAATTGACTTTTTATTCAATAAAGTATTATTTGTTGATGAATTCATTTAAAAGGATCCTTTCACAAACAAAATATATGTTGAGTACCGCTTCAAGAATTTTTTTTATATTGTTTCTCAACTTTCTTTAACAGGATGCATATGGGGAGCAATTGAGAAACATATAGAAACGTTTATTTTTATACACTGAAATACATTTTTTCATTTGTTTACAGTTACGTGTAGATTATAATTAGCTCATCAATTAATACATATACCTGATGGTGTATTTAAACTGAGTACTCTAATTGAACATTATTCGATGACCAGACTGACAAACACACACCCCGACATTCGATTTGGTTTTTCGTTGTGACTGTTTTGACGTGTAACTAATCATCTTCAAATTGGATCGTTTGATTCACCGATAGATACATGTCAGATTCCACGTCTGCGCAGCTCACGTCTCGCAACAATGCAACGGTCACACTGAATTTTTACAGGTTGTATGGTTTGACTTTTTATGAACAACTCGGCGGATTTTTTTAGAAAAGCAGAGGACGCCTAACGTACCGGTGCACCAGGACCATGCTCCCAGTATTTAGTGGAGTCTGAGTTACTCATATACCTTTGTTCGTTTGGTTATTTTATGTTCTTTGTTGTGTTTTCCTTGTCTGGTGTCTGTCCCTGGATTACATTGTTTTGATTTCCATTAGAATCTTGGTTCCCTTGATTACTCTTTGAACTACTTATAATGTGACTAAATAATTCCTTTATATTTCTAGAAATTATTTTTGAATATTGTAAAATTCTAGTAATGTTAAAACATGTTCATGAAAATGTCGTCCACTATTATTCTTTTATTATAAAAAAAAGTGGCATGTATGAATGCTTGATTTAATTTTGTAACAATGAGATGTAAATATAAATATTATATTGTATTTTATTGTAGTAATGCAAATGGCTAAAATATCATATGAATAACATATAGCTAAAAGGGTAATAGAGCAGTTTGTTATCTCGAGAAAAATTATTGTCATCCAGAGGCATGGCAATGTATTTTGAAGGGGTAACAAAATTCCTATCACCCTCTAATCTACATTTATATTATTTTCTTTATTACATTGGATATTTCATTTTCTGTTCGCAATACAGAAGAGAAATTCTTTTGAAATATTCCAATTTAAAAATTTAAAAAAAACCATAAAGAATCAGTCTAATTTTGTACACATCTTTCCTTTACGATGAATAGATAAACACAAAAATATTTTGAGAAACTCCGTCATTTATTTTCTTTTCTAAAATACACTCGCACATATCAATTGTTTGTAAAAGCACAAAACATGAGAATAAATAAATTAGTTATTAAGAAGAGAACATTTGCATGTAGTAGACGGGATAATAGCTTCCTTCCTTGGTTCAAAAACAAATTTATTTTACTTAAATAAGACTTCATATGTGTCTTTAGCATACTCTCTTCCAGCGTAGGAGACATAGCAGACTTTGTGTGGGATGAAAACCTTCCCGGGAACAAGACTATTTTCATGCATAAATCTCCCAACAAAGACCTTAGGATCACTAGCATTCACATCAGACGGCACGGTATTGGCTGGGATGTTATCCAACGTTGCTGATTGCCAATCGTAAAACCCTTCTTCTTCAGTTGAAAAGACAAGTACTTCGTATTCATGAATACTGAGTTCTTTCCCATCGTAAGGAATATGAGCTCCTTCTAAATGGTGACCAAATTTCCCTGCTGAAACATACCCATCTTGCATTAGGGCCCTCGCAACGAAAAGTGATTTGCCATCTGTTTCGTAACCGCCCCGCATCGTGCCACTTGGAATTCTATTCGCTGAAGTCTTAATCCACTTTGCCATACTGAAATAGGAGGAAGCAAATCAATGTTATAAAAAAATATTAATATATCTTTTAGGTAATATGATGCACCGTGTATGTTTTCAAAGAAAGATCGTTTTATCTTTCACACTTTATGTAATGCTTTGAAGCAGTTTATGAAAGACAAATCGTTATTTGTCCATCGATTGCTCGGCAAGCATACATTGGGCGAAGAGTCAATACCATCCCAATATGTAACAGTTAAGAAGAGCAATCAAGGGAACCAAGATTCGAGCAATAACCAAAAGATAAAGACTAGACAGGAAAAATAGACACACACAACAAGGAACATGAAATACTCAAAATAACACATACGAAGAAAAAAAAGATAACCGTTAAATAATAATTAAAAAAAAGCCGTATCGATGTATTTAGTTATGAATGCAGCTTCGTATTTTGACCTTCACTTAGAGATCGTTGGAAAGGGAAAATTCATAACCAAACTATATAATGAATAGGATGCCTTCCTTATTGTCACCATCCTTAAATATGTGGCAACATCCTTTCAGCATTGGAGGTTTCATATTACAACTCAAACATTATGCCGTAGTTTTCGAAAATACGTGGACTTTTTTTACCGTGCTAGATTTCTAAATAAATAAAAAAAAACAAAACAAAATAAGCTGTTAATGATTTCATTCTTAAAATTCAATGAGTAAAAGAAATAGTTAACTCACCTTTTCTGATAGGTCTGGCTCCTAGACAAACTTCAATATAAAAGTCAAATCTCTTCGTAATTTGAAGAGGAATTCAATTTAATGATGTAAAATTTAAACTTACCTAATGATCATCCTGCTTCCAAATACTTTAGTAAGATACAAGACGTCATGAGAAGTAAAAGAGGAACTCAAGTACTGAGGGGTCAGCATTTTCAAATAGTGGTTTAATACCCCAATTGCTTTGTATACTTGTGAAGTTTACATCTAGAAACACTTTTGTATTATTGCTATAGCCAATAATGGGTTTTCGGTTTTGTTTACTTTTAAATATCAGTATTAAATAAGTAAAAAGTACCACATTTGATAGTTAAAAGAGTTGTATAGATAAAATACAAATAAACTTTATAATTCACCGGATAAACCATTGATTATGTGATGTCAGTGATGAAAATTGTACCATACAGCATTTTATACACTGAACAAAAACATAAATTATAATAAATTTGTTCAAAAGTTTTATGCCAAAAGGTAATCAAAGGAACCAAGATTCGACATGAAATCAAAAGGATATATTCTAAGGCTAAAGAATAAACAAAATACAATCTAAAGGATGTTTCTTCACGACTAAAAAAAAAAAGATAAGATCAGAACAAATATGACGAAAATAGATTTTCACCTATTTTATTGGATACATGGTTATGATGTTAATTTGTATTCTTTTTGTATCCGTTGTGATTTATTTTTAAAACGAAACTGACGAAGAAGGCTGTGCCTTCGATATATATTGTAAATTTGTGAAACTATTATATATTTCTCTCCATAAAAAGAAAATTTGTGTTTGAAATTATATCAATGAAATAAATTAGTTTGGATAAAAATAGGTAAAATTATTCGGGTTTAAATCATTGAGCGACTTTTAACTTAACAGATTGTTTAATACAGTTCGAGCTGTTCGTTCTTCTGACTCTTTATAGAGTTCGAGCTGTTCTATCTTCTGTGACTCTTTATAGAGTTCGAGCTGTTCGTTCTTCTGTGACTCTTTATAGAGTTCGAGCTGTTCGTTCTTCTGACTCTTTATAGAGTTCGAGCTGTTCGTTCTTCTGTGACTCTTTATAGAGTTCGAGCTGTTTGATCTTCTGTGACTCTTTATAGAGTTCGAGCTGTTCGTTCTTCTGTGACTCTTTATAGAGTTCGAGCTGTTCGTTCTTCTGTGACTCTTTATAGAGTTCGAGCTGTTTGATCTTCTGTGACTCTTTATAGAGTTCGAGCTGTTCGTTCTTCTGTGACTCTTTATAGAGTTCGAGCTGTTCGTTCCTCTGTGACTCTTTATAGAGTTCGAGCTGTTCTATCTTCTGTGACTCTTTATAGAGTTCGAGCTGTTCTATCTTCTGTGACTCTTTATAGAGTTCGAGCTGTTCGTTCTTCTGTGACTCTTTATAGAGTTCGAGCTGTTCTATCTTCTGTGACTCTTTATAGAGTTCGAGCTGTTCGTTCTTCTGACTCTTTATAGAGTTCGAGCTGTTCGTTCTTCTGTGACTCTTTATAGAGTTCGAGCTGTTCTATCTTCTGTGACTCTTTATAGAGTTCGAGCTGTTCTATCTTCTGTGACTCTTTATAGAGTTCGAGCTGTTCGTTCTTCTGTGACTCTTTATAGAGTTCAAGCTGTTCGATCTTCTGTGACTCTTTATAGAGTTCGTGCTGTTCGTTCTTCTGACTCTTTATAGAGTTCGAGCTGTTCGTTCTTCTGTGACTCTTTATAGAGTTCGAGCTGTTCGTTCTTCTGTGACTCTTTATAGAGTTCGAGCTGTTCGTTCTTCTGTGACTCTTTATAGAGTTCGAGCTGTTCGTTCTTCTGACTCTTTATAGAGTTCGAGCTGTTCGTTCTTCTGTGACTCTTTATAGAGTTCGAGCTGTTCTATCTTCTGTGACTCTTTATAGAGTTCGAGCTGTTCGATCTTCTGTGACTCTTTATAGAGTTCGAGCTGTTCTATCTTCTGTGACTCTTTATAGAGTTCGAGCTGTTCGATCTTCTGTGACTCTTTATAGAGTTCGAGCTGTTCGTTCTTCTGTGACTCTTTATAGAGTTCGAGCTGTTCGTTCTTCTGTGACTCTTTATAGAGTTCGAGCTGTTCGTTCTTCTGTGACTCTTTATAGAGTTCAAGCTGTTCGATCTTCTGTGACTCTTTATAGAGTTCGTGCTGTTCGTTCTTCTGTGACTCTTTATAGAGTTCGAGCTGTTCGTTCTTCTGTGACTCTTTATAGAGTTCGAGCTGTTCGTTCTTCTGTGACTCTTTATAGAGTTCGAGCTGTTCTATCTTCTGTGACTCTTTATAGAGTTCGAGCTGTTCGTTCTTCTGACTCTTTATAGAGTTCGAGCTGTTCTATCTTCTGTGACTCTTTATAGAGTTCGTGCTGTTCGTTCTTCTGTGACTCTTTATAGAGTTCGAGCTGTTCTATCTTCTGTGACTCTTTATAGAGTTCGAGCTGTTCTATCTTCTGTGACTCTTTATAGAGTTCGAGCTGTTCGTTCTTCTGACTCTTTATAGAGTTCGAGCTGTTCGTTCTTCTGTGACTCTTTATAGAGTTCGAGCTGTTCTATCTTCTGTGACTCTTTATAGAGTTCGAGCTGTTCGTTCTTCTGTGACTCTTTATAGAGTTCGAGCTGTTCGTTCTTCTGTGACTCTTTATAGAGTTCGAGCTGTTCGTTCTTCTGTGACTCTTTATAGAGTTCGAGCTGTTCGATCTTCTGTGACTCTTTATAGAGTTCGAGCTGTTCGATCTTCTGTGACTCTTTATAGAGTTCGAGCTGTTCTATCTTCTGTGACTCTTTATAGAGTTCGAGCTGTTTGATCTTCTGTGACTCTTTATAGAGTTCGAGCTGTTCGTTCTTCTGTGACTCTTTATAGAGTTCGAGCTGTTCTATCTTCTGTGACTCTTTATAGAGTTCGAGCTGTTCGTTCTTCTGTGACTCTTTATAGAGTTCGAGCTGTCCTATCTTCTGTGACTCTTTATAGAGTTCGAGCTGTTCGTTCTTCTGTGACTCTTTATAGAGTTCGAGCTGTTCGATCTTCTGTGACTCTTTATAGAGTTCGAGCTGTTCGTTCTTCTATGACTCTTTATAGAGTTCGAGCTGTTCGTTCTTCTGTGACTCTTTATAGAGTTCGAGCTGTTCTATCTTCTGTGACTCTTTATAGAGTTCGAGCTGTTCGTTCTTCTGTGACTCTTTATAGAGTTCGAGCTGTTCGTTCTTCTGACTCTTTATAGAGTTCGAGCTGTTCGTTCTTCTGTGACTCTTTATAGAGTTCGAGCTGTTCGTTCTTCTGTGACTCTTTATAGAGTTCGAGCTGTTCGTTCTTCTGTGACTCTTTATAGAGTTCGAGCTGTTCGTTCTTCTGTGACTCTTTATAGAGTTCGAGCTGTTCGTTCTTCTGTGACTCTTTATAGAGTTCGAGCTGTTCGTTCTTCTGTGACTCTTTATAGAGTTCGAGCTGTTCGTTCTTCTGTGACTCTTTATAGAGTTCGAGCTGTTCGTTCTTCTGTGACTCTTTATAGAGTTCGAGCTGTTCGTTCTTCTGTGACTCTTTATAGAGTTCGTGCTGTTCGTTCTTCTGTGACTCTTTATAGAGTTCGAGCTGTTCTATCTTCTGTGACTCTTTATAGAGTTCGAGCTGTTCGTTCTTCTGTGACTCTTTATAGAGTTCGAGCTGTTCTATCTTCTGTGACTCTTTATAGAGTTCGAGCTGTTCGTTCTTCTGACTCTTTATAGAGTTCGAGCTGTTCGTTCTTCTGTGACTCTTTATAGAGTTCGAGCTGTTTGATCTTCTGTGACTCTTTATAGAGTTCGAGCTGTTCGTTCTTCTGTGACTCTTTATAGAGTTCGAGCTGTTCGTTCTTCTGTGACTCTTTATAGAGTTCGAGCTGTTCTATCTTCTGTGACTCTTTATAGAGTTCGAGCTGTTCTATCTTCTGTGACTCTTTATAGAGTTCGAGCTGTTCGTTCTTCTGTGACTCTTTATAGAGTTCGAGCTGTTCTATCTTCTGTGACTCTTTATAGAGTTCGAGCTGTTCGTTCTTCTGACTCTTTATAGAGTTCGAGCTGTTCGTTCTTCTGTGACTCTTTATAGAGTTCGAGCTGTTCGTTCTTCTGTGACTCTTTATAGAGTTCGTGCTGTTCGTTCTTCTGTGACTCTTTATAGAGTTCGAGCTGTTCTATCTTCTGTGACTCTTTATAGAGTTCGAGCTGTTCGTTCTTCTGTGACTCTTTATAGAGTTCGAGCTGTTCGATCTTCTGTGACTCTTTATAGAGTTCGAGCTGTTCGTTCTTCTGACTCTTTATAGAGTTCGAGCTGTTCGTTCTTCTGTGACTCTTTATAGAGTTCGAGCTGTTTGATCTTCTGTGACTCTTTATAGAGTTCGAGCTGTTCGTTCTTCTGTGACTCTTTATAGAGTTCGAGCTGTTCGTTCTTCTGTGACTCTTTATAGAGTTCGAGCTGTTCTATCTTCTGTGACTCTTTATAGAGTTCGAGCTGTTCTATCTTCTGTGACTCTTTATAGAGTTCGAGCTGTTCGTTCTTCTGTGACTCTTTATAGAGTTCGAGCTGTTCGTTCTTCTGTGACTCTTTATAGAGTTCGAGCTGTTCTATCTTCTGTGACTCTTTATAGAGTTCGAGCTGTTCGTTCTTCTGACTCTTTATAGAGTTCGAGCTGTTCGTTCTTCTGTGACTCTTTATAGAGTTCGAGCTGTTTGATCTTCTGTGACTCTTTATAGAGTTCGAGCTGTTCGTTCTTCTGTGACTCTTTATAGAGTTCGAGCTGTTCGTTCTTCTGTGACTCTTTATAGAGTTCGAGCTGTTCGTTCTTCTGACTCTTTATAGAGTTCGAGCTGTTCGTTCTTCTGTGACTCTTTATAGAGTTCGAGCTGTTCTATCTTCTGTGACTCTTTATAGAGTTCGAGCTGTTCGATCTTCTGTGACTCTTTATAGAGTTCGAGCTGTTCGATCTTCTGTGACTCTTTATAGAGTTCGAGCTGTTCTATCTTCTGTGACTCTTTATAGAGTTCGAGCTGTTCGATCTTCTGTGACTCTTTATAGAGTTCGAGCTGTTCGTTCTTCTGTGACTCTTTATAGAGTTCGAGCTGTTCTATCTTCTGTGACTCTTTATAGAGTTCGAGCTGTTCGTTCTTCTGTGACTCTTTATAGAGTTCAAGCTGTTCGATCTTCTGTGACTCTTTATAGAGTTCGTGCTGTTCGTTCTTCTGTGACTCTTTATAGAGTTCGAGCTGTTCGTTCTTCTGTGACTCTTTATAGAGTTCGAGCTGTTCGTTCTTCTGTGACTCTTTATAGAGTTCGAGCTGTTCTATCTTCTGTGACTCTTTATAGAGTTCGAGCTGTTCGTTCTTCTGACTCTTTATAGAGTTCGAGCTGTTCTATCTTCTGTGACTCTTTATAGAGTTCGTGCTGTTCGTTCTTCTGTGACTCTTTATAGAGTTCGAGCTGTTCTATCTTCTGTGACTCTTTATAGAGTTCGAGCTGTTCTATCTTCTGTGACTCTTTATAGAGTTCGAGCTGTTCGTTCTTCTGACTCTTTATAGAGTTCGAGCTGTTCGTTCTTCTGTGACTCTTTATAGAGTTCGAGCTGTTCTATCTTCTGTGACTCTTTATAGAGTTCGAGCTGTTCTATCTTCTGTGACTCTTTATAGAGTTCGAGCTGTTCGTTCTTCTGTGACTCTTTATAGAGTTCGAGCTGTTCGTTCTTCTGTGACTCTTTATAGAGTTCGAGCTGTTCGATCTTCTGTGACTCTTTATAGAGTTCGAGCTGTTCGATCTTCTGTGACTCTTTATAGAGTTCGAGCTGTTCTATCTTCTGTGACTCTTTATAGAGTTCGAGCTGTTTGATCTTCTGTGACTCTTTATAGAGTTCGAGCTGTTCGTTCTTCTGACTCTTTATAGAGTTCGAGCTGTTTGATCTTCTGTGACTCTTTATAGAGTTCGAGCTGTTCGTTCTTCTGTGACTCTTTATAGAGTTCGAGCTGTTCTATCTTCTGTGACTCTTTATACAGTTCGAGCTGTTCGTTCTTCTGTGACTCTTTATAGAGTTCGAGCTGTCCTATCTTCTGTGACTCTTTATAGAGTTCGAGCTGTTCGTTCTTCTGTGACTCTTTATAGAGTTCGAGCTGTTCGTTCTTCTGTGACTCTTTATAGAGTTCGAGCTGTTCGTTCTTCTGTGACTCTTTATAGAGTTCGAGCTGTTCTATCTTCTGTGACTCTTTATAGAGTTCGAGCTGTTCTATCTTCTGTGACTCTTTATAGAGTTCGAGCTGTTCGTTCTTCTGTGACTCTTTATAGAGTTCGAGCTGTTTGATCTTCTGTGACTTTTTATAGAGTTCGAGCTGTTCGTTCTTCTGACTCTTTATAGAGTTCGAGCTGTTCGTTCTTCTGTGACTCTTTATAGAGTTCGAGCTGTTCTATCTTCTGTGACTCTTTATAGAGTTCGAGCTGTTCGTTCTTCTGTGACTCTTTATAGAGTTCGAGCTGTTCGTTCTTCTGTGACTCTTTATAGAGTTCGAGCTGTTCTATCTTCTGTGACTCTTTATAGAGTTCGAGCTGTTCGATCTTCTGTGACTCTTTATAGAGTTCGAGCTGTTCTATCTTCTGTGACTCTTTATAGAGTTCGAGCTGTTCGATCTTCTGTGACTCTTTATAGAGTTCGAGCTGTTCGTTCTTCTGTGACTCTTTATAGAGTTCGAGCTGTTCTATCTTCTGTGACTCTTTATAGAGTTCGAGCTGTTCGTTCTTCTGTGACTCTTTATAGAGTTCAAGCTGTTCGATCTTCTGTGACTCTTTATAGAGTTCGTGCTGTTCGTTCTTCTGTGACTCTTTATAGAGTTCGAGCTGTTCGTTCTTCTGTGACTCTTTATAGAGTTCGAGCTGTTCTATCTTCTGTGACTCTTTATAGAGTTCGAGCTGTTCGTTCTTCTGACTCTTTATAGAGTTCGAGCTGTTCTATCTTCTGTGACTCTTTATAGAGTTCGTGCTGTTCGTTCTTCTGTGACTCTTTATAGAGTTCGAGCTGTTCTATCTTCTGTGACTCTTTATAGAGTTCGAGCTGTTCTATCTTCTGTGACTCTTTATAGAGTTCGAGCTGTTCGTTCTTCTGACTCTTTATAGAGTTCGAGCTGTTCGTTCTTCTGTGACTCTTTATAGAGTTCGAGCTGTTCTATCTTCTGTGACTCTTTATAGAGTTCGAGCTGTTCGTTCTTCTGTGACTCTTTATAGAGTTCGAGCTGTTCGTTCTTCTGTGACTCTTTATAGAGTTCGAGCTGTTTGATCTTCTGTGACTCTTTATAGAGTTCGAGCTGTTCGTTCTTCTGTGACTCTTTATAGAGTTCGAGCTGTTTGATCTTCTGTGACTCTTTATAGAGTTCGAGCTGTTCGTTCTTCTGTGACTCTTTATAGAGTTCGAGCTGTTCTATCCTCTGTGACTCTTTATAGAGTTCGAGCTGTTTGATCTTCTGTGACTCTTTATAGAGTTCGAGCTGTTCGTTCTTCTGACTCTTTATAGAGTTCGAGCTGTTCGATCTTCTGTGACTCTTTATAGAGTTCGAGCTGTTCGTTCTTCTGTGACTCTTTATAGAGTTCGAGCTGTTCGATCTTCTGTGACTCTTTATAGAGTTCGAGCTGTTCGTTCTTCTGTGACTCTTTATAGAGTTCGAGCTGTTCGATCTTCTGTGACTCTTTATAGAGTTCGAGCTGTTCGATCTTCTGTGACTCTTTATAGAGTTCGAGCTGTTCGTTCTTCTGTGACTCTTTATAGAGTTCGAGCTGTTCGATCTTCTGTGACTCTTTATAGAGTTCGAGCTGTTCGTTCTTCTGTGACTCTTTATAGAGTTCGAGCTGTTCGTTCTTCTGTGACTCTTTACAGAGTTCGAGCTGTTTGATCTTCTGTGACTCTTTATAGAGTTCGAGCTGTTTGATCTTCTGTGACTCTTTATAGAGTTCGAGCTGTTCGTTCTTCTGTGACTCTTTATAGAGTTCGAGCTGTTCGTTCTTCTGTGACTCTTTATAGAGTTCGAGCTGTTCGTTCTTCTGTGACTCTTTATAGAGTTCGAGCTGTTCGATCTTCTGACTCTTTATAGAGTTCGAGCTGTTCGTTCTTCTGTGACTCTTTATAGAGTTCGAGCTGTTCGTTCTTCTGACTCTTTATAGAGTTCGAGCTGTTCGTTCTTCTGTGACTCTTTATAGAGTTCGAGCTGTTCGTTCTTCTGTGACTCTTTATAGAGTTCGAGCTGTTCAATCTTCTGTGACTCTTTATAGAGTTCGAGCTGTTCGTTCTTCTGACTCTTTATAGAGTTCAAGCTGTTCGATCTTCTGTGACTCTTTATAGAGTTCGAGCTGTTCGTTCTTCTGTGACTCTTTATGGAGTTCGAGCTGTTTGATCTTCTGTGACTCTTTATAGAGTTCGAGCTGTTCGTTCTTCTGTGACTCTTTATAGAGTTCGAGCTGTTCGTTCTTCTGTGACTCTTTATAGAGTTCGAGCTGTTTGATCTTCTGTGACTCTTTATAGAGTTCGAGCTGTTCGTTCTTCTGTGACTCTTTATAGAGTTCGAGCTGTTCGATCTTCTGTGACTCTTTATAGAGTTCGAGCTGTTCTATCTTCTGTGACTCTTTATAGAGTTCGAGCTGTTCGTTCTTCTGTGACTCTTTATAGAGTTCGAGCTGTTCGTTCTTCTGTGACTCTTTATAGAGTTCGAGCTGTTCGATCTTCTGACTCTTTATAGAGTTCGAGCTGTTCGTTCTTCTGTGACTCTTTATAGAGTTCGAGCTGTTCGTTCTTCTGACTCTTTATAGAGTTCGAGCTGTTCGTTCTTCTGTGACTCTTTATAGAGTTCGAGCTGTTCGTTCTTCTGTGACTCTTTATAGAGTTCGAGCTGTTCGTTCTTCTGTGACTCTTTATAGAGTTCGAGCTGTTCGATCTTCTGTGACTCTTTATAGAGTTCGAGCTGTTCGTTCTTCTGACTCTTTATAGAGTTCGAGCTGTTCGATCTTCTGTGACTCTTTATAGAGTTCGAGCTGTTCGATCTTCTGACTCTTTATAGAGTTCAAGCTGTTCGATCTTCTGTGACTCTTTATAGAGTTCGAGCTGTTCGTTCTTCTGTGACTCTTTATAGAGTTCGAGCTGTTCGTTCTTCTGTGACTCTTTATAGAGTTCGAGCTGTTTGATCTTCTGTGACTCTTTATAGAGTTCGAGCTGTTCGTTCTTCTGTGACTCTTTATAGAGTTCGAGCTGTTCGATCTTCTGTGACTCTTTATAGAGTTCGAGCTGTTCTATCTTCTGTGACTCTTTATAGAGTTCGAGCTGTTCGTTCTTCTGTGACTCTTTATAGAGTTCGTGCTGTTCGTTCTTCTGTGACTCTTTATAGAGTTCGAGCTGTTCGATCTTCTGACTCTTTATAGAGTTCGAGCTGTTCGTTCTTCTGTGACTCTTTATAGAGGTCGAGCTGTTCGTTCTTCTGACTCTTTATAGAGTTCGAGCTGTTCGTTCTTCTGTGACTCTTTATAGAGTTCGAGCTGTTCGTTCTTCTGTGACTCTTTATAGAGTTCGAGCTGTTCGATCTTCTGTGACTCTTTATAGAGTTCGAGCTGTTCGTTCTTCTGACTCTTTATAGAGTTCGAGCTGTTCGATCTTCTGTGACTGTTTATAGAGTTCGAGCTGTTCGATCTTCTGACTCTTTATAGAGTTCGAGCTGTTCGTTCTTCTGTGACTCTTTATAGAGTTCGAGCTGTTCGTTCTTCTGACTCTTTATAGAGTTCGAGCTGTTCGTTCTTCTGTGACTCTTTATAGAGTTCGAGCTGTTCGTTCTTCTGTGACTCTTTATAGAGTTCGAGCTGTTCGTTCTTCTGTGACTCTTTATAGAGTTCGAGCTGTTCGTTCTTCTGTGACTCTTTATAGAGTTCGAGCTGTTCGTTCTTCTGACTCTTTATAGAGTTCGAGCTGTTCTATCTTCTGTGACTCTTTATAGAGTTCGAGCTGTTCGTTCTTCTGTGACTCTTTATAGAGTTCGAGCTGTTCGTTCTTCTGTGACTCTTTATAGAGTTCGAGCTGTTCGTTCTTCTGTGACTCTTTATAGAGTTCGAGCTGTTCGTTCTTCTGTGACTCTTTATAGAGTTCGAGCTGTTCGTTCTTCTGTGACTCTTTATAGAGTTCGAGCTGTTCGATCTTCTGTGACTCTTTATAGAGTTCGAGCTGTTCGTTCTTCTGTGACTCTTTATAGAGTTCGAGCTGTTCTATCTTCTGTGACTCTTTATAGAGTTCGAGCTGTTCGTTCTTCTGACTCTTTATAGAGTTCGAGCTGTTTGATCTTCTGTGACTCTTTATAGAGTTCGAGCTGTTCGATCTTCTGTGACTCTTTATAGAGTTCGAGCTGTTCGTTCTTTTGTGACTCTTTATAGAGTTCGAGCTGTTCGTTCTTTTGTGACTCTTTATAGAGTTCGAGCTGTTCTATCTGCTGTGACTCTTTATAGAGTTCGAGCTGTTCGTTCTTCTGTGACTCTTTATAGAGTTCGAGCTGTTCTATCTTCTGTGACTCTTTATAGAGTTCGAGCTGTTCGTTCTTCTGTGACTCTTTATAGAGTTCGAGCTGTTCGTTCTTCTGTGACTCTTTATAGAGTTCGAGCTGTTCGATCTTCTGTGACTCTTTATAGAGTTCGAGCTGTTCGTTCTTCTGTGACTCTTTATAGAGTTCGAGCTGTTCTATCTTCTGTGACTCTTTATAGAGTTCGAGCTGTTCGTTCTTCTGTGACTCTTTATAGAGTTCGAGCTGTTCTATCTTCTGTGACTCTTTATAGAGTTCGAGCTGTTCTATCTTCTGTGACTCTTTATAGAGTTCGAGCTGTTCGATCTTCTGTGACTCTTTATAGAGTTCGAGCTGTTCGTTCTTCTGACTCTTTATAGAGTTCAAGCTGTTCGATCTTCTGTGACTCTTTATAGAGTTCGAGCTGTTCGTTCTTCTGTGACTCTTTATAGAGTTCGAGCTGTTCGATCTTCTGTGACTCTTTATAGAGTTCGAGCTGTTCGTTCCTCTGACTCTTTATAGAGTTCGAGCTGTTCGTTCTTCTGTGACTCTTTATAGAGTTCGAGCTGTTCGTTCTTCTGACTCTTTATAGAGTTCGAGCTGTTCGATCTTCTGTGACTCTTTATAGAGTTCGAGCTGTTCTATCTTCTGTGTCTCTTTATAGAGTTCGAGCTGTTCGTTCTTCTGTGACTCTTTATAGAGTTCGAGCTGTTCGTTCTTCTGACTCTTTATAGAGTTCGAGCTGTTCGATCTTCTGTGACTCTTTATAGAGTTCGAGCTGTTCTATCTTCTGTGACTCTTTATAGAGTTCGAGCTGTTCGTTCCTCTGACTCTTTATAGAGTTCGAGCTGTTCGTTCTTCTGTGACTCTTTATAGAGTTCGAGCTGTTCTATCTTCTGTGACTCTTTATAGAGTTCGAGCTGTTCGATCTTCTGTGACTCTTTATAGAGTTCGAGCTGTTCGTTCTTCTGTGACTCTTTATAGAGTTCGAGCTGTTCGTTCTTCTGTGACTCTTTATAGAGTTCGAGCTGTTTGATCTTCTGTGACTCTTTATAGAGTTCGAGCTGTTCGTTCTTCTGTGACTCTTTATAGAGTTCGAGCTGTTTGATCTTCTGTGACTCTTTATAGAGTTCGAGCTGTTCGTTCTTCTGTGACTCTTTATAGAGTTCGAGCTGTTCGATCTTCTGTGACTCTTTATAGAGTTCGAGCTGTTCGATCTTCTGTGACTCTTTATAGAGTTCGAGCTGTTCGTTCTTCTGTGACTCTTTATAGAGTTCGAGCTGTTCGTTCTTCTGTGACTCTTTATAGAGTTCGAGCTGTTTGATCTTCTGTGACTCTTTATAGAGTTCGAGCTGTTCGTTCTTCTGTGACTCTTTATAGAGTTCGAGCTGTTCGATCTTCTGTGACTCTTTATAGAGTTCGAGCTGTTCGATCTTCTGTGACTCTTTATAGAGTTCGAGCTGTTCGATCTTCTGTGACTCTTTATAGAGTTCGAGCTGTTCGTTCTTCTGACTCTTTATAGAGTTCGAGCTGTTCGTTCTTCTGACTCTTTATAGAGTTCGAGCTGTTCGTTCTTCTGTGACTCTTTATAGAGTTCGAGCTGTTCGTTCTTCTCTGACTCTTTATAGAGTTCGAGCTGTTCGTTCTTCTGTGACTCTTTATAGAGTTCGAGCTGTTCGTTCTTCTCTGACTCTTTTTGTTATTTTTGGTAGTTTGATGTTTTATATTCATATGTTGTTTTGTGTGCTCCTTGAGTCAAAATTTTGTTGTTTTGTTCAACATTTCCTTTCTCTCTCTTATTTGTATATTTGTTAGGGTTAGTTCTCTCATTTGCAAATTGAACTTATGATTCCCTTTGGTTTTACGCTTTCACCGCATTTAAGAAACAATTTGCACTCATCAAAGAGTTTTATATGTTAGTTTCATTTCTACTGTCGGATGAAGTTCATTTTTACTTTTCGCATACAATTTAAACTCATCAAAGAATGTTTGTTGTACGTAAGTTTAATTTCTATTGTCAGATGAAGATGATTTTTACTTTTCGCACACAATTTACAGTCATCAAAGAGTTCATATGTTAAGTTTCATTTCTACTTTTCGAAAGCAATTTGCACTCATCATAGAATGTAATTCGTTAATGCCTTTTCTATTGTCAACATCAGTTCATTTTTCTTTTAGCACACAATTTACATTCATCAAATGTTGTATGTTTATTTTATTTCTACCATCGACAGAAGTTCATTATTACCTTTCGAACACTATTAGCACTCATCAAAGAATGTTATTCGTTAATGCCGTTCATATTGTCCACAGAGGTTCATTTTTTTTACTTTTCGCACTCAATTTGCATTCATCAAAGAGTGTTGTATGTTTATTTTATTCTACTGTTGATAGAAATAAATTTCGGATTTTCGCACACAATTTGCACACATCAAGGATTGTTGTACGTTTATTTCATTTCTATTGTCGACAAATGTTCATTTTTACTTTCCGAACACAATTTGCAACTATCAATGAGTTTTGTACGTTATTTCATTTCTTTTGTCTACAGAATTTCATTTTTATTTTTTGCACACAACTTACACTCACCAAAGTCTGTAATTCGTTAATACCTTTCCTATTGTCAACAGAAGTTATTTTTTTTAAATTTTTCGCACACAATTTGCACTCATCAAAGAGAAATCAAGAGAACCAAGATTCTTGTGGAAATCAAAAGAATGTAATCCAGGGACAAAGATCATGGAATTCAGACAAATACAACAAAGAATATAAAATAACTATAATAATACATACAAAGTAACAAAAGTAAATGAGCAACTCGGACTCCACTAAAAACAGGGAGCATGGACCAGGTGCACCGGTAAAGTAAGCGTCCTCTGCTAGAAACACCCGGTCATAAAAAGTCAGGTCCAGGATAGACGGAAGAAGAAAACACTATGACACGTTGAACAAATATGTTTTCATGATGCAGATGGATACAACGTAACGATCCACGAGTTCATGATGACGACCATGAAATTTCTGTAATAATAACTTCAATCTTGTAGGAACATGATCCTGTTCCAGACGCCTTATTGTAAGAAGTTTAGCGCAATACCAAAAAGCCTGCGATGTTACGGCAAGCTCTGGCATAAAGTATGAGTTACATTATGCAGGTGCTACAGGGATGTTGCCACAGATGAAAGGAAAGTGTTGACAATTCTGAATGAAAAGTCATCAGGTTTGTCGTAAAGTTTGGCCAAGAGTTTTCCTTTACTATCGATCTCTAAGTGTAGGTCAATATATGAGGCTTACTTTACAGTGTCTTTGGGGTAGATGCGATGTATCAAATAGTATAACTACACAAATTTTAGGGAAAAATGTTATTTGATGAATCATCTACAACCGATAAACATCATCCCCGACACTAGGATTGTTTAACGATAATGTATCAACTATGTAGCGGAAACTGAGATTAAAAAACCTAGCTAAACGATTTTCTTTTTTTCGGATCAGATCAGCTACGAAGTCAATTTGCCTTTTGTAAATGCTAAACAGAAACGGACAATTTTAAGCTGCGATCAGTAGTTTTTTTTTCAAAATGCCGTAAAAAGAAAGTGATAACTGTATTTCACAGAGGTGCTAAATACTTAGAAATATCAGACCCGTATATAATAAAGAAGGATTTGTATAAACGTATAGTCAACAGAATTTCAAACATTTTCTTCATTAATATTTTATCAGCAAAAAAAAGCCTCCAACTTTCACGATAAAATTTTCAATTGTTAACATTTAAGGACTTCGGACATCTACAGTTCCATTTCACGACCTGTTGAACATTTTTATGTATTTAATTTTCGATTTCAAACCCATTTGTTTGAACCTTTTGAGACAGATTACATAATTCGAGCTAAAGTAGATTCTTATATAATTATAAAATGTGTGTGTGTGTGTGTGTGTGTGTGTGTCCTTCTGTAAATATTTAGAACAGATTCCTAGTTTGTAGATTCCTTGTTCGTAAATTAGCTAGCTATTTATTAACAAGCTCTATGTGCGTCCTTACCATTTTGTTTGTTTGTTTTGTTTTTCTTTTGTTTTTCTTTTTTTTTTGGGTTTTTTTTTGTTGTTTTTTGTTTTTGTTTTTGGTTTTTGTTTTTTGTTCTTTGTTTTTTGTTTTGTTTCTTTTTGCAAACTGTAGTTTTCTACAGTTAATATATGTAGAAGAGGATTTTAAAATTAAAATCACGTTTGTGAAAAAAGAACCACAAACATATGACAGCATATAAATGTTACCATAATTAAAAGGAAGAGCATAGACGACGCTGAGACAAGTTTTGCAGACATAATTGTACACAGTATTTTTTTTTTCAATTTTAAGTAAACACTCATATATATAAGCGTAAAACATAAAGTTAATTTAGCATTTTAAGGGATATATTACTTAAAGCATGTTGAGAACAAAACTAGCGAATCAGCGGCGGTGGTTTCTGCGTCCTGTATATGTGCAATTAATCAAGTTTATTTCACTTTAACCAAAACTTCGTATTTGTCGTTTGGGTACTCTTTTCCGTCGTAGGAGACATAGCAGACCTTGTTTGGGATAAAAACTTTCCCGGGAACAAGACTATTCTCATGCATAAACCTCCCAACAAAGACCTTAGGGTTACTAGCATTCACATCAGACGGTACTGCATTGGCTGGGACTTTATCTAGTGTCGCTGTTTGGTATTCGTAATACCCATTGTCAGCAATTGGAAAGACCAGAACTTCGTATTCATTCCTTGTTAGTTCCTTCCCTCCGTAAGGAATACGTGCCCCTTCCAAATAGCGACTACATTTTCCCGCCGAGACGTAGCCATCTGGAGTTGGAGCACGCGCAATAAAGAGCGAATCTCCGTTCGCTTCGTAACCGCCCCGCATAGCACCATCTGGAATGTTATTGGCTGTAGTTTTAACCCACTTTGCCATACTAAAAAACAATGGAATTCCTTAAAAAATAATTATGGTAACTTGTGTATCCTTTAATACGAATAAAGTGAAGACATTTTAGACGATTCAAGGGTCATAATGCAAGGCACTATTTCTTATTAAAAAAATGTGTTAGATTTTATGTAATTCCTGAATTATCGGATATTAAGTCTTGATTTACTCTAGTGACGTTATGGAATAAAAAGTACTCTCCAAAATATTAAACTCACGATTGAAATGTCTGTCTATAGATCGACTATGGAATAATGTAAAATGTAATGTAATGTAATGTAAATTTATTACTTTGGTTTCACATTTTTAGCATGAAATGAAGGAGAACGATTTTTCGAGTTAGTTTGTTATTTTTCTACACACGACTTTCTAATAAAAAATTAACATACCTATTTAGTCAATGTAATATCTTGTTTCTCAAACAAGTTGTCACTAAAATATTTAGTTAAATTTCTTTTTATACATTTAATTTCTGTAAGTGTTTAGAATTACAGAGATCCTTGTTGTATAGTCATGTATCCTGCTGATAAGTATTTTAGAAGGATATGTGATCTCATGTGATCTTATTTTTCTACCTAGTTAAGTGTCGCATGACTTAATGATAGATTGTTTAAAAGAGTAATCAAGGGAACCAAGGTTATAGCGGTAATCAAAAGAATGTAATCCAGGGACAAAGACCAGACATGGAAAACAGACACACACAACAAAGAACATAAAGTAACTAAAATCATACATGCAAAGTAATAATCGACAAAACGAGACTATTTATTTCGTCAATTAAAATTAGGAATAACAATTATGTCAAAGTCACCACGCATGCTCAATGGTAAAACCCTAACGTTCTTTTTGTTTTAAAAAAAAGTCGACACCCACATTTCTTGGCTAAAACGTTTTCCATGAGGGAAAGCTCTTAGCTTTAGGACCATCGATGCAAGTTTACACATGTTTGAAAGATAAAATGATTACTGTATCGTTTGGTTCCGCCCATAATCTCTCTCCCTAACACCCCATAAGTAGATAATTGTAGATAATTGTTCTTTACAATAAAAACAGTACAGTATTCATTCTTTTTAAACTAAATTTCAAACCTTTCCTTTAATCACATTTTCCCTCATTAGTGTCATTTATAACTAGTGTTGTGAATTTTAAAACAATTTCATTTGATTTTCCCGTTTTATTGTCTTATGGTTTGTTTGTTTCCTTTTATTGTTTGTGTGGATCAAATACCAAAAAAAAAACGGTTTTTCCATGGTTACAGATGATTGCTTGCCTTACAGCTGGATCCAGTTTCTTCATTAGGCATAGATGGCGTCTCAATACCTTCTATCCAATATGTAGACTTTCACGATCTTACTTCTAACTCTAAATAAAAGAAATATTGAAAGTTAACAAACAGTGTTTATTATTCATCATTATTTCACAAGTTTACTTTATTGATGTAAAGTGTCATAATTTTTAGGATAAAATCATTATAAGTTCGAAAATAACAAGTGTTGTGGTTATGTACAAATCATATTACTTATTTTTTTATGATATTTATCGGTTGTAGATGATTCATCAAATAACATTTTCCCCTAAAATTTGTGTAATTATGAATAGTTATACTTGAACTATTCGATAAAAAAATCTATGCCATTTTTGTGGTTCGAAGAAGAAATAAAAAGCACTGAATTAAAATGATGGTAATTGTAAGATTTTGATAAGTATGTCGTTAAACAATTAATTACATAACTGATAAAATTTAGGCCATAGTCAAAAGGAAAGACTATATAAAGATAATTGAAAATTAAACAAAAGGAGATGACGTTACATTTTTTTATACAATATGACTGTTTTCAATTTTGACCGTAGCACTTACGTCAATGTTTCGACGGAATCCAGTTTTTAAACTAATATTTTGTTTTCTGTAGTTTTTGGTTACAGTTTTTCGTTTGCTATTTGTCTCTTTTAATTTCAGTTATGTTATTTTACACGCACAGTGAAACCTGTTTAAACGGAACCCTAAAATACCGAAAACCTGTCTTAACCTAATCCTCAATTACTGAAAACCTGTCTAAACCAAATCCTAAAAGATACGAAAGCATGTCTAAACCAGACTCAGTCCTACTACAATATTTTCAATGTATTTTGAACCTTCGTCCAAATCTAACCTATTTTATTTTTTTTTAAACTGTTAGGTTAAGATATGTTTCAGGAGAGTGACTTTCGATTTTTTATAGCAACAACCACTTAACCTTGATCTCATTTTTAGGAACAAGACAATATGACAATAATCCAGGTCTATGAAGATCTCTTTAAGGGACTACTTTCTCCATGGTTAATAACTAGGAAGGTCACATAGAAAAAAACAACAATCTAGCGCAGGTACGTGTACTTAAATATAGTGTACGCTACGTAGTACATTTGTAGACTAAATACCGCTTATATATGTAGCGACAACACAACTTCCATCATGACCTATGAATCAAAGACAAAAGACAAGGAAACTTGTTTACCAACATATAATTATTTGTTTACAACAACATTTAACAAGATAATCGACTATAATGCTGTCTAGTGATATTACTACAAACTTAATGAGGTCAAGAAATAAGCAACATTGCACATGCCAAATTTCTGCTTATTTGTCGTCTGCTTCAATATGGCTGCGAGGTAAGGAAATATTTTTTTAACAATACGTTTTTAGGGTTTAGAATGATGCATGTATTTAGCATTTTTCACAATGGCATAATAAGCATAGCCTCGGAGGAAAAGAACTTATAATTATACCAACTATACCGGAATCTATGTTTTTTTTTCTTCTTAGTATTAAAAATATCAATTGGAGCATTTCAAACTTCTCTCAACACAAAGTCGAATAACAGTTTTTTTTCTTCTTTTTTATGCGTACGTCAGTTAGTACGTGTAAATTTTGTTTACGTAAATATGGATCTTGAGTGTATCATGTTTATGTACCTGTCGGAAAAATAAGTTTTGTGTTCCGTTATTTTAATGTCCCTGTTGATATATTAGTATTCCATATTTTATGCTTAATCACTCATTTTGTATACGTGCTCTGCTTGAAATAAATCTGTAGTATTGCCACAGAATGGTCTGAATAAATAGGAAGTTATTTTTTTCTCGAATTTGTACCAAGTTACCTTTTAATATCTTGCATGTTACAAGATGTCTGTCAATCATGTTAAGTGATTACAAATTTATTGTTTAGATTCTTCAAATAACTATTAACTTTTTAATTGGTGTCGCCATGAACAGGTCAAATGTGTTTTATCCCATTGTCTCAAAATTGTACTTTATTGACAGACGACTTTATCCTAAATTGTTTCTATGACAGCATTGCTTCTTATCACTTATCATTTTTTTAGTTTGTTTAATTCCGACATATCGTAACGGTAAATTTCTTTGCAATACCAGTTCATATCAACTACTTCCCATTGTATTGATGAATTGATTGATCAGCAGCAATATTTCAGCTATATCCAGGCAAACATGAAATGAATGATCAAATGATGATGAAATGAATAAGAGGCTCCCAGGAGCCTGAATCGCATATGGTTAAATTTTTCTTTCATGGGCAATAAATTTAACTAGGAGTTGTCCAAAAAAATTTGATTCAAGAATACTTTGGTAGGAATTGTCATAAGGATCATTTCAGCAATTCAATGTTTCTTTCAATCTATTATAGTTACCTGCATCTGAAGTGTTCATATCACAACTCATACGTTATGACAGAGCTTGCCGAAACTACGCGAACTTTTTGTATCGCGCTAGAACTCTAACAAATAGGCTTCTGGAACAAAGTTATGCTGCTACAAGATTGAAGTCATCACTACAGAAGTTTTATGGTCGTCATCATGAACTCGTGGATCTTTATGGTGTATCCATCAGCATCATGAAAACTGATTTATTCAACGGGTCATGGTTTTCCTTTCCTCGTTTGTCTACCCTGGACTTGACTTTTTATGTCGGCGGATGTTTCTGAAAAGCAGAGGACGCTTACCCTACCGATGCACCTGGTCCATGATCCCAGTTTGTAGTGGAGTCCGGGTTGCTCATTTGCTTTTGTTACTTTGTATTTATGATTTTAGTTACTTTGTGTTTTTTGTTGTGTATGTCTGTTCTCCATGTCTGGTCTTTGTCCCTGGATTACATTCTTTTGATTACCTCTATAACCTTGGTTCCCTTGATTACTCTTTAAAGATATTGGCTGAAAACTGTTAAAAAGCGTCTATTTTCACCTTTCAAGGGCAAAACTCTTACAAGGAGACGTCTGACAACTTTGATCTCTCAGAGACTTTTGTAGACCTTATATTGAGGATCATTTCAGCGATTGAAAGAATTTGACTAAACCTAAGAAGGAACATTCATATCCAATTTGGTTCCAATTGGTAAAGTAGTGTCAGAAGAGAAGATTTTTGAAAGAAATAACATTAAAAATAGAAAATAGACGTCGATAAAGGGCAATAACTCCAACATGGCTTTACAGATTAAAATGAAAATTTCACCACCGCTAGAGTTTATAATGCTGGACACTTTTATTCTGTCAAAATTTGGCAAAATCTAACGGTTTTGGAGATAGATGCGAAAAACTACTGTCTGACTCCTATGTTCTATTTTCAGTAACGGCGGCCATGTTTTCCGATGGAACAAAAATCCCCGCATATGTTCTATGTAACATACCCCTAGGAACATTCATACCAAGTTTGGTTTCAGTTGGTCAAATAGTGTCAGAGAAGAGTTTTGAAAAATTGTTAACGACGACGACGGCGACGGATGCCAAGTGATGGCAATAGCTCAACTGGCCTTCGGCCAGGTGACATAAAAATGGGACGGGACGCAAGGAACATAGGGTCGCCAAATTTTGATTCCCACTCGAAATAGGGAGAGGTAGATAGGGTCGAGCAATTCTGCCTCTTGTGGCGGAGCGCAAAGGTTCATACTCCCACAGAATACTACAGCAGGGTTCTTTAACGTGCAAGGAACGTGGAAACACGTAGCACCACTATGGTTTGCGGTCAGGTTATCCGTATTATGGCCTGACGACCCCGGCATGTAACATCCCAGGGGTACCTTATTCTACCACCTGGGGCACACAACCAAGTTGCTCTGTTCTGAGCACTATTTAGTAGCCTTTTACGACAAGCTTAGTGCTGCCATGGCCCTATTCTTTTGACACACGGACCCGCACGGGCTCTTCAAATGGTAGATGTGATACAAAGTGCAGAAACAAACAATCAAACGACTCAGTTCTGTCTACATTATTTATACAACTACAACCCTCTGTATAAAAATCAGAAATACCATTCATTTACGATAAATCTCGCAACGTGTCAATTTCATTTAAATTATAAAGTGGTTTACCTCAAAGTTGCCACCATCCAATGACAAAGTAGGACTGGTTATGTGTTTTTATATTTTTATTCTGAACATCATTTGATCTTGAACTTGATTAAACAAATCAATAAATCATGTGAAAAAAGTAAAACATATCAAGAATGGTGGACGTGCTTTTCAACAAACGGTCGGCATTCCAATGGGAACAAATTGTGCCCCTTTACTTGCTGACCTATTTCTTCACTCTTATGAGGCTGACTTTATATCTGATTTGATCAGAAAGAAAGAATATCGTTTGGCTATATCCTTCAATCTCAGTTTCCGCTATATAGATGACGTATTATCTTTAAACAATCCTAATTTCGGGGATTTGATACATCGCATCTACCCAAAAGAACTTGAGATAAAGGATACTACAGACACTGTGAAGTCAGCCTCATATCTTGACCTACACTTAGAAATCGATGGTAAAGGAAAACTATTGACCAAACTTTACGACAAACGTGATGACTTTTCATTCAAAATTGTCAACTTTCCTTTTATCTGTGGCAAAATCCCCTCGGCTCCTGCGTATGGAGTGTTCATATCACAACTCATACGTTATGCCAGAGCTTGCCGAAACTACGCAGACTTTTTGTATCGCGCTAGAACTCTAACAAATAGGTTTCTGGAACAGGGTTATGTTGCTACAAGATTGAAGTCATCACTACAGAAGTTTTATGGTCGTCATCATGAACTCGTGGATCGTTATGATGTATCCATCAGCATCATGAAAACTGATTTATTCAACAGGTCATAGTTTGCCTTTCCTCGTTTGTCTACCCCGGACTTGACTTTTTATGAGCAACTCGGCGGGTGTTTCTAGAAAAGCAGAGGACGCTTACCCTACCGGTGCACCTGATCCATGCTCCCAGTTTTTAGTGGAGTCCGAGTTGCTGATTTACTTCTGTTACTTTGTATGTATGGTTTTAGTTACCGTATGTTCTTTGTTGTGTGTGTCTGTTTTCCATGTCTGGTCTTTGTCCCTGGATTATATTCTTTTGATTACCGCTTTTTGATTCTTTTTGAACCTTGGTTCCCTTGATTACTCTTTAATAGAAAATGTAAACGAAGATGAAAGGTTATTTGTGTAATTTCAACATCATCACATGACGGTTTTGAGATTACTACATGTAACTGACATTGAAAAATGCCGTAGTGAATCATATGACCGAGCACCTTAGACTTCTTTCGATATGTCAAATGTGCTACACCACTGCAGATAGTAAGTGTAAAGTTCGGTGGATTGTCACTCCGGGGAGACGTGGAAGAGTAATCAAGGTTATAGCTGTAATCAAAAGAATGTAATCCAGGGACAAAGACCAGATATGGAAAACAGACATACACAACAAAGAACATAAAGTAACTAAAATCATACATACAAAGTAACAAAAGCAAATGAGCAACTCGAACTCCACTAACTCCATGGAAGCATGGACCAGGTGCACCGGTAGGGAAAGCTTCCTTTAATTTTCTAGAAACATATAGTAAAACATATCTTGTCACATTTGTGAGATAGTAACTTCATATAGCTTAATCAAATTGTGATGACGACAGTAACACTTCAGTAGTTGATGATATTGACAAAGGCTGAACGTACCTCTGGTGAAGAAGTTTATGTCTTTGTTTTAGGCACAAGAAGGCGAATCAGTTGTTTCTTTAATTTTAAGTCAATTTGGGGAGATTAGGTGTAAGTATTCTTTGAAACCGGGATTATTCAATGTTAATACATCATCTTTACATCGGAAAGTGAAATTGAAGGACTTGGCTCCTCGCTATTCTTTTTTTTTTCTGGCTTCATACGAGTGTAGAAACAGATCGACCAAGAGTGACACAAATATAACTTTCAAATAATATTAAGTGATTTTACAGACTAAGCACCGAAGGATCCCCGAGTGAAGAATGAACATGATTCAAGAGTTCACACTGTTGCAGCAATGGACGATCCTCACTTCAGTCCAAGCGGTGTATATATGACAACAAACATATTGTTTAAAAAGTGATATTTATTGTTTATATAAATAAAACCAGTATACAAGATCGAAAAAATGTGCCTCAAAATAATTGCCCTGAGAAAAAAGACCACGGGGTTATTCGTATATCGATAGAAAAAATATTGCGTAAGTGTAACTACAAGGATCTAAATATCATTATGATTTGTTTTAATTGTTAGTACAGCTGAACAACTTTTCTATTTGCAGTTCTTTTTTTTTTGTTCGTTTGTGTGTGTGTGTGTGTGTGTGTGTGTATGTGTGTGTGTGTGTGTGTGTGTGTTTTCGCATCAACTAAAATGTATATTTACACTATACAAAAACTTGTCAATTCGTTATAATTTGCCTTTTGAATTTGAAAAGATTTTTTTACTTAAATGATCGAGGATCCTTTTTTCAACCTCCTATCTCGTATTTGGTGTGTCATACAACAGTAATAAATTTGTAATTCTGAATTTTAACAAGAAATATATAAATCAGTTGAGGTTATTGATATATGGGAAAACATCATTGATAGATTTTTAATTATAATTGTATGGAAATAACTAATTCTTTTCAATACTCAGATAGGATGTGAAAAGTTGTTTCTTGTAAGGCTTTAATTGACCAATGGTAAGTTTTGAAATGTTATTTTTTTAGATTTGTCATTTTTTTGTATTTATTTCTAAAAAAACATTTTTTTTAATTTGTCCTTTTTTCGAAAATGAAGACATTTCTATCATGCTATTAGAAATAACCGCCTACGATAGTGAGTAATGAAATACTTCTTATGTACTATCATATTAAAGGATAAAAACACTAAATACTTTTGAAGTATCCAAAAGCAAAATTCATAAGCACATGTGACAATTAATAAATGTGTGTTAATAACTCTGAATAGGCTTATCATGAAGTTTTATAACATAATCATAGAATTAACAAATACTGAATGAAAGAAGACGGAGGATATCTACATTAGAATGGGGGTTATATTACTATCACCTTGCTCATCCGTCTACCCGTTATACTTTTTCTGTAACATATTTCGCAGCTTTTACTGGAGGGAATGCTCACATATTTGTTAATTGCTTTTCAATGATGACTTGTACTTTGTCTCCCCTTTCCATGTTCCTCGCTCGTCTACTTACTGTTTATCTTTGAATCTTTTAGATGAGGCATAATGAAAATTTTCGTAACAGATTTCTCAGCTTCCATTGTCAATTAGATTTTTGGTATATTGCTTTTACATGATGACTTTGATTGTGTCTTCCCTTTCCAGGCTACTTGCTCTTCCTATTTACCGTACCGACTTAGTATTTTTAGGTGATGCATAACGAATTTTTTTCATAACGGATTAATTAGCTTTCTTTGGAGGCAATGCTTAGATATTTGTGATATTGATTTTTAAATGATGACTTGTCTCCCCTTTGAAAAGTTCCTTGCTTGTCTCCTTCCTGTTACAACTTGTATACATATAGAATAAGTTCTAAAATGTCAAAAAAAATGACAGAATCTTAGCACGACGCAGGGGTGCAACATCTTGTAAAAAATGAAATATTGAAACCGGTGATTTTAGTCAAAACCTACTTTTGTGAAAGAATTATTATTCGTGAGGTAAACACGAAATTTCGTTCCCAACGAATAGGATATTGCCCATTTGTTTGTATGATCAAATCCATGAATTCAATAATCTACGAACTTGAAGTTGTTCCTTCAATAACGAAAGTTGGTACGCACGAATTAAAGAACTTTCACAGTATTTCATTCGTATTTGTATGCATCCTTTTGTTAACACGTAATATAAAAATATTTAGTAGTGCTATATTGAAGTAGAAATAAAATATATTTGGTGTTTAGATGCCTCAATTGTCCAATATATTAGTTGTCGACATTTGCACTCTTCCAATGACGACGTAGCTGCTGAGGTGCATGGACTTATCTGTAGATTAAAAATTCTTGAGATCAGAAATACATAAACAAACAGAAAGAAAATGTGAAAATATATTTTTCAGTTGGAATTCCAGAACATTAATATATATTTCACTTTTAATTAAAATTCATCAATACCTGTCTAATTAATGACATTTGTGGGACTTTCTTTGTTCATCATTACAAACGTCTAAAATTAATCATATTTTAGATTAACACAAAGCATCGGAAAAATGTTCGCGTGTGGTTTCGCGTAATTAACTATTCAGCAGTTGTTTCAAAATCTTCTATGGAGGACTATCTTAAGTGAATCTTCACAATAAATGTGGTAAGAAATTCAATATCTAATGACGTTATTAACTTTCAGTTTATAATATTTGTTATTTGAATAGATTCGTTTCTCTTTCTCAAAACTACTTTTATATCATGTTTAATCATGCAAGTAGTTCAAAATCACTCACATAAATATATTTATACCGTTACATGCTATTAATAGACCAAAGCCAGCGACGCAAAATTTAATAGACTACGTCTTAAACCCGAAATATAAAACGAAAAAAAAACCAAATTAGAGTTACACAAGCAAAAAATTAAGATGGTACAACTAGATACAAATATATAGTTCTTGGTAGAGATTCCTCATACTTTGTAAGAAATAATTCCAAATCGTCTTCCAAATATACAGAGGAAGATGTTTACAAAATGCTGAAATTTTTAACCGACAACATATTTGTCCATTGTGGTGGACGTGTTTTTCAACAAACGGTCGGCATCCAATTGGAACAAATTGTGCTCATTTATTTGCTGACCTGTTCCTTCACTCTTGTGAGGCTGACTTTATAGCTGATCTGATCTGAAAGAAAAAAATTTCGTTTGACTAGATCCTTCAATCTCAGTTTCCGCTATATAGATGCCGTATTATCTTTAAACAATCCTATTTTCGGGGATTTGATACATCGCATCTACCCCCAAAGAACTTGAGATAAAGGATACTACAGACACTGTGAAGCCAGCCTCATATCTTAGACCTACACTTAGAAATCGATGATAAAGGAAAACTATTGACCAAACTTTACGACAAACGTGATGACTTTTCATACAGAATTGTCAACTTTCCTTTCATCTGTTGCAACATCCCTTCAGCACCTGCGTATGGAGTGTTCATATCACAACTCATACGTTATGCCAGAACATGCCGAAACTACGCGGACTTTTTGTATCGCGCTAGAACTCTGACAAATAGGCTTCTGGAACAAGGTTATTCTACAAGATTGAAGTCATCACTACAGAGGTTTTATGGTCGTCATCATGAACTCGTGGATCGTTATGGTGTATCCATCTGCACCATGAAAATTGATTTATTCAACAGGTCATAGTTTTCCTTTCCTCTTTTGTCTACCCCAGACTTGACTTTTTATGAGCAACTCCGCGGGTCTCTCTAGAAAAGCAGAGGACGCTTAGTCTACCGGTTTACCTGGTCCATGATCCCAGTTTTAGTGGAGTCCGAGTTGCTCATTTGCTTTTGTTACTTTGTATTCATGATTTTAGTTATTTTGTGTTCTTTGTTGTGTATGTCTATTTTCCATGTCCGGTCTTTGTCCCTGGGTTACATTCTTTTGATTACTGTTATAACTTTGGTTCCCTTGATTTACTTCTTCATAGTGTTGTATTCTTAGGTTCAAAGAAATCAAGATTATTCCTAGAGATACAGTTTGGAACTGCTGTACATCAAAAATCCCAAACAAACAAAAAACAAGCACTAATACATGTGAAAAAGTAATCAAGGGATCCAAGGTTATAGCGGTAATCAAAAGAAGGTAATCCAGGGACAAAGACCAGACATGGAAAACAGACCTTCACAACAAAGAACATAAAGTAACTAAATCATACATACAAAGTAACAAAAGTAAATGAGCAACTCGGACTCCACTAAAAACTGGGAGCATGGACCAGGTGCACCGGTAGGGTAAGCGTCCTCTGCTTTTCTAGAAACACCCGCCGAGTTGCTCATAAAAAGTCAAGTCCAGGGTAGACAAATGAGGAAAGGAAAACTATGACCCGTTGAATATATCAGTTTTCATGGTGCTGATGGATACATTAAAACATTAAAAAACATTAAATGAATGCAAACAACTTCACTTTTATGGAAGATTCTTCGAAACCTTTTCATAAAGTCGATTTAATTTTAAATGGATTGTATTATCAACAATTATTATCGGTATAAATTTAAGATTGGTATTTAAAGGCTGATTTTGACTCTTAAAAGTATGTAAAACTGATATGTATACAATCGCAATATCTAAGCCTTTTTTTTTTCAGATGACGACTGCTATTTTGGCTTTTCTGGCGTTGGCACTGCTAACGATCCAAGGTTTTTGTAAAATCTATGAAATCAGCACACCTATCGATCTCAAACGATGCTTTGAGCAGAAAAGGTTTCAGACAAACCATTCTGATCCCCACTGGGACAATGGACATGCTTATTGTGTACAGAAAAATAATTGGCATATGCTCCGGACAGCATGGTCAAACATTTCTGTAGAAACAGAAAATTGGATTGATGAGCTACTGCGCATGTCAGAATATGAAATTGTAGGTCTGAGGCTCAAAAGGCAGGTCAATAGAAGTGGAAGACGAAGAAGACCGTTGAGGACTCGGAGGGAATATCGACTTTTGTCCGATCGAGAACGCTTTGCTTTCCATAGGGCTATCAATCTTTTAAAGGAAGACACTGTGAGTTAAGAGTCAATCTCTGTAAGAATCAGGAAGTAGTTGAAACATGGTATGAAAAAAAAACCAATCATTTTGAAAGTATAATTTGACTATTTGCACCATCAGAATCAAAGAAAACAAGACAAGATTTTCCATATCATGCTGGACCATTGAGTTACAATTTCATTAAAATGCACTGAAAATGAAAATTTCAAGGGCAGATAATCTGTCAAAAACCTCATTTTTCTAAGATTTTATTGAAAAAATTATGAGCAAATCCAATGATGCAGAGATCTAATACAGGTCTTTTGAAATAGACAAAGCATTCTGGAGTGATATTACATTGTCAGATCGGTTGGGTTTTAAAATGGATGTTTCTGATTTTGCCTATTTGGCCTGATTCTTACAAATACTAACACTTAAAGCAAACTGATATAAATGAATTATAGAAATACATAGATTTCTAAATTGGATATCTTAAATCATACATAGTAGAGAAGTATTTAACTATAAAATACAAAAACGAAAGTAAAACAATGCAGCTAAATTGAATAAAATCTTACTCCACACACACACAAAAAAAAGAAAATGTTGACAAAGAAAAAAATAATAAAGAAACGTCTTAGATCAAGACGTGCTACTGGATAAGGGTCTGTTGAATTGGTAGAAATACTAACCCATTTTGGAAAATTTTGGAATATAATTAAATAAATAACTTTTAACGAAATAAATAATTAAATAGTGTGTTCATTTTGATAATGGTAGTGAAGTAAGAATAAAACCTTGCTGCAAAAACTGATACTGCAATTGTGTTGTGCAAAAATATGGCGAACATTTTATTCTATTCTACTCATCTTTTATGAGTTTCTTCATAATTGATTTTTATTAAGCAAATAATTTTATGCAATTCAGGAAAAAAGTCGGAAAATACCACACATAGTAATATTGCGAATTCATATATACTGTACACAGAGTAACCAGCATCAGTAGAACTAAATACGCAAAAATAGTTCATTCAAAACAAAAAAAATCGAAACGGGAACCCAAATAGACTTTACAAAGTACAATTTAAGGAGATGAGTCTGAGTTTTTTTTTTAACGAAATAGATCTTTTTAATTTTCAGTCTGTGAGGCCTAACAGATTTGACGCCTTAGGATTGTTACATCAACGACTGGTTGATGACGTACATCACGGGGCCGCTTTCTTACCATTTCATAGAGTCATGCTTGTAGTGTAAGTGTCATTATATATACTTTCATATTTAGGTTATAATCTTATAATCTTTATAATCCAGACAAGCATTTTATTTTTCGATCATTCGGTCCAACGCAAGGCTCACCACACATAATATTTTGTCAACTGAAAAAAGAGATGACCCAGTTTTGGAAAAAAAAAAACTTGAAAAGAAGCTGGGTCTGGGTTGCTCCATTTTTTGGTCTCTTCCATTTGAACCATTTATGTTTCATTACTAGTTTGTACCTGTGGTATGAGGGTTTCATCGTCGGTCATTGAAGACAATGGGTAGTCTTGGACTAACATTTTCATCCCGTTGGGGTTATTGTCTCTTTGACATATACACCATACCTGATCTCGTGATATATTATTCAACCCTCTTACAGTTAACAGATTTAACAGTTATCATTTAGTTGTATGTTATAATTATATTAATATTTTTTATTATATTTATATTATTTTTGATAATCATTTTAATTTGTTCTTCATTCTAAACCTGAACGGACTAATGAATATTATCTAAATAATCTCGTTTAAAATACGAGTTTTATTTATTAAATATAATTACTGAATGTATTATTTTATTGTCTCGTAAGTCATGTTGATGGCTATATGAGCTTTCTATCGATTGTTAAATCATAATTTGTTATGATAAATGTAGTATATGTAAACTATAATTATTTTATGACAATCGCTCTGAGTTTATTATATTTTATCATATCTATAAACGAAGCAGAGCAACAATTAAAAGCATAACTACATAATCATGTAATTTTTATGATTGATTTATTTGAAAGAATATCTATAAGGTATAAAATACCAATAATTACGGGAAATCAATGGTGATTGGTAACAGGTACCAGATTCAACACTGTAGGTTTTATGAAGCATACATTTTTGTAATGTCACATGTTTAATTTGAGGAAGGTTTTAAATGACGAAATTAAAAGCTAGATGCCTTGTCAAAAATTATGGAATTTATCATAAGATCCTAGTAGAATTTGACGATTTGTCTGTGGGTCGAGTTCTTATCTAAATTTCCTTAAAGTGCTTACATACATTGACATAGTTATTATTTAGTAATTATTTTGCAGATTTGAAAATGCTCTTCGTCAAAAAGTTCCGAATCTCGTGGTCCCATACTGGGACTCAAGACTGGACAAGCCACTTCGGGACCCTACACGATCTATCATATGGTCTAACTCATTCATGGGTTCAGTTACTGGTCGTGTTAGAAGTGGTCCATTCCGTAATTGGGATACTCCAGCAGGACCATTAGTTCGTAATGGAGGGCAAAATGGAGACCTTTTCGATCACGGTACTGTGCGTGCTTTGCTAACCAGAAGTCGCCTTCATGAAATAGCCGAACCAAATGCAGTCCCGCCATTTGATTTTGAAATAAGACATGGAGATGTCCATCAGTGGATAGGTGGTTTAATGGAGCCAGCTGAAACTGCCGGATTCGACCCAATATTTTACCTACATCATTGCTTTGTCGATTATATATGGGAACTTTTCCGTCGGAATCAAATGAGGCTTGGTGTCAACCCGGAAACTGATTATCCCTCCGATTACGGACCGGAATCTCAAGGTCCAAACCGACCAATGAGACTAGGCAGATTACGAAATATTCACGGTATGAGCAATATGTATTCCTCCAGAATATTCACATATCAACCGTCTCCAACGTGTTCATATACGAACACGGACTGTGGCTCACGATATCTTCGATGCGATACGCGATTTGGTCAACCCCGCTGTGTGTCTGTAGAAGTTATCGGCCGTCGACAAAGAAGGCGCCAAAGTCGTGTTGTCAACCGAAGAAACCGTCGTCCTAGAAGGCAAGCAACATTTAACCTGACTATGAATATTTCTGACATAGAAAAATCCGATAACTATAATGGTCCTTTTTACACAGACTTAATGATAAGCCCAGTGAACGACATTTGTCCAGCAACAACATCCTACAACGTAATACAGAACAATTATTTAATGAATGGAATATCGGATACTCGTGTTTGGGTGTATATCCCATTGAAAATAATATATAAACGACAACCAGAACAGATCCAATTTAATTCGTTTCAAATTCGCCAAGGTCAGCTACAAACAAAGCTTGATATATACGATCCCCATGGATACAGCGGGCTTAGGGAGTTGTTTCCCTTTAAACTACAACCTAGAACATGCATAGAGATGGATAGCATCTTCACAAAAGTGGCTGTACACAGTGATGGCCTTAACTATCACGGGAGCTATCGCGATTTCGCCGTACTTGATGCTAGACAAGCGTTCGATTCGTCAATTATGTATATGGCTGTTAAAAGTCCTCAACTACGTTACACGGACGTTGTCATCACGGCATATGCGCCGTGCGGAACAGTGTGTCAGCCATATTGTAGAAATAACACAGGAGTATACAAACGATGTGATGGGGCATTGAAAATAACGACTCAAACCCCTAGGGGATATGGTGATGATTATGGAGACGCTGTAAAGATGCTTTGGGATGCCCCTGGTCCAAATCATTTTCCTGCAATTAACGAAGACGAAATATTTTTGCAATTTGTATGTGACTGACATGAAAGTACATTGAACTTTGTTGTGCAACTGGGAATAAATGTTAATCTATAGTTTTTAATCTCTATATTCAATTCTTTGTACGTGTATATCCCTTTCCCCTACTTACTTTTAAGCATCCAAGGAAGTGAATTGTTTTCTTATTTTCAAAAGTTTTGGTTGTAAATACAGAATACAATCATAAATAATAAATTTCGATATGCTGAACACTAGTTTCAAGGAGTAATCTCTCATCAACAGTATTAGAATCAAATATGCAGTAAGATCATAATTCAAAACTTAGTTGGAAGTACTCAAGACAAAAACCATCGGAAAAGAAAGCCGTTTCCATCACCGAGAGGTTCCATCATGTGTACTTCAAGGAATGAAGCCTCAGAGTTTAAAGTATTTCGAAATTTGTAATACTGCAAAATTTGATAAATGTGGTGAATAAAATCTGAAATAATTCGGGCTCAGACAAGTCTGACTACTGGGTTGGTGAATACCCTGAGGGACCTTTGGTCTAACGGCATTTTGTCACTGACGCAGTGTTTTTTTTAATACAAAAATACCTCTTGTCAGCAGCCTTAGAATCAAATATGTATGAAAATCATGCTGCAATGTTTAGTTGCATACAAGAAGTACTGAAAACAAAATTTTGAAAAAGTAAGCCGAAAACATCACTGAATCATGAAAAAGAATTGTTTTGAATGAAACATCTCAACATTTTGTTGCTATGATTCTTCACTTAACCGTATTAAAAAAACTGGTAATAATAGATAACTGTTACGTTCATATACTAAACCATTGCTCAAATGACAATTAAGAAAATGCATACCATCCATTGACAACAATACAGTATATTGTTGCTTTTATAGAGTAAATGATTTGGTAGCTACACTCTTACTTGATTTTATTTACTTGCAGTATACCGATACCGGGGTAGATGGCGAAGCAAGACATTCTGATCCTTCCAGAGCAACTGATGTTACTCCCTTTTTTGGTTGGAGATCGTATTGCTGGTTTTTTTTTATGTGATGCAATTGCATTTTATTGCGTTCGCTACATCATGTATGCAGATAGTTTCTGTTCTCTCATTTCACGTACACGATGAAACTGCAATGTCCCATTATTGACGCTTGGTATTTTATTAATAATATTTAAAAAAAAAAAAGAACAGCCCGATAAAATTCACTAATGGTTACATATATCGTAAAACTACTCATTTTGAATTCTTTGGTATCATGAAATATTGATGAAAGTACCTCAACAACGTGGTGGAAGAGAGCATTTGCATAGATCTGTCGAAGCTGTTCTTAACTGAAATATTAAATTATTAATTGAAACATAAACCTTTCCAATTACTCTGTTTTCAGTTCTTTATGACAGAACAAAAGATAATGAATTAGCAAAATAACAATCCAGATAATTCTGTTTTCATTACAATGACGTTAACAAACATACCTGGGTGATGATTGGAAGAGTAATCAAGGGAACCAAGATTCAAGCGGAAATCAAAATAATATCATCCGGGGACAAAGACCAGACATGGAAAACACACACACACACAACAAAGAACATAAAATAACGAAAATGATACGTACAAAGCAAAAAAAGTAAATGAGCAACTCGGACTCCAATGAAAACTGGGAGCATGAAGAAATTGTATACTTTCCCAAAAAAGAAACATGTCACGAAATAAATTTACTCGAAATTTTCAATACCATTTCAAGTAATAAGCATAACATTACACTGAAATTTGGCGCACATGTTGTTCAGACCTTCATATTTTTCAAAACTAATCAATTCAAGTCCATAGCGTTCATCTCTTCAAAAGTCAATATCCGTTATTCCCACACTTTGCCTGAAATACATCACGGATTGACCCGTCTCTTCATAGACTGGACCAGATGACAAATACGGTCTTGCGGAATTTCCCCCATTCTTGCTTAAGAGCCTACTGAAGTTATTGTAGAGATTGCGGTTATGGTTGGCGAGTGCGCACATGTCGATTTAAATCATCAAACAAATGTTCTATTTGGTTTAAATCTGGTGATTTAGACGATTTAGAGCACTGTTACGTTCTGGTTAGTTATTAATTCAACAGCAGCACGAGCTGTGAACTGGCGAGCGTTGCCGTGCTGAAAAACTTTCCTACGGAGGTTCATTGCAGGCAGCATGTGTGGTTTCAAAACCTCATCTCTGTATCAAGTGGCGTTAAGGTTGCCAGAAATGTATACCAGTTGAGTTTTTCTGGCGTAGGAAATGGCATCCCACATCATTAAACTTCCTTCGCCGGATTTGTTGACCTCAAGGACGGAGTTCCTTGCGAATCTCTCATTCCGGCGTCTGTAGGCAAGTGTGCGGCCATTTCTTCTTTCCAAATGAATCTTGAATCATCGCTACACCTGACTCGCCTCCAACTTTGCAGCTCCCAGCCCTTTACTTTGTTGCGCCATCAGACCTTTGCAAGTCGATGCTTGCGTATCCTGGTTCCCGGGACTACGTTCCAGGTATTAGCTACTAGCAATACTCTCTCACGAGGTCCCGGTACGGGGTTATTTTCAATGTTCAAAATGGACCGGAAGTAAGTGGATGGAAAGCCGTTTCAGGGTAACAAATGTTCTAAATTCTTGAGACTTGTGTCAAAAAATAACTCAGTGAAATTGCAGTTTTGCTTTCGAGTGTTTATTTTGATTTGAGTGATAATTTGAATATTTTTAGCTACAAATGATAAATGCGCACGGCCTTGAATCTCGCACCCCTAACGACCTTGTTGAGAACGAGCCAGCTTTAGTTACTAAAAGTGGAAATATTTCATGTATTTTATAAGAAAAAACTCCATTTTTCAAAATTTTGATATCGCAAGCTAAAGTTATAATATAGAACATTACCTGTCAAGATACTTTTTAGTCATGATTATCATAGATTGTAATATTTAATTACAATAATGCAAATATCACATGCATGTCCCTCAAACTATGTTAAAAGCCTAAACTCTTCTATGCTCAGTATTCTACACATACATGTAAGCAACATTCCCCTTTTTAATAAAAATATAACATTTAAAGATTTTGGAAATAAGTTTGAAACTAGTTAAAAGCCTAAATTCTTCTATGTACAGTATTCTACACATACATGTAAGCATGTTCCCTTCTTTAATAAAATAACATTTGAAAATTACGACAACTACTCCCAGGGGGGTAACTCAATTTGTATATGTGTAACATACTGAATATTGCGATCGGGAACCAGTCTAATGCTTGCGTCTCTGTATTGCGCCAAACTAAGTATGTCTAGACACGTACGTCGTTTTCCCGGAAACATTTTCTGGCTGAATATGTCGATATTTGTCGGGGATACGGGACGTCATGATGTTTCTGTTCTTTTCACTGTACGATTTCTCAGGGGAGGTTCCCGGATGTAGGGATCGTGGTCTGCTGATGTGATGTTCTGGATAAATTGTGTATAGTCTTGGCATATCTTAGAAGGGTTACAATTTAATGGCTGAATTCATTTAAACGGGTAGGTGTCCTTTATACCCACTAGACCTGCCATTATTCGCACGGGTAATTGACTGCCCTTTTTATTCCCGTGCCCCTTCTTCTTGGAGCGTTACCTACGTTTACCCGGAAAGGTCACAGATGATCAAGGGCCACTATGAGAAGTTTAAATTCAACTGTCGGGCATTTTACATTTAACATGTGAAAATTTTCAAATCAGTATCAAGCAACTTCTTTTTTTTTTAAATTCATATTTTGAAAAAAAAAAGTTGCATGTTGCGTTTCTTTTTTGGGAGAGTATATAAGAGGGAATAAAAGCAAATATATCATGATTAGAACGAGAAACAGTAAATCCGTAATCTCGGGGCAAAGACAAAACACCCTATAACCCAAATTAACAAATATATACATTCAGAAACTGAAGAATAAATTGGCATCTGGGACTGTAGCAAAAACTTGGAGTTCTTTAACGAGGTGCACCAGGTATGCGCCTTCTCCTTATTGTTATAACCCGCTTGGGTGCTCACAAGATGCAGAATCATGTGTGTTCTACCAACAGAGGGAAACTGCGACATTGTGAACAAACCTTATCTCAAGGTATGGATGGTCATACTATATCGATCATTATCTAAAATTTGAATAAAAAATCGAAATTTATTTTTAAAGCCCATTAGTGCCCATGTTCACTTATTTCTAAGTCATTATAACGACTTAGTATCTCGTTATAACGACTTGGTATCTCATTTAAACGACATAGCTAACTCGTTTAAACGACTTCGTATCTCGTTTAAACGACTTAGCATCTAACACTATCCTAAGTGCCACCACACTCAAAGTAAGCGAATGCTGATTTAATTTGGGCATAACATTTTGGGGAGCATTCAGTAACATAGGTGTACAAACTAGAGAAGACGGGCGGGGGTGGGTGGGTAAAATGAAACTTTCCTGACATACAGTGTCTAAATGCTTGACAAAACCAGGTGTTAAAAGTCAATTATCAAGGATGGAAATAAATACCTTCCAATCGGAAGCGAATTTGCAGCAAATGCCTAAACTGTGTCAAGTAACATTACAATCAGTTGAAATACCCCTCTCTTCATCCAAAGCAGTTCCAGAAGTAAATGTGATTAATCATTCTCGTTACCTCTCGCGTGATGTCGCTTAGGATATGACACTATCCTAAGTGCCACCGCATTCCAAGTAACTGAATGCTGATTTAGTTTGGGCATTAAATTTTGGTTCCGCAATGAATGAACTTGGGTGCATAACCAGCGAATCCTAAAATCAACAAATCCCAAAACTCATCCATCCCCAAAACTCACCCCTAAACTTAAGATTTCAAGGCCGGCTTCCTGATGGGATTCGCTACCTTCTGTCAGAAAATCACATTTATTCCATAATTTAGCAAGGTAAATGGTCCCGAAATTTTTCAAAATCAATTGATTCCCGGTGACTACCTCTTCAGCGGAAGCAACATTAAACGGAGGTTTGAGAACACTTCCTCTGTAATTAACCCAATTTTCATCATTTTGTCATCAATAATCTCTAAAAGATCAAAATTTCAAATCTACTTTCCGATCAGGAACGACTAGATTAAATTTAAATCTCTTCACTGGGCCTTCCTACAAAAAAATAAAAACAAAATTTAACTATTACAGAGAAAAGATTTCAAACCTTCATTCCACGTGACAAAAGCCACTAAAGGATTAGACCCTTTTGAAATGAAAGTAAGAAAATATGCATAAATATGAAAGAAAACGGATTCGATCTGACAAAAAAAAAATGGAACATAAAAACTCAGTATACACAATTTATAACATATACAAATAGCAGTCTATTTCCTCTTCATTTTCGGGCAGTTATTAAAAAGTGTGTAGTTTCTTTACAGAAAAAAACATGCACCCCTTGCACGCTTAAATCTAGGTCCGAAGCCTGGTATGCGGGGTCCCATAAACGGAGGAAAATTTGGACCTTGATAACATTGGGCAAACGGCATCGGCGGATAAAAAGGAGGATAAAAATAGGGCGGATTTCGCTGATCCGGCAAAACATTTGCCTCTGGATGACCTTTGGTCTCCTTATTGACGAAAAACTACATGTCGACACACCGACAAATCAACCTGTAAAATGCGCACTTCCGCACTATTCATTCAAATAATTAACATTCTCTAAAACATGTTATCAAGATGTCCTACTTAACCTGTCCCTATCATGACAAAATTGAACTGATATTTGACATTATCGATTGAATCCAAACAATCAACAAGGCACTGTAAATCATTTAACAGAGCACAAAATAAAACTACCGAGTTGAATAAAATATTAAATATAGTTAATACCGAATCCAAATAAATTTTTTTTTATCTTAAATAACCATTTAAAGAAAAGAGAGATGGAAAACATTTACAGTCTAAGGTATACAATCAAAATCAATCTCTCCGGTAAACTAAATAAAAACATATAAAACCAACCTTCCTCGGCCTTAAAAACATATAAAACCAACCCTCCTCAGCCTTAAAAACATAAAACAAACCCTCCTCGAGCTTAAAAACATATAAAACCAACCCTCCACGGGCTTAAAACATATAAAAACCAACCCTCCTCGGGCTTAAAAACATATAAAACCAACCCTGCTCGGGCTTAAAAACATATCAAAACCAACCCTCCCCGGGCTTAAAACATATAAAACTAACCCTCCTCGGGCTTAAAAACATAAAACAAACCCTCCTCGAGCTTAAAAACATATAAAACCAACCCTCCACGGGCTTAAAACATATAAAAACCAACCCTCCTCGGGCTTAAAAACATATAAAACCAACCCTGCTCGGGCTTAAAAACATATCAAAACCAACCCTCCTCGGGCTTAAAAACATAAAACCAACCCTGCTCGGGCTTAAAAACATATCAAAACCAACCCTCCTCGGGCTTAAAACATATAAAACTAACCCTCCTCAGCCTTAAAAACATAAAACAAACCCTCCTCGAGCTTAAAAACATATAAAACCAACCCTCCACGGGCTTAAAACATATAAAAACCAACCCTCCTCGGGCTTAAAAACATATAAAACCAACCCTCCTCGGGCTTAAAAACATATAAAACCAACCCTCCTCGGGCTTAAAACATAAAAACCAACCCTCATCGGGATTAAAAACATATCAAACCAATTCACCTCGGGCTTAAAAACATATCAAAACCAACCCTCCTCGGGCTTAAAACATATAAAACTAACCCTCCTCGGGCTTAAATCATAAAAACCAACCCTCATCGGGAATAAAAACATATCAAACCAACCCTCCTCGGGCTTAAAACATATAAAACTAACCCTCCACGGGTTTAAAACATATCAAAACCAACCCTCCTCGGGCTTAAAAACATATAAAACCAACCCTCCTCGGGCTTAAAACATATAAAACCAACCCTCCTCGGGCTTAAAAACATATAAAACCAACCCTCCTCGGGCTTAAAACATATAAAAACCAACCCTCCTGGGGCTTAAAACATATAAAAACCAACCCTCCTGGGGCTTAAAAACATATAAAACCAACCCTGCTCGGGCTTAAAAACATATCAAAACCAACCCTCCTCGGGCTTAAAACATAAAAACCAACCCTCCTCGGGCTTAAAAATATATCAAACCAACCCACCTCGGGCTTAAAAACATATCAAAACCAACCCTCCTCGGGCTTAAAACATATAAAACCAACCCTCCTCAGGCTTAAAAACATATAAAACCAACCTTCCACGGGCTTAAAACATATAAAAACCAACCCTCCTCGGGCTTCAAAACATATAAAACCAACCCTCCTCGGGCTAAAAAACATATAAAACCAACCCTCCTCGGGCTTAAATCATAAAAACAACCCTCATCGGGATTAAAAACATATCAAACCAACCCTCCTCGGGCTTAAAAACATATAAAACTAACCCTCCACGGGTTTAAAACATATCAAAACCAACCCTCCTCGAGCTTAAAAACATATAAAACCAACCCTCCTCGGGCTTAAAACATATAAAACCAACCCTCCTCGGGCTTAAAAACATATAAAACCAACCCTCCTCGGGCTTAAAACATATAAAAACCAACCCTCCTCGGGCTTAAAAACATATAAAACTAACCTTCCTCGGGCTTAAAACATAAAAAACCAACCCTCATCGGGATTAAAAACATATCAAACCAACCCTCCTCGGGCTTAAAAACATATAAAACTAATCCTCCACGGGTTTAAAACATATCAAAACCAACCCTCCTCGGGCTTAAAAACATATAAAACCAACCCTCCTCGGGCTTAAAACATATACAACCAACCCTCCTCGGGCTTAAAAACATATAAAACCAACCCTCCTCGGGCTTAAAACATAAAAACCAACCCTCCTCAGGTTTAAAAACATATCAAAACAACCCACCTAGGGCTTAAAAACATATCAAAACCAACCCTCCTCTCGGGCTTAAAACATATAAAACCAACCCTCCTCAGGCTTAAAAACATAAAACTAACCCTCCACGGGTTTAAAACATATAAAACCAACCCTCCTCGGGCTTAAAACATATAAAACCAACCCTCCTCGGGCTTAAAACATATAAAACCAACCCTCCTCGGGCTTAAAAACATATAAAACCAACCTTCCACGTGCTTAAAACATATAAAAACCAACCCTCCTCGGGCTTAAAAACATATAAAACCAACCCTCCTCGGGCTTAAAACATAAAAACCAACCCTCATCGGGATTAAAACATATCAAACCAACCCTCCTCGGGCTTAAAAACATATAAAACTAACCCTCCACGGGTTTAAAACATATCAAAACCAACCCTTCTCGGGCTTAAAAACATATAAAACCAACCCTGCTCGGGCCAAAAAACATATAAAACCAACCCTCCTCGGGCTTAAAACATATAAAACCAACCCTCCTCGGGCTTAAAACATAAAAACCAACCCTCCTCAGGTTTAAAAACATATCAAAACAACCCACCTAGGGCTTAAAAACATATCAAAACCAACCCTCCTCTCGGGCTTAAAACATATAAAACCAACCCTCCTCAGGCTTAAAAACATAAAACTAACCCTCCACGGGTTTAAACCATATCAAAACCTACCCTCCTCGGGCTTAAAAACATATAAAACCAACCCTCCTCGGGCTTAAAACATATAAAACCAACCCTCATCGGGCTTAAAAACATATAAAACCAACCTTCCACGTGCTTAAAACATATAAAAACCAACCCACCTCGGGCTTAAAACATAAAAACCAACCCTCATCGGGATTAAAAACATATCAAACCAACCCTCCTCGGGCTTAAAAACATATAAAACTAACCCTCCACGGGTTTAAAACATATCAAAACCAACCCTTCTCGGGCTTAAAAACATATAAAACCAACCCTCCTCGGGCTTAAAACATATAAAACCAACTCTCCTCGGGCTTAAAACATAAAAACCAACCCTCCTCGGGCTTAAAAACATATCAAAACAACCCACCTCGGGCTTAAAAACATATCAAAACAACCCACCTCGGGCTTAAAAACATATCAAAACCAACCCTCCTCTCGGGCTTAAAACATATAAAACCAACCCTCCTCAGGCTTAAAAACATAAAACAAACCCTCCTCGGGCTTAAAAACATATAAAACCAGCCCTCCTCGGGCTTAAAACATATGAAACCAACCCTCCTCGGGCTTAAAAACATGAAAACCAACCATCCTCGGGCTAAAGAAACATATGAAAACCAACCCTCCTCAGGCTTAAAAACATGAAAACCAACCCTCCTCGGGCTAAAAAACATGAAAACCAACCCTCCTCGAGTAAAATGAAGTATTAACGAAAAAAATAACCCTCCTTTGGTTAAAATATACACTAACGAAATACTAACCCTCCTCGGGTTATAATATACACTAACGAAATACTAACCCTACTCGGGTTAAAGCATAAAAATTAATGAAACACTAACCCTCCTCGGGTTAAAATATTCCCTAACGAAATACTAACCCTCATCGGATTAAAATATACCCTAACGAAATACTAACCCTCCTCGGGTTAAAATATACACTAACGAAATACTAACCCTCCTCGGATTAAAATATACCCTAACGAAATACTAACCCTCCTCGGGTTATAATATACCCTAACGAAATACTAACCCTCATCGGGTTAAAATATACACTAACGAAATACTAACCCTCCTCGGGTTATAATATACACTAACGAAATACTAACCCTCCTCGGGTTAAAGCAACAAACAAACAAACGGATTAAAGCATAAATATTAATGAAACACTAACCCTCCTCGGGTTGAAAAATTAAGAAAGGAAACAACCCTCTTCGGGTTTTAAACAATTAAACAAATTGCAAAATAACCCTCCTCGGTTTATACAACAAAAGAAATAAAATAACTTACCTTACCTTAAGAGACACGAATTTAAATTCATGAAATGAAGTCCACATGCGGCGCGAAAACTCTATAATGAAGATAGGACATATAAGACGATCTGTCGTCGTCGAAAGCAGTTCGAGAAGTGAATGTGATTAATCACTCCCGTTACTTCTCGCGTGATGTCGCTTAGGATATTGTTTACACGACTTAGTATCTCGTTTTAACAAGAAAGCTAACTTGTTTAAACGACTTAGTATCTCGTTTTAACAAAAAGGCTTACTTGTTTAAACGACTTAGTATCTCATTTTAACGACATAGCTAACAACGTCAGTTATCTCGTTATAACGAGAAACTAAGTCGTTTAAACGAGTTAGCTAAGTTGTTTGAACGAGATATTAAGTCGTTATAATGACTTAAATATAAGTGAACACCAGGCACTAATGGGTTTCCGTATTAAAGCCTTTGTGTCGACACTTGGTACAACTTTGTAAAATGCCATACAATAATATGGCTGCCATCGCTTGGCCACATAATTGAAGGCATGGCAAGGGATGTTTTCCCTTTGTTCCGCTTATTTTCCACGTCCTTCAATAATTTTGAACAAATAGGGTAAATAGTGTCTTTGTTTTTAAATAAGAATATGCATAAAAAAGAAATATTAGTTCGTCGATGAGCTCAAGTCAGCTTTAAGCAAAGCTCGTTGGAGCTTTTAACACTAAATCTAATAACAAACTTTGACCGTTCTGTACACAAGTTTCGTTTACATAGTATCAACGCTTGTTGGGAAAAACAATCTAATGTTACAAGTCTGAAAAACAGGTAACATCTCGAACAACGACAGAAGATACGTGACAATGCCTCGAGCTTCGACAAATTGCACGTGGCAATAGAGTTACAATAGATGACACGTGACTTCTTAATTTAAAGAACGGCGTTTTTTTCACTTGACCGTATTTTCTTATAGACACCAATAGATGATTCGTGTAAACATTATATAGTGTATGCGAATTAATACCTTGATCATAAGTGTACTGAAGATGAAATATTGAAAGGGGTTGGTTCACTTTTCAAGATATTCGGCCCAACTATTTCTTTATATATATATACAAAAGAGCAATAACTTTTCATTCCAGAGAAGATCTTTCAGTCTCCGTAAGACAAGACCACTTGTGAAACCAATGGTTGTAGTAACAACAACTTGACACTTTGTTGCAATACTTGGTCCATACCTAGCAAAAACAATGATGCTTCGACCTTGACTGATATGCTGCAAAGAAATATCAATGATATTAAAGAATTCATAAATGAAGACGATATTTTTGTAGTAGATCGTGGGTTTAGTGACTCTTTGTCATTGTTAGAAGATTTAGGTATCCAGACAGAAATACCAGCATTTATGTAAAAAAGAGAGAAACAAATGTCAGACAATGATGCCAATACAAGCAGAATGGATCACTAAGGTAATTTTGTCTTATTCTTAAAATTGTTTGTGGTACTATTTACAATTTTATAACCTGACACACATCTGCTTTCATTGATTATTAAAAGTATACTACATAACAAAAAAAAAATAAGACTATCATTAGACAATCATTATAGTTATTGCATGAGCTTTGGTGAATATATTTCACAGGACTTTACTGACAGTTTGATGTACAGTAATGTTTACTTTGTGTTTACCAAAGTACATGTATGATATTGATTAGAAATACAATTTATTATTAACAAGGCAGAAATGAATGTAATAATCTTATGATAGTATCACATAAAATGGATGGAATTGATGATATTTTAACAACGTTTTAAAAATTATTTTTGTAATTGCAATTATTAGCACAGAAGTTCAGTTGCTCGAAATCAGTTGCTCGAAATCATGTTATTATAACAACTTATGCATCATTCTGTCATTTTATATTTAAGATCAGATGGGTAGTTGAATCAGCCAATGCCAGGATTAAGAACTTCAAATACCTTGATCGTGTTCTTCCAACCAGCTAGATTCCATTTATTGGAGACTATGTCAAAATTGTTTGTGCAATTTCCAATAAGTATTTTCCACCACTGAGCAGTCCATTGATTACAGAGCAGGAGGAAGAACTAGCTCAAGACATGCTCCAAAGAGCTTCTGAGGTAATATTTTGATAAATGTTAGTGGATTTACTGATTTTATATCAAGTTACATTATATTTTAAACCGACAAGTGGACACATAATACAAGTGTTCATTTTGTATGTTGAAAATTGGAGCCTCATTTAATGTCACAAGCTTTTCTGACTGTCAAGTAACAGTATGACCAGCAATGGTCACAATTCCCCTCCCACAATTTTGTTTACCAATACATGTATTCAGATTATTTATGACAATCTTATGTTGTAGGTCAATACCTTAAAGAATATGTGAAGATAAATCATTTGGAAAGAAGGTCAGCCAATTGGGTTGCAATTGAGGAGAGTGACATCACGTCTCCTCAACTGAATGAAGAACAGCTTCGAAGTTGAAACCTTGGGGTATACCAGCTTAGACTCTCTCCTTACTACATTCAGGAGTACATTGATGGGAAGTCTTCCATATTTATTCATAAAGAAGAACAAAACTTGATCAGAATCAAAATTCAAAGTAGACATATTTCTGCAACAAAATATTTAGTGTGGATAAGGATTTCTGTTAATGATGTTCAGTCATGGTACTGCACTTGTCGTGCTGGATGTCGTGTAGTTGGTGTATGTGCGCATGTAGCTGCTGTTGTATGGTTTTTGAGTGTTGCGAGAGAACAAGACAAACATTTGGTGAACGTGATTGGTGTGTTTATTTGTCTGATGCAAGTGATTTGCCACCAGCTATTGATTCCTCAGAATCTGAGACTGAAAGTGTAGCTAATGTGATAGAGGAGTGAAAAGTGAATTGTGGTAATCTATTGTTCATAATTTATGTATTTAAGAGAGCTTTCTTCTTACTTACAATAAATTTGAAATTGTTATTGTTTTAAATTTTTGTTGTTAACATCATTTTGAGTTCATTTGTAAAATATTGTTTTATCTAAATTATTCCTCAGGTATTATGAATTAAACCAGTTGTATATGTTGACCAGCTGAATGAAAAAACGGTAGTAATTTGTATGGCAGATAAAAATATTTTTAATGAAACAAATGTTGTTTTTAAAAGAAATTATAATAAAGAATTGATAGTTCATTTCCACTGACGTTAATTTGATTGTTTGACACTTCATCACGTCTAACATTAACCCTGCTCATAAATGACAGTGGCAAGTTTGCAAATTGTTTTAATAAATTTTAGAAAATTTTCACTACTATAAAGCTTCTCTGAAAGTAATTAATAATGAAGTTCTTTAAGGACAACATATTAAAATAGATGAGTCATCATTGTGCTGGTTTAGAAGTAAGAAATGGTGATACTGTTGTTAAAACTTGATTGGTTTCCATGGAAACATACAATTAACATTAGTTTTTGTTGTGATTATTGTTCATTTTGCATTATATACCATTCATTCTACTACAAAGTCTCGTACAAAGTTATAAGGAAAGTCATTACCAAAGATGAATAAAATGACCAAATATGGCATTTTAATGAAACAAATTGTGATTTTCCTCTGATAGATTAAATCGGTTGCCATGGAAATGCAGAATTGATATTCAGACATTTATATATTTTTATATATTTATTTCATCAATATGTATCCATCTGTAAAGCATTTGTCAAAAACTGAGCTTGGGCCAAATTTGGTACTTAGTGAACCAACCCCTTTGTTAATAGAGCACTCTCCATCTTCCTTCCACAAAGAGATATTAACATTTTTTATTATTTTACAGTTAAGAAATTGTTCGATAGCTTATCTTGTATTCCTGATATAAATTAAGCTTAATCATGATTTTTTGTGCCAAACATAAAGTAGCTTTCTCCTGCATTATTGAAGTCCGACATAGATTGCATTCCTCATGTCCAGCGTAAGTTGATTTTTGTAATAAGTATGTGATTCAAATTTGATGCCAGGCGAAAATTAGACTTATGTTAGGTTTTAAGCCCTTTGTTTAGCAGGTTACGTTTCAAACATTTCGTCTGGCTGATAAAGAGTAAAAAGTGTGCTTTAAACTTGATACCTAGCTGGAATAAAGTTTTGTAATCTTTACGTGGATACAGCTTTATTCTTGATTCACGATGCTTTGGCTGAATACATCTTCGCACTGTGTACGTTGTGTCGACATAGGTGAATCTTTGAAATAAATACTGAATATTCAAAGGTTTTAGTTCCAGAAAATATGAATTTTTCGTCTTTGACAAAATTCGATGATGATGTACCTTTTACCGACTCACAAATTCTGCCATGTAAAGTCGATTTCGTCACAGTATTTCTACATCTGACACATTTAACATCCTACATTTCCCAAAACTGCAATGACATTAGAAGTTCCTTTTGTTTTTTTTCTAAGAGTCTGTCCTTTTTGTTGTATTCATGAAAAAAAAACATCTGTAGGCAGCAAAGTAACGCAACTCTATGATAAGGTTTCATTTACATAAAATTTTATCTTGCTAGCTAGAATAAATAATATGTGGCTAAAAAGATTTGTTCTCCGAATATGTCCCTTCTAATAATTTATTTCCATACTGCAATCTCCCTATTTGCGCAAGTAAAACATATTGACTGTGTATTCATTAAACTTTAATATACCCATGTGATATTATCACTTTAAGCCACGCCCACTGATTGAATGTTTACATGTCCGACCGCCATTGATTGTGATTTAACACACAATTCGACACACTTAATAAAACCAGCCAAACTTTGAAGCGAGGAAACAAAGGGACAAAATTTTGAGTCTAAAGCAAAATAATGTTTCACTAGTTATTATTTGTTAACCACTATACATATCTTTGTTGCAAAATGAATCAGTTATTTGTAAATAAGTAGCACAATCTGTCGCATTCCAATCACTTGCAAACAGATTAAAAAAATTACACCTGTCTACGTCATCTATATTATTCTGCCCATACAGGGGGCGCCACACAGGGATCACATTATAGAATTCGTATTGGTAATAACATAAAATTCCAAACTTTATGGCAAAAAACGCAAATGGCTGGAATATTGTCCTGAAAACAATGAAGAGAACAGTGTGGGCAGAACTGATATTATAAGCAAGGCAATCTTTGTAACAAGATCATCAAACTTTCAACTAGTTTCACTGAAATTTCAGATCAGCACACAAAATCACGGCGCAAAAAGGACGCCAGTCAAGCTAACGCTAGTCCAGATATGCGAGCCGTTCGCTGTTGCATTTTTTTTTAATTGTTATTGATTGTTAAGTAGATACATACTAATGGTAATAAATTATCATTTTCATCATATATCCAGTTTCTGCAGGACCAGTATATTTTCTGTAGAACCAGTAGATTTTTTAGTGTACTGGTCCTGCTGGTTAATTGAAATTTTGGGTTAATTTCTACCCCTGCTGATACCCGACGTGAATTAAATTTGATCCTGCATGCATGATGCCTGACATATATAGAGATGTGTGCTTTGAATGTAACATTATGACCTTGTAACCTTTATATCTAGTTTAAACATATTTTACAATAAGTACAAATTGTACCCAAACAAGTAAAACTTGCTGATTAAATCTTCTACTTTGATATTTGTTACAATAATTATGGCAACAAAGAACATGAAATAACAAAAAGAACACGACATATAAACAAAAGTGAGCAGCCTTGGCAGTACAGTTAAAACCTGGACTATGAACCGCGTGTACCGGTAGGGTAAGCGTTAAAATTCCTGATGTAGTCATCACGTTAATATTTGTTACAATAATAGTGGTCATGAGAAATACAATATTTTTACCTTAAATATTTTGTAGCATACGTACTGAAATAAACATCAGGAAATACAAGTAAAGTTTTAAAAAGAATGTTAAAGTAATTCTAAATTTTACGAACGGGCTATACAATGTATCGAAGGAATATTGGGTTTCTACTGTGTTAAAACAGAAATGCTTGAGACAAAAATCGGTTCATTAAATAATATTACAGGAGGACAGTGTTTTCCTTTGATTGCTAAATGGAGCAATTTCTCTATAGACAAAGTCAGTCTAGATAAAAAAAAAAAAAAAGAAGGGTAAAACCAATCGACATAATTCTTGTTGCTTTGAGTCGATTTAGATCTGTTAATGTTCATTATACCACTTCAATAATTGATGCATATTGGTCGTTACATACGAGGTACATTTATGTCTGATGTCCAAATGGACGGACATGAATAAAACTCAAAATATGAATCATTTATTTAAAAAAAAACCATACATATAAATGCAAAACAAAATATGATATCATTTCAGAATGTTTCATCGTAACCAGTATATACTTCAAGCTATAGAGTGCATTTTTTTTTGAAATGCATCAGTACCATTTTTGAGAGTTTAAACACCACCAATAAGAGTAGATTTATGCACCTATTTGCTTACTTATTACAGAATTTAGCCTTAAGTGAAATTTATTTTCAATTAACAGATATCTGATATTTTTACGTGTTGTCTTTTTATTCTTTTTATACGTAGGCATATACTTCTACTTCAGATGGATGAATTAAACTATATTGATTTAGGTTTGTCAAACTTAGTTTAACGAACCTTCCCACCATGACTTCAGGGCAGGTTGTGACTAAGTGGAGCTTATAATCTCCGGGTCCTACATAATGTCCACACAACTGATTCGGTTCATGGGTATTTCCAATAGTTATGTCAAGATCTCGAACTCTATCACCTTAAAAATAAAAAAAACTCTGTAATTATACAAGACTAATAAAGCAAAGTTTTATTCAACTGTAACTGTTAAAGATTTCAGTTTAATGTAGGAAATATGAATTTTTAATACATGTTTGGTCAAAATGCACTCAAGAATTCGTAATTGTTTCTATATTTTTATTAAGGACACGTAATATATATGATATTATTTGTGTTTCAGTAAAATAAAGTAATCGGCTCTCTCACGTTTGTATGAGCAACTGTTTATCTATACTAATAATATACCATCAGATTAACTATTTATGCAATAGCTTTGATATCTTGTTATAAATAATTATCTAATTTTGTCAATATCTGATACGTTTCCACTACTTCTAAGCTACATATTGGCTACATTTACATCATGATACTTAATTGAAATGAATGATTTCGCACTAGTGTGAATAGTGGGTTTGATACTTGTCGGGGTTGTTGCTAGATTATTACCGGACTACATTCGCTTTAAATATGACGCGTACCGCTGCTTAACCTACTGGAGTTCTTGATGTCACTAACGTCTTTTTGTGTGAGTTCATATCGCTAGTGCTTTATTTTTTTTGTCTGACGTCTTGTTTCCCTTTTTTTTATTTTGTATGTGCCATCTTTTTCTTTTTTTTTTTTTGGTTCTCTATGTGAATTATCTCGGTTTCATGCGTTCATGTTTAGGCCATGTTTTAGGGATTTTTACGTATTTGAATCATCCCACTGCTGACGCTTCGGTATTGTTTATGCCGATATTGATATAATAACAAAAAGATATATCTAAAAGAAGTTTCAATTGCATAGGTGGGGAAATAGTACAGCACAAAAAACACAAGAAATACACACCAAAAAATGAACAGAATAAATGTCACTAACACTGGTGGTAAACTCATGTGCTCTGGAAATATGCGTGGTTCCTGCATCTTGCAACATACCCGGTCTGCTGCCCGTTGAAGGTAAACATTCAAATGAAGTAATAAATTTTCAAGAGGGAATTGTAACATGTTTACAAACAATCATCTAATTAATGTAGGATTACTGCAGAAAGGAAATGGGAAATATAATTTTTTTTTCTTGGTATCTAAGAATAATCAAGGGAACCAAGGTTATAGCGGTAATCAAAAGAAGGTAATCCAGGGACGAAGACCAGACATGGAAAACAGACATACACGACAAAGAACATAAAGAAACTAAAATCATACATACAAAGTAACAAAAGTAAATGAGCAACTCGGACTCCACTAAAAACTGGGAGCATGGACCAGGTGCATCGATAGGGTAAGCGTCCTCTGCTTTTCTAGAAACACCCGCCGAGTTGCTCATAAAAAGTCAAGTCTGGGGTAGTCGAAGGTGGAAAGTAAAACAATGAAACGTTAAACAAATCAGTTTTCATAGCGCAGATAGATACTATCAGTGATTAATCTATAAAAGGATACTGAATATCCTACAAAAATATTGCATACCATTTGCCATGTTGAATAGTTCGACCCTTTGAATTATATAAAAACCCAATAGATCTACCATCCAGTACATCCCTTTAGTGTGAGTTGTATTATCAACATGACTTGAATGAGATCTGGTCTCCAGGTTCCCATCAATAGCATTTCCCGCTGGATAATGAAAGCTGTAGTTTAAATCTTCTGGGTATTGGAATGCCAACTTCCCACGTGCAACGTTCAGTAAGCCTGTAAAAGTATAAAATCGAATGTAAATCAAAGTCCAACAACATTTAAGGCGACGAGGTTTAAAAATCAAAGAGGTAACATCTTAAGAGTAATCAAGATTCTAACGGAAATCAAAAGAATCGAAAACAGACAAACACAACAAAGAACATATAATAAATAAAATAATATAAAGTAACAAAAGTAAATTAGCTACTCGGACTCCACTAAAAACTGGGAACAAGGACCAGGTGCACCAGTAAACCTTTCAAACGGTAATCAAAAGAATGTAATCCAGGGGCAAAGACCAGATATGGAAAACAGACATACACAACAAAGAACATAAAGTAACTAAAATAATACAAAGCAAAAAAACAAATGAGCAACTCGGACTATAACTGGGAGCATGGACCAGGTGCACCGGTAGGGTAAGTGTCCTCTGCTTTTCTAGAAACGCCCACCGAGTTGCTCTTAAAAAGCCAAGTCTGGGGTAGTCGAAGGTGGAAAGTAAAACAATGACACGTTAAACAAATCAGTTTTAATAGCGCAGATAGATACATGGTAACAATCCACGAGTTCATGATGTCAACCATAAAACTTCTGTAGTGATGACTTCAATCTTGTAGCAACGTAACCCTGTTCCAGAAGCCTACTTCTAACAAGAATATGAAATCTTTTCGGCAAGCTGTCATAACGAATGAGTTGTGATATGAACATTCTATACGCAGGAGCTGAAGGAATGTTTCCCCAGGTGAAAGGAAAGTGGAAAATTCTGAATGAAAAGTTATCACGTTTGTCGTAAAGTTTGGTCAATAGCTTTCCCTTACTATCGATGTCAAAGTGTAGGTCAAGATATGAGGCTGACTTCACAGTGTCTGTAGTATCCTTTATCTCAAATTCTTTGGGGTAGATGCGATGTATCAAATCCACAAAATTGGGATTGTTTGAAGATAATACGTCGTCTATATAGCGGAAGAGTAATCAAGGGAACCAAGGTTATAGCGGTAATCAAAAGAATGTAATCCAGGGACAAAAACCAGACATGGAAAACAGACATACACAACAAAGAACACAGAGTTACTAAAATCATACATACAAGGTAACAAAAGCAAATTTTAACTCGGACTCCACTAAAAACCGGGAGCATGGACCAGGTGAACCGGTAGGGTAAGCGTCCTCTAGAAAACTAAAATTAAATGATCTAGCCAAACGATATTTTTCTTTCTTTCGGATCAGATCAGCTATAAAATCAGTCTCATAAGAGTGAAGGCATATGTTAGCAAGTAGAGGAGCATAATTTGTTCCAATTGGAATGCCGACCGTTTGTTGAAAAACGCGTCTACCACACTGGACAGATATGTTGTCGTTTAAAAATTCCAGGATTTTGTAAACATCTTCTTCTGTATATTTGGAAGATGATTTTGAATTATTTCTTAAAAAGTATGAGGAATCTCTACCAAGAACTATATATTTGTATCTAGGTGTACCATCTTTTTGGAAAAACAACGATGTATAATTTTTAAGTCGGGATTTTAACTGAGTATGGGGAATAGAAGTACACAGTGTTAAAAAATCATAGGTTTTAATGCTATTATATTCTGATAATGGTCTTGAACTGAAGGTTTCCAGAAGCTCTTTCGAATTTTCTAGGATCCACATTGAATTAATACCACTACGGAAGAAACAAGTGTTGTGATAGGACTGCAGACCCTCTTTGACAGCTGTTAGTATAGAAGTTAAAAGTTTTGAAAGGGGTTTTGGGTGGTACATTTTGCAGATCCAGCTATGTAACGTTGTTAGTATGGATTCTTGTGGAGTTTAGGAATCCAGTACATAGACGGTAGATCACAATCATCGTCTTTGGTACAGAGACCAAAAGGGGATAGCACAGATTTATGGTTTTCCACAATTTCTTCTTTGGATACTGTGGTAGCAGTATAGGTCTAATTACAGTTATTATTTTCTACATCTACCTCTGACAATAAACATTGCATGTAAAACGTTTTGCAGAAAAAAAAACAATGTTGTTTTTAGGCTTTGTCTGCTCGTACGACAAAATATTTGTCATGTATAGTAGACAATGTTTTTTCTTATCAGGGTCTTTGAAAATTGATGTAGCATTGGCACTCAATGACCTACCTAAAACTTTCATTTGTTTCAAAATTAAAGACCTCACGGCCTTTAACCACTCAGACATTAAAGACAGAACTAAAGACATCTTGTTTTCGTTTTATTCATTTTCTTGCGTAGTCCTCCACGGCATCAATAAGAACTTTAAAGTTATAATTCCAATTTATGGAGCGTGGTTCACGGTACTTGGGACCTTTACAAAGGATACTATGCAGAGATTCGTTTTCGGTTATGGTTAAATCTCCCGTAACGACGTCACCGAAAGGACCGTATTTGGATGGAGTTTTTTGCAAGAACAGTTTAGCCTTGAAGTTCTCAATCTTGAGATTCTGCAATAGCATTTTATAATTGAAAATTTTTGGATGCAATGGGTGAAGTATAGGAATATGAAATAATCGGTATTGATTTGTCTTTGAAATATGTGGGAGTTTTGTTGGTTGCGTTTTTGTGATGGAGGATGTTAGCCAAATTCATTGCATCTATACCTTTGTTGACAAAGGATAGTGTAAGAAATGATCGTTATTCTTCAACTTGACTTTTCAAACATACTGGTTTAAAGCGTCTGTGGAAACCAATATCCAAAATGATGGTGTCTGTATAATGGTGTGGTAGGCTCGGAAACAGGAGTGTCAAGATTTGTTTTGTAAAAGGAGTGTTGTAGAGTGAGAGGTATAGAATAGAGTTTGGTTCGAATGTGATGAAGTACAAGAGGTTTTTGTATGAAAGGAAGAAGACCATCTATGGAGACATCATGTAACGTAGGTGACGTATAGTGGCGATGGCCATGGCTCCTTTCACGTCTTGGATTTTTGTCAAATAAATTCATCAAATTTATGCTGTTGTTATATTGGCTTGAAAGGTTTCATATATTTTTGATGTTGTCATTGCATCCGTAAGGTATTGCAGTACCCAGTCTGCGTATCCAGTACTCCTCTCTTTTCCTACGGTAGTTTTTACTTAGCACGGGACTGTTCGTCAGATGGTAAATTTTTCCTAGAATACGAACTTTCTGAAGTGATGAGTATTTTAACATCACTTTGCTATAACATATATTCTATAGGATAAAAGAGAATTATCGTCATGTGTCATCATCTTGAACTATTCTCCACTTACCGCTACCGTATTCGTCTTACCCTTACCAGTGCACCTGGTCCATGCTCCCTGTGTTTAGTGTGGAGTCGATTTGCTCTCTTACTTTTGTTGATTTGTACGTATCATTTTGGTTATTTTATGAATTTTGTTGTGTGTGTCTGTTTTCCCTGTCTGGTCTTTGTTCCTGGATTAAATTCATTTGATTTCCGCTAGAATCTTGAAACACTGAATTAAAAACAACAAAGCACAACCAGAAGAGAACTGTTTTTAAATTCTCTCACAAACTAAATTGAGTTTTACATATTCTTGATATTTTATAAATATTTTGTGTTTCTGTATCCTTCTTCAATATTAGCTACATGACTTACTGAAGTCATTTTTTTCTGTATTTAAATTCTATACAATATTTTTAAATTCTTTATAATTTGAATTTTCCTGGTATTCACATAATCGTGTACTTACGTTTTTGTGTACATATATACTTTCCAGACTTAGCTTCAATACACTTTTCTTCATCAGAACAAGGACTAGGCCAGCAGACACTGTTTTCCTGAAAAAACATGAGTGCTTTTAAAAATTCAATCAACTATACCAGTTAATGATAATTAAAAGGTTTTATGATCTTTTCATCCGGCCAGGCTTAATATTTATTGTTTATCTTACTATAAGTTAAAGACCTTTTCGGTTATCGTCATTTCGCAATTTTTTTCTCTTTTGTATACATGTATTTGGTTTTTTTTTTTAAATATCGTTATAATGTCATTTTTCAAACGATAACGAAAGGAAAGTGTGACCATTCAGAGAAGAGCTTGTGAATTGAAGGCAGAAAATCAGATATCAGAAGCAAGACGAGAACAACAAATAATATCTAACAGATAAATAGGCATATGCGGGGCTAATTATAAAAGCAGGAACCAAGGTCAACGTTAGAATAGTCTACCCATTTTGAACCATGTTGCGGTTATTTCCGTAAGAATAGTTCATCCTTCGTAGAATCATGGTGCGATTATTCCCGTTAGAATAGTTCACCCATCGTAGAACCGTGGTGCGATTATTTCCGTTAGAATAGTCTACCCATTATATAACCATGGTGCGATTATTTCCGTTAGAATAGTCTACCCATTATAGAACCATGGTGCGATTATTTCTGTTAGAATAGTTCACCCATCGTAGAACCATGGTATGATTATTTCCGTTAGAATAGTCTACCCATTATAGATAATTTCATTGAGCTTTTTTTAAGGTTAATTGCAATTTTGATCAATTAAAAAGTATGACATCGATATTGCAGTTGATACAACTTACTAATTTAAATGTGCTAGCTTCAGAAAATACGAATTGTTCATCCTTGACCAAGTTTGCTAATGTTTCTTTTACCAATTCACAATATAAATTTTTCCGACTAAAGTTAATACCATCACAGTCAGAGTATTTGCTACATCTCCTTTGACACATTTTAAATCCTACATTTCCAAAAACTGCAATGATATTAGAAGTTCCATTTGTCCTTTTTCTTAGAGCCTGTCCCTTTGTGATATTCATGAAGAACCAACTAAGTAGGCTGCAAAATAATGCAATTCTTTGATAAGGTTTCATTCCACCTACTTTGTCTCTTATCACCCTCGATAGATGATATGCCTGAAACGATTTGCTTTACAGATATTTTTCAATGTAACAATTTAACTGTATGCTAGTAATGAATAAAATTTACTGTGCACAGCAATTAGACCATGTGCATTTTATTACCGTATTTAATATTTAATGGGAAATATATTTATCAAACACATTGTGAATTTTATACCCGTTACAATCTGTAAACATTGAACGTAAGAGAAATCAAGTCAAGGAACAAAGGCAAAACAAAGAATGAAAGAATAACAAAGAGAATCAAATAAGAAAATAATATAAACAATGTTTAAAAAAAAAAACATCACTAAATGGAATTGCATGAAACATTGATATCGTCATATTAGCAAATTAAATCATGATTTTATTAAGATCCATCGAATGTTCAAATAAGAGGAAATCCGTGGACAAAACTTAACCGTGAAAACCAAAAGACAACAAAAGAAAAACAAGTCGCAACAAAACAATGAAAATAGAATAGATCTGATGCCTGTAAGTACGATATACCTTTACTCAGTTGCAATTTGACGGGTACCCTTGACAGATCGGGACATGCTTGCCCTTCCGGAGCACCTGATTTCACCCCAGTTTTTCTATTGCGTGTGTTTTAGTTTTTTGTGTTAAGTCTTGTTTACCTGGTGTTTTTCCTGGTTTTCATTTAGGAAGTGTGTAAGATTTGTATGTGTGCTGTGTAATTTTTGTTATCTTCTTATTTTTTTAAATTGTAATTTGATTTTGTTTTTTTTTACATTGTGTATGTAGATCGTCTCTGTTTCCTAGTTTGGGCAATGTACTTTTATTTTTATGCCTCTACATTGTCCTCCTGGTTTGGGGCTTCAGTATATTTTGCAGGTATTACGAAACAGAGACAAAGCGATAATTGCATCATATCTATTGTATTGCATTTTTATAAGCACAAGTTCTGAATAATTTTCAAGGGAAATTTGTTGACAGTCATGTGGAAAACGGTGACTAACCTTCAGTTGACTTTGGTATCGAATAACGTTGAACGTTCTGAAAGAGTGGTCAAGGGAACCAAGATTCTAGCGGAAATCAAAAGAATGTAATCCTGGGACGAAGACCAGACAAGGAAAACAGACACACGCAACAAAGAACATAAAATAACTGGTAGCATGGACCAGGTGCACCAGTAGGGTAAGCGTCCACTGCTTTTCAAAAATTGAACTGACCTATTCCTCTGATATCCATATGTTTTGTTTTGTTTTGTTTTTTTTTATGTTTTTTTTTTTTTTTTTTTGGTTTCTGTTTTTGATTTTGTTTTTGTTTTTAACATAGAATTGTAATGAGTTTCTGCTTATTTCCGTCTCTCAATTGAAAATAAAATGGCTTTAGGATATATTCTCTTTTTTTCCTCAACAATTAGGTGGAGGATTGGATACGTCAAAATAGTTTTAGTCCACTGCATCTTTTATTCTAAGTCATGACCCTCTACCCTTCGTTGAACTTTTTTGTGATTTTCAATTTTAGTTTCTTTTTTAATCTTCAGGGTATAGCACGGTCTTTATTTGGCAATATTTTTTTTTCGCTTCAGGGACCGATTAAGTATAAGAAATTATCCCCGTTCATATATAGGACATATTGTATCCTCCCACTTACTAAATTGTAATATCATTTTTATGTATAATAAAAGTTTTGACATTTAAAAATGATTCTGTTTTTCTTATCGTCACAAAAATATGTTAATCAGGGCCAACCATGCTTAACTTATCGTGCAAATCTTATTGATAAAACTGTCGAAAATAATTGTATCTTTTGGCAAACGTAATATTTTGAACAAATTATATTGTGTAGTAACTTGTAGATATTGTATAAAACGTCAAAATAAACTAAAAAGACCAATGTGTGGCTCTGGGCTGACAATTTTATCCCGGTGGGATTATTGTCTCTTTGATATATTCGCAATACTTATTCTCTTTATATTAAAAGAAAAAAAACATACATATATTAAAAATAAAGAAAGAAAACCCAGTTTCAAATATAGTACATGTCTATGTAAGAATCATACCGATCTTAAACAGTAAATTGAAAATAATATTATGTGCATTATTTATTGCGAATTCGTCATTTAAGTTGAATATTCAATTTTTTTTTCGATTTTGAGATAATTTTTCACGAATTGTCAACAGTTCCTCAATGCAAATTTTTGTTACTTTGATTTTGAGACCGTCACAATTTTTGCTATGATTAAATTTACAGTAGTTACAGTGATGTACAAAAATGATTTTATTTGATTGTTTAAATGTATTCGATATCCATTAAAACAATTCTAATACATTATAAAATGAAAGCATAATGTTTCTCCATTGTTTAATTTTCTATATACTTAGTACATATTTTTCTCTCATTACCAGACTGCCAAAGTGATAACATTTGTCTCAAGAGAGTGTTTGAATGCAATGCATTTCGGCAATAAAAGATTCTGCACAAAGAGTAATCAAGGGAACCAATACTAGTAGAAATCAGAAGAAAGTAATCCGGTGACAAAGACCAGACATGGAAAACAGACAAACACAACAAAGAACATAAAGTAACTAAAACAATACATACATAGCAACAAAAGTAAATGAGCAACTCGGACTCCACTAAAAACTGAGACCAGGTTCATCTGTAGGGTAAGCGTCCTCCCCTTTTCTAGAAACACCCGCGAGCACAAAAAAGGTCTTACCACATTACTGATTTTAATGTTTTTAAGATGAACATACTTGCTATAGTGTATACAATAGTTTCGTTTTACCGCAGACAAATCTATATTTTCTATCTATCAATTGTATAGAGTAATTTTGCTATTAATAAGAAAGATGAAAAGAATTAATCAAAATGTACTAAATTATGAATTAATCTATGAAACATAATAGTAATTTGATATCAAGTTTTGAAGGTACATATTTTTTTCTTGTCGCATCATATAAAACTGCTGATTGCCCTGTATATAGTGTACAGTGTGACAACTGGTCTGTTGGGAGTCATTGAAATGAGCTTGTGTGTTGATTCTTAACTGCCAGGAAATATTGTAAGTACAAGACAATATATCCATTTGACTGGTCAATCTCATCATTGTGTATTACATGATGCACTTGGACGAAAACTGAAAACTAAGGTCCCTGACAGAACCTTTATAGCTCTGAAACTCTAAATCTGTTAGTCATCTTATTTAATTAAAGTGGAACAAAACGTTAATCGTTCCTCATTTCATTTTGCCATTATTCAATCTAATTTTTACGGAAAAAAAATTTACTTCTTCGAGTTTATTACTCTCTTTACTTTTTTGGAGAGGGTAACTTATTTAAAAAAAAAACGGGCGATATATAATTTACACGACACATAAATCCTAATCCTGTTAAGGACTCCTTGGAATTATTCCTGTCCTTGTAATGGCGACCAACAGCAAATTTCTGTTTTTTCCAGTGTTTTTTTTTTTTTTTTCTTGCTTTATTATTTTTTATTTTTTTGTTTTTGTTTGTTTGTTTGTTTTTGTTTTTATTATTTAAGAAAACAGGTGCCATTTTAGACGTGCAGGACGCATTTGTTTTGTTTTATTTGTTTGTTGTTGTTTATATTGTTTGTTTTACAGTTTAGCCACACCGTCATAATAGTATTGAGTATTTGTGTTTACAGCTGACCCATCAGAATTTTTACTTTCGACGATCATTTGTTGATGGAAAATAATTTTCAACCTTTTCAAAAATTGAAACAGCATTAACGTTAACGCTTAACAATAGAATTTGTCGATAATTTTCACGGTATTGATGAAAGCGTTAGGTTTCTAGTCAATCAAATTAAGGTACATATATGTTGCGACTGATGCATTTATAATTTATCTGTTTTTTTTAAACGAACAACTAGAATTATTCAGTAGGCATAACAATATTCATGTTAACAGATTTTTATCATTGTATATGGATTCATGTAGACAATTTAAATAGACATATAGTATGACAAATATAGCTATCAGGAAAATTTTATATTGTAGGCACCAACAGTAAGATCTTTTCTGTATAACCGGGAACAGTATGAATACAATGTCTAAAGTATATGTTTATAAATGGAAATGTATACTTTTGAGTTGTAGTTTAAGTATATAAACTGTAAACGATTTTTTTCATTCTTCCGGGAGACTATAAAGGATGAAAACTGCATTTGTTTCATCAAAACATGTGGCCAAGGTCCATGCTCCCAGTTTTTAGTGGAGTCCGAGTTGTTCATTTGCTTTTGTTACCTTTCTATGTATGATTTTAGTTACTTTATGTTCTTTGTTGTGTATATCTGTTTTCCATGTCTGGTCTTTGTCCCTGGATTACATTCTCTTGATTAACGCTATAACCTTGGTTCCCTTGATTACTCTTACAGAGTCGAGATTTTGACGAACTTTCTGGGGTTTTATCATATGATTATAACGAGAATGGTATTAGTTGTTTTACACTCGAATACCATTCATATCATATGCAGGTGTAGTCAGTGATATACATAAATGTGAAAGTAATGTTGTTCGTGGGGTACCAATTTTTCGTGGTTTTCGGGGTAGACCAAGACACGAAATTTGGCCGACGAAAAGGAGAATCCCATTGATATGCATACGAAAACCTCAATATTTTATATATTTGAGTGTCACGTACGAATATAATATTTAACACAATATACTTTAAAAATATCAAAATTTTAAAATACATCATTTTCATAAAAAAATATAAGTACCAAGTCAATATTGGCTACTTGACATACATCACCTTGACCACGCTCACATGATGCCACACATAAATAAAAAATGTTCCTGCATGCATAATGTCCGAAACCAAAAAGAGATGTGTGCTTTTCGTTACGCAATATGCCCTAATGACTTTCATGTATTTTATGTTTAAAAAGCAGAGAACACTTACTCTACCGATGCACCTGGTTCATGTTCCTAGTTAATAGTGGATCCGGGTTGCTCATTTACTTTTCTTTCTTTGTACGTGTTATTTTGGTTATTTTTCTGATATTCGTTGGGTGTGCTTAGTTTCCCTGTCCAGTCTTTATCCTTGGAATATATTCTTATGATTCCGGCTCGAACCATGGCTCCATTGATTACTCTCATACATAGTTAATTTGCAGAAAGTACAAATAGATTTGACAAAGGTAAACATTTCCTAATGGAGTCATTTATTACAACAACAGTAATAATGGGGAATACAACTTTTTTTCTAAAACATTGTAAGTATATATACTGAAATAAACATCTGGGAATATATGAATAAAGTAAAAATGGTTAAAGTATAACTCAGTTTCTTAATGGAAATTTCACATTACTCATTGGTCATCCAGAAAACTTCTTGGACAAACCACTCTTCAAATTTCTGGGAAATGATATTTTCCAAAAAAAAAACTCCATATAGTGTTTGATGAAGCCCATTGCATTGGGAAATGGGGATTTAAGTTTAGAGAGGATTTCTCCAAAAACAGGATTGAAGGTAAATAAACCAATATAACATGAAATTATTCCGAATACAGAACACGGACATGTTATGTCACACACAGAACAAAGATATTGATTGATTGATCCTTTGATTGAATATTAAAACTTGTAAAAGAAAAAATCAACAATGTGTTATACAATGCATCGAAGGAATCAAGCATTGTGGAATGTCTTGTGTGTTAAGACGGAAACAGAATAGTTTTATAAAATTATCTTACAGACGAAAAGTGTTTTGCTCAGTCGAACAATTAGGAAAATTTCTCTCTAAACAAAGACTGTTTTGGTAAAAAATCAGGTAATACTCACACTATTCTAGCAGCTTAGAGTTGATCCTTATTTGTTAATGTAGTTATGCCACTTTTATTCCGTAATTTATGTGTATAGGTCGTATATAAACAAGGCACATTCATGTCTAATGTCCTACATAAATAATGCTTCATGGTCAATACGTGATAAATGGCGGAAATGAAAGTTTTGCTTTATTTGGGGGTTCCTGATGAGAATAACGCTTAGGTTAGGCTTAAAAACATAATACCTGGCCGGAATGATGCTGATGTTGTTGAAAGGAACGCGCGAATATAAACTTTTTTACCTTTAGTTTATTTTTTTATGTTACTTGAGTATATAGGATCAACTTTTTTGCTGTGCATGCGTGTAATGATGATTTGGGACCAGCTGCAGCCTGCCCTATGGTATGAGGATTTCTTCGTCGTTCATTAAACACCAGTGGTTGGCCTTGGGCTGACATTTTCATCCCGGTGCCGTTGTTGTCTCTTTGACAAATCACCTTACGTATTCTCGTTATATTTTGCTTAATAGAGAATCATTATATAATGACGTTATATACTTTTCTCACACTATTAATAATATGGGGTATGCATTGCCTAAATCAGCGAGCACCATGAACTTTACCATATATGTACCGTCTGTGTGCGACTCGTAAAAATACAAAGAGGGGGTCAACCTGGATGAAATGTTTTGTTCCGCAAATGCAATATTTCATTTATACTTAAGCAGCAAGCGAAATCGATATTTTTATTTGAAAATCTGCCTTGTGAAATAATAGGGGAGTTTTTTTCAATAAATGAATAACTTGAGAAAAAAAGTTTTTCCAAAATTCCAACCTCATACCCCCCTTTTTTTTCCCCTCGATCTCAGAATGGTCGATAACTTTATATCACTTCGCAATACTTTACATATTTTATCTCTTAAGGACATCTCTAGTACGTTTTTGGCCAGTCAGATCAATCTGTACAGATACTGGAAATATTACAGTTCGCCACGGATGGTGGGAATATTTTACACATATCATGTGACGTAAACAAAATTCAGACGATAGCTGCAAATTCCAGACAAGAACATGATTGCCTTTTCTATTTTAGAAAAGCTATGCTTCGATTTGGCAACAGCTACAGTGGAACAGAGAAAATACGCGAACTTTTTAAAAACATCATATTCACTTCTTCTAATTAGTGAAAAAATAGAGAAAGACTCAAAAACTATAAGAAAAAATGAATTTATATTTTACTGTAACGTAATCTTAATCTATGTATTTTATTTCTTTGGTTTAAGGAAGCGAGGAATTTATTTTGTCCGTTAGGACAGTCACTTTTTTTTTACTTCCTGGACAAGACTTTTTTTGTAAGTATATTGGGGAACCTTAAGGGAAATTTAAATAGTGCATATAATAACCGTAGAGCTCACACCGCTGCAAACATATATGGGTCATTGGTGTTGTCCATGTAAGCTGGTTGATGGAAATTATTTATTAAATAAATTAAATTTATGTTTTCTGATGTGTTTTGGCCTAAAGATGGGAAAAAATATATGAAAAGGAAAGGGGTTTTACAATATTTATGCTATATCAAAGACGAGTGTTGTTACACAAAAGACATTTATTATGTTATCCCATGGACATTTATGAATGAATGATGCAATTATTTTTCATTTCTAGATATATTTGGTTTTCAGTGTGTGTTTTGGTTTTTGCTTTCCCTATCTAAATTGAATGGTATTGAAGTTTCTACAGTGTTTGATAGGCGGTTAATATTCTTGAAAATTATCTTTGGTGTAACATCCAAGTCCAATGTATAACATACAGAAAAAATGTTCTATAATTGCATGATGAAACATTTCTTTTTAAAATGATTGTTACTGTATTGATGCTGCACACTTACATTATGGTGCCATAACAGAAATTTAAATAATATTTTGAAATAAAGCATTATTCATTAGATTTTATGTGGTTGATTTTGACTACATTTCGGACCTGGATATGAAAAATTCCAATAGCAAAAAATCATGAAGCTTAAATGTAGTTTTTTTTCAAAGTTTTGAACCCATATTGCAAACTGCCAAATATTTAAAAATGGTCTTTATGACATATTCCTTTCTTATAATGACTAAACTAAAACAAACTGTGTTATACCAAAGACATTTGCTGATGAATATAAATAAACATCTTTTAACTTTTGGCGGATTTGTACTCTTCTTACTGTGGAGATATTTTGGATGATAAATATTTGGAATCCGTAACAAAAAAAAAAAAACAAAGAACTATTCGTTTCTGCAATTTTTTTCAAAACACCACCCCCGGCATTGCACATATTTTGAGAATGATCCATATAATATACCTAATTTGTCTCTCTTTTGTCGCGTATGAAAACGTTTTAGGTATAGTTCGCTTATTATGGCATTAAACGACAATTCTTTATTAACTTACATGAATACAAATCTGTGATCTTATCGTAATATCGGTGGGATCAAAACTGAAGCGAGATGACCAAAAACAAATTCATGTGAAAGATATGGTATGTTCTTATTAAGTCACATTTTCTGACATCTAATTTGCCGTGATAACAAGCTTTGTACTTACGTGTAATTGAAGACATGAATAAGATTAAAAGCCAGATATCCAAAAGCTTGAACAGATCTACATAAATATAGGTTGTTCCTTACTATGGGAATATAATGTTCTTTTCTAAATAACAGACAGTCCTATACAAAACATTAAAAGATAAATATCCAAAAGGTTTCATCAATATTATGATATACTTCAATCTACAGAAGAACGTATTTTTCCCGTTATATGTATGAACTGGGTGAATATCACCATTTCGAATAGATGTATATATCTATTTGCACGAGTACTACACCCCATGAGAGTAAAAATTTCTGTCAAAATACGAATAACTGAAATGTTCTTATGAGTTCTATTTTCTTTAAACGTATGCAAAGACCTCCACCTCAGATGGATGAATTAAACTATCTAGTCCTAGTTTTGTCAAACCCAACAAACTTCCCTACCATGACATCAGGTCAAGTTGTGACTAAGTGGAGTTTATAATCTCCGAGCCCTACATAATCACATTAGTGTCCAAGAGTATGAACTACATAGCCTTTAAAAGAAAAAAACTCCGTAATAATACAAATACATACTTTTTTTCACTTAAGAGTAAGTACTGAAGATTGAAATGCAATGTATGAAAGGTGAGTTAAATATTCGATAAAGAACTTATAATTGTTTCTGCATTGTTAATTAATATACGTATTAGTTTCCATCTTGTAGTGATGTTTTAGATATTTATCAAGATAAATAATATGCCTCTCAGAATAAATATTTCAGCAAACTTATGATATAAATATATAAAGAACTTAGAAATACACACAGAAAACAAACAGCACAAACGCCAATAAAAACTTGGTGAGAATTCAAGTGCTCCTGAAGGGTGAGTAGTTCCTTCCTGCTTCTTGCGAGACTACCGCCATGCTCATTGAGATCAATTCCGTACAAAGCAACATTGAAACATTCAAATGAAGAGACAAATATGGAAGAGGAACTTGTATCACATTAACAGACAATATTCGAATAATGTACGATAATTGCAGAAAAATATCCAGGAAAATTTATTTCTATTGTAAATTATCTATCAGTGATTAATTCATAAAAGAAATTAAAGTATATGATGGTATATTTGTTGCGTTTCATCATATATGTTTTCTTTTTCAAGTACGCTACATAAAATATTGCATACCATTATGCATGTTGAATAGTTCTACCCTCTAGATATATAATAATCAAACAGATCTACTACCCAGTACACCCCTTGAAAGTGAGTTATCGCATCGTATTGAATTGAATTGGTATTCAGGTTCCCATCAATGGCATATTCTGCTGGAAGTTAATATTGATGGGTTACATCGTCGAGATATTGGAATGCCAACTTACCACGTGCAACGTTTATTAAGCCATTCTTGTATAAGTCCATGATTCATAAGAAATATAAAATTGGTAGTATATCATAGTAAAACAATATCGAAATAAGTGAAGTAGTTATTAAAACAAAGAGTAGAAACACCTTATTGAAATTAAAAGCCATCACAAAAAGAGCATTGTAGACAAAGAGAGGAACACCATATTTCAATTGATAACATTAACACACATAAAGCATAGGAACCAAAGAGAGGAATGCTACATTTTAATTGCTAGCAGTCACACAGGGAGCATAGGAATCAAAGAGAGTAACGCTTATTTCAATTGGTATCCATCACACACAGAGCACAGGATTCAAAGAGAGTAACATTATATTTCAATCGATAGGTCACACAATGAGCATAGAAAACAGAGAGGGGAACGCCATATTTCTATTGGTACGAATGGCACAGAGAGTGTTGTGAATTTCGCATTCATGTATTTTTTCTATTTAAACTTTTTTTGATGGTTTAATCTATCAACGTTCTTCGTTATTGAACATTCATTATTCCGATTCTCTGTCAATTGTTACAGTTATATTATTTGTTTATATTATATCTCTGTTACGTTGACACTGGTATGCAAACTATGCAAAACATGCACCTGAGTTGACAGAGTATCCACTTTGTATAAAAACTAAAATTAAATACGATGTAATTAAGGTCTAAATAAAGAGTAGAGGTGCGTAGTGTTATAATGCTGTGCTGCTCACAATTAAACAACTATTGTGATAACAATTACCTTTACAACGGATTCACCGATTTTTTTCTCAAGGCAGTCATTGATACCTAATTGGAATTTGACATATATTGAATATTTCATTAATTTGAGTCATATTTGTGTATTCTTGTTCAAAATTGACAATATTACCACTTCAAGTCATTATTCTCTATAACATGTTTTTTTTTTATTTACATGTAAAGGTAGGAAATTTGAATTTTACAGGTGTGCACACATTCACGCTTTACTGAAGGTGTTGTTCACATATATGCTTTCCAGATCTAGTTTCGATGCAATTTTGTTCATCAGAGCAAGGGTTCGGCAACAAATACTTTTTCCCTGAAAAATCAAAAGTGCTTTTAGAAAATAATATATAATTATTCATTCCAATCTGCCAGCCCTTAAGATAATCCATGATGAAAATCCAACAGTTTCTATTGTATTTTAGTGCCATTTACAGAGTTGTCTCCCTGAATTTTGAATTCTACGGTACCTTCTTTAATTTTTATCTCCTAAGTTCAAAGGTATTATGAAAAACCAAATGTTAATTTCTGTTTACTGCAGCATTAAAAAATATATATATATATATATATATATATATATATATATATATATAAATATGAAGGGTTTCCAACTTACTTAACAATAAACAGCTTATTGCAAATTAACAAATATACAAACACATAAGTGAGTTTCAATGACTAAAAACCAGAGAACAGTCTACCCAAGGTCTAATCCTTTCATTGAGCTGAATCAATACATCAGAACTGTACTTTTTTGCTATTTTTTATGAACTCATGGATCCTTACGATATATCCATCTCCATCATGAAAACTGATTTGTTCAACGTGTCATACTTTTCTTTCCTCTTTCGTCTACCCCGGACTTGACTTTCTATGAGCTACACGGCGGATGTTTCTTTTAAAAAAAAGCAGAGGACGCTTACGCTACCGATGCACAATATTAGTGGAGTCCGAGTTACTCCTTTACTTTTTTTACTTTGTATGTAATATTTTAGATACATTATGTTCTTTATTGTGTTTGTCTGTTTTCTATGTCTGATCTTTGTCCCTTGATTACTCTCTTTTTCATTTCCGCTAGAATCTTTGTTCTCTTGATTAAAAAGTCAATAAACAGATACTGGGCTATCAAATCTTACTATTTCAAAGGTGTTAACTTCAGAAAATACGAAATGTTGGTCTTCAACAAAGTTCAATGATGTTAAGTCTTTCACCAATTCACAATATAAATTTTCCCGTCTAAAGTTAATTTCAACACAACCGTAGTATTTGCTACATCTTTTCTTACACATTTGAAATCCCACATTTCCAAAAACTGCAATGACATTAGACGCTCCATTTGTCCTTTTTCTAAGAGTATGTCCCTTTGTTGCAGAGATGGGATAATTATAATTTTATTCGTTAATCAGCTGTAATTGATTACATTTCTTCAAGTAATCATTGTAATCATTAATCAGCCAAAAATTCTGATTACAAAATAAAAAGTCTGTTAATCATTCAGTGCTTCTTCGTGTAAATTTTTCATTTGTTTTTCCTTCTTTTTTTGTGTGAAGATATTACAAAATGTTAATTCAATACCAACAAGTAAAAACAAAAATCTATTTTTTTCTAATGGAAAAATTATTGTCAGAGCTATCAAAAGATCCTATACAACTGTTTTAATGAATTTGAACAAAAGTAAAACCCAAAGATATTATGGCTATTTTCTTTCATATTCAAATATCCCTAAAAGGCATAACTGTACATGAATCAAGTGCAATGATGCTTATACGTATTCGATTGAAACGATTCGCTCTGGGACCTATTGTTTGTCTTCTGACGTTAATAATCTACGCTATCTCTTGCAAAGTTATTGAACACAGCAAGTAGACAATGTGTACAGCATGTATATTTCATCACCGTTATAAACATTAAACGGAGATCAGATTTATTGCGCACATCATATATTTTTATATGTATGTATATTAAAGAGGAAAACGGGTTGCAATTTTTATTTTATTTTAATTCATTCCAGAACTAACAACTTGTTTTTTTCTGAGAATAAAACAAAACAAACCCCTTTATTCGTTTACACAAAATCAAACCAGTGACCAAAAGCAAACGAAAAAGGAACTCTTAGGGGTCAAAGTGTCAAATAATCAAGTGAAAATAACAGTCGACATACAGGTTTATTTTGTTTTATCGTTTGAAATAGAGGAAATGAACGTCTGCCGCTTCGCAGAGCTCGGAAGAAAACTGTGGGTAAAACAAAACCGGGAACATCCATAAGACAACAGAAGAAGAACAAACCACAACACACACAGAATAAGCCAGTCTGCACATTGGAACTGAAGTCAATAAGTACGATTTGCCTACAACATGAATTATTCTCTTGGGTACTTAACACAAATTTAATAAAATATCTTTATTGTCGTTAAAAAAAATCATAAGTTGCGATTTTCCTCCAATCCCCAGTTATTCCTCAAATCTTCATTTTCAAATTATTTGATAATAAGATAATAAGATAATTCCATATCTTGTTGGCGCATTGAGTTATCATTTCATTGAAATGCGCTAAAAATTAACATTTCATGGGCAGATAACATAAACATCATTTTTTCTAACATTCTATTGAAAAATTTATTAGCAAAGCCTGTGATGCAGAAATTAAATAATGGTCTTTTCAAATAGAGAAAGTATCATTGGGTGATATTTCATTGTCCGATCGGTTGGTTTTTTGACTTGCATGTTTCTTATTTCTTCCATCCATTTCGCCTGATTCTTACAAACACTTATACTTAATGTATCAAAATGTATTATAATACTAGCAGTCTGCTGTTGGAACATGTATTTTGTTTTTCATATTGTTACACCAAAAAAAAATAAAGAAGGAAAATGATAATTTTATTTTTTTTATTTTTTTATTATTATTTTTTTTTTTTATAGCTTTGGGTCATTTTCTATAAGAATGGGAATATGATATTCTTTGTCATATAATTTAGCATTGCCAACATTAAATTCAGATATATCTACTGCAGAAAGAAAAACAAATCACCACAACAATTATTTATTTCTCTATGTCTATAAACCAACAGGTGCCAGTAAATATACACTTTTATCACATGGATGGCAGTGATTAATTGAATGTTCCCTTTGTAAAAAAAAGTTTCGATGATTCACTCTGTGAAATAAATTCCGTAACTTAACTCTCGGACATTCATTCGCAAAAACGTCACAACACGAATTTAAATCCACCGACAACAACATTTAAAATTTATATCGAAAATATCAATAAATTTTGAAAAAAAAAGATATCAAATAAATCTGATAATCAAGTATCGTGAATAACCAAGATATAATCACTCGTGCCAAGATCGCTTTAAACTTTAACTCGCTCACGGAACAAGTTCTGCACACACGTAAAATCTAGGCGTTCTTCCCGTGCAGGTCCGGGTGTTAAAAGAATAGGCCTGCAGCAGCGCTAAGCTTGTCGCAAAAGGCGACTAAATAGTGCTCAGAATCCTAGCTGGGGGCTAGGGCGCTTTGCCCACAGAGCAACTGGGATGTGTGCCCCAGGTGGTTGAATGGGGTACCCCTGGCGTCTTACATGCTGGGGTTGTCAGGCTATAATACAGAAAACCTGACCGCAAACCATAGTGGTGCACCGTGTTGGGAAAGATGCCACGTTCCTCGCACGTTAAAGAACCCTACTGTGGTATTCTCCCGGAGTAGGAACCATAGGGCTCCGCCACAGGAGGTTAAATTGCCCGACCCTACCCATCCCTTTTTCATTTCGTCATCATTTTATGTTCATTTTATCACCAATTTCATGTTCATTGTCTGAATATAGCTGAAATATTGCTGCTCGGACGTTAAACCCCAACAAACAAACAACAGCACTTATGATCTTATTTCGATTATTTTCATCTGTCAAATTATTCTCCTATTAATACATATTCAAAACTAAACAATACAGATTTTTGTGCGATATGCTGTCAAGATAGTTCATACGGTATATTCCTAAATCAATTTCATACGTAGGCATATATTTCCACTTCACCCGGATGAATGTAAGAGTTAACTCTCGAATTTATCAAAGCCAGTTTGACAAACCTCCCAACAATGAATTCTAGACAAGTGGCTACAATATCAACTTTGCTAGATCCATTGACTACATCACATCCACACAGTTGATCTGGTTCTTGTGTTATTCCAATGTAGAATTTAAAAACATCATCAAGAAGTCATTTGACAGAACTTTACAATCGTATGAATTGAGCAATACCAATCATGCAAATATTGCAAAATTCGATATACTGTACCCATGTTTCAAGGTAACCTCTCATCAGCATTAGAAGCAAAGCATTAGGAAGTTTAAATGATATAACCTAAGTACTTTAGGAGTTTCAAATTTTGTTCCACAGCAAGTTTGGATAAATGTTATATGATACATAAAGTGCTGAGGACAGTTTTTGCCTTAAATGGACCTAGAGTGTATACTGCTATATCATATGTCAATTGAGAGATAAATTAAATCAATTTTCAAATATCTTCTTCATCAAAGTGAAATCTAAGTGAAATACGGTAGAGTTTTCTGATATTCTGCATTTATTAGAGGCAGGTTAAAATACCCATAAACACTTTGATAGATTATTTTAGAGGAATCGTGCGTTGTAGGTATACCGAAACAGATGACATGAAAAGATTATCTGTTCAAATAGTGGAAAACATTGTTATGGATAAAGTCTTGATTTTCAAATACTATTCCCTCTAAATGGTCTTGCGTCGATCCGCTCTGCTTTTTATTAAAATTACGCCCGAAAAACGAGAATCCTGGATCCCCCCCTTTTTTTTAACATTTTGAAGTAAAGGAAAGGATACGATTTTAACGAAGAGCATGATCTTTATATTCAATGGACAAAAGCTAAACCAATAGACAAACACCTTAAATACACCTTGTATAAGACTAACACATAAACTTAAGGTTCCACTATATAGATAGGTCACTGCAGATAACTTTATGACAATTTGTGGAAATAAAGCTAAATTGAGTCACTTAAACAAGCAAACCCACATTTTTGTCCGGTAAAAAGTATATATTTTTCAAAACCTTGCATTATGAAAATCCATAAAAAAATGTTATTTTCTATTTTGTCATGAAAATCTGTAGCCATGGTAACATAATCAAAAATATTAGTTTTCATAACAAATTTGGGGGGTGCTTTCCCAAAATCATTTGTCAAAAAACAGGTTTTCTAAAATATCAGGCACTTCAAAACTGCCCGAAAAAGTAAACGGGCATGGTATCATTTAAAAAAAAAAACAAATTAAAAGTGTACCTTTTTCTGCTCATTTGTTCATGATTTTATTCTTAAAGTTCGTGTAAAATTTTGCATTTTTGAAAAACAGCAAGTTGGTGCAGGTAAGAGAACCCAATCCAGTGAGGAACTGAATCTTTCGGATAGCTTAAAGCATGCATTTTACACCTCTTTACCTTCAGAAGTATTGCATCTATTGATGTACGAACGTTCTACTACCCACAGTCAATGTTTCTACCATTATTTTTAAGTTTAAAAAAATTAAACCGGGTCAGTTTTGTGTACGAAACAGTGCACCTCAATCCCATTTGTATGGTGCAACCTAAAGAATTCTGGGCTTGATAAGCGAAATGATGACTGGGTGGTTTGGTTGGATATAGACATTAACTTTGCACAGACTTGACAAAAAAATGAAATACGGAGGAGACTTAGAACCGCGAAAAAAACAAGGCTTTCCACTTGCTATTAACAAATTTGTTTTAAATATATATGTGACCGGTACAATTACTGTAGGTCTTCATTGGATATTCAGATACCTTGTTTATATTGACAACTATGAACTCTATTTCACACATGCGCTAGAAATGTCTTTGTTATTTTTTGCAGAGAAGTTGTTCTGAAAGGCTTTTCATTAAATAATAATCAATATCTTATTAAGATTATTATCGGGTTGTCATTCGATGTTGTATGGTTCAAATATGGCTAAATTTAAAGGTTTCTAAAACGGTAGAACTCAGAATGGCAAAAAAAATCGAATTTCTATGTCAAATTTGAATGTGACAACAGACGAGTCTCTTAAAAAGTCTGAAATGATTGTCAGAGTAATCACGGGAACCAAGGTTATAGCGGAAATCAAAAGAATGTAATCCAGGGACAAAGACCGGACATGGAAAACAGACATACACAACAAAGAACATAAAGTAACTAAAATTATACATACAACGTAACAAAAGTAAATGAGCAACTCGGACACCACTAACAACTGGGAGCATGGACCAGGTGCACCGGTAGGGTAAGCGTCCTCTGCTTCTCTAGAAACACCCGCCGAGTTGCTCATAAAAAGTCAAGTCCAGGGTAGACAAACGAGGACAGGAAATCTATGACCCGTTGAATAAATCAGTTTTCATGGTGCAGATGGATACACCATAACGATCCACGAGTTCATGATGACGACCATAAAACTTCTGTAGTGATGACTTCAATCTTGTAACAACATAACCCTGTTCCAGAAGCCTATTTGTTAGAGTTTTAGCGCGATACAAAAGGTCTGCGTAGTTTCGGCAGGCTCTGGCATAAAGTAAAAGTTGTGATATGAACACTCCATACGCAGGAGCCAAAAGGATGTTGCCACAGATGAAAGAAAAGTTGACAATTTTGAATGAAAAGTCATCACGTTTGTCGTAAAGTTTGGTCAATAGTTTTCCTTTACCATCGATTTCTAAGTGTAGGTCAAGATATGAGGCTGAATTCACAGTGTCTGTAGTATCCTTTATCTCAAATTCTTTGGGGGTAGATGCGATGTACCAAAATCCCGAAATTAGGATTGTTTAAAGATAATACGTCATCTATATAGCGGAAACTGAGATTGAAGGATCTAGCCAAACAATATTCTTTTTTTCTGATCAGATCAGCTATAAAGTCAGCCTCATAAGAGTGAAGAAATAGGTCAGCCAGTAAAGGAGCACAATTTGTTCCCATTGGAATGCCGACCGTTTGTTGAAAAACACGTCCACCACACTGGATAAATATGTTGTCGATTAAAAATTCCAGCATTTTGTAAACATCTTCCTCTGTGTATTTGGAAGACGATTTGGAATTATTTCTTACAAAGTATGAGGAATCTCTACCAAGAACTATATATTTGTATCTAGGTGTACCATCTTTTTTGGAAAAACAACGATGTATAATGTTTTTAAGTCGGGATTTTAACTGAGTATGGGGAATAGAAGTATACAGTGTTGAAAAATCATAGGTTTTAATGCTATTATATTCAGATAATAGTCTTGAACTGATTGTATCCAAAAGATCTTTCGAATTTTTCAGGATCCACATTGAATTAATACCACTACGGGAGTAACATGTGTTGTGGTAGGACTGTAGACCCTCTTTGACAGTTGTGAGTATAGAAGATAAAAGTTTTGAAAGAGGTTTGGTCTTAATACACGAATGTTGTAAAACATTCGTGTATTAAGGTTGACAAAAATTTGCGAGACAGATATTGAAGCTAAATAATGTCTGTATGCATAAATAAAAATATCTAGAGTAATCAAGGGAACTAAGATTCCAGCGGAAATCCAAAGAATGTAATCCAAGGACAAAGACCAAACATGGAAAACAGACAAACACAACAAAGAACATAAAGTAACTAAAATAATACATATAAAGTAACAAAAGTAAATGAGCAACTCGGACTCCGCTGAAAAATGGGAGCATGGACAATGTGCGGCGGAAGGGAAGAAGCGTCCTTTGCTTTTCTAAAAACATCCGCTGAGTTGCTCATAGAAAGTCAATTCTAGGGTAGACGAAATAGGGAAGGAAAACTATGACAAATCAAATGAACAAATCAATGTTCATGGTGAAGATGGAACGAAACGGAACACCCCAACGAAATGGAATAAATATAAGGTGGACTGATCTGCCATTCAAATGTGTTAGTATTTAAGATACGTGTGGATATTGGCAAAACAAACAAAGCGTCAATAATAGGGTTACTCTGATACATCAAAATCCAAGTACATGGCCTAGAATGAAAAACGTGGGGACAAAGACGATCTACATACACAATGTAGCGATCAGAAAAAAAATACTTGCAATTGTTCTTGTACGTGTAAATGAAAGTTTGTTGACGTCATCATGATGTGAAATAAGTAATGAACCAATAATAAAGACCTTCAATGTATATCCACCTGTATACATTCGTTTCTGTAACCATTTGTATCCACTAGTGGGGGGTTGGCCCTCTAGCTTCAGCTTTATTTTAATGTAGTGGTCAGCAAGTCCCTCACATGCTTTTGTATCAGAGTTTGCTCTCCTAGATAGGTTCCCTACCATGGGTGACGACTCCTTTCTAGCCGGGTTTTACATCAGAGTTTCCTCTCCTAGACAGGTTCCCTTCCAAAGGTTTGATCCCAGTCTGACCATCGTTTTCTGTCTGGGTTGTCTCCCGTAGCCTTTGACTCAACAGTCCATCACAAGGCAGCGATCTATTTAACCCATAGGTGGGGCAAGGTTGGTGAGAGCCAGGGCGTGTTCGACGCGCCGGTGGGCCTGCACTCCGCACCTCTAGGGTCCTTGTTACTCCGAGATCCCCTTCATGTTTGCCTTGAGTACTAGACCCAAGTTACCGTGTGTTACCTCGGGGAGGCAAATTGAAGGAGTCTTGGTAGTGTAGAGGCTATGTACTGGCAGAGGAAGGCTTCTGCTTACGCTGCTCCCCTTTTCGTCTACAAGTAGACTAGCCAGCGTCAGTAGCGATCTAGGGACGTTCGATCACTACTGCACTAGACGCATATCACTACCCTGTGGTTTTTAAGCCACCAACACACAACAACACTGTATACATTAAAATTTAAAAATGAAAGATAATAATGAATATCAAACCTTGTGAGAAATACATTGGTACCGAATTTACATAATCAATTGTTGATTGCTAATTCATGAGCATTCTTCCTATACAATGTACAATTCAAAGAAGAGATGAGATGATCCATTGCCGTTACATTTCCTGATGGTGTAATAACAAATAAACTGTTTGTAGATCATGGTTTATTAAAAGTTTTTTTTGACGTAATCTACATTTTAAAAATTTCTAATTGCTTAATTTATCACTTTAACAATAGTAGTTTGATTATTCAGATAAAACCCAATGAGTCGAAACTATCTTGAATAATATTTTGTTTTCACATGCATTAACTCGTGTTTTAGATTATTACAATATCCTGATATTGTAAAAGTTTAGGCTTTTTATCTTATTTAAATGTCTAAAATATGTCTGAATGATGCAGATCTTTTTTAATGATCGACAGTATTGTGATATTACGGAGAGGTTCCAAGGTTCCTTTCCATTTAATCTTGTGACAGAATCACTTGGTTATTTATATCTAAGGGTCACTACAATCTGACCCAATCAGTCTCATATCGTGACTTACACTTAGAGATTAAAGGGAAAGGAAAACTATTGACCAAACTTCACGACAAACGTGATGACTTTTCATTCTGTATTGCCAACTTTTCTTTCATCTGTGGCAACATTCCTTCATCACCTGTGTATGAAGTTTTCATATCACATACGTTATTTCAGAGCTTGCTGTAACACAGATTTTTGTATCGCGCTAGACTTCTTACAATTAGGGTTCTGAAACAGGGTTATGCTGCTATAAGAAGTTTTATGGTCGTCATCATGAACTCGTGGATTGTTACCGTGTATCAATTTGCACCATGAAAATTGATTTGTTCAACGTGTCATAGACTTGATGAGAACATGAGCAACTCGACGGGTGGGGGTATCTGGAAAAGCAGAGAACGCTTACCCTACCGGTGCACCCGGTCCATGCTCCCAATTTTAGTGGAGCCCGAGTTGCTCATTTACTTTTGTTACTTTGTATTACTTTCGTTACTTTTTGCTCTTTGTTGTGTTTGTCTTATTTTTCATGTCTGGTATTTGTCCCTGGATTACATTCTTTTGATTTCCGCTAGAATCTTGTTTCCTTGATTACTCTTTCTACATTATTTACAATGTTAACATCATACTTGGTTGAATTGAAAGACTTCGCCCTAGTGTGTAATTTAGACGGGACCTCTTTGTTTGCTGCATTATTGAAGCTAGATACTTACAACAATTTTCTCACATGCAATATGACAGGTGTCGCCGTCGGACCATGACATGCTTACCTTCCAGAGTACCTGATATCACTCTTAGTTTTTTGTGAGAGTTCATATTGCTTGTGGTTAAATTTTTTTCGTGTGACGTCTTGTTTTTGTAATCTTCAGTTTTCAAATGTTATCTATTTTATTCAGTTTGCTACATTGTTTATGTGATCGTCCTTGTTTCCTGTGTTTACGTTTAGGCCATGATTTTGGATTTTTACATATTTGAATTAACCCGCTGCTGATGCTTTAGGATTTTGTTTGTCGATATTACACATAATATAGACATTTATAAAGATTATCTGATGTTTATATATTTTTGCGATAATGCTGTGCCTTGCAAGAATAAATATATACGTATGTGTAAATATTTCAAAAGCGTTTTGTTGATTTATTTCATGCCATACGTCATACACAATGAGTTGTGACTGGTGTCACAAAAAATATTTTTAGCGTAAAGAGAATGTCCAATAAGGTCTGCAATGGCCGACATGAATGATAACGAACACCAAATATTACATAGTTTGATTAGGCCACCATGTATAATGGTTGTTCCATAAAATGGGAATTTTAACTCCCTTTATGAAAAAACAATTACCATTATGCAAAGCATAAAATCATTATTTCATTATTTCATTATTTCAGCAGATATACTTATATTGTTTTAGGATACAGATATCTAATTCAGATCGATATCATATGGCTTGAAAATTTTTGTAGGGTACTAATTTTGGTGTATTTTATTGGTCTATCTAAAAACATCAAATAAATTCTGCAAAATATTTACTCTGGGCTTCTGTACTCAATGCATTTATAAGTTCTGCCAAGATAAGAAACGACAAAATTTTTCGTATACCATTTTCCTCAAAATCCCAAAATTTTACACCCGCAAAAATGACCATTCGGTACTACATGGGCATAGATTTGTAAAACTGTTAAACAGATATCTCAACCATGAATTGAAAGAGTATTCAAGGGAACCAAGGTTGTAGCAATGTTTCCTTCACTATGTTAAGTACATAACAATCGATACAACTAACTAATCAACGTTCTGTGACAAACGCTAGTGCAGTTTTACCTACATTTATATCCTAAGAGTAATCAAGGAAACCAAGATTGTAGGGAAAATCAAAATCTAGGGACAAAGACCAGATATGGAAAACAGACATACAAAACAAAGAACATAAAGTAACTAAAATCATACATACAAAGTAACAAAAGCAAATGAGCAACTCGGACTCAAACTGGGAGCATGGACCGGGTGCACCGGTAGAGTGAGCGTCCTCTGTTTTTCCCGCCGAGTTGCTTATAAAAAGTCAAGTCCGGGGTAGACAAACGAGAAAAGGAAAACTATGACCCGTTGAATAAATCAGTTTTCATGGTGCAGATGGATACACCATAACGATCCACGAGTTCATGATGACGACCATAAAACTTCTGTAGTGATGACTTCAATCTTAAAGCAACATAACCCTGTTCCAGAAGCCTATTTGTTAGAGTTTTAGCGCGATACAAAAGGTCTGCGTAGTTTCGGCAAGCTCTGGCATAACGTATGACTTGTGATATGAACACTCCATACGCAGGTGCTGAAGGGATGTTGCCACAGATGAAAGAAAAGTTGACAATTTTGAATGAAAAGTCATCACGTTTGTCGTAAAGTTTGGTCAACAGTTTTCCTTTACCATCGATTTCTAAGTGTAGGTCAAGATATGAGGCTGAATTCACAGTGTCTGTAATATCCTTTATCTCAAATTCTTTGGGGGTAGATGCGATGTACCAAATCCCCGAAATTAGGATTGTTTAAAGATAATACGTCATCTATATAGCAGAAACTGAGATTAAAGGATCTAGCTAAACGATATTCTTTCTTTCGGATCAAATCATCTATAAAGTCAGCCTCATCGGAGTGAAGAAATAGGTCAGCAAGTAAAGGAACACAATTTGTTCCCATTGGAATGCCGACCGTTTGTTGAAAAAAAAACATGTCCACCACACTGGATAAATATGTTGTCGATTAAAAATTCCAGCATTTTGTAAACATCTTCCTCTGTATATCTGGAAGACGATTTGGAATTATTTCCTACAAAGTATGAGGAATCTCTACCAAGAACTATATATTTGTATCTAGGTGTACCATCTTTTTTGGAAAAACAACGATGTATAATGTTTTTAAGTCAGGATTTTAACTGAGTATGGAGAATAGAAGGATACAGTGTTGAAAAATCATAGGTTTTAATGCTATTATATTCAGATAATAACCTTGAACTGCTTGTCTCCAAAAGATCTTTCGAATTTTTCAGGATCCATATTGAATTAATACCACTATGGGAGTTACAAGTATTGTGGTAGGACTGTAGACCCTCTTTGACAGTTGTGAGTATAGAAGTTAAAAGGTTTGAAAGAGATTTGGTGGTACATTTTGCAGATCCAGCTACGAAACTTTGTTTGTATTGATTCTTGTGGAGTTTAGAAATTCAGTACATAGACGGTAAATCACAATCATCGTCCTTGGTAGAGAGACCAAAAGAGGAGAGCACAGATTTATGGTTTTCCACAATCTCTTCTTTAGAGAGTGCGGTAGCAGTATAGGTCTTATCACTACTATCATTTTCTACGTCTACCTCTGATAATAAACATTGGATGTTAAACGTTTTGCAGACAAAAACAATGTTATTTTGGGCTTTGTCTGCTGGTACGATAACATGTTTGTCATGTATAATAGACAGTGTTTTTGCTACATCGGGTCTTTGAAAACCCATGTAGCCTTAGCACTCATTGACCTACTTAAGACTTTCATTCGTTTCAAAATTAAAGACCTCACGGCCTTTAACCACTCTGACAGAGAATCAATGTCTTCTTGTTCTCGTTTTATCCATTTTCTTGCATAGTCCTCGACGGCATCCATAAGAACTTTAAAGTTATAATTCCAATTTATGGAGCGTGTTTCAAGGTACTTGGAACCTTTAGAAAGTATATTACGCAGAGATTCGCTTTCGATGATGGTAAAATCTCCCGTAACGACGTGACCAGAAGGACCATATTTGAATGGAGAGGTTTTGCAAGAACAGTCAGGTGGTTTAGCCTTGAAGACCTCCATCTCGAGGTTCTGCAATAGCCTTTTATAATTGAAAATTTTGGATGTAATGGGTGAAGTATAGGAATATGAAATAATTGGTATGGATTTGTCTTTGAAATAAGGGGGAATTTTGTTGGTAACGTTTTTGTGATGGAGGATGTTAGCCAAACAAATTAATTGCATCTATACCTTTGTTGACAAAACAAAGATCGTGGAAGAAATGATCGTTTTTCTTCATCTTGACTTTTCACACAAACTGGTTTAAAGAGTCTGTGGAAACCAATATCCAAAATGATGGCAACAAGTCTGTATAATGATGAGGTGCTGTCAGAAACAGGATTGTCAAGACTTGTTTTTAAAAGGGAGTGTAGTAAAGTGAGAAGTATATAATAAAGTTTGGTTCTAATGTGGTGAAGTCCAAGAGGTTTCTGTATGAAAGGAAGGAGACCATCTGAGGAGACATCATGTAACTTAGGTGACGTATAGTGGCGATGGCCATGACTCTTTACGCCTTGGATTTTGTCAAAAGAATTCATCGCATTAAAGCTATTGTTATATTGGCTTGAAAGGTTTCCGTTACTTTTGATGTTGTCATTGCATCCGTAAGTTATTGCAGTACCTAGTCTGCGTATTCAGTACTCCTCTCTTTCCCTACGATAGTTTTTACTTAGAACGCGACTGTTCGTAGGATGGTCATTTTTTTTTCTAAAATACGAACTTTCATAGAGAGGATTGAATGATCTTGTTGGTTAAAGTGTTGACAAACTGTCGGGAATTTGGTGGTGTTAATTCCCGAACGATGACCGCACATTCTTTTGTTTAATCGTTCATGCGTTTCTCCGACATATACTATACCACATAAGTTGCATTCTAATCTAAAGAATGTAATCCAGCGACAAAGACCAGACATAGAAAGCAGACATACACAACAAAGAACATAAGGTAACTAAAACCATACATACAGAGTAACAAAAGTAAATGAGCAAATTGGACTCCACTAAAAACTGAGAGCATGGACCAGGTGCATCGGTAGGATAAGCTTCCTCTCCTTTTCTAGAAACATCCGCCGAGTTGCTCATTAAAAGTCAAGTCCGGGGTAGACAAAAGAGGAATAGAAAAATATGACACTTTGAACCAGCAGGTAGGGAGCAATGGATTACAAAAGTGTTGGGCTATACATATTGTCCACAAAACTAATTCAGTTCATGTGTATTCCACTTTTTTTTTGCCGAACTGATAATCTGTAGATACAGTAAAGATGAGTAGTCAAAATGGAAAACCCATGTGCCAAAATTTAAAAAACTATCCATGTAAATGTTGCAATCTTCGGTATGCTGTACACGCGTTTGAAGAAGTAAAGTCTTATCAGAAACATAATAACAAAACACCATGTTCAAGATTTAAAGTTTTTAATAGCTTTAAAGTGCAAGAATTTCTCAAAATAAAAAAATATCGAAAAAGGAAGCCAAACCCAGCACCAATAAGTTCGACCAAAGTATGTCAAAAGAGCTACATCATTGTATCCCCATATTTCATACAAGGGAAGAAATCTCGATAAGAAGCCTCAGTATTTACGGGCTTCAACGGGCTTCAACGTTTTGTTTTTTTTGTTTGGTTTTTTTTGTTTTTTTTGGCAAATTTCGCCAAACGAATATATCAAGGTAAAGTATGAAGCAACTGAACTGGGTTTGGAACAATTTTTCCTATAGAATTTTTAGGTAGCACGATAAACCTCCCTCCACCTTCGATTGCAGTTTAATGTTAACTAGAAAATTGTCTTCCATACTTTGATTTATTACAACACAAACCTATTTGGGGTACAACACTCACATCAATGTTTAGTGTTTGAAATTCTTACCAGTTTGTAGATCCCAGTCCTCAAATACTAACTTTTATGGGGGTTTGGGAGTGCTAATTAAGATATCACCCGCCCAGGAATTAAGACCTTACAAAATTCTAGTAAGAATCCCAAATGCTTATATCTCAAAAACGAGCACATTAACTAATCTATTTTTTTCTTCTCATATTTATCGAGCATGAAAGTTCTTAGAAGATTTAACAACCCTTTGAAATCCTCGTTTTCTTCACCAGCGGATATCCTTAATGTTCGGTATAGTTCAGAGCCAGATTTTATACAAAATGATATGTACGACATTAATTTACCTATATATATGATGTTTATGAATGTGATACGTTTCAAGATCTAAGACTAAGATTGATGCTAGAGGTAAACAATTATTATAATAATGTATATCTGGAAAATGAAAATTTTAAATGGACGCGTAATTGGAGACTTTTTATGGTAAATGTACTTGCCTCAAGCCAACAGGGTCAAGTCTTGTTGATTATGTGAGTGTTTCCGAAGCACTTCTACTTCTTTCTTCAAAATATCTAATTTCATTCCAAAGGTTTTTTGATTGTTATTGTAATTTATCATTTGGAATAAGCCTCAGATTTTTTTTAAAATACTTTAAATATTTAAAAATATTTCAAATATTTTTTCACAATAAATCGTCAAGTAAGAAGAAACCTAATTGTAAGTGGTTGGATTCTGACATGTGTTTAATGAGGAAAACTCTCGTTTCGAAGGGTGAATTATTCTCTAAGTTTTCTGTCAACTCTGTTATTATAGAGGTTGATATTTTAAATGTTATAGAGAATATAAAAGCGAAAATATAAAAATCGTTATTGAAACAAATTATCTTAAATAGTTGAAACAATATCAGGGATTCCAAACCAATATTGAAAGGTCATTAGTTCACTTAAAGAATCTATAGAATATAGACAAGGAAAAAAACCTGCTGAACTAGAAATCTTGTTCAAACATTTTTTTTCAAATTTAAACTAATCTCCTTCATTTTGTGTGTAAAGAACCGGAGATAAATTAAAAAGTATAACAGATGGAGAAAACTACAAGTTTTAGTGTGATTAAGATTATAGATTTTATGCTAAAAAATTTTTTGAATCCACATCAAAGCTAAAATGTTATTAAACAACTGGTTTAGATGAGATGCTAAAGGCTGGTAGTTCTACATTTGACCCCTTAATTCATAATTATTTTAAAACTAAAAAATAAAAAAATATATTCAGTTTTTTCTCCAGATACAACTGAACGATCACTTAATGACTTTATGAAATACATTCTAGGTGTTAATAGAAAATCAATTACTATAACTGTGGTGTCTGGACATGGTAGATTTCCTATGGACATGGTAGATTTCCTATTCGTTGTACAGTTATCTTATCAATATTAAAATATTGCCATTGTCTATAGAAGAATTGAATGATGGATTATTGTATGATGCCTTTATGTGTAATAAACATTTACACTTTTCTGAAGTTAAAAACATAGTTCACCAGTTTATAATTTGTATAAAAAGAAATTCAATTACGAAACCTTAATAAAAACTTCTTACTTTATGTCAGAGTAATCGAGGGAACCAAGATTCTAGCCGAAATCAAAAGAATGTAATCCGGGGACAAAGGCCAGAAATGGAAAACAGACATACACAACAAATAACATAAAATAACCAAATAATACATACATGTGTAAAATGTAAATGATCAAATAGGACTAAACTAAAACCTCGGAGCATGGACCAGGTGCACCGGTAGGGTAAGCATCCTCTACTATTCTAGTTGATTTGTTAAACATAAATTGTGTGCCAGTTTTCTTAAATAATGGTTATTTGTTAACTTATACTATTGCGTAAAGGCTTATTGTTTTCTATATTTTTTCAATCATTGTTCTTGATGTATATGCTCTTTATGGGCCTTAGAAATAAAAATATTCTATTTTTCTATTGTTTCCGGTATATTGCAGTACAAATAGACAGTACAAAATTGTCACTGGGTAAAATATATACAATTAGTAGTCAAAACAGTACAAAATATATAATGATGATTGTATGAACGTTCATCGTTTATAATCTTTATGTCAGAAACAGAATATTTCTCAGTAAGCTACGGATAAGATAGGAGAGTGACACCCGAGGTAAATTTTCGGGGTCATCTGTAGGGCAGGCCAAATAGGAAATATATTAAATTAATACATGCTGGTTCTTCAACACAAATTTTAGATTATTTCTTTTTTTCAAATTATAGCACCTTATACCCAACTTATTTAACAGTTAAAAGATTTTTCTTCCACAAGACAGGGGACAAAGTGACTTTTTTGTTTGTACACTTTTTTGTTGTTTTAAGAGTGTGGGAGCCAACATCGATAGAAGATGAAATCAAAAGTGTGCTGGGAACTGTCACTTTCTGGACACCAACTTCAAGGCTAAAAACCACTAATTCCACTTCCCATAGGCTTCTATGCTAATTTCACAATATTCAATGGCTTCTCTGGACTTTACCTTAACTTTAACCTGCAGAGGACTATATATCAGCATGATTCTACATATGTCAGCTCACAATCCTCAGAATGGCATGTGGGGTTAGCAGACTTGCAGTGCAGTACTGGTCACCGGAAGTGAAGGGTCTATAAATAGCATGGGAAATCCCAGTGTTTTCACAAGATAGGGGTATATTTAGAAATCATTATGGAGAATAGGCTTCACATCACAAGAAGCAAAATGCACCTATAAAATGTACAGAAATGTTTTTCCTTTCAGAAACTGTTTAAATTTTTTAAATGAGATGAGAACTTTTTTCACAGCACTATGAGGAACAGGGGTAATTTCTGCGTAGGACTATTTTTGCGTACGTTCCAAATGCTCATTGGTTGAATTGGTGGTCTGTAACCTAAATTGAATAAGAAGTCCCATTGAAGTGGTTTATTTATTAACAACTTCCTAAAACATAAAACTACTGTAAAACTATGGTACATACCAAATAATATTACGTTCTATAAATTTCAGTATTATTTAACCATTCGACATCGAGTCTCAGACCAGATTTTGTCTTTAGAATCAACGGCGACAATACCGTATTGTGGGTAATTCTGCCGATGCCAAATATGCCCTTTGAATACTTTTTCCGAGTCCATAGATACGGTCTACGGGGGATTACTGCAATATCTGCAATTAAATTTTCGTGATTCTTAAAACCTCACGAATATAGCAAAAATTTCCCGCTATACGGTATTGTCCATCGATAATTTTCAGGTAGTACCAACGTAAGAGATTATTTATGTAATAAGTTGTTATCTGTAACAAGTTTTCTGATTGGTTGGTTTTCTTTTAGCAAACCAGGTTATTTTATGCAACCTGTTTTAGTACTTAAATATCATATAAAATGATTGGTCCATGCCAATTATTATTTTATAACTGAAATAAAAATCACAAATAACGTTTCAATAAAAAAAATCCTGAATCCAAATTCTGAATCCATTAGAAATTTAGAAGTGCTTTTGAACAGTTATTTCAAACATAATTTTATTTTGACCAGTTTACAAATGTAAATTGAACCCAGGTAATTGTGTATAATCTATTCAACTATTAGAATTGAATTCCCGGATGGGGGAATAATCGAACGGTCAATTATTTCCTTCGGTGGTAACCTGCCATGCTTATAGCTACACTTCCTGTTACAAGAAAGTTCTGTTCGTGTGCTTATGTCGACGCTTCTTGAATATAAATTTGTATTGGAGAAAACTTATTTGGATTTGTATTGTGGCACATATTGTCGACAATAATAATAATAATTCTGGGTAATAAAAATACCACCGTACATCGCTTAATATTGAACCCACATGATGAGGTCTCCCATCCATCGAGCTATAATTCCCGAAGATGCAATGCAATTTATCATAATTCGAGTGATTCAGTACTTATCATCTTTTTCATCCAATAACTGATTCTAAAGCCTTAAAAACCGTTTGGTCGGTTTATTTTTCTTTGGTTGACATGGGAGGTCGATTTGACTGGTCGTTAACGGTTTAACTTCCTTTTGACATTCGGTAGCACACTGCGGTATTTACAGTTTCATCTTGGTTCTCGCTCTTTCCCTTTCAATGACCAAGCGGAATACCATGTTCATTGATAACAGTAAGAGTACCCAAGCCTCACTCGTAATATAACTAACGAAAAATAGACATTTACATCCATAAAATAGTGAAAATATAGACTATAATCATCACTTAAAAAGACTTTTTTTAAGTACTTCGAAATATTTTGGTATGACCTAATTTCTTTGAAAGACTCAAGTGAGATTGGTGAACACAACTTTAATTGTGTCATCACAGACAGGACCGAGTATTATATTGGAAAACATCCCGGTGCCATTAAACTTGTTCTTGTCTATTGATTATCTCTTAACTATTTTAATGTTTTAGAGTAATAGTTTTATAGCTTTTATAATGAAAGGAAAATGGTTTTCGTTTATAAAAGTAACAATAGAGGTTATGATAACTTCAACATAAAGTTTTCTGGCACCGGGGTCTGATATGGTTGAAATGCACAAAAATATTCCATCGCCCTTTATATAAATCGAAGAAAAAGTCATTAGATTAATCACCGCCCGGTTCTGACTTGACACGTGCCCTGCTGGTACCGACACTCAAGGCACCAGTGTAACCAATGTAGTTTGGAGGCATTTCATCTTCCGGGCAGGTGCCAGTTACACAACTTCCTGATGCAGCATCAAATGTCTTGCCCTCGAGGCATCTATTAAAGGAAAATGTTCCCATGCTACATTGCGCGAACAAAGAACAAGTCCCGTGGCATTTAATAGCGATTCCGTGGTGGCAGGGTCGGCATGAAGCAGGAATGATGCATCCATAACCAACGTCACAAGCTGAAATCAGTTACATCGTTAACATTTATGGTATTGTAAGAGTAGTAAGGAGAGACACACAGATAAAAGAGATGTAAAAGCAGATTTTTGATTGGTAATTGTCAAAAGCACTTTTTCTCGTAGAAATCACTGCATAGCTAAAATTGGAAAATTTGGCGTAGAAAATCAGCTCGGAGATGAAAATCGTAGAAATCACTATACAAGTTATTACTTTAGTCATCTTGAAACATGTTTTTCTGAACCATTTGATTCATCACTACCTCGGTGGGTTTTCTAGAAAAGCAGGGGACGCTTATCCTGAAAGTACACTTGATCTATGCTGCCAGTTTTGTCAGGATTGCTCATTTACTTTTGTTTTGTATATACGTGTTAAATCTGTAATTTTATGTTTTTGTTGTGTGTGTGTGTTTTATTTTATTCATTTTGTTTGCTCGTTGTTCCTGGAGTATGTTCTTTTTGGTAAGCGTAGGAATCCTGGTTGCCCTGATTTTCGTTTCTACTTGAGTAGACTAGGGTAACGGTACTGCGTGGTTAATGACATCACTGTTTATGTATAACCAGTATCAGGTAATAAAGTACGGTCTTATCAAATTCAATATTTTTCGCGTTTGAACTGCAATTGTCTAAAACAAAAGAAATGTAATGCCATTTAAACCTACCAACATTACTAGCAATAAGCACTGCGGCAGCTGGTTGTTGTTGAGCTGGTACCATTGCAGGAACAGGGTTTGGCGGCATGGTTGGTGGAACAAATTGCATAAAGCCGTGCATATTAGGCTGTGGGGGAGTTGGAGGTGGTTGAGTGGGTATTTCGCCAGGTAGTGGCCATTCCTTGACGTAATCACAATAAAACGACACAAAGACTTGATCTTCCACTAATCTTGGACAGTTTCCGGTAGCCATGTTCCAAGTACTCAAAATAGCATCGCCATAGTTTTTACTGTATAATTTAGGGAAGTTTGAGTTAACCCGGATTGCTCCTGAACATGGATGTGACTCCCCTGTTGTCGACGCTGGATTGCGACAGTACGGTGTACAAATACGACCACACGAATCGAAAGCCGACAGAAAGACCTCCGAAACCCCTCGCTCTGGACTCTTTATAGCAACAAATGTGGTTGACAAGGAGATTGCCATACGGTTATCAACAATGGCAAATTCTTTATAGGTTCCAAGGTAATTAAGTCCGTTTGACACAACGTAGACAGTTCCTGCTCCTGACGTTCGGCATTTGTCATATGTTGCAAGATCGATGGTTTTTAATCGCTGTTGTAAATTTTTGTAACCCATAGGTGAATAAATGTCTGCTGTGTTAGATAGCGCTCCATTAATAATTGGGAAAGCACTGTATGAAAAATTCGGTGGGCGCTTATAGATAATTTTGACCGGTAGGTAAACCCACTGGCTTACGTCGCTGAGTCCATTTATATTGAATGTGTTTTGGTAACGCTGGTTAACTGGTATTGCTGGGCACATTTGTTGTTGGTTCATTTTGGAGAAATCTCTAAACGGATTGTTTGCCATAGTTTGTGTCATTCTGGCTCTATTGTTGGAAGAAAATGCGTCCATATTTTGTCTAACTGTGTTTATTTGACCTCGTTGCTGCATCCGGAAACGCATATTTGATGTCATCATGGCAGCAGATGGGGACATTGGTGGCTGCACCATCGCAAATCGTCTTAGATCAAAGTTGTGTTGTGAATCCCTGAATACTGGCAATGATTGCTGTGTCATACTGGACCAATTTGGTTTTAAAGGCGTTTGCCTTTTCCATCTACCATGTGCAGCGCGATTTGGTTGAAGCATTGGCTGTTGTCGATGAAAAAATGACGGACTTGTACCGAAGATTGAACGGTCAAGTGAGACACAGAAGGAATTAGCAATACTTGACTCGCATCGGAGAAACTGTGATCCACACGAAGGATTTTCATGAGAACAAGTCGGTGTTGGCATATATTCATACATTCCGTTAATGAGTAATTCACTGTAACTATCTATGTTCCTCAAATTGCCAAAACCGAGCGGAGCATGTGCTGAATGTAGAGTGTGATTTACAATTGTCGGATAATCTATGTCCGGATTCACGCCTTGCATGCGTTGTCTTAGACGGAACTGTTCCCATAAATAATCAACAAACGCGTGATGGAGGTAGAAAACTGGGTCATGAGCTGCCGTACTGAGTTCTCCGAGCTGACCGTCAACAAAATTATGAACTTCTCCGTGTTGTACTTCAAGATTATGTTCTGGTAATCCAAGTGGTTCAGTAATTTCAACAGTATATCTCCTACTCATTATTTTTGCTATGTTGGCTTTACTGAAAAGTTCACCGAAATGACCTAAATTTCTAATCAATGGACCAACAGCCGTATCCCAGTCCGCAAACGGACCAGTCGTTACGATACCATCACCATTACCCATAAAATGTTCGCTCCAAATTACGGACTGTGTTGGATCTAGCATCGGTTCGTCTAAAGAGGAATCCCAATAGGGCAGTGACACATCTGGTACCTTTTCTCTCAGAGCATTTTCAAACCTAATTAAAACATTAAGAATAGAATTGCCATAAACAAATTTCTTTATGATACATGTATTACATTTACGGCAACTATGTACGGGTTGAGTACACAGCTTAGTGTTAATGAGTAGAAAATCGAGATGTAGTAAAAACTTATCAAAAAGCAGTACAGTTTTGGTTGTTTATACGATAAAACTGTATGCTTTGTAACAAATTTTATTAAATAACATCTCTCAATAGTTTTGAGTCCCTTTACATTTTCAAGAGATTTTTTATTTTTAATATACAGATTTCGAATGAAAAAAATTAAATTCAAACATAGAAACGATTAAAAAGAAATGAAAGACTAGGATGACATATGTTTAATCCGAAACATTGCTTGTATTAATCTTGACTGTTAACCGAATATTCTCAATGATTTTTTTTCATTCCCTATTTTGTGTGTCGACTTTGATAAACATAAATTAAGTAACATAAAGCTGAACCAAACGTACATGTGAACTTACATGAGGAGAAAATATCTGTGCCATCCTAGGAAGTTCGGTCCACCATGAGCTGAATCAACTGCGAGTCCCTCGTGCAAAGCAGCCAAAGCACCATACTTATTCGGTGGAACAGACTATATATATGATAAAATAATGTCAATGAAATATTGGTTTCATGTAAACTAAACTTCACGAATTCATAAATTTGAAAGAATGATTGTGTGTGTGTTTGTTTATTATTATAGCTGTGTTAAAAATTGCGTATTTAATATCGTTACAATCATAGTCCATAAAAATCAGAATAATATCGGTACAAACAAACCTACAAACACAAAGCGGAGAACTAAAAAAATTGTTAGAATGATAATATAATATAGCGCAAAAGGTCACGTTATTCCTCCAGTAAAGAAGTAAAATGTATTTACATGGTGAAAGAGCAAATAAACAATAATAAGTTAATGGATCATCTTGCCTGACCTTTACGTCAAATTTTTATGTCCATCAAATTTTGACATTCTTGTTTAAAATTCTTTATCGCGTTGTTCCCTTTAAAAAGATTTGATGAAAAACTGTTGACTAAGGTTTGTGATTTTTCCCTTTATTTAATCAACGAAAAAGTTCTATGAAACAGTAACAGACATTGAATTTTTGCATAGTTGCTCAGTGACAATTGGAAAGCAGAATGTTCAAGGAACCCATATTTCATTTTTTTAAAGTGTCATGGAATTTAAAAAATAAACATATATTAATCTATTTATTATATAATTGTAAAAAAAGCTAATATGTTGTGAAACAAATTTCAAAATTAAATTCCAGTGTCATTAAGCTTTCGATTCCGCTTCCAATTGTTTGTTACATAATTCGTCAAAGCTATATAACTCATATCAACTACTTCCATAAAAAAAATCATGAATTTTCCATATGATAATAAATGTGCTTTGAACTAAGTGCTTGCCTCGACTACTTTCAAAATGGACCTAATTATGGACGATTGGCAGTCACTGCAGAATTTGAAGGAAATGAAGTAGCTTGAATTTTATTTATTTTTTACTTACAGCATCTGCTTTAAGAAGTTGAATAGCCCTAAAGAAATCGTCCCGTTCTTTATTTGTCATCATTCTTATTTCCTTTCTTATTCTGTATCCTCCATGAGTACTCCTTTTCTTTTTGTGGACACTTTTTGATATCACGGGTAACAATGACCGGTACCATGTCTGTGCTTCCTGTGTCATATTAAACACCAGCCAACCTTTTACCCCGGACTCACGCCATATGAACAAATGGGTGCACATCCAATGAATAGATTGACCAACTGTCTTTGCTGCAGTGGTCTTCGTGGCATAATGTTGAAAACATTCTTGAAGTCTTGGAGGGATAGATATTTCTTCTATCATTGCATTGGTGCAAAATGCAATAACAAAGATCAGAGCAGCCCTGACTACAACCTACAATTACACAAAAAGGTTGAGTAATTACTATGAATTAATGTTTATTTTTACTATACTAAAGAATGTGTTGTTTTCTTTATATCGCAAAAAAATATCATTGAACTAAAAACATCCAATGGCCAAAATTAATGTAAGTAAATTGAAAAAAAAAACAAGTTATATTGCATTCTTGTCAATTTAAGTTAATAAATATCTCAATATGATTATTTCTCTTTTTTTTTCATCTTTAAGTTGCACCCCTACTACATTGATATGTATTTTTTTTTATTTAACAGAAACACGATTTTTTTATCGTCATTCCTTAAGACATATATATAGATAGAAGTTATTTTTTATAATAAATTACCTTCTTAAAACCAAACTCCATCGTAGAGAAATAAAACTCCACACAACAGTTTAAGTTCAGGAGTTACAGGGCAGCCTTGTCTGACTCCAATGAAGCGAGTGAATTTTACAAATTTGTCATTCATTCTTAATTCGGAAATATGTCATTAGCTATTAAAATCAACACTCGCTAAAATAATTTAACAAACATTTAATTGAATGTTCTTTTTAAGATAAGATTTGTATAACAAGTCTTTATTTCCTGCACCATCTTGTCAAACAATATTTCAGGTCATAAATGGATTCGAACGTGAGACCTGAGCACGCTAAAATGGCCATTTTAGATTTTTTATCATCGATGTTTTGTATAGGAAAACATAATATTATTTTATTGTTTAGTGTTATGTCAGTGCATAAAAAAGACATAAACAAAACTTGTAACACCGTTTTGCATCAACAAAATCCTTCCCATGATAATAGTAGTACCTTGTTTCCCCTAGTCTCTGGATGATAAAAGTGTCATGCAAAATGTGTAAAGTGTTTCTAGAGATATTTATTCCGACCTATGCTTATTAAACAAGGGTGGTACAACAAACTTTGTGTGAAAATGAACGACCAGGGTTAAATTTTCTTAGCCATTATGTTACCGAGTGATTCGATGGACAGCAAATGCGCTTCCCTATAACATTGAACGAAGGTTGAGGGCAGCTAACCTTCAACTTGTACAATATACAGTTTTGTTGTTTTGTTTTGTTTTGTTTTGTTTTTTTTTGGGGGGGGGGAAGGGTCATATTTCAGATTACAAACTTCTACGTTTAAAAGTTCCAATAATTCGTTATACTACGACGACACCAGTTTTAATTTTTCAGTAATGAAATAAATCTAACCGAAAACAGTGTCAATATTAACAGAATTAAATTAACGATAAACCCAACAACTCAATCGAATGATATCACTATTAACCTTGTCGGAAATAAATGCAAGTTGCATGTACAAAACATTGAAATATATGAAGAAATTGTCATACTTATGAATAAGTATTATATTCTACGAATCAGTACGAAAAATATGGACACAATAACATATATCGATCATGCCAGAAGTCGAAAGGGGTAATAGGTGCAATTAGTCATTTCAGCTGCATACGAAAGCAAACTTTTAATGTTTTTTTTTTTCATAAATTTTAATGTCTTGCTACTTGTGGATGTATTTAGATGCATTTAAGATACACAAAGTACAATGTCATTGAAGACGACAAATGCACCGTGTATAAGTCATTAAATTTTACTGAAGAAACGTAGATTTAATCTTTTTATTAGGCTTGATGGATCTTTTTTACTACTTCCCTGTACATGTAAACTTTCAATTCTGAACTTTATAGCAGTGTTTCCTTCACTATATTAAGTACATAACAATCGATACAACTAACTAATCAACGTTCTGTGACAAACGCTAGTGCAGTTTTACGTAAATTTACATCCTAAGAGTAACTAAGGGAACCAAGATTGTAGCGGAAATCAAAATAATGTAATCCAGGGACAAATACCAGACATAGAAAACAGAAACATACAACAAAGAACATAAAGTAATTAAAATAATACGTACAAAGCAACAAAAGTAAATGAGCAACTCGTACTCCACTAAAAACTGGGAGCATGGACCAGGTGCACCAGTAGGGTAAGCATCCTCTGCTTTTCTAGAACCACCGGCCGAGCTGGTAATTTAAAGTTAAGTCCGAGTAGACGAAAGAGGATAAGAAAACTATGACAAGTTGAATAAATTTGTTCCCATAGTGCAGATGGATGCACCATAACGATCCACGAATTCATGATGACGGAAATAAAACTTCTTCAGTATGACTTCCATCTTGCAGCAATATAAACTCTGTTCTACAAGCCTAATTGTAAGAAGTCTAGCGCAGTACAAAAAGTCTTCGTACTTACGCACGTGCATAGTACAATGTTTTATATTGACGTTTATACCGTTTTTAAGAACTTTGCCGAGGAGCATTCTACAGTAGGAAATATGCAAAGCTATCACCAGTCATATTGCAGGCAGAATGCAAAGCTATCTCCAGCCATATTACAGGGAAAAACGATCTACAAGTCAGAGAACCTTACAGTACTCGTAAACGTTGTACGTAGAACAAAATATGCACACATAGCAAAACCCTTTTTTTTCTGGTTCAGTTGTAATATATATACACCTTTCTGTTGCAGTTTTCTTGGCAAATACTTAACACGACACTTGACTGAAGCATTGCATATATAGGTATGCCGTATTCTGAAATCCTATTTCAGACTGAAGTTACAATAACTTCCTGTTCGAGGACTTTATATTATAACCAAGTGGTTCCTAGGGTAGGGATCCAGGACCGAGGTGTCTACTTGATTTTTATTTTCCTTCGTAGACTAAGCAACGATTCACATTTTCTAAGGTTTATCTATGTGATTATTATACGACTTCCGCTGATTCCTCATTTAGTTGTAAGAATTTACAAATCTACAATTTATTACAAAAACAAACAGAAACGTAAAGTTTCTTCAATTATGCAATTCAGTTTGAAGTTGAAAGTATCATGTTAAAATTGAAGACGACGCAGACTCCTACAAAAAATGTCCACCCACATTTTACATGTTTTTCTATACAAAAATGCCATTTATGGACTCTTTTGTACAGACATGTAGGATGCACTAAGATGTTCTATGTATGTCAATATGTTTTGTGGTTAGATGTATGTTGATATACCAGGAAACCAGAGCACGTTTACAACTTCTCTAATAAAAGATTTGGCGGGAAACATTCTCCTTACAACACCCCATAAAACAAAATGTTTTGCTGAGTGCAGCTTGATACAACAGTGAAACTTGTACACATGTGCAATAAGGTGAACAAACAAGGGCTAAATACATTATATGTAAACTCACATGAAGAATTGTAACATATATTACAAACAATTCAGAGAAAGAACGTTTGACCAATACAACAGATCCTGCTTTGTACTCGACCAACTAACTGATCGGAATATTTATGGTGCTAGCTAATAGAAGCAACAGCTAGCAGGTACGTATGTCACCCAAACAGGACATAGTATAATGACTGACATACACGTCAAACTAGATATCTAATGTGCTAGCTCACAGAGATAATAGCACTTAAAGTTCTAAGTACAAATATTAAAATTCAATAAAAATAAAATAACCATAACATTATATAACAAACTTAATTTTATTACAAATACATGAAACTTAACAATTATGAAAGACCTTGATATTATGACACATACATTAAACAATAAAGACACACACATTAAACAATAAACAGAAAATATAAACACCTAACATCACATGGTAAGGATTAACCACATGGTAGAGACATAAAGTCAACTTGAACCATTAATGACATGAGATCTTTGATTGAAAGTAAGATTTCATTTTAAAGGTAATACTTGGAAAACAACATGTAAAGTCTTAAGTGGCACTCCAGATAAGAATCATGCAAAATGTAATTCATGATTGAAAGCCAACATATTTTAATTTTTGATATTTTGTCTAAAATGTAAACAGAAATTATCATATGGCTTTTCATATGACCCTTGATGTTAGATATAAATTATACAGAATGTATTCAAAATTCATTGGGGATGACTCTATAAATGATAAATATAAACTATTGGATTTTTATGTGAATTTTCTCCTAAGAATAGATACATTGGAATGAATAATTACATATTCCTTTATCTAGACCTACAAAGTATTTTGTTATTAAGCAAAAAAGAATGTGTAGCCTTGTTTGTGGTGTATCACATATTGCAGTCTTACATGATTCTTACAAAGACTACTACTTAATTGATCTTTGTTACTATTGAAGTCATGTCTTTAAATTAAACAGATCTGATGTAAAACTTGTATAATATAAAGTAGCATATTAACATTTATTTTTAATTTAAAAAAAATAATAATATTCGACAAATTTGTTAATCTTGCACATTTGGGGCAGTTTTTTGTTAAAAGATGATTACATCAGTACATTTATCAATGGCCCAGGCCTTATCTGACATCCTCACTTAAGTTATCAATGTCTTTTATTATCTTTGTATCATGTAATGTACTGATATAGTATCAAGTCTGACAGTACTTCTTAACTTCCATGGTAACTCCAATCAGAATCTTCATATTTTATGACATCACAAATAGTTAATAATATTCTCAGACTTTTTTCACTCAGTGTTCCATTTCAGACCACATACCAGACGTGTCAAAATTGTGTAAGTGAACATCAATTTGTACCAAATAATGGAAAACAAGCCAGGAATACTTTCCAGTACTGCAAGTGGTACATTCCAGCTTAACCACAGATTAATGTTCTAATTATTGACCTGTCCTGATGTTATAAGTGATATACTAGACCTTCCAGAAGAAGAAATAGTCAGTTCCAATGGGTAATGGAAAATAATCTTGGATCATGAAAAAGTTCATAAGAATCGGTCTGACGGAAATGAGACCTGCACTTTACCCTTTAAGCACTGACATCCACACCCTGTAGGGCATTCATTTTCCACTTTAAACCACTCTGTTAGGTGTACTGTGTGGCCTCCGTGACCACAGGAGAGACAGAAGTTGGATAATCCTGTAATAATGAAATCATTCACTGGTTACCAAGGAAACAAGATATTGAATTAAACAGGTATCAAACTTCTATAAAACAAAAACTAGAAAAAACTGTGAGCAAAGCTCACTAAAGGATACCCCCTGCTCCCATCACAGCAAAGCTCACTAAAGAATAACCCCTGCTCCCATCAAAGCAAAGCTCACTAAAGAATACCCCCTGCTCCCATCACAGAAAAGCTCACTAAAGGATACCCCCTGCTCCCATCACAGAAAAGCTCACTAAAGAATACCCCCTGCTCCAAGCTCCAGTGACCATATGGTCATATTATAAACAAAGTCTTCAAACAAGAAGGTGATGTTCAGTCTAAAACCAAATCCCACGATACTGCATACCTATATAAAGTTCTATTCAAAATATCAAGTGGTTAAGATAAGTAGTTGCTAAGAAAACTGTAATGTAGTATGAAAGATGAATAATCTCAGTTGTAAGACTGAAAATTCTTCCTATTGGCTCCTTTTTGCCACTATTTCCTATATTAATTATCATGTCAGTCAAACACATACTTGTTAATTCTCCCACTTTAGGGGAGACTCCCACAAAATCAATGAAAAATTTAGAATCTCCCACATAGCAACAAAAGATTTGTGGGAGGTTTTTGGTTGAAATTACACTATATTCTGTAAAAAATATCAAATAATTGAATCTTTAAACAAAAATTTTGTTTTTATGTAAAAAATCTCCCACATGAGACTATTGATTGGGGAGATTTCCCACATGAACTATTACAAAGGTTAACTTCTATGCTCAAAGATGATCTATACACTTGAACGCTTAGTTATTAAAATACTTACGACTAATCCTTATCATTTAAATATTGCGTATCAACAAAGGTGATAATAATGAATACTGACCTTTGACTCCCAGATGACATATTGCACAATTGAATGCAGGATATTTACAGGATAAACACTGGGCTCCACGGACAGGCTCATTACAGTTGTAACAATACACACTAAATTCTGAAAAAAATATATACTTCAAATAGAAAATTTAGCTGTCATAATTATTGTGAAAAAATGAATTCCAAGATATAAAGTTTATCATTTTAATTTTTATACAAAAACCCTTGACTTTTTTTGCACCATCTACAAAAACATAAGAGACTGAGTGCTTGTTTAATTGACATGTATATTAAATGCATTTCAGGATGAGAACGTATTTAATTTTGGTGTTAAAAAACCTAACTGCAAAAAACTGAAATTTTCATGGTTTACAGTAGCAAATACATTTCTGTGCCTGATATGGTACTTCTATACCTATTCCCCTATGTTCAAGGGGGGGATTTGAAACAAACTTCATGACTTCACGGCTCTGGTTCTGTAAACCCCAGCAGTTGAGGATGTTAGCATAGCTTCTCAAATACTCATCATATTTATTCCTGTCAACTGGATCAAGCATTCTAAAAAAGAATGTTAAAATTTTATCAGGTCATACTATAGGATAAATGTCCACCATTCCCATCACCCTATCCCAGAATTCCTACCTGCAGTAGTTATGATTGTCTACTTTGCTCTTCTTTTCCTGTCTCTAGCATCAACTTCTGCCTTGAATCCAAAGTCATTTTCCATCGTATCCAGTCACCACCCCCTGTCACCCTACCCCAAAATTCCTACCTGCAGTATTTATCGTGATCTGCTTTATCCTTCTGCTCCTGCCTTTCTCTTGCATCCACTTCTTCCTCCAATTTAGTCATTTTCCATCGTGCCCAGTCCCCACCCCATGTCACCCAACCCCAGAATTCCTACCTGCAGTAGTTATCATGATCCGCTTTGTCCTTCTGCTCCTGTCTTTCTCTAGCATCCACTTCCTCCTCCAATTTAAAGTCATTTTCCATCGTGTCCAGAAGTCCTGAATAACTGTTTGACCTCCGTAACTTCATTACATCTGTGGAACAAGTTTAAACATGGATTGTTTCAAATCATAACAGCGATTGTCCATAATATGATACATATTTTCATTTTTATGGGTAGCCATTAGCCATTCCTAGAGATTATTTCACATTAATGATTCCAAATAATGTTTCTTCCCCTCACTATATTTTATAGGTACAAAAAATGTCTTCAAACTTTTTTAGGGTGAATAGTTTTGACATTTTACTGACTTTATAGTATAGTGTCCATTAATCTACATAAATCATATCTGAATAAGCCTTGTAAATTAAAACTAAAGTTATGCTTGCTGACAAGAGAAAAATTATCAGTTTTAAGCAGAAAAGACAATGATAAGATGGAGCTGAAGCCTGAAAGTTTATAATAAAAAAAAGTCACAGTAAAAGCAGATGATTACCAGGTCCTGAAAAATATTTTTATAAACCATAAGCAGAGAGGTTTAAAGTGATATTTTGCATAAAACACAAACACATTAAAGATGCATTCAACCTAATAAAATCTTGAGGAAACTAATAGGACCTGATGTATAACAAAATGTATATAGACAAACAACCAAAAAAAAATCATTAGTCTGGTTATGTAAGTTCTGAATATATGAATATTACTTAATATTTAGTACTTAATTTAAGTCCACATTTGTTAGTTCTTTAGTTACATTATTGTTTAGTAAAAACGAACAAATTTTCTTCTATTTAATGATCATTATCTCCCCTTGATTATAGTTGATGCTGTATCATCCTTGACGATTCTAACTTTATCCATGCTCAAGCTCTTTTTTTAAATTTGATGTATAAAAAACAAAATTTGGATTAAAGAACAACTGGTCTCAGTGTTTCTTAATGCTCCATAGAAAATTTACCTAGAATAATTGTTTCCAGAGAAAAACAGACTTCATACATTTGTATGTGGATTAATACAGAGAAAAACAGACTTTATACATTTGTATGTGGATTAATACAAACTATTTAAATCAACTTTAGATGAATAATTCAATCTAATAAAGACTTAACTGATCAAAAACAGCAGGTTAGAGAGGTCAATGCCTACAATGAGTTGTGTGTCTGTCTGTCCATCCCCGGCTATGGAGAGGTCAATGCCTACAATAAGTTGTCTGTCTGTCCATCCCCAGCTTAGAGAGGTCAATGCCTACAATAAGTTGTCTGTCTGTCCATCCCCAGCTTAGAGAGGTCAATGCCTACAATAAGTTGTCTGTCTGTCCATCCCCAGCTTAGAGAGGTCAATGCCTACAATAAGTTGTCTGTCTGTCTGTCCATCCCCTGCTATGGAGAGGTCAATGCCTACAATGAGTTGTCTGTCTGTCCATCCCCAGCCTAGAGAGGTCAATGCCCACAATAAGTTGTCTGTCTGTCCATCCCCGGCTATGGAGAGGTCAATGCCTACAATAAGTTGTCTGTCTGTCCATCCCCAGCTTAGAGAGGTCAATGCCTACAATAAGTTGTCTGTCTGTCTGTCCACCCCCAGCTGTGAAGAGGTCAATGCCTACAATAAGTTGTCTGTCTGTCCATCCCCAGCTGTGGAGAGGTCAATGCCTACAATAAGTTGTCTGTCTTTCCATCCCAAGCTTAGAGAGGTCAATGCCTCCAATAAGTTGTCTGTATGTCCATCCCCGGCTGTGGAGAGGTCAATGCTTACAATAAGTTGTATGTCTGTCTGTCCATCCCCAGCTGTAGAGAGGTCAATGCCTACAATGAGTTGTGTGTCTGTCTGTCCATCCCCAGCTGTAGAGAGGTCAATGCCAACAATGAGTTGTGTGTCTGTCTGTCCATCCCCGGCTGTAGAGAGATCAATGCAATTGAATTTGTAATATCTATTTAAAAAGTCCATATTTCTATTTATACTGAAAATAAAGGTCTCTGACACCCCACGTTCACAGCTGTTCAACTCAAGACTACAATACCAAAGTTCTGTGTCAAGTTTCACAGAAAAAGAATGGCACTAAATCTTTAGAAACCTCCAAATAATAAAGCTGTTGATTGTTGCAATAACTACGCTTTGAAGGTACAAAAGTTCTAGCCCAGCTAAACAAAGGTAGAACAATAAAAAGGAGGCAACCAAAAATGTGGCATCCCATCACCAATCACTTATCTGACTTTGGTCCAAGTCCTTAGACAAATTTCTATTTTGGAGAGTCCACAAGGATGTTTCAGTGGACAGATGGACAGTCAAAAGAGTGATTTATAATATTTACACAATACTTTATATGTGATAAACCTTGAAACTCAGATCGGGAAATTTTGGTAAAGAGTTTAGACCTCAAACTGAGAAGTTTTTAAACTGGTATATTTTCAATATGAAAAGGTTGTGACAGGGATTTTGATGGTGACATTCAACTACCTCAATTATCTTGTCAGAATTTTAATCTGGGGTGTGACATACACCCATCACATGTCAAAATATTGTACAATGTATAAAACTATGGCATATAAATAAATAGGACATTAAATGATACCCACCTAGTCACAAAATATTAGGGGGAAACAACTAAAAATGGCCATAACTTTTGTGTAAATAATTCAGAACATGATCTGTATTTTTAACTATACAAAGTTTGAAAAAGATCCTTCAAGTTATCATCTGGAAACAGCCAGGTATGGACAGACAGACACACAACTTATTGGACGTATCACATAGTACCTCTCCACAGCCGGGGATGGACAGACAGACACACAACTTATTGGAGGTATCACATAGTACCTCTCCACAGCCAGGGATGGACAGACAGACACACAACTTATTGTAGGTATCATATAGTACCTCTCCACAGCCGGGGATTGTCAGACAGACACACAACTTAAAAGAGGAATCACATAGTACCTCTCCACAGCCGGGGATGGACAGCGAGACACACAACTTATTGAAGGTATCACATAGTACCTCTCCACAGCCAGGGATGGACAGCATGACACACAACTTAATGTAGGTATCATATAGTACCTCTCCACAGCCAGGGATGGACAGAGACAACAACTTATCAGAGGTATCATATAGTACCTCTCCACAGCCAGGGATTGACAGACAGACACACAACTTATTGGAGGTATCACATAGTACCTCTCCACAGCCAGGGATGGACAGATAGACACACAACTTATTGTAGGTATCACATTGTACCTCTCCATAGCCAGGGATGGACAGACAGACACGCAATATATCAGAGGTATCACATAGTACCTCTCCACAGCCAGGGATGGACAGACAGACACACAACTTATCAGAGGTATCACATAGTACCTCTTCTTTTTCTGCTTCAGGGTTTAAAAAAAAGTAAATTTGCTCATAACCTGAAAAGTAATCTTATTTACACGGTTAATGTAATATTGTGTCAAATTCGAACACCCAATATTAAACATTTGACATTCACCTCTTCTATTTTTTTATGGTGATTTACCTATGTTAAAAATGGGAGTTTGATCTCCCAGTGGGAGGATAAGGGACAACCTCTCAAAACAGGAGAGGCAAGAGTTTCAGATGTATAATACATCATTTATTTAGCCTGACCCCTGTTCATCAGTATCTGTTATAAGTTGAGTTAACTGTAAATGGTAGAAGAAGACAAATGACTTTACATACATTATAATTCAGTATTAAAAACTAGAGGCTTCTGCCATCCTGCATTGCATCATCTTTTTAAACACTAAAAAGCAAATATAAATGAAGTTCACCATAGAGTGAAAAGTTGGAAATTTAAATAATTGAAGCACCCTTGAAATACAGATGAGGAATCATTTTTTATTTACATAATTGAAGTATTTAGTCTCTCGTGTGTCTACTACAATCATATAATCTCAAATTTTCTCAATCAATTGATCATTGAGATCATTGGTGTAATTATCAATAAGAAATAAAGAGATTTTTTTCTGTTACAAATTAAAATAATTATCTTAACAGAGTTATCTACCTTTGATATGTCAGTTACAATAAACCTTCACATTCATAAAACTTTAATAAAAATATATTTTAGGAGTAACTGTTATATTTTTTTTTCTGTCTAAAAAAATTATTGCCATAAGAAAAAAACTAAAAATATAAGACAAATGGAGTCAAATGACTCTCCATTTGAAATATCTTCTTATGCAGACATTGGTCAGCAGTTATTTTCCATTATGACCACTAACCTTCAAACAAAAAAATAAATCAGCAAAATGCCTCCAGTGGTTTAGTCGAGTTTACAAGTTATGCAGACTGACAAACAGGATGACAGATAGATGGGGGATTCATACACAACACAATGTAACCCCCTCCCCAACTTAAGTTTGCAAGGGTTTTTAAAATATTCCTTATCATTTAATATAAGTATAAAAATTAAACACTTAAATAATAAAAAAACATTCATAATGTCTCTGTCACAGGGTACAATTACATCAATGAGATGATAGACAAAAAAAGACACTTTCAACTATGACATGGTATGGTTGTAAAAAATTAATAATTATCATTTGAATGTAATATTCTAAAACAATTGGTATATTGCAATATTTTGTCATTTAATTGGTATAGTCTTTCATTTGAATGCAATAATTTTCATTCATTTGGTATAAATTTGTATTTAAATGCAATATTTTTCATTCACTTGGTAATTTTTTTTTTTCATGTGAATGTAATATATGCCATTACTGCATAGATATAATTATGCAATTGAATGATAAATATCACATTAAAATGAAAAATTATACCAATTGAAAAAAACAATGTTGCATTTAAATGAAAAGTTATACCAACTGAATGCAATAAATATTAAATTTAAATACAAAATTATACCAATAAAATGAAAAATATTGCATTCCATTACAAAATTATACCAACTGAATGAAAAATATTGCAGTCCAATTCAAAATTATACCAACTGAATGAAAAATATTGCATTTAAATGAAAAATTATACCAATTAAATGAATAATATTGCATTCAAATACAAAATTCTACAAACTGAATGAAATATTGCATTAAAACTAAAAAATTTTGCAATTAATACCATGCCATATTCAATAAAAAAAATCTTCAGAAATCTAATTAAAAAAATTGTATATTGAGTTCCTGCTATTTTGTCTTAATGACTTCCAGCAGCTGATTTTCACAAAATTATTTTCATGGTCAGATGTCCAAGTAAAATGTCAATAAAAACAAAGTGCATATTAATCAAGGTGACCCAGGTGAATATAAACTAAAACACATCTTTTATCCAGGTGAGAAAATAAGTGATAGCAATATGTTCATATGTAGCTCCAAACTATTTTTGATAGGTGGTAAATCCAGAAAGAGGGTTCCAGGGTTAGGAACCCCCCACTTTTCTTGGAAATTGTCTGTCAAATTTGTGCAATTGTTTTGCAAAAACTAGCAAATTTTAGTCCAGAACAATCTATTATAACTTTCAGGATTGCAACCCCCTTTAAATATATCAAATGAAAACTATTCAATAAGAAAGTAATCGACTTTAAGCTGCATCTTGGGGGAAAAACTGAAATTATCTTATAGGCACATGAATGGACAATAGTAAAACCCCACTGACCCAACCATGACATACCTTGGTTGGTTGGTTGAATTAGCTCAGGAAGGTTGGGATGAGACGAGACCTCGGAAAGTGTTGGAGATAGCAGGCTTACAAAATCGGCTAATTTGTTGGCGACAGGTAGAGCTATAAATGAAGCAAGGGTTAATTCTGATAAACCAAACATAACAAACATGTGATAAGTGAAAAAAATTACGCTTTAAAATAGTGCAAGCAATATGAAAAACACATGTACAAAAAAAATGAAATTGAACAAAAGGTTTTTCATGGAGTGCAAAATCTCCTTAAACCCCATACAAAAGGCTTTCCATATTTTTTTTTATATAAGAACTACTGTATATCTGTAGTACATCACCATTTTCATCATAGACTAATGAAAAATTTACAATTCATTTCATTTCTTTATAATTTTTCAAATATTTTACAATGCTATACTGAACAGCTCAAAATGTAATATATTGCATCCCATGAAAATTCCCTGCTAAAAAGTATGCAATTGAGCGAAACCTAGCTCTTAAATGACTCATTACTGCAAAAATGATATATGTGTACATTAGTTTTCATGGTTTTGTGATGGTATTGATTATATATTTAATGATTTGTCATAACTATATCTGAAATCAGTTTAAAATGTTTGAGTAATCCCCTCCACCCCCCCACCCCCCGGAAAAAAACCCCCAAAAAAACCCAATAAAGACCTGCGCTTAAAGTGCATGATACACCTGCTGCCCTTTTAACTTGCCCTTATGCTTTTAATGAATTTATATGATCAACTAGAAATACTGTGAGCCCTGTCCAAATACCCTCCCCACCCCCACAAAAAAAAGTAAATAAAAAATGCACAAAAAATTAGCACTATCAAAGCTACCTCAAGTTTAACTAAGTTTGTTGTATTGATTTTTCACCCATACATTTCTATCTTGTTTGAAACACACTTTTCTGACTGTTACCAAGTACCTTATATATTATTTTAGTTGATTATCATAACAAATGGTCTGTTTTAAACGATTTTTCAACGAACAAAATTTCCTCGGCCATTTCTGGCTTTTTTTTAAAGAGTAAAACTTAATAATACGGAAACATAAAATTTGACATTTATACAAATCGGAAGGGAGCTTACTTCAACAGATATGAATAATTCACCAAAGTTTCATAAAAGTTAGTGAAAGTCTTTTTGAGTAATTGTACGAAAACTTCAAAATCTCCCTTTTTTTTAAGGAAAAAAATTCATAACACAGAAACGAAAAATCTGAAATTTATAAAAATCAAAAGGGAACTTATGTCAATAGATATAAACAATGCACAAAAGTTTCATAAAAGTTGGTTTAAGTGTTTTTGAATAATTGTGCGAAAACTTGAAAATCCCCCTTTTTTTAAGGAAAAAAATTTGTAACACGGAAACGAAAAATCTGAAATTTATAAAAATCGAAAGGGATTTTACATCAATAGATATGAACAATTAACCAAAGTTTCATAAAAGTTGGTGAAAGTGTTTTTGAGTTACATGTATTGTCCGAAGGGTGGACGACGGACGGACTAATGAACAGATGGACAATGGTATACCATAATATGTCCCGTCTTTGATGGGCTTATAAAAACAAATGAAAAACAAAAGAAAAAAAGAAGCCAACAAAACTGTTTAAATCACTAACATTTATTGTTAAAAGAAACTTATATTGAATTCACTCCTATCAATACCAACAAAACTTTAGTCAAAATGTGAAAGACAAAAATGATTTCTTATGAAATGTATTTATAAAAGGTTATAATACACGTATTTAACACAATATGGAAACTAATGTTAATACGTTAAAAAAAAGTTGTATTATAACAGAAATAAAGATTAAATATCAATCAGTGAAAATAAAGCAAACCTATTACATAGTATTGAAATATTACTATTACGCATGTAAATAAATACACTTGTTATTAAATACACATGCAAATAAATACATGTTATCAAATATATGTGTAAATAAATGCACATGTTATCAAATACACATGTAAATAAATACACAGGTAAATAAAATACAAATGCACACTTAAAATGAATTTTTAAGTTGTACCAGCAACCCCTATTCTAACTAAAAGGTTTCTACTTAAATCTACATATACATTTTTAAAAATTTTAATAAAATACCCTGAATCCAAAATATTTATTTTTGAGAATGTGCATCATAAAATAAATATAAACGATGTGTCATGTCGATTTGACCCAATATAAAAAGCTTCAATACAAAATTATTTCTGACACACAAACAGACAGACACAAAAATGCATTGCAAATTTGTGTCATGGAGGGTGAAAGGGAAATAATGGAACAAACCAATTTTAGAGAGTTTACTGCTGAAATCATAAAGTACCACAATTTTTTTGTCTTATACCATTCATTAAGTATCAAATAGCAGGGATATTCTATACTAAAGACAACATGTGAGGACATCATTATCTAGGCAAAATATCTGGCCTTCATACTTCGCATCATGTCATTAAAGAATCTCATACATCATACAACAGCAATATAGTGAAAGTTTTCTATCAACAAAGAACTACGAACAGACAAACTGAGAGATAGCATAATTTGATAGGAGTGACATTTCTCTACAAGTTTACAACATTCAGAATAAAACAGCAGACCAACATAGGCACCAGAAAAATCTTGAATACATCGCTGGAATATGATCTAACATGCTGGATATCTATAGCCTCATTTTCATTTCAGGTTGACCAATAACAGTGTACTATATCAATTAAATATTGCGTAAAGATATTTTGAAGTTAATAATAAAAAAAAACATAAATTAAAACACAGCACACTTTGACATCCATTACTAATCTAATCTAATACTGCTACAGGTGTTCCAGTATGTCACCATGAAGATCTAACAAAAACTTTCTAAATGTCCGAAAAATTTTAAAATGTCCTAAGTACAAAATAACCTTGTCAACAGTACCAAAACTCCTAAGTGAACTGTGAGCAAAGTTCCATAGGTCATAGCCTTTGCCTTGATCCACTCCTACGAAACATTTAAGGAAACCTTAAAATCATTCACGTGAAAAAAAAACAAAATTGGAAAAAATTGTGAAAGTTTCTTTAAATTCAATTCAGCAATTTCACAAGAGTTGAGGTTTAAAAATGAGGTTTGAAAATGAACTAACAGCATGACCACTCAATACCTACTGTTAGTTAATTTCTATTAAGACATATAATTCCAAAACATTTTAGTAATTTTTAATTTTCATAAGTGAGGTGAAAAGACAGACAGACCAATAAAACAATACAATAATATGCTGGGTCAAAATAAAGGCATAAAAACTGTAGAGGCAACCTGAAAGATAGGTCACCACTATAAAGCAAACATAAGTATAATTAGGTCAACTTTGCCTGGTGATGCAGGTCAATTAAAGGTCAAATGTCATTTTTGTCTTCATACAAAAGGAAAAGTGACTGTTTTGACATTAGTCCTTTTAGTGTGTTGTGTTAGATCTTCAAAACTTCAAACAACCTGGAGCGATGTGAGATTTTAATTTGATTGACTATAGAAGGTAAAGAAAGAGGTGATATGTTCACACTGATGGTGAAAGTTTCCTGACTTAAAGACTGGTTCTTTGCTTTCATCTCAACTCTTTTACAAGCACATTATGCTGATTAAAAATAATAAATGGCACAGGGTTACACTAAAATGTAACAAGTACATCAAGGTAAGAAGAGACTAAAAGAGATTTCTGGTGATGAGACTAATTTTGATTCTGATATATACACATGATCAATTGCAATCATTTTTAAAGCATATGGAGACATTTATGAGGAACAAAACTTAAAAGTGTCATTTTTTTTGCAATTTATCCACATAAAATATATTCTATCACATGAAATATATACAACTTTTGTTGAAGAATCAATACCAATGACATTTAATCCAAATGTCACTTATACTTGTTTTTCGGGAGTTTTTTCTTCAATAATATGCCCAAGTTTTTTTATTTGGTTCTTACGTTGGTCCACACATGTATAAAAAAACAAATGTTTTCCTTTGTATTAAAAATATGACATACATATGTTGCAATTTCCTGTGTACAATTGTAACTACTAAAAGTTACACTTGGAGTGTACCCTTATCCACTAACAAAATGCATTAATCTAAACAATATAGCCCAATACTTAATAGCGAACTTCAATTAAAAAAACAATTTTCCAAAAAAGTAAAATATTTCAATGTCAAAAAAACCTATAAAAAGAAATGATAAAACCATTTTGAACCTGTTTTCAAATTCTGAAAGCAAAAAGAGTGAAGCTGCAAAAGCAAGTGTAAATGAACATGTAAATAACAGAGGTAAAAGGTGTCTGATCCAAAGATTAGACAATACTTTAGAAATGACATAATTCATAGAAAATGTTTGAATTACAGGACTCAAAAGACAAATATGGAAGAAATATAAAACAACAATAACTGTGAGCCATTTTTAAGTATTGCACTACATCAAATCTTGCCTATTTAGAACTTGACGTTATTACTCCAAATCCAGTCCACTGGTAGTTATGAAGGTATTATCCTTTGACCTTACATTAAAAGGGGCTGGTTAAGGCATTATAGTTTAACACAGATTTTGTACCATAATACCTCCTTGTCTTGTTACATTTCTTTTTTAATTTGGTTTTGAAAAAATGTAATAGTTCAGTTACCATGGATTTTTTATTACTTTTTTTTGTCAAGACCTTCCAGAGCTTATAGACTTTTTGAAGTGATATTCTCTAGGAGTATTTATTATTTTGTATTTAGTTAATATGCTGTTGCATGTGTTGCATTTCACCAAATCTCATTCTTTTTGCTTTAATTTGCTTTTGCATTTACAATTCAAGCAAAGAATCAGTCTATTGGGTCATGGTCAACCTGTTAATGTAATGCTCCATAGGGACACCAAATGAAAAGTAAAATCAAAAGCAACAAAATGTTTGACAGACATTCTAAGCTAGTAGTTATAATCAGCCATTGTTTAGTTTTTTAACACAGACTTACTCTGCAAGCCCTTCACAAGGTTGGACATGGACGATATCGTATGATATGGGTTGTACTGAAGAAAGAAATAGGGACAAAAATGTATCAGTAACACTATCTAATACATCTAGAGTAATTTAATCCACTAACCCACAGTCTTACTCAGTCATTTTGATGCCGGAGAGGAGTTGTTTAGGTGGAGTATTAGATAAGAGTATATTGTGTCATCTGCCCATCAAAAAATGTCTAATTCTTAACATTTTATTTCAACATAGCACTGATAGTAATAATACCACTTTTACAGTGGTAGATCCAAAAGGGGTCTACAGGTTGAAGCCCAAACCCCTTCTTTTGTTGAAAATTTGTTATTTTTTGCCAAATTTAGGCAAAAATGACCAAAAAAAGGTAGCCTGGATCCCACCTCTTCAACATCTCTTGATCAAAAACTGGAAAAAATGACCTTATATGCAATATAGCAAATTTTCTGTGATAGAGGTAAATTTGTTTCTCAGCAACCATAGAAAGTAAACCATATAAAAGATGGACTATTCTTTATACCTAAGGTAAATTACTTTTTTTCTAATTTCTACTTTATGATTTTATTAATAACAATATGAAATTTTACATCCTCATGTTTCAGATGTCATGTGGATCAAAACAAATCAGATAAGATTGAGTTTTTTTTTTTATTATGACTTGTAACTATCCAAAGCACCAAATCAAAATTTATCAATTTAAGACACTAACAAACCAAATGGAGAAAAAATATTTTCATAGAGAAGAGACTTTTTTCAAGCTTTAACTCTGCATAACATGTTTTAACAAGCAAAACACAGTCAGAAACATGCTTAGGCAACTCATTAGTTCCATATGTAAAAGCACTAGCAGTTCAAAGTGCAAAGTTCAGACTGAAGATTAGCATAAATTCAATCAAATGCTCATTTCACTAAGGTAAGAAAGTGCACAAGAGAAGTAATATTCCTCATTAGAATAGAAGATTGCAACTTAAAGGCATCAAAATGACTGTGTAGAATGTTATGGATCTAAAGAACAAAGACTGCATCTCCTCAGTCCAATCATAAACAAATATACCTAATTATATGAAATCTTAATTATGGCAATTTCATCAACATTAAAAAAGTTTCTGGGAAAAATAAGCTTAATTGTAGTATGTGCTTCAAATTGTAAGCAGATACAGTTTAAAACACCAAAAAATTACTCCTAAAACCCAGGAAATATTTACTCAGAATACATAAAATGGTTTCGTAACCATTAATCTGTATGTGCTTTAGATCCATTTTTCCCAAACCAATTAACACCTCCTATATCATATACATATAACCAGGGTAACATAACATTTTTCTGAAAAATCAACTTCTCAACAGATCTGTGTCCCGACAAAATCATCTTAAATTTGTGGGCATAACTCCCATTGAGAAGCTGACATTAAAGAAATGTATCTCTGATCTGAAACAAATGTACAAAGATTAGGGAATGTGCTGATTTTCCATGCAATTAAGTTATACGCACATGGAGAACCAAATTTAACCAATGGACTATTACCAATTAAATTAACATGGTGAGGATTAGTTTTCTCCCTTTTTCTATACACTTAGTGATTAAATTCTACTATAGTCAATTAAAAATATTTATTGTAATTTACCTGAATTTTATATAAATGTTTAAAACAAACTCAGTTCAAACTTTTAGAATCTGTACTAAAGAACTAGAAATTACAGTGCATACAGTGATGATATTCAGGGATGAACTAAGGAGATTTTAACTTTCTATCATTTAATTCACTTTAATTAATTGACATTTAAATCAGTGTCTAATAGAAAGTTTATCTCAATTGTCCAGTTAATTACCTTAAGGGGGACTAACTCTATCCCATGAATATCATCACTGCATGTGCTGTAAGTTCAACAAAAACATAATGAATTTTTTTTATGTAGACCTGAGTATTATAACTTAACAGCCCAAATGCCGATGCCAAATTATGTTAACCATGCTTGTATTACCATTTATATAATTTTAGTGGAGAAAAATAATCCTATTCAATACTTCCCGATGTGCATGACTTACGTAACACATTCCATCCGCTGTCCGTGCTACTTCCAAGAGAATAACTAGCCTCACTCTAGGAAATAGATATGAAGCACAAACATCGTTGACTTAATATTATGTGCACTTAAATGTGCACTAGAAATAACACAATATTAAAATGTTTGACATATGGTTATGTTTCTTCTTATGTGAAACAAATCGTTACCTTTTGAGAGTGAAACATGATTGATGAAGTAAAATGATAAGAACAAAATTGAAAAAAAAATATAAATAAAGTAAATGAAAAACTAATAATATGTTAGCGAAGCTCACTAAAGAAAACCCGTTCCCAACCCCAGTAATCAAATTGTCAAAATATAAACAAGGTCATCCATCAGGTCAGAAATAAATCACATGATGTGGCATACCTATTTACAAGTTACAGTAAAAATTCAGGTGGCTGTGATAGGTAGTTGCAGGGAAAATTATAAAGAAAAAGTTGTGAACAAACAAACAGATGGACAGACATCATGATCACTATTGCAAAGCTAGGGTATAATAGAGAATGTTCTTTTTTAACTATGGTTAACCAAAGCTTGGCAAGTTGCAAGAAGCTCTGTGTTCAGCTTCAGAAAAATATATATTATGTTCCATAGTTCAATTTTAGGTTGGAATACCACAGACTTTAAGATTTAAAATCACTCCTCCTAATACAAAAACTGAGACTAGATTATACCCAAGTCATATCAAAGACTTTAAAGTTGGTAAATGACGATTCTCCACCAAGCACATGTCAAAGATGTGATACAGTATTATAGCTAAGTCATATCAAAGACTTGAAAGTTGGTAACTGCTGATTCTCCACCAAGCATGCATCAAAGACATGATACAGTAATGACTGTTGGGCTCTGAACCAGACTAGCGATTGGACTGACATATCTTCCTGTGAGGCTGTATGGAGTGACATATCTTTCTGTAAGTCTGTTTGTTTCTGAGAGTTATTACATTGTAGTACAGCATTTCATTCTAGTAGAGGAGTATGTTTTAATTGATTGAACATTCTCAGAATGAAATATCAATGGATGTTAAACTATAATCAATCAATCATTCATATTAATCACCAAAAATAATTAATACTTCAGATGTAAAAAAACAACAACAAAAAAGTTTCCCATATTCTTGAAAGTAATTGTTATTTAAGTCACCAGTCATTAAATCTGAAAATGATAAGCGTATGTTTTAATCAGCATGAAATGTTATCTTGTTTCCAACTAAAAACATTTTTGTGTCATAATATGTAATTTTTTAAGTTTTTTTTGTAATCACAGTCATCATGTCATATCTTATGCAGATTTGTTCCATTTTTGTGAAATAGACTTTCATAAATCAAGATCTTTATGTTGCCATGACAACTTACATTAGATGGAGCAGCATATTCAACAGAGACAGACTGTTGTGGTTTCGGTGGTGGACTAATGGATATTTCTTTCTCCTGTTTATTCCAGAAAACACAGCACAGCATTGCTAAAGTCTGGACATCTCTTAACTTTATATAAAACTGCATTCTAAAAATGTATAGCATTTTGTTCAATCATATGAAAAGTACAGGTAACATGTTTAAATAATTGTTGACCATCATAAGCAAAATGTCATTGACTAATGTGCTTGAGCTGGCACAGCGATAATGGAATAATGAATAAGTAAACAAAAAATGATACCGTGAAAGTACAAAACTAGAAATTGATAATGGACAGTACACAAAAGTGCTTACAACATATATCCCATCTCCATAAAGCCACAAACCAAATTTAAAATCAATCCATTCATTAGGAGTTGAGTAATTGAAACAAAATTTGGAGAGAGGGAATCAGGATAAGACAAATTGACTTCACTATATCACCCAATCTTCGAGTTAAATTACAATATTACTCCATGATCTCCTTTCAAATGTACCTCTGTAAATGATTACTTACAATGACTGTAGAAGTTTTCTACCAAATGGATGACTTCCCCAGGGTGGATCATCATTAGGGTCATTTGATGGCTTAAGTCTTTTGTCTGCCATTAATGTAACCAAAGACCATAACTGATAAAACACAAAAATGTGTCTAAAGAATGACATGAAGCACTGCAAGTTCTGAAGACAGTTTAAATTTCCAATATCCAGATCTTATTGAGAAATGTTCTGTCTCTTAGATGAAGATAATAAGACAAGGATTTCTATAATATAATCAATATATCTTCTGTATTGTTTTTAAGCAACTTTACCCTTTGGCGATTTTGTGATGCCTGTTTACATTGCAATATACCATAAAACCATTAAGTGTAAGGGAAGCAGAAGGTACAGCATGCTTTAAAATCTGGTTTCATCCATCAGAAATGTCTGTACCAAGTCAGTACAGTATTTTGCCTTGATATTGCCATTTTTTATATGGACTTTCCATCTTTTGACTAATGCCTAGAGTTTCCCTATCAGTTCAGTAATTTTGTTAATTTCCTTTAAAGCATTTTTCGGAATATTTAAAAGGTTTAGTTACTTATATTTATTTACTTGCAAAATGTGCACATTTCAAATTCTTTTTCTTAAAAATTCAATGGAAAATCACCTTTCTTCTTCACTAACAGAAATTAATACAAATTATCTTAATATATATCATGAAAAGTAATTCTACCTGTACCAGATCCTTCCTGTTTACAGTGGCAGCCATGCTGGCATTGTGTTTACACATAGTTGATATATCTGAGGGATTAATTCTGCAATAAATACATGTAACATAAGTTTCAGGCAGACTTTGTAGTAAGATCATACGGTGAAAGTGCTTTTAAATTGTATGCTTTAAGACGTTAAAGCCACAAGCTATTTAAAATTTTTGGTATGCAAAAATATAGTATCCTCATTCAACAGTACCTGTATGGAATTCACTTACTAAATTGACACCATAGGGGAGAAGTTCAGAATTCATCTAAAGAACCCTATATATACCCATGGATAATGTCTATGTGTGCACATCAAACATGGTCAATTCTTAACACCTTATAAGTAGAATCCAAAACCAGTAGGCCATTTCACAAAAAAAAAGTGTTTCTTACAGACTTTTTTAAGAGGGCTAAGGGACCCTGCACTTTTTTATGTGATTTATAAGCACCGAGCCTCTTTTTTTGTCAATTTTCCCTAAATACATGTAGATGTTAATGCTTGCACAATTTGCCTTTAAGTTTGCCTCTAACATGCTAGACCACACTTTTCTGATCTGGATTACCCTATCAGTGTCAGTCCGTGTGAGAATCAGACAGTCGGTGAAATATGGTAGAAAAAAAATATCATTTTGATAGTGTAATTGGACCATTTGCACCATCAGAATCAAGGATAATAGACAAGATTTTCCATATCATGCTGGACCATTGAGTTACAAATTCATTGAAATGCACTGAAAGGGAACATTTCAAGGGCAATAACTCTGTCTAAAACCCCATTTTTCTAAGATTCTATTGAAAAAATTCTGCACAAACCCAGTGATGCAGAGATCAAATAATGGTCTTTTCAAATAGAGAAAGTATCCTTGAGTGATATTATATTGTCAGATCGATGGGTTTTTGACATCCATGTTTCTGATTTTTCCAATTTTGCCTGATTCTTACTAACACTTACACTTAAAAGGTGCAGTGAATGCAAAGAAAGTCGTAAGTGTAAAACTAGTAAGTAATGATGCCAAAATAGATAGGACATCATTACAATAGAAAAATTGCACCATGAAATTTTGTTTTGTTTCACACATGTAATATGCATGTAATATGCATGTAAAACATGCACAAAGTGAAAAGTGCAATTTTTCCTGTGCACCTAAGACCAATTTTACACTTTTAACTTTTCAGAAAATCCCCACACATCTTAATACCTACATATAATTTTCTCCCAGACATTTGTGCATTGCTAGTAATCTACTACAATCGTATATCTTCACTGGAGCAATGGATGGTTTCTTTGTATCCAGCTCTCTGCTATCTGATTGTGATTTCTTACTCAAGTGTCGGTACTTGTTTTTCATACTTCCTTTCTAAAAAATTAAAATCAATCAACAACAAAAAATTTGGGAAAACAGTGATTTAAGGTATGATAAACAGCTAAAGCAGATTATACTGGTTAGTTTGTCACAAAAATATTCATTTTTCATGGTGTATAAGTTTTCCCTATTTTCATACTGGACAGAAAAATGTGAAAAATAGAACCCATGAAATTGATTTTAACACTACTGTTTAGGTACTCATTTTTTGCATTTACCAATATTGACACCTGCTATTATGTTCACTTTCAAGAATCTGCAAAAATTACTAACCATGAAAATTACTACCTTTACAGTACATGGATTTTGTCATCCTATAATTAAGAAATGATTCATTGGCAAACAATTGAAAACAAAAGGCTTCCTTCTATCATCATAAACATTCTATCAAAATATCATAACAATCCCTCAACACATTTTGGATTTAAGGTACAAAAATGACTTGATATTATATCAAACACTAATTCCCTTTACTTACATGTTGGCTATGGAAATAATAGTCACTAATTTTAACATCCATTGTACTTGTAGGAGGACTTCTAGAGAAAGCAGCAAAGTTGTAAGGTACTGGAACTGTTGTATGGGATGGTCGTAACTTGTTCTTCTGAACTAAATTGTTCAAATCAGACATTGCTCTGAAGTTAAAAAAAAACATTGTGAATTAGCAAAAATAAATCCCTTATGGTTGGTTAACACTACTACCAAAATTAATCATTGTCATGGAAACAGCTTTCAAATTTTACCACACGCCAACTTAGGTCTTATTTTCTACAGTCGAATAAAAGGACAGAAGTTACAATAACCAACTCAAGTAAAATTTTATCAATCATTTAAACAATATTGTATGAAAAGCTGATACAATTTTAAACAATATCCTTCTTTATATACAGCAAAGATTATGCAACTTACTTAGGAGTAGAATCAGATGCCAGGTGCCCCTTTTGAGCCTCTTTTGACCTTCCAAATATGACTAAATAGCCTGAAACATAATCAATCACTCTGAATCATGATATCATACCTACTTAGAACTATTGCCAATAAATACAATATTTTAGGCAATATGATTTTTGGCTTTGCCCATGAGGGACAAAGCTACTTACGCTAAATAAACATTGACTTTGCTGATTATGCAACCACGAAAACCTTTCAATATCTCTAATTACCAGTACATAGAACATTGGGAGACCTTTTCATTGATAACAATGTTAACTTTGCAACACGAAAAATGCCATTTTATGTAAATACAGGCAAACTACCTGAGCAACAGAACCTTGCTCCACTAGTCCTTGGAAATGGCACATTAGCATCTTGTCTATAACTAATCCTAGGGACTGGTGGATAATAGAAACTTGGGAAGGCAGGAAGAGATTCTGTGTCAGGAGTTATCCTGTCTTCTGACTGAAAAAAAAAGTGTTTTTAAATGTGGTGAATATACTTTTGAAAAGAATGTGATATTATTATTGGTGTAGTAATCCCTGGTCAACCAATCACTTTATCACACATAAAATAGTTTATGTTACGCTACCATGTTAAAAGTGACCTTTTTTTTTATATAAATTTCAGCTCTGTTTATTGAACAGTACTGTATTTTTACATGGATAAGGTTCTCAGGACTTGTACTTACAGGCTAACTATCAAGTGTGGCAGAAAAGGCTCTCAGGACTTGTACTTACAGGCATGCTATCCAGTGTGGCAGAAAAGGCTCTCAGGAGAGGTTCCAGTGAATTTCTCTTCGAATGTTTGCTAGCAGTGTCTCTTAGCACCTGTAACATTCACTAAAACTATATGGCATACTATGACATACGTAACAAATATACTATAATGTAACAAAATGTACACATAAGTACATTCATTCCTATCTCTGATGCAAAATTTGTTGTAATATACAATTTCACATTGACACTTACAGGGTATCAATTCCATGAATGACTGCCTAAAATCTTAGGCATGTACAAACAAAGTATAAGAGTTTAAATTGCAATTTTCATCAATTTATTTGACACTTAGATTCGAATGTAGATAACTATCTTGTACAGATTTAAAGGGCTCAATTTAATGGTTCCAAATTAATTAATTTGTGACAGACCAGTTATCACCTGATTCTATAGTACTCTACAAGGCACAACAATAGGGAAAGTACAATCTCATAGACTAACCTATAGCAGTCTTGGTACAGCTTTTTTGTTACTCATTGATGACTCAAAAAGACCAAACATAGGAACATCATACACAGGAAAAATTGCAACAAATGTTTTGAAAACACCTGAAAAACATATATTTCTCATATGTTTTTCATATGTTTAGGAACACCATGAAAAACATATTAATTCATTACTTTCAAATTACCTCTTGACAAAAGGGTAAATAAAAATCAAATGGTTAATATAAGTAAGACTTAATGTATGAAAATGGTTTTCATATAATTTAGAAAAAAATCTATTGTTTCCATGTTATTTTACACGCACAAAAACATAAAACATATGTTGCAATTTTTCAGGTGTAGTAATATTACGCTACTGTTCAGGGAACTAGACTAATCTTTAGCATCCTTTAACGGCTTAAATGACTCAATCAGACAAAATCTAGGCACATCATAGAAAGACTATGGTACTGTTCAGGGAACTAGATTAATCTTTAGCAGCCTTTAATGGCCATTCTGTTACTCAATGATGATTTAATCAGACCAAACATAAGAACATCATAGTCTTACTACAGTCTGTTCAGAGAACTAGACAAACCTTCAGCAGCCTTGGTACAGTCATTCTATTACTCATTGATGACTCAATCAGACCAAACTTAAGAACATCATAGTCTTACTACAGTCTGTTCAGAGAACTAGACAAACCTTCAGCAGCCTTGGTACAGTCATTCTATTACTCATTGATGACTCAATCAGACCAAACATAAGAACATCATAGTCTTACTACAGTCTGTTCAGAGAACTAGACAAACCTTCAGCAGCCTTGGTACAGTCATTCTATTACTCATTGATGACTCAATCAGACCAAACATAAGAACATCATAGTCTTACTACAGTCTGTTCAGAGAACTAGACAAACCTTCAGCAGCCTTGGTACAGTCATTCTATTACTCATTGATGACTCAATCAGAGTAAACATAGGAATATCATAGTAAGACTATGGTACTATTCAGATAACTAAACTAACCTTTAGCAGCCTTGGTACAGCCATTCTGTTACTCATTGATGACTCAATCAGAGTAAATGAAGGAACATCATAGTTAGGGTACTGCTCAGGGAATCTAATTATCATCCTCAAACTTTCTGTTCCACATATACCAGTAACTGTACAAGTTCTCTCTTCGTGGTTGAGCTAATATAAACAAATTTAAATGACAAGTTTTCGATACTGAAAACGTATTAGCTTTGAGGTTGCCAATTTTAGCAGAGTCTGTGCGATGATACATAATCAATTTCATGGTTTGAAAAAAAAAGTTAGTGTTACATTGTGTTAAAAATAATTTGGTTGGAACTATTTTTCATGCTTTTCTGCCCACCATGAAAATAGCACTTCTTATGTAATCTCACATGATATAACAATCTCCCTATTTAGTGATAAAATTCTTAAGTTCTAAAATGAAAAACTAGAAAATTGTGAGAAAAGCTCACTTTATGATACCCCTGCTCCCGTCCCTAGAAACCATATAGGAAGTCCCAAAAGTCATTCAGATGGAACAGAATAGGAGGTGTACAATGGCATTATGTGATAGAGAAAGTGAAAGTTTCATCAAATTATTATCTGTCAAAATTTAAAATTTTTTGAAACCTTTTTGTTTCAAAATTGCCAAATTTTACACTCACCAAAATAACCCGCTATATGGTATTAGACAAAAGCTCTCTTTCAAGGTGGAGTAGAGAAACTAATTTTTTCCTAGGGAGACAAAGATAAAGAATTTTTGTTATTTTTATCCTTTAAACTGTTAAGAGACTTTCCATGTATAAACCAGGAAGTTCCCATAGTATGGATGGCATGTGCATGGTAAATTTTATCCCACTGAATTTTTCATTACTATGTATATCTGTATCAAATGTACATCAAATAATGCCAAGATTTATTTAAATAGACAATGAATGACTAAGAAAATGATTTTAAAGTTCCCCAAGAAAGCAACCAAATTTGTTCAAAATAAGAGTTCAATTAATTTCTATGCTTTCTATGTAATTTATTTCTCTTAAACCAACAGCTTTGAGAGAAGATGCATTTGCAATATGAAATGGATGATAATTTTTTTAAAACAAAATTTGCCATGTGCCACCCACTGCCTGGTTTTTGCCAGCTTTTTGCATGGACCGGTCTTAAGAAGAATAGAGTACCCAAACATTTCAAATAAATTTTAAAATACTTACTTCTTCAACCCTGACATTCTCAAATGCTACATTGACCATGTTAAACTCCTGCTTCAGTGAGCGTGGTCTCTGTCCCGGGTATACTTCAGGGCTAGCTGACATCTGTCTGGAAGAGTCTCCATTTTCCTGGTCCTTAGGAAGACTTGATCCAGTAGAATCAAAGGGAAGAGAAGAGCTTTCATTCTCTGATGAATCACTGATGTCACCAACATCATGCCCACATAGCTGTAATTCACACATGATCAAATCATAAGTTCAAATACCAATCAAAATGTAACTTTCAAACTTTTAAGGAAATCCACAAATTCAAAAATACAATACTTTTCAATATAGTTCAACAAAACTTTTTTTTGACTATTTCATTTACTTCCTAACCTTAGACACAATTCTTTTTAGTATTTTTATCATAAATGTTACTTTCTGAAAGAGTTGACAATATTATTGACCTTATTCTTTATATAATGGTAAACTTGTACTTAATACAAACTCCATACCTTTTGTATATTCTGACTAATTTTCCATATCCTTAAACTTTGATCCTTAGACCATGTGACTAGTTGATAATCTTTTTGTCCTAAGCAACACATGTCAAAACACATTTACACTTTTTAGAATTTGAATTCTATTATATTTTCCTTTACAGATATTTTCGATATGTAATTAAACATAATAACTAGAGATGTTAAACTTAGTACAAGATGTGTACTTTTTAACTTTAGGTACTTGTGTGATACATAATCCTAAAACTAATCCCATCCCTATAGGCTGAGGCATGATTATAGACAATAAAGTAATGAAAACAATATATATCATTGAAATACTCTTCCATTTATTCAAACCCTAACAACCACAATGTAACCATAATGCTCAAAAAGACCAGGATGATACCTTCAGCTTGTCTCCTCCACTCAAACTCTAGAATGACATCTTGATGTCCAACAAATCTATGTATGTATGCATTACAGTTCTCGTAATTCCATAAATACAGGGAGTTCTCTCCCCTCCTAAGTTGTGGCACTACTGCAGTTATTAATCCATGTCCAAAGGGCTGAAAAACATAATAATATGTAATATTAAGTAATGGTATATGATGTGATATTATTATAGATAATTACAGCGTTACATTGCTACAAGGTTGAAGTCATCATTACAGAAGTTTTATGGTCATCATCATGCACTAATGGATCATTTTGGTGTATCCATCTGCACCATGAAAACTGATTTGTTCATTGTGTCATAGTTTTCTTCCCTTCCTCTTTTGTCCACCCCAGACTTGACTTTTTATGAGCAACTCGGTGGATGTAACTAGAAAAGCAGAGAACGCTTACCCTACCGGTGCACCTGGTCCATGCTCCCAGTTTTCAGTGGAGTCCCAGTTATTTACTTTTGTTTCTTTGTATGTATTATTTTGTTTATTTCATGTGTCTATTTTACCTGTCTATTTTTATCACTGCATTGCATTCTTTTGATTTCAACTAGAATCTTGGCTCCCTTTATTACTGATTCTAATATGATGTACTTCAAAGCTCTTCAGACCACAGCCATGGTAAAAAAGTGATAAGCACATGACCAACATTTCATGCAACAAATTAAAAAATATGAAGAAACTAGTCCTATTAGAATTGAAATAAATTTATAAATAATTTATCATTGTTTTAATATGGGATGCCCATTAATGTCTTAATGCGACATAAATGGCAAGCCTGTGGGAAAGCAACAATAAAATTGGAGTTTCCATAATTTATTTCTTAAGTGTAAGTGTTTGTAAGAATCAGGCAAAATGGGAAAAAATCAGAAACATGCAGGTCAAAACCCCACCAATCTGACAATAAAATATCGCTCAAGAATGCTTTCTCTCTTTGATCACTGGATTTGTTCAGAAATTTCTCGATAGAATCTTAGAAAAATAAGGTTTTTGACAGAGTTATCTACCCTTGAAATTTTCATTTTAAGTGAATTTCAATGAAATCGTAACTCAATGGTCCATCATGATATGGAAATTCTTGTCTGTTTTCATTGATTCTGATGGTGAAAATAGTCAAATTAAACTATTGAAATGGTAGGTTTTTCAAATCATGTTTCACCCACTGCCTAATTCTTACAGAGACTGACATTTAATTAAACCTATCCATGGTACAATGAAACCTGTCTAAACCAAACCACCTTTGGATTTTAGAATTGTTTTGGTTTAGACAGGTTTTTGGCTTAAAGCAGTTAAAAAAAACCATTTAAAATGATGTAAAGGACTTTAAACAGTATTTGGTTTAGACAGGTTGTCCTAACTCAATTGAGCATTATCAAATAAATAAATTGTTTATTATAGTGACATGTGATATTTGTACATCAACTAAGAAATATTCAGATTTATAACACCCGGCCCTTTGGATCTATAAGTCACTTTAACTAGTATATCAAATAGATCAAATCAGTTAACAGCAAAAACATTCTAGTTACTATTATTTACATAAAGAAAAAGTTTTCTCTTGATAATCACTTGTGATATGAATATAGCAGTCTGTTTAGGATGCTGATGTAATAAAAATTTCAACTGTTCAACATTTGAAAGCACAAAAAAATTGTTAATGCTACCAAAGAAATGAAGTTGGAGTTTGTTGTAAAATATGCAGTTCAATAAAAAAAATGGCATTCACTCTCCAACAAGTTTGCTGAACAGTGAAGGTTGAATAGTGTCCATGGTTGTATTTATTGATTAACTTCATAATGACTTGTTACATCTCTCTAGATGAATATCTACTGCATGAAGTAACATCACAAAAATAAATCAATGTAAAAATTCCAAGAACAGAATACTTTGTATGTCAGGGACACTGACAGACAGACTGAAAATTTATATGATGAAACTCCCAGGATGGGCACAACAGCACATATATAGTAGTTTAAAAAAGTCTCTTTGACAATGAATTACAGCAAAAATTCCTGTTTTGGGGTTGTACTTACTGTATATCTGGCTCTCCATACGGGTGATCCTGATGTTATTATGCCTTTACTTTGTCTGGGATTGGAAGAATCCCAAAACTGAAAAAAGTCAAAGGAACTTGCTTAAAAAATAACAATCAAAAGAAACATGTATCATCTTTTTTTTTATTTTTGGTCTTTAAAGAAAAATGTTACAATAATATTTGACATGTTATGTGACATTTAATGAAACCTAGCCAGGTTGTTGGTTAAGTGGGTAATGAAACCTAGCCAGGTTGTTGGTTAAGTGGGTAATGAAACCTAGCCAGGGTGTTGAAGGTTAAGTGGGTAATTTTCGCTGTGTGTTACTTTTGGTGTATTGTAGTGGTTTGTATAAAAAACACCAAAATATGTTCCACAAAATATTTCTATCTGGCTTGAGTACTTAGTGCACCATCAAAATTAAAAACGCAAAATTGTTCCTACACCTTTTTGCACCAAATTATACACAGCCCCTTGGGTACATGTATGCACCTGAAAAATCAAAACCTAAATATGGTGGATTACAAAAGTTCTAAATATAACTGGAGAACTAAAAAAGGAATTGCGCTAAAAATCAAACCACATTTGGATTTTATAGTACAAAGCATTGCAAAGTTTAAATAAAAGTATCACAATAAGAGAAATAAAAATGTTCAAAACACAAGTTTCAAACTACTAATAGGACTGATTATCATATAGATAGCAGTGATTTACCCGATGTCCCCAGTGTAATTTTTTTCGATAATTCACACTGTGAAATAAATTTGGTAATTTCACTCTGGCGCTTTTCTCCTGCCAAAATGTCACAACACAAATATCAATCCGCTGTTCACAAAATTTTAAATTTATGTTGAAAATAACAATGAATAATGGAGGAAATCTATATAATAAATAGGATAATCAATTGGTTATTGTGGATAACCAAAATATAATCACTCGTGCCAAGAACGCATTAAGATTTAATTTGTGCGTGGAACAAGTTCCGCACACTCGTTAAATCTAGGCGTCCTTCGGCACTCATGATCATATTTTGGTTATTCACTCTTTCCAATTAATTATCCTATCATTATTGAAACGGCCATATGAGAATGAATAAAAGAAAGAAGTGTGAAGACTTACCTTGACTGTACCATCTTGACTTGATGTAGCAAAATAATTCTCATTTTCTGGGCTCCAGTCCAAACCATGGATCTTTGACAAATGTGCTGCTATGTACTGTAGAGGTTGTTTACCCTTCTATAAATTAGAATCCGAGAAAAATTTTGTTGAAGTAACCTCTTTAACACTTAAACTAAAACAATGCTAAAAAGTGTCATTTGTAATACAATAACAAAAGTTGCTCTATTATCATGTTTTTACCTAAAATCTCATAGAAAACATGGAATAAATGGCAACCTATCAATCATGACTAGTAGTCTTCCTACTGAATTTCATGAAGAACCATTCAGTAAAAATAAACAAAAGTTTCTTTATGCAAAAGTATCCTATTTGTACAGACAAGAACACAATTGCCATGTAGTTTAATATAAGCATTGACATATATGTGTAAGTATTTGAAAGAATCAGGCAAATGGGGAAAATCAGAAACATGCATGTTAAAACCCCACCGATCTAACAATGTAATATATCACACAATGATACTTTCTCTATTTGAAAAGACCATTATTTGATCTCTGCATCACTAGCTTTTCTCAGAAATTTTTCAACAGAATGTTTGAAAAATGAGGCTTTTGAAAAAGTTATCTGCCCTTGAAATGTACATTTTCAGTGCATTTTAATGAAATTGTAACTCCATGGCCCAGCATGATATGGAAATCTTGTCTGTTTGATTCTGATGCTGCAAATAGTCAATTACACTATCAAAATGATGGTTTTTTTCACACCATGTTTCACCTGCCTGATACTTACAAGGACTGACACTTAATATATTACCCTTGGATCCCAAAGCCTGACATCTCCTTCATGGGTTGTAGCAAACAAATTGTTGGATATTTTGTTCCATTTAACCTGGGACGCACCAGCTACAAAGAAAGACAAATGTATATAATCATCAACACAATAAAAAACTGTTCCCTAAATACACACTGTTATAAGATATTTGAGTGTACATACTAACAACAGCAGGCTAATAGCTCAATGTAGATTGATTATTGATTATGACTGATTGCTCTGGTCTCACTAACCACTTCCGGGTCAAATGGCCACCCCTATGTAGTACCAAAAACACACTGAACCTAGACATATGCATTGTAAGTGCATTATTTATGTGTATTCTGATTAAAAGTAGTCCAAATAAAGCTGAGAATGTGTACTTTAAAATCATATTTGTAATTTAATACAAAAGTGTATGAGTATTGTTTATAAGTGTCGTCTGAATATAGCTGAAATATTGCTGCTCGGACGTTAAACCCCAACAAACAAACAAACAAGTTTACATGTGTAATTTGCCTTCATGCTGTCAGTTAGCAGAAAAGGTAAAAATGTGGATTTTCAGAATTATTTATTCAAGTAAATTTTGTGAAGAATTTCTACAATCATCGTACCATTAGCATAATGATTTTAAAAGTCTTATTTTCCAAGCTTCAAAATGGTATGCAACTTTAAGACATCAATTGTGCTGGAAATTCACAGTGAAATTTTGAAAATTACTTTTTTAACATGTAAAGTAATGGAAATATTAGAAGTGATTAGTGAGACCTCTGCAATACCCTATGGCAGATATTTCATTCATTTCAGGATGAAAATGTTTGACCAATTGAACAGACCCTACTTTGTACAAGTCTGACATCCTGAGATGGATCTTTAATGTGCAACATAAGCGAGAGCCAGTATTCCAATCTTATTTAATACCTATACATAGGGTTTTGTTGTGCTGTCACGATAGGATTGTGTGCAATACACAGCCAATATTTCCACATATGAGAATCATATGGTTTATAACAAATGAAACAAACATGGTTTGATAATCATATGTTGTATTTCTCCTTTTTGGAGTCATCCAACAGAAATTAAAATATGTCATGCACACCTACATATAATACCCAACCTTCCTATAAAATTTCATCAAAATCCCTTGAGAAGTTGAACTGCACTTACAATATTTTACCATGTAAAACCCTTAATTTGGATTATCTCTTTCTGGAATCCTTGGACAGTAATCATATTCCTTCATGCACATTTACATATTATACCTAACCTTCCTGTAAACTTTCATCAAAATCCCTTGAGAAGTTTAGGAGTTGTGCTTACAAGGTTTTATCATGAAAAATATGAGGTTTTAACATGTAAAACCCTTAATTTGGATTATCTCCCTTTGGTAACCTCCAACAGTAATTATACTCCTTTATACATATCTACATATCATACCCAAATTTCCTATAACCTTTCATCAAAATCCCTAGAACAGTTTAGGAGGAGTTGCGCTTATGGTGTTTTAACATGTAAAACCCTTAATTTGGATTATCTCCCTTTAGAGTCCTCCAACAGTAATAAAGAAATGTGGACAGACGAACAAATGGGATAATTCTTATATACCCCTCAAACTTAGTTAGCAGGGGGTATGAACAAACTTACCAACTGTCTGAAAGGAATAACAAGGTTTCTTGGGATCTCTGTAAAGGTAAAGAGATCATAATAAATTTGACAGAAACAAAATGATCGAGTATACCATTGCCTCAGTCTTCCAGAAGTAAGTAAGACTGATGGCAATGACAGGCAAATCTGAGTTGGTACTTCAAATTAAGACAAAATGTTAAACAAACAGTTCTGGAATCAAGCATCTAAAATGTATATTGCTTGGTCCAATGATCAGAATCTTCAAAGGGGTTTGACATACCAGACAACAGTATTTGCTTCCAATGAGCAGTTGGTCTGTTAAGCTATCATGTTTAATACTTAGTTCAAAATGTTGCAAAAGCTCAAAGCAGAGGATGTGAGAAAATATCATTTTCATTTTGAGCTTTCCAATGGAAATCTAAGATTAAAAACAATACTACAACACTTCATAAATATACATCTACCTTATATCCCACAGGTGTGTATAAGAATCTACTGAACATGATGCTATGATGTTCACATCAAAGGGAGACCAATCTAAATCACTAAAAAAATAAAAATCATTAATGACTAGAATATGCTCCGGATAGATTGTACCCCAAATTGTATGACATTGTTTCAAATTTGTATGAGATTGTTTCAAATTTTAGCATGTCATTTTTTTTTACCCTGCAATCTGCTAAACTCTGTCCCTGTTTCAAAAGATTTGTTTATTGGTTGTCATGTCCTTATTTAATGTATTATTAATTAACTATACACTGAAAATATCATACCACTACATTTAATAAATCTTAATTTTATTGTTTTATAAAGTTCAAGAGTTGAAACCTATCATTCCTTAGAAATACCTGACTGTCCTTGAATGACCTTTCAAAGAACATTTTTGCTGGAGACTTCCATCAGCCCATGACAACAAATCAACTCTTTGATTACACTGAAAAAAAAAAGTATTTTCTTGGCATAAAAAACATCCAAAACTCCAAATTTCTTGTCGAGTTTAGGTCAAACTTTGGCCATGAAAAACATCAAAACTAAGATAAATGTATAAATTGTTTATAGGTCTTCCTCATCATGGCGCTGTGCTTTCAGACAAATTATGATGAACAGTATTCAGTAGATGTGAGAAAGCTAATAAAGCTAATCTGAAGTCTGTCAAGACATTGGCAAAATTCCAGTAAAATTTGGTTGGTCCAGTAAAAACTGTTGATTAGCTGGATCAAAAGTCCAGTAAGTAATATGAAATTATTATATGTAACATTAAAATAATGTACTTGGAACATTATCTTTGGACAAGTGAATTCAAGACATGAACTAGAACGAATGTCCAACAATGGCTAAAACATCTGCTAGACTTGGACAAACATAAGGTGAGGAGGAATTTGATTTTTTTTATTTTTTCATATTTTACAAAACATTCTAGTCATTATCAACCTATGTCTGCATATATGGCTTTAAAAATCACTTCACAATGTGCACCTAATCTCTTTATGATATGATCTATTATTAATGGAGACAAAATAATCAAAACAAACCTTAACCAGTGACAAACAAAAAGATCAAAATTATACACACCCCTTTCTTGATAGGGAATAATATTGAACTTACCGCAGTTGCAAACAAATCACTACAAACTGATTCAGGATGCCATTGTACACAGCTGACATCAAATTTACTCTGCCTTGTCAACCGTGTCACTTTCTCAAAGGTGTTGTCCAAATCTACCAGAGTCAGTACTTTCCGTCTATAATATCACGATAAATAAATATATTCAAAAGCCAAGAATAAAAAAATAGTTGATGGTACAATGTTAAAACCTTTTGAGACAACTATTCAAGGCAAATTTGATGTTTTTAAACAAAATCAGAACAAGAATAATGAAAAGGTATAACTGTGCTGGTTTCAGTTTTAGTCGTTTGTCAAAATTGTGTTAGTTTGTGGGTCTTGAATAAATTAATATAATTTGAGTATCTTTGTTTGTAATGGACATTTTTAAATTGACTTTTTTTAAAATTCCCGACAATGACTTTGTCTTTCAAAATTTTGAGCAAAGGGAAGTAACCTTCCAACCTGACAGACTGGTTTACTGTCCATATGAAAAACTACTATTTAAGGTGAAAATCAAGAAAACCATAAAAAATAGGTAAGTTGAAACCCAAAATAGTTCTCCCACTGTAATAATTTGATATATGTACATGTAGGTTGCTGAAAATTCTTTTAACTAAAAATGATCAAAAATGAACAAAACAAAGAGTAAACTGTTTATTGTATATTAATATTCTTTGATTTTTATTAGTTTTTAGTTTTTCTCTTGATCCTGCTTTTTCATACAATGAAATCCTAATTTTTGGTAACACTTCAAACACATACAATAACATCTTTCTAAAGTTTCCAAATGATGTAACCATGAAAGCCTAGAGTGTTATAAAAACCCACAGTGCTGGTAGTGTTCACTACTATTGCTCTAAATAATATGCAGTAACGCCTGTCTTAACTGAACCAGAAATATGTCTTAAATGGATATCTTCCAGGGCCAGACCTAGATACTTTGAAAAGGGGGTGCCAGCCGAGGTTCCACCAAAATAGGTGGGGTGCAAGGACATACATGTAATTTGCCATTTTTTGTCAATTTTACACAGGAAAATGACAAATTTTCCTATAAAAATGGGGTGCCAACCCCCTGCACACCACCTCCCTCTGGAACTATCACTGTCTTTTGATAGCCCTTTGTTTCAGCTTCAATGCACATTGAACCTATGTTGACTGAACACCCAGCCTTAACTAAACAAAACTGTCAGTCCAGAAGGGGTTTGGTTAAGACATGATTCAGTGTACAATATTTCTTCAAACATACCTAGCAAGAACAGCCAATTGACCAGTACAATCAAATTTTTCCAGCAAGAACAGCCAATTGACCAGTACAATCAAATTTTTCCAGCAAGAACAGCCAATTGACCAATGCAATCAAACTGACCCAACAAGAACAGCCAATTGACCAATGCAATCAACCTAACCCAGCAAGAACAGCCAATTGACCAGTACAATCTCACTTGCACCAAACAGCCCACCTAGTACATTCAAAATGATCTAGCAAGAACAGCTTAGCCACCAGCACTTTCAAACTCACCCCAAGAGAACAGCCCAGTGACCAGCGTAGTCAAAACTAACCCTGCAAGAACAGCCTAGCCTCCAATAGTTTCAAACTCACTCCCTGAGAACAGCCCAGCAACAAGTACAGTCAAACTTACCCTGCAAGAACAGCCCAGCGACCAGTACAGTCAACAGCCATTGCACTAGCCTTAAATTAAAAATAATTCATTCTGTTAATAATTACATATTGAGCTTTACTCATTGAGAAGATTTATATAGAACATAAACCTGCATGCACATACAAAGTGCTCTATCAAAAATACAATATCATAGAAATTTAATATCACAGCTAAGTAATCATCTGCCTTCTGATTTTACAGCCCTCAGTTAAAGTCCAAAGCTATAGGCCTTAAAAGAACAAAGGAAAACATATTTTTTTAAGGTCACAGTTTGACAAGATGACTTTCTTAAAATAACTAAGTCTAAAAGTTAACTGAAACATGAAGATAAAGAAAAATGATAAATCATTGTGTAAGTTGAAGCAAGATCATGATAAGAACAAAGAACATGATATTCATGATCCAGTTACAAAGACTTGTTACCTTTGGAACAGCATACTAGCAGACACGTAATTTTTCACTGGTAATATGAAATATTCTGTTAAAACCTGGTTTTCAAAATCTTGTCTGCTCTGTTCCAAATGAAAAGTAACAAGCTCCACCTACTCCCATCTTGAACCACTTCACATATACTATGATTCAAAATGTCAACAAAGTAGGTTCTCTCCTTAAAAATGATGTAAACTTTAATAAAAATTGTAATTTTTGTAGCAAATATGGTATCAGCAAACAGGGAAATGATTCTATAATCGAACTACATATGTAGGTAGGTATGATATGCACAGTTTCAACTTGAAACTCGTTAGAAACAGATAAAGGGCAGTACTCCATGGTACCCCTGAATCTCCAACTTTTTGTATGACACATTGTTCTGACCCCAACCTGACATATCAATATCCAAATGAAAAAGAGGAGGTTTGCAGGGTAAGAGGAAATTTGCAATAATTATTTATGTATATATGTGAGTATTTGGCGTATTTGCTCATATGACAATAAACACTAACAAATGTCTAGATGAACTCCGTGATCATTTGTTATCGAGGATTTGAATGTGCTAACAACATTAGCCGAAATGATCTCCTCAAGTACAAATCCAAGAAAAAGAACAAAAGGGTTCCTTTTGTGCTGACTTATAATCAAGCCATTGCGAAACTCTCGCAGTTACTTTATTCGAATTGGGAAACCATTCAAAAACATCCAAAGTCTTTCCTAAGGCACCTCTTCTGGCATTCCCTAGACCTAGGAGTCTAGAGAGTTGATCCAATGGAGCAGTGAAACGAATAGTGTCGTCACATTCTGAGACGTTTATATAATATTAATTTGTTGTGACATGCATCATTTATTTGATTCTCTATCCTACATAATAACACCTAGATGAACTGTCCCATACTACCATACAATGTGTACTAAGTTACAGCCCTAGATTAATCCTACGAGGAATGACCCGGCCAGCGAAAGCTTTATTTTTATATAGCCTAGCTGGCCAAGTGATCTAGGGCGCTGGACTTTGTGCAGGCGGTGTTGCCATAGATGACACAGCGGTACGAGTTTGAGTTCTGCGTAGGGAACGACCAAAAATTTGCATTGCAAATTTGACAGTTCTAAAATCGTTGGGAATTTTTCAGACTTTTCTATGATAATTTTATCCTCCTTGTATCAATTTGATCTGATGGAGCAGTGTAGCGAATTGAGTCGTCACATTCTGAGATGTAGTATAATATTAATTTGTTGTGACATGCATCATTAATTTGATCCTCTATCCTACATAATAACACCTAGATGAACTGTCCCATACTACCATACATCCTGCACTAAGTTACAACCCTAGATTAATCCTACGAGGAGTAATGACCCGGCCTGCGAAAGTTATATTTTTACATAGCCTAGCTAGGCGAGTGGTCTAGGGTGCTGGACTTCGTACAGGCGATGTGGCCATATATGTCACAACGGTACGAGTTTGAGTTCCGCAGAGGGAACGACCATAAATTTGTTTCACAAATTTGACAGTTTTTACATCATTGGGAATTTTTCAGACCTTTCTATGCTTATTTTATCTTCCTTGTATCAATCTGATCCGATGGAGCAGTGTAGCGAATAGTCGTTACATTCTGATACAGGGAAGATAATGTAAGCAAAGAAGGGTCTGAAAAATTCCCAATTATGTTAGAACTCAAACTTGTATTGCTGTGACATCTACGGCAACACCGCCTACACAAAGTCAAGCGCCCTAGACCACTCGGCCAGCTAGACTATATAAAAATATAACTTTCGCAGGCCGGGTCATTCCTCGTAGGATTAATCTAGGGCTGTAACTTAGTAATTAGGAAGAAGAAACAATCAAATGCAATTATCTATACTATATTCTCGCCAGCTGATTTTCCTCTTCTCATGTGAAACGAGTTCATTTCTGATTGATTGATTAATTGTTGGGGTTTAACGTCCGAGCAGCAATATTTCAGCTATATTTAGACGACGAGCATGAAATGGATGATAAAATGAACATGAAATGAAAAAAAAAGGATGTACGGTTTTCAGAGGGGCCGGTTTATGGGGGTTCCACTGTATATTCAAACAATGAACATGAAATGGATGATAAAATGAACATGAAATGATGATGAAATAAAAAAAGGGATGTGACACAAGGACAATGGGGTCAACATATTTAGACTGCCACTGGAAATAGGGAGAGGTGGGTAGGGACGGGCAATTTAGCCTCCTGTGGCGGAGCCCTATGGTTCCTACTCCGGGAGAATACCACAGTAGGGTTCTTTAACGTGCGAGGAACATGGCATCTTTCCCAACACGGTGCACCACTATGGTTTGCGGTCAGGTTTTCCGTATTATAGCCTGACAACCCCAGCATGTAACACACCAGGGGTACCCCATTCCACCACCTGGGGCACACAACCCAGTTGCTCTGTGGGCAGAGCACCCTAGCCCCCGGCTAAGGTTCTGAGCACTATTTAGTCGCCTTCTGCGACAAGCTTAGCGCTGCTGCAGGCCTATTCTTTTGACACCCTGACCTGCACGGGTCGATTTCATTCTGAAATACCCTTTAATTCCATAATGAAAATTGTTGTATGATAGCTCCTTTTTGAGATCTAAATATCAGCTATCTGAAAGACCCTTTAATCTAAAAAAGATGTCTTTCAGATTGCTGATATTTAGATCTCAAAAAGGTGCTATCATACAACAATTTTCATTAATGAATAGAAATTTGGTGAGCAGATTGGCAAGAATTGCTTCTGTCTTGAAAACGGCGAGATATACTTCCTGACCAAAAATTAAATTTTTATGAAAATGCAAAATTGGGAGAAAATCTTTGAATGTCACAATAAAATTTTAATGGATTACTTTAAATATAAACACTTAGCAACTAAATTTTTGTACTAGAAATGTTATATTTCACCTGTAAGTCCCCATATTCTACCACGGATTGTTCTCCGCTCCACTGCGACATTTTTTCTTGTTGACCTGGGTCAAATCTGGGAATGGGGAGTGAAACAGGGGTAATAACTGTGTTCGTTCGCCCCTTCATATCGCCCTTCGCTATGTACAGTAATCCACTAAAAAATAATAACATGTATAATATATACTTTTTCGGAAAAGTTAGAAGAATGAAATGGACACTGAGGCAGTTATCTGTAAAATTATCATATAGATAACAATCCAGAATTATTTAGTTAAACCGAAGAAAGACCCTCGTCCCCTTTGAATCAGCTACTATACTAAGGGTTTTTTTTAATGTCATTGACTACCCTGTCGGGTCTCGCACGGACGGGTTTGAATTAGTTGGGTCTATCGGGGGCTTTATATTACCCAGAGAGTGTAATATAAAGTCTCTTGATAGACACATTTCATTGAGGCACCAACTTTTGAGATGGAAACGCAAGCTTGTAATTGGTAGACTGTCAATTGTATTCTATAAACTCTCTGTAAACATGTAGCCGATACAAATATTCTGGAAGGGGCTGACTGGCATAAGAGGGTTTTCTTGTGATTTTCTACATCATTATTGATAAACGAAAAAATCGTTCATGCATAAGGGATGGGGGCTGGCTCCCGCAGATAATAAAACGACGTACAGTTACGCAAGACAAACATAAACTATATAAACTAAAGGTCGATTTATGAAGTGAAAGGTCGTACCGTTTTTCTTAGAAAAAAATTTGTTTTATTTTAATCATATGACAATATCTTGGAATTCTTCTATCCTATAATATGCCTACTTCAATGACATGTAGGCTTTAAGGTATTTTATGCCCTATTAGGAACTGGAAGTTCTTTTATGCCCTATTAGGAACTGGAAGTTCATAAGATATTTTAACTATTTGGAAACTAGCAGTGATGGATCCAGAAGTGTTCCGGGGGATAGTACTTCCTTTTATTGGATTTTTGTTAAATGTGTGCAAAATTTAAGCAACGTGAGCAAATGATACACAAGCTGAAAATGAGCCCCACCCATTTATAAATTTCTGGATCATAACCCCATCCTTTCAACTATATGGTACATAAACCTAGGACTTTGGAACTTACTATTACCAGGGTATGAAAATATGTGCGACACAATGATGTTGACAGGTTTATTATACAATGACAAAATTACCTGAATTTTATCTTTCCCAGAAAATCGTGCGTTTAAACAGCATATATGTACATGTATACATTATATATGCTGTGATATAGATTATTTCTTTAATTTGAAAAGCCGGTAAAATAGACTGAAATTGTCAAAAATTCTAGTATTGGTCACAAATCAATATCACACCTCTTTATAACAAATAATCGATTCACGGGTTGTGTTCATTCATCAATTAGTAGTTTGCTAAAACCACCAGGTGGCGTAGAACTTTCATACATTATTTTGATCGATCGGTGGCATATTCATACCAGTTTTAATGACAAAGCATTTAATTAAATTATTTCATAACAACTGCAAAATCATAATGTGATAGAACATTAGTATTTTTAATAGTTTTCACGTACATTTAAAGCATTTATATTGGTCTAGAGTATCATTTTTCGCTTTGTTTACTTCTGTAGGTAAGTGGCACCGCCCAAACCAGCATCATCAACCCGCTTTACGTCTACCGATAAAACTGCATTAAATAATTAACAGCCTTTCAAAAATGGTCAAATATATATTTTTCCAAATATTCGATTACAATTGTGAATAAAATCAAATAATTGATTTTAAGTAATTTTCAGCGACTGATGCTGATAGATTAATGTATGAAAAGCCCGTGCGCGAACTGACGTCACTTAGTAACCCCCATAACAGAAAAGATATCTGCACAACGAAGCGATCGATCCTTACGTTAGATGGTAGCTTGTTGCCGCATATTTAAACAGGCATTGTCGTGTGGTCTGTTAACATCCATGAAACCGGTACATTGTAGCCATTTTGTTGAAGAATTATTCAGTCGGAGCTATGCTTTAGCTAAACATATATGATTTTTTGTACATGTCTGGTTATTCACCGGTATCATTGTTTGGAGTGTTAAGAATGGTTTTTGGATGTACGTGTTGGTAGTGATTTCCTGTGGATCAATCGCTTTATGTCCAATGAATATATGATAATAACAATTTTGGATTGTACTTAAAAATATATCAATTCGCCGCATTGTTCATATTTAACCCATTCCATCTCTTTTGAGCTTGGACTGTTCTTGTCAAGCTCAGGGGTGGAATTTGTCATTCGTTTGAGGAATTTTTTTATTAAAGACGGTATAAAAAATGGGGTGTACTATGAGCGCAGAGGATAGGGCGGCACTGGAGAGAAGCAAAGCTATTGAGAAAAATTTAAAAGAGGATGGAATACAAGCAGCCAAAGACATCAAATTGTTGCTTTTGGGTAAGTCATTAATCAGTTATTGATCTTGATGAAGCGATAGATTGGGAAATTATCAGATATTGGTGCTATATTGCTTACATTTAGGAATCTGATTTATGCATGTAGTGGACGCCATTTTGAATTGTGTGGAAACTATAATATTAATTATGAAGAACCGATATTATTGATGTATTGTATCTAAATCTGACTGATGTGGATGTTGTACTGTAATATAATCGTGCACTCGTTCAAATAAATATAAATTTGTTAATATTTGATGTTTTGTGTTTTGACAGGGGCTGGTGAATCAGGGAAAAGCACTATCGTTAAACAGATGAAGTAAGTCGTAATGATATATTAACATGAAGGGATAAGGAGGAAACTCTACGGATTTCCTATCAAATCTGGGGCGCTACTAAGGGAAATGTTTAAAAATGTCTTAAGTATTTATAAATAATCCTCTTAATGTTGTTTAGACTAATGACCTCAGATTGTTCTCACGCTAGGGTGACTTAGATACAGACATAGTCTGCTGAAATTTTAACTTTTTTTACACAGGTATATCAGTTCAGAGGGGTAGTAAATACATTTGGCCTCTACACATGAATCATATTTACTATTAGATTTAACTGTTTATGATTTCTAATGTTAAACTCTCAAGTAGAAGTGGTAACACTTCCCGTTGACCAAAGGCGCCATTAACAAGTTGAAAACAGATATGTTGACAAGATAGTTGATTACAGGCTATAGGTTTTACCTCATTATATGTTATTCTTTATTACAAGTGGTATAAATTTTGACCCTAAATTTCTTATGTATTTGACATCAAACAAGTACTGTGAAGGTGTGCACAATGACAATGTTTTTGTTTGAGGGTGTCTTCCTGGAAAATGTGTTTATGACAAAATTTACGTGTATGTATAGAAAAGACACTTAAATATGAAAAATTAGAGTTGCAATCAACTGTATAGTGAAATTCTTAACAAACCACGCGATTTCTAAAACGAACCCCTTACAATCAACTACCCAGACTTACTAGAATCTAAAATGAAACATAAAACCTGTGTAAACCAGACCCCGAATGACCCAGAAATCTTTTTTTTAAAACTAACAACGTTCTAAATATCAATTATACTACTTCGGATATATTTGAAACCTGTATACATTAAATATTGGCATATCACAGTTATCAGATCCAAAAGGTGTAGTATAAGAAATATTTCCCTTGTATAGTCTTTCCACTCAGTCAAAAGCATATATTTTTTTAGAATTAGCATATATTACATACGGTTTGACTTATAGCTACATGTTAATAACAGATATTTAGGGGTTAAGGTAAGTCGTGGTACATGTATATATTAAAATTTGGGACCATTTCTGTGATTTAGTCATCAAACGATTAATACATATGATTGTAGGTAGGCTGTGCATTTACAATCCAAAAAAAATCTCTTAATTTTTCATATGCTCCGAAACTCGAAACTATCCACGTTGAAAAAGCAAAACAGCTTAGCTGTTGAATTTGGCTGACCATCTAGTCAATTAGAAAATGTGTCCATGCTCCAATATGAAGTGTGGAATCCATTATTGGAGCATTTGGTTTAAAGTGCATTTAATGTTTAAAATGAATAAGACTGTCTGCTGGATGAGAAAATACGTGCCTTAAGTATTGTAAGTGATAAACTTCTTAGTTGCTTTTTATTGTTTTGTTGCACTTAAAGAGGGTATCCCCTCTTTCACTGTTTGTCAAAGTTTAAAAATATAGCCTACAAAATGAGCCTATCAAATCCTACCACTTGGAAATTAAGAACAGCTGGATTCCGAGCGTAATACTACAAATAAAAGTGTTTGTATCAGCGTTTAATTGATCCATGTTAAACACAGACTTGTACACATTGTCTATTTTAATTGGTTTTCAATATTAGAACGAAATCATGTGGTTGCATTAAAAAAAAAAAATATTTTTAACTATTGCATAAGCTGTAAGTGCTTCTAGTAAACAGCGCTTTTCTATTGCACACTCATAAACACACAAAATCATACTATGCATGGACAATCCATAAATTTTCCCAGAGTTTAGAACTTTTGCCCAATATCATATACATTTGAAAATATCGTAATTTATGTAAGTTTCAACATTGGTTCGGATAAGACCAGTTGCTGAATTGTATACACATGGATTGAAAATGGGTGAAAGTACAATACAAATGTATTAGTTTTGGATCTTTACGAGTGCAGATTAAACAGGTGTCCGTTACACTCAGGTGTCATATCATACATTATTCCGGAACACTCAGGTGTGTCAAATCAAACATATTCCCGAACACTCAGGTGCCATTTCAAACATGATTCAGGAACACTCAGATGTCAAATAATACATGATTCGGGAACACTCAGGTGTCAAATCATACACGATTCGGGAACACTCGGGTGTCAAATCAAACATGATTCAGGAACACTCAGATGTGTCAAATCAAACATGATTCGGAAAGACACGTGTCAAATCATGTGTGATTCGGGAACAGTCGGTATCAAATCAGACATGATTCGGAACCACTCAGATGTCAAATCATATATGATTCGGGAACATTCAAGTGTCAAATCAGACGATATTCGGATGTACAAAAAATCTGTCTGGCAAAATCAGTTCTGCAATACTGAGGAGTCGGGGAATATAGGTTGTACTGTAGTATGACTGAGAAATCATTTCTTGTGTAGATTCTCCTCTAAACATCAAAAGAGAATTTTTCAAGTGTTGAATCTATATACGACAAGTACTCTGAATAAGTTGTGTTTGAGGATTGTTAGTACACTAGTAGTTTCACTTAGGTTTTTTACTTAATTTTAATAAAGAAGACTACATGCCGAATTTACTTTGCAACAAAATCTTATTTTACAGATCGAAATGTTTTAACACGAGCGTTAGCCGATAAGAAATTTCTTCCTTGTGACAGGAGTAGGATATTGTTCTGTAGTATAAAGGGTATTGTATTGGCTTTCTAAATTTGGAAATAATTATGTATTGGGTCAAACATTCACATAGTATTTAAAAACTTGTCACCAATAGTTTATCAAAAGGGAAGAAGAAAGATTCAACACAAAAAATCTCACATCAATTGTAACATTTATGATATCAGGTATCTTAATATCAGCCGGAAGATTTACTTTATCTCCCTAGACCTTTAAGGAAGCATCAATGTCTCGTGATCTAACTTTAAATTCCCGATGATTCAAAGACAAGGTTACAAAATAAGCAGTATGTTTACAAATATAGACAAGTGCTAAGTTGGATGAATAATACCAAAACCAATTGATAGAGGAAGCAAGCTCCTGTGGATGGGGCATACACAAATTAAATATTTTCACATAAATTGATCAAATAAGTTTTGTGAGAGAATCTGAATCAAGCCTTCACATGATTTTCATGTGAAATATTAACACGAACTATGTTAGCCTGTTTCAGACGCAGATCCAAGGACGGGCGTGTCGGGCGTACGCCCCTTCCCTTGGGAGGAAAAAAATCTTGCATGAAATCTTGATTTTTCACAAATTCCTGGCATTAATTTCTATTAATACCCATCCAAGCTGAAATCATAGATCCGCCCGTATGTGTGGACTTTTTTAGTCATTCCGAAATAACATGACCGTTCTAAATTGTCTGGTGCAAGGTCGAGGTGACGGATGTTATGATACACAAAGAGTAATCAAGGGAACCAAGTTTATAGCGGTAATCAAAGGAATGCAATCCAGAGACAAAGACCAGACATGGAAAGTCTATGGAAAATACAAAGTATATCTTTCCCACTATATTTTTTTTCGATTTTCTTAAATTTTGTCTCCCTATTTCCTAAAACGCGTACTTTTACAACTACAATATCGATTTTTAATAAATGCGCGTGTGACTATTACATAGCACGAGTTGAGTTCATTCCGTACGTATCTGTGACAATTGATCATTGGCAATAACTCGATTCAAATTTCTTGATTTTTGAAATAACATTATCGTCCCACCTAACACGTATGTATAAAATGGCATTGGTGTCAAAGGTTTCTCCTTTGTCACAACGTGGTTGCTTTTAGCCTTAAAATAGATACAATATTTTCCTATATTCAATGTACTATTTTGTAACACATTTTTTAAAGAAACGAAACAAAGGATCGATTATTGTGAAGCTAATATACATCAATATGAACTTGATGCCGGGGAAACAGATGTATAATGTTTAATTATGTACCGTTCGATCGATTATCGGTTTTGACATTACCTATTGGTCTGTGGCTATTTGACAAGTTTTTTTTTTTACTGTGGCATTCGTGGTGTCATCACAATATAGAAGAGTAATTTCGCGAGATTAGGCTCGATGCTTGGTTACATTCATAAATGTATTTTTGAACAATATGTATTTAATCGATAAGTCAATTCCGACTTGCAGAGAATATATAATGGACTTTGGAGTACTGCGCCTCTTCATTAATTTGCGATCTTCGTGGTGAAGTTTTAGATATGGTGATTACTTGATCTCAAGAATTGAATGTCTTTGAAATAAGGAAAATCCTTTTTTTTTTTTTTTTGGTTTTTTATTGTCAGGGACTTTACATTACAATTTCTAATATACACTTCCTGTTTACGCGCTGAAGTTGACCAAACTTTTCAAGAACTTCAAGATCATATTCAAAGAAAAAGCCTTTATTTATTTAACATTTGATTATGATAAAAATAGAGTATCGCTTGTGCAATACCATCGAGTCTTTCATAAACTGTATAAGACCTTGTAAACAAATCATACTCTGAGACTTCTAATGTTCCTGCAATCCAATTTACTAGCCGGGATCCAGAGATTTTGGAAAGTTGGAAAGGGGGATTTCAGGGGAAAAATGCGGAGTCTCAGATTAAGATTTCTCATTTTTGCCCCAAATGATTTTTTAACAGAATGGGAGGATCTACCCCGGGACTTCCAGGGCCCACCACTGTTAATATACCCCTACACAATAGAATGATTTAGACAAATCATATTGTACATTTGATGCTTTAGAGATAGCATCCAAAATTTGTATTAATTTCTACTCCTTAGTCGTCGGAATTCCGTTTGTTTGACACCATTTTATGGTACAAAATTCGGGAATTAGGGACAAAGACGTATGCAAAGTTATTCGCCCAATTAACTGAACGTTCAAATATCTACCATTTAACAATGGAACTCGGATGTCTGGTGCCATTTCAGAACTTCGATGAGATACGGAATAAAATGTATATTGAATAACTGTGCATTTCCTTTAAGTGGCCTGAAATCGATCGGTTGATTTTTCCTAAACAACAGATAACTTCCAAGTCAAATGAGCAAAGGAGCAAAAAGTGAGATCGGAAGCAAGCTTCGTATTGAGTTCCAAAGTAAATCAATTTAGTTTTTGCTTTGATGCTGAATTTCTTGATGATTTTGCACCAAGATGAAGTCGGACTTCTGATTCATGTGAATGTGACGTGATTACATCGTGATTGTTGATGACATAGTCTTCATTAATAGTCATGTTAATGACAAAAACACCAGTTTATGGTCGATAGTTGTTTGCTTTAAATAACAAACAAAAAAAACCTTGGTTCAATGGGTATTTGTTTAATAAGCAGAATATTATAGCTTCTGGAAAACAACTCGATTGTACACATGTTTTGCCGGCGAAAAATAAACACTTATCATATTTAGACATAATGAACAGTTTTATGTATTAGAACAACGTATCTTTCCACAAGCTTCGTCCATGCCTTAGACACTATGCACAAACAAGCAGAGACCTACCAAGAAGACAAAAATTACTCAATTTGCCGTTTAAGATTCAGAAAAGTCCTGCATGCTGTCATTATTAAAAGAGAGAGGACATCAACATATACCACTTAGCATGGCTTAAAGCCTTGCCATTCCCTTCGGTTCCAAATTGAATACTATATGATGATTATGTAATCCTGCACGAGACTAGGTATGTTATGTTCGTGCACGTGATTGTCCTCAGCTGTCTATTCACTCGTTAGTTTCACGACAAATGGTGTATTACTATCAACCTTGTTATTGAACAATTGCCATAGGTACGCCTTTAAGAAAACTAGTATCTGATTTACAACCGAAAAATCTTGATTTTTGACAGATATTTTTTTGGTGGTGAATAGATGTAAAATGGCTAGATATCGCATTTTATCGAGAAATTTTCTAAAATTGGACCCCCTCTTCTCCTGATTGAAATGTTTTGTTAATTTATTGGGGATTGAGAAAAAAATTGCAAATAATACCCAAGAATCCCCATCTACAGTTTCTGGACCAGTGCCTGAATCGCAGTTGGCTCTGTTGTGTAATTCTTCGTTAACCCCACTTCGCATTCTGATGATGGATCTGGAATTATACTCATTGGACAGTTATGGATAATATTTAAAGTTTGCAGAAAAAGTATGCAATAGTATTTAGGAAACTTTTATGAACCATTTTATACAGATTTAAAATATGCTTTGTTCCATTTATTTGGTACATATATCGACCAGGAGGATACATACGGAGGCAATATGGGCAACTTGTTGGATTTTTTTTCTAGAATGGTAGAGAATGCACGGACTGATGCAGATATTTTGAAAAAAGATGTTTCAGACTACTATTTTCTCATTTTTGTCCAATTTTGTACGAAATTGACGGAGTTTCTCAACAAAAGGTGGATCGAGCCCCTTGACCCGCCACTTGAGTAACAATGGCTGCAATATAGAATAGCTAATATAATTATATTTTCTTTGCATTCACATGGGTTCAACAATAAGAACTTCCTCTTTTGTTAAAAAGTGAGTGATAATAGCTAGGGCCCTCTCTTTCTGGATCCAATTAACTTTCGATTATCTCTGAATTGGCACCTATATCTTCCCTGAACTACATCATTTAGTTCCGAATTGAAAGCATATAAGTATCATGAGCACAATCTATATTATACTCAATGCACATTTTGGTGTGCTATTCTTTTCAATTATTTTTTTTTAAGAATTCTATTTCAGTGTTGCATAATTCGTTTAATTTCTTTTTGTATTATATTTCACCCAATCTATTATCTTCTTGATAAAGATATCTATAAACAGCTTTGGCGATAGCTAATTTTACATCTTCTAAACTTAGCAATATAGTCCTATTTTAAGATTTCATAATATTTTCCCTGGTTTCTAATAAAGATGGAACTTAAATAGTGTAATTTCATCAGCGCCTTAAGAGGTCATAAAATCCAAATAAACTAGATTTCCTATTTTGAGGACGCTAATTAACTTCGATAAAAAAAAAACACGGAATAAAACTTTAATAATCCTCTATGATTTCTTGGTTCAAATGACAAACATAGTTGTTTTGATATCTAGTCTTATTCGTTTTCTTATCTTTTCTTTTTAAAAAAATAAAAGTGATTGATACGGAATTAGAACCGTGTACGATTTATAGTTAGTATTGGAATTTCCGGTCCTCGTACGAAGTGCATGGAGTGGATTAAACGAGAGAATAATACCCATTGGAGGACCCAGAAATGACATTTATATGTTCAGGACTGTGCATTACAACATAGGTGTTGTGATTCGGAAATGTGGAGTCAATATTGAATTACGTGTAACAAAGTATCCCATTGTCGAGGCACAAAGATTGTTTCCGATTACTCCCCCGATCTGTGACCATGATTAATTAGTTACATTTTCTTTGTTATCTTTTCAATGAATAGTAAAATAAAAACTGACCAAAGCAGTTTTCATTATATATAGAAAGCTGAAAGAAATTGAGGGTTTTTTGTGCATTAAATCTTAATTTTACCATAGACGTGTTGTTAAATTTTAATTACAGGTTTATGATTTTCTAAAAAAATTTTTCCAAAATATTCTAGCCTTCTTTCCTCTGCCTCAATTCTATTTATACCGCCCTTACTTGAATCCTGGATACACCCTTGTAATTGCCTCTGGCTTTAATTGTTGCAGTGGACTAGTATACTGAATCTTTACCAGAAACCTAGAGGGATTATGATGCATACTATTTCGTCTGGTTGAATTGACAATTTCTGGTAAACTACCAGCCAGTCTCTGCAAACCAATATTTAACCTCTACATTTAATCTGAAGATTTGAATTTGATATAAATGGTTTGAAATTACAATGTTGAATGATTGCTGTTATATTAAGTAGTAATTCAACATTGACCTTTGAAGTCTTCTAAGGTGGGGTTCTAGTATTAATCTATTTATGAATCATCAGACTTGGGTGGTGCATTTTCAGGTGTGCAGCTCCTACATTGAGGTCTTGTTGCTGTGATCCCCTTAAAAAGATATTATGTTTTTAGTGTGAGTTATGCCATTTTTTTCAGAATTATCCATGAGGGTGGTTTCACAAGTGAAGATAACAAACAGTATAAGCCAGTTGTATACAGTAACACAATCCAGTCCCTAGTGGCCATCATTAGGGCTATGGGAACACTTAATATTCCATTTGGAGAAAATGATAGAGAGGTAAGACTTACATGTAGGACAAGGTTGCTAAACTATGGGTCTACTTAAGAATCATGCAGATAGTGAGAATTCCACCTCTTTCATCATCTCATATAAATGTATCTAGTAAATCCCATTAGTAGTTAAAGAACCATAAATAGAAGTAAAGGGGGTTAGGAAAAAAAAACATTGTCTGGTTCTGTGGTGATCTGTGGTAAAAATAAATGATAATAAATACCTTCCAATGGAATTCAGATGACTTGACATGATAACTAATTTCAATACTGTAAGCTGGGAAATTTTCATGTTTTTTTCTCTGTGGTTTTTTTGATCAATCTACTTTCACACAATTTTAAATTCATGATCTTTCCCTAAATTGTACTATAATGTTCTTTGAAAAAAATATTCACAATAGCTGACTTTTGCATTACAGCACTTACTGCAAACAAAAATAACATTGTAGCAAATAAAGTCCTGGTTTATATATCTATTCCAGACATAGATTTCACAAAAAGTCGTAAGTGTGAAATTGATTGTTAAATATGACGTCACAATAATATTTTAGGTTGTGATGTCATTTAATACTTATGATCAGTTTTGCACTTACGACTTTTTGTGAAATCAACGCCAGTCCTAAATACAAAAGTGATCTGTATTTTATCATAATTGTGACGTTATGTAAAGTTTTAATTTGTTGAAAATTTGGGCAACTTTTTGCCTAATACATTAACTACATGATTCTTGGGTGACCCTAAATCATACTTTCTTGTAACTAGACAAATTGCACAAACTTCAAAAGTGTGATTTTCCTTAAAGTCAACCGTTTGTAGCAGATTGACTGTCCAGTTTTCTTATTTGATCAGTGATAGCAGGCAAGGTAAAATCTGTGGCATTTAATGAAACTGGAAGTAGGGCTGTGGAAGGATGGCCATGAGGGTGGTTTCACAAGTGAAGATAACAAACAGTATAAGCCAGTTGTATACAGTAACACAATCCAGTCCCTAGTGGCCATCATTTGGGCTATGGGAACACTATGGCAAGCTAAAGTGGGCAAAAATGAGCATTTACTAATATTAAAAAACGATTTTTTAATATTACAAATTCATTTTCTAATATTACAAATTAGATTTCTTATGTCACAAAACACTTTTTTAATATTAAAAATTCAATTGAATTTCTTATATTAAAAATCTATTTTTGAATATTAGAAAATGGATTTGTCGTATTCAGTTGCGATTTTTTAATATTAGAAAATAATTTTGTATTATTAAAAAATGTGACTGATTTTCTAATATTACAAATTCATTTTCTAATATTACAAAATGTGTGATATTTTATAATATTACTAAATCAGGAATTTATAATATTAGAAAATGAATTTTTAATATTGCAAAATGAATTTTTAGTATTACAAAATGAATTTTTAATATTAAAAAATCTTTTCTAATATTAAAAAAATGATTTTGTAATATTAAAAATTCATTTTCTAATATTACAAAATATTGATTTTTGTCCGCTTTGGCTTGCCATAGAACACTTAATATTCAACTACCTAACTTGTAGTACATAGTGGTATATAAATAGCTAATTAATTGACTTGGCTAAAACCATCAATTTTTTAACAGAATTGGTTTGTCACATGGCGGTTGAAGTGAGGTCTAGGATTCTAACCTCTTCAGCAAAGGTATAATTTTGAGATGTGAATTATGCTCACCTGATGCAGGGCCATATACAGCATTCATGCAAGATTATAATGTTGATGCATACACCTTCGTCTGTCCTGATGTCAAATTCAGCTTTTTTCGGAAAATCCATTGTATAAAACACATCAAGAAAGACCCTTACTTTCATCAGATTTTGGAAGATCCCATAACGAGGGCATTTCTCCTTCTACAAAAAAATGTCTTGTTACACAACTTTGTAGTTAGGTTGAACCAAGAACAACATAAAATTCATCCGAAACTAAAGTTGAAATAACATGTTATAAAGTCGTATGCAAATAAATTGATAAAATTTTTCAAGAACATTTTTAATACAAGTACTATCAGAATATATTTTAGCAGAATTTTAAAAATTCTCATTGTATGATCTCCCTGCTCATCCCCCCTTAATTTTCTTTTTTAACAAAGCATGCAGTTCTCTAGACAATCCAATGAAACTGAAGCATTGTATAAATAATACCAAGTACAAAGACACTGTTTGATGTTAGATAATACAGCACAAATTCCAGAAAAAAGTCAAAATCAAAGAGATAGTCTAGATTTTTGGTGATTTATTTTTAGTGCTTAATGAGAAAACGCTCCTACTCACTCCATCTATAGTTTTAAGTTGAAAAAGAGGCTTAAATATATGGTTAATACTTGACTTTGATGTTTTCCAGTACTTAACTATGCTTGAAGATGTACCCTGTATTATTTGGCTTAGAGAAGGGAGCTATTCTTCCTTTTATCCATTTTTAAGATTCTTAACTACATCATTACTGTTGCAACCGTTCAATTCAAGGATGGGTGTACAGACTTTGGCAATTTTGATTTCAAAAAAAAATTTGCATAAAATCCTGATTTTCACTTTTCAAATCTGAAAAGTTTGCACCTACTACTTTAAAAAAAGATTGTGGGTAACTGGTTATTGACTTAAATTGTCTCTTTTTCAAAGTATAGCAGCAACATCTATTTGTATTGAGCCAACACGCCTCAACTCTGGAATCTATTTTTAGCTATTTGAGAAATCAATACAGTACTGTGTTTATTACAACAAGTAGTTTTATATGTGTGTCTTCTGAGGGATAATCAATAACTGATTCTCTGTAGCTGTGTGCAGGGTGAAGTCTTCCAATATTGATGCACTACAACTTCTAAAACCATCTTTGAATCTGAAATGGCTCTGTTTTGAGAGGCGTTTTATGTTTCAGGAGGGAGGCTCTGAGGATTATTGGGTTTTATCATATACAGTCTGGAATTTCCAATATTGGTTGAATATGTGGTTCGATATACTGCATCGGTTTTTTTATGTCTGGCATGACATGTAGACATTTTATAGGACTTTCAGGGGCGTAGTTTGAGTTCATTACAAGATTACTTTTACAAATTGATCATGGCTTTGTTACAACAATCGCCAATAGTTCATTTACGTGAAAAAAGGGGGAATAATTTGTTGCTTTGACTCAGTCTGAAATGAATGTATGAATATGCAGTCAGTAGTTGTATTGAAGGGGCCCCATAAGTACTGAAGGGTAAGGCTTATATTCTTGGTATTGATACTTTCATTTTTACAGTGAAAGCTGTCTTTACTGATTTATAAATAAACCAAATACCTATCTATACCAAAAACAGTTTTATGTTTATTCACACAATACTTGACAAATATAGTAGCATCCCTTATAGATCAAGATTTTCAGTATTTTAAAATTGCAATCTCTTTCATGTCTTCTTCTTTTAAATTTTGGATCTTTTAAAGATTAATTTTAATCAATTCCATTGTAATCATTACAGATTTGTAAAAAAAATGCATCTCTTCTACAAACCTGATGAAGATTTCCATTTTTTCCATTTTGACATGTTTCAATACTAATGTACATTATATGAAGTCCCAAATCTTCAGTGGGATTAAGGTACTTGTGTTAGACCCCAATCATGCTTGTTTAACTCAATCGGTTTTAAGTTCAGTTTATAACTAAGAAATTTCTTAGTTTTGTAAGTACATGTAAATGGTAGCTGTTCAAACTTTTGTTTTCTAAAATTTTAAGGAAAAATATGGCTGTGTGCAGGACTTTGACATTTGAAATTTTTGCATGGATTTCTATATTAAAAAAATTACATTGGTTATGCCAAAAAAAAAAGATGAAAAAAGAAATATCAATTTCATTTCAACTGTACTTTGCCTTTTATTTGAGGAAGTTCAATCCTTTGGATTATTGAAATTCTGGAGAACAATACTCAATGAGTCATGGAGCACATTGATTAGATATCTATTCCATACCAATCAATTCTCTGATGCAAGTTTCAAAAGCCTTGTAAACATTTACTAGTAGTAATAAAAATTTATATAGGAAAAAAATTACTTATTTTTGCATCAAGTTGGGCATGAGCAAACAGAACCAACTGTGGAGAAATGTTATTAACAAATTATTTCCTATATTTGGCCTTTGCGTAATCTCTATGCATTGTTATTGTTACCTGGTTAAAAAAATTAGGTAACTTCCAAGTATAAAGCTTTCATAACATCATAATTTCACTTTAGAACTATGCTACAGAAGAGCATTATTGTTTTGTCTTTGCAACTTTGGATCAGCTTAATCTTGTACTTTTGGGAAGCCAAACCACCCACTCAATTTCTTCATACTTCAAAATTCAGGTTAACCTAAAAGTATTCAATTATTGACAGTTGTGAAATAAGTCCTGACTATAGGTCTGCTGTCATGATGCTTTATGGATACAGCCCTTCTTAGGCAAAAAAAGATAATATTCTTGTTTCCTGCTACCAGCAAGAAAAAATAGGATAGATAGAAAGGGAAATTATTTTCTTTCAAAAACATTTTACATTGAGTTGATTGAGAAACAATCTAGACTTTTAACAGTGCTTAACCCAAAATGGCCAAAAAATGATTAGGGTAGGCAAAAAAAAATAGGATTGGTAAGATAGCAGGAAACAGACATACTAATTTTTGCTTTACAATAGACTTTAGACACAGTTTGCTATAGATCATATTGCCCTCCTTATTCAATACAGCAAATCTTGTCTAGAGTTATTTATTGATATGTGATCACATGGTAGGTAGTGACTCAGGAGTATTGGCAGTGGGCAATATTCGACTCCCAGTCTTTGTCAAGTTCTGAAAGACAATACTTAACATTTGGACTAGAAAAGTGATATGACTTACTGGTCTGAATTTGATTTTATTGGACCTTGCAAGCAAATTAGTCAAAGTTTTGAAACAATACAGGACTTCTGGTTCAAATGCAATATTTCCAGTTCTGGCTGTTAGACCTACAAACTTAGCCAAGACTGGGGGTTTAACTTCAGGAACTATATCACTGAAAAGCTGCTTTTATTTAAAAAAAAAATGTGATTAATATATTTCGGATCATAAAGTATTAATTGTGAAATGACTTGTAAGAATATTTTTGGTTCAGAATTCACTTATTGCTTTCTTGCCAATTCAAATTTAATTTTTCATGGACTTTACTTTTGAGAGGTCACATTATTGTTTAAATATGATGAAATTTCCTGCACATCTATATGATATTGGTAATGATCAAGTACTTTTGATATGTTGTACCTTAAACTTCTTTTTTTTTTTTGCTTCATTTTGGTGATCTGTTTCAATGAAAAGCAAAAAATAAGGCCAAATAAAGAAAATATGTATGGTTCTGGTCTCTTGTCCAACCAACTTTAGCTTTTACTGCCGAATTCTTTTGCCAAATGAAAAAATAAAGTAATAATGATAAAAACTGACCAACTGCAGTTTTCTATTCACTTCCGAATTTTAAAGGCTCAGAGCTATCTCTACCGTTACTAGGTTCAGTCACCATGGTAACAGGAGGATTAAGATTTTGAAACACAGAACTTTGGTTCATATTGAGGTTAAAGGCAGTGTTAATTATTGAAAAATTACTACAACTTGCAGTGTGAACAGAAAAAACAAATCCCTACTTACCAACCCTGTTTTTCTCTGAGGTAAGAACCACTGATATTTTTTTATTTGCCCTTACTACATGTACATGATAGGTTTATTTTTTATGTTAATAGACAACCAACAAAGAAATTTGACATTATTGATATTCTTTTGGGCTTTAATATTAACCAAACACACCATTTTTCAAGCATACTGAAAACATTATACAAAAATTTTGTTCATTTCTTCTGATGCAAGCTCTGGTAAAATATGTTTACATAGAAAGAACCCCTGAAAAATTCTCTGTTTATTCTGCAATATACAATACAAGGGAAATTTTATAACAATAGAAACAGGCTAAAACCCTGAAACAAAAAAAAATATGTATTTCAGATTTTTTCAGAACTTTTTTCTGTTGTATAGCAGCAGCTGGAAACACACTATTTCTTTGCCCTTTGTAACAATATTTTTTAAATGAAAGATTTTTTTTAACAATACTAACAGTGAATGGAGATTCTGGATCCTGGTCTGGACCTCGAAACATGGTCCTAAAAAAAGTGTGTTTGCATTGTGTGGTTATTTGTCCTAATTATGATGCAACAAAAAAGAGACTTATTTTTGGAATGAGTTTTTATACTCAGACAAGCATGAACCTACCATGTAAAATTTCAGGAGTTAAATATTTAAAGTATACATTCATGTTCGTTGAAAAAAAAATGTTTAGGCTGAACACTTGAGTTTTTGACATTTTCACTCATTCATGCCTTTGTCGTATACTTAGAGATTATTTTCCAAGTGTTGTAAAATATTTAATAGGATGAAGTTCATTACTTTTTTATATAGACTTTCACCCATTACTTACGCAATATTTGTTTAAGCATCCATGCCACAAGATTTTAAATAGTCCAAGTAAAGCCAGAAGTTATACTGCCATGACCAGTAAAATCAGGCTTGTAATATATGTCCTGAAATTCAAGTTACAGCCCAGTTATAGGGGAAACATATTAAAAAGTAACTAATCTTGATAGTATTTAATCATTTCATTCTGAAATCTAAAAACAAACAAATAAAAAAGTGACTCCTTCCAGGACTACAGTTCCTCCAGATCCATGGTTACAAACAGTAGGTACAAAACAGAAGATTCACGAGACTTAAATAATTTATAGCTAGACCAATTATCCTATTTTTTGTTTAGAATTTTAAATTTTGTCCTAATGAGATGAAATACCTATTCATTAAAACTAGGCCCTTAGACTAATTAGCCGGTAATGACTATTTACAGAGGCTGAATTTACCTTCGGTTTTTCGTTAATACCTATCTTTGTACTTAAGTTTATTAACAATGTATGATAAAATATACTGAGATGTAAATACACAGCATGGAAGAATTGGGATTGATTTTACATATAATGGAGATAAAATTTTTTGTAGGTTTATCTGGTCTGGAGCTGACATGTCAGTTAACTGCTAGTAGACCTTAGTTTGTACATGTGTGTAATTTATATTAAGTTACTTTATTTCCATTATTACAAGGGACTTACCACCTTTATGAACTGATTTTTAGTTGTGTTTAATTGTGTAATATTTTTTTCCACAGTGGCCAGATTTAAAGGGGGAGGGTTGTGATCATGCCAAAGTACTTTAACCCTGCCACATTTTTTTTGCACCTTTCCTAAATCAGGATTTTCTGGCTATCTGTATCATCATGTGTATGTCTTGTTTTGTTTTCACCTTTATTTGTTTTTATGTTACTTGAGTATATACGGGCAACTCTTACGCTGTACCTGTGTATGATGATGTTTTTGGGCCAGCTGCAGCCTGCTCTGTAGTGTGAGGGTTTTCTCGTCATTCATTGGCCTAATGGGTGGCCTTGGCTGACATTTTCATCCAGGTGGGGTTGTTGTCTCTGACATATTCACCATACCTGTTCTTGTTATATTAATTAGACGATCATATGGACTGTCCTATATTTCCTCTGGATTAACAATAAGGAGATTTATATTACTGTCCTATATACGTGTATTTTACTTTGAAAGCACAATGAGATATAAAACTGTGTGTCTTGTAAACTTACTGGCGTTATGGTTCCCCCGTATCACTTTTAGAAGGGGCCGTGGGCCATTGGCCCTTAAAATACACACAAAAATTACCCGAAATGGTAGGGAGGCATGGATCAATGACTCATTTTTTTTGCATCAAAATAATGCATTATTCATATTATTGCCCCTTCACTCATTTCAGAGTTCTGCATACATGTTAAGATTAGAAAAAATACAACCAAGATTTACACAAATCAAAAGATTCATCTATGCTTATTTTGAATGTTACAAGAGACACATAGTTAGATTTGCCAGACTTAAGAATATACTGGTCAACTTAACTGATGTTAAGAGGATTAAACCAGGTCAGACATTTTAAAGGGAGATAACAATATTTATGCCAAAACTGAAAAGCAAAAACAAAAAACCTACTATAAAATACTAAAGTATGTTTAAATTTTAGATTAAAGGAGAAGTTTTTTTTTATTTCTTGATTATAGCATTTGATTAACTATGAAATGAAAAATTTGTGCTTAATTTTTATCAACTTGGATCAATGTCAGCTATTTCAGTTTTCAGAGCAGGAAGTATACATAAGGGTTTAAGTTATAATGTTAAACTTCTTAAGTGTTTAGATGTTTTTAGTGTCCATGTATATTAAATGAATGTATCAGGCACTTACATTCAGTTGTAAATTGCTGAGTGGACATTTTTCACTTTTAATTCATTTACAAATTTGTCTGCATCATAATGTATTCAGGGAGGGATTCAGGATTTGAAATTAGAAAGGGGAGTGGAGGATAATGTTGCCAAACAGAACAAGGCTAAATGTACTCCAGAAGAATTCTTGATTACTTGCCTTGCACAATAAAAGTAGGGGGGGTTATATATGTTTTGCTGACTTAATGTGTTATTCAAATTCACTTACACATTAATTTTCTTATTTTGCCAATTTTCCCCTTGAAATATAGTCTAAAAAGGTCTGGATGTAGAGTAATATATATGGCTAAAGAAAAAATTTATTTCTTATGAACAGGAAATACTTTTCCTCTTTATGCTATGGTTGGTGCAGATAGGAAGAGACTCTACAACCATTTCATTCCTAGACTTTATTAATTCATAGTTAAATTCTAAAAAAATATGTGACAATTTTATTTTTTCAGATGATGACAGGAATGAGCCGTTAATGTGGGATATTTTTATATAAAAGAAATTTTTGGGGGTTAAAAATTCAATTATATAGTATTTTTGCACAGAAAATATAGTCATTAACCAAAAACCGCCCACAAATCTTATGTTTTTTATGTGGGAAATTCTAAATATTTTATTGATTTTGTGGGAGTCTCCCCCTAAATGTGGGATGGTGAACAGGTATCAGGCCATACATTGAAATTCTAACAAGAGATGATAAAAGTATTACATTTATTGTTTCAAGAATTGTATTGGTAATAGCAGCTGTCTATAATAAAACTTTGATAAAAAGATTTTACCAGTGAATAGTGCTTTGTATTCAAGTTGGCCCATTGATTGTTGCTAAAAATAGATTTTAAGCTTTTGATGTTTTGAAGATTCATAAACATTATAAGGAAGTCTGGCTTGATATATGTTTATACCAAACCAACCTGTACTTTAGAGAGTAAAAGAATCCAAATCAGTCAAAAGTTTTGTTAAGTGTGGGTATCAATCACATGGCAGATTGTCTAATTACTGCTGGATGAAATTATTGAACAAAACCTCATTATAAACATTATTGAAGTTTTTGACAAAGATTAAACATGAAATTCAATAAAGTATATAAAATTATGAGTTATTGAAGTAATTTTAATGGGAAAATTTTAAACTGATCCAAGTTAACCAAACACTTTGGAACTATTCTGTCGATATCATAAAATCAATGTCACTATTGACTGTTGGGAAAATTGACAACTTAGTTACCATGGCAACCACTACACATTGAGAAAAAAATCAAAATCAGGTGAACAAGTTTGTATATACATTTCTCAATAATGGTTTGTATAATTGCTATAAATATGATTAGTTTTGTCCAGAAAATAACCAGAGATTATTCATTCATTTTTAGTCTATTTATATTAAAAAGAAATCTAGTTACATGCGAAATGTGAATGATAATTACAAAAGGTGATAAATTGCTGGTTTTATGTGAGAGTTATTCAGGTGAATGTTTGCATGTGTTTGGATTATTTGGACTGTTGTTTTCATAGTTATGTAGATTTGTTTAATGATGAAGCCTAATTTAAATTAAGTGACTTGATAGTATACATGTAATAAATCAGTGTGTGTATGGTTAGTTTTATGTTTGGAGTGTTAATGTAATTCACCTTTCTTAGATATTTAAAATGCCTTGGATAGCATAGAAAGTTCAAGATTGTCAAGTGCACTTCCCCTTCTAAAGACCTGAAGCTGCCTTCTATTATTTCTTCATATTTAGATTTTGATTCCATTTTCCTTGTTATTAGGTCTCTCAAGGAGAAGGATGGTCTAGTAACCAAGTAATCACATTTTTTTTTCAAGTATAATCATTTATTCATAAATATTTGTTATTGTAATCAGAAATGATATTCTTCAGTAACCAGATACTATCCTGGATAATCATACTCTAAAGTATTGGTCTAGTTATCAGAAAATCACTTAAAAACCATTGTCTCTCTTGTCAGTGTTGTTTTAATGCTGGTCTTTTTTCTAACATTATTATCACTTTAGTGGAGTTAGAATAATGAGACTCCCTGATTTTCATTAAATTCATTTTTTAAGAGTTTGCCATCTCTTAAATTTAAATCAAAGTAAGGCATCCATAGACTTTTGGAAGGATTTGTTCTTACTCACAATTTGAAGTTCAAAGGGTTCTTGAAATATTTATTCTTTATTTTGCTATTGTTTTCTGGGATTGATGGAACCTCCATGAAGGGACCTCAGTAGAAGTCATGTAGGAAGGTAAGGTATTCATTGCATGATTTGTACCAGTTAATAAGACCCTTTGACAAACTATTACAGTGAGTACAGTGATGATGTTCATGGGGAATGGTTGTTCTTTCCATTACAGTAAGTACAGTGATGATGTTCATGGGATACGGTTGGTCTTTCCATGATTAAATGACAATCACCCGATGAACTGCCTTGGGTAGTACACTGGACAATTGACAAGGAGATTTAAACTTTCTACCTGACATAGATTCGTAAACCTATGGAAAAATAGAAAGTTTAAATCTCCCTTTAATATGCATTTTAATCGCTGTAACTATGATGTAGCATTTAACTCAAGTGTGATTGTATATTATCTTTGATTTTGAAACATTTTTTTTCTTTTTCAGTCTGATGCAAAGTTAGTTTTAGATGTGATAGCACGTATGGAAGACACTGAACCATTTTCTGAGGAGCTACTAGCTGCCATGAAAAGACTGTGGGCTGACACTGGTGTACAAGAATGCTTCGGAAGATCCAATGAATACCAATTGAATGATTCAGCTAAATAGTAAGTAACAAGAAAGCCAAGGTATTATTAGGTACAAGCTCCACACAACTGTAGTCCTCTCTTACCCACTGCTGCAGATAGGCCTTTTGAAATTCTCAGACAGTATTCAAAACAAGTGTTGCTTGACAACCGGATGAATGTAAAATCATCAATTTTTTCCTGAAATTGCAGGATTCTTGAAATTTAGGAGAGGACTGTCTGCAGCCTCTTGACTGAGTTTCAAACACCAGACACTGTTAGTGCTTGGACTTGCACCAAGGGTAGTACATTGAAAACTGTCTAAAGCAAATCATTGATAAATGAGAAACTTATGTAAACCAGTCCTCTTATTTCAAGAATCCTGAAATTTCAAAAAAAAAGTGATGATTTTACATTCACCCAGTTGTCAAGCAACACTTGTTATAAAGTCCATTATCAGTGTCAATGTGTTTTGAACTTGTATAAATAAAATACTTCTCTTGAACAAACAAAACCTTTGGTCCATAAAGGGTTAGACTGTTTTGACAGTGTTTTCCATGGACCATTTTTGTGAAATATTTGTTTATTGAGGTATCTTTAGTCTGAGAGTTCCCTGTATTCTAAATACGAAAATCAGGATGCAGCTTACTGTTAACTTCTCTTTCATAGAAATGGTAGTCATATGACCAATAATCAGCTATACCATGTATTTACATCCATTATACATTCCTATTTTAAAACATGAAGTTATTTTGCATTTAGCCATAAAATCAACTCTGAAAATGCAGTCTATAGACTCATCAAGGAAACTTATTGATTTAGGGAGAATAAACCTGTGACTGACTGTAGTGCTCAATAAATGCATCGTCAGCAATATTTTACAGTAATGTAGAGATACATACCACCAGAATTTCTTGCATGTTTTAAGCTATACTATCACTGCTGGCTCTAAGGGAGTGACCTTATCTTTACAAAACTCATAATTATAATGTTTTGTCTGTCCACCCACAAGAAAGCTAAACATTAAAAAACAGTATTGGGTTTGTTGAAGTCAATAGAATATAAATATTGATAAAGTAATTGCTTCTACAACTGGTTTACTCTTAAGCAAAGTTAGATGTAGTGAATAAATACACATTCTCAGAAATGAGTCATTTTTCTCTACTATAAATATGCACTGCTTCAAACAGAAGTTAATCATTAGTCTATAAATATCAAAGTTCAAGCTGCTTTTAAAGCAGATATGCTGTGCCAAAGTGCATATGATTATTTAAGTATTTCTAGTCAATCTCCTATAATCTCATGAGTGAGTGTGTGTGTGTTTGTGTGTGTAATGACTTTTAATTATTGTGGAAATGTCAGTTAATTTAAATTTAAGCAGGAGATGACTTAAGCTTTTGCAGAAATCTGCATATAACAATTATTTTGTTGTTTCAAATTACACGAACAAAACTAATTCAGCTGACTAGGTTGGAAATGACAAACAAGCTTGTGAGTGGACTGGAAAGGAGATAGGTATCATTTCCACTTTACTCCATCCTTACTTTCCTCTGATATATACAATACCCATCTCATGACTACTCCAAGTGCCTGCTCCCCAAGTTCCTGGGACCAACCCCCCTCATTCTTACTTCCTGCCCCTGTCTACTGGTCAAACTTATTGGATAATCTTTCCAGACAATGCTAATCAACATGTTTTAATTGGTTCTCATTCTGATTGCCTCTATTATTAAAATGAAGGAGTTTTTTTTGTAAATGGAATGAAGGAAGCTGCTCTTTTGTTTTGTATTTTAATACCCCTCCCGCCCCTCTCCTAAGGAGAGGATGGTTTTACCCTTTTTGGTAATTCCATCTGTAACAATTTTCTGGCACAGTTTTCTCAGCAACTACTTATCACAGGGGGTTGAACTTTTAATACATTGTACTTGAAGGTATATGGTGGGAAAAATTCATCAACAACTTCCTGTTTACTGAGGACTTTGTTTATTTTCCTTATATTGTGATTTAAAGCAGGGATATCATAAGTGAGCTATCGCTTGCAGATTTTTTGTTTTATATGACATTAGCAATGTTTTTTGAAACACCTATCAAAGGGGGTGTGGGCTGAGAACCTCTTAAAGTGGCCTTTCAGAGCTTTCTAAAGTGTGTTTACACTTGTTGAAGACCTTATGATGACCTCTGTTTAGATTTTAGTAAATATGCACTGGTGCATTTTTTTGCATTTCACCACATCCTTTACTTTTTACTTAGATTGGTCAAATTGGTACAATGTGTCAAGGAGGATAACTCCATTATTATTAAGAATTGTGTTACATTGGATAAATCCTTTCTTGCTCAAAATTATGTGAAGGGTGGTAACTCCATTCTTTGTTCAAAGTTGTTTTAAGTGCAATATTACCATTGTTGTTTAAAATTAGATGCTTCTCATAAGTTCAGATATTAGTGCCAACTGACCATTGTTTAATAATTCAAACACTGATAAATCAAAAATCATTAATGAAATATCTTAAAATAGTATTTGTATGCTGTATAGGCATTAATTGCTTTTGAAGTTGTAGATGTTAAAAAAAATCCTAAGTTTATTTAAATTTACAGATTTTTTAATAATGAAAGTCATTTAAATTCTCAAGGAGTTGGATTTGTTAGATTTAACAATGAAATGAATAGTGAACATTCTGTTTTTATACATGTTACTGTAGAGAGAGTGAAGCATTCATATACATATATTCATATATTTTGAATTGCAGTGAAACTTGAATCCTGAATAATATTGAAGCTTGTTAAACCAGATACTTTTTAAAATATTTAATTGATTCAACCTGGGTAATCCAAACACCTTTCTTTTTATTAGCAGCTTGGTGGGTTTTTTTGTTTGTTTGTTTGTTGGGGTTTAACGTCCGAGCAGCAATATTGCAGCTATATTCAGACGATAAACATGAAATGGATGATAAAATGAACATGAAATTAAAAAAAAAGGATGGGACACAAGGACAATAGGGTCGACAAATTTTGATTGCCACTGGAAAAAGGGGGGATGGGTAAGGTCGGGCAATTTAGCCTCCTGTGGCGGAGCGCAAAGGTTCCTACTCCTATCGAATACCACAGCAGGGTTCTTTAACGTGCAAGGAACTTGGCATCTTTCCCAACACGGTGCACCACTGTGGTTTGCGGTCAGGTTTTCCGTATTATAGCCTGACAACCCCAGCATGTAACACACCAGGGGTACCCCATTCAACCACCTGGGGCACACATCCCAGTTAGCAGCTTGATGGGGGTATCTGGCGCTTACCCAACCGTTGCACCTAGTCCATGCTCCATTTTTAGTCCAAGTTGCTCATTTTCATTTTTTTTACTTTGTATGTATTATTTTGGTTATTTTATGTTCTTTTTTGTGTTTGTCTGTTTTCCATGTCTGGTCTTTGTCTCTGGATGACATATTTTTGATTTTCACTAGAATCTTGGTTCCCTTGATTAGTTTTAATAACCATACAAAGTCTGTAAAGGGTTTGCTTTAGACATATTTCATTGTACATGTATTTATAAATTTATGACATAACATATTTTGCTGTTTTCTATTTCAGCTTTTTAGATGACTTAGATCGTTTAGGTGGTAAAGATTATATGCCTACAGAGCAGGATATTTTAAGAACAAGAGTAAAGACAACTGGAATAGTGGAAGTTCACTTTTCTTTTAAGAATTTAAATTTCAAGTAAGTGATGTCATTACATGTGATTTTAAAAAACCATGAAAAATATAGTATCCATGAATTTTTTTGTACATGATAAAAAAAAAACATGTTTAACTGCAAAAATTGATATGTGCAAATATTTTCACAAAAACCATGTCAAATTAATACATTTACAGAACTGAGAAAACAGTCGTAAAATGTATTGATTTAAAAAAAAATAACAATCTGCTCGTCTCATCGAGGAAATAAAAAAGAACTAGTACAATGTTTGTTTAATGTTTGTGGGTTGAGTACTTAGTACTTTAAGGAAGTAACATTTCTGTGCGTCAGAGATATTGTATCTTTATTTATATAATCTTGATCAACTAGCAAGCTTTAAAATTAGAATTTTTTTAACTGATGATTTAGGCTTTTTACGTGTGACTCTTGAAATTCAATATGAAACTGAAATATAAGATGGAAAATTCTGGTTGGGCAACAAGAGCTATTTTAGCTCACCTGGACAATAAAGATCTAAATGAACCTTTGCCATCATTTTAGCTCACCTGGACAATAACAGATCTAAGTGAACCTTTGCCATCATTTTAGCTCACCTGGACAATAACAGATCTAAGTGAACCTTTGCCATCATTTTAGCTCACCTGGACAATAACAGATCTAAGTGAACCTTTGCCATCATTTTGTAAACTTCTAAAGTTAGCTAAAGCTTCATGCTTGACTGATTATCAATGAATTTTGCATAAAATAATTTTCTTTTATTCTGCTTCATCAAATAATATGGCCACTTAGGCCAAGCTTTCCAAAACTTTTTCCTGCTGAATAAATATTTATCAACTGGGTGTCTTGTATAGATAGTACTAAATTTATCCAATGGATGTCTTGTATAGATTGTACTAAATTTATCCAATGAATAAATCATTCTAACAGCCAGATACACATTTCTAATTTTTAAGGTGAGCAAATCCTACTTTTTAGAGCCCTTAGTTTTAATAGAAGTATTTGTAAAAATCAGACAAAATGGGAAAAATCAGAAACATACATGTCAGAAACCCACCAATCTGACAATATAATTTCATTTCAGTATGACTTCTCAGTATGAAAAGGCCAGTGTTTGATCTCTGCATCGCTGGATTTGTTCAGAAATATTTCAGTAGAATGTTAGAATAATGAGAATTTTGACATAGTTATTTGCCCTTGAAATGTTCATTTTCAGTGGCTTTTAAAGAAATAATAACTCAATTTTCCAAACTGATATGGAAATTTTTTTCCTATTTACTTGATTTTGTTGGTGCAAATAGTCAAATTATACTTTTCAAAATGGTGGGTTTTCTAATTCTTACAGGGACTGATACTTAAGTACAATAGTGTCATCCAATCTAGGGACTTTCCCTACTAAAAATGCATGAAATACCTTCTTGTAAACATCAGTTACATTATTCAACCTCGTAAAAATATGTTTTATACTGTTACCAAGTATTTATTTATGACTAAGAACTTTATTTTCACAAATGTGCATTGTCATTGTACATTTCTTTCATATTTGAAAAACAAAGGCAGATTTTATTTTATGTCTATTCCATGTGTTACAAACATATTTTTTTACAGATATGAGATATTTTTCCTGAGCCAAGTTTTATATAATATAATTATCACTTTGTAAATTTACTGTAACAGATGCAGAATAAAAAGACAAAGCAATTTCTAAAAATAACATTTTATCATGTCTTTATGTAGGGAAATAATTATTATACAGGTTCAGAGGTCAAATTTACACAAAGACAAATTATCATTAGTCATGACTATGATTTTTACCTGCTTCACCAACTGTGAAAATAGGGTGAAGCTGGTGTCGAATTCACAAAAAGTCATAAGAGTTAAGTTGATCGTAAGTAATGACATCATAACAGGAAATAGCATTGTGATGTCATAATTTACGATCAATTTCACAGTTATGACATTTTGTGAATTCGATGCCAGGTCTAGTTGCAGCTTGACTCCATCTGTCCATCCCTCTAACATGCTTACGGGGTACCTACTTTATGTACTCTATAGCTATAAGCACATGGAACCACAGTCATTCAAACTTTCCACAGTGTTTCTAAGCATATTTAAGATGTGCACTTCATACTAGGGAGAAATTTGACAAATATTCATATGGTACAAACTTTGGCTTGTTGAAATAAGCCATTTTTTCCAGTATCACATGCTGTCACAGATTCTAGGTACATGTAATTATGAAGTACACATCTGTGACCATAGTATATTAATTTTTGTACTTATTTTGAAGATATTTATGTGCTTACAGATGAGGGTGAGGAAGGTGCAGATATATTATCAGTCTTCTTTTTGATATAAAATAAATTTTAATAAGAATATATATAGGTTTCTTCTTCAGTTCATTACATGTCATCAGGTGCATAGCTAGATTTTTGTCAGGGGAAACAATGCAGAAAATATCCTGCTTAAAATATATTTTTAAAAATTAGGCAAGGAATTGGATATTGATGAATGATGTACCTTCATTTACACAGGGGTCAACTGAGGTCAAGTAGTGTAGGATCAGAGAAAATATAATTGGAGCATAGGGAACAAAAATTTCAAACCTTCATAAACTAGTCACAATTTATAAATTCCATAATCCATACTGTTTTACCCTTTGTTGGTCTGTCTGTCAGTCACATTTTTTTCATTACAGTTTCTCTGCAACTGCTTGTCACAGCCACTTGATATTTTGACATAAGCTTTGTATAGATGAGCCATATCATTGAATTTAATTTCCACATGGGCCAAACAATCCTTTTCATTGACACTTTATATAGGACACTTTTTTTGCCTTTGAAACTTCCTGGACCTTCCACTCTGGAAATTAAATTTGAACACCTAAAATTACTTTTTTTAATATTTTGTGATCAAAAGGACTATTGGACTTCAATGGCAGATCCAGACATTACTAAAAGAAGGGACTGCTCTAGTGATTTCTTGTTACTCCTTATTAATAAACTACACTTTCAGAGCATAAAGAGGGGTCTGGGTCCACTTATGGACTTAATTTAAAATTCATTTGATACAAAGGGAACATGGTTTGTACATAGCAATATATTTAAATCCTGACAAATCAGTATCAAAAATGCTCTAAGGTGGTTAAATGTTTGAAGCATATAGAATGAAATGTCTTGAAGTACAGTTAACAATTTCCATGGTAATTAAAATTTAAACCAATAATATGATATTTTGATTTTATTATCTTTTCTTTTCCAGACTGTTTGATGTAGGTGGTCAAAGATCTGAAAGAAAGAAATGGATTCATTGTTTTGAGGATGTTACAGCCATTATATTCTGTGTAGCAATGAGTGAATATGATCAAGTTCTACATGAGGATGAAACTACGGTATGTATAAATACTGTCTGTTAAACAAATATGTGAAGCTGATGACTGCAAAAATTTTGCAAATGACCAGAAAATTAATTAAAATCAGCTATTTAGATGTTTTATGTAGTTAGGAGACTGTCCAGATAGTAACTTTTGATATGGATGGGACTTAGTAAACTTTATCCCATCAATTTTTTTTGTTCCAGTGGAATGTATCAGAAAATACAAGGATTTTTTTTGTATTGAAAGAAAGTGGATGACTCAGAATAAATGTTCAAAGTTTATAAAATTCAATTCATATCAATTCAACTAAACTATGAACAGATCGTTGAGATATTTCCCTTAATTTGAAAGTTTCTAGTGCTTTTTATCTTAATTATTTCTTTCTCACCATTTAAGTACTGTGAAAGTACTTATATTCGTGGGTATCAATTTTCGTGGTTTAGGGGAAAGCACAAGTTTGTGGATTCTGAAATTTAAAACAAAATTTGGGATGTGCCACTCATTGTCTGGGTCATCCGTAGACACTTTCTTAGATGTTTGCAATGAGAAATTAAATTTTCATCAAAAACTGTTTTGCTCATATGAAATCCACAAGTAGATGAATTTTTGACAAACCACAGAAGTTGAAAACCAATGATTAAAGAAACCCTGTTTATCTGTGATTAATTTAATTAGCAGTACACAAAAATCTACTACAATTTACAGCATTGCAAAGCAAGCACTACATATGACTGTACAAAACACTAGTACAATCTCAAGCCAAAAATATTCTCACTTTTCTGATTGGTTCATTCTCACTTAGCCAACATTTTGAAAATTGATAGTCTCATCTGGCCAACATAGGTAATTGGGGTGTTAAAATAACATTTAGAAATATTGTTTTTATAACTGTTTTATTGAGGCCACCCAAAGGGCTACATTTATGTTGGGTAAAATAAAAAAAAAATATTAATGATATATTTTTAAAAGTATTTATAAAATAACACAAAACAGTTTTTAATTATCTTTAAAAAAATATATATAAATATATATATTTCAAATATAAAAATAAAAAAATATAAGTTTAATTTTTAAATTCTGTAAATAAAATTTAATAAAATGAAATGACTGCTATTCTTAATTGAGAATAATTATTATTAATTGATATCATTACGTCATTGTCCTGCTACTCTGACAATGTTCCTGTTACCATAAACAACAACCACAACCATGACTCAGATAACATTGGTTTAGCAGCAGCAGCCTTTATTAATAAAGTAAAAAAGCGTTGCAGGGAAGAGGTGTCACCAATACCTTCCATTTTTGATGAGGAGCTTGGTAGTCTTCGTAATAATGAGTTTGACGATGATGTCAATGAGATGATAGAGAAAATTCCGACGTTTGAAAGTTGTAAAGCTGCACTCTACAGAAGCCGTTCTAAGGTGCTACCAAAGCTACCAAAAACTCAGGCTGATATAGACCTCGATGAAAACATCAAAAACACACCAGCCGGGGATCGCTTTCTTCTAATAGACAACACCAACAACCAACATCAGCGAATGTTAGTGTTTGTAGTCAGGAATTTGAATTTTGCACCGGAATGCGTACTTATGGACTTTGAGACCGCCTCTAGAAATGCCATTACAACAGTATTTCCCAATGTGAGTTTGAAAGGATGTTTCTTTCACTATGCGCAATGTGTTTGGCGGAAAACTCAGAACTGTGGGTTAGCTGTACAATACAAAGAAAATGACAATATAAAGCAACTAGTCCGATGTGCAGCTGTGTTACCCTTAGTTCCTATTCCACAAGTTGAGGGTGTGTGGTTCCAAGCTTTGGAAGACAATACCGACAACAGTGATGCTGTGACACAGTTCACAGACTATATTACTGAAAAGTGGGTCGAAGGACAGCCGCTCGCATCATGGAACCACTACGACAATAATGGTCCAAGAACTACCAACAATGTTGAGGGCTGGCACAGTAAAGTCAACAAACTTTGTCATCATGCACACCCCAATATTTTCCTAGCCATCAAATTGTTTCACAGCATACAGGCATCAAATGAGGCGAAGATTATTCAGATCAGATCAGGTGGTAAGCAGCGTGCCTCTAAAAAAAAATACAGACAAATGGAACACCGACTTCAAATTCTCAAAGAAAGATTTCAACGTGGAGAAATAACATTAATGGAATTTGCAGATAGTGCTTCTCACTTGGTTCACTTAGACTGAATAAACAATTTCACATTGTACTTGTAGTGCTCCTGTATGAACATATTTTTTAAATGTAATAAATTAAATGTAATAACATGCAGACAATTTTTTTTTATATGAATATAGTGCTGATTATAAAAAAAATACCATTGCTTTAATATAAAAATATGTTGTTATGTGTTATTGCTTGAAATTGTGATTTGATCAATTATTATTTCTGAAATAAATAAATATAAATATATATATATTTATTACTTTTTTCTATCAAACCCCTGCATATTATAAAAAAACCTCAACAAATTGACACATTTACCTTGAATAATTATTATAGTCCCCATGGAAGAGGCCCCAATCAATTAAATAATTGCAGTAAAAACAATTGCAAAGTCTCACCTAGCCTACATGAATTTAATTACCTGTAGGTACCTGAAATACAAAATGTTGGCTAAGTGAGAAGACACCTTCTGATTTTCCATTTCTTTCTTTGTTAATTTATCTTTTTTTTTTCTTCAAACAATTATGTTTGGTCTTAATAAAATTTATACAATTTAAAGGAGAAATATTTATTTTTTGTTGTTTTTTTAATAATTAATTGTTAAGTAATTTATATATTTTTCATAATTTGCTCATCGATAAAAACTATAAAAGGTCACATCTTCTCTGTTTATAGTAAACTGAATATTTCATTTCATAAATTTGTGTATTACCTTTTGTACCAAACCATGGCAATTTTGAAACAATGTCTCTGAAAGCCATAAATGTGTAGATAATCTCCTTATTTTTGCCTTTATGCAGTTGAAAGCTAGAAAATTGGTTAAATCAAGAAAGATGCATTAACTTTTAAAAGATATTGGAAATCAGTAAATAGCCATACGTTTGATATGAGACTGTAACTATGACATTTTTTTCTTGACATCTTTCCTACCATCTAAAGATGATGGTCTTTTCTTCTTCTTTTGTTAGAGTACAGGTATTATCTAACAAAGCATATTGACTAGTGCTTGTACTTCTTTTTCAGAATCGAATGCAAGAAAGCCTAAAACTGTTTGATTCTATCTGTAACAACAAGTGGTTCACAGACACATCTATTATATTGTTTCTTAACAAGAAAGATCTCTTTGAGGAAAAGATAAAGAAATCATCGTTGACAATTTGTTTCCCTGAATATACAGGTAAAATATTAAAATTTATACCTGCTATAGTGCTAAAGATTCATACATTCCAATAATACACCAACTTAACAGTTATCAAGTTTACAGGTGCATTATAATTATCTGTCTGTCTGTCTGTTCGTTGACAGGTCATATGATAATATAAATATGCTTGGAGGGATGAATTTTAATATGAAGTTTTTTTTTTCATTTTAGCTTTCACCTTGCCTGTGAATTGGTCATTATCTATGCTTCAGTCATTAAGGCTATGCTCTTATTATTTACAGTAATGTTTACATCATCCCAAATAAAAGATATGTTTATTCAATAACCAGTTATCACTTGAAAGTATATGGTCAGTGCATTTTAGTGTTTTATATTTTTATTTTATTATTTTTTTAAATTGTTTTTGTTTGTTTTTAGATATGGAACCTGCAAACACTTTAGAACCTTTTTGATTATTGATCAGTATGCCTATGTATAGCCAAAGTTTAACTTTTAAACTAAGAAACTGTACAGTACTTGTCACATACCATTAAAATCAAGTCATTGTTGAAAGATAATTCTTCAGTGTGGTTAAATTAGACCTACTTATGTCACTGCACGAGGGATATTACACGAATTTCAACCAGTTTGATTAATTGAAATTTGAGATCTTTGAAAAATCTCAGATTTTTTTTTAGAAATCTTAATTTGAGATTTTTGTTATAAAACCAGGAGCTTATCATTGCTAGTTATTTTGAAACATACATGTAAAGTAGTATCAACAAAATGCTGTTTAACTACATGTATACACACACAAAGGGTGCTGTAAATGTTATTACCCTTGCACATATGTTAAGTAAGTACTTTTTGTCATTTAGATGATAGGACGGGTTGGTTTAAGACAGAATTACCAACAACACATATTTATTATACTGCCACTCAAAGAGTTGGTTGCATATTGGAACCACCTTGTCTGTCCATCTGTCTGTCATTACATCTCTCTGTCCAAATTTCATAGCCACCATCTCAACTTCAAATGGATGGATTGATTTCAAATTTGTTATGTGGTTATATTTACTGGTACATATAAATAGGGCGGAAGTAGTTTTTGGTTGTTTTCCATTATCAACTTCTATAGGAGCTGGGGTCACGACAGCACATGCAACCTCTTGTTTGGATTTCATGAATGAACTTTTGAATGTTTTAAAACTGATGATTGTTTTATTTTTTTAGGTAATCAAACATATGAGGAGGCAGCTGCATATATCCAGGCACAGTTTGAGGCTAAAAATAAAAGTTCAACGAAAGAAATTTATTGCCATCAAACATGTGCAACCGATACACAGAACGTCCAGTTTGTCTTTGATGCTGTTACCGATGTAATTATAGCCAACAATCTACGTGGATGTGGCCTGTATTAGACCAGGATCAGTTGTGTGTTTGTATGTGATGTATTACTACGTGCATTGTCAAGATTTGACTAGTACTGATTACAAACTTTTACATGATAAACAATCACATTGTGCAATGTTCCGAAGTAATCGTGTAATCATCTGAATAAAAAAATTAAATGTGTAATAACTGTGCAATTATGAATCAGATAATCACTTAATCACAGTGATTATGTTATTAACACTTTGTAGTATGGGGGCGTTGCTCACATAGATCGTTTACTGAACGGTTGAGGCCAAGCCTAAATAATCAGGACTAGAAATTTCTATTTTTAGAAAAAATGGATTGTTTCTGGTCTTGACTTTGAAAGTGAAAGTAGAACTGGGTTGGAAAATGAAATGGAGAATGATATGAAAATAAACCATTTCTATATTGTTGTCACTTGCTAAATCACAGTAATTTGACAGTTTCATGATATAAATGTTTTTTCTTTTCATTTTGCCTTGATGATACCGTGCATTTTTATGTTAGTATTTCACACATTTCTCATCATTCGACATCTGATGTGATTATCTGTACTACCTAATTATAAAGTGATCTGTATTTTGATGTGATAATTATAGAATATGCTAATTATGGGGAAATCCCCTTTACTATTTTTTGTAGATTTCTGAATCCTCCTTTTTATGTTGACAGTTGTACGGCCAGATACCACTCTAATCTTACTAATTCAGAAAACATGACTTCTATGTGACTTAATGTTATTCAACAAATCACTTTCATTTTTGCCGGATTCAGAAATCTATGAATTTGGATGTATATATATATATGTATATATATACACACGTCCAATATGGACTGCTTGTGCTTGTCAATAGAGCTCTAGAAAGTCTTTTATTTTTCAAGTAAGAATAGCAACTTGGAAAATCTGTATAATGTACAAAAATCTTCATTGAGCTCAAAATGTTCTGTCTCAAATTCATAGAATTCCATTATTGTAGTGCTGTCAAAATTGAAATTTGTAGAAAACATTTACTGTAATATTGAAGGTGATGCTTGTCGTGGCACCACTGATGATTTAATTAATGCATGCCTTAATTTTCTACATGCATTTATTCTCTCTAATGCATACCTTAACTTTCAACATGCATTTATTCTCTCTTTTTTTCATAAGTCTTTACCTCTTCGGTAAGAATTTAAATGGCAAAATAAAAATTATGTGATATTTTATATACTTTTTCCTTTGGAGAGAATAATGTAGGATGTTTAGTGGCTATATTATTGGAATTTTAGCCATTGGAAAATGTGACGTTGAGGGTCCTGAGGCTTGCTAAAATGTAATATATACATTATAGGTGAAGAAGTTATTATTGACCACCATTATGCAGCTTAATAGTGAATTGATTGAAAAAGAGGAAATATAAGATTTTGACTTTTCACTGTCTCAAGAAATGTAATGATAAATCTTGTTGTTTACTAATCATGAAAATTTATAATGCTTATCTAAACACAGTTAACAAGAAATCAAATAAAAGTATTGTCATACGCTTGCATCAGGTCAAGAAATAACCTCTAGCATTACAAGACTGCTGTTTCCAAAATTTCAGGATCTGTGTCAGTGTTAATTTAAGCTCATTTAACACTCGTAATTTAGTTTTTGTTTTTTTTTAATTCTTTGTTATCTTTTCATTTTAGTATCTTTTTTAAATTCTAGACTGATGTGTCTTGTTTGTACTTGTAAAAAGTACTTTTCGTGTGTATTTTTAACCATGCCAAAATTTAGTTTTATATTAGTTAAGACTGTATGTTACACTTTAATTCTACTGTGTTTGAAACCTAAGTATCAGTCTTTGTAAGAATCATGCAAATTCTGTTGTGTGATACACCCAAAAAAGGCTACACATTTTTATTTTTGTTATTAAGTTGCTGTATAGGTCTATATGATGAAATATATAATCTATCTGTCTGCTCTTAGGAGATAATTCACATTGAAAATCTTAAGGTTTCTACTGTATTTTATTGTCATTTACAGATTGTCTCCCTTATTCTGAATTCTACAGTACATTCTATATAATTTATATCTCATACGAACTTGGGTTCTATGAAAGTTCACATTTAAACAAAATTTCAAAAATAAATATATGTAGGCTTTCCAACCATGTATCACATTTTGCATGACTTTTAGCTTGAGTGATACTTCATTATTGTTTCTGTTTTTTTTTTAAATTAAAACCAGAATATGTTACATAAACACTGGCTAACAAAAACTTGAATATCACTCAAAGCAAAGTGGCTTTTGTTTAATGAATGTACATTGACCTGGTCTATACTTCAGTTTGTTAATATTTCAGTTACTGGTACTGGTTTTTTCTACATCTATTTTCTTTTTGGTATGAATAGAATAGAAAAAATAGTTTTTTTTAAATTTAGATTTCTTTTTTTCTAAGATAAGACAGTGAAGGGATTTTTTTTATCAATTCCATTTTTGTTTTTAATTTAGATCATGTTTAAACTAACCTATGATGTAGCTTATGAAAATGAATTTATATGTGTAAAATATAGGTAAACATAGATTCTCATGAATAAAACAGCCGCTAAAGTCAATACTGTTCCAAGTTTAGACATCTTTTCCAGCATGTAAATTGAATTACACAAATAATCTTGTTGATTTGTCAAACGACAAAACCTTTTTATGGCGACTAAGGACAAGTTCAATTGATGGACTTATGATTATAGGACCAGTCTGGAAAGATATTTGTGGTAAATTTGCAAGGGTTTTTTCTTTCTAAAAATGTTGATTTCCTTTTAATCACATAATAATTTCTCTCTAAATTGTTCAAAATTTGCACATAATAGAACAGAGGAGTACCCCAGTAATAAAAGCCCTTGATAAGATAGACCTCATTCTTACGTAATGTTTGATAGGGACTTTCAAAAAATGTTTAAAAAGTTTTAAAAAATTCTTCAATTAAAATAAAAAAGCCTAAAAATGTAATTACCAGTACTATTTATGACACTTCAGATTAATGAAAGAGTAAAGGGCAAGCAATCTTGAAGTTGTTACTGCAGTTAAAAATAGGAACAATCTTTAAATGTATAGATTAGAATGGGTTGGGGTGGAGAATTGTTTGTTGTGCCCTACAGAGTCACAGCTTCTTAATAACAATAATAGTAGTATTATTTATATGTATTGTAGTCAGTTAATTTAACACATTGATGTGTGATATTAGGTATTATACTATTGTTGGAATATTTATAAGATTACTTGTGACCATGATGCATGTGAAATCTGAGTGCCTGAGATGCTTGATGTCCAATTTTCTAGTTTCTGTGAATGTTTGTGCTATTTATGGAAACATGACATTTTTTGAGATATTGTGTATATTTGTGGATAAACTTTTTTCTTTTCATTGTAGAAAATATGCTGGGAAACCATGAAAAATTTTCCAACTGCTAAATCTGCATATAATATTCTTAGATGTATAATTTTGCTTTTTGCTTAAATATGGTATTGCATTCACTAGATATAAATCATGTTGAGCATGGTTTGATACATTGACTCCTTGTTAGTTAGGACGTTCTCAGATCTGTTAGGACGTTCTCAGATCTATTGTTAGTTAGGACGTTCTCAGATCTATTGTTCATGTGATATAAGCTAAAATTTAAGTGTAGTAATAAAAAGAGCAATCATTGAATTTTGAATGTTGGTAATGTGCTCACTGTTACAAAAAATTACCTATTTTTTTTAAACAGGGTAGTTTTTGCACATCTTCATTGAAATGTTAAGTAATGTATCTGCAAAGGATAAGGAAAAATATATACAAGAGCTCTGACAAATTTGGGATTCTAGTTTCTCTTGCTAAAAACAAGCATAAGTAGATAATACATAAAGAAGTCAGTGTTCATGTTAAACAAATTTGTAGTGCTAAGATGATGAATCAAGATAGTTGATATTATTAATATATGATGTAGGTGAAGTCTTGTCAGAAATTCCATAACAATGTCTATAAATTGTGACTGAATTTTGATGAACTAGGGTCATTTATTGTTCATTCTGTGTGTGCTCAGCCAATTTATTACCATCTTCAATCAAAACAGAATTAACTTTAAGTGACCTGGTTTACACAAAACTCCAGGACACAAAATATCAAAAAACATGTTTTTCATTTTTTTCCCCTCAAAAATGGGAAAATATCTCCCTTTCCTCACACTTAAAAAGCTTAGTTTACCCTGACGAAGATTTAAGACGATAAAATTGTCATCTGAAAAAAGTTGATTAAACATGCATCATTTAAATATTGAGTAAATTTTTTCGAGGACTCATTTCTCTAAGACATATTCTAATTAAACTTTGATGTAATCTTGACTTGTATTGTTCTAAATATAAACTATGCTGTTGTTCTGAAATCCACAAATAAATGTCATGGTAGCACTTCGTTTGTTTGTTTGTTTTTTTTATTTATATAAATATATATACATATTCATGTATTAGGACGAATCATAACAATTTTTGATGCCTACTATTTTTAGACAGAGTTTTTAGTTAAGATTTTTTTATTTATATTAGGCAAATGATTTTCGTTAACATATCGTATATTTTGTATTGATGATTTTCATTAAGTTTTAAGCTGTTTATCGGTCATTTCTTTGTTTCCATGGTAACTGTTTGACTAGTGTGGCGTAGTTAATCCATTTTTGTAAGTGCCACTTTTTTTGACTGACCAATGGACTTTAATGATTTCTATTCTCCTCTCTTTATCTTATGCTCTGAAAACATTGCTTATTAAAGATGTAGACCTAGGGTAAGGGACATAACTCTTACAAATCATTGGAAAGTTTGTGTAAAGCATTTTACTTCAATTTCTTCTAAGCATCAAGGTAACTTGGATTGATTTCATTCTTTTTCAAATGAAAGCTTGATAAGCTCTGTTGAAATTGAATATGATACAAACACATCACTGATTTCAAGAGTTAAGTTCCTTACCCTAGCCTACCTCCTTAAATAAACTGTTCTTTGTTAGTAATAATAATCTTAGGATGATGTTATAAAACCCATCTATTGAAAATATCATAATGTCACAACCCTAAAGAATATTTCATGTTAGGACCTCTTAACTGTTTTATGAAATTTCTTCAACATATTAATCACATAAATAACATCTGTAATTTAACATGGTTGGGTTTGGTATTAATTAATCCATCAACTTACTCTCTACCCTTTATAATGTGGATAAAAACCAATTACTAAAGTTGTCGTATTTGTTTAAAAAAACAATGTAATGACACCCAAAAGTCAAACCCACCAAGCTTAAACTTGCAGAAATGAACACTTCATTGTTCATGTTGCATAAATGAATACTTCATTCTAAGAAGAACTCAAATCATTTTTAAACATGTCATTTAATGAATTTGAAATTATATATTACATTATATACATCAAATATCTATATCTACGTGTTTTTGCAGACGTACAAAAATATATATATATATATATAAATAGATTATGTTTAAAATTCAAGATTTTGTGATGTTGTATGAAAAGAGAACAAAATGCTACATGACACCCAATTTCTGCTTTGTTTTTATTTCTATTTTATATTATGTAATGAATTGAATTTCTCCTTATTACTGAGATGTGCAATAACTCTTATTTTCTCTCTAGTCAATGTTATAATAAATGTCACATATTGCTATCATTGTTGTTCTCAGTAAATAATTTACCATAGGCCAAGTAAAAAGGATTTCTAGGTTCTAAAGCCTCTTAGTTAAACAATTTACCATAGGTCAAGTAAAAAGGATTTCTTGGTTCTGGAGCCTCTTAGTTAAACAATTTACCATAGACCTAGTAAAAAGGATTTCTTGGTTCACGAGCCTTCCCACATCTATTCTGAGTGTGCTCCATTACATACCCATTTATATAGCCATACCAATGGAATAAAAACCACACAAGCAAAACAAAAAAGCATGTCCTTTATATGTAGTTGTGCATACATACCACATGCATTTTTATGAGAAGTATGTATATTTTGTAAGTGCTTCTTCTTAGTACAATGTAAAAAAAAAGATAGAAAAAAAATTAAAAAGGCATACTTTCAGCTTTCAGAGTTCAACATTCTGCTCATCATTAATTGCATTGTCAGTTAGGATATTGGTTTGGACTTCCACGGTCTAATATTAGGTCATGGACCTGGTTTTTCACTCTGTCTACCTTACTGTTGGTTAAGTTTTTCACAGTCTGCTAGACTTAGGTTTTAAGTGTCAGTTCGTCTGTTTGTTAGGTCTTCAGTGTCTGCTAGACTGTTGAGCAAGTTTTTCAGTGTCGGCTAGACTGTTGTTTGGTTTTAAGCAACTGCTAGACTATTGGTTAGGTTTTCGGTGTCGGCTGGACTGTTGCTTAGGTTTTTAGTGTCGGCTAGACTCTCTGTTTGGTATTAAGTGTCAGCTAGACTGTTTGTTTGGTTTTCAGTGTCAGCTAGACACTTTGGTTTTGTTTTAAGTGTCAGCTAGACTGTTAGTTGTGCTTTAAGTGTCAGCTGGACTGTTGATTAGGTTTTCAGTGCCAGCAAGACTGTTTGTTAGGCTGTTGGGTAACTTTTATAGTGTCGGCTAGATTTTTTATTTGGTTTGAAGTGACAGCTAGACTGTTTCTTAGGTTTTCGGTGTCAGCTAGACTCTTGGTTTCCAGTGTCTGCTAGACCGTTTGTTTGGTTTGGTTTTCCTTGTCTGCTATTTTGTTGGTTGGGTTTGCCCTGTCTACTGGGCCATAGACTTGGTTTCCCCGTCCACCAGGCTGTTCATTTGGTTTCCCCAACAAGTTAGCTATTTTTTATGAATACTCCTGTGAAAAAATGCTACAAAAATCTATTTCAGACAGACAGATGACGGTACTGAGGAACAGTTTACTCCCTAGTCCTTCAGTGAATTGGAATAATTAAGTCTACCTATTTGGCAACATACACATCAGATATGATAAGCCGCAGCTTAAAATCCAGTCTTTTAAATCAAAGCTTTATAATTAATGGTCACCAGATTCTGTCAACAAAAATATGAAATAGATCTTACAAGTACACATGTACCTAAAATGCATATTTTATCCGAGTGATTCCTTTATTAAATAGAGCCACTTTAGTCATATATCCAATCACAAGACTATCATTTAATTGACATATAAGGGTACACTGATGCCAATAATGTTCTTACTCACTATAACGTTATCTAAAGAAAATAATGTGTTATGAAAAATGTGTGTATTGAAGAGAGGTTGACCTCTTCAGCTTTCATTTTTAGGGTTGTAGGACTTGAGATGCCAGTGCTATTTTAACACACTTCTTGCATCTATAGATTCATAAAAAAAGGATGAATGGGGAAAATTTTCAGATCCAATTCATGGCAGTCAATAGTTGCTCAAACAAGAACCATTAGTAGACCATCATTCCATCTTTTTAAATTGACCAAACTATTACACAAAGTGTTCCCATCCTAAAATGAATTTATTGTGCATCTCCTAAGTCCTTGATAATACATGTAGTAAGTTTTAAGTAAGTTAAGAAATTAATACATGTAAGAAAGTATTTATCTTTGAGTCTAAATGCATGTACATTTCTTGTTGATTGTTAAAGTAAGATCGCTTGCAATACATGTATGTTAATCTAAAAAATTGCTTTAAGTAATTAAAACAGATTCATGTATGTGTATATGAATTTGTACTAAGTACCACAATAGTTGGATGGAGATATACTGGGTAAACAAACTAGACTTATCAACATACCATTCCGAATTAAATTTTCAATTTAATTAAACAAAAATAATAAAATCACTAAACTAAAGTTTATTAACATACGTTAGACAGTACAACACATGTTACAATAAAGTCTTATTCTATCAATACTAATTTGGAAAACCTGGAGACTGACAGCTGCTCACTTGGAAACATAATAAACTTTTAGAGTTTACAGAAAATAATGAACTTCTAGAGTTATCCCCCTTATACCATAAAATCATTAAGAAAGAACTTTTTTTTGGGGGGGGGGATTACATATAAATATTAGCATATATTTGAATGAAATGGCCAAATACAGATGTGAAACAACTGTAGCCCCAAGTAAGGGAATCCTTTGTTGTCAGTATAATTTTTTAGTTAGTAAAAGCAAACTGTCTTTGAGCCTGTTGAATTATTCTACTTGAAGTATGAATGTATCTAGTGTAACAATCAGAGGACCACCTACCCAAGGTTTGGATTAAATAACCTTGCTTCATGAGCTGATGTAGCAGCCCCAATTCTAAAAGAATGACCATTATAAAGTTCACTATTGAAACGGAATTTGGACATAAGGCTTTTAATATGAAATATGAAAATCTGTCTAATTAAAGGAAGACCCTCTGAGGTAACAAAAAATGCATCATTAGTACATACAATGGATTGCTTTAATATATGGTAACTTGCCATTGCCCTGACTGGACAAACGGTGTGCCTTGTACTAAACAAAGGGATAGTTATACCTTGTCTGAAAGGATCAATTTTAGACTGTTTAAGTCTTATAAAAACACATTTTTCTGTTATTTGTACATCATCTTGGCACAAATTGACCTCTGGGTCGAACTGAGTTGAAACAGTAAATTTACCACATCGTAGAAACCCAAAAAAGGCTGCCACACATGCAGCTGTTAACATAGTGCTATTAAAATGACCAAATACACCTGTTTGAAGCAAAAGACATTTTTGCATTAAAATTGTCATAGTAATAAGTAACCTGGTCCGTTTCATAGTAGGCTCTTGTTTTCTTTTAAGCCCATTAGAGATAGACTTTAAACCTTCAAGTTTTTCTCCATATTTCTTTAAAGGATTAATGCCAGTTTGTTTCAGATAGTAAAACTGAATGCCCAAGAGATAAAGTTGAATAGTTTGAATGTTTCAACTGTTTCAATTCATCACAGTATGCCATAAACTTGATTAATAAGCTTTCTGAAACAGAAGGAATGATATTCAATTTCCAAGTTTCTCCACTTAATAACAGAAACTTAACAAACGAATCAATGCCTGTTTTGTAAATGGATTTTGATTTCTCAGAGATTGAAGAGTCTCATAAAGTGTTCACTGCATGTTCCCATCCTAAAATGAGTTTTTCAACTCATACAAAAATAGATGAATTTAGTAGCTAAAATTACTACTTTATCAAATATATTTGAAAAAGAAAACCATGTTTTATTCCCAGCAGTGAATTTTCACAGATATTTTAATGCATATTTAAGTATACATTGTATAATTTTTATTTTGTGTAAACTTTTCCTTAACAACATTAATGATTCTCGCAGGATGTAGTTGACCTTTTCTAACTATTCACATTTTCTTATGGTTTGACATTCTAATGTTAAGATTTAACTTCAAAATAAAACTGCATCTATTCTAAATTGACTTCACATGGGGAATACAGGTATTTGATGTAATAGGTTGTCAAGGTAACTAAAATACAACTATTACTGGTCTCTTAATGAGTGAATCTGGGTTATTGTATTGAAGTCATAGCAAGAATAACAGCATTCCAAGCAAAATTCATTCAAATGTAATTTTCATGCCAAAAAAATAAAAAAACAAACAAATTTTAAGACTATATAGTATGGAAAGTATTAAATTTCTCTGTGAAGTTTTCTGTCATTTTACATTTTCCAAGTTTTCTACAGATTTGATGGGAGAAGCCAATTCTTCTTCTGCCTATTCTTGATTTAAACTATTTATACATTGTCTATGGCAAAGTTAAGATTTTAACAAGCTTGTTTAAGTCTGCATGTTGAAATTCTTAAATTTACCATAGACAGTGGATAAATAAAATAAACACTCATTACCAAAGGAGAATCTTTATTTCAGCACAAACTGAGGAGTCATTCAAGGCATAAAATACATAAATATCTTCACATAAAAATTTATTGAACATAATGTTTGATTTGACAATGCAATATCATTAGACACAACATACAGACATCCTTCATAGAAATATTCTTATTGGAATAGCATGAGACACAATCAGTCTGTACCAAAAAATCAGTCAGTGTTTATTATAGTAATTATCTTAGTGCATCAACCATTTTATTGTCAAGGGGAGACTGGGACTTAATGTAGTCTCTAGCCCCAAAACCCCAAAACTTACTTCTGTCTGTGAAGATTCTTGACTGTTTGTGACAACATCACTTTCAAGGGCTTTGTTTGGAGCTACCATTGAAGTCAAGAATATTCTCAGACTTAGGTATTTTTGAAGTTTTGAGGCACTCAGGCCTGGCTCTGCTGATAAAATTTTTTTTCCTGCTTGTGCAAATTTTCTTGCTAACCAAATATCTCAAGCTCCCTAGCTAATAAAAATGGCTGGTGCCTTGTCATTCAGTTAAATTAACAGCATCGTTAAAGTACATGATACACCGTCCCGAGTTTGAGTGATCAAAAGTCCCATAAAATAGAAAACAATGAAAAATGTATAGTGTTGTTTTGGTGCTGCCTGCCCTGTGGTGTAAGGATCTCCTCATGGTTCATAGAAGACCCATGCAGGTTGTCTTGACATATTCACCATTTCCATTCTTGTTATATTGAGTAAAAAATTATCAAAATGAATCAATGCAGTTATTGTACATGCTGTGGAGGGCCATACAGCGAGATATCATATAAAGTTCGACAAAAGAACGGCATATAAGAAAATAAAAAAAAAAACTGTCAAAATTTACATTAGTTGTAGACAGAGCAATATATTGAGAGTTTATACAGTAACAAAGTATGAAGGAAATGAGGTAAAATTTTTGGTTGATGGCTCTAATTCAAGGGATAGACTGGAATATAAAGTAAAAAGAATAATTCTGAAGACGATACTAACCATAATAAGATTCAGGCAAGATCAAATCTAATAAATACTAAGAAGTTATTTGTAATCTTGTATTTTTAAAAATGTAAAAGTTCAAAAAGTGGATATAGAATGAATAACAAGAGAATAATGAAATATGGACAGATGGGGTGATTCATATATACCCTCCCAAACTTTGTGGGAGTATAACAAGATATGTGGACAGACAGATAGACAAAGACATTCTTGTGTATATCCTGAAAGCATCTAACCTTCAACAGTACACCTCAGACTAAATGGCATGCTCTCGAAAAGTTCACCAAGATCTACAAAACAACTAACACATGACTTTCTCACTGATAACATACACAAAAACTGCCAAATGGGAGGTATCATCTTGTAGCCACTAATAACAAGCATCAATTCATCATCATTATACCTCAAATTTACATTGCAACAGTCAGTGGACCAGGAATGGTGCTTAATATCACAGATGCTTCATACTTCTACGTCCAGTCGAAGCTCTACGACATGCTCACGTCATAACGAAGGCCTTGGTTTCAATATCAGTTTACCAGTCTGAAATTAAAAATAAAAGTTATTTGTCAATGGACCCTTTCCTTACATGGCATTATGATCATTTGCACAGATGCCCACACACACTTATAAAGGTTTACAATGTATTATTGTGGGTCATAAAGACTTAAAAAAGCCATAAAGAAACATAGCTAAAATAAATATCTAAATGAGAAAGATATGAATCACCATGTGTAGCACATCATGAAATATATTTTAAAGAAGACAGTCAAAAGAGTGGTCTATAGGAATTTAACCTACAACCTTAAAACCACTTTGACAGGAAGTGACCTGCTGGGCAAATACCAAACTGAACATTAGTTTCAAATTTATGGTGTATTGGTACTCAGAATTACTGAAAAATATTCTTTTTTTTCCCCAATCTTTATCTGTCGTATTTGTCAGTTAGCAAGTCAAATGTTCCTACATTTAGCCAGCACTCCACAGTATTGTAGAACTGCCTAATTTTGGTCTTGTAATCTGATGCTTTGTAACATTTATCACTTTAAAAAATTGTCAAGCATCTGTAAATCTATATGTCTAGAAATAGCTCAAGCCAAGGTCATCAGGATGCAGTAAAAATTTTCTGGGAAAAAATTACCCACAGCATATAGGGTTACCATAGAAACCATGCAAAAATATGCGAAAATTTGCAAAAAAAGTTCATAAAATCAGGTTTAAAAATATCAAATTTCCCGCAAAATATCTGAAATTTTTATTTCAATCCCTGAAACTGTTCAAACTTTTCCCTTCAAAAACCCCTTCCTCATATGGGCATCGCCGGTTAGATTTTGAGCTATTTCACTTTGTAATCCACTTATTAAATTTAGCATGGTAAAAAATTGACTTACTTTCACTTTCACAATGAAGTCAAATTGTCATTGAAAAAAAGCCCCTTCAACATTGAAAATATATAAAACATTGCACAATACTTTTAAAAGTCCCCTTTTTTCAGAAAATGTTTTATCAACAATAGATTCTTCATTTTTAATCACTATAGCAACCACCGGTTTCCATTTATGTCATTTTTCATCCCTAGCCAAAAGTGTGAAACTAAACTAAACTGTGGAGTGCTGGCTTAGATATCTCACTGAAAGTGAAGTGAAAGAAACTCTCCGCAAAGGAGGTGTAGAAAACATGTTACCACGAAAATTTCAACCATCAAGACAATGTACACACTTTGAGGGCTGGAATAACACTTGACCTGGTTAGTAATGCACTGCTTTGTTGTTGTGTCGCTAATGTTTAGACATAAAGGGAATATGTGAGATTTCCTATAACACTTGCAGTGCATCTGCATTAAAAGTTCATTCAATCACTTCCAATATACATACATCATATCTGACAAACATCACTTCTGCAAGAATCATTTTGAACCATTCACATTTCATAGCATCTACATATATAGGAAGTTACTGACACTTCGTCCCAATAATAGTCTTTGTTTCTAAGCATTTACATATACAGGTCCCTGTGCAGGTTCGGGTGGTAAAAGAATAGGCCTGCAGCAGCGCTAAGCTTGTCGTATAAGGCGACTAAATAGTGCCCAGAACCTTAGCCGGGGGCTAGGGCGCTCTGCCCACAGAGCAACTGGGATGTGTGCCCCAGGTGGTTGAATGGGGTACCCCTGGCGTGTTACATGCTGGGGTTGTCAGGCTATCATATGGAAAACCTGACCGCAAACCATAGTGTGCACCGTGTTGGGAGAGATGCCACGTTCCTCACATGTTAAAGAACCCTGCTGTGGTATTCTCCCGGAGTAAGAACCATAGGGCTCCGCCACGGGAAGCTAAATTGCCCGACTATACCCACCTCTCCCCATTTCCAATGGCAATCAAAATTTGTCGATCCCATTGTCCTTGTGTCCCATCCCTTTTTCATTTCATCATCATTTCATGTTCATTTTGTCATCAATTTCATGTTCATCGCCTGAATATAGCTGAAATATTGCTGCTCGGATGTTAAACCCCAACAAACAAAACATATACAGGAATTTACTGACGCTTCAGCCCCATAATAGTCTGTTTCCAAGCATCTACATATACAGGAAGTTGCTGACACTTCGTCCCTGTAACGGTCTTTGTTTCTAAGCATCTACATATATAGGAAGTTACTGACACTTCGTCCCTGTAACGGTCTTTGTTTCTAAGCAACTACATATACAGGAACTAACTGACACTTCTTCCCTGTAACAGTCTTTGTTTCTAAGCATCTACATATATAGGAAGTTATTGACACTTTGTCCCCGTAACAATTTTGTTTTTTAAGCAACTACATAAAAAGGAAGTTACTGACATCTTGTCCCCATAACGGACTTTTATTCAATGACTAAAGTAATTAATGTGTATCAGAGGTTTCATTAAGAAACGGCTACTGTCAAAATGTAGACAGTTCAAAAAGTGGAAATGGATGGTTCAAATCACAATGGGTCCCATTCCCCCTTTGATACATTTTGAAGGTGTAGACAGTCTATTTTCTCTATCAAACCTGTTCACTGAAAGATAATGAAAGCCTTGGTGTATTGCATCAAATTGAAAGTAATGAAAGAAAATGTATATTTATTGTATTGTACAGAAAGCATACAACCTAAATAAGACCTGAAATAACAATCAAAGTAAACTTACATCATCACAAGACATGTTGAAATCTGCTAAAACTTGTCTACATCTAGATGCTATACTGTTCAAGTTAAGAAAGTAATTTGTTTCTGCAAACCATTGTGAAAGCTATTATATTTATTAAAACCTTATTATTGTAAAAAAAAAAGCTATCAAGATGTTGTCTGTTCACTAAATATTTATATAATATATATCTGCGAGTTGAGATAGCAGTTTACAGACCAGAAAAGATATAAGTGTCACTTCAAGTGAAATTTCATTTTACAATACTAATCTACAATAATGTTCTGTTAGTGATAAAAAAAAATAACCTAGAATTAAATGAGTTGCTAGTGCAGAGAAAACCATAGGGGAATGGTATGGAAAACTTTTAAATCTTGTACACTGTAACACATAGAAATGCTATTTACATATAAGATCATATGAAAAACATGTTTACTACAGTGAAACCATTCTAATCCAAACATTGAATAAACCAACATTCCTACAGGTACATACCTTCTGATGTCCTTTTATATCAGTTTCAATACATGCCTTAACCGAACACATCTCTCCTAAAAGCGGTTTGGTTTTGACAGTATTTGATATTGTCACGTACATCTTCATGATCTAATTCTTCAGTCATGAACATTTGGAAAACATATGAAAAACTGTTGTGACAATTACACCTGTTTACTAGTAAGTCAGATAGAGATCATGAAAACAAAGAAAATCTTAAACAAGTATAGCAAGTAATTCCTCACACAGGGTCCAAATGTACACTCCAGGGTAGAGCAAGTTTCAATAAACTCAAAAGACCACAATAAAGTATCAGGTAAAGGGTTTGAAGGTACAGAACCTATTTAAATTTAATTTCTAAAGTCCTAGGTCAGAAATTGAGGATTTGGACCTCTGACCACCATTAATTTCCATGTCTGGTCTTTTGATTTCTGCTAGAATCTTGGTTCCCTTGACAACTCTTTGAATACCTGCATGAAAACACAGAAATACTGTCTTTTGATGTGTATAATGCAGAGACATAAAAATCCTATCCAGAGCATGAGGGTGTAGTGCATCAATATATGAAAATTGGTCACAAAATGAAAGATTTTCATAAGAGAGAAAAGAAATAGCACAATGTAAACAAACAAACAGGACGTGAAATGTTACTTACAGAAAGTCTTTCTAATCATCAAATATTTTTTTTAAGTATTGAATTTTAAATGATATTTTCTTTAAATCATGTTTTAATGTCTTAACTTAATAACATGTTTCAGACAAGGGTTGTACAATATTTCCTTCTAATAAAACACAGTTAGAGATTAAAATGAAACAACTAAAATCCAAAAATTAACTAAGTCCTTTTTTTGCCAAACCCTCCTTATTAAATGCTTTTGCAGCTAAAAATGAGTATTTTGAAACTTATTTTGATAATTTCTAACAATTTTCTTCCTTAAAAGTATGTTTTAAAATAGAAAAATCATGAAATTTGAGTGACAATCAAAAACTGGAAATGTCTGATTTTCATGACTTTTGTTTCATAAGCCATTGCATACATCCTGTGGAAATTTTATCATGCTTCCAAATAAAAAAATATCCAATTTATGATCTCCTGATATTTACATGATGTTTTAGTGTGAATATTTCTTTCCTTCACATTTTTGTTGAAAATACCACATGAAAGTAAAGAAATTGACCAATTAAGTGCAAAATATCAATCTTACAATATTCTACTGAAATCCATGTCTAAAAAACTGTTTTTCACATTTTGACCTTCAAAATAGCACTGTGTTAAATATATAAATGTGTATAATACACACCAAAATATATATAAAGTTATACCTAAATTACACTTCCAGCAAAAAAATCTGACGATTTAGATACTTTATACTTATTAATTATGTAAAGGATACATGGATGGTGCTACAACTCTTTTATGGATTCCGCATAAGAACAACATCAGTAATATAACACAGCTAACGGTGAAGAACGGGTGGTTTAATAGGGATGTTGACAGAGAAACCTGCAAATAAAAATAAAGATATATGCTATTCTGAAATATAGCTTGAAATGAATTATTTCATACCAGTAACCAAATGATTTCTGAAATTACACCACTGATGGATCCAAGGGGAGGGTGCTTAATATGCTTGAAAAGGTCGGTTGATGGTAAATAATAAATTGCAAATCACTATAGACAGCCCCTCCAACTTTTCTTGATTTTCTGGGTCTGCCACTGAACAAGATTTTACTTACAATGTACATTTTATATCTCATCAATATAAACAACCAAGGCATACATTTAAATAAGAAAATCTTAAAAGAAGCTCTGTGAGGCTCAGCTTAATCCATCTTCATATATTCAGCCGCAACAAGCAAATTCATGCTTAAAACATTAAACTATTTATTTGTACTTCATCCCCCTCTCCCCCCCCCTCCAAAAAAAAAAATAAAAAGAAAACAGTCATGTAGTAACTTCAGCTTATAGTGTTGAATCTCCTTTATTATGTTATGTAAAACAAAGAACTGAGACCTCGTGAAGAAAATTAAACTCTGAGTGAATAAAAAAAAGTTTAAACAAAAATAAAGATCTAAAAATCAATGGTTGAAAAATTATACAAATTAACCCAATATTATCAAAACATCTCTATCAAGCTATCAAAAAATGAATGATGGTATTTGGTTTTTAAACAGGATTATATCTGTGTGTTAATTTTAAGGCCTTATTCATTATATACAGAGGGTATGTCATAAACCAATGGATTTTAAAATGAACTAACCTTAGTTGTGTATGGATCAAGAAGCCACGTCCCAGCACCAACAGCCGTGCATACAGATATAACGATTAGTACCACTGAAAAATACAAAAATAATCATTGTTACTCACACCAATTCTTATAAAAGAATTGTGTTTTGGTGTCCAATACAACCTTCATAGAATTTACTACAAAGATTTTTTTGGATATAAACTTGAGTTCAAATTTGAAAGTAGCGAAGAGGGTAAAAAATCATATGCATCAGCAGTGTGACTTTTGCAATCACCCAAAAAAGTTCAAACAATCACTTTCAAATTAAATATGACATTTCCAAAAGAGCAATATCAGCAATTCTTCTAGTAAAACCCCCTAAATATTTCTGATGCTTTGTTCCTTTTAAGTTTTTTTCATATTATAGATTTATTCAGTATCTGATTCTGATTTCACACATATTTATTTCCAAAATGACATATGAAAGATACTAGAATACCAGAAAACCACTAGTGACATAAAATAACATACACAACATGAATGCTTTGATTATTATTTTACTGACATCTCTAGTGTATTTTACACACGAAATATCTCATTACTCATTCACTTTTGTTTCTTGTTATTTTGTGTAATTCATGTTCTCTGTGTGTCTACTTGTTGTCTCTGTCTATTTTCTATGTCTACTTGTTGTCCCTGTATTTGTTTTTTTTTTATTAGCTTCTAATTCTGGCTCCTTGATTTCCCTTTAACACTTTGAATTTATTTTAGAAAATTCTTGCTATATAGGTATATTAATAATAATTAAATTACTGCTACATCATTAAGAATGTTAAATTTGATATTTTTAAAAAGAACATAATATTGTGAAAGTACATTGTATGTTTATTCGTGAATATCAATTTTCGTGGATTGCAGACAAATCATTGGTTCGCGGATTCTTATATTTGTGGTTTGACATTTACCACAGTACAAATAAATGGAAAATACGTATTTGGTTTTGAATTCAGTTTCATGGTTTGAATCAAAAATGAAATCCACGAAAATTATTACCCAACGAATATAAGTACTTTCTTCACAGTATTGATTTGCTGCTAGGTCCTAAATTCTTACATTCTGCAAAAAAAAACAACACAAACCTGTTAATCAATCATGTACACAGATGTCTAAAATAGTTCTTGAAATATTTGTTTTTTGATACATATATTTTATTCATATCTAATATTCATGTAAATGTAGATATTGAATGTAAAAGAGATCATAAACTTACTTCTCCATAGCCTTGCTGTTGGCTGCACCTTATCAATCACTTCAGTCAATCTTCTTTCAAATGCTTTCAAATCTGAAATTTTGTTTTAAGTATGACAACAAAAAAAATTGTTTTTAAATATAGAATAGAATTTTAGATATTTACCAAGACCTCAGAAATTATCACAAAAGTTCAACTTAATGTAAATATGTACAAATTGGTCGGGGAATTTACTACATGTACGAAGAAATCAGCCTAATAATAACAAGAGGACCCCAGGAGCCTGAATTGCTTACCTTGTTAAATTTTGCCTTTCAAGGGCAATAAATTTAACAAGGAGTTGTCCAACAATTTTGACTCAAGAAGACTTTGGTAGGATTTTTCATAAGGAACATTTCACCAATTGAAAGTTTCTTTTTTCTATCCTAGTTTACAAGATATTGCTAAAAACTAGAAAGAAAAATCATTTTTCACCTTTTACTGGCAATAACTCTTACAAGGAGTTGTCTGATAACTTTGATCTCTGGAGACTTTTGTAGGCCTCAAAATAAGGATCAATTCAGCGATTGAAAGAATTTGGCTATACCTAATGCTTTTGGAGATGGATGTGGAAAAACTACTGCCTGACCCCTTTGTTCTATTTTTAGTAACAACAGCCAAGATTTTGGAGGAATCAAATATCCACACATCAGTTCTATGCAGGATACCCCCAGTAATATTCATAACAAGTTTGGTTCCCATTGGTCAAGTAATGTCAGAGAAGGTTTTTCTTAAAGAAATCAGCCCTGGTGAAATCATTTTTAAACCTGTCAAACATTTTGTCCGGCAACCTAACAAAATCTGCTGGACCGAAATCATCTCTCTGATCCAATTTAAATTTGCCTTGATTCGGACACCATCTTTAAACCAGAAGTTCCGGTTGAGGTGTAAACAAAATGTATCAGACATTTGGTCCAGAAATCACACAACTTTTACTGGACCAGCAGCTAAAAGTACCGGTCATGTCTGACGGTCAGATGAATTTCACCATGACTGACAAATAACATTAAAAATAGCAAAAAATGTTGAAAAAGGGCATCAACATAATTGCTTAACAGATTAAACCCAAAATTTTAATACGGATAGATCTTATTATGCTAAACACAGAATTTGGCTTAACCTAATGGTTTTTGAGATGTACATTTGTATCCGAAAAACTTCTGTCTGACCCTTAAGTTCTATTTTCAGTAAAAGCTGCTATGTTTCTTGTCAGATTAAAAATCCCCGCATCAGTTCAATGCAGAATACTCTAAGGAAAATTCATACAAGTTTGATTCAAATTGGTCAAGTGGTTTCATAGGAAAAGATATTTGAAAGTAATAACATTAAAAATACATGTAGCCAAAAAACATTGAAAGAGTAATCAAGGGAAACAGGACAATAGCTCCTACTTAATATATTTAAACAAAAATTGGACCACAGATAGAACTCATTATTCTGAACACTTTTACCCTGAAAAATTATGTTAAACCTAATGGTTTTGGATGTATATGTGAAAAACCCTTATGTTCCAATGTTCAAGTAGTTTCAGAGGAGAAGAGTTTAAAAATTTTTTAAAGGCAACAGACGATGACGATAAACTACAAGTGATGGCAATAGCTCACATGGCCTTTGGCCAGGTGAGCTAATTAAAAAGGTATCCAGATGCAAAAAAAAAATATCCTAATGAAAATCAGGGTTGCTGGTTGTTGCAGTAGTACATGAAAATGCAGCAATATGAAAGCATCCATCATGTATTTCTCAGAGGAATGTGTAGTGTTTGTGTGACAATTGATTAATAAGCAGAACCAAACAGATCCCTGATTTGTACTAATCCTGACAGCCTGAGACAATTCTTATTGTGCTAGCTCACAGAAGAAACAGGTCCCAAGTAAGCATGCCACCCCACTCTTGACACATTAACCAGTGTTACCCAATTCCCTTATTTGCTTTTGTTACTTTGTATGTATGATTTTAGTTACTTTACATTCTTAGTTGTGTAAGCCTGTTTTCCATGTCTGGTCTTTGTCCCTGGATTACATTCTTTTGATTACCGCTATAACCTTGTCCTTGGTTCCCTTGATCATTACCCTTAAAAATGAGTGTTAAGTGGAGAAGTGATCACCAATTTTCAATGCGAGTTAGAAACACATACAGCTGGAATCATGTAAACTATGCTGCTGGGAAAGTGGTTTACTAATCCAATCCACTACTTTAAATTTTAATACAGTCGACTCCACTTAATTGCATATCGCTTAATTGCTTATTTCGGTTATTATTATTAGGTAATTTTCTCCTGCACAAAACCATTTCCTATTATTCTATTAGGGAAAAAATCGCTTATTTGCATAGGCCTTGCAGGTGCATTTCGGTTTATTGCATAGAGAATTTTGCCTCATCCAGGTAAAGACAGGTTTTCCCAAATTCTATTTTAAGCCTTCGGGTCATAAATATGTCAATCATATTTATTGTTGTAAAAACTAGATTATCATCAATCAGGAGGTGTTAATAATGGATTAAAAAATCATGGACATAAAAGACAATATAAATGATTTCTAGTTACATTAAAATAAACAAGCATCTAGGTGAACAATGACTTCTGACGACATGCCGAACATCACCGTATGATGCGGCTTGAGGTTCGGCTTGGAGTATTTTTTGTCCCTATTTAAATTCTTCCGACTACAAATGATTATCAATGTAAATTTAATTTTCTTTAATGAGCTGAACAGTTTTGAGTGAGCTTGGGTTACTAGGCATAAATATCATACGAAAATTAAAAGTCATTCATTCAGTAAAATGTCTAATGAAATTCAACTACCCTAAGGTGCCCCATACTATCCACTCTTCATAGGAATACATCGAGGTCAATGACGCGTACAATACACAACTATCAGTGTACAATGAACAGAGGAATAAAAACACACAGACCATTTCAAAAGCCCAAAAACTGCAAACATTGATGAATATTACACTGAATCCTGCCTGAAATATGAAATATGGGATTTGCTTTCGTAGAAAGGTCAGGAAATTACTTGACTATTTATAGATGAGAAACACGTGGTTTTACTTATAAATACACACAGCATAAAGAAGGTCAATAAACAAGACAAACACAATATATATTATTATTTATTGATAAAAGAACAATACAATGAGAAGGTCTATAACAATTAAATACCAGATCAGAAATGTTGAACAGTGATATCCCTGGTTGATCCACAGTATCGTCGTCTTACCTGAACTCGCACTTCCGGTAAAATCGTAATTTCGGTTATAAGAATAGCCCAGTTATTTGCATAATTTTTACTGGCAAATAGGCTATGCAATTTAGCGGAATCTACTGTACAACCCAAAGTAGTTCTTTAACATAAAACCATGCATTTTATGTTTATCTTTCATGTTTTCAGCAGATATTTTCATTTTTTGTTTATAGTGATCATTGCTTTTGGAATGAAAAAAAAACTTTCAACCTATAAATGATAAAAATGCGTGGTTTTATGTTATAGAACTAAACCCAAAGCAGTGTAAGTTGTCATGCCAGTACTAGATAATATCAATTGACAAAATAACATGCCCTTTCCCTTTCTTCTGACCTATTTTGTAAATAAGAGATATATATGACATTCAATGTGTTAGTTCAAAGAAGATTTTTCCTATAACAAATAGTGTTAAAGCAATAATACCCTCAGTTTGCTCAGCTGACATCTCAACCACTTTCGGCTTCGCCGGTGCAAATGTAAGAATAACTTTGATTGGTCGAATTGATTGAATGTAACCAATTATTTTGCAGCTTTCTTAACTTTTTATTTGGAAGCGAGGCTGTGCTGTGCTCTTCATATTTAGTGAATAAAGTGAAGACGAAATTACAGTAATTTGCAGACTGCTTCACAAAATCAAAGTAATTTAACGTACAATATCGCAGAAGAACCACGCAATGCAGGCTTTCCCCTTCGAATATCTCTTACAAGTTCCAATAGCCTACTTTGAAGTATCTTTCCCGTGTCTCGGCCCGTGCACCGACCACAGACAATACATGTGCACACCCCGACAACCCCTTTGAACAATTATTTATAGGGTTTAGGGTCTTTGTGGGGCCTGCCTTACAATGGCATTATAACTGATGAATCAAACCTTAGCACTGAGCATTGATCGTGATGCAAATTATTGTTGAGTTAACCAGGTTGAGGTTGCCTGGGCATTGGCATTGATGACGCGCATAAAAAGGTAGCTGTATAGGCAGGTCGTAGAAAAGATATTGACCTAAATCACTTCATGTAATTATTCGTAAACCTATGGTATGTGACAGTGTACTTTTTGGCTTGGACTTACTAGGTTTTGAGTAACTTGTGGCTACATTTTATGGAACTTATTCTTTAGTGTAATGTCTTTATGCAGTTTTATTTCTGTTGTCCAGTTAAAAAAAAATATTGTATGGTCCTTTAGAATAACCTTTCAGCACATGAACATCAATTGAAATATGTTGATGCCACAAGCACATTTTATTTCTCTTTGGGTATTTTTTTTATGTTTTATTACAGTATATTTATACCATTATTGTATAATCCTAATTTCGTATCTGGCACTGTTGTGTCTGTGGTTAGAATTCTCTCTGACCATTAGTTCAAAATTTCAGGGATCAAGTTGTTTGAGTGATCTGACCAATTTTAATCATTCAAAAGTTAGAGTTAATTCAAGTTATTATCAACCTGGCAAAACATATGAAGCCATAATTGTTTAAATATGTACTACTACTCAGAATTTTATAACTCTTGTCGGGTACTTGTTATGGAACATAGGATACACTATATTGAATACTTCAGCATGGTAATAGGTATAGCAGTATAGAGATAGATTTTGTTGCTTACAATTTAACTAGCACAGTGCGGTTCATTTTCAGACGTGTTTTGCTAACGGAATTTTCTTTTTTCCTAGTAGAGGGAATCATGATTATATGAAGGTAAATTTATTTTGCTTGCTACACTTGTATCTTTTAATTTCTTTTGAATAATGGAAGACCAAGTTTGACTCATTGATAAATGTTCACAAAATTGATAGTTAAATCAAAGTGCAATATGTTCACAGAACATTGAAGTGAAGAGTTCACCTCGGGGATAATTACCTTTTCCTAAAATAATACATTTATGTATGTCGGATGTAAATGGCACATGGTAGGATAGTTGATTGGTTATGATCGGGACATTTCAAATGTTATGGCTTTGGCATTTTACAACATTTCCACTTTCCTTGTAAGTGTTGTCCCTAAGGCTAGAAAATACCTTAGTTTCTACCAATGTGCTCTAGAGGTAGGATTAACTTTTGATTTTCCACATGAGCTATGATTTGTTTCCATTGTAGACTTGTATTTGAAGTAATTGAAGTTTACATTATAATATGAATCTATTTACATTTGTTTGTATTTTGAGAATTTCCAGCTTAATTTGCCAGTGGAAATATTGAATTTTAATTTCCTGATACTAAGTTATTTGGTTTTAACTTGTCATTTATTTAAGTTTTGGAAATGTTAAGTATTAAAATTATCACTTATGATTTTTGAAATTTTGATAGTAATTTTAATTCTTCACATCAAATTTTTTTAGACTTAGATTCTACTGTTTTGAAACAGTAATAAGTTTTACGGTGCAGCTCTTGAAAAAAAAAAAAACAGCCATAATTCTATTATGAAAGAAAGTGAAGTGCTACATTTGTACTTTGCATGAGTACTAATATAACAAATAAAAATAGCTAATTCTTTCATATGATAACAACTTATATTTTGTAATTTTATCCCCACCTCTTGCAATAACAGGCTGGGGTTGGAGCTAGAGAAATTCAACTTTACTTTCACTTAATGAATTGTATAGACTAAGGTAGGCAACTAACAATGTATAGTTTCATCTTCTGAATTATTGTACAGATGTATGTTCATTGGAGGTCTATGTCTAATTAAATTAAGTACACATTTTTTTATGTTACAGGGACTTTTAAGCAATACTCGTCTATATGTTAAACATGTCCTAATTATAAGGCAAAAAAAAAAAAATAATAGGCTTGTTTTCTGATATCAGCAAGAAAAAATGGGGTAGGTAGGTATGGGAATTATTTTAGTTTTCAAAAACATGTTGCATTGAGCAAATGGGGAAACAATCTACTCTTTAACAGTGCTCGAGTCAAACAGCCATAAATGTTTTAGGGTAAGCATGAAAAACGGGGTCGGTTGGGTACCAGGTAACAGACATGTTATTTTCATGTTTCATGTTTTTTTTGCTTAAATATGATTCTGAGACTTGTTGTTTCAAACATTTGTTACAAAGGGCTGATAAATAGATTATAGAGTTGTTCGTAATGAAATATTCCATACATTTTAAAAAAATTGATAATTGTTTTCCTCAAGTTGATGCCATTTTGTTTGAATTGTTATTGAAAGAATGAAAACTGGTCAAAATTTTGCTGAAAGAGGGAGTACTCAGTACTGTCCCAATCTTTGGTGATTACTGAAAATGGGATGGCCCCTACACTTTGCTTTTGGTCTTGTCTGGAGACGAAATGAGCGACACCACTGACGAGGGCAACTATTTTGTCAGTAGTATGAACCCTGTGTTTTAACGGTGGATTTCAGGTTATACTTCATTACATGTACTATTAGGAAGAAAAACTAATAAGATTTATTGCTGTTATTTTTGTGTAGTTATTAAGTTGTAATTTTTTTCTATGTATATTAATTGGCTTCAATTTCTTTTTCAGGTTTGTATTTCTGCATAATGTCATTTTGTTCATGCTTTTAAGATAATTACAGATCCCAAATAAAATGCCAAGTAGGTCCCGTAGTAGATCACGCGAGCGTTATGATCGTTTTGGTCGAGTTATGCCCAGGCGAAGATCAAGAAGTCGCAGTCCAAGACATCGAAGAAGCAGGAGTAGAAGCCGCAGTGGAAGTATAAGGTCACATGATTCTCACCGACGGTCAGGTAGTCGAGGTAGAAGGTCTCCAAGAAGGTCCCCAAGAAGGTCCCCAAGGGCAGTGAAGAGAAGTCACAGTAGAAGCCGTAGTTCTTCAAGGCGCAGGAGATCCTCAAGACCTAGGAGCAAATCTCCGTCTATTGGGAACAGAACTAATATTAATGACATTGACCTGATGAAAGCCAGAGTTTTTGTTGGAAATGTGCCTGTTTCTAATGTAACAAAAAAGGAATTGGAGGATATATTTACAAAATATGGAAAAATAATTGGTAAGTTGTCTGCATACAATGCATTACATTACTGACATCAGTATTGTTATCATCAGTGCTAAGATCTGATTAAGATTGTGAATGTGTACATTTCTGTTTGTACCAAGTTATTTGGAGGAAATATGAATTGTAGACAAATGTAAAAATCCTGTCCAGTTCCGGTTTTGATTTTTCTGTACCAAAATAATGGTATAAAGCTGCTCTGAAATGTCTGTTTTATTGATAGCTACATTCTGGTAGTCTTAGTGAAGTGTACATGTACACATGTAGTTTGAAGTCAAAAGGGAATTATTAAAATTTTGCTCAAATACCAAATGTAGTCTTCATCGATTTAATGTATACATGATTTGTTGAAGTTAGAAATTATTGTAAATAACCTCTGCATGTAGAAAGATCTTGATTTATATTTTAAGACCTTCATTGTTCAGTATTGTTATAAGTTAGGCTTCCTTTCTTCAGCTGACCTCTGCATGATTTTTCAAATGAACATGCCTCAATTGTTGAACTAACCACATGAGAATAAATCATATAATTTGATTAGAATGTTAGTTGCTTGTTAGTTGTGCCCTTTCCATTAGATCCAGAAATTTATAAAGGTCTCAGAAAATTGATTATATATATATCTGTTTCTGACCTCTGAAGATATTGCTTTGAATTCATTAAAAGTTTGAAGAAAATTAAATATAACATTTGTATGGAAATTTGGAGAAACAAAGAAAAATGTCAAATGATAGCTTAAAGTGAATTGAAACAAATCTTTTGATAACTATCATGATTAAAAAAAAACTAGTGAAATTTACATCTAGTTGAAATAGACCAGATCTAATTTCAATACAAATGTAGCTAGGGAGGTAAGTAATTTGAATAGCTCACTAGGTAAAAATCAGCCCTATATTATTCCAATGTGCCCTATTTAACTACCACAGATCACCTATGTGATCTTTTGGACATTGTCTCTTAAGTTTGAATAGCTGTCAATTATGATGGTAGATGGCAAATTTAAAGGTCATCATAATTGACAGCTATTCAAAATGAGAAGACAGTGTCCAAAAGATCACACAGGTGTTCTGTAATAGTGAAGTAGGACTCATTAATATAATGTAGTGTAGATTTCTACCTAAAGAGCTATTTAAATTGCTCAGTAGCCTACCTAAATTTACATTGGAAATGGAACTGGTCTATTTCAACTACCTGTAATCTGAAATTTGAATGTTTAACTTGGTTGTTTAAAGAATAAAATTTGTCAATTCTTTTCTGTGACCTACATGAAGAATGTTTTTATTAAATACTTGATGGATAAATTTTTGAGCAGAGGTACCCGATATGACGCGACAGTTTGCACAAAATGCAGAAATGGAATTCCAACAAATTTGTGGTTTGCTATGAAGTTTCAATAGCAGAGATTTAGCAGCGCGATTTTTTTCTCGCGAAAATTTCTCGTAAAGTTTTGAACTTTTGGACAGCTTTTAGTCGTTCGAGTAAAGCACTAATGTGGAATGTAAAACAGAGTCGGTAAAGTTAAAATAGTTTGTTGTTATACCTAGTTCCATGCTGAAATAGCAGTCTTCATCTCATGCCTGTGACACATAATATATATATATGTAAGATTGTTTATTCATCAACTTCCAGGCATCAGTACTTAAGTCTCCAGAATGGTATAACAGTATTAGGTTTGAATTTTCGTCTTGAAAGATGAGACAGCTCTAACTTTAATTTAAGATATTTGAAGTTCAGTTAATTGATCTACCCCAAATTTTGATAAGCATAAGTGTAGAAATGAATTTTTACCATTAAGTGTCAAAAAGTTGTGTACAAAAATGTACAAGAACTTGTAAGTGGTAAAACGTGTTATTTAACTTATTAAAATCTTGTACTTACAATGTACATGTGTACAAGGTATTATATTGTTTGTATGCTGATTAATCAAGGAATTCAAATTCCTAATTATTAATTTTATGTTATTTTTCATTATCAATACATGAATCTATATTTTAGTATATGATTTAGGTTTAAAGTTTATATACTACACAAAAATGAACCGGTAATTTTATTCACAATTTTATCTGCTTCACTTTCAATATTAACTGTCTCAATGTGACTTCCAATGTGCATATTAATGCATTTCCACATATTTCTTTGCATTTGTATTTGCTCATGAGTGCAGTGTAGTTACCCAATTAAAATACAGGTACTCGAGTCTTTATGTTCTAAGAGGTCAAAATGTTTTAGTAAGTGATGTATCTTTCATAGGACTGTCACTTCATGATAGAGGATTTGCCTTTGTTCAGTACGAAAAGGAGGCGGAAGCTCTAAAAGCAGTGGAAAATGAAAATGGTGGACTATTGAAAGGATCAAAACTAGGTAAGGCCTATAATTGAATCATGTGGCTAGGCCGTGTTTGATTTCAACAATCCCTGATTCAGTTTCCAAAAAAAAAAATTATCATTTAAAAACCGAACAACAAATAAGTTTTGATTTCGAAGTATAACCCAACATGGTTTTAGGATCTGCTGTACATTATATCAGCATGTCCCGCTTCATTACCTTCTACCTATAGAGCTTTTTAAATTAACTCGGAAGCTTAGGTAGATTTGAATTGAACGTGCTATCACTCTTTTTCAAATTGTTATAAATCAAATGTAGTAAAAATTTTGAGTAATTTTATTGGTATAGTACTATTTCGATAATGAAATAGTTGAAAAAGTTTTGAATACAAAACAACAGTTTGAACATCTCATATTTTTATACCCCTACTCAAAAAGTGGGTGTTATATTGGAATCACCTTGTCAATCCTTCATTCCATCTGTCTGAATTTTGTCACAAATATCTCGGCTCCCAATAGATGGATTGATTTCAAATTTGGTACGTGGTTTTGTATAGATCTGGCATATGTTGTAGAGATTTTGGGTGCTGTCCATGTTTCAGTACCAGTGGGGTATACCTCGCATGTCAACATGTGCAACCTCAGGTTAAAATTTATTGATATATACAATTCTGTCATTGTTGAATTTCCAATTTCTACCTACTTGTAGATGTGAAAATGGCTTTAGATGGTAGAAGAGGAGCCCCAAAGCCAGCCACAGAGAGAAGGAGTCCATCTGTACCAACTGCGTCACCTTATGAGAGAGAAAGGTAACAGTCTTAAACTTGTCAATTTCTGGGTTAACTGCAAATTAAATTCAGTTTTACTTGAAAATAAATTTCTATTTATATATGCCCATCTAAAACGGGACATATTATGGTATACCGCTGTCTGTCCGTCCGTCCGTTGTCAACACTTCGGACAATAACTCGAAAACATTTCACCTACGTTTATGAAACTTTGGTGAATTGTTCATATCTTTTCATGTAAGCTCCCTTTCGATTTTTATAAGTTTCAGATGAATCGTTTCCATGTTACAAATTTTTATGCTTAAAAAGGGGGGATTTTCTTTCAAGTTTTTGCACAATAACTAAAAAACACTTTTACTTACTTTTATGAAACTTTGATGAATTTTTCATATCTATTGAAGGAAGTTCACTTCCGATTTGTATAACTGTCAAATTTTACATTTCCATGTTATGAAGTTTTACTTTTAAAAAAAAAGGCAGAAACGACCAAGGGAATTTATTTGTTGAAAATCATTGAAAATGGACCATTTGTTATGATAGTGCCAAATTTTTGTGCATTTTTTATTTACTTTTTGGGAAGTGGGGTGGGGGAAGGCTATTTGACAGGGTTCCCAGTATTTCTAGTTGATCATGTAACTTCGTAAGTTAAAAGGGCAACGGGAGTATCATCCACTTAAAGCACAGCTCTTTATTGAATATGTTATGGTTTATGATTCCATCTGAGGATCTGACAATATGGTGGTTTTCTCGTGGAGTAATTTTAAGTCATCTCTTAAGGATATATAAACTTTGAATTGAAATAAACACAAAACTGACAGCTTATGATTAAGTTAAATTTTGTTAGAAGATTTGCCTATGATTCAGCAATTCATTTTTGAATTCCATCTTTTGTAATTTGAGTGGTTTGTTAATGATTATGTTGGCAGTGCTGTCAAATTAATATGCCTAAATGATTGACAGATACCCACCCCCAACAGCCCCTGCTGAGAGAGAAAGGTCACCATTGAGAGCAGATCCATATGACGATCGCTACAGAGATGCCTACAGAGATCACCCACCACCCCGGTAAGGGAAAAGCTTGATTCTTACATAAGACATGGGGAAGTTATTTTTACAGGGATGTGATTTTTCTGTTAATTGGCAGATTTCTGCTTTATCACATCCTGATTTAATCATTACAATTCTTAAGTAAGCTGCCTATTTACTTCAAATTTTGGTTAATTCTGCTATCTTACCAATCCTAGTATGGCTGTCAAAATACAGAAGTATTTAGTCTGTTTTACTTTTTATGACATAAATAAATGTTTCATCATGTGTTACATGTTTTGATACTGTATAAGGAAATTGCAAATTTCACTCATTTTTTTTCAGTTAAAAAATCATAAGGAAACATTGAATTTCCACTTCAGATATTGATTTAGATAAGGATACATAATCTTTGGAACAAAATAATTGTATTCTGCTTTCCATTTTTAACATGCCAGTTTTTTCGTCTTTTATGTAGTGATTTTTACAGGAGAGATGACCCATATGCTGACCCCTATAGACGACCACCTCTGCCACCTGTAGATGATCCCTATTATGATAGATACAGAGATGATCCATATAGGTATGTACAAATGTAGCAGTTATTTTTCAAAATGCCTATTGTTTTAAGATTTTGAGAATAAGTCATATATTCTTATACTCATAGAAATTAAAAAAAAAAAGCATTTTAGAAGGTTTTTTCCTTAGTCCAGCTCATTGATATTTTAAAAAATGCTGCCTTAAAGATTATTGGTTGCATTAATTGTTGTAATAACATAGTTGGGTGACATTAGATATCACTTTAACCATATCTTAATGTAACTAGTTTCAACCATATCAGCAAAGAATTTGACTGCTTTTTAATATCTCTGAGATATTGATGCCCTCCCATCATTTAGCTGATTGTCATGTTTATTATATTACAGATATCCACTATGTCCCAGGAAGTAATGATTGTATTGTTTATTATATTACAGATATCCACTATGTCCCAGGAAGTTATGATTGTCATGTTGATTATATTACAGATATCCACTATGTCCCAGGAAGTAATGATTGTATTGTTTATTATATTACAGATATCCACTATGTCACAGGAAGTTATGATTGTCATGTTGATTATATTACAGATATCCACGATGTCCCAGGAAGTAATGATTGTATTGTTTATTATATTACAGATATCCACTATGTCCCAGGAAGTTATGATTGTCATGTTGATTATATTACAGATATCCACTATGTCCCAGGAAGTAATGATTGTATTGTTTATTATATTACAGATATCCACTATGTCCCAGGAAGTTATGATTGTCATGTTGATTATATTACAGATATCCACTATGTCACAGGAAGTATGTTGATTATATTACAGATATCCACTATGTCCCAGGAAGTAATGATTGTTATGTTGATTATATTTTTAGATATGCACCACCGCCCAGGAGAGATCCCTATGCTGATCCTTACAGAGATCCATATTACCGTGACCCAGCTTATGATGCTCCTGTCAGGAAACCACCTCCTCCATTGGACTGTCAGATTATTATACTCAATAATTCTTTAATGTAGGTCACATGTTATAAATGTTACTTGATATGATTATTAAGTTTGAAGTATTATGGTGTTATAAAATGTTGGCTGTATTTGACCTTTCCAAATATTTTAAAATTTCTGATAATTACCATCAAGTGTTTCAGGTTCATTCACTAAAAATGCACCTCATAAACTAAACAGGTTTTGCATAATCAATAGTGCATTTTCAGACAAAGTGGATACTTTATTTTAGTTACCCATAATTTTAACAGGAAATTCGCAGAATTTGTTGAAAGAAAATTGAAAGTGGTTGCAGTATTTTGTACCATTGGTGTCATCACTGAGGACCGCACTATCCCACAAATGGTTGAAGAAGCTGCAAAGAGACAGTGTCTGTTTGCTGTCGTTATCAACAGTCAGAATGAGGCTCATCAGTCTCTCACTGTCAACATACTGCATGGCACACCACAAGGTGGGAAAAAAGCACACATACACATACACACTCCCGTACATAAATTGCTTTATAAATGATAGTTGCTGGTTCAATAGATGTGTAAGCAAGACATAATTGTGCTTTTTTTTCGTTTGAAAAATCATTTCTTCTGAAGCATAATCCAATCCTGTCCATTTTTAATTTGAATACTTACTTCTTCGTATGAAGTATAATTACCAGACAAAATAGTTTATCTGAACTCTTGTACTTCTATTTTCAAGTAGTTGTCATACCTTTTTCTGATTTATGATCATATTGTATTTCATAATGATTGACATTTATTTTAAACTGTGTAAAAACTCACTGATCGAGGTCTCTAAATTTGTTCTAGTTTATGAGACTGTTGTGAAATAATTTGTATGTATTTAAAAATCGATACGTATCGCAAATATCGTGTTAATAATATATTTAAGAATTAACATACGAAGTACTAAATGCTTATGTTGCAATGGTTTATTAAATCTAATTATTGGAGAAAATATCATGTCAACGATGTTAAAATTTAAGAATCTCATTCTTAGATGGAGTGTAATGAAGTGATCTAATTATGGTTTAGTTTTCTGTACTTGGTGTTGAAATTCTTAAAAGATTTGATCCATCGCATAAATTTTCTTTAGTCTTTACGTTTTACAATAAAATACAATAAAAAATGGATTGGACAAAACTCTGTTTTTACCCCAAAAATTTAACCACCTACTGGAAGAGAATTATAGTATGTAGTTAATGGCTGTACTCGAATAATGTATAGAACAAGTACAATTACATCTAGTTACGTTTAAACCTGTAAATTTAAGACCTTATCAGTTATTCAAATCATGCTGTTTCAGACAATCGATGTCATGGACAGTTAGAAGTCTGTGACCATAAATTTTCTGAAAAAATTTCAACAAATTTCTGTTGTACAACCATATCAACTTTGAGTAGTTTCCACTTCATGAACCCTAATGCTGTTTACGAACAAGTGTAAATTGTCTCAAGTTGGATATGCAAGTATAACTTGGTAAAAAATTGAAATATTGTTTTTTTTTAAATTAAATTGGAAATTGATTCCTGTACAAGTTAAGTTTTAACCTTGTATAGGACATTATTTTGTTACTGATTGTTTAGATTGTGGACTTTTAACAAATCATTAAAATGATGTCATAGTACCAAATAAGTCCTTGTCAAATAACCTGTGTTATTTGAAGGGAAACAATCCGTAGACTTATTACAAATGAAATATATTATTTAAGTTAAACATTTTTATGCAACTAGCGATGGCGTTAACAGATGTTATGATGCATTTTCTTCACCTATCATAATTTTCTGTAAACTTCCGAAGTTTTTATAAATATTATGCATGTAATGTTTAAGAATATGTAAACATAAAATGGACAAGCAAGATGCTCTCTGTACAGTAGTATCAAATTTAATTGAAATATATTGCTGAATTGCCTGCATTGAAGTAATGCAGGTAAAAAGTTAGGAAATTTTAAATTCTTGGTTTTAAGACATAAAACATAATATAAAAACAAAATAAAAAATCTGAAAAACTCAATGGAAAAAACACTGTCCAAATGAGAAGTGTAGTATGATGTTTTAATCTGAACAACAACTGTACCAGAATGAAGGCTGTTGGTATAATGGTTAAGATTAGTTTCAGATTGCCTTCTGTGTACCTAATATTATCAATGATACCATCTAATTACTCGATAAGATGGATTTTGTAAACCCAATAATTTGCTTGAAGCATAAAAAATATTAATGCATGCATATTATCTTTGCTGTAAATTTAAACAGTTCAAAAGTAAGCAATTATTGTTTGGAAAAATGGTTGAAATCGTTACAAGCCGCGATTTTGTTTGATGGATTGCAAGTTACTGTATAACAAGAAATCATATGCAACATTTCGTATCTCTCGTGATCGGTAATGAAAAAGCGCAACAAACTAAATGATTAATAGTGCAAAGATATGGTTGTTTAATTAAGAATGAAGATAGACTCACTCATTTTGAGTGAAGTAAAAATGTGTTTTTGCTATCAGTCTGTTTGCGGTAAAAATGTTGCTCGTGCTTAATCATGTGAAAGAAATAAAACATTCTTTAAACTTTACAACTTATTTTAACTTTTATCACCAATTCTTAACCAAAATTATATAGGTTTTGTTATATTTGTGGATCAAATAAATATTTGCTGTTATAATACATATTATTTTGCCGGAATACGGTTAAAAATATGTACTCACTCTTGGTAATGGAGTGTACATGATCGAACATTGTCATATTTTTAAACTGCTGTAAACACAGTTAGGGCCTATTATAACATTATGCTGTTGGCAAGAAAAATCAGCAACTACCAATTTTTCTGGCACCAGATTTAGGCCAGAGTGACTTGAAAACCTTGAAATGTGTTGGGTGAACTGATGATACATGTATGTGAGCACTGTTATTTATGTTATTTTGATATACATGTAAGAATTAAAGCTTGGGTTATGACTTTGAGACCTATAAATTTTTTTACTACAAAGGAAGTTCTCTGTTTCCATTGCTTTCTTTATTCTGATTTTCCCTATTTATGCCAGACAGGATATATTATGGTATACAAGTGTTCATTAGTCAGTTGTTCATTTACTTCTAGTTTTGTCATTTTTATTTTGTTTGTTGCTATGCCAAATAAGGGTGTATCGTATGCTTAAATTTATGCTACTAGACATATATCTTGCACTGGTAACATGCTTTTAAGACCATTTTATTAAAAAAGTCCTTTTACACAGTGTATGTTGAATGTAGGCCTGTTATACAATGTTATTTTTAAATGTTTTATGAATAAATTAGGAATTAAAAGAATTATAAATATAATATTTGCCCGATCGGAATCAATATTATTGTGTGCGTTCAATGGAATCTTGCGACAATTTTAAAAGTTAATTTAAATGTATGCGGAAATTTCTTGTTATACAGTAAACCTGTGGTTGTGTTAACACCATGGAACTCAGGTAATGATTTTGTTGTTTTTCAATCTATCTTTGCTTTTGATTTTAAAAAAAAAGAACATATAAACATTATATTCTTAAAAATTTTGTATGTCAAATATTCACATTTTGGCGAAATCTGCTCAAGTGTTTAAAAGTGTAATCTTGGAACCATGAATGATTTGAGTTCTTTTTGAAGGGATTAAAAATAGCTGAGACTATTTGTTTGAATTTGAATGACTTGTTTCATGTGAAGCTTTTCATTTTCATTTGGTTTATCATTCCTAATTTACAGAACATCGTAACATGCCAGTAGATGATGCCATCAATCTGATCAAACGAAGTTTTGATGCTTATCAAGCTGCCAAACGTGAAAAGGAGGTAGCAGCAGCAAGACCTCCTGGAGCTCCTGCCACTAGGGTGCCACCCCCTTTCGTCCCACCATCCCAGGACATAATATACTTGTTAAATCTACTAGCTGATAAGAGACAGCTGACTGTGGAAGAGCTGGACAAAGTCATTAGTTACCTGACTGATCGGCGAGACAAACTTCTTGAGTCTGAGGGTCGTATTCCTCCTAAAGCCTATGACGGTAGGTATAGAAAATGAAGTTTTCTTGCTACATTTTGTCCTCTTTAGGACACAAATTTGTTCTTGCCTTCTTGGTAGAACCCACAAATCAAGTGAATTAATTCATTGACCCTACTAAAAACAAGTACAATTAAAGTAAAAACAGTAAACCAAAGTCATTTTATCCTCTGTCAAATTAGATACATGCAATAGCTACTTTGCTGTCATATGTATCTTCATATTAGATCAATACAAGACTCACCTATTGAAAAATTGAAAAGCCAACAAAAAAAAGTTACTATTTGTTAGGAAAAAAAATTACTTTGAAAAAAGGAAACAAAACAAAACCAGTACATCAGTAGGAAATTCTGTCGATAGGACTATATATCATGTTGTGCTTGTTTTCCAAACCACTTTAAAAAAAAATCCACGAAAACTTTCAGAACTTCCCTACATTCTTTAGCCCAGTAAATTAAGGGTTAAAATCTGCTATGTACAAGTAGTAAAAAACTTAGAGAACATGTGACAGATTTGTGTGTCATCCAGGATGTCACCCATTTAAGTTTACTAGTGCCTTTTACTTTTTCTTTCTTACTTTATTTAACTAAGTCTTTTAATCTTTTGAAGTCTCTGACACATGAAGCTTCGTTCAAGACATTCTGTCATTTCTTTCACACAATATACATAAATGTCAGTTACTCTTAACTGCTATAACAATATCACTAGGCATATACCAAAGGTTAACAAATTAAAACAGATTCAAGTCTAATTTACATTGGCTAAATTGGACAGGTCTCTTAAATTGCACTTATTATTCCATGTGGAGTAAATTAGGGCGCTTCATTGTAGGTGAAAATGCAAAATGTAAAGCTATTTGTTGCTCTGTGCATAGATTTGTCTTCCAGCTAGACTCTAATGTGCTCAGTACTGTCCTTCTATCTTAGGAAAGTGGGCACTAAACAGTCATCATGTTGTCTAAGTTCATCTTCAGTTTTCATCAGCATTATCTAAGAAACTGCTGATTGCAATTTTTAGGATTCACATGATGCCATTTTGTGCCTCCTATTTTGCATTTTCATCTGAATGAGTTTATACATTGTATGTTTCACATAATATTAACCAAAAAAAAAATCCTGTTAAAAATTAAGTTTTGAGTTCTAATAATTAACAGGTACACAAAACTAAGAAAAAAACCCTAAATTCTTGTCCAACTTAAAAAATTATTATTGAACAAGTAAATTGTATAAGGCAAAATGATTAAATGCATTTTTTTTGGTCTTATAAGACCTTATCAATCCTTGACTAGGTGATGTTTGCTTTCAATTTCATTTGTGAACATGGCAGCTGTAGAATTAGCAATATGGAAGCAAAAATGGTATATGAAAAGTTCTGGTGGATGATAAACATATGCCTGGAGTTAATATTTTGCTGAATTTATTTTGACGTTTTCAGACAAACCACTGAAATAGACCAAAATCAACACCTCCCAAAAATTACCCAGTAGACAAAATCAATTGGTAATTAATTTTATGTCTTAACTCCCAAGGTGCATTAATGGAACAGCCAGTAATTATTTCTAGGTATTTTTAGAGCATTCTAAATGAGAAAAATTTCATTGATGACCTGGAACTTTAAAAAAAACTAAGCTTTTACAAATGATTTCATCCAAGATGGAAGCCCAAAATATTTGAGATAGGGTAAAAAGTTGGTGCCAAAAATCTAAGTTAATAGTGTTTTATTGTGCATAATGTCACATGAGGATTTAGTATTGGCATCCAGGGGTTGAAAATTCCTAAAGCCCGACGCCCAGGACTAAAAAAAAATTGAACCTTGGACTTGCTGTTTTTTTAATGAAATAAGTCCATCGGGCATGACAAATCTAAAAAAAAAATAAAAACTCTTTTTTGAAAGATTTTGTTGTCATTATTTGGACCATGTTTCTCAATCTATTCCCTGACCTATAAATACTTATAACTTTATTTTTAGAATGGGTATTCCCTACATCAATTTATTGATTAGTCATTCTCAAGTCTGAATCAAACTTGCACTTGATCAGACGCATTTTTTGACATGCAGGAATGATAAAGATCAACTGCTGTTGAAAAACTTTTGAGGAAAATATCGTTGCTCAATTACAGTTTCACAGTTAAAAAACACAAAAACAGTAAGCTGATGACAAGGCATCAGACCAGGAGACAGAATCAATTTACACTGTGTCTTCTTCCATACAAACATAGAAATATACATAAGAACAGTCAAGAATTCTGTAATAATTAATAATTAAGAAACATGATTTAGTCATCAGATTTCATTTCTTTGAAAATCTACTTTTGACAAACACTGTATAGAACTTGAGCGCTTTGATTGACGAGTAAGAATAATGAGTTCACCTTCAATGTCATGTCCGCCTTGCAATGTACATATAATGTACACACATGCGCTTGTTTCTGTCTATGTGGGGAAAAACTATCAAACAGGGGTCGACTATCAATGCCCATTGATGAAAGACCCCTGTTTGATAGTATTTTCCCCACTTCGACAGAAACAAGCTCCTGTGAATGTACATAGATTGCATTGACTAGGAAGAAAACTACTTGCTTCGAATTGGTAATATGTCCAAAGAACGAAGTCATTATATATCAATGTTGACAAATTATATTTTTGCATCTTCCAGTCTTGGATTATTCTGTGCACTGGGCGCTTGGGTAACATGGACCGCCGATTTTGGGTACTGTAAAGTCATGAAAGTTAGGACAGCCATATTCACTGTCCTCTTTGATGTTTGGTAGACTTAAGCATCTCAAACACAATGTTACAGATGTATCTTTTGTTATTCTAGTATTACATGCTCCAGATGGGGAGACAGCCATACTTTCTGAAAGGATTATGCACCAATTATGCAGTGAAATTACCTCTTTCTCCATGACCTTCCCGTCTTCCATCTTGAAAAATTTGCTGTCAAAGATTTTTTTCTCCATGCGCTTTTGAAATTTTAAACAAAATTTTTGTGGCCTGATCAGGATACATTCACCCAAAACGGATACACAATTGTCCCCCGATGTAGAAATTCTCCCAATTGGGAGAATGTCTCCATTTTCATGCAGAATTTCTGACTGAAGAATATCAGATAACAAAATTGCATTTATATATCTTACGATTGGGACTTGACAAAACAGTGTTCGGGCTTAGTGTACAAAAGATGAAGAAGTCCAGGCCTCGGGTCTTCCCAAGAACATTTTAAACCCCTGGGCATCATAAATACTGAACTCTACACATGTTCATAGAAGCAAAAATGACGTGTTAAAGGAAATTTCAAATGCACAACTTGAACTCCTTTAACACAAGCATTCATACACTCCCAACATCTTTAATGGAATATGGAACATGCTGTGTTCTTTATTTGCCTTGTAGGAGACCAAGAACAGATGTCTGAAAGGCATCTTAAAAGATCTGTAGAAAGTGACACATTGTATACTGAGCCTTCAATAGCATTGAGAACATCAAGTGATGAAGAAATGCTTATTGAAAATGATACACCAATTAGCATTTCTGATCAAATAGCTGTTGCAAAGCGTAAAAAAGTACTTGAAGAAAGTACTAAAGCAGCCTCAAGAGAAGCTAAACAAACTGAGAAGTTCCTTGAAAACCACAAGAAGGCAGTCCATGAATATCAGAAAAAGATTCTTCTTGAAACTTTGAGTAGCAAATCTGAACATCAACAGAATTTGCTAGTTGAAGCAATAGGAGGTTGTTCAGAAGTTACAAGTCAACAACAGGTTCTTAATGATGCATTAAATACCTTGTCTGAAGTCATTAAACATCAGCAAACACTCTTCCATTCATCATCTGATACATCTAATGAAGCTAACAGAATGGAACTTGACCAGGACATGCCGAAAAGTACAACTGAAGTAGTTTATCAAACAGAAGCAATGTTTGATGTAGCCCCTACTGCAACTGAAATGGCTTATCAAAGTAGACCACTCTTTGGAACAGCAAATATTGCTACTGAAACCCTTCAGAAAAGTAAGTCACAATTTAATGCTGCTAGCGATGCCAGAGAAATATTTTATCCAAGGAGAACCCTTCTTGATGCATCAACAAATTTAACTATTGTAGCCAATCAAGTGGAAACACATTTTGAAACAGCATCTGATGCTACTGAAACGGCTAACCGAAACCAACAACTCCATGTGGCTAGTAGTACTGCCCAAGAAATAGGTCATCCTAGAAGAACTCTTCTTCAAAATTCTGCTGAAGGGTCTAAGCCAAAGAAGGTTCTCTTAGAGACATCTGTCAGTAAATCAAGCCTTCTTTCGAGACCTGGATTGTTGAGCAAGCCGCAACCTGTCCCTCCGCCAACTTGCCTTTTAGAAACTCCAGCTACTGTGAAGCCTAAATCATTACTTAATAAACCAGCATCTTCAAAAATTGATCAGACCCCTTCATTTCTTTCATTAGAAACTAGGCCAGGGCCATCATTGTTGCAGACACCTGGTGTTGACCAACCAATGCCTTCTTTGCTACAGACACCTGGTGTTGACCAACCAATGCCTTCCTTGCTACAGACACCTAGTGTTGACCAACCAATGCCTTCCTTGCTACAGACACCTGGTGTAGACCAACCAATGCCTTCCTTGCTAAAGACACCTGGTGTTGACCAACCAATGCCTTCCTTGCTACAGACACCTGATGCTGACCAATCATTACCTTCATTGCTGCAGACACCTTGCATTGACCAATCCATACCTTCATTGCTGCAAACACCTGGCATTGACCAATCGATACCTTCATTGCTGCAAACACCTAATGCCAGCCAATTCAATCTAAGTTTAATATCAAAAGATCCAGGTCATATGCAACCACAAGGGTTATTGCAGACTCCTGGATTAATCTCCCCAGGATCAAAGCCTAGTTTATTAACAATAGAGTCAGGACATGTATCAAAGATGCCTAAAATGGCAGTGAAAAGCGAAAGCTATTCATCTCAACCCAGACCATTGATGCATGCAGAGCCCAGCCATTGGAAGGAGGCTGAGAAGTATGGAGGAATAGGTAAGCCTTGTCAGGAACATACCAATGATGAGTACAGAGATTTTAGAATGTCCACTAGAAGACCTGATGGTGCACCAATTCTACCAGCTATAGCCGAAGTAGTGAAGACAGTCTGTACAACTACTGCAAACATGTTTCAATTGGTTGAACGCTATAATGTGCCTGAGAATTGTGTCCTTATCAAACCACCATGGATTTCCCAAGATCTACTTTCTGTGTTAGGTGGTAGAGAGAAAAGTGATGACAGTTTTCTTCAAAATATTCAAATGCAGTTGGCTACAGCAATAGTACCACTTATTCAAACTTGTGCTTTCTTTGAGAATAGTATGTCCATTGATAATGAAGTTGTTTATCAGCTTTTAAAAGATAGTATGCTGCTACTCTCTAATCTTATTTTGGAGTTAACTGTTAGAAGAAGGCATCATATCAGACAATTTTTACCAAAAAATGAGCGTTGGATTTGTGTTAGAAAAATGACAATAGGCAAGTATTTCTTTCCAGAGGAATATCTCCAAAACATCGGAGACGGTAAAGCCTTGAAACAGGCTTTTGATCGAAATCATAAGTCAGTTGATGAAGAAAAGCATATCTTTGCACAGCAACTAATGAGTAAGAAAAGAGCAGATGACAAACAGACAGATCCAAGAACATGGTCTTTGATAGCTGAATTTGTCAGTTTAAGTTGTACAATGTCTGTAAATCAAAAATTGGTGAAACAGTTGCGTGAAAAATATCCAATTCCAGAAAATTGTCAATGTTTAAAGCCTCCAATTTGTAACGAGATAATCTTTAACAGGTTGGAAAACCATGTAAGGAATGAGGACAGAGATCTTCTGAATCCACAAAGGGTTATTGGTCATGCTATTGTACCAATCATAAAAATGCTCGAGAGCATTAAATTTGTAAACGTACAACCCACTGAGATGTTCTCAATGTTGAAGGAAACACTATACATGCTGTGCACAACAATACGAGAAATCACTTCAATGCGAAGGAGATTCCTGAGAGCAGCTCTACCTGAGCAGTTCAAAGCCAGGGTAGAAAGAAGCATCCCCATCACACGCTACTTGGATGGGGCTGGTACAGAAAGTAAGATTAGATATTACTAGTTTAAAGATAAATTGATGCATTAGAATCAAAATAAGCCAGTAAAACAAACACACTAACTTCATAAATAACTGAATCTGTGTATAAACAAACACACCAAATTACAACAAAAATAATGCAGTGTAAATGAAAGTATTGACATGTTGTTTTGCATTACATTCTCATTATTAATAAATATATCTTGTGAAAGGATGTTTCCTTTTGGTGATAAATACACTGTATTGTAAGAGTACAATACTAGTACTCATTTTATGCCCTAATTTATACTGCAGTTATCCTGTCTGTCCCTGATCTCATAATGTGAGTGTGGTTTTTTTCATAATTAGCTTCAGCATGTTGACTTGTAGATTATCCTCCCTTTCCAACATGCTTGTTAACATTTTTCCTAGTAGTGGTATGCTGAAGGCTTCGACCATTTTTACACTGGTGGGGGGGGACTAGAATTATTTTGAAAAAAAATAAAATTATTCCAAATTTGAGCAAAAGAAATTTTCTACGCAGCCACAGACAGAAAAAAATATGATTTAATATTTCTCCCCATTACTTAACAATGTAGATTTTCACAGAAAATTTATAGCTTTTGCTATTACTGAAAAAAAAAAAATTTCTTACTCAACATAATTTCCCAGCCTCCCTCGGAGAAGATTTTTGTTTGTATGTTTGTTTGTTGGGGTTTAACACCCGAGCAGGAATATTTCAGCTACATTCGGGCGATGAACATGAAGTGGATGATAAAATGAACATGAAATGATGATGAAATGAAAAATGGGATGGGACACAAGGATAATGGGGTCGAGAAATTTTGATTGCCACTGGAAATAGGATGAGGTGGGTAGGATCGTGCAATTTGGCCTCCTGTGGCGGAGCCCTATGGTTCCTACTCCTACCGAATACCACATTAGGGTTTTTTAACGTGCGAGGAACATGGCATCTTTCCCAACATGGTGCACCACTATGGTTTGCGGTCAGGTTTCCGTATTATAGCCTGACAACCCCAGCATGTAACACGCCAGGGGTACTCCATTCCACCACCTGGGGCACACATCCCAGTTGCTCTGTGGGCAGAACGCCTAGCCCCCGGCTAGGTTTCTGAGCACTATTTAGTTGCCTTTTACGACAAGCTTAGCGCTGCTACAGGCCTATGCTTTTAACACCCGGACCTGCATAGGGTCCTCTGAGAAGAAAATGGTCTGTGCCTAACACAAAAACAGGTGCAAACTCTTGTATCCTATGGATGTACAGGAAAATATCAGAAATGTCTGATAAGATTTGCTTTTTTTTTTGTCTAAAAAGGACTTGAGACATTTTTAAAATGTAGTGGTCCTAATCTAAAATAGATTATATAATCTGTTTGCAAATCTAGTAAACATTTTCTGTGATGTTTATTAAAGTAATCCTCAATTAAAAAAAAACAAAACAAAACATGCATACATATACAAACAGAATGGAAAAAAATGTTAAACCTCATAAAGAAGCATCTACATGTATTCACTCTTTAGTCTCTGTCATACAAGACTCCAAAGGTAACTAACTATAACAGTACTCATAATTCAATAGCCATGATGTCAAATCTGATCTTCATATCATTAAGAGAAAGCCTCAATGACTTCAGGTCAAAAGTCTCTAACTTACCATTCATAACTGTCTTGTCATAAATTACCAGATGGCAGAATACTTGTACAAACAGTATTTAGGACCCATGTATATATCAGTTGTAGTATCTATTAGAAAACTCACTTATCCTTATTTTGATTACAATTCACTTAAGTGAAAATATTTTGCATAATAAAGATAAATATTTGTATGATATACAATAAGGGATAGGAAATTTTAGTCTGAGGTCATGTAAATAATGGAAGGAAAAACATTTGAAATTATTTTACCGTTATTTTTCAGGTTATGGTGCAGGGGAACCTAAAGCAGTAGATGCCCAGAAAGATCTACAGGCCAAAATATTGAGTATACTGAACGGGCCAGGAGAAGGGGCAGGAAGTGCTCCGCCCCCACAGTCACATGGTAATGGTGCACTTGACCATAGACAAGGTCCTGGAGGAATGTCGTCTCTGATAAATCTTGACAACCCAAATATACAGAAAGCTTTGGACAATTTGATACAAAGTGGACCAAACTTATTAAAAAACTTGTCCAATACACCAGGAGCACCTTCACAGCCGGGAGCAGCTTTAATGAGCCGAGAGAGCCAACATACTCAACCTCAGGCATCAATAGGCAGGGAACCAGGGTACCCGCCACCAAGGGCTCCTGGTATGCCCCCAGGGGCTCGTTCTCAGTACCCAGGTGCCCAGCCACGTATGGGTGCACCTGGAGGGATTCCACCACGGAGGCCACCTCCTCCACAGTACTAAGATTGTGCAGGCATTTTTAATTTGATATTTTGTGGTTCATTTTATTGACCTGATGTGTTCAATAATATGTTAGATAATGAGTTTTTAGATCTGTGGTATATGACACATATCGCCAATGCCACTGAGGGAAACATGCTGTACTTCAGCATTTTGATAAATTGAAATACTTGTTTCAGTAAATTTCCAGTACACTTACAGAGGTGTATGTTAAATTTCCAGTCCACTGACACAGAAGTATATGTAAATGATGGGATGAATCTGTAAGGGGAAGGTGTTCAGTCTAAACTGAAATAATTTCCTTGACATTTCTACATTATTATGAAGAGAGAATTGAAGATTATTTGGCTGGTTTGAAGGCAGTTAAAACTAATGCTTGATATCATGAGTTGTTATGTATATCAATTAAAATTATAATATTTCTACGTATTTTATCATGATTTTCATGTAAGAAATTTCACATTTGATGGTAGTGACTTGGGAGCAGCATTTCATTGTATTTAGACATACTGTTGTAAGATGATGCCAAGTGACTTGAGACCATCATCATTTTAGCTGCTTATAATTATGTGTTTTATGTTGTTATTCATATGTACATCAAGCATTCAGTTTATTGTCAAATGATCATTATTTTTGTCTCAGTCAACCTAATTTCATGGTCATTTTAATATACAATTATTTCATGGATGTGATTTCTGTTCATTAATATCATCCCAGTCAAAATAAAAGGTTGATTTCTTTTGAATTGTTTGTTTTGCCTTAATCGACTTCATCTTGATTAAACTCTGTTTGAATTTGATCAAATTTGAAGGTGTAGTAGAATATTGTGATTCAATTTCACTCCTAGTTACTCTGTTAATCCTGTCATGTAGAGTAGAAAATTTATGTAGTTTGTTATTCAACATTTTAAAAGATTATTTTGATGGTGGAAAAATATTTGGGAGTCTTTATATGGAATTGTTATGTTTTCTCAAGTATGATACTTAATCCATTAGTGATATTCAAAGGATTCATTATTGAGTTATCATTGGTTATCTGTTTTTAATTACTTCAAATATTTCAATGGTTATTTACAAGCAGCAAAGTTCCAAAATCATTTTGATACTAGAATTTATTTTGAAATAACATACATATGTTTATATGTTGTTCACATACTTCTTCCAAGTTGGATTGAAATGGATTCGTGATCTGCTTTGAAAATTATAAGAAGAGTTGACAAGTTGTACTTATACATGCCTAAATTTGATAACTCACTTCAGATAAATACTGTTATAATTACCGAAAATACCCCAACCCAAACCAAGTAACATCCTTTATGTATTAAAATACCTCTATTAAGTGTAAGTGTTTGTAAGAATCAGACAAAATAGGAAAAATCAGAATCATGCATGTCAAAACCCCACTAATCTAACAATATAATATCATTCAAGGATACTTTCTTTATTTGAAAAGATCGTTATTTAATCTCTGTATCATTTGCTTTGCCCAGAATTTTTACAATAAAATGTTAGAAAAATGAGGGTTTTTTTTTACAGGGTTATCTGCCCTTGAAATTTTCATTTCATTGCATTTCAATGAAATTATTACTCAATGCACCAACATGATATGGAAAATATGGTCTTATTTCCTTGATTCTGATGGTGCAAATAGTCAAATTGTACTTATGAATTGGCAATAATAAAAATTTTGTCTATTGAAAAATAACATTAAATTTTCATGAGCATATTGTTTATTGCGCGAAGTGCAATAAACAAAATATGCACATGGAAAATTTATGTTATTTTTCAATAGACAAAATTTTTACCATAGCCAATTCTTATAAATTATTAATTTTATAACATATTTTTATCTTTAAACATGAGAAAAGTAGATCTGAATTTAACTAAATAGGGGCATGTCAATATTTTTTATCCATTGAGATATAACAAAATTATTTTAACCAATCAGATTACAGTATTTATCTCAAATTAATTTATTATCAAAATGTTGGTGTTTTTTTTTTTCATACCATGTTTCACCCTCTGCCTGATTCTTACAGAGACTGACACAAAAGTTTCAGCTCTGGCCAAAGCCAAAATACTAAAAGTGCAATTTGATAAATGAAAATAACATTGAAAACAAGCGTTCTTTGAGTATTACGTGGCAATATAAAGTCCCCAACCGGAAGAAATTTCTGGTATTAAATGAGTACAATGCAAATTTTGTTACCAAAAAAGTGCGGAAAACTCGTAAAATCAGCAAAAAATCAACAGGCCATAACAATTTTCCATCTAGATCTGTAAGCAATGTACCAAATAGCAAATGAATATCTGCAAGCATGACGAAAAAGTGCTGATAACTGATTTTTCGGACGGACAGATGGGCGGAGTGCAAACCGAAAGTCGCCGGTAGGGGACTAATAAAGGCCTATACTGAAAGTTCCAGCGCTGGACATAGCTATAAACGTTCAAAGCGCAATTTGATAACCGGTAAATAACAATGAAAATATCGCAGTAACCATATCCTTTGGAAAACATTTTGAACTTAGGGTGTTTAATAATAATCCCATAAAAACACTTGGTTCTTATATGGAAGGATGACACACTAACTTCACTGAAACACACCTCGACAGACATTAATAATGCCTTATTCCTAATCAGAACAAAGTCCATCTGCCCGTCAGGGTTTAGAAACCAGTTTCGCTCCCTTGAATGGATCAAAGACCTGCACATTCACCCATAGTCCGAATTTCCTCTGACCCTGCAACCCTCCTCTTTTTTATGTGGATATTGATATGTCGGGTTCCAAATAAAAAAAAGGAGGGTTGCAGGGTCAGAGGAAATTCGGACTAATTCACCCAGTCCACCGAATGTTCCTGCTGAAAACTTCATATTGTTGGATGGTGCGCATTCATACCATAATTTCTTGACAAAAAAGTCACGCAACTACAAAATACAGGGGAGAAATAAAAATGTTTGTGTCTTTTTTGTTGAATTTTATGTTATCTGTAAATAAAATATGGTAAAGACTCCAGTACCAGAAGACCTGTTCACCTGCTCGGATCCCAAAAGGCGAAGATTTAACGGTATTTCCTAATTGCTAAGTTATATAGACTAATGATATTGTTAAAAAGGCAATTGAAGTGACTCAGGTCTGAAATTGGATAAGAAACCGTCATCTAGTGTTAACAAATCAAATCGGTATCAGTAATTATGGTTAATTATCCGTCCTTGCAACGAAAATCCAAGAACCCGATAAGTTGAACATAATTTCGTTGTTTCGAACGGTATGCGTATGCGCTTATAATGACGCGCGGTTTTTTTTTTTTTTTTTTTTTTTTTTTTTTTTGTTGTATAACCACTATTCTTCTACCGAATAAGATATGCGAAAAAAAAACGAGCTGCGAGACACGTAAATACTGCTTATATATATATATAATTCCTGTGCTATTATGCTATTATGTGCACTTTTTCGTAAAACTTCGAACACTGCGCGTAACGTCTCATCATGAACGCGACTTACATTTTTGCGTTCTTTATATGGTCATCATTGTTTTGTAAAAAAAAAACGGGGTGTTTGCGTGCTTGTTATATCAAAACTCCAACCATATTAAGTGTTTTAAGAGAAGTGTTAAAACGCAGAGGACGTATTCGGTTTTACTAGTAATGATAAACACAAGATAGCAGTTGTATAATTAAACTCTACAGTATTATTTTAATAGTTGTATATATCGTTTTAGAATGACATAAAAAGCACAAAAGTGGCCGCGAAAAATTAACAAGGACATTTCGCCCAATCCGCGAATGTTACCCGGAAAATGGACACGCTTGCAATATCCATGATCGGTGTATTTTCATCCCATAAAATTACCGTTACATTCTACATTGAACCTAAAAAGAACAAAAAACTATTTCTAAAGTGCATATATTTTAGAACTTTATAAAATCATAAAATATTTGTTATATTTGTCCTTTCGTAATGTGGTACGAAAGGATTTTTATCAATATAACTTGTATAGGCATTTTCATCGGCTACATGTATTAAGCTGAAATTCATTAACATGCATCAACTGTTCTTAACATGACCCATTATTCTAGGTTCATATAATTGTAATTTTTATAAAAACCTGACATTTTTCGCACTTAAAGCTATTCTGGAAATAAAAAAAAATATTGTTCAGTAAATGAGAAAAAAGTGCGCATTAAATTAAGATTTGTATTGTTGTATGAGAACATTTATTTTCGGATGTTATTTCAGAATATGGATGATTATAACGGTGGTTCATGATTGGTGAAGTATTGTAGACCTAGTGTGAAAGTATTGAATTAACGAGTCCAATTCAAGTGGTCCGGGACGACATTAGTGGTAAATTCTTAATTATTTTCCTTGATCTTGCTTTAACTTAGTATAGACGCTATTAGTTTCAGTCTACGTAAAAATCAAGTGGTTGCTCCTTTATTACAAAAGTCACTAGGCGAAAAAGTCCCCTCATTTTCTTAATCATTGTCCTTCTGCCAATAACTATAAAAAATAAATTGATCAGTTGCTCAGAAAGATTTGATATTTCAGTAAAATATCAGTATAAAAACTTTTGATTCTTTACATTTTCAGGTCTGTCCAGAAACAATAGTTGGAAGCCTCTGTCATTCAGTATGAACTGAGAGAATATGATAAAAAATACGAATAATTGAGTTAGTTTCTCAAGTAATTATGTCGCGTAAAAAAACACTAAATAGGAAACTTGTAACTAATATACACTAGAAAATTATTTATGAAATCTAAAAGCAATGATCAAGTCACGTGTACAAAAAGGTGTCTTACAATAGGAATAAAAGCTACAATTACATACTTTGTTCTGGCATAGCCACAAAGACGTTACTTCTAATGGAGCAAACTTTGTTTGTCCATAACAGGCTTTTAATAACGAAACTGTCCTGTTTATGCTTTGAATCAACAACAACGATTTTGTTTTCATATTTTTTTAAAGTAAGCTTATGACTTTAATATCGATAATTTAATTTCACATGGTTTGTGATTTTTTTAATAATCAAGTTCAAGTTCAAGGATGAAGTGTAAAATGTATATGAGGACATACCAAATAAAGCCTTTGAATCGAATTTCAATTATTGGACTATATATTTGTGCAATTTAAACGATATTCTTTCATTTCAAAAATATTTGTATCACTACGCTTATCTGAGATGCCCGGATCTAAATTGCAACCAACATTGATTCTTTGCTTGTTATGGGACTTTCTTGAAGACCCACTAGAACAACAGGGGCGTAGCTGTTGCGTACTTTCGGAAAAAGTAACAAAAATAAAAACACACATTTTAAAGACGAAATAAAGGTTTTATGCAATGACTAATTATCCTTTTTAATACTTAATGATACTCCAAATATACACCATAAAGTAATTTGCGATATTAAAACCATCTATTCCGGAAATTTTATACTTTTCCGTATACACACGTTTACATTTTACTCTCTGAAAGTTTGTTTTGCACGAACTAGAAGTTCAAAATGGCTTCTTCATCAAAATCAATAACTGAATCTTCAGATAGTTTTTCGCCACCTTATCCAGATATATTGAAGCCTGAATCTCGTTCAGTGACTTCAATGAGCGATGACGACAAATACATTGTGTTAACTGTGAAATGGGAAAGCGTTGACAGATACAATTTTCCAGCTAGGTAACGTATGATATTCATAATATTCCGAAATTTCATCTTAAATAAAGGAACTGTTATAAATAATGTGACTTTCGTACATAAATGGCCTTCCTTGGCTCATATCAGTGGGATCCTTATTCAGTGTCTATAGTAGTCCGTCCCGTCCGTCCGTCTGGATTCACCGGATCAACTTGAGCTGCATAAATTTAATCAGAAGATGCAGATTATATATTTGAAGCTTCCATGTTTATTTTGGAACTTAAATGAACGTTTGTGTTTGTTATTTTTCACTCCAATGTAGAACGCTTTTAAAATTTCATTCCATTTGTTATTGACACAAAGGATACGTTCAGCCAGAACTTACAGTTTTTTTTTCAAGTCTATTTGTGTACTGACCGTATTTTCCCCAATTGAAAAGTAAATTGATTTTCCATATCCCAAAATTTATCACATGCATACCATGAACGTAGTATAGGCTCTGAAAAACTGGCTCCAAAATCGTTAAAATTCAGGAGTTTCGCTCAGGGCTTTGCCTTGCCGGACTCGCTGGGGGCCTTGAGCGACCCCCCTCCCCCCCCCCAGACCCCTGGCCGTAATTTTGCGTACAACTAAAACAGGCCTAGCTACGCCCCTGAACAAAATATGTCACAGATGCTAGGGGATAACAAAATCGTCACAAACTATACTAAGACAAAAGTGACCTTATTCAGATTTTCACTTCAACTGTAATAGAAGTTAAAAGTGACAATGAGGCGTAAAATACTGTCCATGTAGGAACCTGGCAGTTCCTATGATAAGGATCGCACATTGTAAATTTTATTCAACGATTTTTTTGTTCCAATGTTATTTTTTTTATCGGGGTTAATGGTAAATGGTATCATGCTGTCGTCGTCCGTAGAAACAAGTTTCATATGTCCGAACAAGAACTTGAGCATATGCCTATAGATCTTTATGAAATTATACCACAAGGTGTCATACCACAAAGGGAAGTCTGAGATTGATTTTGAGGGTTATGATTTTCAATTGTTTAGGAATTATGGACCATAAAGGAACCAGAAATAAGCGTTTTCATGATGTACTGACAATAACTTAAGTAAATATGAATGGATCTCTCTGAAATTTTACCACAATGTGTACATCTGATCAGGAATGAAGAAGCAGAAACGAGCACTTTCCTGATGTTTTAATAACAGTTGCATAGTCAGTGCCAGCCTTTTGTAGCACAGAAAAAGGGGAGAGATTTATTTTGATTGGTATTGCAAGCACGCGCACGTTGAAACCTTGGCTTCTTGAAATACATTGTAGCTACGCCACTAAATAAGCTGGACTAGTGTGTCCTGCAGGACAGTTCATACTGGGTTTACAGACTTCTGTGATCGTTACATTTTTTTTCTTTTCTGTTATATCCATGCTTCCGATGTCTGATGTATCGCAAAAAAGGAATGCGTAAAACTGCATGAGCAACTGTACTGACTGAAGCAACTATCATGAATTTGCAGGATGCTGAATGAAAGGTAAAACGTGCAGAATCCAGTATTTAAATTGCCGTAACAGATTTTGATATCATTATAGGGTAAAAAAAGGAGTGAAGTACAAATTACACATGAACCCATCACCGAATATAAATCCTTGCGAATTTTAAATTTGATCTCTCCCTTCAGACCGTATGGAATGACATGCCATTACAACTTAAAACACTAACAGCGTAAAATATCTGTGCACAGAGAATAAAAAAATAAAATACTATAATCATAGCTCTTCAGAAATGTCACAGCATAACATAGTTCAAGCGAGGTATCATGGATAAAAAGCTTTAAGTAGGTCATACATCTCGATCAGCATTATACTTCATACACTCCATTATCGTATGAGTAATAGTACATGTATTGTAAAAGTCACACTTAAATACAGCTCTATTTGCGAGATAAAACTTTATTAGCGTAACTAAAAAAACTCTTAACAATACAAAGCCTTAACTTGGGACTCAGCACTGATAATTTAACCATAAAGCTACAATGTATCACTTAAAAATAGTGAAAGATGAAAATGGCGGACAGATGAAAGTAAAAATAAATGATCTTAAGTTTAGCATGAAAAATCAGATTAAAGCAGAATACAAATTTTATAAGAGATCTAAATGTTACAATATCAGTGATGTCTTCAATTTTGAAATAAACGGGCTTCTTACGTCTTCAGTGCGTGAACATTGCAGCACAAAATGTTCAGTATCTTCTTTCTCATTCACACAGCTGTCACTGGCATTACCCTCGTAAAATCTACTCCTGAAATTAATTATAGTTTGACATTGGCTATTTTCTTATTGCAAAAGGGTCATATCTACAACTAGCCGAAACATTATGAATTGAACCATCTTCCATGGTTTGATTTAGGCATAAATCTGTAATTTAATTATAGCGCCGCGAAGCGGGTTGAGCTCTACCGTTATTACGAGTACTTTATAAATTTCCCTCGAGGTTTCCCAATATATTAACGAAAAAAATGTCATGTCCCGGAAGTAACAAAAAGTGTCTGTCCTTACGGAGAAAATTCATCATTTCCTTCAATCAAACAAATTAAAAAATATAGTTTTAAGATTACGTTTCAGTAAAAATTGATTCATCTTTTCTGATAGTTTTCAAGTCTTTTCTAATTTGTTTTACTTATTTGAAGAAGTGAATGTTATGTTTATAAAAACTTCGGGAAATATGTGGATATACGACGCATAGCTTTTCTAAGATAGGAAAGGCAATCATTTTCTTGTTTGGAATTTGCAGCTGTCGTCAGAATTTTGTTTATGTCACATGATATGTGTAAAATATTCCCACCGTCCAACCAAGGTTATAGCGGTAATCAAAACAATGCAATCTAGGGACAAAGACCAGACATGGAAAACAGACATACACAACAAAGAACATAAAGTAACTAAAATCATACAAAGTAACAAAAGCAAATGAGCAACTCGGACTCCACTAACAACTGGGAGCATGGACCAGGTGCACCGGTAGGGTAAGCGTCCTCTGCTTTTCTAGAAACACCCGCCGAGTTGCTCATAAAATGTCAAGTCCAGGGTAGACAAACGAGGAAAGGAAAACTATGACTCGTTGAATAAATCAGTTTTCATGGTGCAGATGGATACACCGTAACTATCCACGAGTTCATGATGACGACCATAAAACTTCCGTAGTGATGACTTCAATCTTGTAGCAACATAACCCTGTTGCAGAAGCCTATTTGTTAGAGTTCTAGCGATACAAAAAGTCTGCGTAGTTTCGGCAAGCTCTGGCATAACGTATGAGTTGTGATATGAACACTCCATACGCAGGTGCTGAAGGGATGTTGCCACAGATGAAAGGAAAGTTGACAATTTTGAATGAAAAGTCATCACGTTTGTCATAAAGGTTGGTCAATAGTTTTCCTTTACCATCGATTTCTAAGTGTAGGTCAAGATAAGAGGCTGACTTCACAGTGTCTGTAGTATCCTTTATCTCAAGTTCTTTGGGGTAGATGCAATGTATCAAATCCCCGAAATTAGGATTGTTTAAAGATAATACGTCATCTATATAGCGGAAACTGAGATTTAAGAATCTAGCCAAACGATATTCTTTCTTTCGGATCAGATCAGCTATAGAGTCAGCCTCATAAGAGTGAAGGAATAGGTCAGCAAGTAAAGGAGCACAATTTGTTCCCATTGGAATGCCGACCGTTTGTTGAAAAACACGTCCACCATACTGGACAAATATGTTGTCGATTAAAAATTCCAAAGTTCGAAATCCTTAAAATATAAGTGGATAGCCATCTTGCAGAACTCTCCTATCTGAAGGAAGATCATAGTCAGACTTTATTGATTTTACCGATAGTTTCCGATTGGCTCGTGACGTCACTAAGTCAGTTTGGTACTGATGCGAGTACTTCAAATAATATGTAAACAAAGAATATTCCGTAAATATTTTTACGATCCTTTTTATCTAATCACCAAAAACATGATGACTTGTCAAGCTTACGATTGCACGAATGATAAACGAGAAATGTTCTAAGTTTGCTTTTACCAGTAACACGAACATTCTTCGGAAGTAGTCATAAGATTTTCCTTACAAATACTAGTCATCTGGCTGCAAATCCCGTTGTTCGTCAATGATGTCTGACAGTTGGCTTCAATGTTGTGCCTCAATCTCTTCTTCTATCTATTTTGGGTTGAAATTATAGGGGAAAAGTAAAAAAATTGCGATTTTTGGGACATCGTAATCAATTACCTATTTACTTTCACTTTACAAACGGACTTCGTGATGTCACAGTTCAACCGATCATGGTGGCGCCCATAGGCAATAGGAAATTCAAATTTGTTAATTATGAATCTCCATTAATTAAGATAAGGAAATTTTTTGTTTCAATTTAATTTTCATGAATATTTAACAGATTAGTTTCGAAATTCATGACTTGCACAATAACATGGTCTTAACCTTTAATTAACAAGACATATTTTGAAATATTGATTTTGCTTGCTGGTTAAATATAAAATAAAATATTGCACTTGCGAAGCAAAAATCTTCATCCGGGTCGACGTCCCTCTTTGTAATGTCCATTATTATTTTTACGAGTCTTGCGCAGACGGTATACACATGTATAGTAAAGCCCACTGTGCTCGCTGATTTATGCAATGCCTACCCCATATTAGGTCTCTGGTTTAAGTCTAAGAATTTTCCTTGTTTTATTCATCCAAAAGGAGTTGACAATGATTTTCCTTTGATATTTGATCTTTGCTTTTAATGTCATACTATTTCATTTAAATTTTTTCTCATAAATTGAGCATAAACAGGCTACTATCCGTTATTGTTCTGTGCTAATTTTGATTTCAATGTTGGGATTTGGTTGACATGTAAATTAACACTAGAGGGCACTGTTAAAACCGGAAGCAAAATAAATGTTGGTGAAGGAGGGTTGTTTTCCTTGAAATGTCTCAATACATTCAAGTTGCTGAGGATGAAGGTGAAGAACCTATCGAAATACCAAGCGAGGATGATGGGACACTCCTGTTATCCACGTTGTCAGCCCAGTTCCCGGGGGCATGCGGGATGAAATACCGTAACCCGTCAACTGGAAACTTCCGTGGCATCAGACTTACTGATGGGACTTTGTTTCCACCCGATGGTAACTGGGGAGCAAATGTTTATGTTGTCGTATTTGCTAAAGGTATGTATTCACTTCTAAGACAACTTTTTCATCTCTACAAAGGCCACTTTATTATGGAATAGTTTAATTTAAGGTCGTTCTGATAGTACACATTATAATCACAGGCAGATTGTGAATCTCACTATTCTTAGTATTTAGAATGTACATCACTACATGTATATATTGGTCAAGAAGTACCAGAAGGTTAGTATTTCCAACCACTAAATTTTCATCCTCTTGCTAGGGCAAATTCATGCCGAAATTTTAAAACAAAATGTCTAACAAATAGACCTTATTCCAAAATGGAAATGACGAATTATTCTGTAATTACATGTATACAGCCCTACTTGGCAAAAGCTGGTACCAAATTAAACCAACTTGTATATCAAAACTTATGTCTGAATCGTTAACCTTTCAAAATGATCATAATCAACGCTAAAAGCCTAGTTTTCTGTTTGTCATTTGTTTGTAGAAGGTGATAATATTGTTTTTCTAGCCATATTTTTTACTTTAATTTTTAAATCTATCGGCAACATCTTCCCTGCTCTTCACTGTGTAATCTGCCATTTTACTGTAAACGATATTTACTGGATTTGGGAAGTGGAAATAAGTCTAAATTAATTAGTTTTCCTGAATTTGGAATATTGTCCATTGCTGATACCTAAAACTTAGTTCTCAATATCATATGAGTTTCATTTGACCAGTATGCATGTTACATGTATTTGATTTAAAAATTTCAAGGTTTTTGACAGAGAACTGTAGTAGGCTTATGCTCATTAGTTAGTCTGAACAGCGATCTTCCTTGAATAGCCTGTGGTGAATTATTCTGAATGAAAAGAAGGTTACTTATCAAAACCTGAGTTCTGACTAAATTGGCTTCTGTGGCAACATGCAACTAAGAAATGCACATACTTGTTACTGGTACTAGATATTATGGACACACATACAAAATGTATGTTACCTCCAAATGGTATTTTCACAGGCAAATAAGCTTTTTAATGTACCAGGAATATACAATGTATGGAAAATTAGGGTTACAAGCAGATGATCATTTTGCCTAAATCTAAATTAAGAAACTAACATTTTAACATACATACTTGAGACTGTACCAGACAGCAAATATCTACGTGTCACTCTAAGTTATGATCCCAATTGGGGTCCACATATTAACAATATAACGGTGAAAGCCAATAAAACCTTAGGCTTTTTACGTAGAAATATGAAACACTGCACACATAAGGTTAAAAGCCTTACGTACACATCACTTGTGCGTCCCATCATAGAGTACTCCTCGCCAGTTTGGGATCCATATAAACAAAACCAAATTGCCCAACTTGAGCAGATTCAGAGAAAAGCCGCAAGGTATGTCTTCAATGAATACACAAAGTAAAACACCAGGTGCAGTGAATGGCATGATAAACACCCTTAATTAGGAGAGTCTTCAATCTCGCAGAACAAAAGCAAGGCTTGTTTTACTTTATAAGATATATGGGGGAGGGGGGGTTAGTGGAAGTTACAAATGATATATGCTCATACAATCAGATAGGCACACTAGAGGCCAACATAAATTTAGGTAAGTTTATACAAACAAAGATTTCTGTAAGTATTCCTTCAACCCAAACACTATAACAGATTGGAACAATCTCCAAGAATCTATCTGTATGTCACCCTCCCTAAAGTCCTTCAAAAGTGGTATCTCCACGATAACATTGGAAGGACGTTATCTAGCTAAACAATAAAATAAAATAACCCTAACCACTGTACATAATGTAAATATGTTTAACTTTTATGTTATATGTTTTAACATTAATTGTAATGAATTGCGAACTTGTCTTTTAACGTTAAATTTCTGACCCCCATTTTCATGTATATAGCATGGCAAGTTCCAGGAGATTCCACACTCCTTGCGGAGTCTACTTCCGTACCGGAAGATGATGATGATAATGAATCTTACCAAGAATTAATTTTGTGTATGTATTTGTTATAGAGAACAAAAGGAAAGGCGATGATGGTAGTGAAAACCCACTAGCAAAGAACAAATGTATTGATAAACAAAGATGTAGTGACCTTATTGTACTGGGTCTGCCATGGAAAAGCACCGAAGACGATCTTAGACGTTACTTCTCACAATTTGGTGACTTATTACTTGTTCAGGTAATCCTTGGTGTATAGCAGTATCTTTATTTTTGTATACATCAGAGTTGTCGAAATCCCTTGAACTGTAGGACTAATTGGGGGCTAGGTCCAGTAGAAATTTCTTTTCTGTCTGACCAGATGTCTGCTTGTTGTTTTCACATTGTAGATTAGTTATCCTTGACCTTGCAGTGGCAGATCCTGAGGGGAGTTGCAGGTAGTTGGCATCCCCCTTTTTAATGGCAAATTAGTCTTTTTCATTTGTAAAATTGACAGCATGGCTTGTAATGTCCTAGCACCCCTCTTTTTCTGAGAAGCCCTTCTCGCACCCCTCTTTTTTTGTTCAATATCTTTTTTTGGTAGCCTCGTGTGTGTCCAGGTCTCAAAAGTATAGTCCCATAGCAGCGCTAAGCATTTCGTAAAAGGCAATTAAATAGTGCTCAGAACCCTGGCCAGGGGCGAGGGAACTCTGGGATGTGTACCTTAGATGGTTGAATGGGGTAACCTGGCATGCTACATGATGGGGTCATTAGGCCATAATACAGAAAGCATGACTACAAAACATTGTAGTGCAACATGTTATGAAAGATGCCATGTTCCTCTGCTTTGGTATTCATTAGGAGTAGGAACTTTAGCGCTCTGTCACAGGAGGCTAAATTGCCCAAACCTACCCACCTCTCCCTATTTTCAGTGGCAATAAAAATTCATTGATCTTGTGGTCCTTTTGTCCCATTCCATTTTTCATTTCATCGTCATTCAATGTCCATTTTATCATCCATTTCATGTTCATGGCTTGTATATAGCTGAAATATTGCTGTTTGGGTGTTAAACACCAACAATTAATCAATCTTTTTTGTTATTTCAGGTCAAAAGAGATCCTAAAACTGGGCAGTCAAAAGGATTTGGATTTATCAGATTTTCTGAGTATGAGTCACAAGTCAAAGTGATCTCACAGAGACATATGATTGATGGACGTTGGTGTGATGTCACTATTCCTAACTCTAATGTAAGTTTCCTAAAATTGAATTCCTTACATAAAAGGTTAAATAGATCAAATCATCACACCATTTCAAATGATAATAGAGAGAAAACACCTCATCTCACTAAATTGTATTTAGTATATTAAACTAAGGTATATTATAAACTTTAAATTTCATATTGATTTGAAAGTTGTTGGACTGAATCGTTACTGTTTAGTCCACCATTATCATAAAAAAATTGTATTATTATTATAGACTGATTATAAATAATGAAGTTTGTGAATTTCCACTTACTACTTTTTCTGCATGAAATTATAAAATTAAGTTAAATTTTCTACTTTTTTTTAGGAAGGAGCTGCTCAGATGGTTAGTAGGAAAGTATTTGTTGCCAGATGTACAGAGGACTTGACTACAGATGATTTACGTCACTACTTTAGCAAATATGGAGAAGTTGTAGATGTCTTCATACCCAAACCATTTAGGGCATTTGCCTTTGTAACCTTCGCTGACCCAGCAGTTGCTCGTTCCTTGTGTGGGGAAGACCATATAATAAAAGGAGCGAGTGTTTACATCACCACCGCAGCCCCTAAAAATTCTGACAAAGGGGGCGTGGTCAAGGATAAAGACAGAGGATATCAAAACCAGAATCGTAACATGCATCATGGTGGTTGGGGTGTCCAACAGGGAAAACCCATCCAAACAATACCTCCTGCCCCTATGGCTGATCCTAATTTTAGTCAGTTTGGAATGAGTTTACTGAACTCCGCCATGTTTGCAGCTGCTCAGGCTGTGTTGAGTGGCCAGGGAAACATACCTGGTCAACAACAACCCCCACCACCTGTTCAACAGGCACCTCAACAAGCATCAGCCAGCGATTCTTTTACAAGTCAAACTTATGATACCTCAAGGACTACTAATAACCGTGGGTTTTTTGGTGGGTGGAGTGGGGGTACGGACGGTAGTAGCTATGCTAGTTGGGGAGGGGGACAACAGCAACAACAACAACCTAGTGGTTGGAACTAGGGGGCACATCAGCAATTGATAGTACTTACAAAAGCCATGTTTTGATTTACAAACCACCTTTTGTTGTTTTACACAATATTTTATCATTGGTTTAAAAGTACCGGGAAACTTACTTTTTACAGAGCTTTTCATTTTTTGTTTGAAAATGGCATGATTTTTTTTCTCTACCAAATTTCATATTCATATACTGAAAAAAAAAATCATAAACACTTCTTTTCCATTGCAGGTGTGAACAAAAACTCTATAAAAAAATCTGTTTTGTAACCTTATTTACAGAGTAGTTACTACTGAATGAATAACTAACCTTCATATGTAGTTCATAAGTCTTGTTCTTGTTTCATTTTCCCATACTGGAAATTCTTATTAGTACTTTTCAAATTATACCTCAATAGATACTTTCAATATTAAGCAGGGATTGAATTTCAGAATTTTTTCCACTAGCTAAATTTAGCAAGTACTGAAAATTTACACTCGTTAAATTCAAATTTTTTGGGTGATTTCTGGACTTTACCTATATGACATACAGAATTCCACTAGCAAATTTTAGCAAGTGGAAATAATTTCTACTTGCAAAATTGAATTTCAACTTGCATTTAGCAAGTATTTTCCCTTAAATTCGATCACTGTTAAATGTAATTGAAAAAAGAAAGTCAACTGCAATTACTTTCAGTTTATTCAGAAAATGCAATTGATTGCAATAACCACATCCCTGGAATTTTATGCTCTTAAATAAAAAAAAAATCAATGCACTTGAATAGTCCCTTATGACCCATTCTTGTTAAACCAAGGCATTAAATAATAGACTTACATACCCTATGGTGAACCCTAGTTAGTTCATTCATAATGAAAAAAAGCTCTGGTACTTTTAAGTCATTCTCTAAATAAAAAAAACAACAAAAATTATTAATGATATTTATATTTTGTTTGTTATGAATTATTTAAAAGTGCTAGTTTTCAAAGATTATTTATATTTTTATAAGATGTTTTCCTATTAGGAGATACAGCCCAAACTATTGTTACGGTTATTTTTTTAAAGTGGCTGTTGCAAAATTTTTATTATGTTGGAAACATAGGGTGAGTTGAGAAAGTTGAATGAAAATTATACGCTAAGATCTGAGTATGAAATGAGTGGTTTGCTCCATCAAATGGGCGGTAGTGGATCAGAACTGTCTGGATCTGCTGAATGGATTGTGGACGAATCATGAATGGATCACTCGGTGGACGGAATTGTGTATGAATCACTCAATAGACCGAATCGTGTATGAATCACTCAGTGGACCGAAACTTGTATGAGTCACTTCGAATCATGTATGAAATGTGTAAAACAAATTAAGATTTACTTGTTGTTTTGTGCACAATAATGAATTATGGTAGTTTTGTATGTACGGATGAAATGTTGAAAATTTTTGAGTGATTTTGGTATTATAAAATACAAATATTAAGTTAATTGATTTACAGTACATTCAATGATGATGTTCACTTCTTGTGGTAGTGAACTGGACAATAGAAAAGGGAATAGATATGATGAAACACGACAAATGCACCATTGTATAAAAATGGTAAATAGTAGGGAGAATTAAACGTTCTATATGACACAGATTTAAATTTCGTTGAAATGATAGAAGGTTTAAATCTTCTTGTTAATTGTCCAGATCAATACCGAAGGCAATCAGGTGATTGTCATTTCATCAAGAAAAGGCCAGCTCCTATGAACATCATCAATGTAAGCACTATATATTTTAAAAACAATAATAAACAAAGGAATCAAAGCAACTGTATTTTAAAAATTCTTCATCTGAAACTAAAGAAAAATTTGAATTGAAATATTTTTTTAACTAGTAATTTAAAATTCTTTTTACCAATAATTATACCAGTTATTTATCTTATTGCAGTTTTTCAGGTGTGCTTTTCAATTTCTAGTATTAAATTGCTGTTGTTTAGCTGAATGTGTATTGTGGAAGTGGTGTGAATAAATAAATATATAAATGTGTACATGTTTTGTGTGTATGCGGTATGCCTGGCTACTGGCGTGACCTTCAATATCTCTTCAATCTTAACACTAGAACTTCAACCTCCCATAAATTTTGAAATTATTGCAAATACTATCATTGTATTGAATTTCAAGTACTGGTAACCATATCTGAATTGAAAGAGACACCAAACCATTTTCTCTGGTGAGAAGTTAAATGAAGTCACTGACAAAAAAATGGAAAGCTTGTGCATCAACAATCCTTTCTATGGAAGACTGCAATAATTCAAAATTTACAAGTTAGGCTATTCTAGAATTCATCAAAAGAGGAATATAGAGGCATATGAATAAATTGATACCAAAAGCAAGGCAATATCATGAGTGAAATTGATGAAGTGTCATTCATTTTGTGTGTGCTGGGGGGTATTGAGAAAGTGCTTCTAAACCCTTTCCATTTGATTTATTTTAAAGAATAACCTAACTTTATTGATTCTACTACTGAATAAGTGCATGTCTGAACATTTCCTCCAGTTTCCTTGGTGTTGGATGATCCTCCTTACATGATACTGAAAAGTCAATCAATGATTGGTTGTGTAGATATCCATGGCTTGATATGATTGGTTTGGGAGATCAATGGTTGATTTGATTGGTTGCTGAGAAATCAGTGGGAGACTGGATAGATATGATTGGCAGGTAGAATGTATGAATGAAGTGCAGACTGACATCATGAATGGTTATTTGATGACAATAATCATGATATATTCTTCATTACAGGATGATTGCATTGGGTTCATCACACATGGTTGTGATACCTGGTACTTATCGGAAAGGAGGCACAAGAAATGATCTATCTTAAATAAGTCAAAGAAAAGGCTGTGCAAGGAAAAACGAAGTTTTTGTCACAAGGAAGTAAATTGAATGGGATAACAATAACAAATCAATAACAAAAGTTGAGAACAAAAGGGGTTCCTCAAAAAAAGAAACAAATTTGACCCATTTTTTTTGCAGGTACTCTCTTTATGTTTTATGATGGAAAAAAATAAAATAGGTCTGAGATTCACAATAACGATATCTCTCACGATGACTTTCCAAATATTTTTAGAATAATGAAGCACCTATATGCCTTTATCAATATGGCCATTTGAAATCAGTTTCAAACTCAACCTCCAAAACTTATGTAACTGATAAGAGCATACAGACAGAAAGTACATCTAGAATGGGTTCAGGTAAAATGTTAATCTACCCAAGAAAATTAACCACTCGTGAAACTACACAAACCTAGGTATTAAATTAGGTCACTAATTAGAAAAGATGTAAATTGTACTGGTAGGTGAAATGGGATATTTTTGGCCTTCCATTTAAACAAGATACTTCAAAATAGTGAATATTTGACATTATAAGGGAGATAACTCCTACCAAGAGCTGGTTGGCCTAGTAATAAATTATGTTTTCAATGGTAAATTTCTATCTGTAATGTAACTGACAATATTAACAACTAGAAATAGACTTCAAATGACAATTCCGTCAGAATGATCTACTTTTACTTTTCAAATCGAATTCAGTCAAAATATCAAAAAAATGAGAAAATATAGTCCAAACAATACATTTCTTTTGACCAACATTTTATAAGTACTGTCTATTAGTCAACAAATCTAGAATCCTTCCAGGTATTTCAAGGTTTTTTTGTTTTTTTTTTTTCAGTAAAATTTTGGTCTAGATGGAACGAAATTCCTTAGTTTATATGTACGAGTTAAAATGTACTTAAGCTGTTTATTTTGTGCAGGGCTCATTTGTTTTAAGGTATATGCATTTTGTAATATAGTGAAGATAATTGGACTAGACACTAGATCCCATTGACCAAGCATGAGTAGTTCATGCTTAACTGACAAAATAAGAATACTCTATATGAAAACCTAAAAAAAATTTCGAGATCTAATAGACTGTGACTGCATATACATGAAACTTCAATGGAATCAGTGATGTAGTGATGCTTATGCAACTGCATACTAAATACAATTGACCTAATCAGAAACATATCATGGACACTAACGACCAAGTCTTGCCTTCCGTCACTTTCGTTGGATGCGAGAAAAAATTTTTTTTTATAAAATTTCAGATTATTCTTTAGTCTTAGGCAACACAAATGTACAAGACAAATGAGAACACAAGCAGCAAAAAACTAACAATGTCCTTTTTACGTAAAAATGTACCAGTAGTTGCACTGCATAATTTCAGTGTCCTGATGAAATTTTGATAAACAGTGTCACCAAAGCCATCTCTATATGAAATGAACACAACCTCTTTTTCTTCCTTCAAGTGCAATAAATACTAGGTTCATTAAAACAAATTGATAAATATTTAACTGCAGTACGTCTAACACTTAACTCTTGTCATGCTTAATCATTCTGAAAATGTCTAGATTTCAATATTTTGCAAACTTATGCAAATTAGTTGCACAATGCTGATTGTTATATGAAAGTTAAAGATGAGTGTGCATGGGGTGAGGAGGTGGTGGGCCAATGTGCAAAAATGGGTCTTTACTTGAAAATGGTAATTTTTATCCTTTTTTTTGCAACATGTGGGGTTCAACAGGAACAAAAGCACATTCATCCAACTGCTTGTATACTGTGAGGCCACTGATGCCAAATAATGTTCGTTACGGTCACAAGTGGGAGGTTACAAGTTCCCTAATGGGTCACTCGAGTCAAAATTTTTTTTTCTCAATTTTTGGCCTAAATTCAACAAAGAAAGTGTGGTGAGAGACATCATTCTTATTTTGATTCCAGAAAGAATAAATCACTAAAGATTAATTCTGCTCTGGCGAGGGGCCAAGAAATGAACCCTACTCCCTAAAAAAAAAATCTCACTTTTTTGGACAGCGGAAACTCATGGCCTCTTTTTTCAGCTGTCCAGTCATTATTTTTTTACGAACTCTACATCAAATAGCCTCAGAAAGCACAGTCACGCTGCTTGCTGATGGAAACAAAGTGAGGTGTCCTAAGATTAACACAGCCAAAACCAAAAAATTGGAAACAGGGCCAATCCCTAATAAGTCCGGGCACAGTATGACAAGGGTTAACACATTAAATTTGTGAGCCCTCTATTTTCCTATCAAAGCTAGAACACTCAGGAATGATTTCACGAGGTCAACAAAGCGGAAATTTGCAAAATTGGAAGTAATAATGTTGTAGTAATGGTAAAATCTGAATTTGACAAAGCGGAAAAAATCCTGTCTGAACACTGCTGGAGGACATGGACTTGAAACAAACAAACAATAGAACTACTCAAAATATTTTATTAATCTTTTTTTTTCACTTTTATGATTTATTACACATTTCACTTTCAGAATAGACACAGTCAGATATTTGATCTTATTATCCCTATTCAACTCATTAACACACACACATATGTATCCTCTTCCTTGATTAAAAAAATCATCCTCTGAAGCAAAGTTCATAATATCCACTATGTAATGTCTACAATTTGTGTGCAGTTATATATTTCAAGCATGTAAAACAAGTGAAAGACAGACAAGTAGGAAAGATTTAAGACAGTGAGAGAGTATAGGAAGTGAAGATAGCACAAATAAATTATTGAGGAAGAAGGGCTAATAAAATGACTAAAATCTTCCTGTTTCTTGCTTTTAAAGTTGTTGCTGAGAATGATATAAGAAGAAACTTAGATACATTATGATGTAGAGATTATTGTTTTGTATTTAGTGGTTTCCACCGAGAAAACATGTTTAACTTTAGCCATTTCATTCCCCCCTTGAGAAAAAAGAAAGTTATAACAATGAAACAAACTATATAATTAACAAAGACATACAAAACATTTATTATGACAAAGAAATTAAAATATTAAAAATTCACACTTAAAACTGTTAAGATAATGTATAACTGTACACAATAAAATATCAAAGAGATAGACAGTTTTAAAATGAATTGAAATCCTGATTCTGTTTTTCATTGACATGTAAATCTATATTTTTGTCAAACCAAATATTTTTTTCTTCAAAATTAGAAAACAAAAACCAATCTGTTTACACTTTTAACTAGATTTCTATTGATAATTGGTCCAGCCTATTTCAATTTTCATCTTAAACAGAAAAAGCAAACCTTAAACCAATATTTACCTAACAGCTGATTATTATGGCAGATCTAAGAATATAAATATATATGCACCATATACAGATAATGAAAATATATATCACAATGACAGCTACTGTTAGAACTACTACACAGTCTGGTCACTGAAAGACCAGTTTGGCACTATTCTAGGGATCGATTCCCTTCAAACTTTTCCTTTTAACATTTGATTTGATGCTCAAGTGTTGGTGGTTGCAGGGAGTCTGACTGGTCGCATTGCATCAGAGTGCCATGTTCTCATGTTGGCTAATGCTCTGTTGATTTTGTTGCACCAGTTTATTCTTTCTTCTTTTGTGTCAGCTGATAGCATATGTCTGAAACAGAGGGAAAAATATATTTAATGGGAAGTTTTTAAAGGTGCCCTGCACTCTATGGAATGGTATTTATGTGTTGGTGAATATAGCCTCTCTGTCATCAATAATTCATAGGATAAGGAACATCTTCACAAAGTACAACTGGAAAGTGGCTATTGGCAAAATTTTCAAAAACAGTCAAAAGCGTGAAATTGATTGTAAGATATGACGTCACGATTGATTGATTGTTGTTTTTTAATGCCGTTTCGGCGACCAGGGCCATATCACGCCAAGAACATTTAATGTAAGGAAAATATTGAAAGCAAGATCAAAGTCTCTTCATAAAATAATGAAATTAAAACAAAAAGCTATTTACATATAAAAAGGTACGTAAAAGGTAAACCTAAGACATAAAATAGAGATAGAAACATAACTTTGATAAAACATTTAAAATATTGAAAAATCAAGGAAGGTATCAAATTTAAATTTTATTAAATAAACCGATGTCCCGCAAGAAATCGATATTGTTTTTAGATGAAATGGTCTTGAACAAATCAAACATATTGGCTATATGACGTCACAATGCTATTTTCTGTTGTGACGTCATTACTTATGATCAACTTTACGCTTACAACATTTTGTGAAATTGACACTTGAAGGAAACCATGCTGTAAGATTTCAAAATCTTAGACATTTTCATATGGCTAACATATAAAAGAAGCAGCCATAATAGCGCTTAATATTCCATAAAGACAGGGTCACAATGGTTAAAACTGGTAATTTTATAATGAAACATGATTTCAAAAAAAAACAAAAAACAAAACTGTCCTCCTTCATTGACATTGGTATTTGTGAAATATCACACTAATCAGAATTGAATGGCCTAAGATATTTATCCATACCTTGTTGTTGTCATAGTATTATAAGTCTTTGTGATTAGAGTATCTGACTCTCCTCGCCTAGGCTGTCGTACGGTGACCATCTCAAATGTGTTTGGTCTAGCACAAACATCTCTTGGTATTAATCCAACTTTTTCTGTGATACATCTTTTCAAGTCAAAGTATCCAATTGGATCCTTAAATTTTACAGAAATAATACAATTCTAGACATTACCAAACAAAAATGCCTTCGAAGCCCTAAGTTATGATGTAATACATTGTTAGTCTTTCCATTTTCATGCGAAGGAAATACTGTAGTCGGAAATCTATGCATAAATTAAGCCAAAAAATTATATGTTAAATTTTCGGATTTCGAGAAAAATGTTTAAAATTTAATAATTATACAGTAGTTCCAATTATTGTGATCTCGCAAATTTAGCAATGATATAAGCATCCAATACATTTCAAAATTTAAAGTACTTGAAATAAAAAACAAGGTTCCAAATATGTATAATGATATAAATTAGAAAAAAATAATTTTCTTATTTTTCGTTGAAAAAAAAAAGAAAATATAGTTCATTTATTATTGATATAGCATACATACAGTGTACAATACTCTCATACAACAAGAGGCCTCACCTTTTTCTGTTCATCATCAGGATATTTCCAGAAACACAATTTATTGCCTGTCAGAACACACCATCTTCTATGCCAAGCACCAAGCCCACTAACATCCTCAAACATTGTCTAAAACAAGTGAAGAACAGATATTATAATGATATTGGTTACATTAACTTATTCTTATAAAACTGAAATTATTAATTAATGAATTCAAGGGTACAACTGTTTCAAAACTTTATCCACTAGACAAAATATCTATCTACTAGATATTACTTACATCCAGCAGACAACTGGGTCTAGAATGTAACGCAGGTAACAGTTTGTGTTGTCTGAAATAAACTTTTAAAACCCAAATTTTGTCCTCCATATTAATACTCATTTCCAACTATTATTGAAGAAAATTATTATAAGAAAATGTACAATGTATATTACCAGAAATCCTCTTTCTTCAACATTCTGCTCCATCAAACATTTCAGTCTCATGTAAATTGTTCCATGTAGACAAGATAAATATGGTATCTGTAATTAAACAAAACTATCATTTATTATCACACAAAGACATGCTGTGAAATTGCTGTTCCAAGGGTTTTATATGGTAGAGGGCATACAAATTTTTGTAAAAATTTCACTTGTCAGAAAAAAAATTTTTAATGGCTCTTGGACATTTTCCTTAGGCGTAAGAAGCCCACTTAAAAAAATAGTGGCGAATTCTTCCATAGAGGAAAACAGTCCCATCTCGATGAAAAGAAAGTTCCTAAACACATGATAGCCTGTTCCCATTATTTTTGCCTAAATGCAACAAAAAGAGAAACAAAGGGAACTTCCTTCTATGGAGACAAATATATACTGAATATAACGTCAAAATATGTATCACATGCTGTATCAACCCAAGACTCCCATATCACCCCAAGGCCCACAGGGTGATATATGTCGAGGGCTGATACAGCATGTGATACAGATTTTAACATGTCATATTCATTATATCATATATTTAAACCATACTTCAAGTATGTTCTGTGAAGGGGTGCGAAATAGGGTATGTGATGTAGGTCCAGGGGTGTGATATAGGGTATGCCATATAAGGTAAACAGTATAGGGTTTAAACAAACACTTATAAAGCATATACAAAAAAAGTTATATCCTAATCTAAATTTATGATATAATCAAGTATCACTGAAATCCCACACATTGTTTTTCAGTTATAATAAAATATATTCATGGAAGGAGTGATGAGCAGCAGTATACCATATTACGCCAGTAAAAAGATGATGTATAGAATGCGATAGAAAATTATGGTATTCAAGGTAATACGAGCAATTTATAAATGGTGAAAAATCTTATATGAATCTTACCCTTTCTAATGTGAAGCTACCTTTGTCCAATGATTTCATTGATATAGGTAATGTTGTTATGAGAGTAAAACTGGTTGTTCTGACAGCTGTTGATCCACCTGGACTTGGCACTGAAATGGATTGTGAAACATTTTTACATACATGTTCTGATTTGAACAATTTCTATGTTTTTTATCATGAAGAAAACTACCAACTTATATTATAAATTGAACATGTGGAAACTGTGTCATTTAAATGGTTTAAAAAGAAAGGGTATTGCATTTCTCAGAATGAGAGCACACTTGTTCACCTCTAAATTGTCCCCTCAGAGGAACCATCTCAGCTCTCTTCTGCAGGTTATACAGAATATATTTTTTCTTTGGCCAAGAGTGGGTATATGTTATACACAGTAGAATATGATAAACCACTATGCAGAAATACAGTAGTGTTAGGTAGGCAAAAAGCAGAGCCGTCAAACTTTTTTTTTAAGTTTAATTAAGCCATAAAGATTAAAAAAACATATAATACTGGGATGATTTTACAAAGTCTACAAACAAAGCAAAATCAGAAGTAAATATACAGTAATAAAAGAATCATAGCAGTAAAATCCAGATTTGAAATAGCAGAATTCCACTAAAAAGTGGAAAAAAATTATCCCTGATAATAACTCAATATTAACATAAAATAATGAAAAAGTATATGTGTATCTATATTGTACATGATACAAAGGTCAATAAAGAGCTGTGCTTCAAGTGCATGATATGCCTGTTGCCCTTTTAACATGTTCTTATGCTTTTAATGAAGTTATATGACCAACTGGACATACAATGAGCCCTGTCAAATACCCCCCCCCCCCCCCCAAAAAAAAAAAAGTAAACAAAAATGCACAAAAAATTTGGCACTATCAAGGCTACCTCAAGTTTAACTAAGTTTATTGTCTTTATTTTTCACCCATACATTTCTAAATTGTTCAAAACACTTTTCTGACAAGGATACCAAGTACCCTTTATATTTATTAAGGCTTATACATTTATAAAAATCAGAAGGGAGCTTACTTCAATGGATATGAACAATTCACCAAAGTTTCATCATAGTTAGTGAAAGTGTTTGAGTTATTGTGCGAAAAACTTGAAAATCTCCCTTTTAAAATTTTCAAGTATAAAAATTCATAACACAGAAACGATAAATCTGAAATTTATAAAAATCAAAAGGGAGCTTACGTCAATAGATATGAACAATGCACCAAAGTTTCATAAAAGTTGGTGAAAGTGTTTTTGAGTAATTGTCTGAAGTTTTGACGACGGACAGACAATGGTATACCATAATACGTCCTGCCTTAGACTTGCATATAAAAACTGACAAGTGCAAATTAAATCACAGCAATGTGAACAAAAGTTCCCAAAAAATATCCAATATCGACAACACACAGCACTGCAATGTAAAATCATAGTGTCACAGCACATCAAAACAGACTCACCACAAGTTTTTAAACAATTACATCCAACTTTACAACACAAACACGATTTCTCTAAAATCAAAGTGAATGTTATTACTATTAATAGACTTCCCAATTTTCACTTTAATAATCCCTCAACAAAAATGTCAGGACCTTACGATTCCAAAGAAAATAGCATCATATAATTTCTCAAAATCAGGGTTAAATACAAAATTTCATTGACAAGTTGTTGTTCTCAATATTATACTGAGCATCACATGCCAGGCCAACCAGAATAGGTATCAGACAGGTCAGCACAAATGTGTCAGGGAAGAGAATTCAAAGTAAATGTAGCCTTTAAATTGATTTAAAATATTCAGATCATAAATGTAGAAAAAAAAAATATTTACAGTATCTTGACCAAGTACGCTTAATTATATTTTACTGGACAACTGTTTACCTATCTAATCTAGGCCCTTTCAGCTTTTGTCCCTTTTATCAATGACAAAAAATGTATGATTCTCACTTGTAGGCTGTGCCTAACTCATATTATATTTGTTTCCAGTTTCCACAGGCTAGATACAAGACACAATGCAAATACACTATAACATTACACATAAGGAGATTTTATACACTATAACATTACACATAAGGAGATTTTATGGAGTAATTTAACTAATGCAATGTGTATTAAAGCTCATATACTATCTTCACAACAGACAAGAGAAAAGACAAAATCCAATGTGGTCCCAAGTACATATATGTTTTAATGGAAGAGTCCAGAACTGTATTGTAATTAGTTACACCAAAGACAAACTAAGAATGATTTCTTGATTTTCCCTCCCTCATCTCTGCTGATTATGTCATCCTAATTTTTATCATCATATCAATAATAAAATAACATTTCCCTCATGTTTTTCTGGATGAATAACACAAAAATCATCATCATCACTTTCTTGGGCCAATGAAAAAACCAAAACAAATACCCCACAGTGGTTTTCTTGAGAGAAGCAAAAGAACCAAGAAATTAACTTTGAATGGTCTTAAGCCAAAACAATAATACATTCAGATAATTTGTTTTGTCTGTATTATACTTACTTGTCATATGTGAGCCTTTAATAGTAGATTTTTTTGGAGTTTTCTTCTTTTTGTCTTTTCCTACTGACTCTCTTGAAACGGACTACAAAAAGAAATCTTCAAGATTACCTACATATCTAACTGTTAATTCATATACATAATATAATGACAGTATATCTTGCAAGTTAAATAAACATAATTTTATTTGATAAGTAAAAAGCCTCCTGATAGGGGGTTTCTGATTGAACAAACTGGGTTATTTGGAATAACTTGTTTCATTGTAATGTCTTTAACATCAATAGGTCTGTAGTCTGTGAATCAAATAATAACAATGCTCTGATTAAGACACAATTCATAATTCAAACTGTAAATCAAAAGAAATACTGACGAAAAGCTCATTTAAGAATATCCCTACCCCTGAAATTATATCAGGGATGATTTTACGTGGTAGAAAGAAAGTGGAAATAGGCAAAATTTGAAGTTAATATACAGTAAAAAAAGAATCACAACAGTAAAATCTGGTAGTGGAATTCTGCTAAAAGGCAGAAAAAAGTCATTACTGCATATATTATGGTAAAAAACCATTTAACAAAAGTTGATGTCTCTTCAGTCTGAAATCAACCCTTCAGTTTGACATGCCTATATTATTAAAATATCGTGTAGTTGTGATAGGTAGTGATAAACAAAGCAAACTGTAAAGAAAAAACTGACACCATGATCGCCATATACTTCCCCTAAAATACTGTGAAAGTACTTGAATTCATGGATACCAATTTTTATGGATTAGGGAAGAAATGCAAATTCATGGATTCTTGAATTTGTGGTTTTCAGTATACACATCAATGGATATCTCCTTTTTGTTGGGAATCAAATTTCGTGGCTTGGCCTACCCACGAAAAATCGAAAAATTGGTATCCAACAAACAACAGTACTTTCACAGTAGGGAATAAAATCTTATCCTACCATACTATAGATCTCCAAGACCAGTTTAAAGCTGCCAGTGATACCATGTATTTTGATGAGGTTAGGGAAATCTAGACTTCCTCTCATCATAGGATCATGTGTTGACAACATCTGGGTAGTTATTATCTGGGCATTGTTTCTAATTAGGACTAAGAAGTAATGAACTGTTGTATCTGCAAAAAAATATATATATCATGTTATGAAGTAATTGTATTCATTCATTATAAGGTATAGTAGTCAATTACAAGAAACTGTAAGTGAAAAATTATAACAATAAACATTCCAGTCATGGTACAATATCTGACTAGGGAATAATCTTACATAATTACAAATTTTAGTGTCAGAAAATAAACACTGAAGTTCAGTATCTTATTGAATCATAAAACTTTATATTAAAGGTGATATCAACATCAAAAGTAAACAACAAATCTACATTCTCTTTAATTTTCTATCTAAACCTGGGCAAACATCACATTTCAAAATGAGAAATTAATTATTTCAAGTGTGAAAATGCTGTTTTACACTGGGTGCAGTAAAATATTCTATATCTTTGTTTTTTATAAAAATCATAATTAACCTGTACCTTGAGTTGTTCCAATCTTAGTTACAAACTCTTTCTTCAGTGGCAGTCTGATATCACTAATTGTGAGAGATCCTTTTGTACCATGACCAGGTGGATCTAATTGTCCTGTCTCCTTCAATCTCTGTACCTCTGTTAGGTAGGCCTGTCGTCTCTGACCTGAAACGAAATGATAAAAATATGGATAAAATATTAACTGTATACTACAGCATGAAAATTCATACAGTATCTTCTTCATAGAGTTTTATGTAATTCAAAAAAAGAAAAGATATAAGAAAAAAATTAATGCATTAAATTTAGTTTTTGTGTGCTGTCCTGCTTTCTTTTTTTCAGGTTTAATGTGAAATTGTATTTTATTCTGTTGTCTACATTGTGTAAATCATGTACTCCAATTTTCTGCTGATACTTGCCTTATAGTGAAATCAATGGGATAATTCTTTCAAAATAGAAAAGAAGAAAACAAACCACACCATCACTCAATAGTTGTACCATGTAAAAATAATGCAGACTTTACTAAGGCTCTTTAATCAAGTAAGCAGTGGTCTTTATAAAAATCAGTCAGGAGGTGATTCATGTATGTCAAAAACCCACCGAATTCACTTTTATCTCTTTTTCAAAATCAGTTACAGACCACATAACCAGTCAAAGATTTTCATATGCTTTTGAGATTAAATAAAGATTGTACATGAAATTAGCACTTTACCAGAGTTATCGTTCTTGATTGTTTGATTTGGTTGATTTAAGTGGGAGATAAATGTATGATTTCCTCAAAAGTACAGATCTGAATATGGAAAGGACAGCTGTTATGAAAAAAATATAGCATATGTATATTGAAAAGACTGTTCTTTGATTGTTCGGTGCATTTTTTTTCACCATGAATCACTTTAATATGGGCAGTGTCTTAATTTTGTATGGACTGGTACTTAAAAGAATGGCCAATGTTTTTTTTCTGTGTCTAATATCTTTGTTCAGTGGTTAAAATGTTTATCTCCAATACTTACATGCCAGCAACAACAGCCTATTACACTCCACTTGTTCAGCAGAGCCAGCAAAATGTGAATTACCAAGGCAACACTGGTTTAAGGCATTACTGGTCTGCATTATAACACTCTGTTCCTGGCTTACCAATTCTTGTAATTCCTAGAATTTAAAATGATATGAAACATACAGCTAATACTGTGAAAGTTCTCTAATTCATGGATTAGGGAAGAAACACAAGTTTGTGGATTCTTGAATTTATGGTTTTTAGGTTTTCAGTATAAAACATCATTGGGAATCTCCTTTTCATAGGAAACCATATTTCGTGGTTTGGCTTACCCATAAAAATTGGTACCCCATGAACAATAATATTTTCACAGTGTATAGAACACATGCTTATTCCATTTTCCTCACTCATAATTTATGCTTGGTAGTTAAAAAATATTCATCTGAATCTTACTGCTTGTACTTATGTGTGCATGTAAGTTTGAAAACTTATACAATCAAGAAATATATAAATCTAAATTATACAGACCAAGCAATGTAAGGCATATCCTGATTATGTCGAATTCAACTCTGTTTTTTTTATGAATTAATAAGGTTATAAATTTTCCCTAAAGACTTATCATGTACCAACTAAAGTTTAAATCAATTTAAGAATGTTTCTTTAGTTTTCACAAAAGTGTTACAATTGACAGTTTAGTTACTATATCCTTTTTACAAACTTCATTAGATAGAAATCATTGTGAAATGGAAACCATATCTTACACTAATTCTTTCTCGAACAGATTTTCTCTCTACATCAGGTGGTAAATGAGTAGGCATCTCAATCTCTTCCTCCTGAATGTTATCCTGAAACTGACGATTCCTCACAATTTTCCTATCTGGTGAAGTTGGACCATCCCTAAATGATAGAAAGGGAAAAATAAAACACACTGTGTGGTTGAAGAGAAATCTGACAAATTTAAAAACATGCCTAATTATTTTGTCAGAAAAGCTACCACAGTATACAGTTAAGTTATGGTACTAAACAGTCAGGTGAAAGAGCTTCCACGGATTTAAATTATGCTTAGCACTGAATGAAGGAAATGATCACTGTAACCCTGTCAAAAAGGTCATTACTATATACAAAAATTAAACTTTGATATTTAATGGTTCACAATATTGTTCTAAATTATATAGATTTCTTCAAGCAGAGATGTTATCTGGAAACTAAGAGTGTTGCAGACTAACACCCAAGAAGGAGGATCAGAATACAATCCTTACTTGTACAGCTAGGGTGCTTAACCAGTTGTATAACTTACTTTTGGTTTCTGTACATACTAACACTGTAAACCAAACTGTGTTCATCTCCATTAGAATCAAAAGCACCACTAGTAGCAATCATATGACTTCTTCTCTTCCTCTGTCAGAAAATAAGGCCAATCAAATAAAACAAAGCTTTGATTGCAAATATTTTCCTTTTTTAAGAAGCCTCAAGGAGCCTATTTTAGAATGATTTTACAAACCCAACAAAACATAAGAAATTGACAAAATCAGAGGGAATCATATGTCAAAAATCTAGATTAAAAAAAGCAGAATTCATTTTAAAGTGGAAGAAAATCATGTATGCTATTTAAATTAACAAAAAAACTCAGATGGGTCAAGTTTTATAAAAAGTAATCTTTTTACATCTTTTGCAGAGAGATTTCTATTTTCTATGGCCATTTACATGTATATTAAAATGCAGATCATGAAATAAGACTGAAAAGATAAAAGCTTTAAAATCTACCTAGTAGGTACAAAAAAAGTTCAGTACAGACTAGGTGAAATAGATGTTTAATCTGCCTGACCAATTGGCATACGCTATATGTTAAACAAGATAATGTGAAATTATCTGCCTGACTCAATAAAATTTTGCCAGACATTAGCTTCATTCTGACTCAGTTGGCCATGACTTGGTCAATGTACATGATTATTTTGTTAGCAGTACAACTTACAGGTGTCACATGAGGTTTTACTTCAGGCTCATGTTCGGTGTCACTCAAAGCCTCATCCAGGAAGTCATCAATTTCTCCTTCATTAATCTCATCCTCTGTTGTCTCGTTGAGAGAGCTTTGATTAGAACTAGTCTCACTATTTAAACTGCTTGTTGAACTAGCCATACTAGAGGTGTCCTCTTCTACATACCTCCTCAAGTTGGTTGTACTCTGATGCCTCACAGCCGATGGCACAGGGGCAACCACATGTTTGGTGGGTTTAGTGTTACTCTCGATTTTCTGTGGTGTGGCACTTTGGGGAGGGGCCTGAGGAAGAATGCTCTCTCTCCTAACAGAGGCAGGGACAAAAGCACTAAGACTACAATCATCACCATCAGTATCCTCTTCCATTAAGTGATGGACCTTAGATGTAACCTGAGGTTCATGTTTCTGTGGAGGGACATCTGTATCGGTTGAGAACTCACTATTGCAAGTATCAAAAGAATCATCTTGGGTGTCCATGTCATCAGTAGTGGGGTAATTTTCACCCAGATCAGTTTCATCTTCAGTACTTGAGGAAGACTTTTTAATATACAAGTCATCATCCTCTGTACTGTCAAAACTGTCCTCAAACTTAACCTTTTTTCCATTGTCAGAACCAGCTGAGTTTGTTCTGACATTAGGTTTTTCTGTTCTCTTCTGAGAAATAAGCCTATAAAGACTTGTTCCAGGTTTGCCAGATTGTTTGCCATTGGTTTTATATTGTGATGGATTAGGTTGAGGAGGTACTGGTGGTACAGGTGGTGGCTTATCAACTACTGGTGCTGTGCCTTTCTTTGAACTCTCCTCAGCTGGAGACTCAGATTTGTCTTTTCCATTTCTGAAGTCATAGCTTGCCTTTTCATCAGTCATTTCAAATCCAACAGATGCTAATTTCTTGTCAAAATCTAAAGATAAGGAAATGGATACAAAAAACACAAGATTCACCTAAAAAAATATTTTTTAGTTTTTGCGCAATATTTTCAAGATAGCTTCACAGTTATCTATAGTTACAAGAAAACCATATTTCATCATAAACAGGTTCAACATGAATTTAAATAAATGTACATGCTTTTATCTAGGGACATCAATTCTACGTGTACTAGACAGGATTAATACTTGTGTATTAAAGCAATAATAAGTAGTTGTATGGTGAAGTGTAGATTGGTGACATTAAGTTCTGTCTCTACAAGACCTATACTGCTTTTGTGATTACATGGAACCAGCAATAAGTAACAGTCTTGGTAAGAATCATGCAAATTCTGTAAAATGTTATACCCCAAAATAGGCTACACATTTTTAATTTTGTTATTAGGCAAACAAAAAAAATGTCTGTTTCGGGTTTCCTGAGCAACCCTAATTTTTTCTCCAGACTCTAATACATTTTTTCTTCAAAATTGACAAAATCGGTAATTGACGCCAATTTCCGGTATAATACTGATCATTTCCTGTAAAACCAAAAGAACGTTAAAATTCAGATCATAATAGCCTTTGAATAGACTTATTTATATCACGTAAATCGAAGCGTAAATACAGTGTATTCATAATTTGTTCAAAATTCCTACAAAAAATAAGCCTATTGTAATAAAAGACAAGATTAATAGGTGTGTATGTTAAAAATTAAACTTTCTACTTAAAACCAAACACTTTCATGACTTAAACATGATGCAATTTTACAAATATAGGCTCAACTTTAGTCGAGAAAAAATAAAATGAAAAAAAAAAATTAAATGAAAATCCTCTTGAGAGGAATGTAACCCTAAAAAGACATTTTTTTTTGGCCTTACGTTGCGCTTTATAGGTCTTTATGATGAAATGTGTAATTATTCATTCCAATCTGTCTGCTCTTAAGAGTTAATTCATATTAAAAAATCCAATAGTTTCAATTGTATTTTAGTGTCATTTACAGAGTTTACTCCCTTAATTTTAAATTCTACAGTGCATTCTATGTAATTTTTGTCTCTTATGAACAAGGGTTCCATGAAGAGCCACATGTATTTTCTGTTTACTTAAGCATTTTAAACAGAATATCAAAATTAAAAATATGTAGGCTTTTCAACCATGTATCACTATTTGCATCATTCTTAGCTGGAGAGCTACTTAAAAGCTCAGTAACTAAATGAGCTTGAAAAAATATAGGATACCAGAAAATGTAAAAACCACCAACCTTACATTCCATTATTGTAAAGAAAACACAAACATGATGATTATTAGATGAAGTGTTTCCCTCCCAGTGTTTTCCACTCCCCATAATTCATACATTTTTACATTTCTTTTAGATTATACCTTCTCTTGCTTTGGCTCTTATTTCTTCTCTCTTGTCTCCAGGAGCTGGTGCATTGGCCTGTAAAGAACACATGGAAGAGTTTAATTCATAGTGAAATACAATATGATAAGCACTAACATACACTGATGATACACAATCTATCAATAAACAGTTTTCTTCTTAGAGTTAAGTTTGGACTATCCTAAACACTAAAAATATGTTCCTTTTACAAAGAATCGACACTATCTATTATAATCAAGTACATGTATGTCCAAGTTTTTTTCTTTAGGAATTTTGAAAAGAGGAATCACAACATGTATTCATGAATCAAGAATTTTAAAGGGGCATAGGGTGTTTTAAATAGGATCTCATTCTGATTCAAAAACAACTGAAGAAAAAACACAGTGTGCTCATTCAGATTCAAAAACAACTGAAGAAAAAGCACAGTGTGCTCATTCAGATTCATAATGGTTCATCAGCATAAAAAAAAATTCAAATTGAAGACTGATTTCTTAAAAATAATGCTTCAAACAGGCTTCAAATTATTTGAAACCACATGCCACCAACAACCACAAACCTGAGGTTTGTCTTCTTTCAACACTCCATTGTGCCATCTATTCTGTAAAGTACTGAGTTCAGCCATTCTCTCTTTTCTCATCTGATCAGCAATATCAGCTGTTTTACTGTGTGCTGCCTGGTCAAATAGTTTTTGATGAATCATTTTAGTGGCACTGCCAATCTTAGCATTGGAGGGTGAAGGGGCCGGTTGAAGTTTTCCTGGAGTCTGGTTACTGACAGGGGTAGCTATGTTATGTTGGATCTTACTAGCCTTTTCCATAATACTCTCTTTGACCACTTTACTAGGTGTCACAGTTTTGCCTTTAATGGAGGATTGTATAGGACCTTGTCTGCATGGAGACTTTGAAGGAGAGCTTCCTGGGTCAACCTTTTTAATGTTTGAAACCTGATTAGAAGATGTCATAGTTTCCCAAGCAGACATACGAGCATTGACAGAATAAGCTGTGGGCTCCTCTTCCTTTGGAGGAATTGCACTGTTAATTCTCTGTTGCCATGATGCCATTCTGGATGAAACTGGTTTAGCAGCAGGATCATCACTCTCAGGTTCCCTGTTCCCACTTGGCTGTGATCCTACAGTTGTGGCCATCTGTTTTACTGGCTGTTCAACCTTTGATACTGAAGACATGAAAGTCTCACCAGCAGTTGTATTATTTCTCTTTGCAGAAGTAGAGGCCTTGACAGGTTCCTTGTCAGCCAGTTTCTTCACTTGATGCTTAGGTTTGACGTCTGAACTTTGAGGTTCCATCAAAACAATTGATGCTTTACTTTTGATTGGTGATCCAGTGGGAGGGGGAGGGGCAGCATATTTCTTTGGGGAGGGACAAGCTGGTGCAGGAGGAGCCACTGGTATACTGCCAGTCTTCTTAGTTGGTGATTCTGGAGCAGGTTCTTTAGTCTGCCATTTGGAAGTTTGAACGTGTGTTGTTGGCAGGTGTATCTGAATATTTTCATCCTTCTTGGGAGGTTGCCACTTTGGTCTCTTCTGCTCAGTGTCTTTGTTACTTCTGTGGAACAGTAAAATGTTGCTATGATACAAAGTATAGATAAACATAGTAAATATGGATGTTGGCCCGATCCATGTAACATTTAGACTGGTGCAATAGTAAAAATTAGTAAAACTTTTTCTCTGCTGTTACAAATTCAAAACCATGAGATTGACAACTGCAAGGTATTTCCTTTAACTATTAACATGGGTCTACAAAAATCTTCACTTTCATACAGGAGAAATTGCAACATGTTTTTCATGTTTTGTAAAACATATGAAAAACATGTTTAAGACAAATTAATGCATGAAAAATATGAAAATGAAAATCAGTGTTAATATAAATTTTGAAAACAACTGTTTTCATATGTTTTTATACATGTAAATAGACAAAAACGTTAATTTCTATACTGATTCTAACCATGTTCCCATATGTCCCTTTGTACAGAAGTGGCCAGATCTGGTTTTGAAAAATACAGTGGTCAATTTCACAAAATAATCATAAGTGTAAAATGAGTTGTAAATTATAACATCACAATACTTTGATCTATTATGATGTCATACGTTAGTACTTATTTTACACTTACAATTTTTTTTTGGACTGCAAGGATTTTATCATGAAGATACTAATTAGATTAGATTATTAACTTATTTCTGATGAACAGTTCATTTTTTCTACCATCATTAATAGTTTCCTTTTTCAAATCTACAATAAACAGCACCTAGAAGTTTTTGACTGCTACTTTACTTCACCTTACTTAGGGTGACACAGGTGATTTATTAATGTGTTGGTGGGGGTCTGAAGTTTCCTTATGAAGACAAATGTATTGCTCATTAGTTTTAATGTGCTGGAGGTACCCCTGAATATAGAGTGTTCAGCCCCAGGACAAACTTTTTTATGGAATAGACCTAAGTACGTACGGTATAGCAGGATGACTCAAATCATCCTCCCAGTTGTTGATTGTGGCGGCCAGGTTAGCCAGCCGTCCACGTCTGCCACCCTGTGGTTTTGGTGCTTCCTCTTCCATAGGTTGTGGAGGTTCTTGGATAGACTGTCGTGGTGCTGGTTTAGGACAAACTGTATCAGAATCTGTTCCTTCTGAAACAGACAAAAGATTCTTCTAATAAAAAGAAAATCAGGATGAAAGAATAAAGGTGATGTACCAATAATGAAAAACACTGATTCATCAATTGTTCCTTGATCTAAGTTTGGTGAAATGGAAGAAATTGGTTAATTGTTTGTCTGTTCTCGTTAATGCAAGATTTCTTTTCATATTTTCTATTAATGACTTTATATATGTAAAATCTACAAAATTTCAGGGTTCTCACTAAATTCCACCAGTCATAACAAATAATGTAAAGTTTAAGTATAATATGATAGTACCTCCAGAAGACCAATCAACTCTTTGCTGTGCTATCTGTTGCATTCTGGATCTAACTCCTTTTATTGCAGGGGTGTCTGGTTTGGCTCTCAGTTCTTCTTCTCTTAAACACTGTCTCTTGCCAGGAGAGGCTAAATGTATAGGAAATGTGAGTCATTTAAAAAAAAAGTTGCATATATATATATATGTACATTATTTTGTATATCTGTTTATTTTTCATATCAAAACTGTCCAAAGTTGTAAAACTTAAACAGATATTGTTTTTGTAATTTATGATTAATTACTGCTTTCATATACATTCGGAATAATGTTAATTACATAATAAAATACAAAAATTAACACCTAAAAGTATATTAGTTTCATTAAAAAATTACAAAGGTTTAGTCTTTGAAAAATCATTTAAGCTTTATGTACTAGTCTGAACCATAAATTTCAAAAACTTTCCACAAAATTTCTACTAGCTCAGATTTAGTTTACTTAAATCTGCCATAGGACATACTGTTTTCTTACTACAAAGCTTAAAATAAGGCATACCTTCTTTCACTAAACCTTTGGGTTCTGTTTGAACATTTTCAGATGTATTGTCTTGGAGAAATCTTTTCCTTGGGGTAACTTCTGGAGTTTTCCCCATTTTCTGGTTCAACATTTCCCTCCTTTGTCTAGTCCTTTCTAGAAGTTGCTATAATCAAAATATAATTGCTGTCATTTGACTGTATACACTCTGTAACTACCCTTTGGACATGAGTTTATAGAATTGTTACTTGCAGAAGAAATGACATCTGATTGTCAATTCATATATGACCATAAGCTATAAACCAAACTGATGTACCTAATTACAATTTTGCACAAAAATTATTTAAATAACTACAAATGTACATGCAATCTTTATGAAACACCAAAGCAACTACATACACAAGTACATGAACAAAATGTACTACAGTAGATTCCGCTTAATTGCATAGCCTATTTGCCAGTAAAAATTATGCAAATAACCGGGCTATTCTTATAACCGAAATTACGATTTTACCGAAGTGTGAGTTCAGGTAAGACGACGATACTGTGGATCAACCAGGGATATCACTGTTCAGCATTTCTGATCTGGTATTTAATTGTTATAGACCTTCACATTGTATTGTTCTTTTATCAATAAATAATAATATATATTGTGTTTATCTTGTTTGTTGACCTTCTTTACGTTGTGTGTATTTATAAGTAAAACCACGCGTTTCTCATCTATATATAGACAAGTAATTTCCTGACCTTTCTATGAAAGAAAATCCCATATTTCATATTTCAGACAGGATTCAGTATAATATTCATCAATGTTTGCAGTTTCTGGGCTTTGAAATGGTCTGTGCGTTTTTATTCCTCTGTTCAATCACCATTGTACACTGATAATTGTGTATTATACGTGTCATTGACCTCAATATATTCCTATGAAGTGTGGATAGTATGGGGCACCTTAGGGTAGTTAAATTTCATTAGACATTGTACTGAATGAATGAGGACTTTTAATTTTCGGTTGATATTTATGCCTAGTAACCCAAGCTCACTAAAAACTGTTCAGCTCATTTAAGAAAATTAAATTTACATTGATAATCATTTGTAGTCGGAAGAATTTAAATAGGGACAAAAAATATCCCAAGCCGAACCCAAAGCCGCATCATAAGGTGATGTTTGGCATGTCTCAGAAGTCATTGTTGACCTAGGTGCTTGTTTATTTTAATGCAATTAGAAATCATTTAAATTGTCTTTTATGTCCATTATGTTTTTAATCCATTATTAACACCTCCTGATTGATGATAACCTAGTTTTTACAACAATAAATATGATTGACATATTTATGACCCGAAGGCTTAAAATAGAATTTGGGAAACCCTGTCTTTACCTCGATGAGGCAAAATTCTCTATGCAATAAACCGAAATGCACCTGCAAGGCCTATGCAAATAAGCGATTTTTTCCCTAATAGAATAATAGGAAATGGTTTTGTGCAGGAGAAAATTATGCTAATAACCGAAATATGCAATAAAGTGATATGCGATTAAGTGGAGTCGACTGTACTACCACACCAGCTAGACCAAAACTAGAATATGCAACTGTAGTAAGGGATTTACAACCAGTCAAATCAACATAAATTTTGACCTCAAACAACTATTTGCAAAGTTCTGTGTTGACAAAAAAATATCATTTATCACAAATTCAAAAAGAAACAAACTTTAGGTAAGAATGAATTTTGAAAAAAACAAGATGGTAAATTGTGGTTTTGGCCAAGTATGTACATCATCTTGTAAAGATTAGGTTGCTGGAATTAAATGTCATCAGATTTGAAAAATTCCAATTTTAGGGAACACTGTTTTATGATAAGATTTAGCCAGTCTTTCAAAATAGTTTAAACATCCATAGGTGGCAATAAACTAGTAATTCTATTTTTTATTTAAAATTTGATAGTAAGGGTATTATGTGAAGAAGAGTATAGGTATGTCTGACTTGATATCAGATCTGTAAAAGATGAATATAGAATGTTAAAAAGGCTTTCTGACAACAGAATAATTTGGTGAAGCAATGATGCATAATTAGTTGATTTTAACCAGAAATAGTTGCAGAATCCTAGCTTAAAATCAAAAATAGCAAAGGACAATAAAGAGCTACCCGAGCAGTTCCACAGTCAAAGAATGTTTAAAGAATTATAGCAAGAACACCATAAAGAGCTACATGTACATGTATGGCTAATACACAGTTCTACAGTGTAAGCCTTAACTGGAAAATGTTAATAAAGTGTGGTGTTCTGCAGTATCAAAATAACCCAACATTCATATATGGTACACAGATCTGAGGCCATATGAAATATAAAAAGAGGAGATCTCTCCAGTATTTACAACATTCTTCAAGGCATCCTGCCAACTGAATGGAAAAAGGCAGATGTGGCATCCATCTACAAGAACAAAGGCATGAAGAATAGTGCAGCAAATTATCGCCCAGTCTCCTTAACTTCAGTAGCATGTAAACTCATGGAGCACATTGTGTGCAGCAACATCATGACACACTGTGAAGATCACCAAATACTAACCAACGCCCTGTATGATTTTAGGAAACGAAGATCCTGTGAGACTCAGTTGATCTGTACCATCCAAGATCTAGTCAGAAACATCGAAAGTCAGAGCTAAACAGATGTACATGTAATCCTTTTGGACTTTTCAAAAGCCTTTGATAAGGTATCCCATGAGAGACTTCTATATAAACTTCAACACTATGGTATCAATGGTACAACATGTGAATGAATTAGACACTTCATCCATTATAGAAAACAGAAAGTTGTCCTAGATGGTTGTTCCTCGAAAACAGCACCAGTATCCTCAAGAGTGCCACAGGGCATCTTGGGTCCCTTCCTGTTTCTTCTATTTATTAACGACATGCCGGAGTATGTCAGCCATTCTGAAGTCAGATTGTTTGCAGACGACTGTGCACTATACAGTACGGTGTCAACGCAAGCAGATGCAAGTAAACTCCAAGAAGATCTGGATGCACTACAGCAATGGGAAAAGGATTGGCTTATGGAATTCCATCCCCAGAATTGCCAAATTCTACGTGTAACAACAAAGAGAAAACCACTGAAAGAACCATACACCATCCATGGCCATCAGCTAGAAGTGGTAGAAACAGCAAAGTATTTAGGTCTGAATATCCATCATCAGATGAATTGAAATGGACACATAGATCAAGTCACCAAAAAGGCAAACTCCACCCATGCATTCCTTCAAAGAAACCTGTATGCCTGCCCTAAGAAGACCAAGGAGCTGTGCTACACTACATTGGTGCGACCAACCATGGAATATGGGACCCTCATACAGCAAAGAACATCTGCCGTATTGAGATGGTATATCGCAGGTCCACTAGATTTGTATATGGTGAGTACATAACGACAAGCAGTGTTACCACCACGCTTAACAACCTGAGTTGGACAAGCCCAAGCCAAGGCTGTTATGATGTTCAGGATTGTCAACAACTGGGTAGACATCCCAGCTACATATCTCACACCAGCTGCAGTGAATGTTAGATGCTACCAGAGATTCTTGGTGCCATATGCCAGATCCTCCTGTTACAGTCATTCTTTCCCGACTCAATCAGAATCTGAAACCAACTTCCTCAACAAGTGATAGCCTGCAACTCCTTGGAATCGTTCAAGAGTGAGTTGCAATCCACCAGTCTGATATAAACAACACATCCTCGTTTTTAGCTGCACTGTAAATATGGATTTAACCTTGGGTACTTCCAGCACTTTTTTATATTGTCACCAACCAGTACAAGGATACCACCAGGTGGTGGTTTTGTACACAACAAAAAGAAGAAGATTGTGTAGTCAGACTACAGTCACGACACAAAGCCAAAGCCAAAGGGGCGTGTTCAGAAATTATTCAAAATTCAAATTTTTAGTCATATTGACAAATGATGAACTCAAATTTATAAAAAACAAAACTTGAATCAACCGACAAAACGAAATAATGTAGAATGCAATAAGGAGAATCAGGTTTTTAGGATTAACACGTTTTTTTATCAACTATGTGTTGTTGTTTCAATTCTAAATCAAAGAAACAATTGACATCGGATTATCAACAAAATAAATAACAGAGAATATATCTTTATATTTCAACTTGAAATCTATGTTGTTCGTATCTTACTAATAAGTAATTACCTCTGTGTACGGATCCATCGTAGGTTGTAAGGAGTGGATGTTCAAATTTTTGTAAACATTGATCCACTTTTCGATTCAAATTTGGCGGTATGAAATCTCGCAATATCTCGTTTCAAAAGAGAAAATTCAAAAGTGGCCAGTCTTTCTCATCAAGATGTTTTGATGGGTCCATTTTTAAAGCTTTTCACCAACATAGATTTTGTCATGTGATATCCATGTGATATGTTTCCTTAAAAAAAAATAGCCTAATAGGGGAGATTTCATCTTATTCAAAAATGAGGATTTTTTTTGTTTTAAGTATATTTTGTGTTTTATTGATCTTGAGCAAAGAATGTGATGCTTCGAAAACAAGAAATTTCTTAAAGCTTGGTGCTAATGGTGGAACTAATTGTGCTGGTATAAATTAAACCATTTCAATAAAATTGTGCAGTTAAATTAAAATTAAACAGTATTGTTAGCCACTTAATGTCAGTGACTGTAATTAGTATAGCCTTCAATTTGATATGATATAATATATTTTATTAACTTATTTTGTAAAATTACATGTATTGTTCCCTATACAACTTAATCATAGTCGCTTTCACCATCTTCTGCTTCTTCTTCTTCTGCTATACATTTATATGACACTTTGAAAAAGATTATCTTCCAAAATTTTTCTTCCTCTATACATTTGTATGACACTTTAAAAAAATTTATTTTTAAAAAATTTAAAATCAATTACAAATGTACTAAGGAAATGTCAAAGGGGCCAATTACATAATTGTGTTCCCATTCAAAGAAGGGAGTTAGATAGAGAAAACTCATGTTCTTGAAACTTCTTTTCCGACATCTTGCAGAATTTTTTTTACCAATAGAATATATAAGCTAGATCCTAAATTTTTATTTTACAATTTTTTGGAGCAAATTGATTAATGCAGTTCATGTTGATCTAAACTCCTGCTTGGTTCAGTGACATTTTTATTTAACCCACGTGTAAATTTCAAGCTACATGTATTTTGGTTAAGTCTAAACTGTTAATATTGTCATTGCCCTTTAAAGTGATAGTTCCCAGATTTTCTTTTGTAGTTTTAACTTTGATGATGACATTATCATATGCATTCACTGCAGTTAGGTGCTTACAAAAATGTAGATTTCGTGCAAAAATCAATTGACCTGTTTAGAAGTTTAGAAATCAGGTTCTTACTATGACCATTAAAATGATTTGGACACATCTTATTTCTAGTTTTTAATCATTTTTAAATCATTCTCTGTATATTTCAGTGTGCACAGTTATTTTTGCATTTGGAGAACAATTGTCTGTCATCCACAATGAGACCGTTATTAGCTCATTACAGAGGTTTTGTAGTTATTTGCCTCCAACAGTTGGACAACCCTGCAAGATTTTTGTACAATTTATTGCAGAGGAAATAATTAGCACGTAAATATAATCAAACTATGATATTTATAAGATATGTGTAAAAAGAAAATGATGCCAACAAACATTTTGCATTTAAATAGAAAATGAATAACACACATTGATTTAAGATATGTGTTAAATGTACACATTTCTATTTTACATATTAGAAGGAATAAACATCTCTGACACTAAAGTAAAAAGAAAATATTTGATTAAAACTCGACTGAGGTAATTGACAAGTTAACAAATGAAGTAATAAAATTAGATCAACTTTCAACAATGTACTTCAGATTACCAGAAAAGTACAATCCTGATGAAGCTTGTAGAGGACTTGGATTTTGTTTTACAGACCCTGGACAACCAGAATGTCACTTATTTCCTGTACCTGAAGTATGTATTTATATCACATAGTTTCTGTATGAATCAGGAGAGATGTTTTAAGTAACAGTCTGTATAAAAATCAGACAGAAGGTGACATGCATTTCAGAAACCCACCATATTCAGTTTTATTTCTTGTTCAGAAACAGTTACTGATCACATAACCAGTCATAGTTTTTCATTTGGTTGTTGCACTGTTAAGAGTGAGTCTGTGAGATAAAAATATATAAGTTGTACATGAAATTGGCACTTTGCACGAGTAATGGTTCTTGATTTGGTTTCATTTTATTGATTTTGGTGGAAGATAAATGCATGATTTTCTAAAAAATGCTGATCTGAAAGCAGAAATGATTATTGTTATGTGAAAGTATAGCATTTATATAGACTGAAAAAGCATTGTTTGTTTGGTGGGTTTTTCTACAACATGAATTACTTTACCATTGGCAGTGTCTGAGTTTTATATGGCCTGGTACTTAAAGTCTTAAACATTTATTTTGAAAGCACTCACACCTTTTGTATCATATTGTAACTTTTATACAACCATATGAACTGTACAACATTTAGAATACTGTGAAAAGACTTATTGGCAGTCTACCAAATTTCTTGGTTTTGGTGGTCAGTCAAAAGACTTATTTAAATTCACTATAAGATGTAATGTTTACATTAAAAACTGTTCCTCTAAAGAAATTGACAAATTTTATGTATTCATGAAATTGAAATGTTTAGAAACCACAAAAATTGATGCCCACAGAAGATAAATTGTCTTCTTTAGAAAAACAAAATTAGCAATTCTTGTCTTTATTCTTCATGTTGATATGAAGTTACAGAATTTGTGTGATTTATGAGGACTTAGAATTATTATGTATGAAATTTACTTAAAGGTCAGTTCAGTTAGAAGTATGAAGTCAAGAAAGATAGCTGCCAATATATGTGATCTACCTGGTGTAAAAGAAATCTGTGATTATATAGACAAGTGAGTTTCTTTTGAATGAATTCATATTTGTTCACATATTTTATGGAACACTTATAAACACATTACCTAGATGTTAAAACAGTTAAGGCATTAATATGTATGCATCCATGTATTAGTTATAAATACCCAAATGAATTTCTCACACTCTTGAAAGAAATGCCTATATACATGGACAAAATTTTTCACATGAATTGAGTAAGTAAACTTTGTGACAGAGTTCACATGAAATTTATGTGAATTGAGTCTTCACATGAATTTCGCATGAAATTTTTACTTGAAATTCATGATAGTGAATTTCACATGAATATTATAAAAAAAAAATCATGTTAAGTTCATACATGTATTACATAGCATTAATTTGTTTTGTGCTGTTAACTTTTCTTTGTGTACCTCTACTTTTTATGAGACTGTCAGTGTAGAAACTATGCTATGATATTGGTGGCACAGAGTAAATTTATCCCACCATTTTTCTTCCTGTTCCAATGTAATGTTATAATTATAATGGCAGAGAGAACAGGGATTTTTCTATCAAAAAGTGGAAGTCTCAAGTTCCCTTAACAAATCAACTAAATTATGAATAGATCTTAGAGTTATTTTCCTTTATTTCAAATTTGTATGCTTTCATTCTTACCATTTCATTCAATTGAAAACCAACATTCTTTCTTCTAGAAAACATGAGTTTGTGATCTCTAATGGGTGAACAATGTTTCAGAAAAAAATTGGAATGTGTACCTTTGTCTTCCATGGACACCATCATAATTCCTCAGAGTTGTATGACTTATTCTTTGTTTGTTGCCCTTTGGTGTTCCTGACATTATTTTGTCCTCTGATTTCCTCTCTTACAATATTTAAATTTCTTCAAATACATTCAACTTTAAAAGATACCACCTTGCTGGTCTCCATGTACCATACTTGCCTTGAGTGCAGGAGGTCGTGGGTAAATCACCAGCCAATTCACACCAAAGACTTTAAAATAGGAGTCAAAATATTGTGTCTGAGTGAGGTGACATACCTATCTGTGGGCTGTTGCTTCTTGAGCTAGCACAATATAGGTCCAGCACAGCTTGTTGGACTATTACAAAGCAGAAACTGTTCAATTGCTCATTTCTTCTTGTCCTGAAATGCATGAAATATCTGCCACAGGACTTTGAACCATAATCATTCAATCAATGACTTAGAAATAACCACAAATAAACCAAAAGTGCTATATCAACAAAATGCAAATATTATTCTACTAGTCAATAGAGGTCACCTTATTATTACTATTTTATTTACAGAATATTTTCCAGCCATTGGCCAGCTGTTGACCTCGATGATGACAGGTTCAGTGAGATGAAGGTTAAGTGTAGTGTGAAAATTTTATCTGTTTCTGACAAGATCTGAAATGAGATCATCTGTTACGATATATTTAAAGTATTTCTAAATGAAATGATTATTTGATGTTAAATTTGAAATTATTTTTTACATGTTCAATGGGTAACCCAATAAAGGATACTTGTCTAAATGAAAGAGGGAATTTAACAAAGAATACCACTCATAACCAATTACCTAATATAATATTTAAGTTGAGAATTTCGGTTTTATAATTTTTTTTAGAAAAAATATTTTGTTCATAAAATTCTGTATATATTTTGAGGTCGGTTGTTTGTTAATACAAAGAAATTTTCTATTAGATTATCGCATAAACTACAGTGATATAGAACTCCTCCAATGAATACAGGTACATCCACAGTTGTAAGTTCTGAATGTAGAAGAAAATGTACTACAGCAATTCAAACCTGTTTTAGCCAGATTTAAATATATGTATGTCCCAGTAAATTCTAATCTTTATATTTTTGAAGAATTAACAATTCATTTTACAAAGATTTTTACAGTGCAATGAAAGAAGAAACAGGACAATTTTCATGGTTTTCTTTTTTTTAGACTTTAAGAGGAACATCATGGAGGGGTAAGGATTGTGATGATGGAAATAAAACAATTCATCCTGGTGCAAGGTGATTTTTACATTTTATTTTTCATTTGATTTTGAGGGGTTAAGTACCATTCTGTGTAAGAATCAGGCAATGAGTGGCGCATCATTTTTCTCAATTTGATCTTTTTTGCCTCAAACATATTCGAATTCATCTAGAAAACAGCTGAAAAGCTATTTAAACTTATCCAGAAGCATTGGTGATGTAGATATTTTTTGACTTGTTATATAAAGAAAACATTTGGAAAAATTTTCCCACCATTTTTCCATAGTGCATTTCAACTAAATTTATAAAAGGCAAGCTTTACAAACACTTTGACAGTAATTTCTTGAGGTTATGAGGTATAAATACAAGGATAATACAATAAAATCTCTGTGATTTTTTTCTTCATGTACCACACATTATACACATTTTGCCTGATTCTTAGATGGAGAAGAACTTAAATGTATAATGTTTTTTGCAAGGACTTGCATCTTACTTTTAAGAAAAAGAAGAGTACTATAGTAACAAGATCTCTTGAAAAGCATAAATAAAAGAATACCCCCTTAAAAACATCTGAACCACGATCAATCAATAATTTTATGTGTCTGACAGCAGTAATTTTGTTTTTAGACCAATTTTATCAGATAAAGTGAAAGATTCAAACTGTAATGGAATATTTGTAAGTATTTTAACACCATATTTTTACATGGCAGGGTATGTTATGACAAACCTTCCAACATAACCCTTTTTTGTAGTGATATGCTTTTGAGATAATCTCTTTTTTAAAGAATCACATTGAATTTATGTAACTAAGGCTAATGATCCTATTGTTCTCATGTAATTTTACAGTGTCTGTTTTTCGTTACTTTTAATCAACAAACCTCAGTTAACATTCAGATAAGAATCTAGAAATTATGAATTTGGAAACTCTTTGCTTAATCGAAAAAATCTTGTAATATTAGCATTATTACATTAATAAAATCACCTTATTTTTAAGCAGGAAGTGTGATGGTTGTACCCCTAACAGCAGATCACCTACAATAATTACTTATCTCTAACTATTACAGGGTACAGATGCTTCAGGCAATGCATATGAAGACACTTTCTGTAAGAATAGTGATCCAAGAGGTTCAGTTGTACTGGGTGATTCTGTCAGTGCACATTTTCATCTACCAAGAGAATGGTTCAATACCACAGAGATGTCATTTGTAGGTGCAAGTTAGGGTTATTTAAACTAAAGCTTATGCAATAACCATTTTACTATTGAAAGGGGGCTGGATTTAAAAATAAATAATATACACATCTTTATTTGGTTTCAATTTGTCCCCAGAAAATATTTTCAATCTGAATATTGCAAATAGAAATGTGCAAAATTCCCCTAGGTAAAAAAATACTTTGTTCTACTCTTGAGTGTCAATGTTGTCATATATCTTCTGTGTTCTTCTTAAGAGCTGCAGATATCAACCTGGTAACCCCTGAAATTCAATATAGCGTCTTGCATCTAAAAAATATAGCATCACATTTGCATTGGACCCTTTGGGAAGTTCTTTTCAGATAGCATCATGGTAAAAAATATAACATCACATTTGCATTGGACCCTTTTGGAAGTTCTTTTCAGATAGCATCCTGATAAAAAATATATATAGTATGAGGGCAATGTGATGCTTTATGGCCTTGGAGAAATCACTGAAGAAATAGAGTGTTTTATATGAATATTTATCTGTGGAACTCACATGTTTAGATTAATATTGAATTGTTTGGGGTGGATATGTTATAAAAACACTGTAATATAGCAATATAAATTCCAGAAATGTGAATTAATTTATCAACAGGCAATTGTGATATTAAAGTACTGCCATGAATTTGACACTTATTGATATTTGATTCCTTACATTATTGACGTCATCATTTTTAATTGTTTCAGACCAAGTTTGAACCTCTCCTGTACATTTTAGAGAATGAAATAGATTGGCCAGAGTTGTCCTCAACGACAGGTAATATTTGTCTATACATAATAATATTAGAGAATGAAATAGATTGGCCAGAGTTGTCCTCAACGACAGGTAATATTTGTCTCTACTGGAGAAAGAATAAATAGATTGGCCAGAGTTGTCCTCCACTACAGATCATATTTGTCTATACTAGAGAGAGAATGAAATAGATAGGCCAGAGTTGTCCTCGTCGACAGGTAATATTTGTCTATACATAATTACTTGAGGAGATGCACTTGACAATACAAAGTAGAAATCTTGGTTGAAAATTGTCCATGAAATTTATTTTTAACCCTAAATAACTCTTATTGCTCTATCGTTTTTCTAAACAGCTAATATTGATACCAAAGTCAACTTTATTTCAATGCTCACACACTATACAGTGTAACATTAGGATCTAACAAAACATAAATACATATAAATGACATATCAAACAGGTCAAGTATCAAAAACATATCATAATTAAACTACAGTAGCTTAACCATATTTCTTATAAACATAGACACTTTAATTACACAATAAAATAAACCTTCCTTTATATAGTACTGGTGGGTTCCTATAGTAATTTGGTATCGATTTTTATCTCGATTGAACTACTGTAAGCGTAATCAAGGGAACCAAGGTTATAGCGGTAATCAAAAGAATGTAATCCAGGGACAAAGACCAGACATGGAAAACAGACATACACAACAAAGAACACAAAGTAACTAAAATCATACATACAAAGTAACAAAAGCAAATGAGCAACTCGGACTCCACCAAAAACTGGGAGCATGGACCAGGTGCACCGGTAGGGTAAGCATCCTCTGCTTTTCTAGAAACACCCGCCAAGTTGCTCATAAAAAGTCAAGTCCGGGGTAGACAAACGAGGGAAGGAAAACTATGACCCGTTGAATAAATCAGTTTTCATGGTGCTGATGGATACACTATAACGATCCACGAGTTCATGATAACGATCATAAAACTTCTGTAGTGATGACTTCAATCTTGTAGCAACATAACCCTGTTCCAGAAGCCTATTTGTTAGAGCTCCAGCGCGATACAAAAAGTCTGTGTAGTTTCAGCAAGCTCTGTTAATGTACTAATGTTTGCAGGGTACTAATTTTCACAATTTTCGCAGATTCAGAAAACCGCAAAGAAAGTACATGCAAAATTGATTTTTAGCACTATATAACGCTAATCATTTTTTTGAAACCGTGAAAATTAATACCGTTACAGTATACATTGTCAGTGCGCTTAAGTAAAATATGAAACTCATCACTGGTGCTATTACTGTTACATATACCACTGAATATGTTTACTCAACGGAATTTAAAAAAATGCAATTGCAAAATTAATTTGTTAACAGTATTTATTTTGTTGAAAGAGGTGATCATTGAAATACCTTAGTACCCCACAAGTAATGAATTTCAATATTTCACATTTATTTAACTTCTTTGTTTTCACTCGTGGACTTTGTCAAGATGTCACAATACATGTAATTAACATCACTTAGACTTCTCTAAATTCTTATTAAAATAAAAAAAAAAACATTGAATAAATCTTTCTCATCAATTTAAATTTATGAACAATAAAATATATTAAATTGAGCCAAAGGTGCTGTGGTAATTAACCTATCCACAGAACAAGTTTTGGTCGTAAGATATTTGCATTCTTCGGCACTGTGATATTTTGGTCATTCACCCTTTCCAATTATTATACCCTTAATGGCCAAATAAAGAAAAAAAATCATTTTGTGATATTTTGTTTTTAAATGAATGAATCTGTATTTTCTTCTGTCCATAACAATGCTCCTGTATTACATGTAACCAGGTTTTATGCAGAATCCATACCCAGCTGTTAACCATGGTCCTACTGATTCTATTTATATGAGGTTTAGAGATAGGAATCGGTGTAACCATAGAGATTACCAAAACATTGCAGTAAATGGTATGTTCTTTTTTCACATTCTTTTAGATATAGTCACAATGACTATATTTTACAGCATTCAAATAAAATGTTTCTCCATTTTAGTAAATTGTTTCTTCTCTCAAATATGAACAATTTTCCTTTAATTTATGCATTTACAGGGAATAAAATTAAAACATAATACATGTAGCAGACATAACTTTTTTGTAATAGGAGAAGATATCTGCAGTACATGACCATGACATTGATATGCTTTATAATCACAAACTTGTTACTTGATAGGGGCCAGATCCTCTTCTATGGATGATATAATGTTAAGGTTTGTCGCTAGTAATAATCCCTGTCACTTTTGTCAGCCATAACTTCACATCTTGTTAAACATACCAATACACATCTTTAGTTATCAAGTTTACTCCATTAATCAGTGTCCATTCTTTTCAAATAGTATATTTTCCACCCCTACAAATTTTCACCACCTATCATACCTGGTACCTCTTCATAACATAATTATGTACCATGAGCAATTTGATTTGTTTCTCAAAAACCAAATAGAAAAAGGGAAACTAAGAAAACATTTTTCCTAGTTAAATGTATTTTGATTATTTTGCAATAAAAAAAATGAAGTCCAGCTTTTATTTTTGGAATGTTAAGGAATATGAGAACAGTGTATGTTATTGTTGCTGTGCCACACACCATCATACAAATTTTGATAAGATATGGGTGGATCCAGAAAATTAGAAGGGGGTAGGGTTGATCCAAGCTAACATTAGCTAATTTTTGCCCAACTAGTTTCACAAATGTTTTCCAACAAAAGGATCCCCTCCCAGATCTACCACTGCAAGAACCAAGCTGGTGAGGATACATTTTGTTATTATCTAGAAATATATGGCTTGTGAATAGTTTCAGGAACTTGAATACATTATAAAAAAAAAAAAAAACCTGTCAAAAACGGTACTTTTCAACAAGTGTGAGAAAAAAAATGGTCTGACAAAGGTAGTCAAAAAGAATATTTAGATGTCTTGCACTAGCTGATTTGTTTCATAGAAGCTTAATATTATATACTTTGCCATTGCAAAGTTGTTTTGCTTTTTGGGGGGGGGGGAGGGGAGGCTTAATTTTCATGAGTATTATGCGACCAGTAATGATTTCTTTAGTTATTGGACTACTGTGGACATTGCGATTCATACCATTTCAATTTTACTAAACATATTTTGAATGTACTTTCATTGCATGATTTATTCAGTATGTAACTTAAAAACTGTTATTTTTAAAAACCAGGCAATATCAAAACAATAGTGATTCATTGAAAAAATAAATTCTGGACTTTTTTGTACCTTTTGTATTTATTTATTTCATTGTTAAAAAATGTTAAGTCAGTATTTGAAGTGAATTGAGTCAAGAATTATATTTTTAGGTAAATACTTTCTTTTGCAATTTTAAAAGTTATCCCTCGAGTGCATTCAATATAATCTTTTTCTCCAATGAACAGATCAATATAAAAAAATCAGCATTTAAACCATTATTTTTTGTGCTTCAGCAAATGAAAAATACATTTTTTTCTCTACAATGATTCACCCTGCCTGGTTCTCATAAATAGATATACTATTAGTCTATACTAATGTCATGAATGAGGAAGTACCGGTATATGCTTGGTCAGTAGGATCTTTTTTGGCTGCTCAAATTTATAGCTGTTCTTGTTAATATGCATGTTTATATGTTCCAACCTACATAATACTATTACCTTGCAACAAGGAGTAATGACAGGACTGTAAACCTGCTTCGTTCAGTATGTGGCATTGACTTCTGGCATTATAGTATTACTGAAGCAAATTGAAAAGAGTAGTGATCTTGATTTTGAAATTTGCATGTGATAGACCCATTTGATCTGGTGTTCCCTATGGTTGATAGCCATTAAGTTGTCAGAATTTGCTTGATATGTATGGTCATTATTGATTATGAAGGTAGTTCATACCTATTACATGGAGTATTCTTTTCTGTCATCTTGCAAAATCATATAGATGTATGTGTTTTCAGTTGACAAATTGTGTTTGAAATGATGTAAAAATAATAAGTTTAAAACATTTTGAGGGATCTTTTTAGATAAAAAATTTGAGTAGTAAAATTACAACCATTAATTACAAAATGTCTCTTTCATGGAGAGATAATTGGTGGGAAAATTCTTCCAAAGGGGAGATAATTGGCAGAAAAATGTATTCGGAATTTTAGCTTCTTTAATATTACAAGAAAAAGAGTTTGGTGACCCCCAATTATTTTTTCAAAATATGAAAGAATGTCAGTTAAATGTGCTACATATAAATTTTAAAGAAATTTTATAGATCAGATTTCCAGTTGTTTTCAAAATAGTGAAAATTCCCTACAGATTCCATATAAAATGTTGCCTTAATTCAGGCTCGAATATCTCAAAATACAATTCAGTGACCTATGTTTTTTACATTAAAATTCTAATGTATGTTCATTAAAGGTCATCTCGAAGAAAAATAGAAAAATCTATCTACTAGAAATATTAGGTATGATCTACCTTAATGATCATTAGTGATAGATTTGTTGTATCATTGACAGAATACTTATTATGCACTCAAGAGGGATCTGTGTAGATAATGGAAAACTGGATGATATATATCATATATCAATTAACTATATATTCATTACAAGATGTGATTGATTTCACCTTATCCAATTGAATTTCCCTAGATCAGTTGACCAGAGATAACCACCTCTGACCAGTTTCATAATATTGCTTGTTTGTTTGTTTGTTTGTTTGTTGGGGTTTAACGTCTGAGCAGCAATATTTCAGCTATATTCAGACGACATAATATTGCAGAATCTTTTCCACTTATACTTTTAAAGGATACTTTTTAAAAATTTTCCAAACTATAAACTCAACCCAAATCACTCACAAATTATATAATTAGCAGAAGGATGTTTAATGAAAAGTCAGTGATTAAAATGATGAAGATATTAAACAGCTAGATATTTGTGATTTCACATTATGGACAATGTGATACCAACTAGTGATATGATAAAAAAAGCCATTGCAATTGGTTGTTGTGTGGTTGGGTATTATTTTCTATAAAACCTGATTGGTCAAAAGTGACAGTGTGACATTTCTAACTTGTGCTTCCAACACCATTGGTGATGTCATAAATGGACAATTACTACAGTTTCTGCCATGGCAGGTACCAAATGTCAATAGGCAGTTTCTGCTATGGCAGATACCAAATGTCAATCAGCAGTTTCTGCCATGACAGATACCAAATGTCAATCAGCAGTTTCTGGCATGGCAGATACCAAATGTCAATCAGCAGTTTCTGCCATGGCAGATACCAAATGTCAATCAGCAAAATGTAACAAAGGAACATAGAGAAAAAAGATTTTATTTGATATTTTTCGATATTCAACTTTCACTCATTCTGAAACCTATTAACCTTTATAAGCTGATAAGTTCAGAGATAAATGTATTCAATACTTAAATTTGTATCCAATGAAAACTTCAAAATAAAGTACCATAATGTTATGATCAACAACAGGATACTTTGAATACATTGTCTGTGACAGGTACCTGATCAATCAGGATGTTGGAAAATAATTTGTGTAATTGAGATGGGAAATTTCTATTTCAATTTGACATTTTGGCAGCTTTTAACATTTGCCATGTATACTTTCTGATACATTTTTAAATTTTATATTTTTTCTGTACTGCATTGTATACATAAATAAATCAAAGCTGTAAATATATTCGAAACACCTATCCAACAGTATAAGATGTTCAAATTCTGATCCTTCACACCCAAACTAAGTCAGCCACCTCTCACTTCTGTAAATTCAGAAATAATTTTGTGCATTAGTTATTGCAGTTTTGGAATTTTAACCAGAAATGTTGTTTTGAGAAAAAAAGGTCTTAAGTCCAATAATTCAGGTTTGAATTGTTTAAAATTTAATTCAGTCACATTTTTTGCAAAAATTGAAACATTATAATAATTTCTGAATTAACAGCACATGTAAATTTGAGAATTAAGATTATCTAGCAGTCAAATATACTGATGTGTGTCTACTATTTATAGTTTATACAGAAACTCCACAACAGATCACCCAGCAGTTGTGTTCTATGCTTTAGTAGGGAATGATGTCTGTAATGGGTAAGTGCAGTAATTGTGTAACTTCTAATTTTTTATAGAAAGTTTTGGTTTTGCTATGTTGCTATTTACTAACAATATTTTCAGTGGTGAATCAAATCCTCAGACCTCACATTCTCCAATTTATTAGGAAATTTTGTTACTTTCATGCAATTTTGACCAGTTGATAGTCTATAATCTTCCTTTATTTAAACCCTCTCTCTGGATCTGCTACTGATTTTATCCAGAAACTGATTTGTTTATTTTAACAAGGAAAAAAATCAGTTAATTAATTTGGAGATGTACAAATGTATGACAGGTAGGCAGATGCCTGCCAGATCTTGTCATCTGTAAATAGAAGAGTCTTTGACAGAATCATATGAAATTCAGAAATGTCATTTCCAGAAACATTAGTAATGTTTGTTTTGATTTCTAAACATTTTTTTTTGTAATTGTGGCTGTTGTCATTTTTTGTTCTGGGCCCCTGGTTTCATGAAATATCTCAAATTGAGATTTTCTTCAAATTCTTTGTCAACTTTGACCAATCAAATCACTTGAAATTGAAGATTTGAGGAAAAATTCAATTCAAAATTTTTTATGAAACATACCCTGGAGTTTTATAGTGAAAAATGGAACCATATATACAGTGTATTATCCTACATACTCGACAGGATAATGGCTGAAAATCCAATTTGCTGTCAATTTGACACCCTCTTGGGGAAATATTGATGAAATGACCACCCAAGCAGTCAAATACAAAACTAAAAACAAAACAAGAGTGCACAGTCTAGTCTTCATCAGGAAGAAATATCAGGTAGTAATCTCTTTTAAGTCCTGGTGAAAAATTCATGAAGTAGTACAGAGTTTTGCAGTTTTCTTTTTAAATATGTGCTTAATGTTAATTAATTCTAGCGACCATAAAAGTCAGACGATATTCCTTCATGGTATAAATGGTTTTATTTGTGTAATTCTGCCATTTTATATTTCAGGCATCCTGATACTTTCAATCACATGACTACGACTAAAGACATGAGGAAAAGTGCATTAAAGACTTTGCAGTTCTTAGTAAGACCTTTGGTTGTCTACCTTCTTATTAATCTGCTATAATTATTATCTGTAATTTGTAGTAGTTTAGTGTAAGTTTTTGTAAGAATCAGGCAATATGGGAAAAATCAGAAACATGCATGACAAACCCGCGACCGAACAGATCTGACATTATAACTTCTATCAAGACCATTATTTGATCTCTGTATCGCTGGATTTGCTCATAAATTTTTCAATAGAATGTTAGAAAAATGAGGTTTTTGACAGAGTTGTCTGCCCTTGAAATGTTCATTTTCAGTGCATTTCAATGAAATTATAACTCAATTTGCCAAAGTGATATGGAAAATCTTGCCTTTCTTCTGTGATTCTGAGGTTGTATTTATCTTGCAGTATACATATTAGTTCAACTGCAGTTTTGTAATAGCAGTAAATGAAATACCATCTGAACCAGAGTTTAATGTTGTTCCCACTGCATTTAGCATCTAAGACTGGTCTAAGGGGACGAACATTTGTTTCTTAGTAGTGGGGCTGGCAGTTTTTGTAAAGTATCAGTACTCTGGCCCTGAAAATAAATTTTCTGGCTTACACCTAGAAAATAAATAAATAATCTGACCTTAATTACAGATACTTCATACAGTGAAATGAAAATAAATAATTTTGCCCTGATGCTGTTGAAAATAAATTTTCTGACCTGCAACATTTCAAAAATAAATATTCTGACCCCATAAAATTTGACACTCCCCTCAGATTAAATGGTTGTCCCTTTATTGAAAACATCAAGATTATTAGAAACACATAGAATAAGAAGTTCATAATGATTTTATTGGTAATCTAAGATCTGTATAAGTGAAAAATAAATAAGTGATTGTTTAATGGTCATTAGAAATCATTTAGTCTCTTTTATCATGACCATTTGATTTTAAGTAGTGGGGGCTGGCAGTTTTTGGAAATAAATACTCTGGCCCTGAAAAAGTTCAAAATATTTATTCTGGCCTACACCTCCAAAAATTAAAAAAAATTCTGACCTCAGACCAGGAACTTCATACAGCAAAATGGAAATTAATAATTTGCCCTGATGCTTATGAAAATAAATTTTTATACCTCGTGCATCAAAGTTGCAGAGGGTATAATGTTTTTGACCCATTCGTCTGTCAGTCCATCATCGGTTTTTCAGATTTTTTTTCTAAACACTTGCAGATATTGATCTAATACCTGGTATGTGAGTCTTCCATAATGAGTTTCAGATCAAGTTTAAGTTTCGTTCCACTCCACTCTACTGAATTTTACCAAGATAAGGGACCTTGGACTTAGCAAATTTTATAAAAAAAAAACTACTGTTTTCCAGATTGTTTTCTAAACACTTGCAGATATTGAGCTGATTTTTGGTATGTGATTCTACCATGATCTGTTACAGATCATATGTATGTTTCACTCTGCTCTGCTGATTTTTACTGAATTAACAGGGCTTTGATTTAACAAATTTCATAAAAAACAACAGTTTTTCAAATTTTTCTCTCAACACTTTCAGATATACAGCTAATTTTTGGCATGCGAGTTTACCATGATGAGTTAATAGATCAAGTTTATGTTTTGCTGAGATTTTCTATGAATTAAGGCCTTTTTTTCAGATACTTTTTATTTGAGAGTCAAATATTTGGATATGTACTTACTAAGGTTCTTTTTCAATCTGACCTGTAAAATTTCAAAAATAAATATTCTGACCCCACAAAATTTGCCGGCCCAAAATGTGTGTCATGTTTAGTATCATATGGTGTATAATCTGTTGATAAACTTCTTCCAGGATACAGTGCTTCCAAGGGGCAGCCATGTTTTCCTGATAGCACTAGCAGACGGCAGAGTTCTTTATGACAGTTTGCACAACAGGATACATCCGATTGGTTCACTCAGGAATGATGTCACATACTCACAGTTTTATGATTATTTTAATTGTATACAGGTAATTCATCACTAACACACTTACTCAAAATCTTTTTTAGCTCACCTGGCCGAAGGCCATGTGAGCTATTGCCATTACTTGGCATCCGTCGTCGTCATACTCCCCTGAAACTACTGAGTGGAATTATATGAAACTTTGCACGTATGTTCCATAGGGTATCTTGCACAAAAGCTGTGTTTAGATTTTTGATCTGTCAAAAAACATGGCTGCCGTTACTAAAAATAGAACATAGGAATCTGACTGCAGTTTTTCACATATATCTCCAAAACCATTAGGTTTAACCAAATTCTGACGTGGGGGTAAGAGTGTTCAGCATGATGAGATCTATCTGTGGTCAAATTTTCATTTTAATCTATCTAGCCATATAGGAGTTTTTTCCCTTTTTTAATGTTTTTTTACTATTTCTAATGTTGTTTCTTTCAAAAATCTTCTCCTCTGACACTACTTGACTAATTAGAACCAAACTTGGTATGAATGTTTTTTTGTGTATTTTGCACCAAAGTTATGTTTAGATTTTTGATTCGTCAAAAAACATGGCTGCCATTACTAAATATAGAATATAGGGATCAGACTGTAGTTTTTCACATATATCTCCGAAACCATTAGGTTTAGCCAATTCTGACCAAGGTAAAATTGTTCAGCATGATGAGATCTATCTGTGGTCAAATTTTCATTTTAATCTATCAAGCCATTAAGGAGTTATTTCCCTTTTTTGATGGTTTTTGTGCTATTTTTAATGTTATTTCTTTCGAAAATCTTCTCCTCTGACACTACTTGACCTATTGGAACCAAACTTGGTATGAATGTTCCTTGGGATATCTTGCACTAAAGTTGCGTTTAGATTTATGATTCGTCAAAAAAAAAAATGGCCGCTGTTACTAAAAATAGAACATAGGGGTCAGACTGCAGTTTATCGCATATATCTCCAAAACTATTAGGTTTAACCAAATTCTGACAAGGGCTAAAAGTGTTCAGCATGATGAGATATATCTGTGGTCAGATTTGCATTTTGGTCTGTTAAGCCATGTAATGTTAGACAACTTCTTTTTAAATGTATTGCCATTGAAAGACAAAATTTAACCAGTTGAGCAATTCAGGCTCCTGGGAGCCTCTTATTTTGTATTATACATTCAGAGTTAGATGAAAATGTTTAAGAGGTGTATTGCCTAAAAAAATTCAAAGGATTTTTGTAAATTTCGACAGAATATTTCCATGTGCAGGAGTTATGACTTTCACATCTAGATCTGTCATACTGAGAATGAAATACTAAGTTTTATTATGCATATTTAATTAATGAACACATAGAAACAATAGCTTTACCCAGAAATGAAAAGAAACCTGATTAAAACACATCATTATTACCTTAATTACTATCAGGTCTCTCCTTGTACCGGCTGGATGAATTCAAATGAAACTGTCAGGAATTTAACCACAGAGGTAAGTGATATTTTTTTTTGTCTGCAGCATTTTAGAAGTAATGGTGAAATATAGTTATAGGGAAATTCAATAATGATTGATTAGAACCTCTTTTTGATACCATTCAAAAAGTTGTTGTGCCGTCCATCCGTCCATCTGTCCTTCTTTGTGTCCATGCCCTGATGGTTTCGAGATGGTAACTTAAGAATGGATCAATGAATTTTTTTGTAACTTTGCACGGTTGTTAAGTACTATAAAATACAGATTGGATTTAATTTTCAGCAAATCCAAAGTTTTTCATTTAGGCCATTTTGAACATTTTGCTGTCACCCTTTTTTCACCATTAAGTGGTGGGGTATACTTCGTGTTCCATTAATGCCCTATACCCTTGTCTTGAACCACCCATTTCAAACAATATCTGGATTAATATCTGAAATTGCATGCATGGGTGTTAATCTTCGAAAATTTTAAAGCGATGGATCTCCCTTTCAAAATTTTCTTGAAGTGGGACATTTGCAGAGTTTATGTATTTGTGACATGTTTTGACAAAAATTGAAGTAATTTATTATGATTTTAAGATGAAAATTCAAATAAGTTGAGATTACAGCTAAATCTACTGCTTTGGAACTGGAACATAAGCTGGAAACTTGATTTTTTTTCCTTAAAATATCAGGAGGCTTACTCAAAAGTGAGAGACTAAACACCTATATGCATGAATGTGTATTGCTTAACTTTTCACATTTTTTACTGTGCAGAGAGCCAATGAATTAAGTGCAGTGCTGCAGGAACTAGCTTCAAGTTATACATCTACCAACTACAAACTTTATTACTCTTCTAATCCCATCAATCAAGGTAGGAATATACAGAGCATTCAGTCTAAGACATTAGTTCTCCAGAATCTTTTCTAATCTGACACAAAGATATTACCTGTCTAATATTATATCATTTATAAATTTAAACACGTTATACCAAATAATTTGGATCATGGAAGTGTTTTTGGTTACCAGGATTGAAGGGGCAATGGTCTTTGATAAGCACCCTTAAAGCAAAACTTCTTTCACCTTTAACTTAATTTTAAAATTTTGTACGATACTGCATTCAAACCAATTGTTTCATTCTTAATGAACTATAAGTATGTCAAAAACTAATATTGTGTCCACACTTGCTCATAATGAACAGAATTCAACATGCTGTGGTTTTATCATGCTGAGCTCCAAGAAACTCTTTATTTGGTTTTATTTTAATCCTGTACTGCAAACTTATCAATGTATATGATGTAACAGTACTAAACCAGGTTATACAAAATAACTTGATTTGCTCAGAGAGAAACAACCAATTGGAAAACTTGTTACAAATCATTTTGCTAAAGTGTATATGGCTTGTGTAGATCTGTAGGAAGAAGTTTTTTTCTGATTCTAACAATATCAAAAGGCAAACCATTTTATTTAAGTGTTGATATAATTTGCTTAGAATATTATAAATTAGTATTTATATAAATGGTGTTGATTTCATTTTTGTGTTTATTTTTGCAGTTCTCGAAGAATATGAAAAGAAAGGAGGACATAAATGGGAACTAATAGAACCAGTGGATGGCTTCCATTCTAATCAGGTAGGTAGAAAGTCCATAAATATCATGCCTTACATATATTGTGGACAATCCACGGTAGAATACAAATTGAAGCACCAGGAAGACATGATCTGACCAATTTCTTGCTTGTTCTTATAAAATCTTGTTTAATAGTAAAGTAGTGGACAAATAAACCTCAACTGAAAATGAATGATCCAAAATACACCAGTAGGGCACTATCTGACTCATGTTATGGTTAGACTTACACAATGCAACAATTTTATAATTGTTGGACTTCAAAAACCCTCACACAACAAAACTTGGTGAGGGGGTATTGTTGTGAACCATAAAATACAGATCTATGGAAATTAAAACTGCATTTTACTTTTTAGAAATAACATACTTTTTTATACTTTTTATACTAATAATAGGCTTTTTTATACTCTAGATTTTTGGAATGCAGGGTTACTGTAAACCAATTTTTATTTGTTGCAAGCATGAAAAAATTGTAAAAATACATTTCAGTGAATAAAACCTTTAATTATAATACACCTTAAACTAAGTTTTAGTAACTAAAAGTAGTTAATATCCTGAAAAAAGGAAAATAAGTATTTATGAATATGTTGATTTATCTGATATCAAGGGGTCTAATTTCTCTTTTTTATTGATAATACAATGTACTTGTAATGGACTTATTCACACTTGTGGATGCCATTGATGAAAATAATATGTTTTCTCGTTATTTTTATCCTGGAATCTCCTTCAACTGAAAGATTACTGATGTCACAAAGTAAAATTACATTGTTTCTGTGACATCAAAAGGTTATTAGGAGACACATCTGGGGTCATTCAGAGCAAAGTTACATCTGTAAATTAATGTGTTAAATATTTATACTTCAGCTTGGACAAGCCCTTACAGCAAAGGCCATTTGGGAAAATTTGGAGAAGAATTATCCAGATGTCTTAGGCCCAGTTAATCTCAACAATGACAAGATACAACAGATATTTGGTGATCAGGGCGGATACTAAATAACCAGTTTATATAAGAGTCAGGCAGCAGGTCAAACTCATCAATCTTATAAAGAAATTTTACTTTTTGTACCATTTACTTTACAGATTAAGGTAAAACTTGATGTATTTTTATATTAAAATATTGATGAATACTAGGAATAGACTGAAAAGAAGAATACAAATTCAACAAAAACATTAACAGATTGGAGAACTGAGAAATACTTGTAATTTCTGGTGATATCTGGAAAGAAGTTTTGAGGATGTTATATATCTTCCATTTTTTTTTGTTTACATGAAGACACAGTTTATATTCTTGTTGCTAAATGACCAGCCACCAAACAACTTTGTTATTTTTTCTCATTAGAACAATTGTTCAATTACGGGTACTAGTATTATAACATAATTTTGAAGTGCTATTCACCCTAATAATCAGGCAGTAGGTGAATCATGTTGGAAAAAACACACAAGTCTTTTCATGAAATCTTATTCAAAATGTTATCTGAAATGCAGAAATGGCATTCATTTGTTTTTTAAGGGTCAGTAATTCGAGGTATAAATATTTACTAGATAAATTGCAATTTCACCATCAAAGGGAGATAACTCACTTTTCCCCTATCATTCTATTATAACTGAGCTCGTCTTCTGCATCCTCTGACACTTCTAAGACAAATTAATTGTCAATTTGTCTTCAAGAAACTTTAAACATGTGCCCACATTGTAAATTACATGTGTTTTTTTTCTGAGCATGATTCATTATTTTTCAGTTTTGCCTGATTTTTACATGTTCCAGCACTTAATTTTCAATTATTTATATTTATATTTTATTTTTTTTTTGCACAACTGCAACTTAGGTGCTGAATTTGTGAAGGCCTCAAGACTTTTCATTTAATTTCTAAGTAACCCTGATTACTTTTTATCATTTATTTTGTGTTGTTCTGAGTGATTGATAAGCCAGTAAACATTTATATATTTGACCAAGTACAGGTTAGATTTTTATCAAAATTCACTTTATATTCTTTGTCACAGCACCTTCGGGTTATGTTTCACAGAGCACATTGAGTTTTTAATTCAATATGGTACATTTATCAAGAAAATCTGCACCAAGTGATATTATTTATCAGTATATTGAATTAAAAAGAAGTCTGTAAGAATCATGCAAATTATGTAATATGTAATAAACCTCCAAAAAGGTTACACATATTAAGTGTCAGTCTCTGTATGAACCAGACAGTGGAAGAAACATGGGATGAAAAAATCTCACCATTTTGAAAGTTTAATTTGACTTTTTGCACTATTAGAATCAAGGAAAGAAAGACAAGATTTCCATATCATTTTGGTAAATTGAGTAATCGTTTCATTGAAATGCACTGAAAATGATCATTTTAAGGATAGAAAACTCTGTCAAAAACCTAATTCTACTGAAAAATTTCTGAGAAAATCCAGAGGTGCAGAGATCAGATAATGGTCTTTTCAAAAATCTTGGTTCCCTTGATTACTCTTTCAAATAGAGAAAGCATCCTTGAATGAAATTATATTGTCAGATTGGTGGAGTTTTGACATGCATGTTTCTGATTTTTCCCATTTTGCCTGATTCTTAAAAATATTTACACTTAGGTTGCTTTATGGGTCTATATGGTGAAGCATATAATGATTTTGAATTCTACAATATATTCTTTATAATTTATATCTCTTAAGACAATGGGTTATACGAAAAGCCACATGCTAATTTCTGTTAACTTTAACATTTTAAACCAAATATCAAGGAAGATATGTAGGCTTTCCCGTCATATATCACATTTGCATGATTCTTAGCTGCTACTTAAAAAAGCTGAAAACCAATTTATTTTTGCTTATTTTCCAGAGCAAGAAAACAATATGAAAACTGACTGCCTAAAATAAGTCTCTCTTTTACAGGGTACATACTTGATAGAATGTAAGACAAAATATTTAATTTGGATTGATATCTTAGATGGCCTTGAACTGGAATTCAGTAATACATGTACATGTATAATTGTTATTTGATTGTTTTTATCTTATTTATATTGCTATGTTTTGTTATCAATTGTTGATAAATAAATAAATCATTGATGAGTATATTGAGTATTTATTGTTTTTGGAAAAAGATAGTACAAATCAAAATAGTTAATTTTATAGAACAGAAACGATTGCCTTTCAATGAGGTTGGGTGACAAACTTTGAAAATGGCAAAACTAGACAAATATTGAGGAAAATAAAAGTATTGACTTCTAAAATGGAGGGAATTTAGAATATTGAGGATTATTGAGGCACATCATTGAGAGAATTTGGAATATGTAGGCTTACATTGAAGGAAATTTAGAATATTAAGGTGCAACATTCAGGGACTGGAATATTGAGATGTAACACATAGAGAATTTGGAATATTGAGGAACTACATTGAGGGAATTTAGAAAATTAAGTTGCAACAATGAATGGAATTTGGATAATTGAGGTGCAACATTAAAAGAATTTGAAATGTTGAAGTGCAATATTGAGGGAATTTTTAATATTGGGGTGCAATATTGAGGAACTTAGGAATATTGAAGTACATCATTGAAGGAATTTGGAATATTGAGGCTGATTGGTGTGGCTTATTTGGATCACCTTTTGTCAGCCATTCCACCCATCCATCAGAATTTTGTCACAATTTTTGTGTCTTCCAATAGACAGATTGATTTCAAATTTGGTGTGTTACTTCTTATAGATAGGGCATACGTAAGTAATTTTTTGTTGCTTTCCGAAATCAACTTCCTGTATGAGTGGGGGTATGTCTAGTACACTTCATGTTTTCATTTCTGATAAAAAGATGCAAAATAAAAAGCTCATGAGAAAAAATTCAAAAAGTGACATGACAAAGTCAGCAAAGCATTATGCACTTTTCACATTAGTACAATACTCCAAAAGAGTTTGTAGAATTTCTCTGTAAAAAGGAAACAAAATTGTACAAAACTATAACCACTTGATAAATTCATATTATACACATATTGTGCAGGTACATCTATTTGCAGTATATCAAGACTTTTGTGCCCAATGCAACTGTGGAAAAACAGTACACATGGTTGTTCCTACAGATAATTTCATGTATTAAATAATTTATTCAAAGATTTAAGATGAGCGAAAATGCTTAAGTTTTTTTAACCATAACAAAGTCTGATGGTTAGTATAGAAACAAGTAGTTCTTAATGAGAAAGAATTGAGTATTAAATGTAGACGCACATCAAGTGAGATAGTTGTTGTTGGCAAAAAAAACAATGCAACTTCATTTAATGTGGGAGATGGGGTAATCAGTCAGCTCATTCACAATTTTCTGTATTCATTTACATATTCACCTGACAGTCATAGAACTTATGATGTGATAACTTTTGTTCTTTCAGATTTTCTATATAGCAAATAGTTCATGGTCCTGAGGGTCTCAAGGTAATATATGGACTGGTTGCTCCTCCAAAAAATTATCTGGACTGAAGCATACATTGTATGTGTAGCTGAGTATTGTGAAATATTTGCTATATTACAGTATACTTTTTCAAATGCAGTGTACCCTGGAGTACTTGTGTGGAAGAAAAGAGAAAACTTTACATATATTTTCTATTACATTTGTATAACATCACATTCTCAATTTGAAAGCGATTACAAGAAAGTAAAATGATAAATAGCTTCAAATTATAATATTTGATTTTTTTTTTAGAAAATTTCCACAATATTGAAATAGCTGAATACATGGAGCTTAATTGCTAATACTTCCGAGTGAGTTTAAGTCATGCAAATTTGTTTTATGCTGCATTATGCTGAAATTCTTATAGACTGCTAATATTGCTTGATGTATAAATCAATGACAACCTAATAATGTAAATATGGGCCTATTCCTGGAACTATATATTTAGCACAGTCCCAAAAGTGATCTAAAGAATATCTGTCCTAACCAAGACTGTCCTTGCAACTCCCCCAAGTAGGGGCTTTTTAACCCTGTTTTATACTAAAGTATTATTACATCACATTCTCTAATATATTTTTGGCATTCTTGTTAAAACTAAGTGTCTGTTAACACCTTAAGTAATCATTAATCCTTTACCAATTAACATGTTCTTTTTTTACCTAATCTTTAATAACAAATGTCAACATACCCAAGATTTGTACCTTTCTTCACAGAGAACAATAGATGAGTAATTTGGACTTAATCATTAATCTATAATCAGTATTAAAACATGGTTCTTAACAATAAAATGTAAATTAAAGATGAATTGGAAACACTTTTACAATTTTCCTATTCTTAACTATAAAACACCTAAATGACTTGTTATAACCTACTAAAAAAAAACTCCAAAAACATTTCAGTTTGCACATACATGTAACAACAGGCAAAATTTGTGGAACTATTATATCAAACTCCTAAAAATTGTCACAGCAACAACTTTCAGTTTATCATCTATGGGAAAGTATAAGTTGCTAGCTTCTGTATAAATCAGAAAATGCACGAAAAGAGTGATACTATTGTTTGGATGCAAGTTTAAATATCGTCATGGAATCTTCTGTTTGTAGGAGTTTTACTTTAGGGCAAGTTGCAAAACTGCTACAAAGATAATATTTTACAACGTTCTCTTAACTTGTATCCAAGCAACAAAAAACACCTTCCCGTCGCTTAACTGCTCCCCTGGTCGTTTTAACCAGCACAAATTACTGACCAATAAAAACTCGACATTGAAGGGCACGTGTACTGAGGCTTTTGTTCTAAATAATGAACTTAGTCACCGGCTTGTATAATGATTTAACAAATTGTAGTTCCTACTCAACATCGATGGTAAGAGTTAGAGGTATACTTGAATTAATAATTTTCTTTGTTAAGAAAATAATGCCATTCATAAATGGCGAGGGGAAAAAACAGATCACTGGAGTAAAAAGATTCGTTTTCTTCGTGTGTCAGAAATTCTGGTCATTACAATTATAATACACTCACAATTTTCGTTCTGACTTTTTTATTTTTCGTTAGATTAACAAGTTGTTTTTATGAATAGTGGTTTGAAATTATGCAACAAAACGATGTACTTTCTTTGGTAGAAGATACATGTAGCCTGGTCATGCAGTTAACGAATCATAATTTCATATGATACTCGTGCAAAACGGAGCATTTTGATACAAGTTACACACATTGTGATTGTGCTTGCTATGCGAAAAATATTCAATACTTAAGATTTCTTTTCTGTTTCAGGAAGTTTTGCAGTTTTGTATCTAAAACAGAAGATCTGAAAAACTAGAAACATGAAAAAGTTGTATGAGTTTGGATGAAGGTAAGTCTTTCAACATCTCTGCAGTTATCAATATTCAATGTGGTAATAACAGTGTATTGACTTACAGCTGATATAGGGATCAGGCATAGATTGACAAGAAATGTGAGGCAGTATCATATTTTCACCCATTCAAGCTGATTTTACCAATACAAGTTTTGTCAAATGTCATGTACACTTGGCAACTTGTAGTTCATGGATTTTGATATTTAATGGATGAATTCCTTATCATCTTCAAAACACTAACATTTATGATATCACAAAAGAAAGTTATATTCAGCCTGTGACAGTAAAGTATTCTTCACAAAACAATGTGATCCCAAACTTTTGATAAAGACCATTACTATAAATGTAATACAGGAAAACATGTCATCTTTCTGGTAAAAAGAAATTGTTGCAGTGAAATTGGATTTAAAGGACATTAGCCACAAATTGTGTTTCATTGAAAAAAGTAAGGTCTTTAGCTGAACATAAAGCATATTGCAAAAAACAAAACCTTGGCATATCTCCTACTTCCAGAGGGTGGTCTCCTGCTTAAGAATTTTCAAAATGTATGTAATGTATAGAAAATATACAGTCAGTGCATTTTGACTTCTCAAATAGAAGTATAAATCAGATTAAAATATTAACATACTAACCTTTTAGATAACACCTATAAATAGTTACCACGCATTTAAAAGGAACAAATCTTCTGATAATTCTCCCTCTGGGACTGCCTTGCTACATCATAATCTAGTATTATGACTAAAGCACATAGAAGATCTTACCGTTTTTTTATTAATTGATCAATATCTTATTATTAAAACCAGACTGGTCATTGCAGATAGGGATAAGTTTTCTCACTGTCCATCCATTCATACAATAGTGATATAACTCCATTGAATTTCTTATTTAGGATAAGATTCAGTTTTAAAAATTGACTTGTATTAATTAATACTCAATGTCCTCACTAGATGGAAATGGAGGTACACTCTGCCATATCCTGCCCTTAAAGACCCATGCCCCTCAACCTTTGAGTACCCTTCTGTCCCTGTGCCCAAATGTAATTTGGATAAACAGTGTCACCCAAGCAATTTCTATGGTCTTTGCATGTGTTTTTAATTGGCATGTGAAATTGATCATGAAAAAAAAATGATCTAAAGGCAAAGGATTTAGATGTATATATACTTGTTATTACATCAAAGTTCATTTTCAACTTGCATTGGGTTTTTTAGTGAAGTTTAATACTTCACTGTATTTAAATTTCCTGTTTCTTCATCTTAATCCTGAAAAAATTTTTATATAAAATGAATAATTTAAAAAAGTATGAACAAGTGAAAAGAAAACTTATCGTAGATATCTTGATAATGACAAGACAGACATTTTGTACATATCAAGCATATTAACTGCAAATTCATTACCATTTCAATAGTCTCATTCATTGTGCAGAAACATAAAATTAAACATTTCAACAATTTGTCTTATACAGTAATTCCGTTTTATACATGTAGCCTTAGTGAGTTTTTATCGGAACTTTTCTAGGATAGTCAAATTCACATGTCAGTAGTATTTAACACACATTTGTTAGAGATCTGTGTAGTGTGAATAACAAAAGCAATCTTCGGCATTAATATTCATCAACCTGTACAGAAATAAACTATAAAAGACTTTAAGCAACTGGCCTCAAACAGAAAAAAGTGATTTGCAAATTTATGAAATGATGCAATAAATGCAGTTAAGTGATCCAAAACTCATACAACCACCATATATGAAATAAGTGTTGCAAATGACCTCCATTTTCTTTCAAATGCCATGTATACTCTTAGGTGTATTTAAACAATTTGACAAATACGGTATTGGTGGGTTACCTAAATATAGCTGAAATATTGCTGCTTGGGCGTTAAACCCCAACAATCAATCAATCGGTATTGATGGGTGTAAAATTTTGTGATTTAGAGGCAAAAAGACTTACAAGAAATGTTGACATTTCTAATTTTTGCAAATACTAAGTGGTGCGTTGAGTACTGAAGCCCAGAGTTAATTTTTTACAGAATTTATTTTTGTGTTTTTAGACAGACTGCTAAAATATGCTAAAATTAGCACCTCAATGAAATTACACACTATATGAGGGTCTGCCATATGTCTTGTACATTTCATCAAACTGTGCCCCATTATTTTCATATCAGAGGTAAATACTGGTACTGTAATACTAATAAATTAAGTTTTATCAATTCTCTTTTTGATCCCTGAACAATACAATGGCTCAACCACTTATTAACAAATCTCTTCAATGACCCTAATTTCTATTATATGGTTTGACCATTGACAGTTTCCTGTGGCTATGAGTATGTAACGAAACTTATTAAAAATTTAAAATATTCACATAGTGAATAAAGATGATTTTTAAGATTCCTTTCCGTACATGACTTGGCAAGTTTTGTGTTAAATTTATGCTGTGTCATACTCCCAACTTCATAGTACATGTATTTTATAAATGTTTACAGTTTATAATTGAATGCCATAATTGTTGAATGTAACTTTATGCTGATACAAGTACTAAATAGCTATTAAAATGATTTCTAAGAACATTATAATTTTGTGTAATGGAAGTTCTGTGGAATTGTCAGGTTCTAAAACACATTAGAAATGTGACCAATAGAAATTTAAAGTACAATTTTCTATTAAAATCTGGCAGGGAAAATATCTGTGTATGATTTAGGGTTAGAATTTTACAGGTTGTATTATGAAAACATTATAGTTGGGTTTAAACATGGCAACCAAACATAGCCTCCCGGATCCAAGGACTGGCATACCAGGCATACATCCCCCTAAATCAGCAAGAAAAAATTTTTAACCACAAGTTTCACCCCATAATATTTTTTGCCTTGCTTTGAATGGCATTTAATTCAATTAATGCTCCATCCTAAACTCAAATCCTGGATCCACCCCTTGCCTTAAGGTAGCATTTATTACCTTAAATTTAATCCATTACTCTGTTAATACTTTGCTTTACTGTTATTTCTGCATTACGATGTCAAGCCAAAAGATGTTTATGTGGATACAGTAGTTTGTCACATTCTGCTTTTAGTGTATTATCTGAAATAAAGAACTGTTTTTAGAAGTTATTTAACTCTGTATAAAGTCACATTCAATGTATGAACATGGAGGACTGCATTATTCTTTAGAGGACTAGTACTTGACCTTCAAACCAAGTAGATGCTTTTCCCTGACATGTCATCTTGATAAATAAAAAACATTCCCACTGTAGGAATTCTGCTTTGTCATTATTTTATTGAAATTTAAGACAAATTGCTCCTGTTACAAGTATATTATCACCTTAAGTCCACATGAATTAGGGTGTGCAAGACTATTTACAGTTTAATCTGTCTTTTTAAGAGATGTTGGGAAATAAATAGTATCTATCAATTAGTCTTTTTTTCTTGTTTTGTCTATGGTAATGAGCATCCAGTGGATCAAGAAAAGGAAAAAGGTTGGGGTGGTTTCCAGGCTTTTAATCATTCATTTCTACCAAAATTTGCATGAAATTAATTATATAATTTAAAAAAATTTGTTCCAACCCTCAGAACTCCCCCGTTTTGGTCCCTCATTGCAACACAAAATCGATTTCGTATAAAATTTGTTTGCTGTAACATGAAACTCGATTTTGTATAAAATTAATCATTTATGTTTCAAAAATATTGCATAATTATTAGTTCAATTTGAAAATTGGTTACAGCCTATGAAAAGGTACTAATGATTCTAGTTGAACAGTTGTTTTGTCTATTTGTTAATGATAGATAAACTGATGGTATATCATTAAAATTGCAAATTGATTATACTAATGGTATAATATGGTGACTTAAAATGTTCATTAGAAGAGAATAATAAAATGGCACAGACTATGAAAATTTTGAACAATGAGTATCAAGAATACTACATAAACATCAGTGATTTTTTTTGTTGTGTCATATGTGTTATGTGTTTATGTTTATAGTTTTTACACAAACTTTTATTTTTAGAAATCCTCTTTCTGGTTTATATTTTGCTTTGTCATACAAAATCCTGTATTGATGTTTCAACTTTGACCTGTCAAAGCTGTTGTATAAAACTGATCCAGAAGTTTCTTTCATTTTTATATTGCCATTTAGAGGTTCTTGACATAAACAAAAATTGTGATATTGTTGAGAAAACTTGTAACAAGATTGTAAGTTGCTTACTGTCAAAAATATCAAAACAATTCACTATGTTTCGTCATTTTTAACAAAATTTGCAATATTGATATCTTAGTCATTTGTGCTGCTATTTGGCTATGTAACATTTGTAAGGAATCATTTATATTTTGCTGATATTTTGGGGTTTTTTTTTGTTGTTGTTGATTTTTTTTTAGTTAATTATGTTATAATATTTGAGGGTACAATTTTCTATATTCAGGATTTTATATTTGCCAAGAACATTGCAATAAGTGCTTTGATTATTGGATAGAAAATATACTTGGCTACATTTTTGGGTCAAAATTGTGAAATTTTATTCTACATACTGCAGGATTTTTCATATTTTTGTTTTGAAGACTTTTTTTCAGGCAAGAAGAAATAATACAGGTTTAATGCAGTTTACATGTATAAAAAAGTAGTTACTGTTCACCAATAAATTTTCATTAAATTCATTTGTGATAATTTTACTTTTAAGTTGATGCACATTATTTATAAACATTATTATGTCATGGAAAATTGAAATTTATATTGTGTCAGAAAGAAAATTTGATACCAGAATCCAAGTTAGTTCATAAGGTGATTGTTATTTGATCAAAGGAAGAAACCAATACTATACTATTTCCTGAAGTAAACTATGTTACTCACTGTAGATTCCCACTGATCAGTAAACAATTTGATTGTAATACATGTAGTTAGATCCTTTAATCTCAGTTTCCCCTATAAAATGATGTATTATCGTTAAACAATCCTAGTTTCAGGGATTTTATACATCGCGTCTACTCTACGGAACTTAAGATAAAGGATACTACAGACATTGTGTAGTAAGCCCGATATCTTGACCTACACTTAGAGATCGGTGGTAAAGGAAAAAGACCAAACCATACGACAAATGCAATGACTATTCATTACGTGTCAAAGTTTTCCCTGAACTTGACTTTTTATGAGCAACTCGCACCTGGTCTATGCTCCCAGTTTTTAGTCAGTTGCTCATTTACTTTAGTTTACTTTGTATGTATTATTTTTGTTATTGTATGTTCATTGTTGTGTGTGTCTGTTTTTCATGTCTGGTTCTTGTCCCTGGATTCTCTTGATTTCCACTAGAATCGTTGTTCCCTTGATTACTTCTCCATGTCTGGGTCTTGTCCCTAGATTCTTTTGATTTCCACTAGTCTCTTGGTTCCCTTGATTACTCTTTCATGTCTGGGTCTTGTCCCTGGATTCTTTCGATTTCCACTAGTCTCTTGGTTCTCTTGATTATACTTTGATTTCCACTAGTCTCTTGGTTCCTTTGATTACTCTTTCATGTCTGGCTCTTGTCCCTGGATTCTTTTGATTTCCACTAGTCTCTTGGTTCTCTTGATTACTCTTTGATTTCCACTAGTCTCTTGGTTCCCTTGATTACACTTTGATTTCCACAAGACTCTTGGTTTCTTTGGTTACTCTTTGATTTCCACTAGTCTCTTGGTTCTCTTGGTTACTCCTTCATCTACTGCAATGTAGAACTTACAAAATTCTAAAATATTTAATTTCATGAATTTTGCAATACATGTGCTAAAAAACTTATTCATATTAAAACAAAGCATTATTGAATTTAGAATTATTTTGTAATTAAGAAAACAAGGGAAAAGATAAATTGTGAGACTAACCCCTACTAAGTGGGTTAGTGTTGCTGTCATGCCTTTCAGGTCACTGCTGGTCCATGGTATCAATAATCTAACCCCTAAGCCATGACGACATGACTTACCTTTTTAGTAAAGATTAGTTTTACATATTATTTTATACTTATTTTCAAAAATCTATAATTATTCCAAGTAATACCTCAGTGGAGGATCTAAGAGTGTTGGAGGTTGGCACCCCTCCTATTTATTGGAAAATTTGTCATTTTCGTGTGTAAATTTGACAAAAAAATGTAAATAATTTCTTAGAACCCCCCTTTTATCTGCGGCACCTTGTGTTTTTATCTGTACCTTGGTTTAACCATTGATGTCACTAAGAATGGAATGTTGGTAGTTCTTCCAAGAACCGGTATGTAAATTGGAGTCACACTGGTGATTTATTTTTTGATAAGATCAACCATTATTCTGTCAATTCTTCCTTCATAAAAACAAGAACCAGTTTTACCAATTTTTCAGAAAGATAAAAATATTGTCACTGGAATGTTAAAAACTTGAAATTCTACACCTTCTAATTATAGGTTTGACACCTTTTAAAGTGAACACATTAAATTGTGCAGAATTTCCATGAAAGAAAAATGTTTAATTTTGCTCATGAGAAAAGAAGTCAGAGGGGCAATTACAAAATTTAATTGAAGTTTTGTGCAGTGTCTGGTACAATTAAAAATAGATTTAATATGATATAACTTTGTATCAGACATCATTCTGAAACTTACATAATTCTTATAAAATTGTGTGGAGACATCACCTTCTGACTTAACCATGAGCTATCCCACACTAAAACAAGGGAAATTTAACAATCATAAATAATGGAGATCTCTTCATATAAAATTGATAAAAAAAATTTCAAAATAAAAATGCACTGACTTTCCACTTAACTGATATAGGTATGAGTTTAATGGTAGACCTACAGGAAATAGTGAAGCTTGCAGAGCAGTTTACCTGGTTGGAGCCTTTCAAGTCATTGCACATACTTGAACACAGAATTTTGAGCCTGAACCTGGCAACAACATGCTTCAAAACAATATCTCAACAAAAATGTCAATAAGATCATAAATGGATCAGACGGCTCCCCCTTTTATGCTTGAAAAGTTTGGTTGATTATGTTAGATTGAATTAGAAATAAATTGAAGTCACTTTTTAGGCAAGTCAGCATAATCCAACTTTTCTTTGAATTTCTGAATCTGCTATTGTAACGGTACTGGTGTATCATATGTAAATATGCAGTCAATGTATTTTGACTTCTCAAATAGAAAGGTTTTAGTATAAATGCTTAAGTTGAGAGTTTAAATTAGTTAGAAAGATGTAAAATATGATGTTAGATGTACAGGATTGAAATTGACTGGACAAAGTTTTACTATCTCTTTTTACTAAATTCATACAACTTAAAGGTTGTGCTATTTTTTTTATAGCTAACTAATTCATCCAAAGAGGCTGTTTTAGAACTGAACCTATCTGGAGATCTATTTATATATATAGAATCTTTTTAATTAGTTCTTTTACACACATGATGTATAAGTTATCACCTTGCTGGCTGGCTTCATCAAAGAAAATAGATTTTAGTTCTGAATCATGTATAGTAAATTGAGGCCAATATGTAAAAATTCTTGGTTGAAATTTTTGATCAACTCTTTTCTCTTGGTTTTCAGGATGATTTTTTTTTCTATTTTAAGCACTGTAAACATTTTTTTACCTTCTTCATCATCATTCATGCACTAACTTTACTTTTAGCAGAAAGATTGATTGGTTGTGGTTTTGTGCATCCTATGACAGATATTTCATGCATTTGAGGACATTTATCAATTTAACAGACCTCACATTTTACTTATCAAACACACCAAACCAAACATGTGTAACAACAGATTTACCTGATATTAGCCAACACATTAAGGTTTAATGAAAAAAGAACATTTATGGTGAAAGGCAACAACTCCACCAGCGTATAACCACAATACAAAATAGTAAATACTTTTAGAGATCATCAAAAAGCCTCCCATAAGTGCAAATCTTTAAAATCTCTGAAAGGCCCATTATCCATTTTTTGTGAAAGTTCTTAATTTGTGGATATTAATTTTCGTGGGTTATGGAAGAAACACATGTTCGTGTATTCTTGAAGTTTCAAATAATGTGACTAAACAGCAACTAAAGAAATAACAGGTGTATTGTAGCCTGAAGCTGTTTATTGGAGGGTGGACATTGAATATTCAATGTTGACTCTGTTACATGTTACTGATATCAAGGAAAGCATATCTTATATGACTAAACTATTTTCTTTTACTATAGATACAAATGACCTAACAAAAATTTTTATGTCACGGGTCATGTTTTGTTAACTATTTAAAAATTATAAATTGATAAATTGATAACCTAGTATGATGTGTCAAGTGAATAAACCACAAACTATTTTGATCTATGAATAGACTTTAGAAACCAATATTGTCTGAGTTGAAATACTTCATTCATTATTTTGCAAATATTGATTTTCTATTACATCTTTTCTCATATTTTTTTTTTTTTTTGGGGGGGGGGGGGAGTGGGTGGATACTGTGTTTACATTTTATTTCTTTAAAGACATATTTTCAATTTTAATTTGGTCAAAGTTAAATTTTCTTAGAAATGTTGATGTTAATTATTTTTAACATAATTTTGGTCTATATATGTATTATGCCGTGACAAACTTAATTTAGAGGGGATTAAAAAATTCATTTGAACATTGAGACTGAAAAATAATGTAGCTGTGAAAAACAATGTGGTCATATATTTGTTTCCTGTATTTGAAAAAAATCTATGTTTATAATCAATGTTCCATAATCTGACTGGGTCATAATTCAGAACATGCCGACACACATTTTATATGGCTTAAGTGGGGGAGGCACATATATAATAGGATTTTAAAAAGTATTTGAGCTTCATTGAAATAATATAATTGACAAATTGAACTTTTAAGTGGTGGTCATGCAGGTAGCACATGGACACTGGGTCACCAGTGATTACTTTGGTTAGAGCCAGTATTTGTATGGTACATACAGGTTAGTTTATTTTTTTTTGAGCTAATTATTTGACCATTTTTTATATTATTAGGAACACAAAACTATAATATCTAGTCTAGATATTATACTTCCATTGTAGGTATTAAATCTTAAATTTCAAGCTGGTTTGTTTTCAATTTCTGGTTTCATCAGATTTCTTAAAAGAAGGAAAGGAATTTTCTAAATCTAATGATGAAATGCTATAGTTCATCTTTTTCAGTGTTCTTTCTATATAATGGGGGGATCTTTGATTGAGATAGGCATAAGCAAAATTGCTGAGCAGAGTGAGGTACAAAATATTCTGTCAGTGATAATTTTGCAGAAAAATTCTTTTCATGAAAACAGTAATTTTTTTTTCCATTATTTAATAATTATTTCTGCTCCATCCTATAATTCAGTGCTGTTATCAGCTGTCGTCATCATGAACTCATGGATCGCTACAATGTATCCATCTGTGCCATGAAAACTGATTTGTTCAAAGTGTCATAGTTTTCCTTTCCTCTTTCATCTACCCTGGACTTGACTTTTTATGAGCAACTCGATGGGTGATTCTAGAAAAGAGGAGGATGCTTACCATACCAGTGCACCTAGTCCATGCTTCCAGTTTTTAGTGGAGTCCGAGTTGCACATTTGCTTTTGTAACTTTGTTTGTATGATTTTAGTTACTTCATGTTCTTTGTTGTGTATGTCTGTTTCCCATGTCTGGTCTTTGTCCCTAGATTACATTCTTTTGATTACTGCTATAACCTTGGTTCTCTTGATTACTCTTTTAAATGTCTGACATAAATTTAAGTTGTACCAAGAAGATGACAACAAACTTGTTTGAAAGATCAACTTTTTTTTACTGTTGGTTTTACAGATTTTTTTCAGAAGTTATTTTGGCTTGTCAGTTGGCATAATTAAAAGAACTTTTGTAAAGATAACAATGAGTTTTTTGTATGACCTTCTATAATTTTAATCTTTTTATCAAAGTTTCCTGCAATGACTTTAGAAAGATAAAGTAGTAAAAAATCCTAATGATAATTTGGCTTTATTCATTTAAAGGAGTCAGCTGCTGTCAATTTAATTAAGGCCCCACCTTAAGCAGGTCGCCCTATAGTGATCAGTCCGTCCGCCCGTCCGTCTGTTTATAACAAATTTGTGTCCACTCTATATCTAGAGAACAGTTATGATTTCATACTTTATACTTAACATGTATATTAACCAACACCAGAGGGTGTGTCATAATATATGTACAACTTCCTAGGTCAAAGGTGAAGTTCAAAAACTTTGGTTTCAGTTGACAACCCCATGTCCTCTGGTAAAGATTGTGTCCGCTCTAAATCTTAAGAACTGTTATGATTTGAAGGATTATACTTGACATGTATATTAACCAACACCAGAGGGTGTGTCATAATGTATATGCAACTTCCTAGGTCAAAAGTCAAGGTCAAAAACTTTGGTTTTTGTTGACAACCCCATGTCCTGTGGTAAAGATCATGTCCACTCTCTATCTTGTGAACCGTTATGATTTCAAAGTTTATACTTGACATGTATATTAACCAACACCAGAGGGTATGTCATAATAACTTCAAATAATGCTTCATATCAGCTTATTTAACACATGTTATTGACAGCAGAGCCTACAGAGATGGCTCCCATCTCAATGATATTTAGTTTTTTGGCAGAAAATTTGACAGTTAGACCGAGGAACTGACCAATAAAATAAAGCATCTGACCATTTCCTCCATTTAGGACTGACTAGACATAAAAAAGGTTGACAATAAATCTGACCCCAGCATTGACTGTCACGTTTTTGTAATAAAATGTGAGACCTTGATTTACCATTTTTATCAACAGTAACAGTTCATTACTAGATTAACATTGTTGTGTTGCCAAGATGAAACATTACAAAAACAACAAAGAAATTATTTTAAAGTTTCAAGGGGACCTCAGTGTAAATGTGAATAGTTTTTTTTTTTCATGGTATAAAATTATATTTATCTTCCCACTACCTTAAAACTTGATAGATTTACACTGTACTGATAGGGGCAGTGATTGAAGGGTAATATTTTGTGATGAGCAGAACCATGAACAAATTAAGGTAAAATAATAGAAGGAATAGGAAACATAGAAAGAAGAAACTTGATGTTTCTCCAAACAACAAATTTACAAGTATGGTTCTATCTGAGTATCACATACCAGATATTGAATTTCAAGTAGCCTTGGTGTAATTGATAGATCATATTTCATTTGTTTCTTATGAAGTACATTTTGTATTTATAGGCACTCTCTCTGTAAAAAATATTCCAAGGTCTTTTTCATTTTGAGTAAAAGATTTTTTATGCAAAATATATGCTTGAAGCAGTATTTGTTTAGTTTTGCATGATTCTTAGCTTGAGCTGTACTAACAAAAATATTGTGCTATCACCATCATGTTTCCAAAAGAAAAGTTTCAAGAAGAAAGAAATGAACAAACTCTCCTGTCATTGTAATTTTTAAGTCTTTGGTGATACGACTTGGAGAGATGCATAACTTAGACCGGCTTAATGTCTGCTAAATCAACCAATCCTGAGTAAGTAATTATTTTCATGGGTATCAATTTTCATTATTTGTCAACATTTTGTTGTTTCAGAGAATGTTATTTTTGTTGATTTCATTAGACTATTATAGTTCTCATATGAAATTATATAATTCATTGGGAATTTGAATTTGTGGTTGACCGAACCATATAAACTACAAAAATTGTTTCCCATGAACAATAATACTTTCATGATCTATGAAGACATAATTAAACAGCTGGTAAATATTAAAGTAAATATAGTTATTTCCACAACCTTGTTTATGAAGTCCAAGATTCAAAAATGAATTTATACTCAAAGTTGTATAAATGAAGATGACTTTCTCAAAAAGTATAATTAATTTTGGATTTTAAAAAATAGTTAGCTTTCTCAAGAAGTCCAAAAGTGAATTTTTAATTCATTCATGACTATGTACATTTAGTTAGTTTGTTTGTTTGTTTGTTTGTTAAACCAATGCTTTGGGGGTTGGGTGGGGATATAAAGTGATTGTGATATCCTTTCATTACAGTTTCTCTACTACTATGAATCACAGCTACTTGATATTTCCCCAAGAGGCTTTATATAGCAATGCCATATGGAAGCAACATAAATCTGTTTGATGACTAATGCACTTCTTTTATTTGTTATGGTTACAGGGGGATTAGTTGGTTGATCTTTATAAAGTTTTATAGCTAGGTTTCAAACCATGTAAGGAAGGTTGATATTGATTTTGGGGGTTATAGCCCAACAGGTTTAGAATTAGGGGCCAAAAATGTTTAAAACAAGGATTTCAAAGAATTCAACTATAAAACTCCTGTAAAAGCATATGAATGTCAATGATATTGTTTCACAATATTTTATACCACAATGTGCAGACTTGGGTTGATTTTTGGGGTAAAGACTTGTCAGAAAAAAAGGGGCCAAAAAGGGGTTGACAGAAACATGCATTTTCCTGAAGTTAAGACAAGAACTTGAAAAGCCCTGACTGCATTTTTCAATAAGATTTCAGATATCTCTTACATTTTGTTTTGTTTTTTTTTGTTTTAGTTACAAGAGGTGAAAGGGGTCACACCCAAAAAAATCAACATTTTTAATTTTTGCGTCTGAATTCAAATTTTATACTATATCGTGTCCAAACCAGCTGTTGTGTTCATACTTTATTGTAAGTCCCTATGCTTAAGTGTGTCAAAAACTTATATTATTTCTGTACTTACCCAAATTGTTCATGGTTTGACCACTGTGGTTGTATCATGCTGTGCTCTGCAAAGCCCTTCATTTATTTTTTGTCATATGTTACATTATAACCTTTAAATGACCTGTCTCAAAATGGTTTCGTTTTAATGTAATGTTCCAAATTCTATCATGTTCTTGGTTTAGTCCTATAAATTATTCTTCATGCACCATAGATTGTACTATATTTACCATCTATATTTTGGTTTTTGATTTCATAGTTCAGATGGTACCACATAATCCTACTTTTACATGACTGCTTTTCAATCAATATACCTGGCCATGAAATTTAAAGGTATTTTAATAACTGTTCAAAAAGAAAATTTGAAGAGTAAACGTGACATTAATTCTAAACTTGTATTTTTAACCATTAACTTGAGTAATAAAGTTGAAGTTCATTTCTACCAAGAATGTTTGTATTTTGATCATTTTTTACTTAATTTGTAACAAGCTTTCTGATTGGTTGGTTCTCTTTGATCAAACCAGGTTATTTTGTGTAACCTGGTTTGGTACTGTGACGCCATTTACATCAATCACTCTGCACTTCAATATTAAAAATTTGTTTTGATTTCAGATCAGTGGTTTAGATTAGAATCCATAAGAAGTAAATTTATAAGTGTTTTTTTAAATTTTTGGACGAATTATTAAAAAATAACTGGTTTAGGCAGGTTTACACATGGCGATGCTATAAATGACTGTGGAGTGATTTTATATGATCTATTCAAATATTAGATGTTACCTAAGTACTTCTTCATCTAAGAATAGGGCAAAATATGTATAAGGTGTGGCACATTAAGGAAAAAAACACAGAGATTTTATTGCATAAACCAGGTATTTATACCTGATAACTTCCTGAAATAAGCCTGAAAGTCTTTGTAAAATTTGCCTTTTTGAGATATTGATAAGTCAAATGTAGTCGAAATGCACTGTGGAAAAATGGTGGGAAAATTTTTCAGCACTTTTTCCTTATATAAGCATTTAAAAAAAAATATCTATGTCACAGATGCTTCAGAAAAATTTAAATAGATTTTTAGTTGTTTTTCAAGAATATATTTGAGGCAAAAAAGACCAAATTGAGAAAAATTATGTGCCACCCATTGCCTGATTATTACACAGAATGGTACTCAAATGCTTTTAAAGTATACCTAGTACATTTTTTTTAGTTTTATGCTAATTATGGTGTCACCTCGTTCTTGTCTCCTTAATATGGATATCCTCATTCCAATAATAGTTTCCTTGCATTCACATTGATTGACTTTGTTAATCCATCTGATTACACAAATTAAGATCAGGGGGAACATTTTAATTAAAGTTCAGAAATGGAAGTCTTTTGTTTGAGCAATTTATGTGAAGTTTGAACTTATGAACTCCTACATTAAAGGAAAATATGCTTAATTCTAAACTATAAAGTAGTTTAAACGTTAGCATAATTTTTATTTTCATCTACAGTGAAATCTGTCCAAACCAAACCATGAATAAACTTATCCAGATCTCTTTTGAATTTTTATTTTCAATACATTTTGAACCTGTTTAAACCAAAAACCTTCTTAAACAGAGCCATTCTTTCCAAAGAGGTTCATTTTAGACAGATTTCACTGTACAGTTCTCAGTTGATCACTTCAATGTTAATAAAGTTAGAAAAAAATCTCAGTTTATCAAAGGTTTGTATTTGTTACACAATAAGGTGAATGAAAAAAAGAAAAAATTGAAAATTAGACAAACACAATACCCAATTTTTTATAAAATCCTTCAAAAAGTGTATGAGTAATCACAGTTTGAATGGACAGATGGCAGATTAACATAGTATGTTCATCAAAGATAAGTAATTAATTAATATGTCTTTGGTGGGGAAACATAATATCATTTTTGCCCTGTCCTGTTTCTGTTTTGTAAATACAACACCTCAGAAACTACTGCACAAAATTTCATGACACTTTGTAGATAGTTAAGACATAATATTTAGTTGTGCATATTAAATACCAGAAATTTATGATCCGATGAATTTGGTGAGAGTTATACCCCTTTTGAAGTACAAATGGGGGGAAGGGGAATACATTTTTATAGGCCAAACAAACTCTAATTATTAAATGGCTCAAATTCATATCTTGTCTTTTATCCTTGATCTTAAATGATATGAGAAATTGTAGTTGTACATTTGCTATCTCTGTTTCATCCTTTGTTTGATTCTTACTGAGAATAACATTTAATGGCACCAGAAAACAGACACCAAACTGTAACAAATTTACAATTTTAGAATTGTCGAGATTTATTATGAAAGAAAAATATTAGTGAAAAGTGACATGTTTTTCAGTCAGTCAGATGTGATAAATATGGATTTTTATTAACCTTATGTGCCCACTCAGTTATGATCTGTTTAATCATATACCTTAAGCAAACTTTTATTCTTGCCCTTTCTCATTTAATAATTTCATATGGTCTTGATGATCCTGTAGGTGACTTTGACAGGTTCAAGTTTTGTTAGTAATGATTTTTAGCTTATTTGTTGATTGTGAGCCAATAAACATTACTGTATTTTTTTCTCAGGAGTACAGAAAACTTGTTTTATGTCCTTATAGACTGGGAAGTCTTCAAAATTTTATTTTAGTTTATCAGCTTAATTATTCCACACTTCTAATAAAATCAACAAATTTTGATATCCATTAACCAAAGTAACAGCAAAAAACTGGAAGTTTTCCTTCTCTCATGTTTTGCTGTGTACTTATTTTCAGTATTTTTTACAACCAAGAAATTAAATTGTAAATAAAAATCATTTCTCATAGAATGAAACATCTATCATATTCAGGATATGTGAAAATAAATAATTATAACTATTTTTATTTGCCTGCTTTCAAAAAAATAATCCACCCAGAAAATTTGCTGTACCAGTGCTGACCATAATCTTCTATTTTGTTACCTCTGCGTAGGTGTTAGGTCTACACATGATGTGCTTACTTTTTATGTCCTGATAAAGTAGTGACATATTTTTAAATTTAAGAAGTTGCAACTTACAAGTCTGTGACTTGATCGTCATCAGAAACCCTCAGCTGATTTCAATGTGTACCTCTGTCCATAGGAAGATACCCATCAGAATCAGCTGTGGGTTTCCTATGATGTGACTTGATTAGCTAGTTCAATTTTTTTCAGCTCTAGTGATCTGTGAGTGTTGGGGAAATCAGAACACCATGTTTTAAGTGCTGTGATAGATTTGTACTGACTCTTTTCATCACTAGACAGAATGTCGTCCTCTACCCATAACAACTGTACTGATGTCATTATTATCGGTAAGTTTTTTTTTGTTATTTTCGCGATTTTGAGTTGTGTAACTTAAATTTCCTGATGCCCTGCTTATTCAGAATTTGTTTGTGCATTTTCTGATTTTGAGAAGTATGGCCTATTTCATTTTATGATTCTTAGGTATCTTAACTATCTTTGTAAGTATCATGCAAAATCTAAAAATTTGATACACCCCAAAAAAGGCTACATTTTTTTATTTTTGTAATTAAGTTGTTTCATGGGTCTATATTATGAAATGTGTAATTATTCATTCAAATCTGCCTGCTCTTAGGAGATAATCAACATTGGAAATCCAATAGATTCTATTGTATTTGAGTGTCATTTACAGAGTTATCTCCCATAATTTTGAAATCTACAGTGCATTCTATATAATTTTTATCTCTTAAGGACACAGGTAATATGCAAAACTGAACATTAATTTCTATTTATTATGGCAATTCAAAAAAAAAAATGTAGTCTTTTCACCCATGAATCACATTATGCATAATTCTTAGCTGGAGTAATACTTAAATACATGTAGTTGTATCACTGTGTTGTGAAAATTATTAGAAATGGATATGACCTTTTAAAAATGGTAATTTAGAATGGACTCAGTAGGGGAAAAAAAAACAAGACTTCCTTTACCCATGGAGAAATTGGCAAAATGTTTGATATGAATTTTAACCTGTTGAACTTAGCCATCTGCTATCATAATTAGCCATTATCTGCAGTCATAAGAATTTGTAACCGACACCAGGGTTTTTTTTGTCATTTTTTAAATTTTAACCCTTTTAGTGTTAATGCATATATTGAAGATATTTATGTGCCAAGGAATACATGACATAGAAAAAGATTTGGCTGTGTTGAAAACTACTGGTAATTCTTGAATTATTGTTTGAATTTCCTTCTTGTTAGTTACCATTTAGTATATCTTTTGTAAATATTTCTGAGTTTACTAATAACCTGGAATGATTGCCTTTGGAATACATTTAAAATAAAACCTGTCTTCGTAGACCAACCTTTCTGCTAGGCAAGAGGATTTTATAATATGGAGTCTCTCATTAGAGGTTGACCTCTTTAGCTCACCTGGCCAAAGGCCAGGTGAGCTATTGCCATCACTTGGCTTCTATCATCGTCATCGTTAACAATTTTTTCAAAACTCTTCTCCTCTGACACCACTTGACCAATTAGAACCAAACTTGGTATGAATGTTCCTTGGGGTATCCTGCATAGAACGGATGTGGGGATTTTTGATCTGTCAAAAAACATGGCTGCCATTACTAAAAATAGAACAATGGGGTCAGACTGCAGATTTTTGCATAATCTCCAAATCTGTTAGGTTTAGCCAATAGCTTTCAATTGCTGAAATGATCCTTATTACAAGGCTTACTAAAGTGTCCAATGAATTAAATGGAGTCAAAATTGTCTGACAACTCCTTGTTAGAGTTATTGCCCTTAAAAGACAAAAATTTAACTAGGTGAGCGATTCAGGCTCCTGGGAGACTCTTGTTATCTGTTCTTCATGGTCAGAGTTTTGACCTGAAAAATATTTCTGAGAACCTTAGAAAAAATGGTTTTGGCCAACAGACATGATTTTTCTTTCCTCTGTGTATTTTATTTGTATTGATTCTTTTGTGATTACATGTATAGGCTTACACTCTGTTAGATAATGTATTGGAATTGGAGGAGTAGAATATCTTAGAAATCTTAGACAAAGTTTGAGAAAGGATTTCTTGTACAATTGCTTGTAACTACTTAAATAATAATAATAATAAAATCTTTATTTCAAGAGGGTTACACAGTTAGTTTACAAGCTAATCTTCCCTGAGGCCCTCACACACAAAAACTATATCTACTAGAAATTAAAAATAAACAACACAGCACAAAAACAAAAGCTGATTTGACAATACCAAATCACTTTAAACAATACAATATAGAACATTAAAAAAACAGTGTAAGCAGCAACAATTTTCTCTTTTAAGATACTCTATTCAAAAGTGTTAAGGTACTTCTTTATATTGATTTTGAATGAGTTTTCAGTGGCTTGATTACGTAAATGTTTGGCTAATTTATTCCACAAGGCAGACCTAGAATATATGAATGAATGTCTGAAAAGTTCAGTTTTAATTTTTTGAATTACCAATTTTCCTTGTTCAGCATTTCTTAGTGAATAAGGTTTGTTTCTTGAAACATAGTTAAACTTTTCTGATATGTAACTTGGTGCATCCCCATGGAGAGATTTATAGATTAATAGGTATTTGTGATATTTAATCCTTGTTTCTACCTTCTTGATTCCTAATTGTTTGAACAAGGGTTCTGATGGAGAAAAAGGTTCAGCATCTAGAATGAGATGGATAGCCCCTTTTTGGAGTTTAAGAATTTTGTCTAATCCTTCAGAGCCACAGCCACTCCATACAATACAACCGTAGTCAATAAGTGGAAGAATGTACCCATTATAGAAAATTTTTCTCATTTCAATATTCAGATATTTCTTAATCTTTGCTAGGAGATACAATCTTGATGAAATATTAGAGCATATATGATCAACATGATATGACTACTGGCCATTTTATGTAGATAAATATGATGAATTGTGTTTCTAGGTTCTACTAATACAATGATTAATAATCTAGTTGGCAATACTACTTAATATTAAAGTTCAAAAATTCAGATATGCAGGGGGCAACACTCCTAAGTGTACAGTTTCCTTTTTCTTTATCTAATTTAGGTATGATATTTCAAGGTGAAAATGATGTAGTTAATTAAAAAACACTTAAATTTATTTCTTTTGAATTTAGAAATGGCACTGATAGTTTTTTATAATTGATTGAAACATTTTTTCATGATACTTTTTCTTTTGTGCATTTTCAGGTATTTTAAGAAATTGTCCTTTTTACAGGAAATGGGCCTTCAGGAATATGTCTATCCTATTTCCTCTCAGGAAATCGTCCATACTACAATGGTGGATCTCATTCCAATGTTTACCTGAACCAGAAATTAGAGAAAATGGATAAAAAGAAATCTTTAGTGGAGGAGGTAAAATATGTCACTGTATTTCTATAATAAAGTTGCAGTGTTCTCCTTATTGTGCATTTTTCAGGTGAAATTTAAGGAAAGGTGTGCCATGGGATTTCTTTTGTGAGTACGAAATCTTTACTATTCACAAAGTCTACCCCAAAAAATTTCTTATGTTTAGGTTTAGGTATGGTGTGTACAACATTCATGCCCATGGTTTAGGTATGGTGTTTATAACATTCATGCCTGAGGTTTAGGTTTTTGTTGATGACTTTAATGTAAGTGGAGTTATATTATAACCCACATGTTTATTTACAACCAGACCAAGTTAACCAACACCTTGTCAGTTAAGGTTAAAATTAAATCTTCTAAAGTAGATACTTTGGAATGCATGGTGTAACCAGTCTGTTTGTCAGAATTTAGTCACATAATTATATCTGCTCCCAGTGGATGGACTGATTTAAAATTTGATGTATAGAATTATATAACTAGGGAATATGTCATAAGCTATTTTGGTAGCTGTCTGATGTCAACTTCCAGTCATTATAATATACCATCTGGCCAACAGACATGTCAGTCAGAAAGTTTTTGACTGCTTCTAAAGGAGAAAAAGGTTGAATTTCAGTCTTGTTCAGACAAGTTGGATATCTATTCTGTAAAGACTGAGTTACTTCTTATACCATTTAGGGTATGCCTAGCATGACAGAGAGTGTAACTTCATTTTTTTCTAGTTTTGTAATATTAAGCAGCACCAATTTGATTTGTAATGGTATTCTAGTTAATTAAAAAGGTTAAACATATGATTATGTATTAAGTTTCATGACCATGATGTTTTAATTAATTTTTATTGAATAATTATACATCACAAACTGAAATCAGAGTTGTGTTTTAAGAATTCAGCTTCTCTTAGAACTACATTTCCCATGTCCCTAGTTTTAAGATTTTTGAAAACATTTACTAAATGTATACAAAGTTTACAAAGACATGTAATAAACAGAAAAGGATATTATTTATATTATTAAAACCTTTGTTTCTACCAGGATGTGTGTAAAACCTTTTATACCATATTGACCTACTGTACTTAGAAACATTACTTCAATTAGACTGGTCTAAAAATCAGTTATGAATAACTCATGGCATGAAAATTAAAACTTATAGTGATGTGAAAAAGCATAATTTAGTTGAAGATCTAGCAGAATATTTAACTTTATATCTTAAACTTTTATAATTTCATTGATTTGACTTTCTATAATTAATAAGTTTTTGATATATTTTTTAACACATTGAAGCACATGAAACTTGTAGCATCTGAATGTTTGATGCCCTCTGACGCATACTGACCTTAAAACCCTCCGACAAATGCAACCTTTAAAACTCATTAAAACCCTCTGACAAATGCAACCCTTAAAACCCTCTGATACATGCAGCCCTTAAAATCCTCTGACACATTCAAGACCCTTAAAATCCTCCGACACATTCAAGTCCCTTAAAACCCTTTGGTAAATGCAACCCTTAAAATCCTCTGACACATTCAAGTCCTTTAAAACTCTTTGGTAAATGCAACCCTTAAAATCCTTTGACACATTTAAGACCCCAAAAATCCTCTGACACATGCAACGCTTTAAATTCTCTGTTACATGCAACCCTTAAAATCCTCTGACACATTCTAGACCCTTAAAATCCTCTGACTCATTCAAGACTCTTAAAATTATCTGACACATGCAACCCTTTAAACCCTCTGTTACATGCAGGCCATATTATGACACATGCAACCCTTTAAACCCTCTGTTACATGCACACCATATTTTGACACATTCTAGACCCTTATATTGACAAACACTAAATGCACAATGCACATGTTTATTGTGTGATTAATTGTAACTGAGCTTCAATTGAAGTTATTTTATGATTGTTGTAATTTTAAATGGACATTCTTTATGATCCATTCATTTCATTTTCAGTGAACTAGCAATTTTCCAACTCTTTGCTGATATTTACATAAGAGAATTCAACATTTTTTATTTGACCTTTATGCACTGCCTGTAATTATTACATCAATTATGACTAACTGGTAGTAGAGTGTTTGAAAATGTAGGTCCATTTTGAAAGTCAATTACTGTGAAACAGTCGATGGTTTGTCATTTTTGAAGTAATTGCATTAACAGTAATAAATAGTATAATACAATACTATAAATATCTATATCTTGCTCATGTGATATTTCCTGATCCCCTAAATGCAAGATTGCATAGTAAAATCTACTAACCATTGAGGGGGAAACTAGTGTTTCTAATTATAGCCTAACAGTAAATTTTCTGTAACCCTTTTAAAGAATATATATATCCTTTAAAAATTAAATGTAGACCAAATTACAGGTACTTGAAATTAGAGTATAAAAATAATGTATATATCATATCAATTACCACAGTTTTTGGTAGCGTCACCGATGGTGAAGAAAACTGTGTTACCCACCTGCATGCCCTCAGGTATATTATTACTTCTTTCAGTTAAACAAACTGTCAGGTCACATGCAAACTACCGATATTTTTAGTGTTAATATAATTTTTTGTTGAACCAATTTTACCTACCATTCATTTCAAGCCTTCAAATTTAAGTGTAGAAATCTAAATGTATGAAATCCAATCACTGTCAAGTACATTCCAAGGATGTAGACTTATATGTTGTTCAGATTGTCTTATTTTGACTTTACTTTGTTTCAAGTAGATGGTACATTGAAATCACCTTGTCTGCCCCTCATTCCATATGTCTTTCTGTCTGTCTGTCTCTTCAGATTTAGTGCCAATGGATTTCAGATGTTGTGTTATATAGATGGGGCATACATTCTAAGTGATTTTTGTTTCAGTCCAATAACAACTTCCTGTTTTGTCTGACATTGCCATATTTCACTTCAAGGAATGATAGAGAAAATTTTCTTCTCATAGATGTCAGCTACTGGATAAATTGATTTCAACTTTGGTATGTGGTAAATGGGCCATATGCTGTTAGTGATTTGGTTTGCTGTCTCATATTAACGGCTTGTTTTATTAGATTATTTTAGGGTATAGCTTTGTACACCTGTCCACACAGTGTAGACTAGTCTTAAATGTTTTTGGAGGATATGATTAGATTTTGTAGAATGTTTGTCTTTGTAAAAGGAGGATCTTTTCATAATTGATTATTTTCAATTTCTTCTTTTTTGAGGTAAAAAAAATGGTTGAAATCCATTTTGTTATCTTTAGTACATAATGTTTATTATACCGGTAGTTGTATCTTTGATTATGTTTGACTGTAACAGTGCTTTTGAAAATCTACGCTGGATGGATTGTTGTTATAATTGTGTTAAATTCTTGTTTATGTAAAACTTTCTTTATTATAAAATTTACATCTAGAGTACAACATCAAATTAAAATGATTTATATAAAATGTAATAAAATATATTGTAAATATTTAAATACACTTTCAGTTATTAAAGTTTAGAAATTTGAGGGCCAGAAAGCGGCAAGAAATTAGTATTTTTCTTGAGGTACAGACAATAAATTGAGTAAAAGTGTATAAATCTCTTAGAATTACACCACAAGACCATACCAACTTAGAATTCAGGGTTTATAACTTGAACTGTGTTGCAATGAGAGGCCAAAAAGGAACCACTTCGATTTTGGACAAAATATTATCCTGTGTCAAAAATTTAATTACGATCTAATTTCAGAACTGTATAGAGGTCCATTTGTGTGTTATATCAGAACTGTATTAATTTTGAATTATGTATCCATGCTTGCCCCAACTGTTCAAAGGTCCATTTCTGTGGTTATATCAAGCTGTTCCTGGTGAAGCATTTCATTAACATAAGATTGGTTTGAGATCAAACTGAAAAAGATAATACTTAACTGGGACAGTTTGATGGTGTTACCAGTCAATGTCTGGGACCTATTTAAATATTAATTCTCTATTTGTTGACCTGTATTATATTTCTTAAGTAAGTTCTAGATGTGCTATTTTAAGATAGATAAGATCTACCTAAAATCATAACTCTTCAATTTGAAGGGTCATTGACAAGAATAATCAATGCTTTTTATAACTGTATTGTCAGTTTTGAATGACCATGTAAAATGATAACCTATAATTTAAATCAGTCAGTAAATGTAAGTCAACCCACAAAAAGAGCATATTGAGAAATTGACAATTCATAACTCATACTTGGAATTATTTACCTTAAGGTTTGACATCATTGAGCACATGAAATTTTGAACAAATAATGCTGTATGATTTCCATACAAATGTATATAACAACTTTTGAAAAATGAATTAAATGCTTGATTAACCTTATGAGCATTGACCTCTGCTTAGCAAAATCTATATTCTGTTACAATAAATGTTTTAATGAAGTAGTAAGAGGTTATATATGATTGCTTGACAGAAGAAAGGATTCTGGATTTGAAGTACTTTAACTTTAATGTTTTGGCCTCACTAAGTTTTTAAGTGAGCAAGGCTTGCTCTTAAATGAAAAGAAATTTGTCTAAAAAAAGTTCCTATCAAGTTAAACATTGCATATATATCAGTTGAAGATTTGAAATGTAGTCAAAACACCTGCTAGACAAAAAGTTTGAAAGATCAGAACTCCTGGGACATTATCAACAAAACTTCTGGTTGTGGCAAAGCAAGGCATTCTTCACTGAACTCGAAACTGTTTGACAGATAAAATTACAAATTTCCTGCAGATGAAATTATCCTATATCAAATTTAACAAATTTACAATGGTAAATGACATGAAGGTATCCTACTAAATACTTCACTTGGACTTAAGACAAATGCCTTTCTCACTTTTACTTGGTTCTGAGGCCTTCCCTTTCCTCTTCTGAGGGTGCCTCTTACCCATTTTTATTGACTAATTGATGCAATAAAAACAAAAAGCACCTCCTCATAACTTTTTCTTTCTGTGATCAAGGTAAAAATTGCACTCATCACTCATTTGAGGCAATAAAATGCCTCTCTTCCTCTTCTGTTCTCATGAAAAATAGCCTGAGAACCAACAAAATTACTTTCATTGGCCTAACTGACATTTTTGTGTAAAAACTGATGGCAGTGTTAATTTCTTATTTTAGGACCTTGAGTTCCTCTCTGATAGTTTAGAAGGAAGATCGTCTAACCCAATCGCTCTATTGTTTGACAGCTTATGTAGACCTGATGCTGACATGGGTATTAATAACCCATCCCTGTTGTCATGGAAACATGAACCTAAACACAGTATCAACCATATAGTGCTTGGAAAGGGAAAACCTGGAGGAGCATGGCAGGTAGGTCTTCATAAGTGTAAGAAATTGCTTTGTTGTGCATGTAACATTTGCTAAATTTTGCTGAATTTCAAACATTGAAATAGTATGAAAATTCACTTAAATATCTGTAATTTCACCAAATTTTATGGAGTTTTACTAATTGTCACCACATTACGCTTAACTTTTACAAATTTGACTAAATGTTGCTTAATTTTGTTTTAATTTTGCACACTGTTACATGTCTATATAGAAATGTCACTTTTTTTTTTGTGATGAACTTTTATACCGGTAGTTGTTACAAAGAGTCAATTATGTCTGATAACTTTGAGTTTTATTCATGCTCAAATTGGACATCAACTGTATGACAAATATGTTACAAAAATTAGTCATGAAAATATTCTGAGTTCAATAGTTTTCTGCCATGTTAGGCAAGTGATTAGATATGCGATTTTAAAACACCTATGATAGTTTTCCTGCCGTATGATACTGTTGACAAAATCCATGAAAATTAATACTGTATGTTAATGGTAATTTCTAGTTTTCTGCAATTTTCATGAAAGAAACCCAGATTATTGAAAGTTCAATATTCAAATTTATTGAAAGGGTTGGTACTGATGGTCTTAGCACCTATAACCACATCAGACAAAGTCTCTTCTCAAAGGAGCATGTCAAATAAACTCTCATTGGATTTTTCATAAAGATAAATTATAAGGGACAAGACAAAATAAGTCTTGGAAAGGCCCTATCTACCCTACTCTTTATGTACTGAAAACATTAATATCAGATGATTGATCCTGCTGTCAGTGTTAATTTGAGATATAATTGAAGGTAACCCAATCATTGTTATGATAATGATATGAAGTACTGGATTAGATTTCTAATTACATGTACAAGTGGAATGTCATAGTGACATCGGTTTTGATTGATGACATTTATTTTTAGTTGAATTTAAATTTATTCCTCCTATCAACCAAACATAAAAGAAGGTCAGTCATAATCAAAATACATTTAATCTAGATCGTGAAGGGTTGCATTACTAAAGAATGATAAGTAAACAAGTGGCAGATCCAGAGTCAAGGTTAGGGCCGATTTTTCTCTCAAAAAGAATTAAAAAAAAAACAACAAAAACCAGATTTACTTATAATGTATCTGATGAAACGAATCAAAGGGGATTCTATTTTGTCATTTTGCACAAGATTTTTCCATCAAAGAGAGGGTGGTGTGGTTCTAACCCTTGAAACACCCCACTCCTGAGTAGGATGGATTACAACACTAGTAACAACCTACTTCTTGATCCACCACTGCCCATTATAACTATATGTATCTTTTTTTTTCTCTCCAGAAGATGGATGGTAATTTACAGACACTGAGCCTGGCCAACTGGATGGAGTTACCATCTCTGCCATTCAAAGACTGGATTATTAACCATCAAATGTAAGAATATTATACATTCAGAGATTATTGCTATGTTTTCATTATTGGGGAAAACTTCAACTGATAAAAATTACAATTTCTGAAATATTTGACCAAAGTGATGTAAACAGGCAAATATTGTTCACATGAAATTCATGTGAATCAAGCTTCATGTGAAATTTGTCTGAACTTCACATGAAATGAACATAATTTTTACATAAATTTGACATGAATTTATGTGAAAAGTTCCATGAATTTCACATGAAGACTCAATTATCCAAATTTTATGTGAATTCTGTGCATATTTTTGTTGCTCATGCTAAATAACCTGTCTAAACCACACACTTGAATAATCTAAAAACCTGTCTAAAGAAAACACTGAATAATAAAAAAAACTGTTTACACCAGAAGCTTTTTAACAGTCCCTTTATATCAGTTCAATTATAATGTGATTTTAGGCTATGCCTATGATGGACAGACCTCATTCTTTGTTTACGGTGCACCGCCATGTTGCTAAGTCACATTCGATGAGGAGAATATGTGAGACTTTCTTCTTGGAAATCTTAATACATTTCTACACAGCCATTATTTCTAAATAATTATTAAATAAATAAATATTAAATATGCACTCTGCACTTGCACAATCATCTACAATTTTCTTCATAGTTCTGGTCTAACATTCTATGTATATGGGATGGTCACTGATGCTCCACCCCTTTAACTGGATACCTGTCTGGACCGAACCAATTCTAAAAAGAGGTTCAGTTTAGACAAGGTTCACTGTTTTATATGTTTTATATAACTCTTGAAAGATTTTGCAGTAGTTTTAATTGTTAGGGTCAATTTAAGTGCTTTAAATAGATAAATTAATTGGAATAACTCAAAATGCCTTGAAATTGTTATTTTCCAACCAAGTTTGTATGATATACATGTCCTCATGCAAGTTGGAAAGAGATACATGTATTTGAAAGTCTATTATGTCCGTATCTTCTTCAGAATAAAATTTGACTTTTTAACGTACAAACAAAATCAAATCTCATTTTAAATTTTATTTCTTGCTTCCTAATTTTCACAGCAAAAATTTCACTTTTTTTGTACATTGATAGGATTTTAAAACATATTCTACAACATGTATTACATTAAGTAGACCAAGTAACTAAGTTAAATATTATTTCTTCTTATATTATTTAGACATGTATTGCATGTTTGACCATAATTTCTTTTAACTCAAGGCCTTTAAATGGATTGCCCATTGTTTAGTCAGTAGCCTGGGTTGTGTCAGAGGTCAATATTTTGGTTTTGTTGTGACATTTATATAACTTTGGGTTGCAGATTTATAATTGTCCATTTCCTGGTTCACAGGTACAAGTCTCTGCAAGAATCAGGCTATAGTATTTGTTTCATTATGCAGTTGTATTTAGTATCAGTCTATGCAATAATCAGGCAGTAATTTGGGAAAGGTATATTAAGAGCCAGTATTCCATAATCTGGCAATTGTGCAACATAGTTTTTTAAATTTCAACACTTTATTTTTTTCAGTTTTAGCTATTAGTAATGAAGGAATATTTGGATTTCAAAAGAAAATGAAACACAAAAATTGGGGGCTGATAACACAGTCCAAAACAGTCATTAACCAAGATTTTGAAAAGGGAAATTTGCATGATATTACTGGTCATGTTAAACTAAGAAACTTGGTAATTCACAATTTAAAACAGTTTATAACAAATTGTTGGTCCATCCTGTGCAACAACCTGCCAGTGAAAAAGAACTTTTAACATTAATATTTGGATTTGTTTGTAGAGTTTAAATTACAGTCATTTCTGGTTCAAGATATCACAGTAAATGTACAAGTTATGTCATATTGTTGGGATTTTGACATTTATCTTCATTTTAGATGATTTTACTGACTCCCTTATATTTAATTGGTTTCACTTTTTCAGCATTTTTACCTAACATTTATAATTGTTACTTCTTCACAAATTGACTTAATAAATTAATACAACTATAAATCCTAAACCTTTCATTGTCCTGGCTTAGATACAATACAAATAAACAGACTTCAACAGGATTATCTATATAATACTCTGATTAATATTACATGTAGTAACCATGACTGTGATTTATTTATTATTTTTTTTTTATATATGTATTACATGTATAACCCATTTTGTTAAGAAAAATTAAACTGAAAATATTTTTTTAAAGATTTATTGGAGCTATAAAGTAATTTTTAAATCATTCTGCTACAAAAAGCACCAAATCCTGTAAATTTGTATTTTTAATTGGGCTTACGAACATTTAAAGTAAGAGTTCAACAGTCATTACAAAGAAATGAAGATGGTTATTTGTTTTATTTTATTTACTTCATTTGTGTGTTGCAACTTGACATCTGCTAATAGATAAATTGAGACCATGGACCTTAATGGTCTATTTCACAAAAATTCATTGGTGTGAAGCTTATTATAAGTAATGCTATTTTCTACTGTTACATCATAATCTAAGACTAATTGTACCTTTGGGTCACTTACTGTATTATTAGTACTAGGAATGAACTGCCAGAATAAGTAGTACTGGTAATTTCTGGTTTGATGATATACGAATAGGTAGCTATTTTCAGATAAAATATGCAATAAGCCCTATATCATTAACAAGACTAATATATGAAAAAGTTACTTTCTCAGTGCCACAAACAAATTCAATGAATCAAGCGAATAACAATTAAGATAAGTTTCTCAGTTAAATGGATTTTAAAAAGTTGATATATGCATGCTGCAGCATGCCATCGAAAGGGCACTGTCTGAAAGTCTTTATTGTTGAAGTTCTTATAAAAATATATGAATAGAATTAGGGAGTTTCAGTGTTACTTTAGACTGATTTTTTGTTAAATAGTCCCTACACCCAGTGTTTGGTTGAGTTTACTTTTAATTTATCTGTATGATTCTTTTAGTCAGTTACGTTGTTTGTCATTCATATCTTTGTTTTCTTTGTCTCATCTGTTGCCCTAATTTCTCTGTAACCATGGCATCCATTTGCGCCGTGAAAACTGATTTATTCAACGTGTCATAGTTTTCCTTTCCTCTTTCGTCTTACCCAGGACGACTTTTTATGAGGAACTTGGCGGATGTTTCTAGAAAACACCCTACTGGTGCACCTGGTCCATGCCCCTGAGTTTTTAGTGGAGTCTGAGTTGCTCATTTGCTTTTGTTGCTTTGTGTGTATGATTTTGGTTGCTTTGTGTTCTTTGTTGTGTATGTCTGTTTTCCATGTCTGGTCTTTGTCCCTGGATTACATTCTTTTGATAACCGCTGTAACCTTGGGTCCCTGGATTATTTTTTCTGTTTGTTTGACTCATATCTATATCTTTTACAGAAAAGAAGAACAGGAAATATCCAATAACCGAGCCAGTGTAGCTGATATTAAGAACTATTACACAAGTTTTGTTAAACAAAACCGGCTGAGATCTTTTTACAATCACCATGTGGTAACATCAGTACAAAAAGTGTTTGACTTGAAATCATGTGCTGATTCTGAGAGTGGCGAAAGACTACCATGTTGTAAAAAATTTAAAGAAAATCACCCGTTTTTGTGGGAAGTAAGAGGATATATTGAGAATGAAGGGGTCACAGATAAAGAACATTGTCAGAAACTTCAGGAGGAATTTTGTCTCAGAGCACCTCATGTTGTTGTAGCAACAGGTACATTTGACATTCCAAACAGACTCAGTATTCCTGGTGAGAATCTCCCTCATGTCATGCATTCTCTGCAGGACTTTGAAAAATGTTTAAAAGAAAGATGCCTGCTTCCTTCAATGGATCCAATACTGGTGGTAGGAGCTGGACTTAGTGCCGCTGATGCCATTATAATGTCATTAGAGGCAAATGTCTCTGTGATACATGTCTTCAGGAAAGGACCAAATGATCCTAGTGTCATCTTCAAAAAGCTTCCTGCAGCAATATACCCAGAATACCATAAGATTCACTCATTAATGAAAGGGAAGCTTCATAATCCTTTATATAAGGCATACAGCAAACATCAGCTGATTGACATGAAGGAGGATCAAGGTGCACTGTTGGAGCAGATGGACACTAATGATATTATTTCTGTTGACATTTCATTGGCTGTGATACTGATAGGGTCACGTCCTGACCTCTCATTTTTACCATATGAAGGCAAAAACTTGGGTGTTGTACCACGTTTCCCAATAGACTGTAAACACAACCCTTTAGATGTTGATGCCTTCAGTTTTCAATGCAATCATGAAAATGGACTTTTTGCCATGGGGCCTTTGGTGGGAGAAAATTTTGTACGTTTTGGTTTGGGAAGTGCCTTAGGGATTAGTAATTTTCTTTATAAAAAGAAACAGAAAAACAGTTTATGACGAAAGTAGATTTTAGTTTTGTTCTCTTTTTATTTAATTGTGATTGCAATATCCCTGTTTCTATGGAAATGTTATGTCATATATACTGTGTAGCAGGTAGTTCTCATCGTGTCAGATTTGCTCTATGTATAGGGGCATGAATTTTCATAGTTTAATTTTGCATCTTTGGTTTTATTAAAGAAGTTAAAATTATATGTGAAATTAGCCAAAACCTTGCATATATAGTGCAAATCACAGTAGAACCTCAAAAAAATTTCCAGCTATACATTAATTTTAGTAGGATTATAAAGATTTATGATTTTTGCAGGATGCAGTTTTATCAAATTTTAATCTGTTATATTGGTCAATTATCATATGTAAGAAACTTTTTATACTATTTTAAATTCAATGGTTAAATTTCAGGTCTTTTTTTGTGTAACTAATTGATAAATAACTGAATCTTAAGTACTAGTCTTTATAAAAAAAAATCAGACATTGAACAGGTGATTCATGCATGCCAAAAACCAACTAAATTTACTTTTATATATTATTCAAAAAAATAGTTAAAGACCACATATCTTTGTCATTCTGTTGTTGCGATTATGAAATAAAGATCATTTAGATTTTGTATATTAAAATTGGAACTTAGCAAGAGTTATCTTTCTTGATTTGGTTGATTTTAGTGGTTTTCTAATAAATATAGATCTGTATGTAGAAGGGGGCTATATCCCTGTACCTATGGAAGTGTTTTATCATATTTAGTTTTAATAGACTGTCCATATAGAAACTATGCAGATCCTTTGATATATTTGGCACATAGTGAATTTTATTCTGCCATTTTTTTTGTTCCCATTGAATGTTCAATTCATTCTGATGTCAGAACAAACAGGGATTTTTTTTATACGAAATGGATGACTCAGAATATACCGGTAGGTTCAAAGTTCCCTTTCAAATCAACTAAATATGAACAGAGTTAGCTCCTTTTATTGTAAAGTTTTAAGTACATTCTTAAGTACATTCTTAACATTTCTTTCTTTCTCACGGTGATCTTACCATTTCAGTAAATTATAAATTGAATTTCATTTCTTAGAAAACACAAGTTTGTGATCTCTGAATACTCTTATGGATAAAAATTTTATAGAAAACCAACTTCGGCATGTGACGACCACTGCCTGGGTCTTCAGTGGTCACCTTATTTAACTGAACCATACTGTAAAACTTCTAAAAATTTCTCACTTCACGGTAGATTAAATAGGATTAAAAAGATTTTTTACTTTTACAGGATGCAGAACTATCATATTTTAATCCATTATATTGGTCAATTAAGCTATGCACTGGGCTTAGTAAGTTTAAAATACTGGTAAGAAATTACTTAAATACTAGTCTTTATAAAAATCAGACAACAGGTGATTCATAGATGTCAAAAACCAACCAAATTAATCAAAACCAGGCACAGACCACACAATCAGTCTTAGTTTGTCATTCAGTTGTTTAATTATGAGATTGAGATCAACTAGTGGACCTTTGCAAGAGTTATCTTTCTTGATTTGGTTGATTTTTAAGTGAAAATGAATGTAGGGCTTTTTAAAAAATACAGATCTGTATATAGAAAATGATATATTAGTAAAAATAAAGACCAAGAAACATTGTATGGAGTGTTTTCTGCATGTTGAATCATTTGAATCAGGTTGAATTTTATGTGGATTGTAACTAAAATCTTAAAAAATTATAAGTTTTCTTTCATAAAACACAGCTAATGGGTATAAAAATAAAAAAAAACTTTTCTAAAAAAAATAATAACCTACAACATCAAATAATGTGTAGCATTTTAGTTGTATGTACAATGAATAAAGCATGTGTATATGTTCATTATTTTGATAATGGCAGCAAGGACTAATTGCTTTGAGAATGATTTGTGGTCTGAAATGAGGAAAAAAAACTCAATTTGAAGAATAATCAGATAATAACAACAATAATATACCATATAAATTGCCAATACATGTGTTAATTTCAGTGTTGAAAAGAGAAAAATCACTAATTAAAATCATGGCTAAAAACTTCTTGCATCTATTTAATTTTTGTAATGCAATCAAATCTGTCTTTATGGAAAACTGTATTCAGCAATAACCTGAATATCTATTTGTTATACAATATATGTAAGGTTGACCTGTAAATAAAGACCACCTCTCTTATATGATCATTATTTTGCTCATCCTTGAAAGGCCACATAAGACAGGTTTAGCTGTACCTAACTTTTATTTAAATGCTGTTAATGTGAGTTAAAATTATTGGGATTACAACCAAACCACTTTATTTTTGCAATGATCATGCATGAACATTTTATTTTAGATTTAGTCACACACTTTATGTGGCAAGTGCTTTTAATTAAATTAGTGCTTCAAATTCCACCAAATTTCAATAGCAGTATGGGATGTGACAATCATCAGTGGTTTTCCAACTTTTCAGGTTTTTGTCCTGATATTGCCATTGGTTATACAGACTTTCCTTTTGACTTCAGCCTAGAATTTATCACTTCAGTAATTGTGTCATTACCCTTCATTTAGCAGTGTATGAATAATAAAATGTAGAAAATAAAATGTGTTTCTTTAAAACGACTCCATTATATTTAATCCTTAAAACTTGCGTTGATGGGTAATGGACAGTATATCAAAGATCAACTCCATCTAAGAATCACAGGAGGCAGACAATACATGGTTTGATTAAGTCAATGTGATCAATATGGTTTTTTGCACACAAAAATCATATTCACTGGCTTGTTACGTGAGGTATAAATTTAAGTAGCACTCCAGCTAAGAATCATGTGAAATGTGATACATGGTTGGAAAGCTTACATATTTTTATTTTTTATCTTTTGTTTGAATTGTCATAGTAAACAGGAATTAATATTTGGTTTTTTATATAACCTGTGCTCTTAGGAGATAAAAATTATATAGAATGCACTGTAGATTTCAAAATTAAGGGAGATAACTCTGTACATGACACTAAAATACAACAGAATCTATTAGATTTTAAATGTTGATTATTTCTAAGAGCAGAGATTGGAATGAATACCAGTAATTACTCATTTCATAATATAGACCCATAAAACAACCTAGTTACAAAAAATAAAATAATGTAGCTTTTTTTAGGGTGTATTACATTACAGAATTTGCATGATTCTTACAAAGACAGCTACTGAAATGGAAAACAATATGTGAGGAAAAAGTCATGTTGGGATTATATTCTATTCTTACTTTAGTTATTGTTTTATGTGGTTTATCAGCGAAAAATTCCATCATTTTAATTTTTGGTGAAAAAAAAAGGTATTGCCATCACCATTAGACCTGCATGATTTTTAGAAAGAGTTATACTTATCACTACATTGTCTTTCACTCCTTCATTTTAACAGTAATTATTGTTAGCGGTATATTGTATGTACAATCTTTGATTTATACACCATACCTGTTCTTGTATGTATTTAAAAAAAGGTCAGGCAAAACCATATTTGTGTGCTTTTTTTTCAAATGAACATTAATTGTAAAAAGTGGGTAACTGTGGTAAAATGAAATTTAAACTGCAAATTAATATTTTATTTGAATGACTATTTCCTTGCACAAGTCAATTTAACCCCCCCCCCCAAAAAAAAAAAAAAATAAATAAAAAAATCACTAATTAATTTTAGGAAATGTTTTATGTATTTTACATGTTTTGATGTGACATATGACTATATTGGCTATAGGTCCTTCTTTGCTTTTTTCTGAGCATGCTCATTCAGTACTTTTGTGAAGTAAATGCAACAATTTCAAGGGTTCAACAAAAAAACTTACAGAAATGAAGTGTGTTAAGCGTGTGGAACCAGGAGATGGGGAGAGGGCTTATTTTAATATGAAAATCAGCAGGTGCCCCTTTCTGAAAATTTATGGATCTGCCCTCTGCTTAGAAAGTAGCTTGAAAAGGCAACTGTTGGATTTTAATGGAGGAGGATGGGAATTAAAAAAGAAATATATATGGAAAATACCAAAACAAGTAGTTGGTTCTATTATAAATGACAAGTCATAAAGAGGACCAAAATTATGAAGAAAAATTTCAGAATTTATTTTTTATTTTTAACCTCTATAAAAATCAAGAAATGCTTCCTTGTTTTCTTTGAAAGTGAAAATGTCAAGGTACAGTAGATTACTACTTTTTTATCTGCGACTTAATTTCTTTTCTTTTGGTCATGCCAAGCATTTTCATCGGATTTTTATCATGAAGCACATTTTTGAAAAACTTCCTGTTTTTATGCAATACATATCTATTATATACATTTAATAAGGTACTGCAATGTAGAGTCAGAGTCCATGAAGTCTGAGAACCTGTGAGTCTGTATATGCTGTCATTAGTTTTATTTTTTCACTAGAGGCTTGGGTTGAGCGTCTCTGAAATAAAATGTTTTTACACTGGTCATTTGTTTTATTTATCATTGATCAACATTAATAGCACTTACAATGATGTTGTTTAGAGGATAAAGTAGGTCTACCCTTTATTAAATTACCTGATGAATTGTGTCAGTAATTTCTGGATAATGGATAGCTTAATGAAAAAGATCAAGAGGAATCAACCAACTTCTGATATCCAATATACAGTAGTTTAAATTACAACATAGAACAACAACAAACAAGTGGCTCCCAGGAGACTGAATCACTCACATGGTTCATTTTTCACCTTTCAAGGGCAATTACTCTAGTAAGGAGTCGTCCTTCAACTATAACAAAATACAGACTTCTGTAGGCCATATCAATAGGATCATTTCATCAATGGAAAGTTTTGTTCTATCTATGAAAGTTTTCAAGATACTTTCTAAAAACTGCAAAAAACATGATGGACATTAACTCTTACAGAGTTGTCCTACAACTTCAAACCAATGGAATTGATAGTAGAGCTCTCCAAGCTGAAGAAGGAAGGTCACATCTATTTCCAATATCTCTTATAGATATATATAGGAATTGATGACTTGACCCCTGTGGTCTAAAAATAACAACAGCACCCATGTTTAAGCTTGATCTATATAATCAACATAATTTTCAAAGTAAATACCTCAAGAATGCAAGTGGCCAAGTTAGGTAATAATCTACAGAATGGTTTCAAAGGAGAAGATTCTTAAAAAAAAGTTACAGGTGGCAGATGACAGATGACAACAGAAAATGTCAGACACCAAGCATCTACAATAAGTGTATATTCAGTAACCTACAATTTCCTATTGTGACATATTCAACACAATGCAGCTAATTTAAAACGGTACATGTATGATCATTGATATATTTGTCACATTAATTGATAAAAGAGTACATCAAGAATTATTTCAGTTTTAATCATAGTAATTTGTTTCTAACATTGACGGTTAAAATATTGATTTTTGGATTCAATTTCATTCTATTTTGCATTTTATGAAAATTATATTTTTCGCAAAATTACACCCATGGGGGCCAAGCAAATTATATAGAATATCTAATTACAAACAAAACATTCATAATTCAAGAACCTTAGCGAGCACGCTCACAATACAACACCCACACATAATTGCACTTTTAGTAATTATTTAGTCTCTATACCATAATAAAAATGACCCCTCCCTCCTTCATCAATTTCGGTGAAATCAATCCCATTCATGATTTTATTGCTACTAACAATTCACAAAAATCAGGAAAAACTTGAAGGATCTAACCAAGTGACAAGACTTAATCATTATTACATCCCCTTTGACCAATTTTTATGCAAACCAATCCTATCCAAGCTGTTAATGCTACTAACTATACAACAAAATTTGAAAAAAAAATTGTCCCAAAATATAGGTGCAAATGGATATTTTTTACTAATGCCCTATAAAAAAAGTGCCCCCCCTTTATCCATCTCTGTGAAGACCAATCCCATCTAAGTGTGTTGCTACTAATCATTCTCCAAACATTGAATGAAATCCATAAAAAAAATAGAGGCTTTATCCAGGCGACAAGCCTAAATCATTAATTTTTTACTTAGTCAACCTCCCAAACAAGAGGCTCCCAGGAGCCTGAATCACTCACCTAGTTAAATTTGTGCCTTTCAAGGGCAGTTACTCTAACAATGATTCGTCCAATAATTTTGACTCAAGACAACTTCGGTAGGACTTGTCATAAGGATCATTTCATCAATTGAAAGTTTCATTCTATCTCATACATGTTTTACAGTTTTCAAGATATTGGCTGAAAACTGTGAAAAAAACTGTCATTTTTTCACCTTCAAAGGGCAATAACTCTTACATGGAGTCCTCAGACAACTTTGATCCCTTGGAGACTTTTGTGGGCCTTATAATAATGATCATTTCAGCAATTGACAGAATTTGGCAAAACCTTATGGTTTTAGAGATATATGCGAAAAACTTCTGACTGACCCCTATGTTCTATTTCTAGTAACAACAGCCATCTTTTTCCACAGATCAAAAATCCCAACAACAGGTGAGCTAAAAAGTGGCTCCCTTTGCCTATTTCTGTGGAAATAAATTCCATCCAGGATTTTACTACTACAATGTATTAACTATTTACTCTCACCAGCAAGGAATTCTGTCAAAAAGTGGAGGCGCTCTACAGGCTACAATAAGTTACTTAGAAATACATAATCAAGAAAGGGGACTTGATATAAGTTGCCTTGCTAAAGGAATACACCAAATAAAAACATATCTTTCACAACCTGAGAAATCTGTTGGGAATGTATTAAAGACAGACAAACATGGTGATTCAGGTCACATATGATCCAAGTAGCAAAATAGTATGGTATACAGGAAAACAGAATTTTTTTAAGAAAATATGCTTAAAGAAAACAAGAGAAAAGTTCAAAAGTAAAAACCCCTGCTCTTTTAAATTGTTTTAATGTATGTGTAAGCCTGTATAAGAGATTTCTACAAAGCTAACATTTAGGAGATTACATGCAAGAATATCAATAACTCTGCTAACATTGTCTTATAGTTTTTGCAAAGGAAGTTACCCTTTTCCAGATTTCATATTCTGGAAAAGGGAGATAATTTCAGATAGTTAAGTAAAACTAGGACACATTTTGATGTGAAGGCAAAAACAATTATTTTTATTATTACGTATGTATTTCTAATATATATACTTTATCATATATTTGAAAAGAAAAACAAACAAGCAAATAATTGAATTCTATATTTGGAATGTAAAAAAAATATATTGCACATGTCTTAAAATAAAAAATATCATCAGTAGAAGTGGTGTGTTATGTTTTGCTGGCTGCTTCCTCAGTCCCCTCTGATGGTTTAACATCAATAAAGTCCTTAGTGTTAAATAAATGAGGAGGAACATAGTCAATGGGCTTGGTAGCTTTGGTCTGTATTCTCTTCTACAATAAAATTAAAAGATAACTCTGGTAAAAAAAAAATGCTAAATGATGGAGTACAATCCCGATCTTGGGTAAAGTTTGAAAATGAGAAGGCTATTTCACTTTGCTTTGATGTCATCTGAGGGTAAAGTGAGCAACCTCAGGGCAACTATTTTACACAGACAGCCCAGTAGTGTGAGCCCTGGGTCCTATGTCAAAATATTACTATAAACTGGGGTTCAAATTAGTGGTGATCCGAGATCTCCTACCCTCAATTTCTAACCTTAAACCTATGAAAACTCATCTGGATCCTGGACCTTTCACCCTTTTAATAAACTTTTAATTTTCCTCAAGTGGACCATTGATATGAAACTTGAGAAAATCCAGGACCTTCCATTACTGAGATAAATTTGAATCCCTATTAAAGAGTAAGAGTATAAGGAGTATATTTTGAGGTGATTGTTTTCTGCCATATTACAGTACATACAAGTAGTACTGTCAAAGTATCATTGTTAGTGGATACAAATTTTTGTGGACTTTGTTGGTTTGGCAAACCACAGTATTTGGTTCCCAACGTAAAGGAGAAATTTTTCATTAATTTGTATGATTGAGATGCATATCCACAAATTCAAGAATCTACAAACTGACATATCTTTCTTTATACATGAAAATTGGTATCCACAAATAAAGGTACTTTCACGGGACGATGGTGTTCAGGAGACTGAGGGAATTTTAATATCCTTGAATAATCTTTTGGATATCGCACAGATGGTGGAAATAGATTGGTTTCCCTTTGATAAAATGGCAATCACATGATGAACAATTTTACAGCTTTGGGTATCACAATTCAGAAGTAGATTTTAACTTTCTATCATATAAATCATCTAATTCCCATCCTAAAAAGTTTTGTTTGAATATTCTTCTCTGATAAAGTACTTGAACATTTTAAATAAAAATTTTTGACATATTCTACTAAAAAAATCTTTTCCGAAACTGCTGAATTTTAATATCAGTACATCAGATCAATTTAAGAGTTCTGTAATAAATCATTCTCTGTATGATTTTTAGACATAATTATACTTGATACATACTGGACTAACAAAGGATGATAACATTTTCTTCAATCCACTGAAGGATCCCATTTCATCCTCAGCTTTAACAAGTTCACCTTCCATAGTGGCAACATTCTCCTTGACAAGTAAAACAAACTTCTGCAAAAAAGTTGCATGCATTTCAAAATCAACTCTTTGGTTTTGAAATTGAAATGCTGATTTGCTTCTAAACCCATTACAATACCAACTTATATAAGTGCCAGTACCAACTACAAAGACAGTTTCATGGAATTCATTACCACTTATATACGTAAAGGCTGGGTCACTGGATCAATTTAAACAGGTAATCAAGCATCAGAATATCTAAACCTTATTACTATTTACCTTGTACATATTTGTAAATTTGTTATTTTTTGCACCTTTTTGTCTCATGAAGTCATTAATTTATGTTAGATTTTTATAGTCTGTTAGAGCTGTTCCGATTAGTAGTCATAAGTGTTTGTAATGGATCAGCATATGATATAGATACCTGTTGTGATGTGTTCTTCATGTGAGACTGACTCTGTAAACAATGTGTGTTAGTGCTATATCAAAAGTGCAATTAATTTTTTAATAGCTGAAACAGATTTATCTTTCATCTAATAAGAGACCTATGGAAGGTCAGAAGTCTGGGATTACAAATGATACAAAATTACTGTAACTGATAATGCTACACTTCTTCATGTGATTTTCATGTGTAACACCTTTGGCTGTGTATAACAGGTCTAAATAAAAGGTAAACAAAATTATCACAACTATTACTTTAGGTAATAGGAATAGTAAGAAAAAGTCTGGGCTTGCCCAAGTGTTAACTTTACCCAGTAGTTCCAAAGATTGTCTTGTGACTGTGCTTGCCTAAGTGTGTTCATTTTACCTCCAAATTATCAACTTTCTGGAAAACTGCCTCCATTTCATTACATTTGTTTTGTATCAGTGGTAGAGCATCATTCATACATATACTGGTATCACTTCTTATCTGCATAAAAAGCCAAACTTTTGTGTAAAAAAGTCTATTAAATTAGTCAAAAGCCTCAGTGGAAGCCTATTTTCTATAAAATCACACAAAAACATCTGAAATAAAAATGTTCCAAAATTCTTTGGAGTTTATCCTTATTTTTTTAATTTCAAGCAATCTGATTTGTCTAAATCTGAGTTGAGGAAGGATTTGAGGAAAAACTCAATTATGAAATGTTTTAAGAAACTCAATCAAAGCCATAAAATTCTGGGTTGACCTGAACTAATGAGTTACTGTGAATGTACTTGAATTCGTGGATACCAATTTTTACGGATTATGAAAAAAAACACAAGTTCATGGTTTTGAGGTTTGCAGGATGCACATCAATTGGAATCTCTTTTTTGTTGGGAACCAAATTTCATGGTTTGGTTTACCAATGAAAAACCACAAAAATTGGTACGCCAAAAATAATAATACTTTCCCAGTATCATATAAAAAAAGGATGTAATCGCTATTTTCAGGTTTTATAAGTGGGGAAATGCAGTATTATTTATAAATGCTGGCAGTCCTTTATGATGTACTGGAAATATGAAAAACCAAAACAATACAAAACAACTCATTAGAGATAATTTTCTTTATAAAAAGACGATTGAAAGACTGTTGTTATACTAAGATTGTAAATTATACCCTGTCTACTATTCCACCAAATTCATCCAACTTAGCCAGCATCTCTTCGACAGTTGTGGAAAATTTGCTGAACTGAAAGAGAAATAAAATCAACATGAAAATGTTTGTTCATTTTTGTGTTTTGTGATATTATTGTCTAATGAGTGTTTTTTGCTGGGGCTTGTTCCTTATTATGTGCCTTTCTTAGTATACTCTAGTTGTAATTGACTGCAGTAATAACCTCCCAAGAATGCTTCTTCAATATCTCTGCAGTACTACAAAAAATTTAAAGTCAATACTTTTGGTCAAGGAGTAGTCCTCGGCAACAAGAATTCCTGTGAAACAGGTACATGCCCCAAATTTAAGACAAAATGTCTAAAAGATTGCCAATATTTTGCTCTAAAATAAACTATTATACAACAAGTTTCAATGAAGAATAAAATTTTGGTGAGAAGATTGGCAAGAAGTGCTTCTGTATTGAAAATGGCAAGATCTACTCACTGACTATAGTATCATGCAACATGACGCGTTTGCTTGATGAAACACAAGTCAAGATTTGTTATCAGTTATCTCATTCTTCAGAGGGAGGTTTTTCTCAAATAATCTATCTTACCTCGTCTTCATTGTTGATTTTTAAGTATTCTGAATATTCAGCTGATAAATCTTCAACTATTTGTGACGTTCCATCCGTTGGGTCATCAGTTTCTTGTCTGCTTTCTTCGTTTTCACATTTCTCAATGGATTTCAGGTCTATTTCCATTTTCGTTTCCTACAGGAAAGTGTTGTTGCACTTTGTGAAGTGAAAGTACTGGCTGTTGTAAAGTGTTGATTTATAAATTTAAACCCCGTTTTATACTATAGCATGCATACAAGAAATGTTATATTTGAGATAACCCAAAATGCAACAGGGTTTAAATATATTTAGTTATGAAAACGTAACATAAATATCATATTAAGATAGACCTATCAAACTGAGCATTCTTTTCTGTCATTTTGCAAAATCATGCAGAGTTATGTATTTTCATAGAGAAAATAGTGTTTTAAATAATGTAAAAATATTGTCTTTAAACCATTTAAAAAGATTTTTTTAAATAAAATTACAAACATTAATTAAAAAAAATCTCTTTCAATGGGGAGATAATTGGCAGGAAAATGTTCTTTAGAAATGTAATGGGAATTTAGATTTTTAATATTTTAACAAGAAAAAAAGTTAGTGACTCGATGTTTTTTTTCTTAAAATTTAACAGTTTGTTCATTTAAGGTTATCTAAGAGAAAAATTAGGAAAGTCTTTCTACTAAAAGTATCAGGTATGATCTATCTTAAAGCCGTTATAGTTCATTTAAAAACTAATATACAAAAGGAAATAATGTGCCACATTTCTGAGAAATTGAAGATTTTTTTTTTTGTGTGGGGGGGGGGGGGGAGGTGAACTTTGTTATCTATTATTATTTTATAACAGCTTAACTATGAGTGGCGTTACTGATTGATACCCCTTACTTGCAATTTTCAGTACGTAAAACTTGAATTATGTACCTTTCCAAAAAACTCCCATTACATATCTACTTGTACATAAAATGCTGAAGCAGTTTACTTAGTTTTATGAAAATCTATCGAATGATTTACAAGGAGTGGGCTTTTAAGCTTTAGAAATCAGGTCTCACTAACCACTTCTAACGTTTCCATTACTTTACATGTTAAAAAAGTAATTTTCAAAGTCTCACTGTGAATTCCCAGGACAAATGACATCTTAAAGCTGCATACCGTTGCGAAGCTTGGAAAATAAGGCTTCCAAAATCATTATGCTAATGGTACGATGATAGTAGAAATTCTTCACAAAATTTACTTGAATGAATAATACTGAAAATCCACATTTTTACCTGTTCTGCTGACAGCATGGAGGCATATTACTCACACATGTAAACAATATTCATACACTTTTGTAGTTAATTACACATATGATTTTAAAGTACACATTCTCAGCTTTATTTTGACTACTTTTAATCATAATACACACAAATAATGCACTTACAATGCATATGTCTAGGTTCAGTGTGTTTTTGGTACTACATAGGGGGATGGCCATTTGACCCGGAAGTGGTTAGTGAGACCTTAAAAATATTTTATGAGTTTTTATGTTTTTCTTTTTTTACATTTTATGAAAGCTTGTGGTATTGTGAGTCTAATAAGACCAAAACTATCAAAATCAGACATAGGACTACAAAGAAATGGTCATTTTTATATCATGCCCCTCAGTGATATTTTCCCTAAATTACTAAAAAATTACAATTTTAACTAACTTGTCACACCAAATTGATACCTATGATAATTCAAGAAGTTGTAATAGTAAATATCATTTATCATTATGAAAAAAGAACAGATTTCAAAAATTTATATCATACCTATTTCATTACTGTGCGATTCTAAGTCTGTGCTGTGTGACTATTTGAGTACTTTGAATATCCCAAGCAGTGACGTTGTGTATTTCATGGATGACGTCAAGTTATGAGTCACTGTTACTAATAAAAATCTTGTTGCTATGTTGTTTTTTAAAATACCTTGCACAATGCACCTCTTAAAATATAGCCAGATTACCAATATCACTATACTGATTTTATGGGAAAGTGGAAATAATGACCAGGAAAGGCAATTTTCCTCAAATTATGCATTTTTCTGAAATATGCCATAATTCAATTTATTGGTAAACCCTCATGATGGATTATCTCCCATGACCATTTGATCTTGAGGGAGGTGGGCTTGAAGGATTTCTTTGGAACAAAATATTTCTTCATACCATGTAAGTGGTTAAGAAAAGTTTTCACATACATCACTTCAGATTATTTATCTTTAAAATGGTCGGAGTCAAAATAACTATTTACAAAATTCTTCTTCTTGCCATGTGAAGCTTGTGGTTGATACCATTAATGCCAAGTGAACCCTGTGGTTATTTTAATAACATTGGCATGTGAAGCCTTTGGTTTTTAAATACCATTGCCATGTGAAGCCTGTGGTTAATTGTTTTTTACCATTGCCTTGTGAAGCATGTGGGTTTCTGATTTCTTTGCCATGTTAAACCTGTTTTTTTATACCATTGCCATGTGAAGGCTGTGGTTCTTTATAACATTGCCATGTGAAGCCTGTGTTATTAGATATCATTGCCATGTGAAGCCAGTGGTTATGAAATATCACTGCCACGTGAGGCATGCAGTTATGAGATACCTTTGCCATGTGAAGCCCGTGATTATTATTTAGCATTGCCATGTGAGGCCTGTGGTTATTAGATATCATTGCCCTGTGAAGCCTGTGGTTATTAGATATCATTGCCATGTGAAGCATGTGGTTATTAGATATCATCGCCATGTGAAGCCTGTGGTTATTTGATACCATTGTGATGTTAAACCTTGTATTGTGATACCATTGTCATGAGAAGCCTATGTTTTTTATACCATTGCCATGTGAAGCCTGTGGTTTTTAGATACCATTGCCATGTGAAGCCTGTAATTACTGTACTGGACACCATTGCTATGTAAAGCCTGTGGTTTTTAGATTCTGTTTTAGTTTTATATATGATAGACATTTAAATGTCCAGTAATAAAGACATTACTGTACACACACAGTAGTACCTCAGACCAAAAGTAACAGAATTGAAAAAAAACCTAAGAAATTATCAAGATAAGTATTTCATGTTCTTTATTCCTGATTATGACATCCTACTGCTTTACAGTGAAGATAATGTACACATTTACAGTTTTATAGTAATGAATACATGATTACAATGGAACTTGAAAATAGGCAATGAATTCCCGCAAATGATGTCCTATCTAATGCTCAAGCTTAATTGAATACATTAAAAACCTATGAAAAATAAATTAAGACATAAAAGCAATTGAGCAGTGCAAATGAAGAAAAATGAAACATACTTAGGGTATACATGTACATTGTATGAGACATCATACATAAATAATGAAAAAGTTGCCACTTGAAATTTCTTAATTTTTAATTCCATCTATTTCTATCATCAATAATAAAATTGTAAAAAAGACATGAATTTAGGAAAAAAAGGGAAAAAAGCTTGACCTGGGGTGGGTTTCATAAAACATCTCAAATTGAATCTAAATTTCTCAAATCCTTCCTCAGCTAAAATTTCAACCAATCAAATTGCTTGAAATTGCAGATTTGATGAAAATCTCAGTTCGAGATTTTTTTTTGAAACCAAGCCCTGAACTTTAAACTCCTTTATGATTATCATATAAAATGATGATGATTAAGTGGATGATGAGACTCATTTTTCTTTACACTTGTTGAGATCAGGTGGAAACTGTCTTAAGCTGCTCAATTAGCAACTGTTGAGTGAGAATTAAAGTAAGAAAATATAGGTCATTCTTCAAGTACACATTTTTACAATTATAGCACTCATACATTTAACTAATATCTAACTTGACTAGCGTAGGCACATGTTATCCATTCATATAAATACTAACAGGAGGAGTTACAATGAAGAGTATTACAAAAAATACAAACATACAAAAACATGTTGTCAAGATTAAGAGGAAATAAATACAACTAAAAAGCTCACTGGAGGAGTTAAATAGAATAAACTGACATAGAAAACCAGCCAGAAACGAAACGTAAGTGGTGTGTGAAAATTAAAAAAAAAGTCATGCTAAAAAGTTTTTTTCAAATTAAAAAAAAAGTTTTTTTTAATTGATCAATTTCACAACATTAAAAACTTCACAACCCATAGAATTTGACATTCCCTGGCCACAACTTTTTATATCACAACAGAAATTTTCAGATCTGTTTTTCAATCATAAAAAAATTGAGGCCAATTTAAGAGAGTAAAGGATTACTTTGCATTAAAGGTCATTATTTGGCCCCATAAAATTAAAATTAGACACTGAATAAGAGCAATACAATGGTACACTGAATATGTTGAAAACAAAATTACAGTTCTTAGAACACTTGTACCTAAACTTTCAACTTAAATGAAGCAATTCAAAATTGGCATTACTGAACAACAAAAAGAAGAAACATATTTTGTATTATCACTGTGCAATTGATTCACAAGAACCAACAAGGGGCCAAAATAAGCCCTTATTGCAAATAGTCCTTCACAAAATTTTCTTCAAAATATCCAAGACATATCATGGGCAATACCAGTACACAGCCTTCGTAGAGTCTGGAATCGCTGTATAATAAATAAAATACAATCACACACCCGTTTGTTGGAAACAATTTTTGACGGCTAAGGGCTGTCGAGGTTGATGTCCCTGAAAAAGAGATGAAAACTTATTAAGTACCAGTGTTGCTTTTCAAGAAATATAAAAAAAACTTTAAGCATAAAAATCAGTAATTCACATTCAACATTGCCTATGATTTCTTTTCTAACTTTGGGCTGATACTATATTACTTAATGTTGAATTTGTATTAACGGATCGTTTTTAATTTTTGACCAGATTATGCGAAATAACCGACTCTAGGGCCACCCTGTTTGCGATTTATGATATGTGAAGCAGTTTACGAACAAGTGTTAATTGCCCAAAAGTTAATAATACGAGAATAACTTGGTAAAAATTAAAAACAATTCTTATGATTTTAATAACTTCTTATCTATTTAAGTCAAAATTAAAATTTGTCCCTTCATCAAAGCCTTATTTTGTTCAGAATTATATGAAATGCTAACTGTGGACCAATCAATGTCACGGAGAATAACCCATCTTGTCCAGATAAAAAATAAACAATCTTTTTTATAAGCCAACTTTTTATCTTGAATTTGGAAGGGATAAATTAACAACTAATTCTGATGATCAACTGTAATTAGATAATAGTGCTTGTGAATTTTCAACACAAATCTGTGTAAGAAATTTTCAGATAATAAACTCTGGATACATGCAATTAATAAGAACTATGTGCCATAATAACAGTGAGGTTTATTTTCAAGTCTTTATAGGGATGGAGCATCAGCCACATTCTGTATCAAGTATATGGAAGGTGTCTGAATCATGGATGACTAAAAATTGTTCTGTCAGAAATGCTGTATGTGATTCAGAAGTCATTGAAATTTTAATGCAGGTGCAGAATGGGTGTTCTAAGAAGTCTATCATATTCCCCACATCTCAAGACATCACCCATGCATTATAAACAAATAGCTCCATCCCTCAAATAGCGTAAAATTTACATTATATTTCAAATTGACTCGTTAAATAGTGTTTGTAGCTTCACTACCACTTTTTCTACAATGTTTACAAATTTTAAGGAATTAATGACATGACAATATATATGTAGTGAGTCATTGGTATTCCAGATTGATCATTTCTACAAGTAAATGAATAAAAGAAAACTACAAACTGGCATAATTGCTAGAAATGGCAATCTCCTCTTAAGCCAAATTTCAGAATAAAGAACATACCATTTGCATTAATCCGAATGTAAACTACTCCTATTATAATACGAGAGTGAGAGGAGTAAAGACCAGCCCTCAGACAGGAATAACAATGTGCATAAATAAGGCTGACAGTATATGAGAAGCAGGCATACCAGTATTACAAATGTTCAGGGCAAGTGTGTCAACAATAAATAATTCAAAGACATATACAAAATGCCTACCATGTTAACATTCTGGACAGCTGAAGTGATCAACAAAACAAAACAGAAAAAGTGGGACAGAATTATTTTCATTGAAAAGCAGTAGCTTCTAATCAAACATGAGTACATTTTTTTCGTAATTTTTTCTAGTCCTACCAAGAAATAATTTGTATTTTGACATGTTGTCAGTCTAATACTAACAGAGAGTGACCATAAGACTGAATTTGATATTTCTTCCTAACATTCTCTATGGATGAACCGATTTAAGGACACATTTCTAAGCATAAGAGGGAAAACCTCAGGCCACAATGAAGGCTCTCAGACAGTTACGTAGATTTAAAAAAAAAACAAAAATGTTATAATATACCTTGCTAATATTAACAGTGATTCATATAATATTTTCATTTTAAACCCAAAATGCAATTTCAAGGAAAAATAATTTTGTTAGTAAATCAGTGAAATATGAAAAAAAAATTATGTCCATAATGTGCTGGCCTATCTTTAACTTACAAAAAACATTCTTTTAAAGTACTGAAATTTAATTTCCTGATCAAAAATGGAATAGAAAGTCAAATTAGAAATTCAAGTCTAAAAGACTTGTAAAGTAATATGGCAACAGAACATTTTGGCAAATTTCAGCGAAACATTTTATAGCTACTATTTTAAAATTAGCAATAAAAACGGACACAACACAGAAGAAAAATCAGAATGTCGGCTCAACTTTAGCTGACATTTTTTTAGGTGTAGTCTGTAATTTATTGAAGACTTTTCCTAAATTCTTCATAGGTGTTAATTTCCGTATATTTTTCAATGGTGTTGTTAAGTGAGATAATCCTGTGGGTGGCTTCTTATTTTTAGGTGTGTAAGGAGATGTGGTCTTCTTAGGTTTTTGTGAAACTGGTGTTTTTGATGTGGATGATTTCTTTTCAAAGGCATCAATGAGTCGACTAACCTTAGAGGAACTTTTTGATGCTGACACAAATCCCTGCTGTCTAGTGAGACGTTTGTTTTTGGGTGTAAATCCAATACTAAAGGTTGTGCTTGGCTGAAAAGGAGAAAACAAATAAACAAATTAAATATTGTCCACATCCATTTAATTTAATCCTGAGCAATTTGACTTAAAGACTAAAAGAAGATCTGTAATAAGACAAAGAGTAACAAATAGAAAACTATTTTAACCCACATTTTCATTCTTCAATATTACGTGTACATAAAATGAAAAAAACCCTAAATAATTTGTACAGTAAAAAAATGGAAACAGTTAAATGCAAAATGCATGCAAATACATGTATATTCAAGAGGAAATATGGGATAATTTTCTTCCTTGTACACAATAGGCATGTTAGAGGTGCTACTTTCTACTTCAGAAATAAAATTGAAATGACTGAAAGGGAGGCTTTTTTTATATCGGGAGAAAAAAAGTTAAATAGTAAATTTTAAATACTGCATATATCAAAAATTATACCTTTATGTTTTCTGAATCCAATTTTTTAGGTGTCTTCTTTGGAGTTCGTTTTGGTGTCCTTCTTCTACTGAGTGAAGTCAGAGGTGACCTTGGGGAATGTAGACTTCGCCCAGGAGTGCCTCTGGAATTTCTTCGTGCTGCATTACCAGGGGTAGGAGGACCAGGTTTCTGGTATACTGTGCCATGTTTTGCCTGTTAAGACCAGTAATGCTTTTGAATGGTTAACAACCTCACAAATCGCTTGTTTTTATTTACTTCTCAATTTCCCAAGTAATCTTATTAATTGGGGATTAAATTGACCTTCTGTCTACTTCTAAAACTTAACAAATCACTTTTGTTTTATTTACTGTCACATTGACTTATAATAAACTTGGTTTACTTATATTATGTACATCATAAAAGTCCACAGAAAAGTTAATCTCTAGTTATCTCAGAGATTGGGATTTAATATTACTCTTTCTGTCTGCTACTAAAATTTCAAACCATTCATAGCTTCTAAAACCATGTTAATTAAAAATTTTACTTGTTTCTGGCGAGAAGAATCATAGTCAGTTTTCATATCTTCTTCCTGTCCAAGTTCTTGCTTTCTTTTCTTCAACCCATTGGGTTTGATGCTACTGTTCTGTAATGACTTATCAGGGAACATACTCAGTTGAATCTTCTGAGTCTCCACTGGATATGAGGTCTTGAGATGAGGTAGACACAGTGTGTTTCGTCGAGATAGTTCACCAAGACGGGTCCATTCTAAAACATCTGCTTCAGCATCTTCCTCATTTACAAACCTCTTCATTCCTTCTGAAAAAAAGTTATTTCCAATTATCAGTTAAAAGGTAGTTATTGGTAATACTCTTTTCAGCTTTCTTGACAAGTTATTAGTTCATGCTTTATCATTTACTATTTTTGGTATCTCCAGGTATTTAATCGGTAAAAAATTATGGTAACTTGCAACCAAAAAATTGTAAGGATGACAATGATAGTAAGAATTAATGTCAGAATTCTATCTTTTATTGCCATGCTGGAACTTAAAATTCACACTTATAAGATAAACAAGAATAAGTGACTCTTTGATCATCTTTATGTACGTAACTAAAAGTATTGCTATTTTCCAAATACTCTCATGAAAAAACATATGACCAGTTTATCATATGAAAATATTAATGCAAGACTTACTAGAAGTTGTTGAACGCACAGAATCTGTACTTGCTATGGTAGCATTCAAGTTTGTGTCTGAGTATGAGGTTCTTCTATGACTTCTCAAAGTCATCGGAGAAATGCTCTTTTCATCTTCGTCACTGCAGAAAATAGAATGCAAAATACTTAAGAATAGTGCATATATAAAACTAACAGTACATTCACAAAAGACATGCATTTTTTTTAAAATGGGACCCATTTCATTAACTTGAAAGAATTTTCAGAAAATTTATTCCAAAAAATACAAGCCGACTAAACTTTAAAAAATCTGTTAAATAAATACACTATATACTCAAGTCCTAGGCAATTTTAAACTTTTATATTACAAGTAATAACACAGCAACAGTTTTAAATTACATTAAAAAATCTTTTTAATATCATACATATAATAATTTAACAAAACACAAATCCATGGCTATCATACCTTTTGAAGTTGTACTGGTTTTCTGTAGAGCATTGTGATGCACCACCTTCTAATGAATTCTTTCGAGAAGATCTCAGGTTGTAAGATGTCATCAAACCATCTTCTTCTGTCAAATACATTAAAATAATTATCCAAGTTTCAAAACACTTCAAAAATGTCAAATGTCACATTGAAAAAAAAAACTGTATGCTTATGAAAACACCATTAAAATTCTAGTTTTCAACGACAGAAATTTCACTATTCTCTCTGATTTTCATGTGGCTTAGTATTTAGTACCGTAAAATTTACATTTTCTGACTAACGATTTTAAACACAAATGAGGCAGTCAAGAAATGATATTTGTTAATCTGGAAGTGAAACACTATCTAAAATGTAAATTCCCCAATTAAATGTCAATGACCACTCCTAATAAAAGACTTCACATAAAATGTGAAAACCTCCATTCCTCTTGGGCACCAGAAGTTGTGGACAAAACTAAATGTGAGATCTTACCCATTAAACTAACATCTGATTCTTTCTTTAGTTTAAGAAATTCGGTGTTATCCCCAAGGAATACAGTGCCAGCATTATCTAACTTATGTCTCAGTTCTCGTAATTGTTTATCTGCATAATCTAACTGAACCTCCATAGTATTAACTTTACTCTCTGGAAAAGAAAAACAAATGTGGAATGATAACCCTGGAATATGTATACAGAAAACACATTTGTGTCTGAATCAAAATGTGTCATCGAATATTGCTGTGCTTAACACAAAAAAAGGCAAAAGTCTTATTTATGCATGAATGTATTTCAAGTACCTCTAGAGAATTGTACTGAATATTTACATGTACGTATAGTTCAATTTCAATCCAATACAAATTATGAAAGAAAGAAAGTAATTAAACTTCCTAAATCCCCAGTATCTAATGGACAAGGCAGGTACTTACGAAGAGATTTATTTTTGTTCAATTCCTCCTGTAGCTGAGCTTTAATGGGAGCAACTTCAGTTTCTGCCTTGTTGAATTTCTGTTTTTGTTCCTCTAAATCCTTTCTCAATACCTGAATCTCATTCTGAGAAGATTCAAACTTTGTTTTGTTTGAGTTTTTCATAGAGTTCAGTTCAATTTCCAGTTTATCAGCTTTGTCCTTGTATTTCTCTGCCATTTTAGTATGAACAGAGACCTCTTGCTGTAGTGATTGATTGATCTCTTTCTTCTGAGCATAGTGTTTCTTATATTGATTGATAATTTTATCTTTATTCTCACTATCTTCTTGAATGTTTTTCATCTGTTGTTGTAGCTAAAATAATATTAAAGTTAATAGCATTCTTATTCTCTGTAGTAACTTTCTAATTAACAATAAATACCTTCAATAAACCACCCTATTTCCCGTTTTATCAATTAAATTTTGCTGATATTTTATTTTATATGACATATATTCCATAATAAAAGGATTTAAAAGTGGGGATTTATTTTCACAATTCATTTCTTCCTCCTGAAATTAATAAATTGCTCTCTGAAATACATATCAGTTGGTCTACAATACTTTTTTATGAATGGATTATTTCATTTGAATTCACAACAGATACTAAGATTAAAATATACCAACAATGCAGTAGTATATCTACATTAGGCATTTGTTTACTGTATGAAAGTGGTGGAAATTTTATTACCATTTTTCATTCTGGCAATATTTTTTGTTATTCTGTTATTTTACCTAATACTGAAGATAGGAAACTGTTCAATATGTTCTACCAAATTTCCTTCAGTACTCTTAATTAATTTAATACTGCAATTAACAAGTGAAAAGATGTCCAAGCATTTTCCATTTTTCTGTAGCGACAATAAATCTCTGTCTTTATAAAGATTACAAACCTTCAATAATTTCAATTACTAAACTTACATGTATTTTCTGCTGATTTTCTTCCCGGTACTGTTTTTTATAACCTTCATTTTCTTCTTCCCACTTTCTCTCATTGTACACTAGTTCTTCTTTAAGTTCCTGTACTCTTTTCTCCAGTTGGTCTTTCAAGAAATTTCTTTCTACTTCTAATTTTTGTGCCTAAATTTCAAAAACATTTTTTCATGAGAAATTAAATACTACTTTATATATTGTGGTCATTTATCACTTTTACTGTGTAATCAAATTATATATTTCACATGAGAAACAATTTTTTTCTTTTCACCTTTGTCAAGCCAGAACTGAGAACAAGACCTGCCCACTTGCAACATCTTTGCATTCTTCTTAACTTTTGTTCATAATTTTTCATTTCAAATTACCATAATTATTCTATCTATTAAAAAAAATAGGTAATACCAAACCTGCAAGTTTGTACAGATAACTATTTAACAAAATAGCTTTTCCTGCACATAAATGCTTTTGTGACTACTTTCCTGAGAAGGATCCATTACAATTTCAGTTAGTGTTTTTGTAATTGCGTGACTGTGTGTAAATTAATGAAGTTGTATTTTTTAAAATTCATTTTATAACAGCAAATAGAAGTCCAACACTAAAGCCTCTCCCTTGTTAGTTTAATCAGTGCTGCTGGCATTGCATAGAATTTTCCCCACTTATCTTATTTACTTCTGGAGTAAGTATATAACGAGAATGCATATGGTGAATAGGTCATAGAGAAAACAATGCCACCAGGACAAAAAATTTCAACTCATATATACCTGTCCTTTCAATTTCTCTACTGTCATCTTTAACTTTTCTCTATCCTGAGCATGGATATTTTTATGGTCCAAAGTCCTCTCATACTCTAGTATAAGCTGATTCTTTTCTTCTTCAACAGCAGCAAGCTTTAAGATGAAGAAAGACATTTACCTAACACTTTTCCACCAAGAATGATAATTAAATAATGAATAGGAACAGAATGAATGTATAATATAAGGTATAATATACCTAGAAGATTTTTAAAAAGAGGGTAAGTACTAATTGTTTTACTACTCTGCACCCCATATGCAGAACTTGGGAAAGAACATATAATGTACTTTTCAAAAGCAAGGTACCTACACAGTTCACAAGTTGATTAGCAGAACTAAAATACCACATGAATTTGCAGCTCACAAGTTTTCAGTTTTTTTTTTTCACATTAACTTATGTTTGTGCAATTTATGTATGTTAAAACCAATTGACCTACCTGCTGTTTTAAACTATTGTTTTCTGCAAGAGATACTTCCATCCTTTCTTTAACACCATTATTTAGTTCTTCTGAATTCATTCTTCTTTGTTTCTCTTCTTCTATCTGTCTATTCTTTTCTCTTTCTAATTCTGCCATTTTATTGGTGTATTCTTCTCTGATATTTTCCATTTCAGATTCCCATGATTGGGTTTTAGTTGCTAAAGAAGATTCATAACTGGTTCTCTTTTCCCGTAAAGCAGATTGAAGTTCATTGACCCTCTCCTTGTTTTGTTTGAGTTCATTCATCAACTCTTTCTGATCTGCCATTTCTTTTTTTAGTAGTGACTCAATATTTGACAGTTTTTGTTTGTAGTCTGTTTCAGTTCGTTCTTTCTCTTCTTTTGTTTCTTCATTCAACTTCTGAATTTCTTTCTGTTTTTGAGTCAATCTATTCTCCAAATGATTAACCCTTTCCTGAAAAGTCATCTTCTGGTTAGCTAAAATCATTTCTCTTTCCTGCATCAAAACCTCAAACTTTGACTGGAATCGATTTTCTTGCTCTTGGATCTGACTAACATATTCCTGTTTTTGTTCAACACTAGCCTGAGAGTATTCAGATTCTAGCTCCTCAAGTTGGGATTGCCAGTATTTTTCTGTTTCTGAAACTTTCATTTCACATTGTTTTTTGAGTTCTACAGCACTTTCTCTCTCTTGTTTTATTTCTTCTTCAAGCATCTGCACTCGTCTTTGAAAATCACTGCGAATAATGTCAGCCTGTTCATTCAAAGTCCGACTGCTGGCTTCATATTCTGTTTGAGCACATGAAAGTTTTGATTCAAGAGTCACTTTCTCTTTCTTTGTTTTTGTAATAATATCACTTAGTTCAGACTTTTCCTTTTTGAATTTCTGGGCTAGACTGTCCTTTTCAGCACGGTGTATTGCATCATTTTCATTAATTTTTTCCTTCAGTTCACCACATGTACATTTCAGATCTTTATTTTCAGTTTCAAGCCTTTTGATTTCACCATCACAATCCATTATATCTAATTTTAATTTATCAACACACTGTATTAACTGATCTTCCTTCTCCTTACTAGACTTTTGTAATTCTGAAAAATGTTGAAGATGACTTTCCTTGAGAGAGTTCAAATTTTCTAAATATTTTTCCTCCTTTTGCTGTAACTCTGAACTTAAGGCCTCAACTTTGGCACATAGTTGAGTTCTTTCCTCATTAAGCCCATCAATTTGCTTAGTTTGTTTACTGACTTCTTCTTGCTGAGTTTGCAATTCAGTCTTGAGTTCAGACAAAGCCGATTCCTGTGAAAATAGGGTTTCAGATTTTTGTTGAAGACTCTCTAAACATTTCTCTAGCTCACTCTTTTGATGTTCTACTTCTAAATTTTTCTCTGATAGTCTTTGTTCCAGATTATTGATAACCCCATTCATTTCTTTCCTTTTATGTCTCATCTCATCATTCTCCTTACATTCCTTCAGTAGTTTTTCATTCAAGTCTTCAACTTTATCAATAAGATTCTTGTTTTCTGAGTTGAGCTTGTCATTATCAGCTTGTTTAGATTCAGCTACTTTTTTAATCAAAGCAGTCTGTCCACTCAAATCATTAATTTTCTCCTTCATTTCCTCAAAAGAGCTTTCACTACTCCTCTTTTGAGTTTCAAGATTATCAATCTGTTTGTGAAGCTCATTAATTCTATCATCCCGGCTTCTTTCTTGTTCAGTAACAGAGACATACCTGCTATTCAGTTCCCCATACTCAGCTGAAATTTTAGAGAGCTCTGATTGTAACTTATATAACTCCTTATTCAATGTTTCTTCTGTAACAGCTGATGACATACGTAACTGTTCAAGTTCATTATTCAATGCTGCCGTTTTTTCACTGTTTACAGACAGTTCTTCTTTATATTGTTCTTCTGTTTCAGACAGCTGTTCTCGCAACTGTTCAACTTGGAAGCTTGCAGCTCTCTCCTTTTCTTTGCCTTTCTCAATTTCCTTTTCAAGTTTTGTCTGAAACTCATTGATACATGCTTCAAGATTTTGTTTTGTATTTAAACTGCTAGCCTCTTTGGTGGACAAAACCTCTTTTAACTGCTGGACCTCAATTTCATTTTCTTGAGAAATCTTGCTGATCAAGGCAGAATGGCTTTCCTGCTCAGAGACAAGTTGTTGTTTCAGAACTTCAAGTTGATGGTTTAAATTGTCTTTACTGTTCTGAACTTGTGAAAGCTGACCTTTTAATTCCATTTCATATTGTTTCTGATTTGAAAGATTACTTTGTAAGTTCTCAATGTCAGCATCTCTATCCTTGACACTGGATTTCAGGTCAGAGATCTCATCAGACAGAGACTGTTGATCATGCACACTCCATTGATATTTATCCTGTAGAGCCTTCAGTTCCTTCCTCAATGCCTCCTCCTGGTCCTGTGATTTACTCTCACATTTACTATATTTCTGTTCCCATGTTGTGACCAATGTTTCATTACTGGTTCGGAGATTTTCTAACTCATTCTTCAGAGTAACATTTTCATCATTGATAATTTGTATCTTGTCACACAGGTCATTTTCTTTCTGTCTTGAGGATGTTTTCAAACTACTTATTTCTACATTTAACTGTTCTATCTTCTGTTTATATGTCCTTTTCTGTTCCATAATTTGACCCTCTAAGTCACCTTTTACTTCATTAAGGGCAGAAATTTTTTCCTGTAATCTCTGTTCAGATTCAGAGAATTCTTCTCCTGTCTTCTTAAGTTCATCTTTTAGAGCAGTAATCACACTGTCCTTTGTCCACTTTTCATTGTCCAGGAGAATTTCTGATTGTTTCAAACAAGACTGAAGATGTTGAATTTTTGATTTTAAGTTTGCTATTTCTTCATTGTGTTGGTCTTGTTCATTTTGTAGATCGGTTTTCAATTCTTCTACTTTTTCCTCCAGCATCTGATTTGCTTTCATCATACGCTGTTCAATAGTTTTCCTCTCGGATACAGCTACATCAATGGAAGCAGCTAATGTCTGCCGTCTGTTTTCACTGGCCATCTTAGTACTTTCCAATTCCTTAATAAGGTAAATATACATAAATTATTGTTGAGAAAACATTAACTAAAACAGTGCAAATGAAGTTGTATTTCATGAAGTAAATGTTTTCGCAGCATTTCATTTATCCTACTTTAGTGGTAGTTTCCTTTGATCAAACATCAATTGAGTTGATGGGATTGAAGCATCTTGATTTTAAGTAAGAATTTAATTATATACATGTATAGGAAACCTTACAAAGCTCTCTCGATTTTGATAGACTTCTTGTACATCTGCACATGTATCATGTCATTTTGTGTAGTTCTAACAGAAATCTTTGTCATTGTTGATGTGTTATTCTTTATCATTTTTTACTTTTCATTCATATAAAAAGTATCACTTGCATAGAAGTTTTTGTTTATCCATTTTAAACACTATATAAAAACTATCATTTCCATCATAATACCTGAGTAACCAATTTCAGTTCTGTCTGCAGACGTCCAACATCTCGTTGAAATGAAAGGACTTGATCTTCAGCTACTTTCTGTGCCTCTAATGCTGATTTCTCTGATGTTAGTAATTTGGCCTCAGATTGTTTTAGCTGGTCTATAACCTTATCCATGTCTTTTACTTTCTGGTTCAATTGGCTTTTTGACTCCTCTATTTCGTTTATTGCTGTATTTAGTCTGGATATGTCTATTTGCAGCTCATCAACCTTTGCCTCCTTTTCAAGACACTGTTTATTCATATCAGTGAACTTAGACTAAAAATGAAGATATACAATGCTTTGACTTATCACATAAAACACCTTTTGCTTACTGAAAGTAAAGCAAAGACATAAGGAAAACTTCCATGTGTCAACAGTCTCTATAGTAAAAATCACTTATGATTAAAGGGTAAGTAGGACTTGCCCTGAACAGCAAGCTTCTATCTGTCCCAAAAAAAATTCATAAACCTATTGACAGCTTTTTCACTAATTTATTTGATCAATTCATTAAATTTGAAACCCAAATAGCCAAGAAACTTTTATTGTAGAATTATTTCAAATCTTTAGAAAATTTTACAAAGGATAAGTGGAAGATTTCACAAAAAGTCATCAGTGCAAAATTAATGAAAAGTCAAAGCAACAGATTTTACCCCTACAACTTTTTGTGAAACTAACCACAGAAAGGACAATATAACAAACCTCAAATGTATCTCTGGCCTCTACTACAATACCATACTTCTGTTGGAGTTGTTCGTACTTAGTCAGTTCAACATAGGTAGATTTTATATGGTCCATTTCCTCCTCTAATTCTTTGATGCGTTTATCACTGATGACACCCATACTTTCTCCAACCACTGAACCTGTAGTAATCAGATGTAAGATAATCACATACAGCTACTTCAACCTCTTGTTTTACTCCCTGATATTTTTTTCAGAGTCTACTCTCATGATATCAAAAAACAACATCAACTAGTCATATATAAATATAATTTTGTACATGTTTCTGTGTTATTATATTGTATGTTTCTTAAACAAACCACTGTACATGTATAAGCCTCAATTTTTCAAATTCTGATAATTAAAAATTTGAAGAGAGTGAAATGCCATCAAAATGCTGGCAACTATATTCATTGATCTTAAGTTTTTCTTGTTTTCCGATTTAAAATGGTTGTATATAATCAGGATTTTTTTTTAATGTAAACCATATTCTATTTTTCACATCCAATTTGTTTTTCCATTCAAACTTTATGTACACTTAATATAGCCTGTAAATAGTCCTTTAAATAAATACTTACCTCTACAAGTCATCATTTCCTCCATTTCTTCCATGTCATTCTTTAAGGATACAATCTGACAAGACAGATTCTTTGCCTTTTCTTCTGAGTTCAAATAGTCATTGTGTTTCTGTTCTAATTGAGCTGTTTTGTGCTGTACCAGACTTTCCAACTCTGCCACTCTAACACTCTGAAAGTGACTCTGTGTTCTGTAATCTTCATGACTCTTCTTTAAACTTTCCATTGTCTGTAACTGGTGTAGAAATAAACATTGATATTTGTTAGAGCATTAATGATTGTCAATTACATTGAATCTGATAAGTAATGGTATATCCACAATATGACTGTAACACTGCTTCATTATTTACATGTATAAAGGATTTTAAATATTTTAAAATTATAATTGGTCACATGTTTAGTCTTGATAACATTTAGTATTTAAAAAAAAAAAAAGCAGGATTTAACACTTTTTGAATTCAGTTTATTTCTTCACCTGTACAAGTATGTAACGACAGCATGTTAAAAATCTTATTTCCCCATGTTTATTCCACTTTAAACAAATAAATAAATTATAATGTATGATATAAATACCTCTGTTCTCATGTCTGAGATAACACTGGACAGCTGCCTGTTTTCCTGCTCTAGTATCACGCACTGATCTTTGATATTTTGTAGATCAGTTAACTTTTGATGCAGTCTGAAAAATGTTTAAATGTCATTCAAGTAAATACATTTCAATAGCAAGACTTATTTCACGATATGGAGCTATTTCCTCTCAATTCATGCAATTACATTATTGAAAATTAAGCTTTTTACATGTAGAAGATTAGTAATAAATAGGGTGAAGAATATCTTTTTACAGCAAACCTTGTATATTGTACCAATTTTAATACAAGAAATCTGCCCTACATTATGCCCATGTGTGTTCTTCTTTTATACCAGAGAACATCTGTTTCAACTTGGTGTATAGGAGGAAAATGGTGTCAACTTCCTTTTACTTATGGAAGTCTAATGTATTGATTGATCGATTATGGTTTAACATCCTAAAGGGGTGATTGATATACCTGTTTAAATCTTTTTCATTTTTTTCTTTCTCCATCTTTAGAGTATCAATCTCATCCATTATATCTTTAATTTTACGCTGTTCCTTAAGGTGATTTTCAAATTCTTTAATTTTCTGTTCTGTTAAGCAAAAAAGGAAATAACATAATTGGTATTGTAATCATACTTCATTTTGTTTCTCTTTACAAAAGATTTTGACTTTTTGTCACTGTGGGTATCATACATTGTATATATTGAAGTTATTTTTGCCAAAAAATCTTATTCTTTTAATTTCTATAATTCACTGCTTTTCTACACCAAGAAGGTTCAAAAAGGATTTACTTACTGTACAACTCATCTACCATTCAAAATAATAGTTTAAATGATATGTAAACATTAAATTACATTTATGATCAATTCCAAATTAAAAATCCATTATACAATATCAAATATAAATAAACCATCTGTAAATGTCTACATTCAAATGTTAGAGGTCACATACAAAGAGTTAGTACCCACCCTTTTCATTTAGTAACTTAGTCTTATCATGTATATCTAGTTCTAACTCGTTTCTCAGGTGTCGTTCATTTTGTAAAGATAACTCCAGCTTTTTTATCTCTCTCTCCTTCTGTCTTATCAAAGCCTGAAAGTAGACAAATTATAAATCAAGATCAAGAATCTTTGAAACAAGGATGAAAAATGAAGAACAACAGGGAAGCAGAAATTGGCAATGTCTGAAGTATACGATTAAAGTAAGAATTGTAACTATAAATCTGTGTTTGTAAGAATTTCTGTAGACATAAGCAAACCAACTGCTGATATTTTCCCAATTTGATATTGGTAATCTTGTTTTTTATAAATAATTTGGAATTAAGTTTTAATTAGAATTCTATCCACAAAATTTTAATTTGCCTTTGTTTCATTGTTGCCAAAAATATTTTTTTCTCACATTACAAATACAAGGCCTGTAAAAAAGAGGTTTAGCATACATATCCAGAGTAACATGTGGTGCAAAATTGAAGACAATCTCTGATTCAGATTACCTTTTGAGCCAACTGTGGTGATTGCATCAGAGCTGCTAAAGGTGTACCTGGAGAATTAGTTAGGGTCATCATCCTGAGAGGTGAGGCTATCTCTGATGCTCCCAGACTCATGTCTAACCCATGATGGTGAGATACTGGACTTCCTATTCCTAAAAATAGAACATGCCTTTAAGGAAACTATTTCTTTTTTAACATATCATCAGAATATGGGCGAATAAGGCATTGTTTCATAAAAACTACCTCTTCAAATAAAGTATTAGACAGATTCACAAAGAAGATGCACATACATGTAAGGTCCCATTTGTGTATGTGAAATGGACCAAATATAAACAGAATATATATGTAAAATAATTTTTATGTGTAATTTATGGTATTACAATTTTTTTTTTTTAAATATCAACATTCATTAAAATCTGGCGTTGGAAGTTTCTTCTGAAAATCTGTAATACTTAAAACAAAAACCATTGACCAAAACTAACCAAAATATTCACTAAAATTTAGAAAAATATCTATAATATATGAGTAAAGGATGAAACTGAAACCAGCAATCATAAACAGGTTAGCATAAGGACATCAATACACAAAATTGTTAGTAATACATGTACAAACAGGAAAATCTCATTGATTCTGACTAAAAACATAAACCATCTACATTAGTTTCAAAAGTTATATACTTTCAATAATTATAAAGGGTTTTGGTATGTCAGAACCAATAAAATTATAAAATAAAAACAGTGTTACAGCAGATGTGAGAAAACCAATCCTACTTATAACACATGGACTTTGGATAACCATACTAGGTTAGGTAATCATAGCATTTAAGTTTTGCTGAATTCAAGTTCTACAATCAGAAAATGCATGTGCTAGTACTAAATGAGTGGTAAATTGTTTTGAATTTTTAAAAATGACAAATTTTAAAAGACTTCCTATTCCAGCAAATTTCATCCAGTTTTCTGAACCAATATACCAAAGTCCAGTGTGACACAAGTGAAAGAAATTATATGTACCATGATTTGACAATCTACTCAGGTTGAAGGATAGATCGACAGTTGGTGTTGAAGTTACTCTATTACTCATGTTGTTGCCTTGGTTAACTAGTTGGAAGAAAAGAGCAGCATCTTGGTGAGCATTCATGTCTAAGAAACAAAATAGGAATGCTGTTCTAGGAAGTAAGCCTTCAATGTATAGTTAAAACCTTACTTTGCCATCACCAAATGTTACTAAATTATTGTCCTTTATGAATGTAAATGAAGTTAATTTGAATAATTTCTATTTAATATTGTTTTAATACAATTCAATGGAAATAACTACCAACAATTTCCAGTCATAAAATTTTAACAGAATTTTAGGAAGCAAATCCTACTTAATGGCAAGAGCCATTAGCTACTAATTGTATATTTTCTACCAATTTTGATCCATATTCAATAGATTATAAAACCTAGATTTACAAACAAAAACAGTACAGACAAGCATTACCAAAACCTACATCTCAACAAAAGATGAGCATTGTACAATTCAAGAGTATCATATATCTTATTCTTTCTTATACATGTACATGTATTTATCGTCTTGAGTAATTTTCACAACTAAACCCTAAAGGGATTTAGACTCAAATCAAAAAAACAATTATTTTGTCTATAACTTTACATGATTTTTCACATGTTCATGATTAATAAATTTCAATTTACCCTGAAGCACTTTGCAATTTTACAAAGCAATAAAAAAAATCATTTTAGTATTTTTAACATGATAATCCAAAGCAACTACATTTCTTCTACTCTACAAGTCACACAAACACAAATTACTGCTCTAAACTAATAAATAAAAAAAAAACAACACTAAAACACTAGAAACAAACAAAAAAAGAGAAGGGCAGTACAAACCTGTTGTTTTCTTCAGAATATCAGAGAAGTCTTCACTCAAATGATTGCCAATATCTTGGGAGTTTACAATCATAGGTTGCAACATCTGCATAATTTCCATCTGAACAGATTCTGACAGAGCTGTTGCCTTGGCAACAAAGACATCATTCTTCTTCTCCAAAATACATGCTACCAATAATGCTAGTAATATCTTGAAGAATTCAAAAATACTGAGTGAGACAAATGTTTCAATAACAGCTTGGGTTCTCATAAAAAATTCAAATAGTGTAATTATTTCCATAATTAAAACATTGCATGTGAATTTGTTATTCAAAAACATTTTGTCTCTTTTGTCCCAAATCATACACTAGTGAAAAAGGAAGAGAACAAATCATACACTAGTGAAAATGGAAGAGAATTCTTTGTGAAAATTAAGTCTCAGACTTAAAATTACAACAGTTTCACATCACATAGAACATTGACTTTGTATAAAAAAGCAGTTACAATTTTGTGGTGAATTTCAACCAAAAAAATCACTTGAACAGACAAACCTTTCCAAGTTCCCACTCTTTATCTTTTCTGTTTACAATCTCTTGGCTGACTATGTCAAAGTTCAATAGAGTACTTCCAGGGCATAAGGTCATAGAATAGAACCCTGAAAGAGAACAGATAAATCTATGAGAACGGAAGATAGACCTATTTTCAGACAAATACATAGCAAAACTTTACCTTTTAAAACATTTTATGAACTTCACAGGACTCTTCTCTTTGCATACTTAGCAGGGATCAAATTTTACTGGAAATACTTGCTAAATGCGAGTGGAATTTCAATTTAGCAAGTTGAAGCTAAATCATGCCAGCAAAATTTGGCAAGTGTTTCTTTTATTGCCAAGTTTCACTAAAATCTGGTGCAAGATCTGTACTAAATACTCGACAGACAGGTCATCATTGGTAGGTACAAAAAGTTTATTTGACATAAAATATACGATAAATACATGTAAATGGAGACAAAACTCGCTAAAATTTACCGGTAAATTTTCCAGTAAAAGTCGATCCCTGCAGAAAATACAGATGATAGTCCACTTTATATATTTGATTTATTGAGAATTGGCATGAGTGGGAAGGCACTGGACAGTTCTGAGCCAAGGCCATTTGTTACACGCTGGTGGTATAATGGACAGAAAACAAAGAGGCCAAATACTGTACCTTATGGCCCTAACCAATAGTCGTTTGTTGTATTTTAGCTGTTTAAATTGTTTAATTACATATTAAAAAATTTAGCAAGTGAAAATTTATTTTAGCAAGTAGAAATAATCAGCACTTGCTTTTCTTAGCAAGTGATAAAAAATGGGAAAATCGATCCCTGCTTAGTGTTCATAAATATATATTTCCAGCTGTATCAGTACCAAAGAACAAATTTCTAAATAAAATTTAAAGATGACAGAAATACCAATTTGCCAGACTAAAGTACTTTACCTAAGACATAGAAAGGCTATAAACATTAATATTACTTCCAAGTCACATAACCTACCTTCAAGATACTGCTTAACAAAATCAAGTCTGTCTGGTTTTGTTTTCGGATCCTCAGGAATAAGTCCTTCATCACTGGAATACAAGATACATAGAAACAATCAAAGATAATCACAGTACTCTTATTTGCATAAAGAAAGGTGTCTTAAGGCCAAATAAAAAAAAATGTGTGGTTCTAGTACCTGACCATCTCTAGTTTATACTACTGACCCTAGATATTTTTATTGCCAAAATGAAAAAAATAATAATGAAATAAAAATGACCAACCATAATTTTCTATTCACTTCTTGTTTTTTTCTTAATAAGCTCAGAGCTATCCACCATTACTAAGACCAGTCACCATGGTAACAGGACACAGAAGTGGTATTAATTAATGAAAATGACAACTCCAACTCATGGAATGAACTTAAAAAAAATTATCTACAGACCCTTTTTTTCTATGAGGTTACCAAAACCATTCATATTTTTTTATTTGGTCTAAATACATTTCAGCAATAATTACTTTTGCAAAATTTCAGGTGCATCAAGGCAGATTTTGAACTACAGAGCTATGTATAATACTCAGAAGCTTAAATAATTTGTATTGCTAGTGGTACCATTTTACTATAAATTGCTATAATCTGTGATTAACAAAAATATTTCAATCTTCAATCCAATATGAGTTCTGTTAGAAAATGAAGGATAAACAGTGAAACCATTTCTGTCTTTACATCCTCAGGTGATGAATAAACATCATAATAAGTCAAATCTTAACTCAAATAATGTATTTATTTATCATATAAGAAGACACTTACGACAATTTCAGAAGCTGTACAAATGCTATACCATCATCTAAATCAAGAATTGAGTTGACTGGAGGGCCAGGAGTCAGTATGTTAACCTATTAAATAGAAGTTACAGAAAATATCTGTACATGTACATATATACAAATTCTAACTTTCATATTGTTTAAAATTAATATTTACCAATTTCCATCTGATTCACATATTAGTAAAAAAGTTTAGGTTACTTACTTGTACTTTTCCTGAACAATTGGGTAACCTTCAATATCAACCCTACAATATGTCAACACAAGTAGCCAATTTATGTACAGACTGGAATTTCTCTCTGTGAAAAATGTGTTAATAATATCAATAATCTTTACTTACCCATTGTATCAAAGCTTTTCTTTTATTGTTATCCATGTTCAGTTTCTTTTGTTAAAAACCTGTTAAGAAAAAATGTTTTAATAATGAACAGACAAACAACGTGCTTCAATGTGGTATAAATATGAAAAGGTAGAAAAGAACAAAAGTCATCTTTTAAACAGTGATTTAGCTAGCGCTCGTCATTTTCAAACGAAAATGTTTTAGATCGTTTTCGTCACTTAAAATTTGAATAGTATATAAAAAATTTCCATTCAAAAAGTATTTCAGATAAATTTTCGTCACCTTACATAAAAATGTTGTTAAAAACTGTCAATCGAAAGTTACATAATTTCGCCTGGCCTTACGCTCTGACAAGTTTATGACCTCAAGCTTGATAATTACCCGGTCAACCAGGTGTGAAATACATTCTATTGTTGTTAACCTGGCATCCCTGATATGTGCATTGTTAATAATCCTTTAAAATAACAACAATTTATCAATTGTTTGATCATTAGGACCACAAAAGATAATCCCAGGATTCTCACAACTTCAGCCAGTCGTTTTTGACTGCCAAAAAAAGCTTTGAGTTCACTCAAGACATTTCTGCTTTTAAGTACGTTTAAAATATAACTTACATATATCCTTATTTTAAGGATTAGTTGTGTTTAACAATTTTGATCTTTAATGGATACCGACCGATATTTACTCCCATATAAAAACAAACCTTTCACAAACCTTGCAACATATATAGCTATCTATTTTTAGAAATTTAAATGCAAACAAAAACAATGTCTGATGTGTGACTGGTCATCTCATGGATTTCAATTAATTTTAACGCAATAGAGGAAAGTTAGGAAGTATTAGTCAACAATAAATATTTATCTTATGATTCTCTTTTCTTCTTGAAACGAAATTCCAATATTACGAATGTCTTCAATTCTACTCATGATCTGGGGTCAAAGGTCACTACAAAATTACCACCCAGCAGTAAGATATGCAGCAACCGCTTACAGAGTGCAACATTCTACAGATGACTATGCCAATGTGGCCAACCTCCTTACTATCTGTCTAGTTTCTGCGTTATCTTCTGGTGACTGAGAGGGGATTTAGTAGGTACTATCTGACCAAGACCTATCTTAGGAACAGGCTCAAGGTTTCATCAATCAATTCTCTTCTAAAGATCTGTTTCCATCCTTCTGATTTGAGGAGTTTTAGGTTGAAGAGGGCTTTTGAGGTGTGGTGTTTGGTAAAGGACAGGAGGATTTTCTCTTATTAGTTGAGTGTCAGATCATACCATAATAGTAGCTTATGTCAAATAGTAGCTATTTTTTTGACTGAATGCATCATAGCTTTGTCATGATGTAAAAAAAAATTTCTATTTTACTATTTTTCTAATAGTAACTATTTTATTTTATTAAGTAACACACATTTTCTTATAGAAAACAATAGTCACTTTGTTGTAATATTTATTGTATTTATTGTTATGCCTGTGTCTGTAAACTTAAAATGAATATAACAAGAGTGTTTGTCTTTAGTTTATGATACAAAATTCTGCTGCCCATAATATGTCGTTCGTGCTCTATGCAAAAGTGACCAAAGCCCTCAAAATCCTAGCTAAAACCCTGCTTTTAAACAAAACCAACTGTTGCAAAACCAAGACTCCCGACACTGGAATGCCATGCTACAAATGTAACTGAGCTATAGTTTCTCCTCTAGCCAAGCTAACTGAGCAAACTCCCATAGTTTATAAATTGTATATGTACATGTATATATGAAAGAAAGTCACAATTAAATGATCAATACTAGATTAAATCAAAATATATTCAGGTTGGGTCTGTAACTTGAAATAATAAAATAATAAAATTAAAAACAAACTTCTTTCGAAAAAAATTCTTAAAACTACACAAATATTCACATTTTTCAATAACATTTCATATTGAGAAAACTTTTTCATAATGGATAAAAAACAAGGTCACCATGAGCGGTAGTACTCTACATTGGGGTTAACACTAGTCCCTAACTTGTTACCAAGCTGATACAGGGATTTAGCCAGGATTTTCAACCCATTAGTCACTTTTGCGTAAGACTAAATCTCAATACTGTTTTTTCTTTTCGCGTTGCAAATTTATCAGCATGCATGTATATACATAAACTTAAAACAACTATATTATAAATAATAATGTTTATTTCTATTTCAGCACTGGTATATAAATAACAGATAATTCATATTAATAAAAAATATATAACAACATACAGTTTCTACATTAGCAACTATTCATGAATAAAAAATGCAAAAAAATACTTTCTTACTGTGTCATACATATCATGTGTGTAAAAATCTAAAAATTATATACATCAGCTACTATTGTTGGCATGTGTCTAAGAATGTAAAGCACTGTTTACTTGATCAGTAATGCATAAACCTCCTGTTCTTAGCCATGCACCACAAAGTGAAAGCCCTCTTAAAATCAAAGGAACCCATATCAGAAGGATGGAGACAAACCTTAAGAAGAGTGTTCACTGATTCCACTTTCAACCTATTCCTCAGTTTATATATATGTTTTTGAGTGCGCTAGTAACATCTGACTCGTGTGTTTTATTGGCTGAAGTCAATCCTTGCTCAAAGTCTGGCTTCATGGATTTGGTCTGGACTGCCCGTTTATGATCAGCAGTGTTGATGTGCTTCTGTATATTACCTTTTAGGAATGCATTGTTTCCGATGGAAAATGTATTGGTAAGTCCAGCATCTTGGCAGTCACGGCAGTACATCGCCCCATCTTTGTAGTATATGCATAGAAATATCTTTGACCACTCTGGTTTAAATTTTGACTTTAATAGTTGATCACTGCGACTCTTTGTAGTACTTGACTTATTTTTAGACTTTTGACCTTTAGGTACGTTGTCATGTGACGACGAACTAAAATAGTTCGTAATGGCGGACATAGTTGCGATTCGAACTGTGATTGAAAAATCCAAACATCTTTCCATTTTAAATACATACGATGACACTTTGAGTACTTTGAGAATGTGTCACAGTGCTCAACAAACAAATCATTACCGTTAATTAATTTGTTTGTCGGGATAATTAGCCTCAACCAGGTGATCAAGCAAGATGTGATCAAAGGTGATGCAATCAAAACATTGGTCATGATTGTTTATTGTAAAACCCTAATTGGCTTGGGAAAGGTAATAAAGTTGTCAATTATGGGGTCATGGGAACATCAGAGGCTTTTTTACCGATATTTTTTTTTGGGGGGAGCGAAATATCAAGTGACGAAATCATGCACGAGAAAAATTCGCCACTTTCGAAAATCATTCGTCAATGGCGAAAATGGCGAGCGCTAGCTAAATCACTGCTGATATTAGGAACTTAGGACTATATTTTAACTCATTGAGAAATAATTTGCGCATGAACATCGCCATATTCAATGAAGAAATTGTAAAATAAAAATCCTGAGGTGAATATCTGAATTCATTTTGCTCCAAATAACTTTTTGAGGTTAATGAAAGAATAATCAAGGGAACCAAGGTTATAGCAGCAATCAAAAGAATGTAATCCAGGGACATAGACCAGACATACCCAACAAAGAATATGAAGTAGCTAAAATCATACATACATGTACAAAGTAACAAAAGCAAATGAGCAATTCAGACTCCACTGAAAACTGGGAGCATGAAACAATGTAATTTTAAACTGTGATTTCATTAATCTTTAAGTTGAAGGAGAATTCATTAAGAAAATAAAGGGAAAATATATTTTTCATCAATAGCGTCCACTAGTGTACACAATGACTGTACATCTATTCTTGTGGCACATGAATCAAAGAAAAATGAAGTGTAATGTTATAAATTTCCATTGATTGTTCTCTCTTTGAAAGAATGTTCTTCTGATAATGAACCCATACATTTTGTATTCTGGAGAGTTATATGGACACTGATTCCAAAGGGATTACTGCCAGGGTCAGGGGCAGCGGTGTCTGGTTCAAATTCAATTCTGCTGGTACTTTGCAATTTTGTCACACACATGCTCTTTTGTTAAATACAGTATATGTTTGACTTTTCAATTAATTTCTGAACAAATAAATCTAAGATCTTTTTTCAAAAACGTTGCAAATGAAATATTGTGTTGAAATGATATGAGACAGGATAAAAAAGCATTGAAATTTGAAGGCTAGAACTTGTAGAAGCCTGAGAAGGGGGCGTTTTTATACGAAGTTACAAAACCTGGTTTATGTAAAATGTTACGTACACCGAACATCTAAAAAGTTAACAAACTTTTCGCAATACAAACCATTAGTTACAAAAAATACACTCATTTTCAGGTTGAATGTGTTCCATTTGATTGTTGTTATTGATCGAGTTTGAATTTCAGCGGTCAGTCTCGTTTTGAATTTATTTGTCGAATTTAAAAAAGCGAAACGAACTTATGGAAATAAAGAAAAACAATGACAACTCGTCACAAATAAGTTCGCACCTTTCAAATAATCGGACTTGATAACACTTGATAAAAATCATGAATTAATTCTAAAATCTCAGATCTATTTGAAATTGAACATACTTAACTTCATTTTTATTGTCTATTTTTACCAAAGATAAATATCACTGTCACATCATAGCCATTAGTGTAATATATATGTGTTACATATATTACTGTTCTTTAGCGTGTTTATAATTGTATTGTGCTAATTCATCCCATAACCATTTGTTGTAAATGTGCATGTGTTTGAGCAAATAAATATGTCCATTATCGTGTTTATAGGCCTATATGCATGTATAATACATAATGATATATAGATAGATATAAACCCTATGGAAAAACGTATCCCAAATAATAATAAGTTATTGTAATAATGTAATTCAAAGATTTGGTTGACGAAAGGTTGTCGATTTGTTACACAAATTATACACGTACAATATAAGAAAACGTCAACGCATCTCAACTCCGTGGTTCCCGTGGCACGGGCGATTTTACTCGAAGCTGGTTTCGCATTTTCTCAAATGCTAAAAAATATCCAAATAAATTCATTTACATGAGGGCATTGCATTTATTTTAAGTCAATATTTCAACTAATAACACTTTTCTCCTTAATACAGACGTCTTTCATTACACGGTGATCATTAAAATACACTCTGTATTTTTCTCGTTCATACATGTATATCAAATGTTTTCAAATAAATATGTATGTTTTTTTTTATATGCATTATAATTCGTTACGCTATTGTTTAAACCCTATATCGCATACCATTTATCACATCCATATGCCTATATTGTACAGCTTGGTGTATAGTACATATATAACAGTCAAAATTTTTATCATATGCAGTATCAACCCTACTAGACGGAGATCACCTCTTGGGCTGGTGGCCCTTGGGTGATATAGGAGTATCGGGTTGATACGACATGTGATACAGATTTGACATGTAATATAATGTATCTTTATAAATGATGCGAATGTGAAAATCCCGTTGATATATTATTCTTATAGCCCTCAGTGATTGCAAATTGTTTATTTGATATGAATAATTCCTGACATAAATTGTTTCAATGATATTTTTTTGTAGTAGACTACCAATATTCTGTGCCCCGTGCAGGTCTGGGTGTTAATAACTAGGCCTGCGGCAGCGCTAAGCTTGTCGTAAAAGGCGACTAAATAGTGCACAGAAACCTAGCCCGGTGCTAGGCGCTCTGCCCACAGAGAAACTGGGATGTGTGCCCCAGGTGGTGGAATGGGGTACCCCTAGCGTGTTACATGCTGGGGTTGCCAGGCTATAATACGGAAAACCTGACCGCAAACCATAGTGGTGCACCGTGTTGGGAAAGATGTCACGTTTCTCGCACGTTAAGGAACCCTGCTGTGGTATTCGATAGGAATAGGAACCTTTGCGCTCCGCTACGGGAGGCTAAATTGCCCGACCTTACCCATCCCTCCCTTTTTCTAGTGGCAATAAAAATTTGTCGACCCTATTATCCTTGTGTCTCATCTTTTTTTTTTTCATTTCATCATCATTTCATGTTCATTTAATCATCCATTTCACGTTCATCGTCTGAATATTGCTGAAATATTGCTGCTCGGACGTTAAACCCCAACATTCATTCAATTCCAATATTCTGTAGTTTTTTTTATTACGATAAGGAAACAACACTTAGATCAAACTTACAATGATGGATTGTCAAATAATTATGAGATCTTTTTATAACATTAAAAAAATTAACTAACATGGCATGAAATTGATGAAAACGACACTTACTAATACATTTTGACACCAATTCATGTATTTAGCAAATAGAACAAGGTGACAAGGCATTTATAAGATTATATTTTGACAATTATTATTTTGATAGACTCGGGCATGGGTAACTTGAAGTTATGAAGCTATGACTCCATTAGACTTAGGTTGTAGTCGTGTCATGTTAACGTACATGTAGCTCACAATTCTGCCATTCTTTCTCTCATACATCGTCTCCCAGGCATAAATGACAAGAACCCCTCTATCATCCACGCATCCCTCACAAAATCCCTTTAAAAAATGAAAGAATCTGACTTAATATATAAACTATACTGAGTACATTTCAATTTCTTTTTATGACTTTAAAAGAAGTATAACATTTTTAAGCAGAAATTGGACCATCCTATATAAATATGTAAACATTTCGAATTCTTATTGTTCTTCAATTTTTGTATTTTTGTGTAAAACTTTTATCCATTTTTATTCCTTATTTTGACAGCACCGGCGGGTACGGGTGTCAAAAGAATAGGCCAGCAGCAGCACTAAGCTGGTCGAAAAAGGCTACTAAATAATGCTCAGAACCCTGGCCGGGGGCTAGGGGCTCTGACCACAGAGCAACTGGGTTGTGTGCCCCAGGTGGTGGAATGGGTATCCCTGGTATGTTAATTGCTCGAGTCGTCTGGCCATAATACGGAAAACCTTAACGCAAACCATAGTAGTGCAACATGTTGGGAAAGATGCAACGTTCCTAGCACTTCAAAGAATCCTTCTGTGGTTTTCCATCGGAGTAGGAACCATTGGACTCCACAACAGGAGGCTAAATCGTCCGACCCTACCCACCTCTCCCTATTTACAGTGGCAATCAAAATTTGTCACCCCATTATCCTTGTGTCCTATCTCTTTTTCATTCATCATTTCATGTTCATCGCCTGGATATAGCTGAAATATTGATGCTCGGACATCAAACCCCAACAATCAATCAATCAATCAATCAATCAATCAATCAATCTTAATTTTAAGTATTTAACATTTATATTTTTATTTAAAGAAATCTGTGTCAATTTTTAAATACTAGAATTTCTATTTAACTTTATGTGTAAAATTTTTGAATTTTTTTTCTCAAAATTTTGACGTATTTACATGTAACCATTTTTGATGACGAAAAATCTGTATATCTCTAATGATTAGAACTCTTATTATACTTTAATATATGTGTTATTTTTATACTTTTCATTAAAAAATTTCGTGACTTTTTATAACATTTCATTTTACATCATAACTCCAGATTTATAATCAGTTCTATATTTATAAAGTTTTGTATGCATGAAGTCTTGCATTTTTGTTAAATATTGACGGCAAAATAGCCAAATAACATTATATAAGATATTTTACCGGACCCGGCAAAATAGCCATGGCCTATTAACTATGTCAACAACCGCTTCATGGTCAGAACCAGAAATCTAGAAAAGAGGTTCAGATCTAGAAATGTAGGTTCCCAGTTATCAAGTGCTAATTTCTGTTAAATTCTTATTGGGCCATCTAATTTGCAATTACTTTCAGAGATCACCAACAGGTCTTCAACATGTGTATATAAGCACACCTTTAAGTAAAATCTGAAAGGCCCAGATATTAATAGTCAATATATTCAATGCTGCTCCCTCTGTGGTAGATCCTGCCTCCTATACATGGAGGTATCTTGAAACATCTTTTTGGTCATCTTGCAAAGTTATAAAGAAATATCGATCAAATAATGATTGATGTTGTGTAAAAAATAATTTTTAATTTTTAAATTATTTTGACAGAAGTTTAGACATAAAACGATACATGGAACCATCAAGAAAAGTTAGTAAAATCAGATGACAAAAAACTTCAGATTTAACCGGCCTAAAATATTTGCTTTTAGAACCATTGGACATTTGAAGGGGGAGCAACACAAAAAAATTCAACCAGACTTTGTTCAGGTTCATCAGAAAGTTACTCAGAAAGTACTCATACATACAGGACAGCCATCAAACAGACAAACAAACAAAAAAGGAAGAAAGAAACACAACCATCATAAAAAATTTTGCATTCAGTCACGGTAAAATTGTTCTTTAATTTGTCCAACAAAGTTATACAACCACTCAGTTTACTAAACTGAAAGGATTTTTGTCTGTAATGTAAGAACTGAAAGGATTTATGTCTGAAATGTAAAACAGTCCACAAAACTTTGCCATGTGTCAAGATTTTATGTTGAAAAGAGAGGAAGACAGATATAATTACCATCTTATTGTGCCCATCATTAAATAAAAGATCGTACTACAAGGCATTATTTAATTCATTCATATCAGCGGTAGCAACAGTAGTCCCAGTACTGTCAAACACCACCCCATCCTTTACAATGCAGCTGATTTTAGCCAGGTCATCAATTGTAGCATTGGACACGAAATTAACTATTTCTCCCTGAGGTGTCATAATAACTTGTTGATTATTCGACTGTGTGCTATTTTCTTCATCACCCGCTTCATCAACATCATCAAAGGTCAATGATTGAACTGGAATCTCTGATAACTGATTAACTGGTTCTAAAACAACCTGATTGTCAGAAATCGGAACACCTTCTGAAGTTGGTATTTGAAGAACTACACTGTGACTAGCTACTCCATCTTTAGAAGCAGATGAATTGACTGTTATTTGAATGCCATTGACAACCTGTACAACAGAGTTACCAACGTTGGCGCCTGAACTTTGTGCTATTGCATTTAGAATGAAAGATATAAGCTGCCCAGAAGTCATATTGCATGTTCCTAGTGCCTCACAGTTAGACAATTTGGCAAAGTCTTCAGCACTTATCTGAGTTTCGCCAGAGTCTAAAGTTTGTACCTGCAGCTGGATTTCAATCATTTGTCTAGTCTTTTCAAGTTCATTTTGTTGCAGTTCAATAATATCTTGAAGCTGAATACCATTCTCATTAAAAGTCTGAATAGTAAATTGTACATTTTCATTTGATCGTGTATTAGAATGCTGCTCTTTTTCAGTAATTAACCCATTTTTGTGATCTTCTATGTGATTTTTGAAGAATTGTTCATTGACTGTCCTGTAGGTACATTCGTTACAGCAGAAAATTCCTGGTGCATTTGGATGTTTGTTTTTCATATGCATTTTGATTGATATTGCCTGTATACATGTATAGGGACAACAACTGCACTTGTACAGTCTCTGGCCAGTATGTCTCATTGTGTGACGTCGAAGAGAGTTGTGGTCTCCAGTGGCAAAGGAACAGACTTCACATCTGAAAAATACAATCATTAAGTTGAAAAAAAAACCAAAATATACATTAAATAATCTGAACAAATCTTGATCTACTGTAAAAGGCAGAAGAGCATACAATTTAAAATATAAAATCTCATCTGCTGGTGTGAAAGTGTAAAAACCCCATGACTGTTGAATGCACATTAGAAATTTTGAATTATCTCCCCTTCCATGTAAAAAATACAATATTCGTGTATAACAAATTGCACTTTGACTTGCCTAAAGATAACTAAGCTACAGTTTACATATATTCTACTCCAAAAACAAGGTTTTATGGTTTAGTGAAAAAAATTTTTTGTAACAGTCGGAGTGCATTTTTTCAAAATTGTGAATTATCTGCCCTTAAAAATATCTACTGTAAGCAACTGAACCATTTTGTCAGTACAATTTTGTGTTGATTTGCATTTACCTTTTTTGTACTTCAAATCTTTATATACACTACTAAAATGTGTATAAGATTATTACATGTATTTTTGAATTCCTGTAAATATTGATGCACTTGCTACAAAAAACAAAAAAAAATATTTCACATAAAAAATCACCTTGTAACTTGAAAAACAGTCTAATTTTCGATTCAGCATCGTGGTATCTTTGCTCACATTACGCTTTAAAAATACACTTTGACTGGCTTTGATCTACCAGCTGTATGCCTGTACTTAATTGAACACTTTTGACTGGCTTTGATCTACCGGAATATGGCTGTATCCAGACACTTTGAAAAGGAGGGATGTCAGCCGAATTTCCTAAAAATAAGGGGGTTCTAGGACATTATTTGCCACAATTTTACATATGACAAATTTTCCAATAAAAAGGGAGGGGTGCTAACCCCTAGCATCCCCCATCTGATTCTGGCACTGATCTACCAGCTAAATACCTACACTTACTTGAACAATAATGGCTGCATTAGATTTACATGTACCAGCTGTATGCCTGTACTTACTTAAATGGTTTTTCTTTGGTATGTGTCCTCTCATGTGAGATCAACATGGCCTTTCTAGATGTAGCATATCCACAATAAGAACACTTAAATGGCTTATTTTTACCATGAACTTCTTCAACATGGACCATCATGCATTTCTGAGTTGCAAATACTCTTTTACAAATATCACACTGCCGTTTATGCTTAGCTGGCTCTGGACCTCTTGTTGTATCTTCGTTGGAATGAATTGCCTCATGGTTTTTCATTTGACTGTATTGTCTGAAACCTTTTCCACACACATGACAAGTGTAAGGACGGTTCTCACTATGAATTTCCTTATGAACCAATAGTTTACTCATAGTGTCAGTTTTAAAATCATGGCAAATATCACATTCAAACAAGTCTGTGTCAATCTTGTGGAGTTTCCACATATGAAATCGCACTGTCCTCCAATTTGAAAATATTTCATTACAAGAAGGACACATAAAGTTATGACTTTTCTCGACATGACATTTGGTATGTATTTCCAGGCTTTCCTTGGTTTTGAACTTTGCATAACATCCCACAACAGAACATTTCTCTTCATATTTTTCCACAATTTCTGCTCTGGGTCTTTTAACTTTCTGGTAAATTGGTGCAGGCAAGTTCTCTTCATCTTCAATCTCACCATCTTCTGTGTAAGTCACTTTTCTTTTGCCCTTAGGCATGTAATACCCATCAGTGAGAGCTTTGGGTCTACGAATTTTTCTACGTGATCTACTTCCAATATAATAATCATCTTTATCTGCCTCCCAATCAGAATCAGAGAATTGTTCAATCTGAGATTTTTCTTCCTGTACATTTTCAGCTGCTACCTCTGATTTTTTCTTTCGTCCAGGTCTCTTTGCTGTATTTTCCACCTGAGTCCCAACACTGATTTTAATATTACTATCAATAGGATCTTCCATCTGAATACCATGATCTTCAACCATGTGGGTTTTGCATTCTTCAATACTGCTGTAGCCAACACTACACTGTCCACACAAAAATAATTCTTTTGTAATTGGAGGTTGATTTTGTGTTGACTCAGAGGAGACCTTGTCGTCTAAAATAAAACTTGATTGACTATCATCATCAACTGTTTGTGTTGCAATACTACCATCAGTGTTTCCTTGCCTGCCAGATGAAACACTTGGGACAGTTTCTATGTTAAAGGATGAATTGCTTAAATTATTTTCTGTACTTCTGGCAGCCTCATGACTGCTACTAAATGCCTCAACACTCATTGATACACTTTCACTTGACTGTAAAGCAGTGATCACTGGTGCCTTTTCACTCGCACTAGCAGAAGACAATTCATCCAAACTTTCCAAGACATTAAAGTTTGTGAGGGAGGCATGTTCTGAAATAACTTCAACCTTGTTATTATCAAGGTCATTCTGGGACAAAGGTTGAATCTGGACACATCCTGTTTCCATGTCAACAGTGAGTGTAGTATCAATAGGAATCTTTCTGTTGTTGATCTGAATGGTCTCAGTTTTCTGCTGAGTTGGTTGCTGTATATGTATATTTTTAACATGGTAGCTGATTCCTTGTGGCGTTGAACTAGTGAAACTACAAAATCGACATTTGTATGTTGTAACAACATCCATGTAGTCACCCAAGTCCAATCCATTGGCATCAAGCTGTGCCCCACTATTATTTTCCATTTTCTACAACCAGAAAATATGGTCATTTGTCATGTGTGTTAATTTCAAATAAAGAAACAAACCACATTAGATAGACTCATTGCAAAATAAGTTCACAACTAATTATAAAATAGGTACTAAAAGTACTAATTTTAATGGAGTACCAGTTTACATTTTCCGAGTTTTTCACAGTGGACAGATAACACTGAAATGTACCTGCAAAATGAATTTGTAACACTTTTTTAAAAATCATGAAAATTGATAACTACATGTACAAATATGTTCACTTAACAGAATCCATAAAAATAAGCAACCATGAAAGTTATATATTATCTATGATTTGGTTGTTTTATGTACTTCTTGGATCAAGTTGGACCATGCTAAATATTTTGCATTATTATATAGTAATAAATATTTTCCTATTCAAATCAATAGAGAACAAAGCATGCAATGTTTTTAAATTTATTGCACTGTTGTCGTCTGCTAAAAAAATGGCTGAACAGGATATTGACAGGTTGTTATAAAAATGGCAATGACCTCTTTATATGGGTCAACATATTTCTGTGTTAGGTGACAGTTATTGTGATTCCATTTTTCTTTCAAATAATACAAACAAAAAATGCATTCCTTTCAATTTTACTACAATTTATCAAACATTCATAAATTCATATTGCACTATATAGTTCATATATATTTCTATTTATTATGCATCATATATGAACTAGTGCAATAAAACACATACAACGTTGTCAAATGCATTATATCCAACAAATTAGTATAATGTTAACTGAAATATTTATTACTATATAATAAAAGGGTTATTGCATGAATACTGGCGAATACTGTCCCTCGCAGGATATTATATTGCACTTGCAAGCTCGTGCAATATAATATTCTGCTCGGGACAATATTCACCAGTATTCATGCAATAATCCTATAATATCATATCATATCATTGGATGATGTAAATTGAACTAGTTGATTGGTTGTTGTGTGATTATGATTTATTGCCTATAAAATCTGATTGGTTGAAAGTGATGTTGCGATGTTTCTTAAATTGTTCTCGCAATATAACCGGTCTTAGGCAGATGATAGCTAAAATATTTGCCTTGGAAGATGCTGAATGTGAAGCTGCCAAATATTCCAGAAGAATCATAAAGGTTTAATAACCTGTGAAATTTTAATATTGCAATATATCAATCTGCCACAGTAACGTTATTTCCTGACTATCACAAACTTGCCAAGGCTTGATTGTAAAGATGTTTTAACTGAATAACTTAATTTGATACAAAGTATTACTTATGCTCATTATCTAATTTATAATAAAATATTTAGATTATACAGGGAATTTGCTCTTTGCTTCTAGAATTTCTTAAAAAATTAAGAAAGGAATACCTATCTGACATTCTTTTATATTTTGAAGAAGAAAAAAAAATCGGGGTCATCAATATTTTCATGTCATTTAAAAAAAAAACTGAAATTCCCATACATTTTTTCAGAACAGTCTACCCACTGAAAAATCTCTTTTGAAATAAATCAAAATGTATCTTGTTTTAACTTGAATAGTTTTATGTCAAAACTTCTACATACATTTTTTTTCTCTATATAAATTTGCAGAATGACCAAAAACAAAGATGCTCAATGTAATTGTTATGACTTATCTTACTTAAATTGATTTGTTTGTTTGTTTGTTGGGGTTTAACGTCTGAGCAGCAATATTTCAGCTATATTCAGACAATGAACATGAAATTGATGATAAAATGACATGAAATGATGATGAAATGAAAAAGGGACGGGACACAAGGACAATGGGGTTGACAAATTTTGATTGCCACTGGAAATAGGGAGAGGTGGGTAGGGTCGGGCAATTTAGCCTCCTGTGGCAGAGCCCTATGGTTCCTACTCCAGGAGAATACCACAATAGGGTTTTTTTTAACGTGCGAGGAATGTGGCATTTTTCCCAACACGGTGCACCACTATGGTTTGTAGTCAGGTTTTCCATATTATAGCCTGACAACCCCAGCATGCAACACACCAGGGGTACCCCATTCCACCACCTGGGGCACACAACCCAGTTGCTCTGTGGGCAGAGTGCCCTAGCCCCCGGCCAAGTTTCCGAGGACTATTTAGTCGCCTTTTACAACAAGCTTAGTGCTGCTGCAGGCCTATTCTTTTGACGCCCGGACCTGCACGGGTCTACTTTAATTGAATGCATCATCATTGAATGCATCATTATATTTTGTTAATAATATTGTCTAATATGCTCCACAAAGGAGTTAACTGATAGAGAAGTAAAAAAAAATGTACTACGAAAATTAGGGATCTGATATTATGGATTCTCAAAAAAAATTCTAGCGATGGTGGAAAAGGGGTTTCCCACACATGAATTTACTACAACTCCTGAACTAGCACCATGAAAACAAAATTAAATATGTGAAAAGTGGGATTTGACTGGACCAAGAATTTAGCCTCATTAACTACTTGAGAAGTAAGTTACATTTCTTTGGGAGGGTTTAAGGTTTAACCTCATGTTATTTTTCGATTGAACTACTTCAAGTCAGTTCAAAATATAACAAACAGCTTTGGACCAAGTTGGATTGTGGTGTAATCATTTTTGAAAATTTGGAATGCAGTTATATTTATTCACCAGACATATTTTTCTTTCAATAAGTGTCAATTATTATTATTTTTCAATAATTTGGGAATGAAGAATATTGGAAGAGATTGCATAAGATATAAATATAGTGCTTATTTAGGTGATTATAATGAATAAAAAAAACATATTTCAAATTCTCATTAGCTTTGATGTGTCATAAGATTTTAAATTAGAGAAATGTAAGTAAATATGTGTCTTTGTACAACATGTTTTATGCGTTTCATTTTCTTTTATTTTAGTCACCAATCTCATTAGTGATATAATATTCACTAATTTGCATACCATTAAGTGTCAAATAAACAAATAACAATTTTGTGATAACAACCCAATTTTCAAAACTTTATAGTGAGCAACACAAAATGGTGTGAGCTCTACTGTTATTGCATGTACTATCTTAATTGTCCTTTAGGTTCCCCAATATACTAAAAAAAAAAAAAAAATGAGACGTCCTGGAAGTAACAAAAAGTGACTGTTCTTACTGAGAAAATTCACCTATTCCTAAAGTAAAAAAAAATAAAATATATAGGTTAAGATCACGTTTTAGTAAAAATAACTTCATCTTTACTGATAGTTTTCGAGTCTTTTCTGTTTTTATTTGACTTATTAAAAGAAGTGAATTTGATGTGTTTTTAAAAAGTTCAGGAAAAAGGTGGATGTATGGTACATATGTGTAGCTCCAGTGTTCCACTGTTGCTGTTGTCAAGAACCTAATCAGCCTCGGAAAAAAATATTACTTTGACTGTACCATCCAAATTGAAGCATAGCTTTTCCAAGATAGGAAAGGCAACAGTTTTCTTTTTTTTTTAATTTACACTGTCAGTTGCATCTGAATTTTGTTTATGACACATGATATGCGTAAAATATTTCCACCTTTTGTGGAGAACTGTAATATTTCCAGTATCTGTACAAATTAATCTGACCCACTGAAAAAAACTGAAAAGGATGATGCTATAAAAGAAGCCTGTTTACTCATTGATCAAAAAAAAAAAAAAAAAAAAAATTTTCCTTATTATTTAACAAGGCAGATTTCGCTTGCTGCTGAATTATAAATAAAAATATTACACTTGTGAAACAAAAATTCTCATCCGACCCTCACCCCTTTATCTGATACTATTCTTACGAGTCTCGCACAGAGGGTACAAATATGGTAAAGCTCACCGTGACTCACTGATATAGGGAATGCCTTCTTCATATTAACTTTGTAATTTTACATCAATTTTTTGTTCTGTAACATGTTTCCTTTTGATAAAATATTCATATTTTGTATGTAAATTTACAAGTCTTTTATTTGGAAAATAATTTGCAGTAATATTTATATTTAAACCTCTATTTTCATATAAAATTGCAATTAAAATTTTATGGTGATTTAGCCTTAATACAGAATATTATTTAACAAGTCAATAGATAAAAATAGTTTTATTTGTAGTTTAGGGAATAAAAAGAATTTTTCACTTATCTTAAAAATGTAAGTTATGATGATTTAATGTTGATGTCCCAAGCCACTTAATGGAATCACAGGTACAATGTATGAAAATGCTTACTTGGAAAACTATATGCCTATGTATACAGTTTAATTTGCTTTTAAAATTGGGTTTTAGCTAAATTAATGAATTTGCAATTTCTAAGAGAATCAGAAACGAAATATCATCAGCGCGACTGAACTTATTAATTTGTTCAAGTTCAAAACAGTATAATGTGGAATTGACAAGGGTTTTTATAGTTGACGCCTTGGAACTCAAAAAGGTAAATGGAACCAAAAGTTATTAATCCGGGTCAAATTATATGCTACACCGCAAATTCGTATTCTCTACACGCTATTCGTTGTTTTTCGCGTATACTGAATATACAACTATACTGTGTACGATAATCTAAATTTCTACTTAGGATATGCATACCTCGCTTTGTTTAGACTATCTATTAAACAAAAGAGTCTATGTTTAATCGCTTCACTTTTTGATAAACATTCTTCATGGCTACAGTCTGTGTGGATGACGTCAGAGGATACTGGATTTGATTGGCTGTTTTATCTGTTCAACAGAAAATATTCTCCCTGTGGAGGACCACATATTTCGTGTCGTTTAAACGGGTTCAAATAAAAAAGAAATACTTGCTTTGTGAACAAAACGGTTAAAATATACAAACAAAACTTATTGTAGAGTCTAGTTTTCTTTTCAGGCCGACATTTATACATGTACACAAAAGTGTTGCCTAGGCGGATCAAAACTTCATGCTCGAGAAGTTTCGCTGATTATCAAGAAAAAAAACCCTCCTTAGAAAGTGGTCATCCTTCGAGGAATTATTTTATATCCGCCACTTGTACCCCCTTAATATATTTTGAAAAATATACCATCCAAAAGTTGCAACCTGTCACAAAAGTAAACATTTTAAAGCGCACAAAACATCACATAATGGTCTGAACCCCACATCTCTAAAAAGTACAACAGGAAAAATGGTTCATAGAAACATCATACAAATACAAAGACAAATACAAATACAGACAAATACTTTATTAGCTCAAACTCGCCATTACAAGATGGTTATGCCAATTAAAATAATAATTGCAAAAAAAATTAAAGTATTCCTAGATCGGTTAGCTCCGAAAAGTCCCTTTTTGAAAAGTGTCATCGTCCTGAACATGACCGTGGATTTTATTACTTTTGTTGTCGGGGCCCATCAGAGCTTAAGTACACTTTTAGGTGTGCTTCTGGGTTAAGACCCTTTGGTGATTTCTGAATTTATTATATATTTTTTGTCTAGGTTATATCAAGGAGTTAAACATTTAACTCCTTGGTTATATACACGCTGTGTATTTCAGCGTTGAGTTTCACCATATCCTTTACTGTTGTTCTTTTATATTTAAAATACTTGAAGTTATATAAGGTCCTAGCTAACTGGTCGAATATTATAACGAATAATCACGGTAATTAATACCAAAAACAAACAAAAAAGCAAAACAAAACAAAGACAAAATACATAAAATTGCCAACGGTATGTCAAAGAAAAACCACAGGTCTGTAATAAAACTCAATCGAACAAATCATTTAAGATTTTTTTTAAAGAATATTCCACATTTCGGGGAACAATTATTTTATTTGTCCATGGCTGAGTAAAAATTGCTAAAATTTGGACTGATTCTATTGTTTTTCAAAATAATCCCCCAGAATAAAAAAAAATGGTCGATGCTTAAATTATGATTTATGTTCCCGCCAAATTTTCATACAACAATTTGGCGCGAAACTTTTCCTATCGGCCAGAAGAAAACACCAGAGAGGTTAGAATGCAACAGACGCTTTGAACAGACGAAACGTAAATAATTTGTCAACAATATTTGCTAGAATTGGTAAGATAGGCAAACAGGTAACGAATTGGAATTATTACAGATACGTTTAAGACTATAAAAAATGTGTTTGGGTGTTTGGAAACCAAGAAAACCTTTCAAGGAACCCCACTAAAAGCTAGACAATTCGCCACAGTATTGGTTCGTCCCTTTACGCAGGGCTTGCTCCCACTATCAAACGTACAGCCCGACTTCATAGTTTGGAGCTAACCCCTTTCAGACTGCATATTTAGTGGAAGTCAGTCCCTGTGTTTATTAGATTTAAATTTGTTTTGCATGTGCGACAGGAAAGGAAAATGTGTGTCTAGTTTAATAAAGATGTTTTGCGTATGTGTGGTTTTATTTGTGTTATTTCTTAAATTAATATTTCAATATACATGAATTAACACTGTTATTTTGCTAAGTATGACCCATGGACACTTGACTCTGAAAAATTGAAATAGAATCTGGGTCCCATACCATGAAAAATAGTTCCATAGTGCACCTCCACCCAATTCTGTCACTAAAATAAAAATTAAAAAAAATTCTGAGAAGAGTTTATTTTAAGGGGTTCTATGAGAAAAAAATGGGCTTAGCCTTTATTGTGGATTCACTTGAGAAAAAAAAATTGAAAATTTTGTTATATGCATTTCTGTTTGGCACCCCCATTTCCATTTGTTACTCCTTAGCTAAGTTACATGTATGGAACTTGCCATAAGCTGCAGGTGTAAGGATTGATTTTTTTTTATATGACAAGTGCTTATGGAATGACCCCAGATAGGGCTCATGTCCCCATGAATTTTTGTTAACAATATAAGGAGAATGGATATGGTGAATATGTCAGTCAACAACTCCACCAGGATGAAAAATGTCAGCTCAAGCCCACCTATGGGTCTTCATTGAACAAGAGTGAAACCCTCACACCACTGGGTAGGTTGCAACTGGCCCCAAAACAACAACATACTTATGCACAGCGGGGTTGAAATTTCCTAAAGCCTGATCCCCAAGACTAAAAAAATTGAACCTCAGACTTGCTGTTTTTCAATGAAATAAGTCCATCGGGGATGGCAAATCTAAATTGTTTCTGAATCTATTCCCTGACCTATAAATACTTATAACTTTATTTTTAGAATGGGTATTCACTAGATCGATCTATTGATAAGTCATTCTCAAGTCTAAATCAAACCTGACACATTTTTTGACATGCTGGAATGATAAAGATCAACTTTTGTAGATAAACTTTTGAGGAAAATATTGTTGCTCAATTACAATTTCACGGTTAAAAAAACACAGAAACGGAAAGCTGATGACAAGGCATCAGACCGGAAGATGAAATCAATTGACACTGTGTCTTATCCCTGCAAACATAGAAATATACATAAGAATATCAGATAACAAAATTGCATTTATATATCTTACGATTTGGACTTGACAAAACATTGTTCGGGCTTAGTGTACAAAAGATGAAAAAGTCTAGGGCTTGGGTCTTCCCAAAAAAAATTTCAACCCCTGGGCACAGCGAAATAGTTGCCTCTAAATGCTCTAGCAACATAAGCAAACTGAAAGTGAAGACGAAACAAAATTAGGCATACAGTGACTAGATATTCCTGACTTGGGACAGGTGCAAAAAAAAATAAGGTGGGGATACATTGAAAATTATATAAAAAAAAAAAATTATAAAAAAAAAAAAGAAAGAACTGTATTGTCAACATATCACAGCTCAATATAGAGTAAATATATAAAACAGCAACTATGGAAATTAACACAATTCGTGAAAATGCCTCAAAAACTCTATTAGTTGATATCAGTGGGTCAAAGGTGAAGGTCATTGTTATTGCCTCCATTTATTTGAAAAATATGTGTCTGTTGCATAAATTAATTTGTCTCATGAATTGGAATGCATTGTGCACGGTTAATGCCTATAATTTTGATGCTTAACAAGTCTTACTGGTAAAAGTCATGGATTGAAACCCATTGTTGATTACACTGCCTTATCTTCCTACTTGTTCATTTTTTTGTAGGAATGCAACATAGCTTATCAACCATGGGTTTTTGATGATGGGCAACTGTTAGTAAAAGTAGAATTTTGATGGATAGAGACCAAAGACAATACTCTTATGAGTATGTTACCTTTTCTTTTAAAAAATAACAAAACTATAAGGGTTGAAATAACATTGAGCTGAGCATTTCTACACGGATATATCAGGGGTTTAAATTAGCTCTCAAGAGTAATAGCTGAAGGACTTTTTCAAATTACAAATGAAAGGTCCTCAATGAAGTGTAGGAGAAGTCCAGGACTTCAGTAAAAAAGATTTAAAGGTCCTGGTTCAGAAATGGAGGGTCCCAACATTGGACCACTACATATTTGAACCCTAGTATATTTATATATAGCAAACAGGGATTGAACTCACACAAACCATTCTACACTGTTTTTCATGGATCCTTAGAATTCAAAGTGACAAAACAATCTTCAACTAATGTTCTTGATGATTAACTGTATTTCTGTTTAATTTTAAAGGAATGATGAAAGTTTACTAGAACTGAATTTTAAGAGATAGGTATGTTTTCTTTGAGCTGTTTTTATTTTTATAGAATTAGCCCTAAAATTAGCCCTTATTTTTTGCCAAAAGGTGCTGAGCAACCTGACTGGAATATAATGACTTATTGCTCTTGGGTTTTTGAAACTTTACTAAAATTGCCTTGTAAACTTTAGAGCACTTGATGCATAATGTATTTTGGCAGCCTCTAAAACCATGGGATTTAAATAGAACACTTACAAAGGAAGGTAACTCTTAAAAGCTTTTGTATGTGTAAGACTTGTTCAAACTTTTCTTTATAATCATTGAATACCAAGTAAAGATTTTCTTACAGGGATATATTATGTATATATGTTTTAAGTGGAGAAAATTTTACATTCAATATATGTTTTAAATCCTATTGGAAGGTATTTTTATCTCCACTGAACATGTGGGTGGTATATTTGAATCACATTGCCCATCTTTCATAGTTAAGTCTCTTTTATCTCAGCTTAAATTAAATGGATTGATTTCAAATTTGGTTTGTGGCTTCATATAGATGGACCATATGTTGTAAGCTATTTTGGGTGCTGTCTGATACCAACATCCTGTTTCATGGGACTTAAACATTTTTCACTGTATGAAACAATAGCGCAAATTTTTGTCACAAAAATCTTGGCTACCAATGAATAGATCGATTTTAAATTTCATATACTAGATTGGGCAATTTATTTTGTTAATAATTTTTGTTGCTGCATGACGTTAACTTAATGTACAATTGGGTGTTTGTATGTGCTTCATGTTGGAGTGGATCTGCTCATTGTAAGTGATTTTCCACCCTTTGTTTTTGGTCTGAAATTCAGCCCATTCTCAAAGGGGAAATAAGCTGGAAAATTCCCAAATTTTTGTAGTGAAATTCCAAACTGTGACCTAAAAAGTTGTCTCAAGATTTGTAAATGATTAGAATTGAGATTTGTAAGATGTACAAAATCCTCTCACCACACTATTGTATCAAATTTGTCACCCAAAGGTCAGCTCATGGATACAAAGGAAACTGTAATGGTCCTAAGTCCTCATCAAGGATTTAAATAAAAATTATTTTAAAAGTACTCTGTAAAAATCCTTGCCTTCACACTTGATCTTTTTTCCAAATGCCAGGCCTTTTCCCCAATACAGCAGGAAAATCACTGATAGTATTTCGTATGATAATTTACTCGCATGCTATTGTTTCATTTTACAGAGGTGCTAGGAGGATTTACAGAAATGTATTTATAACTGAGAGTTACAGTTAAACAAACCAAGTAAGTTTTTTATGACTGAGCTTATGAAAATTATTCTATTATTGTAATTTAAGGAATTATCATGTGCATTAATAATAGTGATTTTGTCATTTTAGTCAAAAATGTGATTTGATTTTTTCAGCTTTGAGAAAAATCCCATATTAGTTGACTAAAACTTCATGAATGTGTATTTTGATAAGGCCCAATAGAAAGTATGTGATTTGACCGGCCCTAGATTTTTTTGGCTAATACAACTGATGTCTGTATTTTCTTACCATGCTAATTGTTTCAATATTATTCAATCTATTAGAGTTATTGCCCTTGAAAGGCGAAAAACAACGGTTTTTGCAGTTTTCCACCATTATCTTGAAAACTTTAATCAGACATGATTTTCTTCCGCTTTAAAGCAGAAATCTGCTCTTTAAAATCCAGAATTTACTGTTACGGATCTTTTTTTTTTACCGTATGTGTACTTCCGATTTTGACAATGTCCGCTTTTTTGGTTGGTTCCGTAAAACTATGTCTGTATAATAGATCAGAAAAAACGTTCAATAGATGAAATGATCTTATTGATAAGGCCTACAACAGACTCCATTAGTTTGAAGTTGTTGGACAACTCAGTGATAGAGTCATTGCCCTTAAAAAGTGAAAAATGATGGTTTTTGCAGTTTTCAGCCAATATTTTGAAAACTATAATAGTTAGAAAAAAGATTTCAATTGATGAAATGATCTTTATGATAAGGCATACAAAAAGTCTCAAGTCAAAATGGTTTGACAAATCCCTGTTGGGAGTTACAGCCCTTGAAAGGTGAAAAATGACCATTTTGGCAGTTTTCAGCCAATGTTATGAGAACTATAATGGATAGGAAAAAACATTCAGTTGTTGATATGGTATTATTGATAAGGTCTACAATAGTCTCAAATCGTTTGAAATTGTGGGACAACTCTGTTAGAGTTATTACCTGTGAAAGGTGAAAAATAGCTTCTTGGTTTTTTTTAAGTTTTCATCCAATATCCGAAAAACTATGATAGAAAAAAAAAACATTCAGTTGTTGAAATGATCCATATGATAAGGCCTACAAAAGTCTGCAGGGTTCAAAGTTGTTGGACATCTCCTTACTAGAGTTATTTCTCTTGAAAGGTGAACAATGATGTTTGTAGCAGTTTTCAGCCAATATCTTGAAAACTATAATAGATTGAAAGAAACTTCAATTGATGAAATGACCCTTATGATGTCCTACCAAAGTCTTCATTGAGTCAAAATTGTTGAACAACTTCTTGTTAGAGTATTGCCCTTAAAAGGCTAAAATTTAAAACCAAGTGAGTGACTTATAAAGAGAGTTATAAGGAAACAGCTAGAAGTATTCCTCATTGTACCTTTGATATTTTTATACTTTTAAATAGTGAACAGAATTCATACACAATAGATAAGTCATGTGTTAGAAAATTAAAAATAGCAGTATTAATGAGTATTTTTACTTGATTTAGTTGGATTTGCTTGTGTATTGTTGTCAATATAAATTGAAAATTTTCCCTGTCAAGTGTAAATATCAATTTAAGTGGAAACCAAGCAGTACCTAAAACAAATAAAACATTTAATATGATAGTGTAATGTTTTGTTATTGAAATTTTTTTTGATAAAACTTTATTGTTTTAATATCCTAGGAATTATTAACATTTTTAGAAAATATAGATGAATATGTAAGTAAATATTTTCCAGGAGGATATTTAGCCATTACATAATATCCTGGATAAAAAACTGTGTGTAAAAAATCCCATGAAATAATATTCTGGATGATAATTGATATCTAAAAACTTCCTGGAAAACTTGTCGCATCAAAAACTATCCAAATCATGAACACTCACATTAACCAAGGCCCACATTTTTTAGCTCACCATGCCATAGGCCATGTTAGCTATTATCATCACATGGTGTCCTTCATTGTCATTAAACAATTTTTCAAACATCTTCTCAATTGAAACTACTCAGTGGATTTGGACGAAACTTAGAATGATTGTTCCTTAAGGTATCCTACACAAAATTTAAGCTTTAATTTTTGATAGGTCAATAAACATGGTTGCCATTACTAAATATAGAACATAGGGGTCATGTAAACGTTTTTTGCATATATCTCCAAAATTGATAGATTTAACAAAATTCAGACGAAATAAAAGTGTTCAGCATCTATCTGTGGTCAAATTTTGGTGAAAATCTGTTGACCCATGTTGGAGTTATTGCCTATTCTTTTAGATGTTTTTTGCTGTTTTTGATGTTATTATTTTCAAAAATCTTCTCAGAATTCAATGAAAGTTGGTATAATTGTTCCTTAGGGTATCCTGCACAAAATGATCGTTGGAATTTTCCACGAATTTACAAAAAAACTGAATATAGCTTATCAAACCAGGCGAGTGATTCAGGCTCTCTAGAGTCTCAAGTTTAATAGTGCCTCTGAAGGAAGCCATTCCAGACATCATGATAATATTGAGTTTAAGGAAACAATTAAACAGCCATTGAAAACATTTCACTATAATTAAATACTCCCGATTAAATTTGATATATTTTTTTCCCTGTGGAAAGTGTTTCACACAGGATACTATTGGATGTTACACCTACACTTTTCAGGTGTGTTGCTTATCTGCTTCCTGTTAATTGCATGACTTAGCAATTATTTAGGTGATGCATAATGAAACAAATTTCTCTACTTTTATTCGAGGGAAAGCTTAGACATATTGTATATTGCTTTTCCATGATAACCTGTACTATGCATCCCCTTTTCAGGTTTGTCACTTTTCTACTTCCTGTTTACCATAGATGGTTGAGTAGGGGTATTCTTTGCATGACATAGCATGGAATATCTTATATTACCTTCAGTTTGTTGATAAAGTGACTTGAGGTTGAGCTATTGCCGTCAATTGACATTCGTCGTCGTCATTAACAATTTTTCAGAACTCTTCTCTTCTGACACTACTTGACCAATTGGAACAAAGCTTGGTATGAATGTTCCTTTGGGTATCCTGCATAGAACTGATGTAGGAATTTTTGATTTGTCGTAAAACATGGCTGCTGTTACTAACAATAGAACATAGGTGTCAGACAGTAGTTTTTCACATATATCTCCAAACCGTTAGGTTTAGCCAATTCTTTCAATAGCTGAAATGATCCATATTATTTGGACTACAAAAGTCTTCAGGGATAAAAATTGTCAGATGAGTCCTCGTAAGAGTTATTGTCCTTGAAAGGAGAAAATGACATTTTTTTTTTACAGTTTTCAGTCAATATCTTGAAAACTATGGTAGATTAAAAGAAACTTTCAATTGTTGAAAAGATCTTATGACAAGTTCTACCAAAGACTTCTTGAGTCAAAATTGTTGGACAACTTCTTGTTAAAGTTATTGCCTTTAAAAGGCAAATTTCAACCAGGTGAGCAATTGATGCTCCTGGGAGCCTCTTGTTATGACATTACATGTACCTAAACATAGCATTTTATTTTACAGGATGTATGGAAGACGAGTAGTGGATGAGTATGGATGTCCTCTACCACCTCATCTTCTGGTTCAGCAGAACAGATTCAGAATTCTTAATTCACAGTCACAAATCAGCCATTCTGTTGACTTCAGCCCACATTATGGAAATCAAGGTCATGGGGTCAATCCAAATATGATCAGATGTCGAAGGTTAATGTGTCAGAGTCAAGAATTTTATTTTACTTATTCATCGCCCAGATATTCAACCATATCTAATCACCCAAGTGCTTTCAGAACCATAGCTCAAAGAAGAATGGCAAATCAAAGGTCAGGAGCTTCTTTGGTCGGAAACCAGTATGAAGTTACCATGGGAAGCCATAAACAAGAAAATTATCTTCCCAATGGAGATTATGTCAGAAATTCTACATTCCAATACAATGATGGAGGTAGGATTTATACAGGTGATAGTATCTACGTAAATCCTAGCATGCGACATAGGCTACCAATTCATGAATTTGAGCGCTTGACAAGTAGGTCAATTGATAATGAATCATGTGACTTCCAGAATCGAAGTGGGAGATATAATGAAGATGTACATTTGCCAACAGAAAATGAAACAAATGGGAAAAATCTACAAGACAACCAGAAGGTGAAAGGATTACCAATTTCTGACTTTGAACAATTGTCAAAGCAGTGTATGAATGATGCTGCTGGTTGTCCTCCTATTATTACTGACCAAAATAATAACCTCTACAAGCGTGTGATTACTGATCGCATGGAAACAGCTGCTGTAGAAAAAATGATCGAAGACGGTCCATACAGCAAACTTTTGCAGGATATTGCAAACAAGACAGAAACAAAAATACATGCAGACATGCTGAACAACAATGCAGGTGTTGGGAGGTTACAGAACTTTCAACAGTTACATGCAATAGGAGGCCAAAGTTCAACTCGTATGACTGATATCCAAAGAACAAATGCTTTAGGAAAAAGGTTATGTACAATCAACCATGAGCATTTTCCACGACATGGTTTTATTCAGGACCATACCTATAGCCATCAGCAGATTGATGGTGGAAGTCGTACAAATAGTCCAGTGTTCTATACAAACTGTCAAGGTTCTAATGGGACTTCACAGAAGTACAGTCTAGGCAAAAAACAACCAAACTCTCACATGCTTGCTTCAAAGGGAAAAGAAAATGGAGCTGTTAAAAATTCCAAAAAGATGGAGAAGAAAATACAAGATGTAAGAAAAGAAGTGAAATCAAAATTGGTCCAGAGTTCTAGTTTACTTCAAACTGCACTGAGAAATATCATAGATGAAAAAGTTGAAGAAAACCATGGAACAACTGATGTAAAAAATGAGGAATTGATAGTCAGTAAAGCTAAAAGCTGTAGACTTCCTATACTGAAAGAAAGTAATGTTTCTAATGTTTCCATCAATAAAAAATTGGATAGAGATGGGAAATGTGTTGCTGCAAGTCTTGAAATGGCAAAAAAGGTTGATGTTGGTAAAGGAAAAGAACAAGAACAAGAGAGTATCATAGTCAATCCAAGTAAAACACCAGCCAAAGTGTGCTCTCCTCGACAGGAGAATGTCATTGTCAATCCAAGTGAAACACCAGCCAAATTGTGCTCTCCTCAACAGGAGAATGTCATTGTCAATCCAAGTGAAACACCAGCCAAAGTGTGCTCTCCTCAACAAGAGAATGTCATTGTCAATCCAAGTGAAACACCAGCCAAAGTGTGCTCTCCTCAACAAGAGAATGTCATTGTCAATCCAAGTAAAACTACAACCAGTTTGTGTTCTCCTCAGGCTACAGTAAAAGATAGCAGAAAAGAAAACAATTTTGACAATGGAAATACTTCATGTAATGCTTCTAGTCTATCCACAGGAACAGAGACAATGCAAGTTGATAACAGTCTAACCTGTAAACCACAACTATCAGACATCCTTGGTGGCATTGAATGCACAGGTTTGTTAGAGAAGGAAAGTTGTTGCATAAATAGTGAATGCAATAGTACAATTTCCAGTAGCACAATGTTACTAGATGTTGTGAGCACTGCAAGCGCAAGTGGAATTAGCAGCACTGCTATAGTATGTAGATCTAGTAATGTAAGCAGAAAAAAGGGAACCGTGAGGTCGACCTCCTTTGATAATGAGAGCACTGATAGTACTAACGTATGTTCAGATAAAGCATGTTTAAGAAGCTCTGCTGGATTTACTGATAGCACAAACACTGTTAATAGCACAAATCTTGAAAGCACAACTAATGTCAATGCACATTCCGAAAGGTCATACACTGTCAGCACTAAACAATTTTACTCGAGCACTGCTAGCACAACTGAAAGATCTTGTTCTAAAGATCTCTCTTGTAACACAAGCAGTAGATCTTGTAGCCTGAAAGACAGAAGTGAAAAAAAGGATGATAAGAGTGATGTCCAACGGAAAAATACTCAGGCAAGGAGATCAACCCCAGATAGAAACAAGAAGGCAAAATCTGACAAACTTATCAAGGTTAAATGTCATGACTCTAAAGTGGATCAGAGCACAAAGAAAGGTGATAAAGTGAATAACAATCAGCAACTTTTACGGGATCGAAAAACTGTTGACTGCAATTCTTCATTGAACCCAGAACACAACATTAATCCAGAATATCTACCACGGACTAATAAAACTGCTGCACAAATTAGCGAAGTAAAAATGGGAAAGTCAAAGAAACATCTATGTGTGCTGGATAAAAACAAGAAAAAATCTAACCATGAATTTCTTAATACTCTTTCTCAAGTGGTCAATTTAGTGTTCAGTTCAAAAGAAAGTCAAAATCTTGGGAAAAAAGCTTCAGAGCCCATGGATAAATCTAGTGCTCATAATGAAATCAATACACAAAATCAACAAATTTCTTGTGACAAGGATATAGGTGGTCATAAAAAGAATAAAGTAATGTCTAATATGAGCCAAATTGACGAGAAAGACAAAAGCACAAACATCGACTATACCAAGTCTAATGTTTTGGAGGCTTGTGATCGAAATATATTTAGATGCGTTTTTGATTCTGCAGTTGAGAAAAACAAGCATAAAATAAATTGTGCAAATAACTCTGGGCCAAATGATAAAAGTCTTAGAAAAATCCCAATGGTACAAGAGTTTCAGAATGTAGAAAATGATAACTTAGTTTTTGGAAGCAAGGAGCAAAGTGACATTGGTTTAGATCATACTATGGATATTGATGGGAGTAACATGGGAATTGGTACAGTGATTTGTATGACAAATGTTGGAAACAATTTATGGCCAAATCACTGCAGTGATGAAGTCAATATTCCATCACTGAAAAATTCCTTGCTTAAAGATAGTAACAACCAGGAAGTCATTGATGTTGATAGTCTTTCAGTGAGCAAGGGAGGTAATCCTCTACAGGATCAAGGAAGTGACAAAGATTTGGTTGATTCAGACACTTGTTCAATGACTAATATCAATGCTACTTTGCCATATCAGAGAAGTGAAGATGATATAGATTATTCTGATACTCAGTCCACAAATAAAATTAAACAAGCATTTCAAAATCAGAGTTTTCAAAAAGAACATACTGATGATAGTTCAACAAACAGAGAAAATCCCTTGGCAAGTCAAAGAAATGAAGATGTTATTGTCATTGACGATGACGAAGCATTAAACTATTCTTTTGTTGAAGATTTGGAAAATACTTTAAAGGAATGTCTTAAGATTGAACCTGGGGGTTTCTATGAAGAGCTGATAGATGGTATTGGTAAGAGTAGTTGCAGTACACCAGATCCAAAGACTACTGTTTCCAAAGCATCCCCAACAAACCCTGACCAAAGTTTTAGTTTCCTGGAACGGGGTTACTGTCCTATAGCCCTTCCTTTGGGCTGCCATGTCTATGATGAAACAGACTTAGACACAGATGAAAACAACAATAGCCCCAATAAAAGTTCGTGTTCCAAGGCAGATACTGATAAAGCTCTAAGAAACAAACATATGGAAAAGTTATGTGATGAGAAGTACAACAAGGATAAGTCAGAAATTCTCAGACCTTGGATCATTACATGTCTTGATGAAATTCCTAAACCTACAGTTCGTGAAGAGTTTTTGAGAAAATTTGACAAGGGAAGGGGATTTTACAGAAATGACTGTGTAATTGGTGACAAAATGTATGATCCTCTCGAAGGATGTCATGCTCCTTTGAATATTCCTTTGAATGAGATAGATGATTATGGGGTTGTTACAGACAAAAAGGTAGAGGTGTTGTGCTCATTGCTCGTGACAGAAAATTGCCCAAATATTGGTACTGGAAATCCTGTAAGCTCTGATGTGACAACACAGTCTTCAGAAATAGCCAAAAGTAGATTGGAAGAGCAGCTTGAAGAGACGTTTGAATATGGTGAAAGTAGTTATATGAACTGTTCAGTAGACGACCTCTCTGGGTCAGAATCAGTAGACAACAAACTCCCTTCTGACTCATTAGTGTCAGAGAAAAATGTTCTTTTGGTTACAAAGGAACTTCAAAAGGAAACAAGTTCTAATCAGACTGGTTTACAAGCCGAGAGAAGTGGCTCAGTCTCATCTTGCTCCACTGAATTATATGAATATGAAAAGGGAGATAACTCGTCAGAAACGGTGTCAAAAATTACAACTGACAATACAGTTTCTCCTGATTCTGATATTCCTGGAGGTGCACATGAGGACCAAACTCTAAAGAACACATCTGATATCATAGACAAAAATATTGCCTTGGGAAACCATGAAAGCAGTGGCTCTGAAAAATCTCAAGAAGCGAGTAGGCACAGATTTTGTGGTAGGAGAAGAAAGTATAAATCCAGGAAAGCTGACACTAACGACATCAAAAGTAATAGATGTGAAAGAAGCAGTACTAGGAAATATTCATTGAGATGTACAACAGAAAATACCTTAATGCAAGAAGCCATGAACTTCTTATGTAACGTGAAAGTTACCAACTCAAACCAGCCATACTGCTTTTCTGATGAACCTGTTCTTACTAGACGGAAATCAGCAGAAAATAGAAGTATTAGACAAGTTGAGACTAGGAACAGAACTCAGAAGTTGGGTAAATGTGGCGGTAATGTTAATACAGACAAAAATAAGGAAAATGACAAAAGAAATCTTAAAACTAGAAAGAAACCTGGCCGGAAACCCAAAAATGTTGACAGCAGAAACTTGACTGATAAAAAAGACTGTGCAGATCCTGAAAATAGAAAAAGATGTGGCCGCCCTGTAAAAAATCGTCAGCAAGTGAAGTTGAGGCAAAATCAAATGGATTTCAGTGAAAGACCATTGAAAAGAGAAGATGAAAGAGTTCAAACAGATCTCTGTCAAGACCAGTCAGAAATAATATCAACTACAGAACACAATGTAAACCTTAAGGATGACCAAAGTACTCTAGACGATTTAACACTAGAAAATGTTAGTAGCTTTGTCTCTGAGAAAAGCCTATCAAGCTCTTTTACAGAATCAAATGCAGATGATGATCAGAAGTCCATTGATTTTGAAATAACTATGTCAAAGACCTTTGGTTTATCACCAGAGAAACTAGCATCAGATAAAAGCAAGCCAAAAGTATTATCCCCTAAGACTGATGCTGTTTTAGGTCTGTTATCCCTTGGAAATGGAATGCTGAATGAGGACACAATATGCAATAAAACTGTAGAAACACAGACATTTTACAATGGTGAAAGTGCTAATCCAAAAAGTAATGCTCATTCAATAATTCATGAAAGCCCTAATCAATCCCCTGTGGAGTCATCATCTAAATTCCAAAGTGGTTGTCAGCCTTGCATTACCGATAAAAAGGGATGTGAAGACTTAAGTGTAGAAGAATCTGCCAACATTTATTCCTGTAACATTCAATCAACCAATCCTAACTCCTGTAACATACAAACAATGATAAGCACTTCTGTTGGTGAAAACAGTGTAACAAATAATGACTTGAGTACCAGTACCTCACATAGAGGGGCTAGTCAATCTTCCTCTGATTTGAGTACCAGTACCTCACATAGAGGGGTTAGTCAATCTTCCTCTGATTTGAGCACCAGTATCTCACATAGAGGGGCTAGTCAATCTTCCTCTGATGTTGAAATTGTAGAAGGAGAAATAACCAAGAGCAAACTTGAAAGCCTGATTGATCAACGTATTAACAAACTACTTGAACATGTTAGGGCAAAAATCAATAACAAAATAGAACTGCCCGAGGCATCAAACAGCAAAAAACTAGCTTTGATATCAGCTGCTGCATCAGAGAAGGGTAAATCTGTTACAAACATTTCATCTACTGCTAAAACTGATGATGATGTATCACAGACATCTCAAAAGGATCTTGAAACAAACCCACAAGATTTTTCATCCTCAGACAATGGCAATAATGGCACAATACCTATTGCTGAAAAGCCACAGACTCCAGAAAAACCTACAGGAAAATGGCTTGTTCCTATCCTTGAAAGGCTGAATATTGATATTACTAGGGGAAGAGTTATTGTGACTCAGTCAGCTGAAAAAGTAATGGTGAGAAAACAATGTGTGAGAGCCTCTTTCTCATGTACTTCTACTCCTGTCCATTCCTTCGGAAATTATGAAAGTTCCTCTGGTACACCAAAAATAAGGAGGAAAAGGAAACTTAAAAGCCCTAGTGAGAAATCTACTGGTGGTAAGGATAAAGCAAAAAAATTAAAGACAAGAGAATTAGTCGTAGATGATAAGTTTTCTCCTATAAAGACAAGAAATAGAGTTATGAAAGAAGTTAAAGATAAAATGTCAGAGCAAAAAACAAGGGGAAAATCGTCCAGATTAAAACAAAATCGGTCGAAACCTAGAGGAAAACTGACTAATGTAAATGATAACAATATACACAATGAAGAAGAAGATTCTAGAAAGAAATCGTCAGAAAAAGGTATTGTTATGAATGTTGAAGAAATTAAAACTTATGATGTGAATAGAAATGATTGTTCATTTGTAGATTTAAATAGTGGTGAACATGAGGAAAATAAGGTGAAAAGTTCCAAACGGAAGCTGAAATTTGGCAGAAGTGAACATGGATCTAGAGGTAAAAAGCAGAAAATAAATGATGAGACAGATGGCCATCCAGACACTTCTGTGGGAGGAAACTACTGTGATGATTTGACTAATGAAGGAGACAAAACAGTCAAAGATACGACCCGCAAGAAAAGGAAATATACTAGAAATCTCAGCAAAAAACTCAGTAAAAAGTCTGTACTAAAATCACTGAAGACACTTAGAATTTCTAATACTGTTTCAAAAGCTAAAACAGAGGTGAAAACTTTAGCAAATGGAGAAAAGGTCAAGGTGAGATGCGTCACTGATCCCCAGGAGCAGAAGATCATCAAACTGAAGTCAATGGCTTTAAAGAAACTTCAGAAACAATATACCAACCGTGCTTGCAGGTTCTGTAAAACCATTGTATGTGCATCACAGCTGCTATATCACATCAGATCAAAACACCCCTACAGATGTTCTAAATGTGGACTACTTTTCACATCTAAGGTATATTATTTTATATAGTAAGATTAAACTGTTAGGGAAATTTGATTAAGCACTAAACAAGTACAGGACATAAAAGTATTTATACATGAAGTAATTTGACCAATATCCAAATCCTGGAACTTTCATTAATATACTTGCCACAACTATTATATTATATCCTCTGTATTGTTGACAGGTGAATGTCTGTCTGCCCGTCTGTCAGTCCTCAATGGTTTCATCTATAAAAATCTTAGCTTCCAATGGATTGATTGGTTCAAATTTGGTGTGTTGTTTTATATATATTGGGCATGCATTGTATGTGAATTTGGCGCTGTCCGATATCAACTTACTATAAATGTGGGGTATCCCTAACGTACTGTTTACCCAATTTACTATAGGTGTGCTGGGCCATTAATGCTGGCTGTACCTGATAGAGAAATAAGGGGAATACCATTGAGACAACCTCACTAGGAAAATGTGAAAAAAATCTGATGATTTAATTTTTACCAATTAATTTACTGGAATGATTCTGTCATTTTGATCCATTGATTTTACAGGAAGAGAAGTCAGCCCATGGTAGGGAGGAACACAGTGATAATCATTACCATTGTATACTGTGCAATATGAGTTTTGATATGAAGTTTCACTACGATGCACATGTGAGGTCTTCCAAACACAGGTCATATAGAGAGATATTTAGAAGAGCTGTCAATATCATGAAGACATGTTTAAGACTTGATTCAGGTATAAACCTGATTAAGTAATGGGTTTCCTGTCTTTATTTCAGTATTAGCCTTTGTAAATTAATTTTTTGCTGACTTTAAAATAAATTACTTTAATTTACATTGGCATATCCAGGAATTTGGGGAGGGAAATATAATTAAAGGTGAAGTAGACTAAAGCAAGAGAATTAATGTGGTTGAATTTGTGAAAAATCAATATTTCGTGCAAAAAAAATCCCAACTTTTGGGGAGGGCATGTATTCTAGAGCAGCCCCCTTCAAGTCCATGCCTTTTAAATTACCTGATTCCCCTCCCAATATAGGTATTTAGGGAAGGGGAAATGTTTGGTTTTTTATTTCTTGCCTTAGTAAAAGGAATATCATTATATTTCCTTTTGCTTGATTATACTGGGAGACCTGTCTAAGCAGAATTTGTTTAATTATACCCCTCGCAAACTAAGTTTTTTGGGGGTATATAGGAATCACTGTCTGTCTGTTTCCACATTTCTTGTAAGCGCAACTCCTCCTACAATGCTCAAGGGATTTTGCTGAAATTTTATAGGAAGTTTTGTAATTACTGTCAGAGGACTCCTAAGCCAAATTAAGGGTTTTATAGGGTAAAACCATAATAAGGGCAACTTCTCCTAAACCACTCAAGGGATTTTTATGTATTTTTATAGAAAGGTTGGGTATCAAATGTAGATGTGCATGGAGGAATATGATTACTGTTGGAGGACTTTAAAAGGAGACAAGCCAAATGAAGTACTTTACATGGTAAAACCTTATAAGCACAACTCCTAAACCGCTCGAGTGATTTTAAAGAAATTTTACAGGAAGGTTGGGTTTAATGTGTTGATTTACATGAAGGAGAGATAATCCAACAAGCATTTTACATTTAAGTCCCTTTGAAGTGGAGGGTAATCTCTTAGTTAGTTCGCTCATAGTATTTCTATTTTAGATAGGTGTTTGGTTTACTTATGTTTAAAATACATTGAACTGATATACCTGTTTTAAAAGGGACTTGAAAACATCTTTTTGAGACAGATTTTGGGGTTTTTTTTCAGGATTTTCACTGTAATGAATAGGGTTTTTGTCAATCTGTCTGTTACTCTTTGTTTTCTTAAGTCCTTATTTTACAATACTTAATGAATTTTAGTGAAACTTTCAGGTTATAATGAATTGGAAAGGTACATCTAAACTGAAGTCTTGGTAACTCTTGTTTTGAATGTTTTTTTTTTGTTTTTTTTTCATAATTTAATTTTTTACCAATTCCTGTCAAAATTAAGATTTTCCCTTTCATCAAAGCCTTATTTAGTTGGGAATGTGAATTGCGTAAAGCAGACCGATCAACATTGATGACATCACAGTAGCAAGTTAGTTTATGGCAAATAACCTATCTTGCCCAGAAGAGAAATCAACAAATTAAATTAAGACATATATGACAAGTTATAAAATGTCTTCAATTTCAGGGTCTAATACTGAACAAAACTGGTTGATGTTAGGCAATACCTCTGCTGATCCAAACAAGCTGGCTCTGTCTTCTTCACAACAATCCTACTTAATTTGCAGTTCAGAGGATGTTGTTTTCTCAAAACATGAACCGGAAGTTCAGAATTTGCTGAATGACTTAGCTGATGTCAAGTCACACATGTTGAACATGTATTCATCCAATTTCCCCTTCCCACAGGGAAACTGTCAGATAACTGGTGGAGTGACTAGAAATTTTATTTCTGACTTAACATACTATACCAGTAAGAGTGGACACTTAGAGGATTTCCCAGGTAGTAACTTCAGTGGTATGAGCCCAAACTCCAGAGACCTTTCTCCAATTATGGGAATTTCACCCTCGATAGAAGAAAATTCATCATCGTCCAGTGCTACTTTGCCATTAGATTATGAATTTAGTAGTCAAACAGTTACATCTGACAGAAACCAACCTGGAACGGGTGGTAACCAGAACAAAACCATCATGAGGTCTCCAAATGGCTTATTTTTGGATGCCTACAAAATTCTTGAAGATGATGGTTATTTTGATTCTAATAACAGTTTGGTCAGTTACATGGAGGAACATCCAATTCCTACTGTTTGCCAAAGTCCTCCAATGAAACAGCTGCAAAAAGAAAATAATGGCAAGACTGGAATTGAAAATGTTGTATGCTCTGAAAGTTACACATTGTTAGATTTATCATCTGCTGCACCTGTGTGGAATAAAGTTAGAGAGAATGACCTTTTAAATGTAGCTGAAGGTCATGTGCAGAAAGATAGACCAATTGAAATGCCTGTTCTGTCTCCACAGAAATTGTATCCTGTTGTTGAAGAAAGGCGACAGATTGAGGCTGAATATGATGCAATTTCTCGTGACATTGCACAAAGCATGGCTATGGAGTTTTAAAACCTAAATATCTAAAAACCCTTCTTCATCCTTGAAGAGGGGAGAAAGGATGAGGCTATAGGCAATACTATTTCCATGGACATTCGATTAGTGTAAAAATACTTGCTGACCTATATATTCAGTGCACTTAATGCACAGGTTGTATTATTTTATGTTTAATTTTGAGAGTTATCTTCTCTTGCACTGTGCTGAAATTGGTCATGCTTACTACACTGTTTAATTGTATTACATAAACCTGTTTGGCATTATTTATGTTTTATTCACAGAATGTGAATAATAATACAACTAGTTTTTGAAATCCACATGCAAAATTATTGTGAATATTTTTTCAAAATTTTAATAAAAATGCATTGTATTTCAAGCTTACTTTTGAAATACAGGGTAAGAAAATAGATAGAAATTACTTATAGGCTTTATTGTCTTATAATAGCTTTTTGTGAAATATTAAAAATACTGTATAGTTTTGCTGGATAAGTATTTTTGTACCTCTTGGATCTAGTTTTATTTTTTGAAAAGCATTTCTTTATAGAGCAGATCACATTTTCAGAGTCATATTTTTATATAATTTGTTTAATTTTTTAATATTTGTACCTGAATATGCCAAATGCATGTACAATCATAATTTTCTAATACTTTATTATGTTGATACAAAGTTTTCTACTTATTCACAAAATGCCTTTTTGTTTAGTTGTATGATTTTATTATAATAGTATTGACTATGCAGACTTGAAGACATTTTGTCTTATCAGAGTTTGACACTAACAGTTGTCCAATAGTCCAATGACCTCTAGATTTTTTCGTAGGACTACCTGAACATCTGTAAGAACTAGTGAATTGGACCACCTGAAATTTTGCCAACAAGAAATGTCACTAAGTTAGGGTAAACCAAAGAAAGATTTTCTAAGGCTTCAAAATACAGCAAACATATTGTCTGCTTAGGGAAGCAAGTCCTCAAACCTGTTGAAATGAATTTTGACTTCAAAACTGTCTTTGTCTATTTTTTCTGAATAACACCCTATTATTCTAGAGAAAAAATCCTTACTAAAAAGCTCTAAAGTGCCAAAAATTTTGCATATCCCTATTCTCCTTACAACTACCATGCCACATTACGGACTATCATTTTTTTTCATAACTAGTCTAATGGACTACTTATTGCCGAACCCTGCATATTTAAAACTTATATCCCTTACAATTGTAAAGTCTTCAAATACAGCATGATGAGTTGTGTCTCCATTTTTTATGTATAATAGTATATAAAATAGTATGGCATGTCTCAGTTCTGTCAACAGTCTTTTCTATTGATCTATTTTCTGTTGTTTTTTTTTTCTCTTCTGTTTTCTCACAAACTTTCTTTTTATTCTTGTATTCTCTCTCCTACAAAGCCCTTTGCTCGACTACAGCATCTATCTCAGAAACATTGTATACAATACATGTATGAATGTTTTTGTTTTTGTTTCTAACATAAAACTATGTTTTCTAGTCCAAAATTATTGTTTTGTTAAATTGTTAGTTGTTATTTTATGTGTTTTAGTATACAGGTAATAGTACAGAGTAGTACAGAATATTGTTACATTTTTTGTTCAGTTTTTATATACTGAAGAAAGTATTTTATTGTTGATACTTTATATATTTCAGTACATGTATTATTCTTGTTGATTTTTATGGTTTCTATTTTTCTTGTTGTCTAGGCAGGACACATGTCAGTATTAGTTCATTACAGTTCCTCTTATTTGACAGTCTTTATAAAAAATCAGACAGGAGGTGATTCGTGCATGTCAGAAACACAACAAATTCACTTTTATTTCTAATGCAGATACAGTTACAGACCACAAAACCATTCGTAGTTTGTAATTCAATTATTGCACTTTTGAGAAAAAAATTATGTAGATTGTGTATGAATATTGGCAGTCTGCAGGAGTTATCCTTCTTGATTTGGTTGATATATTAAATGAATGTATGGTTTTCTATGACTTACAGAACTGTGTGTACAGATAGGACTATAATTACGGAAAAATATGAAGACCCAGGGGGAGGGGGGGGGAGAGTGGAAAAAACATTGTTGGGTGTTTTTTTTCCCCTACATTTCCAATGGTGAAAGCAGGTCTAGTAGTTGCTCGTCATTTCCTCCCTCATGCTAAAGGGTACCTACTCTGCGTAATCTGTAATTCAAAAGGGGTTAAAACTATAATATTCGAACTTAGCACAGTGTTTAAACATGTATTGAAAATGTGCACCTCTTATTATGGAGATATTTGATTAAAAAAAATTTGTACAATTTAGCATGCGGAACTTATCCAATTTTTCAGCATTATATGCTGTCATTAGTACATTTCTTCTGGAAATTTATAACCCACTTTGTAGGTTTTTTAATTTGCTTAGTTTTTTGTATACATATTGAAGATACTTATGTGCTGACTAATATATGATGATGCAGGTCTAGACATGTATTAGTCTTGTTCTACACCATGAATCACCTCTACCATAGGCTGTGTCCGAAATTTATATGGATAGGTATTCAAATATCATGCAGATGTTTCTTAATTATTTATACTAAAATCTACAAGTTTTTCATGGGACACTGGGACTTATCTTCTAATGCCTTCCATTCTTAAGTGAGAATTGATATATGGACTATTTGAGAATTTTCAGCTTACATTTTATGTTCTAAATAATTCTTGTATATTTCTATTCTCTGATTCTGCATTATACATTTGTGGTTCTGAACATACTTTTATTTGTTAAAAACATGATATTCATTGTATTTATTTGATAAAAAAAATATTTTTCATCAGAACATAACAGAAAAGACAGAAGAACATGTAAACTGTTTGTAATGTTATTTTTTTCTTCGTGTGAAATTTTATTCTTCCCTTAGGTTTGCTGTCCCTCTCAAGTTACAGAAAATTCATTTAAAGCTTTAGGTTAGAAATGAACAAATATGATTCATGGATTAAGGTATATAGAATATTTTGTCCAAAAAATTCTTTCATATTTTTATGTTGAAGAGAGCATATAAATGAAAGACCATGAAGCAAGTCATTCACCTGTTTTACTTTACACTTTAGTCTGACATTTTTCAGTACATATGTACCATTATACATGTATTTTACTTCACACTTTAGTCTGACACATATTTCAGTACATATGTACCATTATACATGTATTTTACTTCACTCTTTAGTTTGACACGTGTTTCAGTACATATGTACCATTATACATGTATTTTACTTTAGTCTGACACGTGTTTTAGTACATATGTACCATTATACATGTATTTTACATAACACTTTAGTTTGACACATGTTTCAGTACATATGTGCCATTATGCATGTATTTTACATAATGCTTTAGTCTGAGACATTTCAGTACATATGTACCATTATACATGTATTTTACTTTAGTCTGACACGTTTTAGTACATATGTACCATTATACATGTATTTTGATTGTTAATGTTATTTTTATACTTTTCATATTAAATTTACTTTTAATATTTAGTTAGTGTCTCAATCAAATTCTCAAAATGCAAGGAGCTATAACATGTACTGCCTTAGTCTTGTAACAAAAATAATGGCTTCTGACATCCTTCTGATCTTTTGAACATTTTCTGCTATACGTAACTTGGGCCTTGCCACAAAAAATAGTGTACTGCAGATATATCGATCAATCTGTCCAGCCTGTAACTTTATTCTTGGTCAAGATAGGCTTTGATATTTGGCATGCAAGTAGGCAACATCAATATGTGGTCCAAGCCAGGTTGGTGACATTTGACCTTGAGGTCAAATTTTGTTTTTGTATCCAGTCTTTTAAGATGAATGTATCATGGTGTACATAGTATATGTTTGTCTGTCTGTCTGTCTGACCATGTTAAGATATCTCACCGTAACTTTAGAACTTCCTATCTGAATTACTTGAAACTTAAATAACTGTTGAATATGATGTTTTCAGAGTCTATGCTTTTTGGATAAAATTTGATTTCTGTTCCTGAGGTATTGAACTGTAAAACTTGTTTCAAAAAATCAAATTTTTTTGTTCTCTAGTTTTCGGCAGTTGTTCAGTGTGCTTCCAGGTGGGATTGGTTAAACCTTTGTAATATAACAAATCATGTCTTGGTTGTAACTTTGTTTAGATGGACTTGATTTTTTGGTAGACAACCTCAAGATGAAGTTCAGTGTACAAGGGTTGGTGAGCTTTGACCTCTAGGAATAATTTGTGCTCCTCAACTACGTTCCAACAGTTACTATTTCCTTTGATTTAAGATTTTGCAATTTTAAATGCAATTAATCATCAATCTATCTTGACCATTTTTTCATCAGAATATATAATGGGGCTGACTGAGATAGATCCTCAAAACTACTGGTTAGATTTTATTCAGACTGGTACAGGTTACATGTACATTCGTCATATTAGAGACTTATAATTTTTTTTTACTTGGTAGGGGGGCTGGGCAAAATGTAGGGGAGTCATTTTTTCTGCTGAACGAAAAGGTTTTTTTTTAATTTTTTTAAGTTGAAAGTGGGGGGATCTTTTTTTTACATACAGAAATTCCTAGTTATATATTTTAAGGTTGGGGTTCAGTTTTTTCAAGGGTAGAGATTATAACAGTCTTGTGTACATAATGACATTTTATCAACTCTAAACAAATTTAATACATTATTATATATTGTATGTACAGTGTATACACATTATACACTATTAATATGGGTATGTCACCGATAAGACCAATGGAGAGATCACACATAATATCCATCTGGACTTTTATGCTTAACAGTAAAGAAGTCAAAAGGATCGTCAGATTCATCTTCTGAAGATTATATTCCCTGTTCTATTTCTTCAAGCTACCATCATCATGATTATGTTTGTCATTAGTTTCTTGTGTATCAATAACATAAAATTTTGATAACTTGAATTTTTTGTTAGCTTAACTGGCCGGCCCTGTGAGCTTTTGCCATCACTTGGCATCAGTCGTCGTTGTTAACAATTCTTCATCATCCTCTGAAACTACTGAATAGATTTGCATGATACTTACAATGCTTGTTCCTTAGAGTATCCTGCACAAAATGACCATTTGGATTTTTGATCGGTTAAAAAACATGGCCACCGTTACTAAAAATAGAACATAAGGGTCAGTCAGCAGATTTTTGCATATATCTCCAAATCCGTTAGGTTTTGACAAATTCTGACTGGATATAATTATTCAGCATGATGAGATCTATCAGTGGTTAAATTTTGGGGAAAGTCTGTTGACCCATGTTGGAGTTATTGTCCTTTTTGGATGTTTTTTTTCTGTTTTTTGATGTTATTACATTCAAAAATCTTCTCAGAAACTACTGTACAGATTTCAATGAAAGTTGGTGTTCTTGTTTTTTAAGGTATCTTTAACAAAATGACCATTTGGATTTTTGATTGGTTAAAAAACATGGCTGTCATTACTAAAAATAGAATATAGTAGTCCGACAGTAGTTTTTTTGCATGTATCTCCAAAACCGTTAGGTTAAACTATATTCTGACATGGATAAAAGTATTCAGCATGATGAGATCTATCTGTGGTCAAATTTTGGTGAATATCTGTTGACCCATGTTGGTGTTATTGCCCTTTTTGAAAGTTTTTGATGTTATTACTATCAAAAATCTTCTCAGAAACTACTTTACAGAATTCAATGAAAGTTGGTATTTTTTGTTTTTTTTAAGATATCCTGCACAAAATGATTGTTTGGATTTTTGATTGGTTAAAAAACATGGCCATCATTACTAAAAATCGAACAGGGGTCAAGCAGTAGTTCTATGCATATATCTCCAAAACCTTTAGGTTTAGCTAATATCTTTCAATTGCTGAAATGATCCTTATTATAAACCCTACAAAAGCCTTGAAGGGATCAAAGTTGTATGACGACTCCATGTAAGAGTTATTGCCCTTGAGAGGAGAAAAATGACTGTTTTTTTTTTTTAGTTTTCACCTAATTTCTTGAAAACTATGATAGATAGAATGAGACTTTAATTGCTGAACCGATTCATGTTATAAGGCCTACAAAAGTCTCCAAGGATCTAACTTGTCAGATAACTCCATGTAAAAGTTATTGCCCTTAAAAGGCAAAAAATTATGTTCTTAGCACTTTTCAGCCAATATCTTGAAAACTATAATCGATAGAAACTTTCAGTTGATGAAATGATCCTTATGATAAGTTCTACCAAAGTCTTCATGGAGTCAGAATTGTCAAACAACTTCTCGTTAGAATTATTGCCCTTGAAAGGCAAAAATTTAACAAGGTGAGCGATTTAGGCTCCTGGGAGCCTCTTGTTGTAAACACTAATTATCATTTCGCTTGCTTCCATTTCTATCATATAATATCATGGCTTTCTCTCTATTGAAATATTGTGTTCTTCAAGAATTATGATACATATGGTACCTATACATCATTTCAAGTGTTTTGAAAGTAAGTGTTTAAAATTTTAGCATGTTTTGTAAAAAGTATGAGGGGGGATCATTTTTTAGCTTTAATTGGTAGGACAGTAAAAAGGCATAAAACAATTAACACAATATTTATATACTTTCTTTTAATACTTTGACTATAAACAACAGATATATATATATAACAAAGCACCGTATTATGTCAATAAGAAACAATGTTGTTAACATCCTGAGTAAAAAAAGGCAATATATAATTGGGTATTCAATACTTGAGGCATTGAAAATAAAAGTAAAAAAATGAATGACAAAATTATATTGCTAATATTTTGCAATACTAATATTTTAATTCCAACTATTTCAATTGTTGCTTTTCTAGTTGTTCAACAAGACTGAGTATTCAGTCATTAATATGTCCATTCTCCAAGTCTGTATTTGCTTTTTTCCAAAATGTTATGGAAAATGAATTGTCACATTTTTGAGGAGTTGTGGCCCTTTTTTACCTGGAACACTTTATCTACGGAAGTTACACTTGCTATTCAACTTCAAGTAAAAAAATTCTCAGGTCTCACTAACCACTTTCGGGTCAAATGGCCACCCCACTATGTAGTACCAAAAACACACTGAACCTAGACATATGCATTGTAAGTGCATTAATTGTGTGTATTATGATTAAAAGTATTCAAAATAAAGCTGAGAATGTGTACTTTAAAATCATATATGTAATTAACTACAAAAGTGTATGAATATTGTTTACATGTGTGAGTAATTTGCCTCCATGCTGTCAGTTAGCAGAACAGGTAAAAATGTGGATTTTCAGTATTATTTATTCAAGTAAATTTTGTGAAGAATTTCTACAATCATCATACCATTTGCATAATGATTTTGGAAGCCTTATTTTCCAAGCTTCGCAACCGTATGCAACTTTAAGATGTCATTTGTCCTGGGAATTCACAGTGAGACTTTGAAAATTACTTTTTTAACATGTAAAGTAATGGAAATGTTAGAAGTGATTAGTGAGACCTCATGCTATGAAATAACAGTTTCTGATCCTACACAAAATATTTAGAAAAACAAATATTTTCATTTTTTAGTCTAGGCTTGAAGTGTCTATTTCATTTCAGAACAAACTACAGAAGCCTGAAAATCTTCATGATTGTTGTCCATAGCTCTACAATAGGTGTTAAGTTACAGAAAGAGCTTCTCTCATATTTTTTTTTATTTATTGATAAGATTTCAAGCTTCTGAAAACAAACTCATTATTCTTTAAAAATCTACCGGTAATTATCTCCCCTTACCTAAATTGAACGCAGCTTTAACTAATTGCACAAAAATATTAATGAAATGACTAGAATTTTACAGAAGCTTTGCATGGATGTAAACTTGTAAATATCAACAAATGAAGCAGAAAAAAAATATTCCATTCAAAATGAAACTAATGACATTGAAACAAAACTGAAAAGGTGCTATTCTTCATTTACATTTTTTTTCTTTCAAGGGAAAGTAAATTGATCATCGCAAATATACAAGAAAAGAACCAGAAATAATAGAAAAGAAACAATACATGTATATAACTGTGATAACCACTAAAAACATCCATCCTCTGATGGTGTGACAATGAGGAAAATGGGAAGAAACAGAGGGAAAGTCCCTCAATCAAGACTAATATTAATATATCACATTTCTTTAATCCTTTGATGTGAATAGAGTTCAAGCTATATATCTAAGTATAGATATAAAACATGCATACATTATGAATATTTACAACAAACAACATTACACTGGAAGACCTTCATATATGTACTTGTATAAAGTGTAACTCCTGACCATGTAAAATACTTAAAGATTAATATTTCAAATACATAAGCAAAACGAAAAAAACTGAAATATTGTTCAATTACAACTTATGACTACAACTAACCTCAAGTTGACAGGAGAACCCTTTCATTACCATATTGCAGCAGTAACATCAACATAATCTGTCGGTACATATGTACTTAACAACCATATTGCTTAATGATAATGATACATGTATTGAATTGTGAAAATTGGTCAACAAATTTAACACAACTTATATAAAAACAAGCTTTCTGACTCCATGGCCTCCTTAGATGATAAAAAAAAACTAGATCTAAAAGCACTCAACTACAAGTACTTCTAAGAATCAGAAAAAAAAATTAAGAACATCTAAAACATGCCTGTAAATAAAAAACTCAGATATAACACAACTCATGAGTACCCTGAAGTTATACTCAATGGTCCTAAAACATCACTAAAAGCGTGAATGTATTGCACTATAATGAAACATACAAAAATGCTTTTTTTAATCCAAATATTTTTTTCAGCTTACCAATACAAATGTAAAGGTATTGTAAAAAATGATGTAAATCAATGACTATGTCACTTTAAATCATGTAAAAGTTGTCTTTTGGCAGCTTTTGACATAATACTTCTCTAAATATTACATGAAATAAAAACAACAAAATAACCAAAGTATGTTTTTACACAGACCACATTGAAACTTGATATAAACCTTTCATGTCTCAGCCAATCTAGACTCTGTATACTCATGAAAATAACTGAGAAGAAATAGCATTAAAATCTATCCTAGTAAATGGATTTGACTGGATTTTTGAAGAGGTTCAGACTTTTTCAGCACCATGAACTATCTGCATATAAATTCCATTTAGGTCAGTGGAGACCATGGTGTTGGAAGCAGCAGACGGGAGTGACCTGTAGAAGTAAATAATGAAAGATATGATAAGTAAATATTAGTACAATGTAGTATGAAATTGTTACTATTTTACTGATTTGGTACTAAGAAAATTAAGAAATTCATTTTTTGAGTTTCTTTAATGATGATGAAAAGTATGATTTTTTTATGCCCCTGCAACAAACAGATGGGGGATATTAATTTTCCCCTGTCCGTCTGTCCGGATTACACATGATCATGGCTTGTCCAGCTATCTCCTCGTACAGTTTTTGAACTACATCTAAAATATTTGACAGGATATTTCTACACATGAATTTACTAGAATTTACTGGATATTTGCATTTCATAGAGTAAAGTAGGAATATAACAGAAGACACTAAGTGTACAATATTGAGTCTCTTTCTTTGATAATGGAAATGTCTGATATAAAATACTCTATATTAAAGGAATGAATTTCATGTGTCATTAAAATTCCACTCCCCCAACCAAAAAAATGTTTTTTGTTGAATTTTATCCACTTTACCTTTCATAGATTTGGCTTTTCTGACACTTGTGATCATATCATCTGGTGTATTATGAAACCATAAATTATAACCTACAAATCAATAGTAAATAAAATTTATGGTTCGTTAAAAATACAGTTATGGTAGTAAAATGATTGGGTAAAATATAAATGGAAAAATGAATAGAAAGTGAAACTGATACCAAGCAACTCATCGATTTCAAGATCAACTGATGGAAGATTGGAATAGGACAGTCTACCTAGTACGTGACTGATCATTTAACTTGTATACCAAGTTAATTGACTTGACTAAAGAATTATTTCTTTTGCAGAATCAGTTTATCCCTGGACTGTCAACAAGCAGTTTAGGGTTCAAGGTATGATCTTTCTTGGTGAATCATACTCTCCTATTAAAAGATGATGAAAATTTCTGATTTTTCCCTTTGGCTCAAGCCTAAATTTGGTCAAACCAACACCGATCACAATTTGTTTCCTTAAATTTTACATAAAACTTAATAACCTGCATTAAGTGGCCCAATCAATCCTTGAAATGATCCAAGTAACTTTTCTCCATGCTGTCTAAGAAATGGTTCTCCATGGAAACACTCCAGTTCATAAACACCTGAAAGTTATAAATAGGGCTTCCCTGAGCACAGCATGATACGACTGCAGTGGTCGAAACCTGAACAGTTTGGACAATATTACAGTAGTTATTGACACACGTATGTATTAAGGACTTACAATTTAGGACACTATATTGCACAAAGTTTTAAACTATATTAAAAATTTTCAAAATCTGACCAAAAATAAAAAGTAAATTTTTTCAGGTGTGGCCCCTTTGACCACTTATAATTCAAAAACCTTAAGAGATTTCTGAAATCTGTAGAAAAATGCAGGTAGGAATTTTTATTAGGAAACCAATAATAATATTTTTAAAGCGGACCAAAAATAAAAAAGTTGAATGTTTTGGGCATTGCCCAACTTTGTCCCCCTATAACTTTAAACAGTTCAATACACATATAATCTGCTGACACATTTGTTTACAAGAATTAATAAGAAACACAATAAAAATTAAAAAAAGACTAATTAAAATTGGAAAAAAAAATATTCTACATGGGTTTTGATAAAACAGTACGGACCATAAAGTCCAAATTATACAGGAATCTTCCTTTAGTAGTAAGTAAAATTATATAAAAAATTCAGAACAATTGGTCAACCACAACTAAACGTATCACACAGAAAGGAAGTGCCCCCAAACAAAGTTTAAAGGAAATTCGAAAAAAAATAAAAGCTGTATCCAGGCAACCACATAGAGATGACAGATCATAGGCTAACTGATGGACCAGTCAAAACATTATATCTTTCAAAAAGTGAGTTACATGGGGTATAATAACATGAAATGAAGGCAAGTTATTTTGTTGTAGAAATTAAGAATGTGCAGGTGTTTGCTAATAATGCACTAAAATAAATCAGTTCACAATATAATTTAACAAACCTTTAACTCCAGGCTGACTTAGGTTCACATCACCAATTGCCTCCATTAAAGAATTCTCTTGTCTGGACATCATGGGCAATATTTTACTGAAATAATTTCCAACCCATGATAAGTCATTGGCTAGGTTCAGTCTTACTTTAGCTCTGTGTTCTAAGCTATCTAAAAAAGAAATTTTGAAGTATTAAACAACTTTTCCAATTGTCAATACTGGTAGCACATTTTTTTCTATTTCTATTGTATAAAACAGAGGCACTTTGGAATATGAGGTAGCTCATTAAAAGTACTTCAGTATATCAGGTAGCTCACTAGACATATTTTGGTAATTGGTACATAAGGCAGCTCACTAGAAGTACTTCAGTACACAACAGAGATGATTTTATGAGGTCAACAAGCAAAGTGGAAATTGGTAAAATCAGAAGTAAATATACAGTAAAAAAAGAATCGTAATGGTAAAATCTGGATTTGAAATAGCAGAAATCCGCTGAAAGACAGAAGAAAATCATCCCTGACATAAGGTAGCTCACTACAAATACTTCTGATTATAAGGTAGCTCACTAAACATATTTCAGTAGGTGGTACATAAGGTAGCTCACTAGAAGTACTTCAGTATATAAGGTAGCTCAATAACAGTATTTTGGTAGTTGGTACATAAAGAAGCCCACTAGAAGTAACTCAGTACATAAGGTAGCTCGCTAGAAGTAACTCATACATAAGGTAGCTCACTAGAAGTACTTCAGTACATAATTTAGTTCACTAGAAGTACTTCAGTACTTAAGGTAGCTCACTAGAAGTATTTCAGTATATAAGGTAGCTCACTAGAAGTATTTTGGTACACAAGGTGAAAAGACCTAAGGTACTTAATGTAGCTCAATAGAATAAAAAATCAATAAAAAGCATGGCATGCCCTTCACTTTGACCTTGAAAATCTAATTGATTTTTAGATCTTAAGAAGACAAGTTTGGTCAATCTATGTAAAATCAGTACCATCATACTACTGTGAAAGTACTATTGTTCAAGGGGTACCAATTTTCGTGGTTTTCGTGGTTGAGTCAAACAACGAAATTTGGTTCTCAAGGAAAAGGAGATTCTCATGGCTGTGTTTACTGAAAATTTCAAAAATCCAAGAACTTGTTTATCTTCCTTAATCCACGAAAATTGGTATCCACAAATTAAAGTACATGTACTTTCGTACTTTCACAGTATACTGTAAACCAGTTTCTGTTCTTGGATACTTATTTTTGTGTTTCAGGTTATCAATTTTATTTCAATAATATTGATTTTCAAGACTCTTTGTAATACATGCATATTTTTCTTGCCTGCATAATCAGCTAAAATCAATCACTACCTCAAAATAAAAATTCCTTACCATATACCCAGATATGAACCATGTCATTAATGCCTCCAATCTCACTCGTCCAGTACCCAATAAGGGGGGAATGTTGTAATCGGATATGCATCCATTCCTTTGACAACTCTATGAAGGGTTTGACACACTCTGGTTTAATCTGGTATGTTCTAAGTTCATATACCTTTGGACTGTTAGTTGTTTGGTGAATTCCTCTAATCTCCTTGTATAGCTACAACAGGCAAATTTTTCATTCACTAAAGGGAATTATTTTTTTAGCTAGCACATATCAACTGCAATGTTTCCAAAATATAGTTACAAAATAACCAAACTAGTCTTCACAATTTAGGATTTTGATATCTTGCCAATCTCTTTAATTACAGGTCTATGCTTCTATGTAATGAATCAAACTTCTAATGGGTCATTTAAAAACAAGAATTAGTGTATTGTTTATGAGGACATTTGGAACTTGACAGAAACTGGTCATGTCCATTCCAACGATCCAGGCATTGAAAAAAAGACAAAGATGAAATCTGAGGTACTTCTTATAAGCAATGACAAGATAAGGTTCATCAAACTGATAGAGTAGATGTACACGTTTTATTGCCAGATAGCACAAAAGAAAAGTTTGACTTTGAATTTGTTTGCTTAAATAATTAATTTAAATATATACTGAAAGGAAACAGTCAATTATGTTAAACAATTGTTAAGATATGAATTGATAAAGATGTCCAATGAATCATATATCATGTCACCAAGACAACCTTGCCAGAGCCACCAACAGACTTTGTCAAAAACTCAGGCCTTCAGTGCCAAAAGACCTAGAGTGTGAGTTATTTTTAGCTAAATTTACTTTTTCTATTTCATGTTGTGAGTAATTTCCTGGAAATGGTGATTATTCTATTGAAGAAAAAAAGCTGTACATGGTTGATACAAATTTCCACTTGTCACCGGGATAAATAATATGATAGATATACTATTTTCAGATTGAATACTTTTTACAAATATAGGAATTTAATGTTCTTATTGTAATATTTCTAATCCTGGTAAATTATATCTCAGTATTTTTATTATTTTTATTTTATTCATTCAGATTGACAGAGACTTCCTAGACTGCCATGACTTCCTGACTGGTGACCTTAGAGTTGACACAGCACGTCATGTTATGTTTGGTTCCCCAGAACAGCTTCAACTTTTATAGAATCCCAGACGGTGGTACCTAGACAGCACCTTTAAATTTGTTCGTAAGCCATTCAAGCAGTTATTCAGCATCTGTGCCATTCTCAAGAAAGACGAGTGTGTCAAACAAGTTCTACTAGTGTTCATCCTGATGTCCACGAGAAAGAAAAAAGACTACAAAGCTGTAAGGTTTTTTTTGTTCAATGATTGATTGATTGTTGGGGTTTAACGCCCAAGCAGCAATATTTCAGCTATATTCAGGCGATGAACATGAAAAGGATGATAAAATGAACATGAAATGATGATGAAATGAAAAATGGGATGGGACACAAGGATAATGGGGTCGACAAATTTTGATTGCCACTGGAAACAGGGAGAGGTGGGTAGGGTAAGGCAATTCAGCCTCCTGTGGTGGAGCCCTATGGTTCCTACTCCGGAAGAATACCACAGTAGGGTTCTTTAATGTGCGAGAAACGTGGCATCTTTCCCAACACGGTGCACCACTATGGTTTGCGGTCAGGTTTTCCGTATTATAGCCTGACAACCCCAGCATGTAACACGCCAAGGGTACCCCATTCCACCACCTGGGGCACACATCCCAGTTGCTCTGTGGGCAGAGTGCCTGGCTCCCGGCTAGGTTTCTGAGCACTATTTAGTCGCCATTTATGATAAGCTTAGTGCTGCTGCAGGCCTATTCTTTTGACACCCAGACCTGCACGGGGCTTTTTTGTTTAATAATTGGATTAAAATGTAAGTGGCAAATAATCCCGACATCATCAGTTTATTATATAATTATCCATACAAGAATACAAGAATATTTTACCAATTAGCGGGCTCGAAGTGCAAGTACAGCACAGTAGTGATTAATGACATATCTTATAAACAAAAATGTCAACAATATAATAGCAATTCATTTATAATGTATGTTATAAAGCATTATATTTACGGTAAAAACACAGTATACCAAAAATATATATATTTAATTGATATATCTTATATTTAGGGCCTTTTTTTATTGTTCAGGTATTTGACAGAATTAAGCAGTTGGTTACAGATTAACATGTCCAAGCCTTGTCTAGACTTTGAATCAGGCAGCTAGGCGTTTTAATACATGATGTTTATTACAGCAACTTCTTGTACAAATTTAATTGCTAAAGAACTATCGTAAATGAACGGATAAAAAGAGAGAACATAGGCTTATGGCAACTGTATACGAGAATACAATGTATTGATATAAATATGCAAATTGTATTAACTTAATGATTGTTTCAACATTGTTAAATCATGATCTTCTTTTAACAGCTGCCTGGTTATATTCCAATGGGAACAAATTGTGCCCCTCTACTTGCTGACCTTTTCCTTCACTCTTATGAGGCTGACTCTATAGCTGATCTGATCTGAGAGAAAGAATATCGTTAGCTAGATCCTTTAATCTCAGCTTCCACTATATAGATGACGTATTATCTTTAAACAATCCTAGTTTTGGGGATTTGATACATCGCATCTACCCCAAAGAACTTGAGATAAAGGATACTACAGACACTGTGAGGTCAGCCTCATATCTTGACCTACACTTAGAAATCGATGGTAATGGAAAACTGTGCTCAGTTGGTGTTTCATGAATCTTAAGATCATGTAATATAACTTATATTCGCTATGGCTATATTTCTCAGTGTTTAATAGTTCAAAAACAACATGCACCCATCTCTATATGTTCCTCGAATATTTTTTTTACATTGAGTTGTTAGAGATGCTGAAATTCTTTATTTGAATCTTAAAATATTTTGTTCATTTATTTTTTGTAGGGGTAAATTTATTATGTACTGTATTTTTCACACATGCATATAATTGTTATACATTACTGTATATATGTTTCTCTTTGACTAAGTAATATGTAGTTCATGAGAATAAAGTTCATCATCACGTTTTTTTGTATTGTTGTATTTACTTTATGATGATTAAATTACAAGAAAATTCTTTCTTAAATTACTAGTATATTAATCCTGTACTTCAGTCACTAAAATATTGGTTATGCTATAACATAGACCTGTAATTAAATATTATACAGTTCATTAAATGCACCAAAAACCGTGTATCTGGAATCAGTTTCACCTAATTACAACCGAAAGATAGAGAGTCCTCTTACATATGTGCATGAGGTATATTATTTTTCTCCATTTGTCATTCTTTACAAAGATTTGCCGTTTGTATATCATCGATTCCATATAACACAAAACAAATTTTTACTCTACTAAAACTACTTTTTAACGCAAAAAAAATGACGATCATAAATGTATTACATAATGAAACCAATTAAATGTTAATTTACCTATGATATATCAATTGAATACATATTGAAAACCATGGCCGAAATGACTAGGGCCGAGGGACTATGGCCAAAAAGTACTGTGGCCGAAACGTTCTATGGCCGAGATGACTAGAAAGCAAGACAAGACCTGCCTTGTGTGAAATCTGCTAATATTTAATGATGAGCGTACAAAAAGTCAAATTATGAGAACAGGAGCAGTGGACCTCTATAAATTATCAATAAATGATATTTACAGCTCTAATGTATAGTTTCACAATTAGAAGGTGCCTAACAAACGTAATGATTGGACTACAAGTAAAACCTCCTGCAATGGGTTGTGTGCAATAAGCATGCAAATTTGGTCTGATTATCGAATGACAACACACATATTTTTTCAGACAAGGTGAAGTAGTGTATTTGGTAAATGTTTCACCTTGAAAGCAACCCCAAATCTTGTTCTTCGTGCGAGAAACATTGTCTTGTAGTCAGCTGTCAATTTGCAACGTCCGATAACTAGAGCAAGAAGTAAGTCACAAAAGTAAAGTTCAAACCAAGTTCGGAACAATTTCCGACTTTTTCTGGAAAGTTGTTATAAATGAACATATTTTGAAATTTATCACATTTTTTTTATTTACAATAAGGGTTTCCAATTGTAGAAATTTTATGAATTCCCCTTTTGAGATAATTGAGTTATTACATTGATAAGTTATATATAGATCTCAATTCTACTTAAGAACTACTATGAAAACTGCATCAAGTAGATATGAAAAGTTATTCATAGAATTTTATGAAATACTGAAAAGAAAATATTGATAAAATTCATTAAGATCTATATGTAGTTCTGCACACATATCCTAATAAAGTAGGAAGTTCTGTTATTAATTGCATAAACCAGAGTTAGAAATAGTAGCCTGCCCGCCAGCCCAAGACTGGCAATTGGTGGGCAGGACTGGCCAATTTTAGCCAAAAATTATATAGCAATATAGTAAATTTATGGAAAAATTGTATTCAGGACTGGCTAGAATTTGAGTGAGTTTCCTACCCTGCATATACTTGCTATCTGAAAAAAGATCATCACTGAATAATCTCATAGATACAATCACCAACAATCGATACAAGGGGAATTATTGACCAGGATCAGAGATCAATAATTTATTTTCAGAGAAAATCAATTTGCAAAATGTTTACCATATGTTTGATTTTGGTTTGAAGATCCAAGAAGCTGTTGTGGACATTAAATTTATAATGAGAATGGATATGGTGAATATGTTAAAGGGACAACAATCCCAACGTATTGATAAATGTCAGCTCAAGGCCATTTTCAATTAATGAAAGTTACATCCTGTCATGCAGGTACGAAAACTACAAATAATTGAAACGAAATCCATCTCTGTGAACCCCACTGCGGTAAAAACATAACATCAGCCATGCGTAAAATCATTAGGTTAAAGGTCATCAACCATGGCACACTACATATTGCCTTGAGAATATCTATCCTTTTGCCTAACATCAAACGCCTACACCAAAAGACAAACTAATTGCAGCTTGAACACAAATTTGTCGTGCAAAAATCGTTAAGTTAAACTTGAGGTCAAAGTTCAATCCAAAGCTCACCAACCATGATACGAACTACATTGCCTTATACTGATCTACTCTCACGTCCAATATCAAACCCTACACCAAAAAAAAAAGTAGTTCACCGTGGATCTGTTGTTTTGACACTGAGGTCAAAGGTCACCAACCTTGGTATGCAACACATTTAGTCCAATTTATCACGAAGTCAAATGCTCAAAACCTCTTTTCCATGATCAGAATTTTTTGGGGCCCATGGTATATCAGATCGTCAATTTTTCTTTAACCAAATTTGGACTTCTCTACCATTTAGCTCAGTCGATATATATACTGAGCAGTTTATACACAACCCAGGTGAGAAAGCCTATGATCTTTGTCATCAAAGTTGTCTGGTATTCACACTTTACATATTTTTAGAGTAAAAAAATAAAATCATTTAATAGATGTTTTATTTCAGTAAAGTCAACAAATATAAAACAGTTTTCATTATTATTTTGCAAAAAAGTAAGATAATCCCAATTCTAGTTTTCAGACAGCTGGTATATTTTTCTTAACTCAAGTGCTGACAGTTGCAAAACAATGGGAACATGATTAATACAGAATACAGCAATTTTGAAGTCAAGACAGAAAATATCACAGTGAGCATGATAGGGTGAGGTTTTGATGTTTTGTCTTACTACATGTACTATTATTCTGTTTATTGACTTATTTTGTCATTTGCAATTGCCAATATTTTTAGTATCACAGCAGTAGCATGATATAGAAAATATTAGGCAGTAAGAATGATGGAAAAATAATAAAGTTGCAAAATAAATAGATATATATATATATTAATTGATTTCACAAATGCAGAAATACTGCTTCAGGACAATAACAAAAGAGATTCATTAACATGATATGAAAATAATACAGAGTATCTGACAACAAATGCTTTTGAAAGTGATCTTTTTTATTTTAAAAAACTGCGGTTCTATCTTACACAGAAAATTTTAATCTCATTTGAGAAGAAACAATAGGATGGAGCAAATACAATTTACAACTCTTATTGACATAAAAAATGAAGAAAAAAAAACCATTAAAACAGAAAATCATAAAATAAATAGCAATAAACGATATACAATGGCCAGTAATGGAATGAGTTATGTTGGAATTCTGTAGATTTATAAAAAAAAATAAGAGCTCTCATATTCTCCATTATATACAAGATCAGATACACAGACAAGTACAATCTTCACTTCACATTCATCCCAAAGTGAGCACTTATATTTAAATATTGCACTAATAAGGAAGTTGATTGTTTATCACATGGCATCGAAGTGGAATTTATGGGAGTCTATCAATTTCTCTTTCTTATCTTCAATCTGAAAATATAAATTTATCAATTGCAAATACTAAATAATATTGTTATTAGTGAAACTAAGAATTCTACTACGTAGTACAATATCAGTGCATCAAAACATGTCACTCTTACAAAGAAATGGAAACCCTTTTCAACCCAAATACTGAATAGTGAACTCTTACCTAGACCATTTATTTTTAATTTATTAATTTACAGACCCGCAGACCTGATTTTTCCAACTTGAAATAAATTTATGAACTTTTATACCAACCAACCCTATGAAATTAATATAGTTATAGGAAAGAGGGCACAAAATAACAGAGGAAAATCTAAAATGGAAAGAAGGGTAACTAACAATTGCAACTTCTATAACTGGCAGAACCTCATCCATCATCTTTTTGACATCATTTTTGCTTCCTCTGTTTCAAATAATTGTTGATTTGTTTCATTTAGCCTTACCTTTTCTCTCCAATGGAGAATTCCAACAATACCAGCTAAAAATCCACAGGTACCCAGTAAAGCAGCACCAGTCAGCAGAACTAGTCTACTTGGAGATATAAACAGCTTGTTTACCCAGCTGAAAGATGAGATTTTTAACATTTTCAAATATTGACACTAATGTTAAATACTAAAGAACATAAACAGATTTATTTCAATGGGTATCACAGTAAAAGAGAGATGAAAAGAAAATGAACATGAAAATCATTAGTATTTCTAAAGGCTATTCCAGAAAAAAATGTATCTGGGTGGGGGGGGAAAGAAATATATTGTAACTTAAAAGTTATGAATGTTTATTAATCTTCATGCTTAACTCAAAACTCAATGGTAAATAAATAGATGCACACATGAAAAAAGTGTTCCAGGTAAAAAAAAAAGAATAGCCTGCTAAAAAAGGAAATAGACTGCACTCTGAGGGCACATTTGCACATCTCACAAGAATTACAAGTGTATACCTTATAATGTTAAAATAATGGCCCTGCTATTATAGCAGAATGAAATACAGATTTTTTTTTTCAAAACAACAGCATAGAGCATAAAAATGGGAAGCAGTGATGCTCTATTTTAAGCTAACTGGGACTATCATATTAAGATATTTGAGATTACCTGGATGGTTTATCATTAGGATATGGGATGATAATCAGCTGAGAATTTGGTATTACAGCTGTCCATGTCCTGACCCTCTCCGGCTGAAACAAAGGCAACAATAGAGTTCAAAAAGGTCATAAGGGAGAAGCCATCTAATTTTTATAGGGGGGTAGGATAACTTTTTTAAGGCAGAAAGATGATGTATGGTTAAAAAGAATCCAGGATGAACACATTCAAGTATTCTTTAGCATTTTTCTTTAATGTACATATTATAAACTAGAAAAGCAAGCTCACAAAGAGAAAACCCTCATTTCAAATGAAGTTAGATTCATAACCCGTAAGTTCAATCATCTCCCTTTGAATTCCCCCAACAGTAACTATATTCCTTGAGCAGTATAGGAGAAGTTCCACTGCAAAAAGATTACATGTACCTTTCCAACAGGATGTGGCACACCAACTGTTAACAGGTCTACAAAGTTTGGTGTTTGTCCTAATCCAAACAGTGTAAAGGGAAGTTGCAAACTGAAGTAAGCTGATTGTGTCAACTGGGAGGCTACAAAACAACAATATCAAATGTTAAAACAGTGTAAAGGGAAGCTGTAAACTGAAGTAAGCTGATTGTGTAAACTGGGAGGCTACAAAACAACAATGTCTACTGTTAAAACAGTGTAAAGGGAAGCTGTAAACTGAGGTAAGCTGACTGTGTCAACTGGGAGGCTACAAAACAACAATGTCTACTGTTAAAACAGTGTAAAGGGAAGCTGTAAACTGAGGTAAGCTGACTGTGTCAACTGGGAGGCTACAAAACAACAATGTCTACTGTTAAAACAGTGTAAAGGGAAGCTGTAAACTGAGGTAAGCTGATTGTGTCAACTGGGAGGCTACAAAACAACAATGTCAGCTATCACAAGTATACTTTTTCATGAATTTTTAAGAAATTCTACAGACTAGATATCAAACAGTTTGATGAAAGGCAGGAATTCCTTCCTTTATATACAAAAAATCTTGCAAAAAATTACCTATACCAATCTGTTTTCTTCCTTCATTATCTTCAGTAGTATACTTGACTACAGGACCTGGCTGATTTACACCATATGGCTAAAATAAAGTACCAAAACATATAAAATTCAGACACTGCTTATGGTAGAGTTGATTAACCCACCAAACAAATGATGCTTTTATAATCTATATATACTTTATTTTTACATAACAATAGTACTTCATATATTGAACCGTGTATTTTTTAAAAATCAAACCATTCATCTGCCACATAAATCAATAAAATCAAGAACAACAACTCTTGCAAAGTGTCAATTTCATACACAATCCATGTAATTTTTTTATCTCAAAAGTGCAACAACCAAATGACAAACTAAGACTGGTTATGTGGTCTGTAACTGTATCTGAATGAGAAATTAAAGTAACTGTGGGTTTTTGACATACTGGTACATGAATCACCTCTGGTCTGGTATTTATATAAAGACTTACTTAATGCTTTAAACTTAAAAAATTACACAAGATACTTGGATAACAGATGAGCAAACATATTAGTTTCCATGGTTACTAATTCTTGTAAATTCTGTCAAATGAAATAATTTGAGTTTTTAAAATGATGTGTCATTGTATGAAGGTTTTGATTCTTCATACTTAAAAACGTCCACCTATATAAAGGCACAAACCAAATTTGAAATCAATCCATTTATTAGAAGCCAAGATAATTGCAACAAAATTCAGACAGATGGAATGACGTACAGATGGACAGACAATGTGATGCCAATAAAGCACCCAGTCAGTGAGTTGAGTATAGTAAATATATTACCTCTCTACCATTAGGACAATCTTTATAACACAAACCACTAACAACTGAAATAGAAAACAAAAACTTTGTCAAGAAAACAAGATTAGCATAAAATATTAACCAGTTGCTAATTTTCTAATATTCAATCCAATAAATATCTTCATAGGTTTCGAGTAAAAGAGTGGACTTTTAATGGATGATCTGACTACAACAATAGAAAATTTACTCTATGAAAAATACGGGAAAAAAACAAGCACTGCTTCTTCTTTTTTTTACTGTTTGTCAGTAGTGCTCTCATAATTTCTTCAATGTAAAAAGACCTGATATAAATTTTGAGAAAATTGTTTGAAATAGGAAATTAAGTATAAATGACCAAACCAGAAAATCAACTATGAATGGCCTTACAAAGAAATTAATTTTGAATGGCCTGCTGAAGAAATATTCAAATTACACTGACCTTTGACCTTCAAGAAGAAAGCATCATCAGAAAATCTTTGTTTCAGTATTTGAATATGAGTTTTACCATCCTCTCCATATGTGGTTACTATCAAATCAAGAATACCCTGTGAAATAAAGAATATTTTTTCATGACCTTTAATATGCTCAAGGTAACGCATTTCCAATTTTTTGTTGTTTTGTCTGTATGTCTGGGTAGGTATCAAATTCAATCCCTATTGTGATTTCGTAGGCTTTGTACTCAAATTACAACTTTGTATATGTTGTATTGATAAGTTCCTAATGGCAATTCTGATAAATATGCACGATTTCCTATAACAAATCCACCTGTGTTAAAAGTTCAAACAATCAATTCTGAGTTACATACATCCTTTCCAACAGAAGGATTTTGATCAATTAATGTTTTAGAGCCCTATATACATAAAATGTTGCTTAAGTATATCAGTCTCTGTAAGAATCAGGCAGTGGGTGAAACATAGTATGAAAAAACCCACTAATTTGAAAGTTTAATTTGCACCATCAGAATAAAGGAAATCAAAAAGCTGTTAGCAATGTAAAAATAGTACTATACACTCAATTTCAAAGATAACATGATGTAACATAAAACTGTAATCATAAATTTGCATTTCTCATAGAAGTTTTTTTTTTAATGCATAAACTGAATGTTAATCTTTAATACTGATTTCAGAGATTTGCGAACAAGTAAACTTTTGGAACATGTGGGTTATATCTCCCCTACTAACACTGTCTCATATGGCAGATTTTTTTATTTATTTATTAAATTTAGTTATTTCATATTTTTCTATAACCTTGGTTCCCTTGATTACTCTTTCATAGAAAACATGGTAATTTTAACCAAAAACCTACCGCTAATCTTACATTCTAAATTTTTTATAGATTAAGTTAAATACAACTTCACACACATTTACAAATTTTGTTTCATTTCACCTTTTTTCACAATTTTTAAACCCCTCAAAACTATTATTTGCAATTACATTCAAAAACTCTACCTAATAAAATATTTTCCTAATTAATAAAATATTTTCCAAGATGTACATAAGATTTTGAAAAAAAATATATGTTTTTTGCCAATTTGAATTTTTCCTGCCGATTTTACTTAGTTTAAATTACTGTTTTTCATATCCTATTTACCAATTATAAAATATTGATGAAAGGATGAAGATTTTGACTGATAAGTGTGTTTAATATAACATACATAGCACATTTAGTGCTTCTTAACACAGTTACAAAAACTAAATTTATTTACAGCAAATTTATCACTCAACGTCTTTCAAGGCCAAAAAAAAAGTCCATCAAAGCTTTATTTGATTTAATGTCTAGATCTTAATTTTATTTGAAGCAATGATAGAATATTATTTAGCTGAATAACTGCCTGAAACATATTTACTGATTTTGAAAGAGATTTTGATTGATACATAAGAAGCTATATGTGAACTACATTCTATGTATTGTTCAGAAACAATAAGTTCCTGACACAAACCGGTGATTCTGAAGAATCAAAAACACAATATTCTCCATATCATTTTGGTAAACTGAGTTATAATTTCATTGAAATGCACTGAAAATGAATCATTCAAGGGCAGATAACTGTCAAAACTCTTATTTTTCTGACATTCTATTGAAAAATTTATAAAGAAGTCCAGTGATGCTGAGATCAAATAATGGTCTTTTCAAATAGAGATAGCATCCTTGAATGATATTATATTGTCAGATTGGTGGATTTTTGACATGCATGTTTCTGATTTTTCCCATTTAGCCAGATTCTTACAAAAACTAACATTTATTAAAACTCTTTTCCTATCACAGTGCAGTGTCAGTGGGTGGTATAAAACTAATGTTCACTGAGTGGGTGGTATAAAACCCTTGTTCAGTGAGTGGGTGGTATAAAACCAATGTTCAGTGAATGGGTGGTATAAGACCAATGTTCAGTGAGTGGGTGGTATAAAACCAATGTTCAGTGAGTGGGTGGTATAAAACCCATGTTCAGTGAGTGGGTGGTATAAAACCAATGTTTAGTGAGTGGGTGGAATAAAACCCTTGTTCAGTGAGTGGGTGGTACATGTATAAAACCCATATTCAGTGAGTGGATGGTATAAAACCTATGTTCAGTGAATGGGTGGTATAAAACCTATGTTCAGTGAGTGGGTGGTATAAAACCCATATTAAGTGAGTGGGTGGTATAAAACCAGTGTTCAGTGAATAGGTGGTATAAAACCCATGTTCAGTGAGTGGGTGGTATATAGTGATCCTTATATCCCATCATCTGTTCATTCACTGTACTTTCAATTTTTTATAGGAGTTATTAAAAGAAATGCCCATTCGAATCTTTCATGACCATAAATGCACATCAAGTACATTTATTAAGTGTATACATTTAGCACTAAGAAGTCATTGATTCTTCACAACAAAACACTGGAAATATTGAAATGCATGGGTATCTAGAAACATTTACAGAAATTAATATAGTAATGCTTACGTCATCTTGATGGTCAAAAAAAGCTGGAATTAATGCCTTCTCCTTCTTAGAGTGCATAGATACTTCATAATCCAACTCAAATCTTCGCCCAACTTCACAGTGCTTACAGGCAATATTCTTCAAGGTAAACGCTTTCTGCTGAAACCTGAATATTGATTACCGTAAATAAGAAGTGTAAAAAAAGTCAGTTTAGAATGTTTGATAGTTATAACAACCATACAGTACCATATGATAATTGAGGTAAAGTAGGTATTGAACACTATTAACATAAATATAGAACAATAAGTTACTTTCAATTTTAATACCAGAGGTGGGTCCTGACTGGCCTATCAGGGGCCCGGCTCTGTCATGGCCATGTAATCAATTAAATTTTTCCAACGTTAAAGGGGCACAACCCCCTGACCCCCCCCCTTGTTGAGTACAAGTTGAGATTTTCCAAGAGATATTGTCAGTATCAAAATTATTCTTTTCATTGGTAATGCAATAATTGTTTTTCAAATTATTTTTATTTTTATTAACCTTTCGGACCACTTTTGTCACACAAAAAATCTAGTAGTGTGACTAAATGTTGGTGTGTGACAGCCTTTTCATTCATATTTCAAAAGAAGATCTGATGACATCACAATCACTCCCAAATGTTTTTACTGATATTTTTGAATATCTTGCCATGAACAATAGAATATCTATCAAAAAGATCAAAGGAAAAAAGTTCAGGAAAACAATAAATTGTTTGTTCAATGGAATATCACTTCTACTACAAACAGGAACTATTTAGATTAAGTTAGTATGTTATGTAAGAAAAGGTCAATGAAGGAAAATTCTCTAATAATTGAAAGCAAACATAAGACAGATTGTCATGACATACATCGAATCTTTACATAGAGTACACAACACAGGGATATAAAGATACTTGCCAGGTTACTATCAATACAGGTTGTCAATAGATCTAGTTTGACTTAATTCAATCCTTTGTAACATTAAAGGTTCAATAGGAAGTATTCATAGTCAATTACAATAGCATTATCATATAGATCACAGGCACAACAATACAGCGGAAACTTACCCATCTAGTAATGAGTTGGAATGAATTGAAACTTACCCATCTTGTAATGAGTTGGAATGAATTGAAACTTACCCATCTAGTAATGAATTGGAATGAATTGAAACTTACCCATCTAGTAATGAATTGGAATGAATTGAAACTTACCCATCTTGTAATGAGTTGGAATGAATTGAAACTTACCCATCTAGTAATGAATTGGAATGAATTGAAACTTACCCATCTAGTAATGAGTTGGAATGGAAACTTACCCATCTAGTAATGAATTGGAATGAATTGAAACTTACCCATCTAGTAATGAGTTGGAATGAATTGAAACTTACCCATCTAGTAATGAGTTGGAATGAATTGAAACTAACCCATCTAGTAATGAGTTGGAATGAATTGAAACTTACCCATCTAGTAATGAGTTGGAATGAATTGAAACTTACCCATCTAGTAATGAGTTGGAATAAATTGAAAATTAACCATCTTGTAATGAGTTGGAATGAATGAAACTTACCCATCTTGTAATGAGTTGTAATGAATTGAAACTTACCAATCTTGTAATGAGTTGTAATGAATTGAAACTTTCCCATCTTGTAATGAGTTGGGATAAAATTGAAACTTACCCATCTTGTAATGAGTTGGGATAAAATTGACACTTACCCATCTTGTAATGAGTTGGGATAAAATTGACTTACCCATCTTGTAATGAGTTACGGAAAACAGCAACTAAATCAGGGTAACCATCCAGATTATAATCTCCAGCTCTCAGGGTAATAGGAAGATAGGATTTAATTTTAGGATTAACATCAGGGGGAACAAAATTCCAATTCATGTTATCAGACTTTAATTTCAGCTCCACTTTTGCCCACTGCAAAAGGAAGATGTTAAATAAAGATGGCAACAGAACATTGAGTTATAACATTTATTTAAATATTTTTTTATACTTTTGTAATAGTTTTCAGTGTCCACTATATTCTTTTTTATCCATAGAAAACAGGGATTGTATATTTGTTATTGATTTCTATCCTTTTTTACAGGTTCATAAGCACAACATGTTTTTTTTAAAGATAATTTACTGTTAAGTTTTTATTTTGTTAAAGACCCTGGATTTGTTCAGTTTCAAATGTACACAATAATATCTGAACATATATCAGAGAATTGGTCTACACAGCACACAGAAATGTAAATATAAACCTGACTGTGGTAAACTCACACTGACTGAAAAACAAAAGTATAGAGCTATCTTAGCAAAGGGAGACAACTTTACATGCAAGAATTTTGAAACAGAAGGGCCTTACATTGTATTTTGCCACAAAAAGGAGACCATGATGGCCTAATCAGTGTATTAACATGTAATGAGACTACAAACCTTGTCCTGGGAATCTGTCAAGACATACAGGAGACTTTCAGTACATTTATCATCAGTACAAGCTGGTAATATACCATACACATGGTTTCCTTCCACTAGAAAATAATACATGGTTTTAGAACTGCTGCCAATGGATGTATGTTCCCCTGTATGTTCAAAACTTTGCCATTAAAAGGAAAAGCTGTGTATGTCAGGACTTATAAACTGCACTTGCATTTCAGTTTGAACAATACATTTCAATCAATTTAGAAAAAAATTCTGACTTATTTCTATTACAAGCTCAAGGAATATCCTGGAGCATGATTATCACACATAACACACATGAAGCAGTAATAGACTCTACTCCTGTAAAAATTAGTGACAAGTCCCAGAAGAAGAAATATTTATAGATTAGAGAATCTGTTGATAAAGGTGTGTACAATATATCCTACCTTTATTAGCACCTATATCCATAAAAGTTATCTGTCCAAATATTGAGGCATTTGTAGGAAAAGGAATGGTCTTTTCAAATGTCAGGTTTCCATTCTGTAACATACATACATACAATTTAAGGATCATCAAATGGTAATTTAATTGAAGATGCCATTTAAAAATATGTCTTTATAATAAATTGGTTCAGCCATACTATTGTAGTATTTTTGTAACCAAAGAAAAATCTCCATTCCAAAGGAAAAAATTTTCTAGTAAAAATTGAAAACAAAGCTTTCCTCCTAAAATATTTGATTTAAGGTACGTAAATGAAGTAAACAGTCATTATGGATATGAAATACAAATCAACACAAAATTATTTAGTTTGACTTCCTGATGGTAAGAAAAATCAATGTTCAAGCGTCAATAACTTTTTTTATGATATGGGTTCAAATTTAACTTTAAGAATGGAAGGTCCTGGACTTTTTGCAAGTTCCAAATTAATAGTCCACTTGAGGAAAAACGAACTTCCTCAATAAAATTTTGAATAAAAAGGGTTGAATGTCAAAAACCTAAATATACAAAATTTTAAAGGTCAAAGGTCAGAAGTTGAAAATTATGAACCTTTGACCCTCACTTATTTAAACACTGCTGAACTTCATCAATATTTTTTTTTCTGGGTAGAGAGAAAAATCATGAAATAAATTGTATTGTTACCTTATTATACCAATACTCCAGCTGTGGTTTATTATTCTTATCTATAGATACTATACACAAATCTGAAAATGTTTATATTCAATGAAATAACACCCTTCAAATCATGTTCAATCTTTAAAAAAGTCAAGAACAGATAACTCATACAGATTTTTTTTTAATTTATTAACTCTCTTCACTTTGATAAAGAGTGTTATGAAATTAAAGCACAGCAATGTTTCACATAGAAACTATAAGAACTAGTATGTTTTTTATCATTCAATGTTACATGTACTTTTATGGTAAAATTTTTTATAAAGATTTTTACATAAACTTTTACTTTACAGATATTCTAAGAATGTCATTTATTCTTTTCACAAATGCAATTCAAACTAAAAATCTTTCTTGAGAAATTCATCTTGTATACAATTCTCTTTCCTCATCCACAGTTAATACATAAACAAATTCAAGAGGTGAAGAAAATCTCAACATTGAGATTTTTTTCTTTGAAACCTCAGCCATTCAATATTGAACTAACATAATCTTACCTGCAGTGAGGTCACCATCTAAATCTAAGAAGGCACTGTTTTGGGGGGACTTCAATGGAGATGAAGAGGCTATATCTAAGATTGTGTAGTTTCTGTGTCCTTTACTGCAAGGAAAGAGTAGTGAATATTACTTCCTTTTTAAAAGGTATATGTAAAGACCTAGTTGTTTCTGAGTTAAATTATCTTCCTTTACACCCTCTTTTTTCCAAATGTTAGTTAAATTCATTTGTTTTTGTTTTATTTGAAAATTCAGGAGTATCCCTTTCTTCTGATATTATCAAGATTACGTAATAATTTTATTGTTTTGACAATTTAAAAAAAACAATACTTTTCCAAATAAAATCTACCAGTTTTTCTTTTTTACTTTTTTATAGTGCATGTTTGTATTGTTTTTTATTATATTAAAAGAAACATGGTCCTTCCCTTACACACCTGAATATATAAAACTGTCTTTTATTACCAGTTGGAGTTTCTCCAAGTAAATCCGGTATCATGTCTCCATTTGCACTGTAAGATAAAGTTCAAAATATCTGGAGAGCAACCTCATTCTCTATGTACACTCTGTTTTAAAATGTATCAAAACCATTAGTAAATGAAAAGATTAATTCTTTTAGGTGACAAATATATTTCAAATTTAATTCAGAATGAGTAAGTTAACTTTGAGTATTATTCTATACAATATGTTAGTCAACCAACTTATAGTTTTTTTGATAAAACAGAATATCTATTGGAAACTCTTATTTTTAAAAAATGTACCATACAATTGCAGATCAAAGACTTATTTTTCATTGAATACATTTTCATTTCACTCACTCTAACACCAGAGGTTGATCTTTTAACCCTCCAGCAATGTCTAATGGTACTTCATCTACAAAAAGGCAGAAATTATTAACATTGTTGTTTGGAAAGGCAACATATTTTTAAAATACATGTAATTACTCCAACCATATGAAACTCTCTGTACAAACATTTAAATTATTTACCTGCTTTTCAATCATGAATTACAACATAGTCTTAGAATAAAGCTATAAGTACCATATGATTGTACAAATGTGTAAATGCTTCAGAACTTTAATTAATGTGTCTCTGTGTCTTTATACAATATACACGTATTACTTTTTAAAATGATTTTGAAAAAATATCATTGTTGGGTGACCATGGATTTTATTACTTTTGTTGTCAGCCTTCCAGAGCTTACATAAAGGTGTGTTTAAACTTGTTGAAGCCTTTCAGTGATCTCTGAAGGTATTCACTATTTCGGTTTAGGTTAATATACCCTTATACATGTATGTACATGTTGCATTGCACCATATCTGTTATCTTTTAAGTACCTGTTTAGTTATGGTTTTTTTTATACTTGATTTACACAATTATTTACTCGAACATGCTGATGTGAAACATCAAATCAGTAAAGGTTTTTAAAACACTAACATCGTAAGTGCAGCACAATGTTTTTGCTTGATCATCAAAGACCATGACATGAACTGTTCATGTACATGTACCTAATAATTTTGATCCCTTTGATCCCCAATAAATCTGAACTATGAGATGAGATAAACCAGTCCTCTTCCGTGTGACCATCACATCCATTTGGTTATCTCCATCAAAATCTGCAGGAACAACACTTGTAATGATAGACCCATTGGCACTCTTCTTATCTAATAATGTGACAATACTATACTTTGTCTCTGCAGAGGTCACTTCTTTTTCTGCTTTGAAAAATTTGATACTTGACCCTACAAAACATAGACAAGAAAAAAGTAAAATATCTCTGAATAATAAAATATTGGAGTAGCTAAAAACCACTGACATAATGTTACATTTACCTATTGTTAAATTGCATAACTATAAACTAGAACCACTAGCAATTACAGTACAGCTCACAGCATAGTCTGATAAATGCCAGGTATACCTTCAATACCTGGCATACCTGGCACATTCCTTCGAAGTTTACCTCTGTAATTTCTAATGTACAACTCAGCAATTAATTGAAAGTATTTTTTGGTATCCCATGTAAATTTTGCCTGTTCACCTGAACAGGTACAAGTAGCTACGTTAAATAGGTATTTAGTGAATTATTGAGTTATGATCAGTATTTTCTTGAGGTAATTAATTTATTGGTTTATCAGAGTTTAGTCTTATAAGAATAAATCTATATATTTCTACTCAAGAGACTGGTTATTCCTTTAATAAAGTAGTGCATAAAATGGAAAAAAGTTGTTATTTTCCTTTTCTTCCAATGCAGAAAAATGCTTTTATTTTTACAACTTCAAAGGGGAAAAGTAAAAAGTGAGTTAAAAAGTTACAAATGTTACAGTTATGGTTTTCAAATTTGTACTTAAATTGAAATTGAAAAAGTTAACAAGAATAAAATTTTTAAAAAATGAATTAACATAAAACAAAAAAACTACAATTAAATGAAGACATCAGTGTTACAGTGTTAGGTTTTCAAATCAAAGAGTTTTGACTTATATTATTTTTTGCTTTTTAATTGGGCAATTGGCGAACTGACTGAAGGATTGGCAAAAGATTTTAAAGATTTTTTTTTCACAAAAGTGGTTGACTGCACTTGCATACATGTATATCTGAAAATTAATGAGGAGAACAAGAATATTTTGACCACTTGAAGTGTAGCAAATCTTTTTTCTTCTCAGGAGTTAAGACTTAGATTTTTTAAAAAAGCAATATAAGATTTTTTTTTTTTTAAATGCAGTATTATAAAATTATTAAATAGTAGGTACACAAGTAAGTAAAATAAATTGATAGGTCTATAAAGCAGTAGCACCTGATGTTTAAAGTTTTTAATTTGCCCTCAGGTTCATTCTGAGTAACCAGTGCCAGGCTTGGTGTTTTATTACCTTTTCCACATCCTGTCATCCCGGTTACAAATATCAATTACAAAAACACTGGATGTATGTTTAATAACTAAAGGACAGAATCTGAATTTTCATACATTTTCAACTAGTTAATTTAATGATATGTTTAAAATCTTAACAATTTCTTTTACTGCAATAAAACTGGTTAAGAAAAATCTTAAATCTGTTATACAAAAAATAAATAACTTAAAATTTTCTTTCTTGATTTTGGTTAAATTTTAGCATCCAAATATAACAACATAAACAGAATAGATATGGTGTATATTATTCAGGCCTCAAGGCTTAATCTTAAAATGTAAGGTTTTCAAGTCAGAAGTTTGAACACACAGTTAATTAGTTTCACAGTTATACATGTAAATATTAAACAGTAAATTAAAAGAAAATAACAAAACTCTAATTTTAACTAGAGATTAAATGTTTTATTAGTAAATCTAATGACCTCGAAATGTTACCAAAATATGTAGGAAAGAAGTCAGTATAATGTTATGGAGCCCAATACACACTGTGATTGCACATTCAAAATTTGCTTTTTTTAATTAAGAAAAAAACAATATTCACTTTTAAAATGCAAAATATTAAATCAAATTCAATCATTTAGAAAATAATGTCATGTTACATATTTAAAATTTTGTAAAATATGAAAATCACAAAAAAAAAAAACTTGCTTTTAACAAATTTTTTTTAACTTTTCTACTTTTATATCAATTTCAAAATACTGAGGTTAGCCACCTGTGTGAGATAATTAACTGTACAGGTAAAACCACTAGTAGGTCCATGTACCTGTTTACTTAATTAGTTAATTCCTTTCGTATATTGGATACAGGTGATGGTGGGGAATGGGGGTCCTGTTAATTAGGAGCCAATAAGCAATAAATACCTGGCATTGGATGCCAGGTATGAGGTGTGCCAGGTATTTATCAGACTATGCTGTGAGCTGTACTGTAATATAATGTATTTTGTCTACATGTATTTTCCTCAAGTCCCAACCTGCCACGTAAACAGGACAAATCATATCACATATTTGTCTTTACTTGACTCGTACAAGTACTTTAAGACAATAAAGTGTATATGCATTCTTCATACAAGAATTTTACAAAACTACTGTTCTGAACTGAAGGTTTTAAAAGTTACAAAATGTATTTTAATAGTCTTAATGTATCATCAATGTACTGATGGGAAAGTCTTTTACAAAGTGCTAAAAAACTGCACTATTGCACTTCTGTTATTCATACTCCATGTAAAGGAAATCCAAGAAAATTTTATTTTTAGAAATTCTTACAAATACTGGTAAATAAGTAGTTCTCAACAGCAAATAATTCTCGCCAGCCAATTTTCGTCCTCTCGTGTGAAACAATTTCATGCCAAAAATTTATGAAAAAATGTCTAACAGATTGCTGATGTTTGCTCTATAAAATGAACTATGATACAACGATTTTCATTTAGGAATAAAATTTTGGTGAGCAGATTGGTGAGAATTGCTTCTGTCTTGAAAATAGCGGGATCAGTAGAAATTAGAAATATAGACCAATTCAGAAATTCAAATTACATCAGCATAAACAATGTCGTGTCACGGAAGCGTACTCATAAAATGTGTCTTGACCAAACAGGGTTGTCATGAGCATTAGTAATTCCAGAATTCCATACAGTTTCTAAATCGGTCCATTGGGACAGTGTTCATCTCCACTTGCTAAACAGCCACTAATCCATAACATAGACATACAATAAGAGAAGAAACTGTTTGATCATACCAAGGATTCAGAAATTTTGACAGCCCATGTCGGTCATTTTATCAAACGCCAGCAGACATTTGTGTTGGTCTTTAGCATGCTCAGAATGAGAAGAAACTTAAAAAAAAAAAAAACAACTTTTTTGTAGTTATTTGTAGATAAATAATGGAATTTGTGTTATTTCATTACATACTTTGTCTGTCACAAAATATCTGCATGAGTGAACAAATACGGTTTCGATCACACATGCACATTCTAACTTGTAAACAAAACATTGTATCTCTCTGACTTTTTCATCACATCAGCAAACAGCCGAAAACTTCTGAGTGATGAAAAAATGTTGATAAATAAAAGAAAATCGCAACTACATTTTGTATACTGATTTAAATAGGTTGTTGACTTATGTGTTCAAGGATTCAAACGATAAATAATTACTAACTATGACTGATTCACAGTATCAGCACCACATGCTTTCGTTACCTCTAAAAGATCGGCAGGAAAATGATGGATTTGTAAATCTTAGTCTTAATTCAATAAATCCAAGTAAATTTAAGTAACAAATGTATCAAAATTCTGAGAGTCACTTCAATTCATTCATATATGCAATGGTGTTGCACTTGTAGTGTTAATTTAATTACGCAATCAACTAATCAGCTACAGGTAAATCACAGTCACAGGTGGCTGCATATCAGCTATTATTGACACACATCTGTCAATTAGTTTCAAATAAACAATTAGACACTAATAAAACCACACAAACTGTAATTGATAAGGGTTGACAATTTTTTATAACTGATATTGGAAAATAGTTGTCGGTCATTTGCAAAATTTGTCAGTCAATGACCAGTACTTTTGACTGTTTCCAAATCCTTGGACCATACTATAAATAATAGAATACCTGTATCCGATATTGTAAAGATATCTGTATTCTTGTTAGCATTGAAGTCACCAAAGGCAGCAACTAAACCATGATGAGAACCAAGCACTGATGAAGTTACATCCTCAAAGGTACTTGAATTTACTCTTATTGCAAAAAAAACATTAAGTAAAAAGACACTGTGTCTGATAAATTTGAGTCTCATATCTTTTAAAACAGTATCACATTAGAAATATATGACACTTTTAACTAGACTCTATTTCATGATTTTACAAAAAGTTTGACATGACCAATTTCCTGGTGATAGAAAATGGTCTTAACAATTTATGTCAACCAGTTCCGTGCTTTTCATTTTGTTTTGATGTAACCAAATGGTATAAAAGTATAAAACATGTCTAATTTCCGCTCTTAATTTAAAATTCTGAGGTGAATATTGAATTTTCTATATAAATATCTCATAAAAGCTATATATTCACAAAAAAAAATTAATTTATATGATTAAAGGAACTCTTTAATTTCGGTTGTTTACTATTATTTTCTACTTACAAGTGTTCATCTCTGGATATTAGACTTTCAGATTTAGATCTTTCTGCTTGTGGTGAATAAATCTTTCAATAGATTTTATATAATTAAATTCATTAATATATATATAATAAGACTATTTCTTTTTTTTTTAACTTTAGGGAAGCAGGTTGATTATATTTCCCCCGCTGTATAGAATGAACACTTCACCTACCATCCATGGAGAAAACCTGAAAAAATGTCATCAAGGGCTTTAGTTTGTGCAAATAATTGTGCACAGAATATTCTGTTTCGGGATGCCTTTACCATTTCAAGGTTTCATTTATGTTATCATACTTTAAAGAATATTTTCATTAAGTCCTGGGCCAAACCTACAACATCCAATGCCACAAGTACAAGTACATCCTACATGTATCCTGCTGTTATCGGTTCTCAATAGCATAACAATATTGTTTATTGTTGAACTACTTATTAAATAGTTACAATTTTCAAGTCATTATATCAACAATCTTTTGTTAGTTTCCCAGAAGATTGGTGAGATTACATGTCTTCATTGTGAGAAAAACACATTTTAGTGTGGTGACCTAGTAGTTCTCGATAGGGATATGACTCTCTGTATGGAGGGCATGAGATGCATACTTAGAAAGTGAAAATAAAGAAAATAAATAATTCAATATATTTTCATCGATATTTCATATTAAAACATTGATAATGTCACGACATTTTTAATGTTTTCTGGTAAGAAATGATAAGAAATGACCAGTACTGTGCACCATACAATTTCTTTTACTGACAAAGCCATGCCTATATCTTGACTGCACATGACTGCTGAATATACAACCTACCACTTTCAATAAAATTTGTTAACATTCAAGATGTGTGTTTGGAGAGGTGGGCACCTAAAATATGAACTTTTTGGGGTTTAAGAAAAAGGTAAAATAAATGGGTACTAAAGTTTATTGGTATTATACATACCTTTATAAGCAACATGGCTAAATCAAAGCCCAATAGAAGCAAGGAAGTGTTCAGTAGGTTAATTCTTAATGAATAGATGACATGCGCCTTTTATGTCATAATGCCTGTGCGCATTGCCATCAAGAACTCATGACTATCAAGAATAGATGAATGCATGATATACTCTTTTCTACTCTTTCCTGTGAATACTTTATTCCTGTGCAATTGCAATTTTTTGTAATGAAGAACAGGTGCATAGGCATTCTGGATCATATCATTCATCATCATGGTCAGGTTAATAGGTGTTTTCTAATTGACAGGATGGCCTATCTGAATTGTACATGTATACTGGGGTCTCACTGTATCACAGTAGTTATCTGTTTTCTAGACAGAGAAAAAAACAGGCCTTTGGAAAGTGGATTTTTATTTTTGTCTGAAGATTGTATAAAATCTAACCTTTCATTGCAGTGATCGAATTTCAGGTGAAATACTTGCTAAATGCAAGTTTAAATTCAATTTTGCTATTATATCCACTTGCTAAAATTTGCTAGTGGAATTCTATGTGTAATACAGGTAAAGTCCAGAAATAACCAAAAAATCATGAATTTAACGAGTGTAAACTTTCAGTACTTGCTAAATTCAGATAGTGGATAAATATCTGAAATTCAATCCCTGCATTGCATTAAACCTATTTTTCTGATACAGCATCTTTAACACTCAGAAGCTGCTTGCGAAAAGGTGAGGTCAATTTCTGCGCCTAAAAAAAATTTAGAGGCATAATTTTGCACATCAAATCTTGCTCTACCGTTACACTAATGTATGTATATCAGTTTAACGTAATTCCATACATCTTATAAGTTTGCCATTGTGATTTACTGTTCACTCTTTATTTAAAGATTGATCATTAACCTACAATAATATAAACATATTTGATTAATTGTCTGTCATGTCTGTCAGATTACCTAATGAAAGTCAGATGATAATTAATTGCGTGCATGACCAAAAAACTATTTTTCACCTTTGCACTAGAACCAGGTTTACCCTAAACAAAAATGGTGACCAATGACCCTTGTCATTCATTCATTTGTTAAGTAAGTTGGTGTTCACAATCATGGTATTTATTTCCCCATTTAGTATAAAAATATCCAGACTACATGTACAGGAACAAAATGAGTCCATCTATTATTGTTTCTGAATTTTATTGAAGGCTCAACATTTTGACGACTGAAATGTGGTTAAATCAATTATGGATATCCCTGTCTCTTCTTTCTAAGTTCTTCTTCCTGTACTGTGCAGGACTCCTGTGGAGAAAATTTGCACATCATCATATATTTTTTGCAATTTTTGATGTTATAATTTTCATAAATCTTCTCCTCTTAAACCACTGAGGGAAATTTTATGAAACTTAGCAGAATGGTGAGATCTACCGGTACATTAATTCTTGTGAAAATTTGTGATCTGATATTTGCGATATTGCCCTTTTCTAGATTTTTTTTTTTTTTTTTTTTTTTTGCTATTTCCAATTCTATTACTGGACTGAATTCAATGAAAGTTGACATGATTGTACTTTAGATATGAGTGATAGGAATTTTTATTTAAGAAAACACATGGCCACTTTTATAAAAAATGAAATGTTGCTTATCAACCCACGTGAGCTATGCAGGCTCTTTAGAGCCTCTAGTTTGGTTATGTTGTTAATATATTGGCCCAAGGAGATTTTGCTGTCTATTGTATTTAGCCTGGTCTGTAACCTGTGGAGTCTGGTCATTGATGGCGTTGTCAGCTTTTGTGAGTTTTTCATTTGTTGGTTATACTGATTACTTCGCATTTGTATGGATTGAAGCTTATCCAATCATATTCCCACTGATGTAGATTATCTAAGTCTTCTTGTGGTCACGCTCATTTTGTATTGTTCTGTACGAGCAGGTGCCTACAACACCTCAGCAACTATTCTACTGACTGCTATACATACTGGTGTTGGAAGTCCAAATAGTTACACTGTCTTGGAATGCTAACTTTTATTTTGCTGGTCACTTCCCTTGTGTAGGTACAAATGTGGAGAATTAAAAGAAGAATGTTGTCAAATTTGGAAGTACAGAAGGCATAAATTTTTATCATTCTAAGTACATTTACAATGTACTCAAAACCTTGATCATTAGAATGTGAGAGACACTGTTTTCTATCTATCAACTCAATTATGATTTTTGGTACCCTTTTACCTCCCATCTATTAATCAGTTTGTCACTAAAACAAAAATGAAGTATTTATGAATGCCAGTCATTTTTGTACCTTGAATTTCAAGAGACATAATGCAAACAATGAAAGTTTAAGAATTATAGTAAATATACTCTGTTACAATTTTAAATTAAAATAATTTGGTATAAGTTATGTCCTAGATTTTGTCTAGCTTAACCTATTTTTATACATGCAGATGTAACATACCTGCTTTAAACAAGGGTGTATGTGTGCAATAATTTACACTCCCATCCATACTGAATCTTACGTTCAGAGATGCAAAGATCTTACAGATTACCATAAACTTGGTGGGAAGAAGATTTTGTACATATGCAGTGACTGCGATTAACATTTTGGGAATGGGCCAATTTGAATGATCTTGAGAATTTCAAATGGCCATTCATTAAGAGTCTTGGTAAATATTTCTGATTTTAACGGGACATTTCCAGCTTAAATGTAATGTGTCTCAACTCATCACATTAGAGTGACAATTTCACGTGCACTCACTTTCACTCTGTGCAACCCTTATTGAGCAGCTTTATGTGAACTGAGTAATTACGAAAGAATAAAATGTTCCAGTTATTAAATGAGTATTGACAGCTCAAATCATGCAAATTAAGACACCTGAGCATTTGTTTTAAATTATTCCCAGTTCTGAGTGTTTCTTTGTAAAAATATTTATTATCGCTTAAGTCTCAAGTGATATTAATTTCTAAGTTACCTCTTACAGAGTGTTGACCTGTTATCAACCTGTCAGACATAACAAAAGGAGCTCAAAAAATCCAGAATGGTTTGTTCCACGAAAGAAAAAATCATATGACGAAGGACTGACACCTGAAAACAAACAGTTCATTAAAGATCTTGTTGTTGAACAGTATAAACCCTCCAGTAGTCCATTGAAAGAAGAACCATTAGAAAGAGGAACATGGAATTTAAAGTAAGATTTCATCAATCCTGTAAATGATGGATAGTCTGAGTTCCATGATACAATATAGAAAGAGACATACCATGACTGATCACCAACTGTACACCACCCTGGTAGTGGTAGCCAATAACATTATTATTTCTTTAGATTTCTTACAAAATCTTTTGGAAGTTTTTGGGAATAACCTACCATTCAAAATTTTTTTAAAAATTGGGAACTATCTATTTGGATAAAAAAAACTGTGGGTTACCACTAATAGAGTGGTGTACCACCATGTCAGAGATTAGTCATGGTACAGTACTTTGATATTTGTTTTGATGTACTTAAAGGATAAGGTATACCATATATAATTACATGACTGTATAGTGGGAAATAATTTTTGCTATATTCATGAAATCACAAAAATAAAGCTCCCATTCCATTCCATTAAATCTGAAGATATGAAAGTAAAGACCATGGAAATTTAACACCCTTTTTCATATAGAAAATCACAAATTTGGCATCCGCAAAAGTTTTGCTTGAAATTTTACTGTTTAAGTTTGCTATTTGAAAGAAAATTTTAGCATTTATACCTCATTTGAGCAGAATGAAGTGGGCATAGGATTAATGTTATGAATTCCTTTAGAATTTTTAAATTTTGCCAGTTAAAGTAATAAGTATAGAATCACTGTGAGAAAGACTACCACAGAAATGTGGTATTAATTTCCAAGTTTATTTTTTTTAATCAAGACCTGACTGTATGACAAAAAGACATAAGTTTTCAACAAATAATTGATAAGTGGCACATGTTTTATGGTGATTTTCATTGCTTTAACCTAATGTAATTAGTATTGACATAATGCTGCTAAATTGTTCAATTTTTTTAAAAATCTATGAATGATATCTTTAGATTTTTGTTTCAGAACCAAGAGAGTTGGTGTTCTTGCAATGAAGTTGGGGGTAATTCCACAGTGGACAAAAGATGGAGAAAATGTTTTAACTACAATGTTGCAGGTTTGTATAAGGGATATTATGCAATTAGATATGTAAAACTGAAAGAACTTTTTGACAATCTCAAAGTCTTACATCTGCATAATTTTCAACTGATTTAAAAAAAAATGTATTAATGAATATCATTTGGAAAGTAACAAATTTTACATATAAAAACAATATAACATAATTAAAATGTTTATTTACTTGGAGTCAGTCCATCTGTCCCCCATTCCATCCTGCTGTGGTATTCTATAGGAGTAGGAACCTTGGTGCTCCACTGCAGGAGGCTAAATAGCCCAAACCTACCCCTCCACATTTCCAGTGGCAATCAAAATTTGTCCACCCTATTATCCTTTTGTCTGATCCCATTTTTCATTTCATCATCATTTTCTGTTCATTTTATTCTCCATTTCATGTTTGTTGCCCTGGTATAGCTGAAATATTTCTGCATGGGTGTTAAACACCAACATACAATCGATCAATTTTATCACAATTATCTCAACTCCCAATGGATAAATTGGTTTCAAATTTTGGTAAGTTTTTTTTTACAGATGAGCCATACATTGTCACTGATTTTGGTTCATTGTACTGTATGAGTGGAAGTATACATTACATGACAATGTGTGCAACATATTGTTTATTTTGTTTTTTGGATTGTTTATAGGTGATAGATAACCATGTGATCAGATACACACCTCCAGAGGAGTTTGTCAAGTCAGCTGGATGGAAACCATGGTGGCATAGGAAGTATGGTAGTGTGGTTGTTGGTGCTTTAAGCTGTGAACCTCATTTGGTGAGTATACTTGGTAGTTGTAACTGCAACCCAATTTCATAATAATACATCCTGTGGTAAGTCAGTAAAATCACTCAAAATTGAAGTATCTTTTCCATTTTACATTTATTGTAATGAACCTCACCACAAAACCACGGAGAGACATGGTTATTGTTTCTGTCCTATACACTTTGTGGACACATCTTCTCCGAAATCCTTTGTCAGATTATTTTCTCATTTTGGAGGATATATCTTATGAAGGGAAAATATACTTACTGACTACCATTTCAATTCAACAAATTTTGTAGGAGTTATGTAGTATGTGGGCTAAGATACCATCCCCCCCTCCCCCGGGAACCGCCTCCACTCATCGACCAAAATATGATTTTCAGGTACCCTTAAACCTCCCATTTATGAATCTTTATGTCACCAAAAAATAAAACTGAAGCATTTTTGTATTTTTTGGCTACTTTTTATACCTTGTTGAGGCAAAAATCGATTTTTTTTGTACAGAACGAAGAAAACTGACAATATGTGTGTATCATCATATAGCCCAATGTCTCAGCTTTACAATGGTACCAAGAAAGTTGCGGTAACACTTAGAATTTTGCGGTAAAATGAAAAAAAATGTACCCCTACCCCGCTGACAAATTGCTTAAATTGAATTATTTTTCAATGTCAAAACCCCTAGTATTTATGCTTCAGTAAAAAATGGTTTATTTGGTATTTCTGTTTAGTATTATCACAATTTATACTTTGGGGGTTCTTTTGATGAATTTTAGCAATTTTCATAGTCAGAATTTATCAAAAAATGCGAAAAATGATATTTTCGATTTTTCGGTCAAAAGTCACATAAATTTGACTTTACAAGTTATTACTCAAATAAAACATCTCAAATTTGGTATCATTTGATAGATAAATTAATTTTCTACATAAATAAATCAGAAAAACTAATTTTAAGAATGATTTTTTAAAGAAAATGTTAAAAATAATATCCCTACACCCACAAAACTGTTCTCAGTATCAAACAGAATTATCATTTACAGCATACTGACACGGTAGAACTCATATTTTTGGCATTCATAATTAAGTTAATGATGTACCCAACATACCTGGTCAATTCAGATGCTTAGAGTTTCTTTTTGGGGTGACAATTACTATAAATTAGGAAAAAGAGAAATTTTCAGAATTTCAAAATTTCTTCTATATCACCCGTTATTTCCCTTTTTTCAGAATACCATAGTTTAAACAAGGTTTGGTGTGATACAGTACATTAGTATAGTGTTGTATCTTCAAAATGAGCCCAGGTAATAAATATTTGCACTTTTCTAAGTCAAGTTAGGTGAAAAATTGCCACCCCTACCCATGGAAAAAATGCCTCAGCATGAACCCAGATGTTAATAATTAATATATAAACGGTGTACAATAGACATGTTGGGTACTATTGTTTTAATTATCAATGTATCCAACATATTTTCCCATTTCAGGGGATTTTTTTTCAATTTTAATGTGACAAAAATAAGTTTTTCATTGAAAGGGGAATTTTTAGAATTTCATATTTCCTTCCATTTCACCTATAATTTGCATTTATTTTTCAAATACTGTGCTTCAAATAAGCTTTTGTATATTCAAATACAATTACATAGTGTCTTGGCTTTGTAATGAACCCATGTAATAAATATTTGAACTTTTCCAATTAGGTGAAAAATTGCCACCCCACCCATTAGAAGAATACCTAAACATGAATCAAAATGTTAATAAAAAAAGACATGTTGGGTACTATTGTTTTAATTATCGATGTATTCAACATATCTCCTCGTTTCAGGCGAGTTATTTTCAGTTTTGAGCTGACAATAACAAGTTTTCATAAAATTGGGAATTTTCTTATTTTAATATTTTCTTCCATTTCGCCTGTAATGGGCAATGTTTTTCAAGTACCCTATTTCAAACAAGCTTTTGTATATTCAAACACATTTATGTAGTATCTTACCTTAATGAGCCAAGGCAATGCACAATTAAACATATTTGAGGCCATTTGGGGCGAAAGAATCTGCCCCCATGTGAAAGAAAATGATCGTTTATAGCATACACGAACTGTATGCAATGTCTGTCTGATCTTGTATCAATCACATTGTCAAGCAAAGTTATGTTTTTATTGTCCTAAAGACGACAAAATATTACAAAAAGGGGAAATTTAAGAGAAAAAAAACAGATTATTACGCAGTTTAGCACGTAAATTGTATAATTTTTGTTTAAAATATCATAGTTTTCACATGATTTGATTTTGTTTGCTATCATTATTTTTATACATATAAAGTTTCAAAGAGCAGCTATGATGATTGATTGGCATATACATATCCAACACCAAAAAATGCTAATCTACCACATACCTATTCTGGGTTTTTCACTGAAATTTTAGTGATATGGGGTACCATTCTTTGGCCTTTATGGCTTTGGATACATTAAAGTATACGATGCCTTGTCTCATTAGAAAGCCTAGATGCTACATAGATGTGTTTATATACACAAAAGTTTGTTTGAAGTAGGGTACTTGAAAAAAAATGCCAAATCACCGTTGAAATGGAAGAAATTATGAAAATCCGAAAATTTCCCTTATTTTGAAGAACTTGTCCTTGTCATATTGAAACTCAAAAATATGCACCTGAAATGAGCAGGTATGTTGAATACATAAATAATTAAAATACTAGAATACAACATGTCTATTGTACAACGTTAATATACCAAAAATTAACATTTTAGTTCATGTTAAGGCATTTTTTTAATCATGGGTAGGGAAGACAATTTTCCACCTATTTGGACTTGAAAAAGTTCAAATATTTATTACTTGGGCTCATTAGAAAGCTAAGACACTATATAATTGTATTTGCATGTACAAAAGTTTGTTTGAAGTATTGTATTTGAAAGACATTGCAAATTATAGGTGAAATTGAAGGAAATATGAAATTCTAAAAATTCCCCTTTTTATGAAAAACTCATTTTTGTCACATTAAAACTGAAAAATACATCCCTGAAATGAGAAAATATGTTGAATACATCGATAATTAAAACAATAGTACTCAACATGTCTACTGTATACCATTTATATGACAAAAATTAACATTTTAGTTCATGTTGAGGCATTTTTTATCATGGGTAGGGGTGGCAATTTTCCACCTAACTTGACTTGAAAAAGTTCAAATATTTATTACCTGGGCTCCTTTTGAAGCTAAGACTTTATATTAATGAACCATACCACACAAAAACTTGTTTAAACTACAGTATTCTGAAAATTCCCTTTGTTCTGATTTTATAGTAATGTCACCCAAAAAGGAAAATCTAAGCACCAGAATTGATCAGATATGTTAGGTACATCATTATCTTAATCATGAATGGCTAAGATATGAGTTCTACAATGTCAGTATGCTGTGAATGAGAATTCTGTTTGATACTGAGACCAGTTTTCTAGGTGTAGGGGTAATATTTTTAAAAAAATTTAGAAAGTCCTTTCTTGAAAATTGTATGTAGGAAATTAAATTATCTATCGAATGATACCAAATTTGAGATGTTTTATTTGAGTAATAACTTGTATAGTCAAATATATGTGACTTTTGACCGAAAAATCAAAAATTCTGTTTTTCACATTTTTGGATAAAATCTGACTACGAAAATCGCCAAAATTCATCAAAAGAACCCCAGAAGTATAAATTGTAATAATAGTAAACAGAAAATACCAAATAAACCATTTTTTACTGAAGCATAAATACTTTAGGGGTTTTGACATTGAAAAATATGTCAATTTAAGTGATATTTCGGCAGGGTAGGGGTATATTTGTTCATTTTACCGCAAAACCCTAAAAGTAATCGCAACTTTCATGGTACCATTGCAAAGCTGAGACATTGGGCTATACAGTGATACCTAAATTTGTTTAGTTTGTTCATACATGCTATCCCAGGAAGGCTTAGACACTCAAACAATTAAGTCACAAAAATCTTGGCTTTTTGACCCAGTGGGGTACAAATATAGGCTAATACTGAAAAAGAATCTGAGAACATTCCTTGGCGACAAATTAATTCGGTAATGGGAGGTATAAAGGTACCTAAAAATCACCATGAAGTTGATGAGTGGGGGAGCACGGTGGACCCTCCCAGCCCGTGGACTAATGGGACTTCCTGTGTTTTCAACATTTCTCAATTGTCATAAATATTAACCTTAGAAAATTCAAATGTGGGAGATTTGCAGAGGGTTTTTTTTGTTGATGTGCTTTATGTTTAGCAACAGGCCGTATTTGAATTTAATTTCCATTTCACTATGACCATTTTGCATGAAATAACCTCCTCTTACACACAATGTTTCTCTATACAAAAATGTATTACAATGATATGCATGTAGTAAATTAATTGTCTTTATCACAGGTTCAAGATCAATTTCTTTTGACAAGAATTTAAGTAATTTATTACGATTTTATTCCAAAAATTCAAAAAAGATGGAAGAAATTTACAAATGCTGCTTAATCTCCAACCGTAATTTTGGCATGTAAACAGGAGACTGTTGAAATTTTTATGAAATTGGGTAAGCTTACGCCAAATGCGGGAGATTTAACACCTATTCAATTGTACATGTCCGTGTGGTCACATCTCTTAAACCTTTTGGCAAATTGTTTCCATATTTGGGAGGGTGTATTTGAATGAAATGTAGATGTGCATAATATGTCCCAAATTTAACACAAACAATATTGTAGGAGTTTCAGAACTTTAATTATTTTTAGATCTCAAAAAAGATAGTTTACATGGACCATTTTGTACTTCAATGCTGCGCCCAGATTTAACAAAGTTCTCATAGTCATAAATTTATTGTTGTAGTTTACAAAGGAATACAATAATTTGTTCTCTGAAGCTGGTGTGCCTCCAAAGAGAAAACTAACTAGATTTCTTGTTACTCCTGAGGCTGCAATTCAACCTGGTAAGAGAAATAAAATGTTTTTGTTCTTGATGCTTGAAAAGTAGAGAATTATTTATAATTGCAAATCTTGTCAATCCAGTCATTCATTTGTTCAGATTTGGATGTTTTCTTACATAATTTACTACATTCTATGGATTTTTGATGGATTGTTTAAGACATAGTGCATCTTCCTTTTTTTGTGTCGTATGTTGCATTCTCTGGAATTGACATTGGATTTACTACACAAGGTAACATACTTATACAGCCTGAAACTTTTCAAAACAATTTGGTGAATTTAGACCAAACTTTCACAACATGACGATAATGTCCTGTGCATCACCTTAAGTGTTAGTATTTGTAAGAAACAGGCAAAGAGGAAAATATCAGAAACATGCAAGTCAAAATCCCACTGATTGGACAATTTAATTTCACTCAAGGATGCTTTCTTTATTTAAAGAGGGCATTATTTGATCTCTGCATCACTTGATGTTTTTCAATAGAATGTTAGTAAATGAGGTTTTTGGCAGAGTTATCTGCCCTTGAGATGTTTATTCTCAGTGCATTTTAATAAAGATATATCTCAATTTAACAAACCTTGTCTTTTTTCTTTGTTCCTGATGGTGCAAATGGTCAAATTACACTTTTTTTTTAATGGTTATTCAAGCAATAAACATGTTGTAGGGTACAAAGGCTCTTGTCGTAACAGGCTATTTATATGTATGAAAATAAAACATTAGTTAGACAAGAAATCCATGTGTAGCTCTAAGCTAACTTATTGATGAAGTGCCACTTAACCCACCAGTACCAGAAATATAGTCAAAGGGTTGAACACCCCATCCCTTGGATTCACAGTAGCATTAAAAACTGTTAAATAGGAGCATGAAATGACTTATTAAACACTTTTAAGTTGACATAATTTTGTCCAGATAATCCCCTCCAAATCCCATAAAAAAATTTCAGGCTACAATTTTGAGTACTAAGATTCTTTAGATAAGCCCTTGACAATGTCTTCCTTTTTCAGGTTTACCTCTAACAGCCATGCATTTTAAAGTAGGAGATTATATTGATGCACAGGCTAAAACGTAAGTTAGTGAGGGAATAACCTTAAATTGCTGTGGTACTCCTGCCATGCTAGAGATTCTGGAAAGTTCTTTTCTGAACATTTAAGCTTGATTTGCTTAAATGGACTTACAATGGCTTTCATTGGAGAAGTAAAGATTATGTAAAAAGAATATCTTGACAAAAAATGTTCCTAATTTATTACAATGTAATATAAATGCTATAGAATTGGTTACCATGCTTATGAAAAATTTCTGATGATTTGAAATGCAAATAAAATCAGAGCCTAAACACCTTTATGCAGTACAATTAGGTGCTGAATGCAGAGGCATTACTCATCTTTTTTAAATCACTTTTTCTCTTTCTTCATTATAACTTCATGTACTTCAAGTCACATTCTGTTGATACTTTAGAAAGACAAGATTTGAAGTGGTTGAATCAATCATTGTAATTTTTATTTCAGTATTGATTGGGGTTTCCAAGGTGTGGTGAAAAGATGGGGTATGAAGGGAGGCTGGGGCTCTCATGGGGCTACAAAGAACAAAAGGAGAATTGGCTCCTTAGGAGGTGGAGGGGTAAGCTATTATGAGTGTTTGAAGGCTGATCAATTTATATGTGAAAGCAAAGAGACCATGGTTAAAATTTGGAACAGAAAATTCATGATCAAAAGAATAGACATAACACCATAAATGATAAAGGTTAAGGAGATAGATCCAGGGTAAGGGACATAGCTCTTGAAATCAATGATATATTTGTATCATATTCAATTTCAACAAAGCCTATCAAGCTTTCATTTGAAAGAGAATGAAATCAATCCAAGTTACTTTGATGCTTACATGAGATATATGTCAAATGCTGAATACAAATTTTCCAGTTATTTGTAAGAGTTGTGTCCCTTACCTTAGGTCTACCTCCTTAAATGGAAGAATACACACAGAAAATTAAAACAAAATAAATGAGCAACTCTGGTACTGAACAGGTGCATCGGTAAGGTCCTCTGCTTTTAAGAAACACCTCTGAGGAGAGAAAAGACAACAAAGCTTAAATGAGAGTATTTTATGGTGTTTTAAATATAAACAGAGAATAGACAACATTTTGTTTTCATATATCTACTCTTATGTAAATGTTTACAGTTTTTACTTTGATTTTATTATTTTGCAGCAGTGGATGCTCTAAAATTACATTTTTGATTCTTTCATCTCCAAGTACAACAATCTGTTGATAAATTTGGATGGACCATAAAAATAATTATAAGAATCCTTCTGTTCATTAGCTGACTTGATTCTTAATAAGATTTTTTTGTTGAAACAGGACACAGCAAAGATATGGAAGGGTAAAAAGATGCCTGGGCACATGGGAGCTAATTGGGCTACTGCAAAGGGACTTAAGGTCAGTCAGTCTGTTATTGTAAACCATGTTTTTGTCCAGTGTATCCCAAATGAACTGTAGCTTATTATGTCCCCCTTTTGGTGGGGAGACATATTGTTTTTGCCCTTTCTGTCTGTCCATCACACTTTTATAAACACAGCTACTGTACCAAATTTCATTACTCTTTGTAGATAGTTAGGACATCTAGGAAATTATTTTCTGAAGCAGAGTTTTTGAATGTGATTGCAAATTCATTTTCAGACAGGTTTAGGATATTGATGTAAATGTGTGTTAAGTTGGATACTGTTTAACTATTGATCTACAAATTATATCTATGCCTGTAAATCCTCCACATTAGGAGGTGACTCACAAAATCAATGAAAAATTTAGAATCTCCAACATAAATGTAAGATTTGTGGGAGGTTTTTGGTTAAAAAATACTTCATTTTGTGAAAAATACAATATAATTGAATTTTACAAATAAAATTTTCTTTTATGTAAAAATTTCCCTCATGCAACAGTGTCAATGGGGGATAATTTCCCACTTAGATTGTTCCAAAGGTAAACAGGTATGCATATCTCTGAAATCAATATTAAAGATTAACATTCAGTTTGAACTTTTAGGGAAAAAAGTTTTAAATTATATGGGAAATGCAAATTTATGATTATTTTTACTTTATATCATAAAGTCTTTGAAATTGACTGTGTATGCAGCTATTTTAACAATATTCAAAAACCTTCAGTGCTAACAGCACTTTGATTTTGTTGTGTTAAAAAATTTAAGGATAAGCCTGATCTGATCTTTTTTCTATTGCATTTGACTAAAAAATATTACTAAAGTTTTCTTGATTCTCAGTTCTCAGTACTGATCCAAACAGTTTTTCTATCTGTTTTTAAAATTTTTGCAACTGAAATTGAATAATTTTTTTTTGGTAGAACAAGAGTAGAACTTGAAGTGTTCTGAAATTAACAATGCAAATCAACTATATCCAATCCTTTTTAAGGTAGATCAATAGTATAACTTGAAGTGTTCAGAGATAAACATAAAAATCAATGCTATTTAAGGTAGAATGTGAACAGAACTTAAAGAGGTCTGAAATTAACATTCATAACAAGAGTAGAGTTAAATAAGTGGTCTAATTGATAAGTTTTCTTCTTTTCAGGTGATCAGAATTAACACAAAGTACAATGTACTTTATGTCAAGGGTTCAATGCCAGGTCCAAACCACTGCTATGTCAGACTTATGGACACATCTTTATCATTACGGAGAAAAAAGAGGAAGAGTCCACCTCCTCTGATGCCAACATTTTACCCAGAGGATGCTGATGGACCAATAGCTGAGGAATATTTTGATGAAACTATTTTTGATTTTAGTGAGCCATCTATTGAATTTGCTCTAGAAGAAGAGTAGACTTAGTTGTAAATTTGAAAATAAAATTGATTGAAATGTTGGTTATTTAGATTTTTAGTCTCCTAAACCAGAGGCACTTAGAGCTTTTGGTTATATTTGTCAGTTTGGTCTTCTGTCATTCTGTATATTTTAGTTGTGGTTAAATCAGGGTTTAAATATTTTCATGAAAGTTTTAGATATTGGACCATTAGTTTTTACAAGCATTGGTTTGAATTTTTTAATAGACATTGGTTTTGTAGTTACTGAATTAGTTTGAATTTTTACTTAATTGATACATTATGAGATTTCTCTTTTTATTCTTTCCACTATCATTTTTGTACCTTGTAGAGAAAAAAAAGTATTTCTTAATGTATTTCTAAGTGCAATACTCTTAGAATTTTATTTTCAGTATTTGTTCATTTTAAACAGAACATTGCAAATAAAATTAAAAAATAAAATTCTTCTCTTTCACTGACCATTACTGGAAACATAGAATTCATTAATTCTAATTTTATAACTTCTTGTCAATGACTATCTTACTAATTGCCATAACTGGGTAATTATTTTATAAAATTTTATGACAATGTATTCTTGACCCATAAGCTGTTGATTTTTGGTCAGTAACTTGAGTTAAGGTGAATGGATCTGTATGAAATTTTAACACAAGTTCTGATCATCACAAAAAGAATGTTGTGATTGATATTGGGGTTTATGCTCCAACTATTTAGGTTACAGTTGATAAATGGTATTTAAACAACATTATAAAGTATAGTATTTTGGTCATATTTTATTAATTATACAGTACAGTGGTCTCAGTCAGTAAGCAACACAAGTCTCATTGTTTACACAATATGATGGTCTCAGTAATTATACAATACAGTGGTCTCAGTCTTCGGATAACACAAAAGTCTCATTTTTTATACCATATGATTGTCTCAGTAATTATGCAGTACAGTGGTCTCAGTCGTTAGATCACACAAAAGCCTCATTGTTTATACAATATGATGGTCTCAGTAATTATACAATACAGTGGTCTCAGTTACTAGGTAACACAGAAGTCTCATTGATTATTTTATATCATGGTCATAGTTATTATACAATTTAATACAGTTGTCTCAGTCATTAGGTAACACAGAAGTCTTCACTGATTATACAATATGTGTTTATTTAATATGATGTTCTCAGAAATTATACAATACAGTAATTATACAATACAGTGATCTCAGTAATTTTATAATACATTGATCTCATTCACTAGAGATCACAAAAGTCTCAATGTTTAAACAATACAATGTTCTCAGTAATTACATAATACAATGGTCTCAGTCATTGGATAATACTGAAGTCTCATTGATTATGAAATACAGTGATCTCAGTTACTAGGTAACACAGAAGTCTCATTGATTTTACAATATGATGGTATCGATAATTATACAATACAGTAATTTCAGTAATTATACAAAACAGTGATCTGAGTTAATAGGTAACACAGAAGTCTCATTGTTTATACAATATGATGGTATCGGTAATTATTTCATACATATGGTCACAGTAATTATTCAATACAGTCAACTTAATAATTATACAATACAGTGATCTTAATCACTAGGTAACACAGAAGTCTCATTGATTAATATGATGGTCTCGTAACAATATAAATACAATGGTCTCAGTCTTTGGATAACACAGAAGTCTCATTATTTATACTATATGATGGTCTTAATAATTAGACAATACGGTGGACTCGGTCATTAAATAACCCAGAGGTCTTCGTACTTTAGTGATGGTTTAGTATGCCGTTGTCTGACTGCTATTACATAATGCAGACATCTCTATAAAAGATCAGCTGTGCCGGCAACACTTCATATTCATATAAATATTCATAGGGTGGTCTTGTTAATTATATAGAAAGTAATCTCAGCAGTCATGTGATATAGCGGGTTAAGTAATTCTTTCAATTTTGATACTTTTTATAGTCTCGATAACTTTACAATACAGACGTCTGAATAATAATACGATGCAGCCATCTAAAAACAATACTGTGCAGTGGTAACTTATAAATCGTAACAACACAATCACGGACTCGTACATGTAAAATCTATCAGATTGGGACTCGTAGCGTTACAATGTAAACGTCTCTCTAATTCAATAAAACATTGGTGTCAGAAACTCGTCAGTGGTCCTGATCAGCACAAAATCAGAAGTATTAATTTTGGGTTTTTTTATCCTTCAGAATAAAAAAAACTTTTAAATGATATTTTATTATTTCTGCATATAAAATCAAGATCTACTGGTGTCTTCACCTGTAGATTTGAGGGACTTCCCTTTTTACCTTGGAAGATGTTTAGCAATAAATTTGCATTTAGGGAATTTAGTTCTTGCAGTATTGTGTCAAGAATCATTAATATTTAGTATATTTCATTGAACACACTTATCAGTGCTTTTTAGTGTATGGCCATGGGTATTAAAATGTCAAAAATAGTCAAAACAACATTTTAGTACATTTTTTGTCCATTTTAGGGATATAACTCATGACCGTAAGTCTCTGTGGTTACATTAGTCTGTGAGTATACCGTATTATTAATAGAGGACGACAATTTGATTCTGAGTGGCAGGCTGGCAGTTTTTTAATAAATATCTTTGCCTGGAAAAATTAGGAAATAAATATCCTGGCTTCCACTACATAGAAAATAAAAGAAATACATGTTCTGGCCTCCATATTTTACTGCACAGTCACTGTATAAAGAAAATAAACAATCTAACCGTATAACATTAGAAAATAATTTGTCTGATTTGCAAATTTTTGAAAATAAATATCTGTCCTACTCAAGCAATGCTAGAGGTTGTCTGCTAGAAGAGTAATCAAGGGAACCAAGGTTATAGAAGGTTGTAGAAGTTTTTCTCTGACTTGGTGCCAAGCTTGCCAGGCAGTGGCAGTTTTGATAGGGGCAGAATTACTCCTACAATGTAAGAGGTTTGAATTCCGTTCCTCCACACTCACAACCTAGTGCACCTTAAATCACTAGTCAAAATATTAATTACATTAACCCCATGCAACTCGATAGCCATGCAAACTGATTATAAGCGGAATTTTTCTTTGATTTTTATTTTTTTTTGCAAATTCTCACGTATATGCATCTTGAAGGCCTGACATTCCTGTATTTCCATTTCAATGTAGGAAGGTTAATGTCATAATATAATTTATTTTCAACTTTTTTTTTCAGAATATTAATTTCCCAAAACGGCCAGCCCCACCTCATAATCAAATGGTCGTCTCTTTATCACAATAAAAAGGAGTTAGCATAATCCCTTGATTGCAGCTTCAGCAATACAGATGTAATTCTATGCTCTAACTAAAGGCCTTCAATTGGAATAAAATTATCTTATCCTGTCTTATCTTCTGCATAATTCGAATTTTGCCTATGCTTAATTATGCGCATATGCTAATTTCAAATTTTTCTTAATAAATTATGTATGCATAGGCATAATTCGAACTATGTATATGCATTAATTGTTTATTTACAACTGAAGGATATTCTTTGATATTTTATCATATGCAATATTCTAATTATGTCTAAACTTGAATAACGTGATCAGTAATTGCGGAAATAAAAATGTTACCGATAAAGTTTTTGCTGATACTCTATTTCCGTTTATTTCAGCGCATGCGAGCACATGGCAGTCAAACACATGATATTTGCCGGCTAGAGAGATGACATAATATCGCTTGTTTAGCATTGAACAAATTTATTTTATTGTGACATTTGAATAAGTAACACACAATGGGCAACGTTTTAGCTGCTGGTCAACCCGAACCAGGGATGGCACTCTCTCCACCCCCTCTGGTACCGAAACCACCCCCAAGTTTACCTGACCAAGAAAAACCTACTGAACAAACACCAAATGAGAACAACCCTGGTACATTCGAAGAGCTTCATAGAAGTTGCAAAGGTAGCAAACAAAAACTAGTATATTTGTTTTTAATGATGAAACTTCAGTAATGCCCTCACCTCTGTTCTCAATCCCTGACCTTGGCCACTCATCTTCATTTTCTTTTAATATGGCCATTATGGGAAAAGCAATATCCTTAAAAGCAAGTGAACAAAACCATTGGGTAAAATTTCAAACCTACGAAAAGCTATTGTAACTTAATATTTGTCTGATTCAGATATGATTTTACTGCGTTGTTATAGCCAATATAGGAAATTAGGAATCAAGGTACATGTAAAAAGTGTCTCCATGTAACTGTCTATATCAGATTGTTACATAAATTGATAATACGTACAATTGCATGAGTACTTACCATTCAAATAAATTCAACCACATCAATTTAGTTCTACCTTGTCAATGTCTATTAAACACTTGGTGAAACTTGTAATATTTTGTACTGCATTGCAGAGATGCAAACAATTTTTTTTTCTGTCCGACATGGGTGCTGACAGAGTAGCAAGTTCTGCCAGAAATATCAACTTTTTGTCTGACCCATATTATATACCAAAAAATACAGAGATATGTTAAGGGATAAATGTTAATTAGACTTCAGACACCCTGTATTATTTTGTCATAACATATTGATAACTGTCCTACAATGTAGTTCAACAATGAAATGCCAAACTATTTTTATTGATTTGATAGGCCATGATATATTTCCTTACAAAAAGATCTCCTTCCCAACGAGTGAGATTATAATGCCAGATACAATATTGTCTGGGTCGAAATGAACAGAATATGAAATAACTAGATTATGAAAATACTGGTTCCCAATGTTAGATTAAAGCTAATAGAAACAGGAAACGTTGATTATATTTTTTTCTAAACAAAATACAATGTGGACTCTGGGTTCTCGATAAGGGGCGTACATGCATCCTGGAGGCATGAAAAACTTGCTGGCTGCTTCAAATTAAAACATCATGCATCTGCGGGATGTGTCCTAACATCTGAAATTTTTTAAAATCATTAAAACTTTCGTAATACTTGTGGGAAAACTTTGTTCAACACTTTGCATGTGGACATTTGTCTTCATACACGTGCCGGACCAGTCTGGTAATATTTGTTTCTGTCTGATAGTTCCATTTTTACCTTCGGACCGAATGTTCAGCAATTGTTTCATACGACACCTGAACGATTTTCCTATTTGTATGACACGATTTGATTGGTTTCTTGATAATATCATCCAATGAAATCACGCGATACTTAGTCAATATACATGGGTGTGTCATCTGAATATATAGGGAACCACCACATGAAAATGTAAACAAGCCATGTCTCTTTTTGATAATTTGAAAAGATATAATAGAGGTCAACAATGTAGGACACATGTTTCGATCCTAAAGTACATCATTGTATCAAAATCAAAATAAAAACATACCTGTAACAACGAACAAATGAAAATATGAACAAAATATAGTAGAAAGTCTACTCAAAAGGTATCAACCATTGTCTCATATGGCATTTGTTAATTTTCCCCAAAAGTTTGGTCCGACATGGATGTGTTCGGTCTGACAAAAGTTTTATAAGTGCCGTACCAAATGTCCTGCAAGAAGTTTCAACTTTTGTGAAGACTTGGACATGAAACATAAGTTTACAAAGTTATTTACGCATTTTGCTCTGGCAATTTATACTTCTTTTATTCACCATTTTAGATATTTTTCCACAGTGCTTTGAGGGAGGAAAATTTATATTTTCCAAAGGTTTGAGTAGTCATTTTCAAGTTAGTCACACAGTCAATCTTAGCACAATGAATCCAGCAGCATCAGGGTACAGATTTGGTGCTACTTATGTTGGCAGCAAACAGATTGGACCACAGGAGGTTTGATAATATCTTGATTTATTTTTTTTTTATAAATGTAAAGCTGCATAAAGTATGTACATGTACTTCATTTTTGTGCAATCAGACAAAGTGATAAAGAATCTTACATTAATTGGTTTTCTAAGTTGTAAGTTTTATTATGTTTAGTAGTGTGAACCAAATGCTCATTTTTTTTACTGCATGTTTAACAGTATGATATAAAAAGAGATGCATGAAAGTAAAGCACAACTTTAAGTTTGTTTGACTTTATTAAGTTAATTGCTTTCTATGTACAGATGTTTCCTGTTATCCTTGGTGATATGGATGCTAATGGAAATCTGAATGCAAATATTATACATGCATTTTCATCAAAAATAAGATCAAAAGTTGTAACTCAGGTTTGTATACTAAATATTATGTTTTAACTTAATACCTTTAAACTCAATCTGATTCAGATTTTTTTTCCTGGAACTTTTCAAAAAGTACACCAAACTTGAGGTATAGGGAAATCTCATAATCCCATTTCTTTAAATTCCATATCAACTCAAATTCATTATTATTTTTCTCAGAAACTTTCAATTTATTCATGGTAACTATACTTTTCATTGATATAGTAGTGTCTGAAATCTCAATGCCTTTACAATGTTTATTGAAAATAATGTATTTTCCTCTATTTGAGTATTTTTTATGTCCAATAAATAATTGAAAGTATTCTTAAAAAAAAGTTTGCCAGCCAAAACAACAAATCAAACTTTTTTCAGGAACAGTGAAATGAGAATATATTAGAGAAGCCTTTTCTGACTGACAAATTCATAAGCTACCTTTATTTTTCAGATACAAGACAGTAAATGTGTAGCAACACAAGGTTCCGTAGATTATAGAGGATCTGATTTTACTGCTTCATTAACCTTAGGAAATATTGACATTATCAATAGCTCAGGTATGGAGTGAGTCTATAGCTTTCATGTTATATGTTAGGATAGACCTTTAAATCTTAGTACTAGCCGTCTTGGAAAATAAAACATTACTTGCCCTTCCAAATATGACGGCTGAAGCTATTTAAACAAAAATGAATTGAAAGACCATATAAAACATATTTACTAAATACTTAACCCTTTGATACATCTTGAAATTTTTTTTTATATCAGGTATAGCAGTTACACAGTATTTACAGAAAATAACTTCACGGTTGTCACTTGGTGCTGAGTTAGTATGTCAGTATGGACCTCAAGTTCCTGGTGGAGAATTCACTGCGTTATCTGTAGCCACTAAATATACTGGTAAGTTTAATGCTTTATCTGATTTCATGAGAATAGAAATAGAATCAAAGGAAATTATTATTGGAATGATATTCAAAATTCTAAAGTTAAGGGACAAAGATTATGAAAAAAACAGAGACAGAGGCAAACATAAAGTTGCACGCAAAATCATCCTAGGCATACCCCCACTCATACTGGAAGTTGATATCGGATAGCATCCAGAAAAGTTTACAACATATGCCTCATTTATATCAAGCCACACACCAAATTTAAAATAAATCCATTCATTGGGAGCTGGGATAATTTTGACAGAGAACACTAACAGTAAAAAGTAAATGAGCAACCTGGGCCTATTTTAAAACAGGATTTTAAGACCATTGAAATTTAAATAGATGGTACTTTAAAGCCATAATTCAATATCAAAATCGAACAAGGTCCATCCTTTTTTTTTAAAGTGTTGATTGTGATTCTCCATGAGGACTCCATGAATGACATGTACATTTTGAAGAATATCTATAACAGTTCAATATAATGCATTGCTCACCTTGGCCACACCTTAAAAATCAACTTGTTTTAATTTGATCTGATTTAAAAAAAAATATTGTATTCCTTATGAAAATCTCTGCTTGCATTTGTCAATCAGATTTCTTGTATCTCTTTTCCATTTACAAGGAATCGGAGGGGCCACACCTAAAAAAATAAACTTTTTTATTTTTTGTCTTATTTGAAATTTTTTTTTCATTGGATTCCTTCAGGAAGTCCACATCTGCATTTTTCAGTCAGTATTTGAATATTTCTCACCATTTTTGAGTAACTGGTGGTTGAAGGGGCATAAAACATCAATTTTTGGAAGTCTTATTTATTTTATTTTTCGTCTTATTTTAATGAATATTGTTTTTTCATAAATTGTTCCTCTTTTCAAGGAATACACCCTGAAAGCCAAACTTTTTACTGATATTTAATTCTAAAATATTGTACAATATTGTATCCAAATGAGTGTTTGCATCTACAATGAACTGTCCCTATGTTTAACTGTGTCAACAATTGATATTGTGTCCACACTTGCCCCAAGTAAAGAGGGTTCAACTGGTTACAGTCCTATCATGCTGCAGTTGGTATACCTTTCATTTACCTGGTTTTTATTACAGCAAAATTTACAAAAAAAAGTATCCAGATGCATCCAGTTTGTATACCGTATTTTTCGGACTATTAGTTCATGTGGAGTATAAGTCAATTTGCCTAATTTTGACCAACAACGACGAAAAAAAAAAACATTGATAAGTTGAATTTGCAAGATAAGTCAAGAGTCAGACATGTGCATTTATATAGTAGGTGTCAGCGGAGGTCCGAGTTGATTGTTTGTTTTTTCACAGCATATTATTCCAGCGATGTTACCTTGTATATTATTTCTGAATTGAATTAATATTTGTATTTTTGTTAAAGTGCACTTTGTCCCCAAGTTCAATTATTTTTATTGAATTGCATGTCAATTGTTCTGAAGCTGTAGATCATCAGGAGTACAAAATCGTAAACATGTCAAGTGTGGACACCCAGGTGTGTAAATTTGCATATTAAAGGACCGATAACTCCTGAACACTTGATAATGTCTTACCAGTAAAAAAAAAGAGTTTTGTTAACATATCTTTTAGACTTTGTTTAATGGTTTCAAAGTTTATATTAACATTATCGTATTCATTCATAATGTATAGTGGCACTGACCAATAATCTGCGAATATGATCGCCCGTTTGACTGTTTGAGTTACGGCTTTCATTGATTGTTTACCCAAAATTTTTAATGAAAGCAATCAAAAATGAAAAAGACAAATCTAATAAAATGCATGGTAGATGAACATTTTTTCTTGAAAAGTCCTTCATAAGTCAATGTGGATGATAAGTTGAGGCTGACACTTTACTGAAAAAAAGTATTTATTGACTTAAAGTACGAAAAATATGGTAATAATTCAGAACATTTTTTTTTAAATGATACACTTTTTACCTTCTATTCCATCAGGTGATAAATGGACATTGTCAGGAAACATTAGTCCATTGGTTGGTGGTGCCCACTTCTGTTACCATCACAAGGTCACAGATGAGTTGGATGTAGGAGCAGAAATAGAAACGAGCATAGCACAAAAAGAAAGTGTCTGTCGATTAGCATACCAGTTAGAAGTACCAGAGGCTTCTATCACATTTAGAGGTATGTTTAGCTGTTAAATATTTATTGGATCCAATGAAGCATTTACATCTCAATAGATATTTCATTGCTGCATTACAGTTACAGAAATGGTCAGTTACGTTATAGTGGAATTGTTTTGAAAGGAATGTTTGACTTGTTTAAGTTCATTGAAGATAGTAGAGACATTAGTTGATGTCATTGCCAGAAACCAAGAAAACTTTTCATAGGGGAAATCTTGAAATTTTGTAAAAAAGTATACAAATAAAGACTAAATAAAACTTGACAGTAGCTGGAAAGATTTTTTCTGCATTTTTGGAGTAAAACTTTTAATGTGAAATGTATATGTTAGCGTGAACCTTGAAAAACTCAGTTGCAGTATTTTTTTTTACACAAGTACTTGTCTAAAAAATACCTATATACAATAGCCCTTTTTTCAATCTTAAATTTCTAAACACCTCTACCTAATCATTAATCATCAAGGATATTTTTGGATCAGTCTTGGAATATTTCAGTTTGGAAATATAATCAATCTACTTGAACATGTATTACATGCCTACCGTTACTGTCTATCACTCAGTGAATAGATAAGTCCAATTATTACAAATAATGAAGATGTTCCTGTGAAATGTTGTTTACACAAGTCTATTCAGTTGATTTTATTTTTCAGGGAGTGTAGATACAAACTGGGGTTTAGAGGCAACACTGGAAAGAAAACTGCTGCCTTTCCCATTTACCTTTGCCTTGAGTTCCATGGCCAACTTAAGTAACTTTCAAAAACCACAATATCGGTTTGGTATAGGCCTAATTATAGGATCATAGTTATTAGAAATATTTTTACTTATTGTACAAATTTGTGTGAGAATATATTGACAATAGTTGTGTGTATCTGTGTGTGTGTGTGAAAGACTTCAAAGATGAGCATCATTAACTCGTAAACAGCCAAATACAAACCATTCACCAAGGATATATCTTTCAGTTGTATGTCATAAGAACTGAGATAGGTGTCAGTGTTAAATGCTGTATATTCTTCTGGCTACTAGAGAATAATGTTAGTTAATGACTTTTTATTAAAATGATATTCTATATTACTGTCATCACAACTTGATCAACACCAAATTTCATAACACCTATTATTATCATTAAATATGCAATTTTATATCTTTCATGCTACATTATGTCTATAGATGTCTATTATTTACTCTGAAGGTACGGCTATTCTTACAGTGGGACTTAAGTCGTGTATTTTCTGAAAGATTGTGGGGTGGAGTCAAGACTACAAATTTTGTAGGTTAATTCCTAAACTGATTTTATATTCTTGTGTTCAGTTATAAGCTCAGGTTTTTGCTCACCAATCAAATTGCATGATACGAGTATTTACTTTAAGAATGACTGTGTTTAACAAGGATGATGCTATTTATAATCAATTTTTAGATTATTGTAAAACTCCTGGAAACTGAACTGTCATTTTATCTCTCTGATTCATTGAAGGGGTTACTAATTATATTAAATTCTCACAAAATCTATGTAAGCATTTCAGCATTTCTTGAATTTGATAATAATTTCATGAATATTCATCATATCACATGAAGGTTGTTCATTTGTTAGTTAAGGCCATACATTTTAATTTTTTTTTTGTTTGGTTCTCAGGTCATTTTCAGCCTAACAAATAAATGAGGGGACTTTTGTTACCTTTTTGTTGTTGCATAAAGTATCAAGGGTTTTACCTTGTTGATGGCAAGAAATTTTTTTTTTTTTTTTCATTTTATTGATATGTCATTGAAGTAATGAGGTACCCAGAAAAGAAGTAATTTGTGATAGCCATAGTGGGTAGAAATTGTTGTAAATTCACAGATGATTAAATTTGCCACCATAATTTTTAACTTCAGGTGTATTGTTTATTCAGATTAATGGGAATCTCTAAAAACACTGGGTTTGCCTAAATGCTTTTATATTTGTCCTTGGCTATATGTACAAGTGGTGAAGGGGAGATCTCAAGACCAAAAATTAGCCTGACACTACTCTTATTCTTGCTTGTACGTGGTTTGACAATATTCTAGAATGTATGATGAAGAACTTAGTTTTTGCTTTTTCTGCAGGGGACGAAATTTGCTCAATGTTCCATACACTTTATCAGTTAACTTGTATTGCTTTTCTGTAGGGACAGAAATGTATCCAATTCTTGATTATCACAACCCCTTATAGTGATCTCCCCAGAGCCATATACATCACATTACCTTGATGCTATATTTTTACCAGAGTGCTATCCCAAAAGAACTTCTCATAGGGTCTAATACAAATGTGATGCTATTACTTTTAGATGCAAGATGCTTTATTGAAATTCGGGAGTTTCTAGTATGCTATATGTAAATCTTGGGGAGATCATTAAGTTATGCTTTACTGCAGGTACAAAAATGTACCCAATGCTATTGATTATCGGGAGGACTCATTTTCAATATCAGTTAAAGAGTTAAACACTTAACTGCAGGGGATAAGAGTTGTTCTCTTTTTTTTTGGTTTGAGTGACCATTACTGGTTAACTTCCCAAGGTAGATAACTGGACAATTGTCATAGGCATTTATTTCCAATAGAAAACGATTCTGCTTTATTTATTTCATATACCCATAGGCTCAATTAACTTACATACCCATTTAAACTAAAATTCCTTTCTATCTTCATCTGTAATTAAGATGTATTCTAGACCACCCAAATCCTTATTAATTGGTAGTTGGCCTTAAAAGTTTACTGGCTTTTGATTGAAAGCTAATTTAATGTCATAGGATAGATTTTATAAACAGCATGTTAGAACTATGAAAGATATTTGATGTCTATTTGAAGTGACTGCATTGATCACAGTTTAAATTGTGGGCACATGATGCTGAAGTAAAATGTATATTAATATTTAATATTGTGTTTGTTTCATTCAGCGCTTTTTGAGAGGGTGGGAAGTGTAAATACCCACAGTGGTTAACACTGTTTTATCAACTCAATTTTTAAGGCATATTGTAACTAACCACCCACCCTTCTTCCCATACACCTGTGCACTTGTCACATATTGATATCTGTGTTTCCTTTTTCCATTACTAACTCTTCCTGTATTATACACAAACACAGTGAATCTAATAAGTCTCGTATATCCCAGTCGAGATGTCATACAACTTGTTCAGATAATCCATGCAAGCTAAATCAAGACTTTTTGGAGAAAGATAATGCAGTACAAATTAATAAATTGATATTTAGAAGAATAAAAACGTAACTGTGGTTATTGCATTTAGCATGCACATTCTTAACAAAGCAATATCAGCAAGCGTTCAGAAAAGGGTCAGGAAAGCTAGCGCAAATGCCGTTTGGAAAGACTGGTGTTGATTTGATCAAATATAAAAGAGGAAATCTCGGTAGGAGAATTAAACTGCAGTGAGTTAGTGCACCAGCTGTCCTAGGAACACTGTTCTGTTTTGGGACATTTAAGGAATTGAATTAGTTCTTCGATTAGCGTGCCAAAGATATTTCTTCCAAAGTATATATTGTATACTGTTCAGAGTTCGTAAGTAATTAATACAACTTTATCAAAATTTTATTTTTAGTAACTAATTAAACTGCATTTATACAATACAGAAAGAACCACTGTGTAAATCTATATATCTAGAAAATGTAGATTTTCTCAAAGCAACATCTATATAGGGGGTTGGGTTACAAATATGATTATAAAATTCATGACAATGTAGTTCATTAAAAAAAAAGTTGATCTTCCTTCAAGCTAAAAGCTATAAAACTAACACGTGAACAGGAATCAATCATGTCCGGTATATGGGGATGGGACTTGGAGAATTTCTAGCAATGAGAAACCTTTATGGATATGAAAGAAAAGATTTCCCTATCAATGCACCTTAGTTCACCATTGCCCTTTCCAATTATGAATATGATCCAAAAATGAATATTTTTAAAAGATGTGCAGAATTTGTGACATTTCAGATTATCATATTTGCTAAAAATGTTGGGACACAGAAAAAGTGCAACACAACAGTACAAATACAGAAAAATACATGGAAATTCGGCGTAGTAACATATCAGTGTATCAGAATTTCATTTACTAGTATACAACGAATCCTATTGTCATCATTAGTGGAAAAAGAAGCAGCGAAGGCTTCGTTGTTATATCCTGACCATTACAGAAATTTCCTGGGCAATCACATATCACGCTCTCTTCTTTCCTGAGTTCTCTACAACCTTCAACAACTGAGTCGGCACATTTTCGTACAACTATACTACCTGAAAAGAAGAGAACAGAAAAGCAAAATCATGTAGTGGCAAGTAATGGGAATACGATTCCTTTCTCATTCGGTAGTTAATTTATTACAATGTGCTATGGTCATTGTTGTTACTGAAAAACGCGTATTCCTGCCGGAGTAATCAAGGGAACCGAAATTCGAGCGGTAACCAAAAGAACTTATTCTAAGGATTAAGACTGACACTCACAACAAAGAACATAACATAACCAAAATAACACGTACAAAGAAACGAAAGTAAATTAGCGATCCAGACTCAACTAATAACTGAGAACATAGACCAGGTGCGCCGGTAGAGAATTCAAACATACAACGAAAACAAAGTTGCATGACACAAATGAACGAAAATGTACACATAGAAAAACGAACAGCATGAACCCATGTTGATCAAAAGGCAAATCCTGGTGCTCCGAAACAGCGAGCAGTTCCTTTTCCCGCAAGACACCCATTGTTCGTTTAGGGTCCAGTCCGGGGAAAAAGAGGGACGGAGTAATATTTGTGACAGATGGAGGTCAACTTTTACACAATGGAAACATTGAAATAACGATGATCGTTAAAAATCATTCTGAGTGACGACCTTAATTAATCTATGGCGGGCAATATTATATATCCTATTAGTTCTTGCCTAATTAGCCACTGAGCCCTTTCTAGAAAATCCACGTGTCGGTAGCAATTTCTAGAAAAGCTCGTAAGTATAGACAAAAAGTCATACTCTTGAGCAGATGACATGTTACTTCATGTAAACCAGTTTTGTTTCATAGACAAAAGCTTTCCTCTCTTGAAAGTGTTGATACTTCACTGCAAAAATCCGTGACGCTTTTAACCTAACAGTTTAGCATAGATTGTGACCGTTTTATGTTAGCTTTGACTATGTTCCTAATCAAACTCAAACTAGAACAGATGTTAACGAACTGCCAATTCAACTTCGGTTATAATAAGTTTTCTATTTGGTTCATCCCTACCTCTTATACCTCGAGCAACAGTGAGCGTCGGCTTGAGCAACCTACCTGAGAAGTCGGTGAATGTCAATTTTCTACACATTTGACCATCATTACAGGTCGTCATGATACCAGAATGTTCTGCCTGTTGGTCAGTATAACCGAAGGTAGATTTACATTCGACATGTAACCTTGAATCACATTCATAGCATTTCGTCTTCCCTGAAATTATAGGAATACATTTCATACTAATTATTACCACTCCGAGGATTCCTGTTATTTTGTGTACTCTTTGAACTTCGGTACTTGCTTGAAAGAGTGTTCGCCTTCTAGACGCGATACATATGAAGGAGTGTGGACAGGGGTGGGAAACGGTAGTGGAGGGTACGGGGAACGGTGGTTGAAGGAGCGTTGAACGGGAGTGAAAAATACGGGAACGGGGATTATGGTTGGGAACAATAACCGGGGGTAATCTGAAAGGGGTCGGGAAGCGGTTGTCAGGAGGATGGGGACTGCAGTTCTTTTTTTTGGGGGGGGGGATGAAGTACCCCCTGTCCACTCTTCATATTAGCCTGAGTTCTGTTCAGTGTTGGTCAAATTCCATGTCGACTTGTGCTTTGGTCATGCATTTGCATTTGGGTTGCCCTTATTTTATTGGATATAGCAACCACACATTTTTTTTTCAAATTTCGGTGGCGATTTGGGGTAAGGGTGGGGCGTAAGTAGAATTAAAGACCGAGCGAAGTGTAGAATTTGTGAAAAAAATCTCCAAATTATAGGGGGCGTACGCCTGGCCCAATCCATATGAAACGAAGATATCAGTCTGATTCTATCAATCGTGTAGCCTTAGAGTATACAATAACATCGTGAAAAGAATCGATGGAACAAAGATGTACTTGATCGGTACATTTAGTTGTGCCTTTCCGCATAAGAATCGGTTAGCTGCTAATACACCGATAAAAAAAATTTCTAAATTATTTATTGCAATGAATATGAAGTCTACAATCCAGTGAGTTTATAAAAAATAATGCTTGACTTGCTATGGAGAAAACAAAAGATATGACGGAAATTTACCATGCATTTCAGTTAATATCCTGGATCAGCAAAGTTTGTTTCAAAAGTGCAAGAAATCGAAACATCATCATTATTCTCTTGATCTGTTATTATTATTTCTTTTTTATATATAAATGCCAGATTTTTGCATTTATTTGCACTTGAATGATCATGATATCCATATTTACAGATTATAGGATCCAGTTTATATTGGGGGGGGGGGGGGGTCCACGTGGGTAAGGGCCTGCTAGCTGGACGCAATAACTTGTATATTTTTGGTGGATATTCTTTAGTTCTGATAGACATATAAAACAATAAAAAATTATAAGGCGACTGAACAAATTTATCTCGTTGATTCAAGCATAGTAGTTCTTGAGGTAATATAAAAAAGGAGATGTGGTGTGGTTGCCAACGAGATAGTCCCCCACCAAATGCCAAGCAACAGACGACAAAACTTCTACAGATCACCACATGGTCCTCAACGATTGGCAAAACCCATACTATAAAGCGAGCTGTAAAAGGCCACAAAATAAATGACTTGAAACAAGAAAAGGCATAAATCAACCTAATCTATACAAAAAATGTAAGCCGTAAGTTCTTCTCGTGCTTTGGGTTGACAGAGATGCGTTCGGATGTTTGTGTGTGTGTGTGGTGGGGGGTGGGGTGAAATCGCCTCTGTTACATATACCATATCATGCAATACAATGGATAGATATGTCACATCAGTTTTATGAAGGTTAAGAAATTGGGATAGTGGTGAACACTGCATCTGTTTCGGAACTGGTCCGCATGGACAATGTTTAATTTAACTCTTTTTTTTATCGGCTTAACAATTTTTGTTTAAAGATACATAAATGTATCATGATACTTTGTGCTTATTAATCGCATGTCTCTTCAGACAAAATTCATTCTCAGAGAATAGGCCCAAACGAGCAAGTTTTTTTTCGTCCTCCTGGTTATTTTGAAGGTCAAACTGCACCCTTTCAATTTAAACTTTATTTTGCATATTACAAACAAATTGTAGCTATTAAAACAAATGTATATACAAAATTTCACTAAATGCATGGAAACTATACCAAATCCTACCTTCCACCAAACTGAGCAAAAAGCCAAACACTAAAAGCACAATGGATTCCGATGCCTTCATGGTCAATCATCAGATCCCTGGAATACACACGGTATTCAATGTACTAATCGATTCGGCTACATAGATTCTCCGGGATCGATCTTAGATTCATTCGGTTGTATCCAATATTATACTTGATAAATTACTGAAAGGCCTCAGAACTTTATTTGTTTGTGAAATCGATCTTTTATTATTTTTTTTTTTCAAAAGGATGGTTTTCCATCTAGACGAATAAATTAAGAAAACATCCATATGCTTTTATCAAATATCACCAACACACTTTGAAATGGGAGTGCCAGCCGAGGTTTCTCAGAAAATGGGGGGGGGGCTGTGTGTTAGGACATTATTTGACAGTTTTTGTTCAATTTTACAAAATGACAGATTTCCAATAAAAGCGGGTGTTGCTAACCCCCGGATCCGCCATCCTTTCATCTCATCTAACAACTAAAGAAAATATATTGAAAGGGACATAGATGGAACCAGGACCGGAACGGTAATCAAAAGTAAATGTTCATGTAATACAGCGATAACGACCACAGACAAGGAAACTAGATACACCCGTACAGCGCATAACATGAAATTACAAAATTAACCTGTCCTCGACAAAAAAATGGAGAATGGACTAGGTGTATAGGTAGGGTAAGCATCCTCTGCCTTTCTAAAAACACCCGCCGAGTTATATTAATTATCGAATTCTCGCCCGGGGTAGACGAAAGTGGAAAATTGTAACACAATGAACATAGGTATAGTTTTTACAAGGATCTATCTAGATGCTTTCACGATTCATCGGGATGGGAAAAAACGTACTGTTTCATATCTAGAGAGCGAGGAGCGGTTTATATAAAAAAAAAAATGTTAGCTGGTGGATTATGAACTCACCTCCAAACTTTTATTAGCATGAATATTCAAGAAACATATACTACCTTTCGCATACAGGTATCTATCGGCTCTCAAATAGTAATATATATTCTGTAGGTCTATTTACATTTTTCTGTACCCCTCTCTTAACATCAAGATATAATTAAAGCTTTTCGATATTTATTACTTTCATCTGGATCCTTGTTATAATGATCTATAGATAAATTTGATATGTACCGCTCTCGTCATTAAAATAGTAATTTCACAAAATGTCTTCTGTCATGCTTTTTGTAAAATTTTTGATGTAAATGTTTTCCAATCACGCGTCGGTTGCGTTTCGACTTTCATTTATGTTTTTTTTAATCTAGACAAAAGAACCATCTAGCAAGTTGATATGACCCGCTACTCATCTTAAAGATTGTTTGAATTCAGTAATTTAGTATCTAGATGCAAAAAATGCAGATCCTTTTCTAAATATGTTTTGAAATAATATCTAAATGAAAAATAATAGTCTCTATAGATGAATTCATGCTTTTAAAATTTATCTTGATGGAAAAACCGTGAAGATGAAACCACTGCAATTCTATTGTGAAGCTCCACTTAAAAAGTAACCAAGGGAACCAAGATTCTAGCGGAAATCAAAAGAATGTAATCCAGGGACAAAGACCAGAGAGAGAAAACAGACACGCACAACAAAGAACATTAAATAACAAAAATAATACGTACAAAACAACAAAAGTAAACGAGAAAATCAGGACGACTGCACTAAAAACTGGGAGCATGGACCAGGTGTATCGGTAGGGTAAGCGTCCTCTGCTCGCCGACATTACTCTATTACAGAAGCCTAATTGTAAGAAGTCTAGTAGTGAGGCACAACAATTCTGCGAAGTTACGGCAAGCTCAGGCATAATGTATGAGTTGTGATATGAAAACTCCACACGCAGGTGCTGAAGGGATATTGCCACAGACGAAAGGAAAGTTGACAAATGAATAAACGTTTGCATTCTTTTTTTTTTCCCGTTATGTATGTATGTATCTGCTTGAAGACAATGCTAGTATGCTATGCAAATAACTTTTTAAAGATGAAAAAGAAGAGGAAAAATCTATCTTAATTCTCGGAGCCAATAAAAAGCACTGGAATGAACATTTAAACAGTGCTCGATTTAACTTTACCATTTTTAATACGAGTAACTTTTAGTACGACTTGGTCCCGAGGAGAAAACTGGTTCCCACCCAGGTTGTTTACTGTGGAAACTTGGCCCGTTCATTTTGTGTGAGAGAAATGATGATGATGTTGTCAACTTGAAAACAGAAATGACATGCCTGCAATCTAACAGTAGTGCTCTTAAAGAAAGCTAATTTGAAAATGCATTTGAAAGGTAAATATTTATAGATTTTTTTTTGAAAGGCGGATCAGTGTCTCCTGTCGTGTCATCACATATACAGCTTAGCCTTAGCCTTAGGTTACCTGCCCTTGCGCCTTAACTTTTATCCCTTCGAAATAATGTTATAGTTCAACTTAACTCAATGACAACTTTCGTGTCCATATTTTCAACAGTCCCTTCTTATGCTATAGTCTTCTGCTCTATTTTTTTTTGAAAAGACAGTTCTAATAGTAACTTTACTGGAAGAAGTTCTCCTAATGGAGGAGGGGTCTACAAGAGGTAGGCAGGTTCCTGATTTTTTCGCAAATTGTTTTGTTAGCTACAACTTCTGTAGTGGTATCAGTACTGTTGTAGTAATACCAAAATGGATTACAAAAGTCAATGTTCCAGCAGTAGCATTCGTGTAGATCTGTTATCAATTTAATTATATATGATAGGTCTATAGTTCCAGATACATGTTGGGCTCAGGAGCTTAGGCCAAGAAAAATATACCGTATATTCCGGTGTATAAGCCGCTATTTTTTTCAGGTGACTTCTACCTGCGTTTTATACACAGGTGCGTTTTATATGTGTATTTTTTTTTGTTCAGACCAGATCAGCTGATCTGATTTTGACTGGAAATTACATTGTTGACATTATTTTATCTGAACAGCCGACTATGACAGGAACTTGCAATGTATACATCTTGTTTTCATCTGAATAAATATTTATGTTTTGTTTTGTTGCTTATTTGATTAAAAAGAATAAAATGTATACGATAAAATGTATTGATCACATCATGATATTCTAATATACCCTAAGGACGCCTCTTCTCTAAAAATCAAGATTAGTGGGGGACATTCCAAAATCTTCAATAATTTTCTACATTCGTACATTGAATTAAATTTATTTCTTTCCTTAAAAAAATCAACATAATTTCTTAATTAAAGACTGAGTAAACAGAACGAAAATATTCTCTTCAGGGTCATAAGTTTATGTATTTTTAAAACTTTTATTGAAGTTATTTTGAAATCCTCCCCAGAATAAAGCCGACTGTGTATGGTATTGTGTGCACAGATTTTTCCACTGTTGTTAAAATCTAAATTTCTCCCCCGGCTATACCTGTTCAAAACATGACACCTGTAGAAATTGAAACCTCTAATCAGCCCATCCAATACCGTTAATTGATGTATTTTCAATCATAACTGTAAACAAAACAATTTATTACACAACGAACTTGACAGCTTGGGGTGAGGACGGCGTGGGGTGACAAACAATTATTTATATCACAATGTTCAAACAACAAATAACCTTTAATCAGCTCACTGACAAATTGTTGTAATAACTATAGAAAGCCATCATATTCCTTTTAAATGTAAACAAAGCAAATTTATTACTCAACGACCCCAAAATGGGCGACAGCTTGGATGAGTACAGCGTGGGGTGAAAGTCAACATCGTGAACTTCAAACAACAAATAAGACGACATATACGAGAAAATCATAATTTTATTGACAATTATAATGCACAATATCAAATTTTATTGAAAATAAAACCCTATAAACCTGTACTTTCCCACTCCCTTTTGTCAAATTACATGAAAAAGAAACGTAAATAGTATCATATGTATCTGAAAATAGCCACATTTATCGTCAATTTGGGTGCGTTTTATACTCGGGTGCGCTTTATATGTGGATGTTGTCCTTATTTTCCACAAAAATAGAAAAACTGGAAAATACGGTATGTCTTTTTATGGTTACATTGCATAAAAAATATGGTAGGTAGGTAGGTACATTGTACAATCATTTTATTTTTTTAAAATATATTTAGACACTTATGAGAGGATTCCTTGAGTTTAATATAGCTAAAGAAATATAATGTAGCAGCATTTTGTAAAAAAAATTATGCCAATAAAATGTGCTAGGGTAGGCAGAAAAAAAATAGGGTACATTTAGGTAGGGTATTTTTTTTTCTCTGGCCTTACACAAAAGCAAATATAGCAAGAGTATAATTGTCACCATGATCTGGTTGACTACCTTCATTTGTTTTACTAATTGTTTTTAAACAAGCATTATTGAGTCAAATATTTTGTAATCTGTTTTTTTGGAGAAATACATGTGTATAAATATACATGAAACAAATATGGCATGGTAGGGTGTAGCACCTGATACAGCAGGAACTGCTGGATTGAACCAATAATTTCCTGAAATTCTTGTAAAAAAAACAGTAACTTGGTAATTACATTGTAATTAAGACATGTTCAAAGATGTGTGTCATTACCCCTGCCATACTAATCGAGATGTGCTGCATGGAGTCTATTTGGTTTGTTTTTATTTTTATGTACATTTTGACCAAAACCTTAGATGATATGTTATCTAAAAAAATAACACTAAGCATGATCCCTTAAATTCATGTTTAAAGTTAAGATGAAAAAAACTCAATTTTACTTTTCATTTATGAACATAAGTTAAAAATAAATTGGGTTTCTAAACTGTATTTAATTTTGACTGAGATAAAAGTTAAAGTAAAGTACATGTACTACATATACTATTAAAAGATTTATAAGGCGTTCAAAATCATTGAATAATATGATGGGGGTAGAAGTTTTTCACAGAATTAACTTGAAAATTTATAGCTCACCTGGCAGTAGGCCATGTACATTTAAGCTATTGCCATCACTTGGTGTCTGTCGTCATTACATTTTTTCAAACATCTTTTCCTTTTGTTTTAAACTTTTGGATGGATTTGAATGAAACTCAGCTTGATTGTTCCTTTTGGTAGTCCTGCACAAAAGTTCTGCCTAGATTTTTGTTTGATCAAAAAATATGGCCACCATTACTAAAAATAGAACATAGGGTTCAGACAGCGGTTTTTTGCATATGTCTCCAAAACCATTAGGTATAACCAAATAATGACTAGTGTTCAGCATGCTATCTCGGATAATCTGTGGTCCAGTTTTGGTGAAAATCTATTGACCCAAGTTGAAGTTATTGTCCTTTTTTGACATTTTTTGCTATTTTTGATGTTATTATTTCAAAAATCTTTTTTTCTGAAACTACTATTCAGAATCAAATGAAACTTGCTTAGGGTATGTTGAACAAACTGATTGTTTAAAATTTTTGAAAGGTCAAAAAGCATGGCCGCTGTTACTGAAAATAGAACATAATGGTCAAATTATATTTTTTTTGCAAATAACTCAAAAACTGTTGAATATAGCAAAATTCTGATGGTGGGTAATACCATTCACCATTAGAAGATGGACATATGGCAAAATTTTCAAAATGGTTTGTTGCCCAATATAGGAGTTATGGCCCCTCAAACAGATTTTTTGGTCCTTTTTCATGTGTTCAGCTTTGAATATCTTCTCTGAAACCATATGACAAAATTTAATGAAAGTTGCCATAATTGTTTTTAGGGTATCCTGCAGAAACTGATCATTTAAAATTTTTCAGTGGTGAAAAAACATTGCCGTTGTTTCTTAAAGTAGAACATGGGGTCAGAATGCTTTTTTAGTTCACCTGGCTGAAAGGCCATGTGAGCTTTTGCCATCACTATGTGTCTGTTGTCCATCATGGTCGTTGTCCATTAACTTATTCAAACATCTCCTCTGAAACTACTCTGCAGATTGTAACCAAACTTTGCATGAATGTTCCTTAGGGTATTTGTAACAATCCTTGTTTGGGGATTTTTGATCTGACAAAAAACATGGCCACTTTTTAGACCATAGGGGTCAAAATTGCAGAATGATGCAAAGAACTCAAAAACAGTAAGGTTTAGCTAAAATCTGACAGAAGTAAAATTGTTTAACATGATGGGATGGACCAATGCAGAAATTTTCAGAAGGATCCATTGAAATATGAATGAGTTATGGGTCCTGCAATTTTTTTTTTTTAAATTTTCTCCTCTTAGCTAACTTGTAGCCTGGATTGTAACCAAACATGGCATGAATGTTTGTTAGGATATCCTTAACAATTTTTTATCTGTCAAAAACATGACCACCGCTACTAAAAATTGATGACTTGATGAAATTACTTGAAAAATCAAAGGGTTAAGCCTAATTTTCTATGAAAATTGATCAGCATGGTGAGACCAACCTATGTCAAAATTTTCATAAAGACATGTTGCTCAGTATTGGAGTAATTGCCCTTGAAGAGTAAAAAATGCCTATTTGAGATTTATTTTATAATATGAAAACTGGCTGCATAACTAAGATGCTCTATATTGATTAATTGATTCTTGTTACAATAGTATGGTAAGGTCAAGAGTCTTGCTTTAGAAAGCTATAAAGACTATTTTACAATTTTGCAACCATTTTCACCATTTGCTCTGATTCCAATGATTTTTGTTTTTTAAAGGAAACATTGTGGGGTTGGCGAAAGCTTAATCTAGGCAGCCATTTTCCCACTCATTTTTTTACTTGCTTTGATTCAATGACATTAGGTTTACATAGTAAACATGATCTCCTGAGTTGAATGGTGTTAATGAAAATGTTGAATAGCCATGGTTTAACTTCATTTTATGTTCCTTTTCAGCAAATGTATAATGCTCCCTCAGATCTAGTTGAATAACAGGGCATGGGGGACCCCTCCCCAGTTCTTTTCTGGAGGCACTTTGAAGGCATTTCCAACATTTTGCACTTACAGTTGTACAGCATTTATCAATACACATGTATATGCTTTTTTTCAGCATTTTTTTGTTAAACATGGTAACAAAGCATGATACCTTTACTTAATTAGTTTGCTTGGTTTGCCAGGTGAGTGATTCAGGCTCTTTGAGAGCCTCTTGTTTTGCTTTTAAAATTAACGTATAGTGTAAACAATAGCGGAACTTGAGGAAGAAAGCTGCTTTCAGTTGAATGAGTTGTTGACACCTGGCCAGATGTACTTTACAAATGTTACCTTGAGCTGAAGTTATGTCAAAATACAGGCAGCAAAATCCATAGGTTTCAATGTCCTGCAAATGTATAAAAATTATGTATTTCCAATAACATCTTCTTCAAAATCAGGTTCGGTAGGTAGGTTTTTTTTTTTTTGAAAAAATTTATAGATTTGCAGGACATTGAAACCTACCGATTTTGCTGCCTGTATTATGACATAACTTCAGCTCAAGGTAACATTTGTTACATTTTTTGGTTGGTTGGGTTACTGGAAACACTGAATTTTGTTTAGGCCTTACAGAAAAGAATGATTATAAGCTCTATAGAACTATCGAATAATCAGGTATTACTATTTTGTAAAACTTCTACAGCATGTATACACTTTTGGGAATTTTTTGCTATTTATGACAATCTGTATGATTGTACCTGTTTGGCTTGTTTCATAATTGGAGGCTATTTTAAAAATCTTAACCTACATACAACAGTATACACTTACATATATAACCCCTTTAAAGTACATATATTACATAATATATTACAAAATGTATCTATTACCAATAAAATGTTTATTAGTAAATATTACATAAACTTATCTGGAATACAAACTCTCTGAAGTTTGTTATTTTGATCTGGATTATGTTTCTGTGAGTTAGTTGATGCTTTTTTGAAGTTTCATGAGTTTGTAAATTTGATAAGGTGGATTTCATGAGTGTATTTTTAATGTTTGCAATAGAAATTTTATACTGTAATATGATCATGGTGGGATTTTTAATTCATGTGTTTTTCTAATCATGAATACTGAATATTAGTACTCCAAGAGCATACATTTTGCTACTGTGTACATGATTTAAGATGGAGTCTATGCTAAAACCAGGCAGTGGATGGCACAAATTTTTTTCACCCATTTCATATCACAAATGCATCCTTTCTCAAAGTTAAAAGTTGGTTTTTGATTAACTTCAGGTATTAAAGAGAAATAAATTACACAGAAAGCTTTGAAATTCATTGAAAAAGGGGAGATAGCTCTTTAATTAAAGCAAATTTTGTTGCATTGTTAGGGGATTTTAAAGTTAATTTCTGAGCTATCCATTTTTGAATTAAAACAATCTTTATACTATTTGACATATATATGATATATACATTACAATGGAATAAAAAAAAATTCAGTGAGAAAAAAAATTACCCTGTGCTACCTGTATCATAGGATCTGCCAGATTTTTACATGGACAGCCTCTTAAATTTATAAATATGAGGCCACAGCGTTGGAAAAATATCAAATACCTTTTATGCACACCTCTGTGCTTACCTTTAGCTGCTAACCCAAAAAGTAAAAGATAATTTGGGCTAGTGAAATGATGTGTAGTTTTAATTTTGGACTAATGTAATAGTGTATATTTTTCATTGCAAGTGTAGATTGTGGCTAGTTCACGAAAAGTTCAAAGCAAATCGTAAAGGACTTAAATTTAGAAGTTTGAATCCTCAGGCTTTGGGTAATATCAAACAATTAACATGTGCACCTTCTATAATGGATTTCCTTGTGGAAGTCCACAAAACCTTAACTATGATGCTCTTTGTTTTATTGTTTGTGAATGACTAAACACTATAAAATGTATTTTTATTTTTAAATTGCCATAAAAATAAATATTTTGTGAAATATTATTTTCAACTAGAATAATTTTCCTCTTATAGAAGATATTTACCAATACGAATGTAACTTAATAATATGAGAATAATTTTGAGTAACATCTTGTTAAGTAATATGATGTTTTTTTTTATATGTAAGGTTACAAAAAAGATAATACACATAATAGGCACTTTACCTTTGAAGTATAAGCCATTGTAAGAGTGAGGAAACAATAAGAAGATTAGAATTGATATAGCAGTGCCTTTGTAAAACCTTATAGCATCTACAATTACCTTACACTACCGCAGGAAAATAGTCCCATTGGCATTCCCCATTAAGGTTCAGAGAAGAAGATCCACTTTGTAGGTTTTTCTATTATACAAAATTTATGTTATTCACTAAACAAACCCAATAATCAACCTTTACTGCAAACTAAATATGCTGATTTATTTGGTTTGTATGAACAATGATCCTATTAAAAATAGTTGACCTCTCACCTCCTATCAGTACTGTACCTGTTTATTTCTACCCGATTAAACCAGAAGTTTAGTGTATTTAAGTTGTTTATGTATATTTAGACACATAATAAACCGTTTGATGTTTACCGGTAGCTAGAAATGAAAACCTTGCGAGATTATAAATAGTCATCAATCATAATATTAAAATATAAAGAGAAATGCTGAGTACAAATTGAAGGAGCTGTCTTCATGTATTTTATGCAGGCCTTGGCAGATAAAAGGGGCAGTGGTTCTGCGACCAAGAAACTTGTATGAAGAAAGGGGTTTCAGGCTATTACTTGCCCTCATTGTTTAGCCATTATTTTTTTTACGAAAGGTAGATTAACCCCTTAAACCATCCTGACATATCACGCACAGTATCATGTATTTTTATTATGGTTACCTTGTGACATGGGAAGCTTGCAGATGACAAAAAAAATGAAACTTCTGCATAGACAATGGCATAGAATTTGGATATGCATTTCTCAGGAATTGTGTCATTTTTGGGTCTGGTGTTATTGCTTTTTGCTATAATCATTCTATTTGGCTATTCTGGCCATTTGTATGTTATTATGATAGATCTGTAGGTGGTCAAGGGCTTAAAAGTGTATATGGCTATAATGTTTCCTGCACCAGACACGATTGGTGAAATTATATTATAAGACATTATTGTTTATGTTAATTGTATGTGTCTCTGGAGCTAGGTGCCCAGGAACTAAGTGCTTTTACATGACACATAGATGTCTATATAATAACTTGTAGTACTTGAGCTATAAAGCTTATCAACTGAGAAATGTAGCTGGTTGAGAGAACTTATATCTAAGGACATGATTTATTTCAATGACCGTGGATTAAGTTTGAATGATTTAACAGACTGTTTTGACCTGGAGGTCGATAAATTAAATTTTGACCTGAAAATTAAAAAAAAACTGGAATGGTCAGCTAGTAGTTTGTAGCTCAATTATGCACTATATCCGAGAGTTTTGTATTCATTCATCTAGATGTTCCATGTAAACCGATATCGAACCTGAATATCACCCAAACTGGCCCACTGCTACAATGTATAACACATTTTTGTTAAGAAAGGCGAATTAAAAAAATTAAAAAACCAGATAGTTATATTAAGCTCATTTATAGATATGTTTGAATTCGATCCCTGTTCTTTCCTTTTGTCCCAAAATTTTGCTATTTGATGATTATTTTAGACATAAAAATTCAAACAATCAATATATAAATTGATGCGGTACATGAGTACTTTGATTTGTAATGTCAATGTAAGTATGTATTGTATTACATCTGCCACTTGGAGGGTTCTGATTTGCCAGTAAAACTTTATTCATGTCTTTCTTATTCAAAATGACCACTATTTGATCTTGATAACTCTGACACAAAAATTCAGAAGCATTTCAATAGAAAGAATAATCAAGGGAACCAAGATTCTAGTGGAAATCAAAAAGAATGTAATCCAGGGGCAGAGACCAAACATGGAAAACAGACAATCACCACAAAGTTCATAAAGTAACTAAAATAATACATACAAAGTAACAAAAGTAAATGAGCAACGGGGACTCCACCAAAAACTAGGAGCATGGACCAGGTGCACTGGTAGGGTAAGCGACCTCTGCTTTTCTAGAAACACCCATCGAGTTGATCATAAAAAGTCAAGTCTGGGTTAGATGAAAGAGGAAAGGAAAACTATGACACATTGAACAAATCAGTTTTCATGGTGCGGATGGATACACCATAATAGACTTTGAGGATTGTGCTCTTTTAAAGTTTATTTGTAGTGCATTTTATTCTAACTATTATAACTCAGTTCTCAGAAACTGAGAAATCTAAATTACAGCAGATTGAATATTGAATTTACATGTTTTTTTTTGGTTGTATTATATTTGTCATTTCAACCCACAGCCTAATTGTTACAATGACTAGTACTTGATGCATCTGTTGTCTTTTGATGATGAGTTCATATTAAAATCAGGCAAAAACTAGGCAGGAGTTTAAATATGGGAAATAAAATGTCTTTTTTATGCTCCTGTTCTTTGATGACTTTGGTATTGTCTCTTGATATCACTGTCTGTGGCTGTATATCTGTTCATGCATTGTATGACATCTCAAAAAGGCAGATAAAAACACTTTTAGGGATTTGAAATAGATGTGGTAATGGATATGCTTCTATTTGATTTGTTTCTTTTCCAGTTTTTAGCTTCTGCGTTATTGCAGCATGACTATTCTCCTTTGCAGAGAAAAGTACCAAATAAATGTTTTTTTTTCACTTAGTTCCAAAAATCCAAAATAATAGGCAAATAATATGATGTTATTGAATTTAGTATTGCAGTGCTGCCTTTAATGAGATGTAACATATTAGATACCATATAGTGGGTAATTTTCGTGGGTGCCAAATTTCAAGATTTGCTCTTTGAATAGGGATATTAAATTTTTTCAGGTCATTTTTTTTGCACCTTCAGAACAAGTGTAGTGGAAATTATATATAAAATATCTGGACTTAAGTTTGGCAGGCTTTTACTTTTGCTATTCTCAAAGCCTCATGAATATAACAAAAATTAAAACATTGCGAAAATTTCCCACTTTGTGTTATCTCAGGAACTCTTATTGGTCATTTGACCAAAACAGGACATTTCCTCTACACATTTCAATTGTGGCATAACCACATCACTGATATCATTGAGACAAGATATTTGCTGATAGATATATTGCAAGACTTAGGTGATCAGTGCAATATTTGTGTCCAATGCTAGAGAAAAAAAAGGTTGTCTTTCCAATGAGATGTTCATGTCACATGCAGAGATGTAGCAGTGATAACTGGTAACATGACCAATGAAAAGTTTGTCATATGCAGAGATGTAGCATTGATTACCTGACCAGTGAGATATTCTTGTCCAATGCAAAATATAAATTAGGGGATTACCTGATCTGTGAATGACATATTTATGTCATTAGCCAGTGATACAGTAAGACCTGTCTGGCTTATGAAATGTTGATGTTATAAGCTAGTGATACAACATCTCTTGCCTGACTATTGTGATACTTATGTTAGAAGCCAGTAAGGCTTGCCTGACCATTGTGATTATTATGTTAGAAAGCCTGTAAGACTTGCCTGACCATTGGGGTACTTATGTTAGAAGCCAGTAAAACTTGCCTGACCATTGTGATATTTATGTTAGAGAGCCTATAAGAATTGCCTGATCATTGGGATACTTATGTTAGAAGCCAGTAAGACTTGCCTGACCATTGGGGTACTTATGTTAGAAGCCAGTAAGACTTGCCTGACCATTGTGATATTTATGTTAGAGAGCCTGTAAGACTTGCCTGACCATTGGGATACTTATGTTGGAAGCCAGTAAGACTTGCCTGACCATTGTGATATTTATGTTAGAGAGCCTGTAAGAATTGCCTGACCATTGGGATATTTATGTTAGAGAGCCTGTAAGACTTGCATGACCATTGTGATACTTATGTTAGAAGCCTGTAAGACTTGCCTGACAATTGTGATACTTATGTTAGAAGCCAGTACGACTTGCCTGACCATTGTGATATTTATGTTAGAGAGCCTGTAAGATTTGCCTGACCATTGTGATACTTATGTTAGAAGCCAGTAAGACTTGCCTGACCATTGTGATATTTATGTTAGAGAGCCTGTAAGACTTGCCTGACCATTGTGATATTTATGTTAGAGAGCCTGTAAGAATTGCCTGACCATTGGGATATTTATGTTAGAGAGCCTGTAAGACTTGCCTGACCATTATGATACTTATGTTAGAAGCCTGTAAGACTTGCCTGACAATTGTGATACTTATGTTAGAAGCCAGTACGACTTGCCTGACCATTGTGATATTTATGTTAGAGAGCCTGTAAGATTTGCCTGACCATTGTGATACTTATGTTAGAAGCCAGTAAGACTTGCCTGACCATTGTGATATTTATGTTAAAGAGCCTGTAAGACTTGCCTGACCATTGTGATATTTATGTTAGAAGCCAGTAAGACTTGCCTGACCATTGTGATACTTATGTTAGAGAGCCTGTAGGACTTGCCTGACTATTGTGATATTTATGTTAGAGAGCCTGTAAGACTTGCCTGACCATTGTGATATTTATGTTAGAGAGCCTGTAAGACTTGCCTGACCATTGTGATACTTATGTTAGAAGCCAGTAAGACTTGCCTGACCATTGTGATACTTATGTTAGAGAGCCTGTAGGACTTGCCTGACTATTGTGATATTTATGTTAGAGAGCCTGTAAGACTTGCCTGACCATTGTGATATTTATGTTAGAGAGCCTGTAAGACTTGCCTGACCATTGTGATACTTATGTTAGAAGCCAGTAAGACTTGCCTGACCATTGTGATACTTATGTTAGAGAGCCTGTAGGACTTGCCTGACTATTGTGATATTTATGTTAGAGAGCCTGTAAGACTTGCCTGACCATTGTGATACATATGTTAGAAGCCAGTAAGACTTGCCTGACCATTGTGATACTTATGTTAGAGAGCCTGTAAGACTTGCCTGACCATTGTGATACTTATGTTAGAAGCCAGTAAGACTTGCCTGACCATTGTGATATTTATGTTAGAGAGCCTGTAAGACTTGCCTGACCATTGTGATACTTATGTTAGAAGCCAGTAAGACTTGCCTGACCATTGTGATATTTATGTTAGAGAGCCTGTAAGACTTGCCTGACCATTGTGATACATATGTTAGAAGCCAGTAAGACTTGCCTGACCATTGTGATACTTATGTTAGAAGCCAGTACACTTGCCTGACTTATAAATGAGCAACATTTAAATACATCTGTTGTAGAAATATTGATTTCTAACCTCCTTTTTATTGTTGTTGTCACTTTAGCATGAAAAATTCATTGTGGTTGATTGAAGATCCTGTTTCACAAAATGAATTAATGTACCGTATGATATGTGATTGTTCCTATTCATTCTAATTTACAAAGTAAGTTTGTAGAATTCCTAATGCATTTCTCAATAGATATGCTCATGATTTTTTGTCTTTTTTTATATGAAAAGGGAATGTTTGAAAAAAAATTCTGTCATTTTGATGTAGCTGATAGTGTTGAGATGAAATTCATCATCCTTGTAATATTTGCCTTTAGTAAAAATAAAATCTATATATATACAGTATAGATATGATTAGAAAATAAATATTTCAGCTGTTGTATAATGCACAAATTATAATAGTAAATGTCAATATCGTGAAACATGTATCAGCAAGAAAGTAAATGCTTACAAATTTTTTTTACAAAATCCTGAATAAAAATAGCAGTGATTTGAAATTATTGTTTTTATTCATATGATGAATACTTAGGTTTTCAAAGAAGTTTTCCATGTCAATGGCACACACAGAAGGTGTGGCCTAGGGTAAAACCCAGGCATGTCAATGGCACACACAAGAAGCCATAGGTGTGGCCTAGGGTAAAACCCAGGCATGTCAATGGCACACACAAGAAGCCATAGGTGTGGCCTAGAGTAAAACCCAGGCATGTCAATGGCACACACAAGAAGCCATAGGTGTGGCCTAGAGTAAAACCCAGGCATGTCAATGGCACACAGAAGAAACCATAGGTGTGGCCTAGGGTAAAACCCAGGCATGTCAATGGCACACAGAAGAAACCATAGGTGTGGCCTAGGGTAAAACCCAGGCATGTCAATGGCACACACAAGAAGCCATAGGTGTGGCCTAGAGTAAAACCCAGGCATGTCAATGGCACACACAAGAAGCCATAGGTGTGGCCTAGAGTAAAACCCAGGCATGTCAATGGCACACAGAAGAAACCATAGGTGTGGCCTAGGGTAAAACCCAGGCATGTCAATGGCACACACAAGAAGCCATAGGTGTGGCCTAGAGTAAAACCCAGGCATGTCAATGGCACACAGAAGAAGCCATAGGTGTGGCCAAGAGTAAATCCCAGACGTGTCCCATAACATTAGTGATTCACTTAAAAATATATTCAAGACTTTTATTGTTTCTCATTATACTCCACCTCTACTAACAAAAGTTTTTGACTATACTAGAATCACCTTGTCTGTCTATCTGTCTGTCCATTCTTTCATTTATTTATTTGTCAGTCCACATTTCTTGTATGTCCAACTCCTCCATACCAAAGAATTTTTATGAAAATTTATAGGAAAGTTGCACATCCTGTGATGATGCATGTGAAGGAATATAATAATTGTTGGAGGAATCCGTGTTGCTCATTTACTTTTGTTATTTTGTATGTATGATTTTAGTAACTTTATGTTCTTTGTTGTGTATGTCTGTTTCCCATGTCTGGTCTTTGTCCCTGGATTACATTCTTTTGATTACCGCTATAACCTTGGTTCCCTTGATTACTCTTCCAAAATGACATTGTCCAACTTGATGTGTTAAAAACATTGAACTCCATTTGATATGGAAACGGGGTGATGGTATTCTCTTTGTGAGCTTGATGACATTATTTCTAATTTATCATATATTTAAAAGTATTTTGTATAATTTTGACATAACCATGACTGTATATGCCATATCTCCAGGCTGATATGGATTTCATGAGTACCTGATAAGGATTTACTATAGAAAATCCTTAGAACATTAGTCTTGTGCCCTCATGTCCAATTTACCTCTGTATATTGGACCTCAGTTATAACACACTTCCTGAGTCATCTGCAATCCTAAATATGATATGACTGACATGACTGAAGGATTTCTGGGGCTTCAGAGAAATTAACAATCTGTTTAAACTAGATCTTGTAATTTGTCCACAACGTTCTTGAATGCAGGAATGTAGTGGACACTTATAGATTCCTTGATAAAAAGCCTAACACAAGAAGGAAAGCCACAAGTGACTACAAGATCATCCATGGCTGATATAAACAAATGATCTACTAGAATTAGAACAATTTCAACATTGTCAATGAAAAAAAAAAACTAAATTGATTATGCCTTTTTCTTAATACATGTATGTGATAGATAGATCATTACATGGCATATCCATATCATTGGCCCTGGTATCATCCCCGATGTCTGATATGGGGGTGTTGGGATGATACCAGGGCCGATATGGGTAATGCCATGTAATAATCTATAATAATTCATTTATGGTTTTGAAAATAGGTCAGTTTTTGTTGATAGATTGGGACATAAGAAGTATTTATATTATGATATTCAAATACTTTTCATAACAAATTTGCAATTTTAAGAGTTATCCATCCTTCACTTTATAATCTGTATCTCCTATGTACAAAGTGATACATGTATTTGATCCACTCTTGCCTCATACTGATAGGAAGCTATAGTTGATTCAAATCTATATTATCTACCTCATGGCTTGCGTGTGTTCCTTTGAAATGAAATTTGATTCATTCATACCATGGCCAGATTTATAATTAATACTCAATAACTCCACCTTACCATAATTAACGAAAGCTGTTTTTACTTGAATGTACAATTATATAAAGTAAGTTCTATACTAGATAGTTAAGTACTATACACATGTACATCCTGTGCTCTCTGACCAGACAGTTAAGTACTTAAGTACTACACTTCTGTGCTTACTGACCAGACGGTTAAGTACCCCTGTGCTCACTGATGAGACAGTTATGTACTATTCTGTTGTGCTCACTGACCAGACAGTTAAGTTCTTAAGTACTATACTCCTGTGCTCACTGACCAGACGGTTAAGTACCCCTGTGCTCTCTGACTAGACAGTAAAGTATTAAACTCCCATGCTCACTGACCAGACAGTTTAGTACTATGCTTTTGTGATTACTGACCAGACACTTTAAGTATTAGACTCCTGTGCTCACTCACCAGACAGTTAAGTACTATTCTCTTGTGCTCACTGACTGGACAGTTAAGTACTTAAGTACTATACTCCTGTGCTCACTGACCAGATGGGTTAAGTACCCCTGTGCTCTCTGACTAGACAGTAAAGTATTAAACTCCTGTGCTCACTCACCAGACAGTTAAGTACTATTCTCTTGTGCTCACTGACCGGACAGTTAAATACTGAAGTACTATACTCCTGTGCTCACTGACCAGACGGTTAAGTACCCCTGTGGTCTCTGACTAGACAGTAAAGTATTATACTCCCATGCTCACTGACCAGATAGTTAAGTACTATATTTTTGTGTTCACTGACCATACAGTTCAAGTACTATGCTCCTATGCTCACAGACCAGACTGTTTAGTACTATTCTCCCATACTCACTCACCAGACAGTTAAGTACTATTCTCCCATACTCACTCACCAGACAGTTAAGTACTATTCTGTTGTGCTCACTGACCAGACAGTTAAGTACTTAAGTACTATACTCCTGGGCTCACTGACCAGACGGTTAAGTACCCCTGTGGTCTCTGACTAGACAGTAAAGTATTATACTCCCATGCTCACTGACCAGACAGTTAAGTACTATATTTTTGTGTTCATTGACCATACAGTTCAAGTACTATGCTCCTATGCTCACAGACCAGACTGTTTAGTACTATTCTCCCATACTCACTCACCAGACAGTTAAGTACTATACTGTTGTGCTCACTGACCAGACAGTTAAGTACTTAAGTACTATACTCCTGTGCTCACTGACCAGACGGTTAAGTACCCCTATGCTCTCTGACTAGACAGTAAAGTATTATACTCCCATGCTCACTGACCAAACAGTTTAGCACTATGCTTTTGTGATTACTGACCAGACACTTTAAGTATTAGACTCCTGTGCTCACTCACCAGACACTTAAGTACTATACTCTTGTGCTCTTTGCCCAGACAGTTAAGTATGGTTCTTTCTAATGACTAGGCATAATATCTCTAGATAATAAATGAAACTATTAATATACATTTGTTCCTAAAAACAGCACATTCTATGTTTCTGTGCTTACTGACCATACAGTTAAGTATTATACTCTAGAGCTTACTGACCAGGCAATTAAGTTCTATACTTTCTTACTCACTGACCCGACAATTAAGTTCTATACTCTCTTACTCACTGACCAGACAATTAAGTTCTATACTCTTGTGCTCACTGACCAGACAATTAAGTTCTATACTCTCTTGCTCACTGACTAGACAATTGTTCTGTACTCTTGTGCTCACTGACCAGACAATTAAGTTCTATACTCTCTTGCTCACTGACCAGACAATTAAGTTCTATACTCTTGTGCTCACTGACCAGACAGTTAAGTTCTATACTCTCTTACTCACTGACCAGACAGCACTGGCTGCTTTTTGATGTTCCTTCAATTGTAGGTAAAGTCTTTGATGGTGAAAATTTTGTTTTATTTATTGGTTATCTTGTTGATTTCTCTTCAGCAGTGGCTGACTTTTGTCTTGTTGCTTTCTCTTCAGCAGTGACTGGCTTTTGTCTTGTTTCTTTTTCTTCAGCAGTGAATGACTTTTGTCTTGTTGATTTCTCTTCAGCAGTAACTGACTTTTGTCTTGTTGATTTCTCTTCAGCAGTGACTGGCTTTTGTCTTGTTGATTTCTCTTCAGCATTGACTGACTTTTGTTTCCATGAAAGATATGACAGAACTTCAGAAGTGATTGACTCTTGTTTCCTTGAAAGATATGACAGAAGCAATCAAATTTTAAACATTTTAATATAGCGTAGAACAACTTACACATGCTTGTTAATCAGGTTTTTTGCTGCTTCTCTATGGAAGACTAGTTGACTCAAAAAAAGGTATCTGAGTAGAGTGACATGGTGGGAGAGCACAATCAAGCAAAATCAAAAGTCAGAACAGTACAAAGCACTAACTAGTCAATTAATTCAATGTTTTCATCTGTATCACATAAACAAAAAATTGGTATAGATAGATGTAAAATAGCTGTCAATATATGAATCAACTTGATTTTTGTGTATTTAAGTAATCTTGTGTGAAATATTTTGCTGAAATTTTTAAATACATGTAATCAATTTCTCATGCTTTCTCTCGTTATTGTCAGGAAATCCAGGTTTTTAGATTTTGTCATTAAATCAATATTTATATGTAGGATATTCATTACACAAAATTAAATTGGATGCTTCATATATATGGATACTTTGAAGTCAAATCGTTACATGGAATGTCAAGTTTGAGTAATATTTATATTTATACTCCCTTTATACATATAGTCGTCACGGTGTCTACCCATCCGTTCATGTTGTGTCCGTTTGTCTCCCTTTATACATGTAGTGGGGTCACAGTGTCTACCCATCTGTTCATGTTGTGTCCGTTTGTCTCCCTTTATACATGTAGTGGTCACGGTGTCTAGCCATCTGTTCATGTTGTGTCTGTTTGTCTCCCTTTGTACATATAGTGGTCGCGGTGTCGACCCATCTGTTCATGCTGTGTCCGTTTGTCTCCCTTTATACATATAGTGGTCATGGTGTCTAGCCATCTGTTCATGCTGTGTCCGTTTGTCTCCCTTTATACATGTAGTGGTCACGGTGTCTACCCATCTGTTCATGTTATGTCTGTTTGTCTCCCTTTATACATGTAGTGGTCACGTTTGTCCATCCAAAACTTTTTCGTTCATCAGTAAAACAGTTTATGTCAAGTCAGTGCACTATAGGAACAAATTCAGTAAAACACCCATTGCCTTTAATGCATTACCCCATATTTAAGTTATACCTTTTTGAATAGACCTTTAGAAATCAAGAATGTTAGTGTATTACTCATTAAGGTTCATAAGCCAAGTTATCTTTTGCAACTTTCAAAACATAGGGTCATGCTTCATTTTTTGGCCATTTCCATGGTTTGTTTACAATGTAAAAATGTGCTTAATGTTTTACCTTAGCCTCACCACTGTTTAAAGTGCTGTGAAAAAAATGTAAAATGAAGACCTGACATATTTTGAAGTGCAAAATAGATATCTTTCAAATTGTATTAAATTGAAAAAATAATATTCAATCCCATGGCCACTGGCCTTCACTTCGTGACAAATTGTTCTCCCCAAAAGGTGCTGACAATATTTACTGTATTTATACCTGTAATTGCCTATCAATAGCCTCACATTACCCTGAAAAAGAATGCTGTCTATTATAAACGAATTTTATTTGAAAAAAATAGAAATTGAGGTTATTCCTACAAAGTTCATGATATTCCATCATTTTAATGTCATTCTATTAAAATAATATTTTTTATTGGTCTGATATTGAACTTAACAGTGATTAAAAGTTTATCATTTCTTCAGTTCTAAGTTTTCAAATGGAATTCTATCTATGACACACAGTTGATATTCTTTCCTTCCCCATCACAGTCAGTTATTGCTTTCCCTCTTTATTAGTACTTATTCTCCTTCTGAATCTTGATGACTTGGCACAAGAGAGTCAATTAGGAAATACACTTTACAAGTTGTTTACATGTACTTTATAAGTTATTATTGAAAATGTAGGAGTTTACTTGCATTACTTAAAAAGTTTTTTGAAGTAAGTATATGACAACATCTACTTCCTGAAAGATGATGTTAGAAAATTTTATCTTACAGTTTCAAAGAAAAATGTCATTCAGACTTAGGTTTTACTGAATGTGGTATAATAAGGATACGTCATTTAGACCTAGGTTTGACTCGGTGGTATGGTAAGGATAGGTCATTTAGAACTAGGTTTGACTTGGTGGTATAGTAAGGATGGGTCATTCAGACCTAGGTTTGACTCAGTGTGGTATAAGGATAGGTCATTCAGACCTAGGTTTGACTCTGTTGTATAGTAAGGATAGGTCAAAAGCACAATATTAGAGACAATTATGAAGGCACATCATGCAAGCATTAACACCTTTTTAAGAAAATTTGACAGAGAAGAGTTAAGCATCCATAAAATCCATATAAAAAGGCACCTGCACCCTTCTAAACTCTGGGGGAACACTAGTAGAAACTTCATGTTATTTCTGTATTGAAAACATATGACCGTTTTCTGATTGTGATCTATTTGTAATACAACACGGAGGCTCTGATTGTCATATTGTATGGTTTGGAAGTCACAAATTTAGAATTCTTAGAAAGTATCCATTTTGACAAAATTTTACCATATCATACAAATTGAGTGCAACAAAAACATTTTTCTGTTTGAAATAATTATATATACGGGGAGTTTTATTAACTATTACATCACCCTGATTTGTCTACTATTTCTTCATTAACAGTCATTTATTGACTGTATAGGTAGTGTGTAGTTGGAATACTAACTAGTAAAAGTAAACATAAAAATATAGTTTTACTTTTACTACTGATCAGAAATTTTGGGAGTAGCAGGTAGAGTTTCTTCCTCTGAACAGGACCCATTACTCAGTACTTAATCCTGTACTAAAAATAGAAATGAATGATTGGTTTTTCAATTTATTACTGGTTAATATAGATTTTTGTTGACAGATAACAGAATTTTTTGGCACCAACCATTCTAATACCTAGGGAGGGCTTTGGATTTTCTGGTCTGCCAAAAAAAAACCACAAAACCTTACATACATTATATAAGATAAAATGTTAAAACAATTACCAAAAATTTAGATGTAGATTGTATTGTACTTAAAACTATACAATGTTTAAACATTTAACAACCAGAATGAAAATTATTTTTTCTTTTTTTTGCAGGATCTTCAAACTAAAACAGGGCTCACTTGTTTGTGATTATTTGTCATGAACAAAAAAAGATGCTGCCATCTCTAATTCTCCAGAGATATGTGCATTTACCAAGACAGACTTAGAATAGTCCACCTTTTCAAAACTCCACTTAACAAGTGAGTGGTATATTTGAATCAGCTTGCCTCCCCCCACCAATGGATGAATTAATTTCAAATTTGGTGTGTGACTTCATATAGATGGGGTATACGTTGTAAGTGATTTTGGGTGCCGTCCAATATTTACTTTCTGCTTTTTTGGATTTTATCTTTTTTCACTATATTGATTTTCATCACAAAAATCTTGCCTCCAGTTGGTATGATTTTTTATTCATCAGTATTTGCAACTGTGAACATGTCATTCTGTTTTCACATTATATCAGATGTATGCCTTGATGAAAAGATGCTCGTTTTATTTTTCATTGTTTTACTTAATTCATCCTGAGTTGTGGGACTTTAAATGACAAAACATGGGAACTGTCTTTTATGTGCTGTTTAAAATTTCTTTAAATGAACTTTGATCTAAGAAGATGAAAATCATGGTCTGATGTCAAATCCCATGAACTATCTATAACAATTGCCAAACCACAAAAATCAATAAGTTTCAGAAGTTTAAGAGGGTCAAAGAGAAGAGTTTATTATCTTGGCAATGAAAAAAATTGATTAGAACTATGACAAAATTTATATTCATAATTATTTATAATAATCTGAAACTTGCAATTTTTATGCTCCCACTCAATGAGAGGATGGTATATGGTAATTACCTTGCCCTCACTCATTTGTTATTCATTTTGTTTGTCCATCTGTCTGTCTGTCCGTCTGAATTTCATCACAATTATTTAGCTCCAAATGGATGGATTTATTTCAATTTATATTGATGGGGCATATGTTGTAAGCAATTTTGGGTGCTGTCTGATATAAACTTTCTATTTCATGGGAGTTTTTCAATTTTTTACTATGTGGAATGATAGGGTAAATTTATATCACAGAAATCTTAACTCCATATGAATGAATTTATTTCAAATTTGGAGTGTGGCTCATATAGATGGGACATATGTTGTAAGTGATTTTGGTTGCTCTCTTGGTCAGTAACGATACACCTACCTCATTATACAAAATGTATCGTAATACAAGGGTGATGATACATTACGATGTGATACACAGCAGCATGTTGTCTTATATGTTATCTTTGAGTTGGAATAAAAAACATTCAACAGATTTACAAATGATGAATTTTGTTGAAGCCAGGTTTCATTCTTAGAGTCTATAACTTTGATCTCAACAAAGATTAATGGATTTTTCCTCACAAGACATACCAAATTTATTATTTGCATAGTAATTTCATCAATTGTTTGAAAAAGAAAGTTGTATTTTGACCTGTATTGTATCATATCAAAACCTCAGTCAGTTGTATTGTATCATATCAGGATACATCGATATCATGTGGAATCATTTCATCTTTCTTGTTCTCTGATATTAACTTATGACTGGGGTATGCCTAGCTATGACTAAATACCCATCTTAATAAGACAGTTTTAAATCAGTTTCAATGTGTTTTTAACCTGGATAAACATAACACCTGTCTAATCTGGACAAAAATGGTTTGTTTTAGACAGGTTTTACAAATGGAAACAAGACAATAAACAATCAAGTTACTGACTTGTCTGGGGTTTATAGTAGCACTAGGTTCTGGTATGGGACCCTTTCTGATGCAGAACAATGTAAATTACATTTATGGAGGTCATGGACCTACCATGTTAAAAGTTTTCTCTCATTCAGGACCTTTCACTTTTTTCTGGTGGCCCTTCCATTCCATGACCTTTCAATCATGAAATTTAGTTTAAAACCTTGCTTGGGACTAATAATAAGGCACAGATGTATTTACTATAAATTTCTGGTTTGGAAAAATATGCTACTGAAAGTAAGTACATGTATCTGTCTTAAAAATGGAATAAGACTTCCCGGGCCAGATCCAGACACTTTGAAATGGAGGGGTGGGTGTGCCAGTTGAGGTTCCTGAGATAAGAATTAATAAATTACCTGTTAAACAGTTTTTCCAGAGTTCTTTTGGAAGCCTATCAATATCAATCTACTTTTATTTTCACCATTTTTCCATTCTTAACTTTTTAAACAATTCCAGAAGTAGACCTTAGTCACCTTGTTTCATTTAGGTAGTATCGTTAACTTATTTCAGATGGCTGAGCAGTCCACTGAGAAACAGGTGTTTGCAAACACAAATGGAAACAGGCAAGAAGAAACCGATGTAAGAAGCAGCCACGACAAAAATTCTGATATAACCAATGACCATGCTGCTGGGTTTACAAAAAATGAAATGGAAAGCATTGCAGCAGAAGATCATGATGTTATTGAAATTAATTGTGAAAGTAATAAATCAATAGATTTCGAACAAATAAATAAGAAAGAAAGTCGTGTAGAAATTGCCAGTAGAGTTGATAACCAAACAGACACCAAATTTAAAAAGACAAATGACCAAACACAAAATGCATTTAGTAGAACTAATGACGAAAGAGAAGTCAAAATTGGTACAACTAATGACCAAAGAGAAGTCAAAATTGGTACAACTGATTGCCAAACAGAAATTGAACTGGTTAGTACTAATAATCATAATGAAAGAAGTGTCGGTGGAACAAATGACCAATCACAAAATGAAGTTTCTGAACAGAAGGACCAAGTAAATTTTGCACTTAATAGGACTACTAACCAAATAAAACTTGATGGGGCAACTGACCAATTGGAAACCATAATTGATAGAGCAAATGAACTAATAAGAACCAATCAAGAAAAGACTTATGACCTAAAAGAAACCAAAGTTGATGGTACATGTACTAAAGATCAAACTAATATCAAACTAGGGGACACTAATAACCAAATAGAATCCAAACTTAGTTGTACTAAAGACAAAAGAGAAGACAAAACTGAAAGGACAAAGGATAAAACAAAGTCTGTACACCTGACAAATGATAAAATAATTATAATCAAGTCTGTCTCAGAAAATGAATCTGCAAATAAAGATGAACATAAACATGAGTGTCTTGATCCAAGATATCCCAAAAAGATCGATTCTGACATCATAGTTAAATGTACTCATTTTGAAAAATACAGACCAAAATTTACATCATTACACCGAGAACCACCTGACACCCTACTCTCACATTGTAGAAGATGGTCACCTCAGTGTAGTCATAGCAACATCAGTAGCAATTTGAGTGACTTAAATGAAGCACTGGATCTCAGCATACCAAAAAGTCATGCTTCTGACAGACCATTAGTTTTGACCATGGAAAAGACTCTTAATAGCAACAGTAAAATGTATTATATGGATTTTAAACAGATGTCTAAACCTACTAATGTCGATAAAAGACCTATAAAGCAAACCAAACGAAGACATGTACCTGGGGGTGACATTAAAAATATGCAGGATCTGTACAAAGGAACAATGGATGTACCAACAAATTTATCGACTCCTAGACCTGAAAATTTATTTCCACCTCCTTTAATGTCTAGAAATATACCATTGCAACCAGGAGCCAATTCAAGGCCAGATTATCAGTATTCAAGCATTGTCATAGGAAATATGAGCAAATTAAATGAACCTCTGATGCCAACAGTACCTACACTGCTGCACAGACCAATAGAACCTCTGTCTTTCAGACATAAAACTCCAGGAATCCAACCTAACAATACAGCTAGTGTGGTTCCTGCACAACCTATAGTAGTATATGTTGTTCCAGGTTCACTAACAATGCCAGTTAAAACCAGAACAGATTTGGTTAAAATTGCACCTAGACTTCCAATGAACCAAACTATTCAACCAATAAAGTCATGTAATCCAGCAGTTCAACCAGCCAATACCTTATGGAAGGATTCCACTTACCAATATTCAAAGAATCAACCTGTTCAACAAGTAATGAACCAACAGAATCATTCAAGTCTAACCAATTCAAGTCTAGCCAAACCAGAATTAGGTTCAATCCAGCCTAATACATACACCATCATGCCTCCTCCTCTGAAACCAGTAGAACCAGTATCTAGTCAAACTGTAGTAGGTACAGTTTCTGCTACAACAGATACATCTGGTTTGAATCCTACACCATCAACAGAGAAGTGGATTGGTACCCCACAAGTTAATTGGGAAGGAAGAGACTTGTTCAAGTCCATGCGACTTGCCCAACAGAATGAGAACAAGCCTAAACCAATCATTAGAGGACATGTCATCAAAGGACAGGTTAGTTGTTATTTTATTTTATATCTTGCCACTTGATACCTTGTTAGCTAACTTCCTTGTAAGATATTTTAGTACTACTCTGTTTAAGAATCGGGCAAAATGTGTATAAAGTGTGGCATATGTGGCAAAAACACTGAGGCATTATCCAATACAACGAGAATAGGTATGGTGTATATGTCAAAGAGACAACAACCAGCCCAAGGCTACTCTTTGGTCTTCAATGAACGACAAGGAGACCCACACAGAGTAGGCTGCAGCTGACCCCAATACATCATTATACACAGGTACATTGAAATAGATACCCCTATATACTCAAGTAACATAAAAAATAAACTAAAGGTGAAAAAGAAAAAGACCTACAGAGGCCAGAAATTCCTTGCTTTGGACAGCTGCAAAAAATGTGACAGGTTTTAAGCATTTTGGTGTAATAGCAATTCTCCCCCTTTAAAATATTGCCACTGTGGAAAAAATATTACACAATTAAACACACCTAAAAATCAGTTCAAAAAGGTCTGATTCCCTTGTTACAGCACAAAAATAAACAGAATATAAATTACACAAATGTCCAAACTAAGGACTTACTAGCAGTTAACTTACATGTCTACTCCAGACCAGTTTAAACCTACAAAAAGTTATGTCCCCAGCATATGTAAAATCAATAAAACCATGGCAAAATTATGAGAAGATATTTAAATTGGAACTTAGTGACACTAGTTTATTTGACCGATTAACATAGGTGTTGGCCTTTTGAAACAAAAGAGGGAGTTGTTTGTCTTAAAATTTTCTAATAGTGGGAGATTTGATGTAGTGTCATTTTCATAACATATTTTAGCTTTCAACTTTTTATGTAATAAAACTATGCTTAGTTTGTGACAGTTTAACTTCATACATTATAATATCAGATTGGAATTCTTTTTAAAAAAACCCAAAAAAACTGTCATTTGGCCCAAAACTGAAATATTTCACTTCTGAGATTCCGCACTTCCCCTTTTCTTCACATCTGATGTGTGAATGATGAAATTCCAAAATACAGTAAATTACAAAAGCAGTTGGTGTTACGTTTCTGGCAAGGAAGCTAGAGGTTCTTGAAGTTGTGGTAAAATATTGAGAGTTAACATCTATTCCTATTAAAGACTTCTAGCAAAGAAGCTTTGGACAAGGATGAAGAAATCTGCTCTAATTGGGAAATTGCTGTATTATTTTAAAACTGCAATTTCTAGAAGTCTAGGGCATTAAGTTGCCGGTATTACTGCTAACCATTTTTATATCTGTCCAAAAAATTATTGCTGGCTAAAACTTTAGAATTGTCCATTGGAATTTTATCATATGTTAAGAGAATGATATTTATTATGTCAATGGGAATGTTATTTGGTATGTCATGAGAATGTTACTTGATATGTCATGAGAATGTTATTTGGTATGTCCTGGGACTGTATTTATTATGTCATGGGAATATTATTTGTTATGTCATGGGAATGTTATATGGTACATCATGAGAATGTAATTTATAGTGTTATGGGAATGTTATTTATATGTCATGGGAGTGTTATTTTGTATATGGAAATGTTATTTATTTATTTGGTATGTCATGGGGATGTTATTTATTATGTCATGAGAATGTTATTTGGTATGTCCTGGGAATGTTATTTATTATGTCATGGGAATGTTATTTGGTATGCCATGGGAATATAATTTATAGTGTTATGGGAATGTTATATTATGTAATCAATTCAATTGACAGATATGTGACTCATGTTCTAGTTGTTAAACATGCAAAGGATTTGAATAATTGATTTTTTTTTACTATTTTCTTGTATGTCCTATGTAATAAATATTTCCAGTAATGTACTTTTTAGGTTGGTTATGAATGGGTATCAATTTTTGTGGTAAGATCAATTTTACATGATGTCTGTTGCAATATTTAATCACTGACTTGTGAAGTATAAAGTGCAAATTTATGAATGGGTATCAATTTTTGAGATTTGTTATTCATGCAATTTCTAGCAGTGTTTGATTTTTCTCATTTTAAAGATTCTTTTCATGATTAGTTCACCAATTTAGAATGCCCTGCTTGCCAGAATTCCCTTGTACATATATTTACATGATGTCACAACATTGTTTATTGTGACTTCACAAACATTATGTGTTCTATCTTAACCTTGTGTGATATAAGGAAATTTCACATTTAAAAAAGTGAGGGTTTTAGAGTTTTATAGGAAATTCTTTATTATACCACTACCTTTAAACAAACTTAAGAGAGTATGTAGGAATCCTCTCATCCATCCGTCTTTCGAATAACTTTGCAGGTGCAATTTTCCTAGCCTGTTTATTAAGATTTTGATGAAACTTTAGATGGAAAATTGGCATCTGCATGAAGCAAGATATTTATTAGTCCCCTTTGCTGACTTGCACTTTTTTAGTTCCCTACTGATGACTTTTACCAAAGGGGACTTTAGGTTTGCACTTTTTTAGTCTCCTACCGGTGACTTTTATCAAAAGGGACTTTAGATTTGTACTCTGTTAGTCAGGCAGATCAGTTTTTTCCATCATGCTTGGAGATATTCATTTGATATTTGGTACATTGTTTTACCATGGCAAGTTACAGATTAAGTTGTTCAGGTCCATTGTGTTTTTGTTCAGTTATGATCATTGAACATAGAAAATTGATTTCCACAATTTTTTGTGAACAAATTTTGCATGAAGTTGGCTTCTACAGAAATTTCTTCCAGTAATGGACTTTCTATTGCCATGCAGTGCTCTCAGAATGCTTTAAAAGGGAGATTATCTAAGTTAAAGGTTTTAATTGTGACAAATGTGAAGTTTGTATTGCTCAGTAAGTTCACACTACTTATACATGTATATTACTCTTACAGGGAAAACAAATATCAACATACCTTATATGCAATACATGTATGTCTTTTGGGAAGGCGATGGCACCATTCGTTAATGGCTTCACAATGGCGAACCATGTCTGCAAGTTTCACCATATTATGCGGAACATTACTGGACCACAGTTTCATTTCACAATGCACACAGAATTGGTGAACTATCACTGTATACCTGTCCTGCAGGAAAAGGTAAGAATTGTTTTGGCCCTGGAGACAATGAGCAAATAGTATATGCTGTTTCTGTTTATTTGTGCTCAGGAAAATGAATACTGATATAATCAACATAAGGATTTTTGAATATGGAGTACTTTTTGTCCCACCACTATATGGAAGTGGGACATAGAAATAGTGGTGTCTGTCCATCACTCTGTCAGATCACATTTCTGAAAGCAACTCCTCAAAAACCTTTTGATGGATTTTGTTCAAAGTTTGAACATTTGTTAGTCAGCATTTATAGTTTGTCTAATTGCGTTGCCATTTTGATTCAACAAATACAGGAGTTATGGGTCTTCAACTATTTGAGCGGCAGTGGGGGACATATAGCTACAAGATGCTTGTTTATGTCAGGAAATAAGTAATTGTGGCATATTTCTGATTGATCATTTTGGTCATCGGTTAATAATAGCTTTTAGATTTTCTGGAGAGATATTGGAGCAACAGTACATCATTTCTGCTCATCTTCATGACTTTACCCATTGTTTTAATCAACTACAATTGTGCAGTTGTTACAGAAACAATATCAGGGGTTTAAATTCCTGACCTGGGACCCTTTAAAATTTCATTTGCTTTTGTCTTGGACCATCAGTCCTTTTCACTGACAATTTATTGAGGACTTTTTGTTTTCCTTAAGTGGGCCACTGATTTCTAACTTTGTAAAATCCAGGACCTTGCTCTAATGATTGTTAATTAGAGGCCCTGGTTAGAGGTTTTGAAAGTGTGTTTGTGTGTTTTTAAATGTTTGGTTTCTTTAAGTCCATTATAGTTGTTAATGGGAAATCTTGTCTTTATTGGGAAATTACAAAAGCCACAAAATAGGTACCCTATGGCAATAAAAAAAAAACAGATTAAAAACAAAAGAAAAAAGGCAAAAGTACACACTTGTCAATTTATTTATGTAAATAGGATAATCCTCTGCATGTTTAATTAAGATTTATAAAAAATTCTGGCAGATTAAAAGTGCATTAAATATGCTCTGTGTAGTGGAAAAACGAATTCCACCTGGAGTGTACTGTATGTATGTATGACATGAATATTTTATGCATATCTACATGCACACAATTAAAGGTCATTGATATTTTGATTATTGATATGTGCAGTTAGTGAGTGAGGTATGTACATGTTAATCTGTTTGTGTTCATTTAAATATCTGTCCATGTTTGTTATGAGTATTATCGATCTTCATGAAACATGATGGGAACTTACTGTGCCCCTAAATAGTTGATCTGTTGTTTTATAGATAGTCCAACTTATGTTTCTTCCCAAGTCAAGATTTAGGATGTGCACATATACACATAAAATTATCAATATGTTCATCATTTTAATAAATAATGGAGGGAAACTTTCTTAAATGCTTGCATGCAATATATACATGCATTTCTACTTAAACCCAAGATTTGGAGTACCTCTACAAGATGTCAAAGGAACTATTTACAGTTTTTTTGGAATGAAACATGTATTTCCTTTGCCTTAGTATATTTCTAAAAAAAATGTATGTGCATTAGAAAAAAAAATTCATATTGAAAAGAAATGCATTATAAAGTTTGCAAGTATGAAACTTTCCAGAATGTTTCAGTTTATAAATCATTTAAATAATGAATATATTGACATTCTTATGTGTGTATATGACACAATTATAATGTACATCCTAGATTATGACTTGGGAAGAACTTGCAGGGGGTATCCATGTGTTGATTTGCACACAGTTTTTGTTCAGATTAAATATACCCATTGGAATGAGTTTTTAATTATTATAAACCCACTAATCAGATATATAAATCAACATTGTTAAATTGAATACTATAGTATATTTTCCTTTAATTAGTCACATTATGCCTTATGGTCCTATTTTATAATTAATTTTAACAGTTGGTATATTTATTAAATGTTTCTGTAATATATTTTTCGGAAAAAGTTGAAAAAATTTTGTGGAGTAACTTGAAAAATCAGAAGTGATAAATGTTTTCATCTGCTGAATGTGTCTACTTTTACCCTTTCCGATTTTAGTTCAGGGCAGTATATATTGATCAGAATTTCGAAGCATCTGCCCATTATACATACTGTCATCCTGTCTGTTCATCTTTCACATCTTCTAAATCACTGAGTGGATTTTATGAAACTTTCTTGGAATAATGATAAAAATATGCTATTTTGACTTGCTATTTTATGTCTTAATATAGATGCATTTGGGGTTTCCATAAGCATAACATGTACTTAACTATTTATTCTGAAGGATGAGAGAGTACCCATCTCTGATGGATGAGAGAGTACCCATTTCTGATGGATGAGAAAGTACCCATTGATCGATGAGAGAGTACCCATTTCCGATGGATGAGAGAGTACCGGTACCCATTTATGATGAATGAGAGAGTATCCATTGATCGATGAGAGAGTACCCATTTGTGATGGATGAGAGAGTACCCATTGATCGATGAGAGAGTACCCATTTCTGATGGATAAGATAGTACTCATTTCTGATGGATGAGAGAGTACCCATTGATGGATGAGAGAGTACCCATTTCTGATGGATGAGAGAGTACCCATTGATCGATGAGAGAGTACCCATTTCTGATGGATGAGAGAGTACCCATTGATGGGTGAGAGAGTACCCATTTCTGATGGATGAGAGAGTATCCATTTCTGATGGATGAGAGAGTACCCATTTTTGATTGATGAGAGAGTTCCCATTTCTGATGGATGAGAGAGTACCCATTTTGTTTTTGTATTTTGGATTTTCATGAAACTTTTAGGAATTATTACATGTATTAGATATTTTACTATTTTAAATTAAGTGAATTTTGGGTTACCATTGGGCATTAGTGTAAACTCAGATTGATAGTAGGACTACCAATTTTGTATCTGCATCTCCTCCTAAACCACTGGATGTATTTTATAAAAAAAATAAAAAATGGTTATTGGGTAACATCACTGTGCATATTCACTTTTGATTTTCAATCTGAATGAACATGGCATTTCCTGTCGTTTAACTGTGTTGCCAATGACTCCAGTGAGGTATCCATTTTGTATCTTGCAAACATTTATATGTACATTTTAATTGTTTTTGTACATCTAATTTGAAATTCTGATTTGAAAATGTTTATTTTATGTTAAAACCTTTGATTTAAATGAAAATTATAGAAAGTAAATGTATGCATATATATCCTAGCCTCCCAGGAATTCTATAAATAGGAAATAATTGCAACATATGTTTTCATGGAAACATGTTTTGGACTGGTATGGAAATATATCCATTTTTGCCCATAAAAACTTATGAGTAGCATATTAAGCTCCAATTCAAATGAAAACATTTGCCTTTAATGATTGAAATCACCTTGGAAACATTTGTTTACCTATTTATATTTTAATGAGAGAGTATCATATATTTATATTTAAATTTTAACTATAAACATGTATTGATCATGTGTTTTTCATGGTGGTCCTAAACATATGAAAAAATATGTTGCAATTTTTCCTTTGTAATGGGGGTATCTTATTGCAAGCTATGCTCACAGTAATTCTAGTGGTAAGTTGCCTTGAAAAAATTGGGCACTAATTAGATACAAGTTCAATTACCAAATTACCTCAAGATGTTTTGCAATATCAAACTTAATGAAATAAGTTTTAAAAAAAAATGACATCAATTACTATTGGGAAGAACAGACCACATCCTTGATAACATTTGAAGGAAGTATATACAACTGTGAACATTTAAGTAGTTAGTTACTTTTTTTTTTAGATTTTTCCTTGTAAGTATGGAAACTGCCTTGGGAAATTTACCTCAATAAAATTACTGAAGGACCATATTGTTGAGTGCCATGCCAAAGATATCAAGGTTTATTTGTTCCAAAAATGTCAATACCGGAACTGTGAGAGGATTTTTCCAACTCATAAGCTGAGGAAACAACATGTTAAAGAATTTCATTTAGAACATAGAATACAGGCAGAGGTAATGTTTTATTTACTGTCTGAAAAGTTATTTTTTAAATGGGAGGGGGGCTTGGGAAGGGGCATGTTTGTTTTTGTGTGTCTGTCTATCTGTTTATCCAGTTGTTTCTTCTTTCATCCATCTGAAACTCAGTTCTCCTAACGGTTTATGTTAGTATTTACTTTTCTTTGTAGAAGATTTGGTCACATTATGAAATAGTCCCACTCGTGTCATTGTTCCTATTTCCTGTCACAAAGATAATATTAACATGACAATTTAAAGATTTTTTTTTATTAAAGTTAGTCAAAATGCTGTCAATTTTAAAGAAATTGGCCTTAATTGGGAAGAAAATCAAAATAAAAGTTTTGAGGAGGGTGAAAAATGGGATTGGGAGGGGATGATAATCTAGAATAATGTTTATTATGGCCCAATATTTCATTAATATAATAAATTATTATTACTATACCATATGTTTTCTTTAATAAAGAAATTGAACAAAGCAGGAAAATTCCAGAAAGGGATTAAAAAAGAAAAGGACAGGATAAAACCAAAAATCTTTAAGTAGCCAGAAATTATTTTTTTTGTAAATATCTTGATATCTATCAATGTTTGATTGTAAACTGAGTTTAAATTAGTATCAAACTATCTATATATTTAGTATATTCACCTCTGTGTACATAATTTGAGGTTTTTGAACTTTGCAAACATGAAATTTTAAGTTAAAATTTTAAGTTGATTACTTTAATCTTAGTTTCCGCTATATAGATGATGTACTATCGTTAAACAATTCTAGTTTTGGGGATTTGATACATCACATCTACCCCAAGGAACTTGAGATAAAGGATACCACAGACACTGTGAAGTCAGCCTCATATCTTGACCTACCTTGTAGAACAATGGTAAAGAAAAACTATTGACTGAAATGTATGATGAATGTGATGACATTTCATTCCGTATTTTCAACTTTCCTTTCATCTGTGGCAACATCCCTTCAGCACCTGCTTATGGAGTTTTCATATCACAACTCATACAATATGCCAGAGCTTGCCATATACTTTTGGTATCATGCTAGACTCCTTACAATTGTGCTTCTGGAACAGGGTTATGTTGCTTCAAGATTGAAGATTGATTTATTGTTTGCAAAAACTGTGCTGAGTATAGTTGAAAAAATCATTGATTCTATGATATTAAATCATAATTATTATTCCCATTTTGCAAAATACAGAGTTATCGCCATGGAGTTTGGATAGTTAATGAGTTAATTAGATGTATGAATTTACCTTTGTTTGACCTTTAGTCATTTTGTCCTTCCATTTTGCCTCTAAAACTTATTTCTTGGGGATGAGGTCAATAATCAACCCTAGTATTCATGGGATGAGGTCAATAATCAACCCAAGTGGTCATGGCTATAAGGCCATTAATTAGTTCTAGAGTTCAAGCCTTGACTTGGCACTAATGCAGTGGGAGCATTGGGTTGCTTTAGCACCACATGTTCCTTTGATATCATCCTGATCACTGTGCATATTTTTAAAACATATTTTGCTTGTTTTTTTTTAGTTGCATAAAGAAACTAGTTTTTAATATAAAAAAATCCCAGAAAATTTACCAGAAATTTGCTATAAAGAAAAGATAGTTATGTAAATTGAAGAGAAATATTGTACCACATTAGTAGGGATATCATGATTATAAACTCACTTACTCCTAGATATGTATGTTTTTTTTTTTAAATTTATAACAGCAATTAGCAGTTTTCTGTTGACTAACTCACTAATGTATCCATTAAAGAGATATGTTACGTAATTTATTCATTATACATTATTCAATGTACTTTAGTATTTTTAAAGACATAATGACAAATTACTACATGTATTATTCCCATTTTTTTTTATTTTTGATTATCTTTCAACCATCTAGGTTTATCCAGGTTTATAGTACATGTGTCTGTAAATAATCTGCTGATTGAGGTTCATGCAAAATTCTGTATTGGAGCCATTATTTGCCATAAATGTGTAGCAAAATTCCATAGTGCCATTTTTTAATGTATGAATGAGCATGACTAATTTACAAAAAATAATCATGGTGTCATGGAGTAATACTTGTACTTGATTTTTCAGTTGACATTTTGCTCCCATTGACCCCAGAATTTCCTTTAAATGACTTTTTGACTTCAAACAGATAATGGGATTATAAATGTGATATCAATAGTCTTTCAGTTGAAGGAGAATTCACTACAAAAATATTAGGATAGTTTACTGTTCTCTGCAATAGCTGACATATGTGTAAATACTACTCCAGTTATGACTACTACAGTATGTTTTTTTATCATACCCCCCCAATGGTAAAGTGGGGTATATGTAGTGATAGAGGTGTCCATCCTTCATTTCTTCCTTTCCCTCCTTCTTTCTGTCCATTCCATCCACTATACAGTATCCTTTATAAGTTTGTAACTAAAAAAATTCTGTTTTAAGAATTTTTAACAGATTTTAAATAGCTTTAGCATTTTCAGTCCATAAGGGGCCTAAGTTGAGCCACACCCTAAAAGTTAACATTTTATACCCCCACTGGTGATAGGGGTATCTGTCCTCTCTTCCTTCCATTACACATAGAGAGACATATCTCTTATCCATTACTCCTTCTACACCACTGAATGGAATTTAAAGATACATTCACAAAATCTTTATTACATGAACATACATGTGTTTGTATTTCCTTGTGCATCTCCTATTTTAGATTGTGATCCAAATCAATTTGGGGTATCAAAATAGCAAAAATGGGGACATTACTGCTTTTACATTGCTGAATGGAATTGATTGAAACTTTGACAGAATCTTTATTACATGTTCCCATTGTGCACCTCCTATTTTAGATTTTGATCAGAATCAGTTTGGGGTTTCACTTACAAAACATGGACTATTATTTATTAATATGGGGGCATAAGGGGATCCATCTCTTATCTGTTACCCCTCCTACTATGCTGAATGATGAAACTTGCTCAAATTGAATATGTGGATTTACTATTTGAGATTTTGATCTGAAGTGTTTTGAGGTCTTACATAAGCAAAATAGGCTTTATTATTCCTTCATGTGGGGTATTTAGCTCTTATTTTAACTCATTCTACACAACTAAATGGAACTGAATGAAACTTCACACATAATCTTTATTACATATTAATACCATGGTGCACCCTTTTAATTCAGTTTTGATCTGAATGCCTGTATCTCTTAATCAGTATTGAAATATTTCTTACTGTTTTTCAGGAACAAGTGATCAAAGGGGTAAAAAAAAATGTAATTTTTTGAAAGGCTGTATTTTAAAAAAAATTTCACCTGATTATAATTGTTATTTTTTTGTTGTAAATTGTTCCTCTTTACCAGGGCTTTAAGAAGTATGCTTACAAATTTACTCTTTCATTAATGGTTATTGAGATTATGGGTACAATATGATCCATGCAAGAAAAACTTTTAACTTAAATTGAATTTCAAAATATTGTGCAATATTTCAGCCAAATCAGTTGTTGTGTTCTTAAATAATTGTAAGTTGCTATGTTTAAGAGTGTCAAAAGCTGATATTGTGTCCACTCTTGTCTGAAGTGTTCAACTGGCTGCAGTCATATTATGCTGCACTCAGAGAAGCTTTTCTTTGTTTTTCTATTTTATTTGTGTGATGATTTGTTGGAGAAAATATGCACATTTAAATATCTGAAAACTTTATATATGCTAACACAAAAAATGTTATTATGAATCAAAATGCAAAAGGGATTCATCTTTGAAGCTTTTTCATCTCAGTTTTGTCAACTGTTTGATTCTTTATTTGAATTGTTCAAAAAAAAAAAAAAAAAAATCAGTCAAGGCCAAGTGTTTATCTTGGAACCATTAAATGTTTTTTACAGGCCATTAAGTAGCTTTTTTATTTGTTCTAATGTTACTATTTGTTTACCTGATTTGTCTTTAATCCAATAAATTTCTCTACATAGACCACAAGAAGAAGAAGTACATGTATTTATATACCTGTAATCCATAACCTGAACATAAAAATACATTATAATTGGTTTATTGCAGCATAGAACCTTTTTATATAGTGAAGTGTGTGTAAACTTAGTCTCTTAACATCATCTTTATCAATGATTGCAGTATATAAATTCAGATTTGTATATCCTTGTCTCTTAGCAGTTCAACAATGATCATTGATTGCACTATACATTTTCAGATTTTTATACCTTGCTTCAACAGTCCAACAATGTTCCTTTCTATGACTGTACCTTTTCAGATTTTTATACCCTTGCTTCAACAGTCCAACAATGTTCCTTTCTATGAGTGTACATTTTCAGATTTTTATACCCATGGTTAGACAGTCTTACAATGTATACATATAGAACAACCTGTGGAATTAGACCAAATTTTTCCTGACTGTACAATTCTCAGGATTGGGGTGGGGGTGTAACTTCTTGTACTAAGTTATATACAGATATATCATTGGATGGGCCAGATTTTTCAATGTTTAAATATATGATTGGGTCATATTTTATCTGCTTAATTATGTCAGAGGTTTGTTATTACTAGGAAATAATTATATGATTGGGTCCTATTTCTAGGAATAATTCATTTAAAGAAGGCACTACAGAAAAAAAGTTAAATGGAAACTGGACATGAAAATTTTATCCCTCCATTCAGTTCTATTATTCACACTATTATACTTGTATGTACATGCAAAAAAAATGAATAGCTAACCAATATGTATGGATATAGATATCACATCAATAATAATAATTAGGTAGTTTTTTTTTCATAAAACTAAAAAAAAATCATATCAGATTGTAATTAATATTCTAAATGTTTATTATTTTCAAACAATGATTGACATGAAAGGCTAAAATTTTCAGTGTACCCTATGAAGTATATATGTTTTATTTATAGGTTTCTTTGGTTTTAACATTATTAGGTGAACAGAAATCATTAGATTAAGTAGTATAGTTGGGTTGAAGCGTTGTAAAGTAAACAATTTTTCAGGAGATATTTTTTATTGAATATCCCACCTATGAGAGGGTTTCAAACTGTTATGGTAATCAGGAAGTCTGCGTGATCTTCCCTAGCACCAAGATATATCCAAATGTTGCTTTAAAAGTAATTGATCAAATGAATTTAGATATGTTAGTGCATATATTTACAGTAAACTGTTTGTCTTGTTCAAACAGTTTCAAATTTTTTAAATAGTTTCAAAGACAATAAAATTTACCTGTATTCCATATCAAAAGTTGCATTTATTTTGACATCAGGTAATAAGGCTGTACTATCGTTACTGTGAAATAAAAAAAATACTTATGAAATAAAGCTTGGATTAAAGTTTCTAAAAACAGTCAAAAGCTGGAAAAAATGTATCAAGTCAGTGATGTCATTAACATGTTAAGAATATTTATCGGGAGAAGAAATTGAGCCTAATTCGAAGTAATTTTTTTAGAAGATTTACAGAAAGTACTTGGTTAAATGGGCAGGTGTAGGGAAAAAGCACTGAAATTTCATTTGCATTAAAGAACTGTATTTCTACATGCTGCTGCAATGTTGATTTTTTTATTTTTGTAAGTTGGATAATCTTGTTATTAAAATCTGCTTTTGTATAGTATCTATTAATTTGAAGTTGATTCTGAGAATGCATGCATGCCTAAAGTGGTATTTGTCTAAAACTAATAAAATATTATAATATTGATAGCAGTGTAATAATATATTCTTTTGAAAAATCATAACAATTTTGTAAAAAAGCAGAAAGACCTGAAACACTCGTGTATTTCATACTTGCCTAATTATGTAAGTTGAATATTTAAAGAAATATTTATTACTTCCCATTTCAAGTTTCATAACATATAGGAGATTTGAACCCTAGGTTGTGGTAACCTTTTCAATCAATCCATTGGTACAACTGAATTTACACATTCATTACCTTGATTCTAAAGGAGAAGCACATGGTTCATACGTTTTGGGGATTTCAATGAACTTAGTACTTGTATTGGGACAAGTAGTACACCTGCTTAGGAATATATAGAACCAAATATTCTGGTTAACTGTTTCCTGAGATATCAACTTAGTAAGTAGTACATTGTACTTATATTTCAGCAGAAGGCCAGGCATGTTAGACTCATATTTTTGTTCCAAATCGTACAAAATTTATTACAGGAATAGACTAGGGTTTTTTTTTCAATTCCTAATTTTTTCCTTAAATCCCTTTAATTTCTACAACATAATTTTCAATGAAACTAATTCAGATAAATTAATTTATTCCATAAATTTGGGCCAGTATTTATGTCTATTTTAATCATAAGGTGAAGGGCTCTTGAATTGAAAGCAAGAACTAAGATATACATGTACTTGGTATTAAAAAAACAAACTTTTAGGTATGGAGAATATTTAAAAGTCTGATGGCCTAGATCTTGAAAATAAACTAATCATGTGATTGATTTATTGATTAACAGGGTATTGTTTTAAAATGGGGATATAACTACAATGTCTATGTTGAAAGTGAAAGCATCTAATTTAATTGAAAAAAATGTTGGAACAGGTCAATGAAAGTCTTAGCATTTCATTTGTAGAAAATATAGAAAAAATTCAAAATTTGTTAAGAAATTTCTCATGGTCTATTGAAGGCCCATAGACTTTCTTTTGTTTTCTCTGTAGTAGTGATCCTTTGTCACATGGTTTCCATTCTTAAAACATATAAAGAGATAACAACATTTACATATATTAAACAATAGACTGAATATACAAGTTGGTTAACCAGTATTGAATAAAAGTTTGGAATTGATTGTAAATTTTTATGTAGTGATAAAATCATAGTTTTATACCGTAAATTATGATAATTTGGTGGTTTTCTGTCAAAACCTGCATGTATAAATTTGGTGTCATTCATGTTGGCCTTTGCATTAGAGAGAAAACAAATCTAATTCTAATGCTGCCAGTGACAGATTAAGTTAGTTAGTTTTTTTGGATAAAATAATTAATCATAAATACATTTATAATCTTTTTTTAATAAACTTAATGGGGGTCACTTCAGGCAAACAAACAACGCATTTGTCTCTAAACATCGTTTGTCATTCACTCAACAATGATAATCCACCAATACATATTGCCAGTCAAGGTACATTACATTTTTATGTATTTACTTCCAGAACTTTTAAAGGAGGCACCAACGAAAACCAAAATAAAACTACAACCAAAATATACCAATTTACATTGTATGTATAGTCCTAAGTGTTTTAACAACCTTCTTAATGCCATTATTGGTCAAACCAATTCATCTTAAAGATCACTGTCTGTAGGGCACAAAAAAGGTCCCAAAAGACTCTTAAGAGGGGTACATTCTGTATAAGCCAAAAAGACAAAGTTAACCCAAAAGGGGTACCGTCAGTAAGGCATTAAAGACAACGTTTAATTCAAGAGGGGTACTGAAATTGGGACTGTCAAAAAAACTGTGTCCAGCTGCCTCATACATGTACATGTATGAATGGTTGATTTGAATATATTGTCACCTGAGTGTTTTGAACCATTTGGCCTGGTGACACTTTTTGACAAATATTTAAAGTAAATAATAACAATTTTATTTGGCACAGGTTGATATTCCTAATACATACAAACATTTAGGGTTTATTTGATTTGTTAATGATTTCAGTGAAATTTGTCTTTCTAAACTGATACAAATTCATTAAAATTTCAAGAAACCACACACCTGGAAATAAGGTGCATTCTTACAATGAATAATGCAAGTTTTGTGAAGAATTCTTACCAACAATTTAAAATCTGGAAATCCTAAATTTCTGATCAATTACAACATAAGAAAGTGTATAACATGTGTAGCCATTGTCCAATCCCTGAAATGTTTTGGTTTTATCATGAAAATACAGCGGTTGAGTGAAAATTAGGATCTTGTAGATAGTGTAAGGAGAAATTGCGTAAAAAAATTCTCTCATAAAAGTTAATTTTGAACAGTGTTTCATAGTGAAAGCAGATCTTTGTCCAGTCCATTTTTTCAATGATTTTTTGCAACACATTGTAATCATAATTTTTTTCTGTTTTTGTGACGGACAGATAAGTGAAAAAAAAGTAACTGCAAAATTGATTTTTGAGTGTCAGTCCCTGTAAGAATCAGGCAGTAGGTGAAACATTGTATGAAAAAAACCCATCATTTTGATCTTGTAATTTGACTATTTGCTTCATTAGAATCAAGGAAAACAGATAAGATTTTCCATGTCATGCTGGACCATTGAGTTACAATTTCATTAAAATGCACTGAAAATGAACATTTCTAGGGCAGATAACTCTTTCAAAAACTTCATTTTTTTAACGTTCTATTGAAAAATTATTGAGCAAAGCCAATGATGCAGAGATTAAATAGTGTTATTTTCAAATAGAGAAAGTATCCTTGAGTGATATTACATAATCAAATTGGTGGGTTTTTGACATGCGTGTTTCTGATTTTTCTCATTTTGCCTGATTCTTACAAAAAACTTAAACTTAATGCTTTGAAATCCTTATTATTTTTTTAAATTAAAAAATTGATATCTGTGAATGTGTTCACTTGCCTGAAAATGAAGAACCACAGAAATTAATCTGTTTACAGTAGACATTTCAGATCAGCTAAAATTTAGGGATAGAAATCATTGGTAACATGATAAAGAGAACAACTTTAGGACTGATAACTCCCAGAAGTGCTGGTTATCAGTAAGTTACACCTAACTCTTGAGTTTGTCCCCATGTAATAAAAAATCTAAGTAATGCTCCAATTTGAGAAGAATCAGTTTTGATAAATTTTTGATGAATAATTTCTTTTTAAAACACAGATTGGTCAGAAACTGTTCTGATGTAAACAGATATTTTTTTTCCTTTGGCCTAATCACATGTCAACAAACTTAACCTGTATTAGTGATGTACCAGTGCAGGCGTATCAGTTGACATTCAGATAAAAAGTCTTCAAAGGTTACACACACTTCCTGAAAGATAATCATTACCTTTTAAAAACTAATTTTAAAAAATTTGTTGATTTATGAAAATCCTTAAGTGGATGTTAAGCATTGCACAATAATCAATACATTTAACGTTTAACTTGTAAAAAATATTGATGCAAGTTACTAACTTTAAAGTTCCTTTCAGTAGCATTGTTGCATTGCAATAACTTTTTTAAATGGTACGATGTTATAAAACTAATGGTACATTTGTCTGGTAAGTTTTTAATATGGAATTAATACTATCTCAACGTGATTATGCTTTTTCAGTATTACCCTGTAATATGCAGATTACATCACAAAGCAAGTATTATAAATATTATATTTCTATCTACAATTCTACATCAATATATTTGACAAACATATACATTTTTTTCATAAATTATGCAGAACAATATGTTACAAGCATGCTTGTTCATCTGGGTTTTAAACGAAATATAGCAGTTGTGAAAGCATTCAAATTTATTTTGATTATAATTTCTCAAAGCTCTATGGCTGTGGCTAAGTGTTGACAAACTGAGGTCAGTATTTCTTCCATATTTTCTTTGAAGTAAGAATATTGAGACTTATGTACCTATTTTCTGACATAAAAAATGTAGAAGTTGTTCTTGTAATGTGTTCATAGTTTCTTGAAAATAAGTCCAAAAGTTAGTATATACAAAATATAGTAATAAATCTCTGTTTTTGTATCATCTGCTGACTTTTTACTTCATGAGGCTCCACAAAATTTGAAATAAAATTAGTCTAAATAATATCTTAACTGTTTGTGACGTCATCAGTTTCAAAGACTTTGATTGGAACTACCATTGAAGTGGCGCTGGAGCCAGATGTATTAGTATTTGTGATAACTTACCGTTAACTGTTCCTCCTGTGAGTGATAACTCAAGGTTAAGTCCTATAACTGTTCCTCCTATTAGTGACAACTCATCATTAAATCCTATAACTGTTCCTCCTATGAGTGATAACTCACTGTAAAGTCCTATAACTGTTCCTCCTATGAATGATAACTCACCGTTAAATCCTATAACTGTTCCTCCTATGAGTGATAACTTACCGTAAAGTCCTATAACTGTTCCTTCTATGAGTGATAACTCACCGTGAAGTCCTATAACTGTTCCTCCTATGAGTGATAACTCACCGTAAAGTACTATAACTGTTTCTCATATGAGTGATAACTCACCATTAAGTCCTATAACTGTTCCTCATATGAGTGATAACTCACCATTAAGTCCTATAACTGTTCCTCCTATGAGTGATAACTCACCATCAAGTCCTATAACTGTTCCTTCTATGAGTGATAACTTACTGTAAAATCCTATAACTGTTCCTCCTATTAGAAAAATATAATGTGATACTCATACTCAATAACATTTCAAAGTCTTTTGAAATTTAATTAGCAAAAAATTCTAGTATCTTTGTTGATAGTGAAATGGAGAATTAACCAGGTCAAGAGAAAATTACAAATTTTGGTAGTCAAGGCAATAACCCTGCATACACAGCAAAAAGGTGCCATCCATGATAATCATATGAAACCTGAGTGATATGATAATCATATGAAACCTGAGTGATATGATAATCATATGTTTCAGTTTATTCATAGTTTCTATAATAATTGTAGAATATCTATTCAAGTTAGTGTAAACATAACATATTTTATTTAGAAATTCAAACAATAGTATAGTAACATAAATACAATGTAAGCAAGGGATTGGGAAACAAGCTTTATCTTTTATAAATCTGTTTATTTAACAAGCTAGCCTCAACAAGCTAGCTTCAACAAGTTAGTTATGATGTTCATATTAAACCAGTAGTTGATATTTTTTAATATTCAAATTCATGAGTTAAAAACTTTTTTTTATATAATTTCTTTGTAATATGTTTGCCGATTGACATTGGTGTTGTCATCAATGATATTTGGAGAACAATGCTTTTGACCAATCTGGTTTTATAGAAAATGAAACAAAATCACACAACAAACCATTGCAATTGCGAAGTTTTCATATCACTAGTTGGTATAGAATATAATTTCTGACTATTTCATATTAATGTAATTGATAAACGTTAAATAACTTCAATTTACATATACACATTACACATTCATTTAAACACACATACTGGAGTCAGTGAAAAAAATAAATCAAGAATTTCCAATTACTGTCTGTATCTCTCATTCAAGGTTTATGGAATGTTAGTGGGATGGTTGATCTGGCTAAAATTGACCAATTAAGTTAAGTTGTACAAAATGTGAAGTGTGGTTTGTTTCATTAAAAATTAACTATTTTATTTATATTAGCTAATTCACTTCGGTTTGAAAAAAAAAATATTGATCACAATTCCTGAAAATATTGAATATTGTTGTGCCTGAAATAGGCCTTAATGACATTACCCTAGGATAAGATGTATTACATAGATATCGAATAAAGCTAAAATCAATGCTGCATGTGTTACATATATGTATGTCAAATGTTAAAAATCTAATAACTAATACCTTTAGTATCAATACATATAAAGTACCAGTACATATAAAATTCAGATACTGTTGATGGTAAAATGAATCATGATGAATAAAAAACCCACCAAACAAATGATGCTTTTTATATCTACATCCATTGTATTTTTATGTAACTAGAGCCCTTTTTGTATACAGATCTTTATTTTGGAGAAAATCAGACATTGATCTTCCACATAAATCAATCAAATCAAGAAAGATAATAACTGCAAAAGTTCATGCACAATTTATGTAATTTTCAACTCAAAAGCACAACAAACTGAAAGACATATTAAGAATGTTTATGTGGTCTGTACTTGTTTTTGAAAAAGAACTTGACTGAATTTAGTGTTTTTTTTTACATGCATGAATCACCTGTCTGATTTTTCTAAGACTGCTACTTAAATGGATATTGAATAGATCTGAAATCAATGTTGTTCGTGTTACATAGGTATATACTGAATACCTATTAACTGCTATATCTCTAAATAAATGTTACATGGTTGTGGTCATGGTCATGTTTATACATATAGCATTAGAAGAGAGAAATAGAATGACTGTTTATATGGGTTTACTCCTATCTTCTCTTGTTACCTGAATGACTGTTTATATGGGTTTACTCCTATCTTCTCTTGTTACCTGAATGACTGTTTATATGGGTTTACTCCTATCTTCTCTTTTTACCTGAATGACTGTTTATATGGGTTGACTCCTATCTTCTCTTGTACCTTGAATGACTGTTTATATGGGTTGACTCCTATCTTCTCTTGTACCTTGAATGACTGTTTATATGGGTTGACTCCTATCTTCTCTTGTTACCTGAATGACTGTTTATATGGGTTGACTCCTATCTTCTCTTGTACCTTGAATGACTGTTTATATGGGTTGACTCCTATCTTCTCTTGTTACCTGAATGACTGTATATATGGGTTGACTCCTATCTTCTCTTGTTACCTGAATGACTGTTTATATGGGTTGACTCCTATCTTCTCTTGTACCTTGAATGACTGTTTATATGGGTTGACTCCTATCTTCTCTTGTTACCTGAATGACTGTATATATGGGTTGACTCCTATCTTCTCTTGTTACCTGAATGACTGTATATATGGGTTGACTCCTATCTTCTCTTGTACCTTGAATGACTGTTTATATGGGTTGACTCCTATCTTCTTGTTACCTGAATGACTGTTTATATGGGTTGACTCCTATCTTCTTGTTACCTGAATGACTGTTTATATGGGTTGACTCCTATCTTTTGGTTACCTGAATGACTGTTTATATGGGTTGACTCCTATCTTCTCTTTTTACCTGAATGACTGTTTATATGGGTTGACTCCTATCTTCTCTTTTTACCTGAATGACTGTTTATATGGGTTGACTCCTATCTTCTCTTGTACCTTGAATGACTGTTTATATGGGTTGACTCCTATCTTCTCTTGTACCTTGAATGACTGTTTATATGGGTTGACTCCTATCTTCTCTTGTACCTTGAATGACTGTTTATATGGGTTGACTCCTATCTTCTTGTTACCTGAATGACTGTTTATATGGGTTGACTCCTATCTTCTCTTGTTACCTGAATGACTGTTTATATGGGTTTACTCCTATCTTCTCTTGTACCTTGAATGACTGTTTATATGGGTTGACTCCTATCTTCTTGTTACCTGAATGACTGTATATATGGGTTGACTCCTATCTTCTTGTTACCTGAATGACTGTATATATGGGTTGACTCCTATCTTCTCTTGTTACCTGAATGACTGTTTATATGGGTTGACTCCTATCTTCTCTTGTTACCTGAATGACTGTTTATATGGGTTGACTCCTATCTTCTCTTGTTACCTGAATGACTGTTTATATGGGTTGACTCCTATCTTCTCTTTTTACCTGAATGACTGTTTATATGGGTTGACTCCTATCTTCTCTTGTACCTTGAATGACTGTTTATATGGGTTGACTCCTGTCTTCTTGTTACCTGAATGACTGTTTATATGGGTTGACTCCTATCTTCTCTTGTTACCTGAATGACTGTTTATATGGGTTGACTCCTATCTTCTCTTTTTACCTGAATGACTGTTTATATGGGTTGACTCCTATCTTCTCTTGTACCTTGAATGACTGTTTATATGGGTTGACTCCTGTCTTCTTGTTACCTGAATGACTGTTTATATGGGTTGACTCCTATCTTCTCTTGTTACCTGAATGACTGTTTATATGGGTTGACTCCTATCTTCTCTTTTTACCTGAATGACTGTTTAGATAAAGCTATTGAGCTGTATTACTAAAGAATGTGAAATTGAAAGATTGGTTTGTGAAAACTTGCCATAGAAAAATACAGTCAACCAATTTATTTTAGCAGATACTTATTTTCACAATTTAGAATGTTAATTTAATTTTGTGGCTACTTAATTCCAATTCAGACACACTCTCAAAGATGTATTCTAAATAGACCTGTGGATTGAATATGAAAGGAATTGAGCCATAAATCTCCTTAATCAGCCTAAAATTGAAGCTAACAATCTCAAACATATCTGTAAATGTACACTTTAGCAATGAACATTAATGGACTATTGAAGGAAGGGTATACATATCTGTAAATGTACACTCAAAACAATGGGCATTGTTGGACTTTCCAGCTATGGGTATATAAATCTGTAAATGTACACTCAAAACAATGGGCATTGTTGGACTTTCCAGCTATGGGTATATAAATCTGTAAATGTACACTCAAAACAATGGGCATTGTTGGACTTTCCAGCTATGGGTATACAAATCTGTAAATGTACACTCAAAACAATGGGCATTGTTGGACTTTCCAGCTATGGGTATACAAATCTGTAAATGTACACTCAAAACAACGGGCATTGTTGGACTTTCCAGCTATGGGTATATAAATCTGTAAATGTACACTCAAAACAATGGGAATTGTTGGACTTTCCAGCTATGGGTATATAAATCTGTAAATGTACACTCAAAACAACGGGCATTGTTGGACTTTCCAGCTATGGGTATATAAATCTGTAAATGTACACTCAAAACAATGGGCATTGTTGGACTTTCCAGCTATGTACACTCAAAACAATGGGCATTGTTGGACTTTCCAGCTATGGGTATACATATCTGTAAATGTACACTCAAAACAATGGGCATTGTTGGACTTTCCAGCTATGGGTATACATATCTGTAAATGTACACTCAAAACAATGGGCATTGTTGGACTTTCCAGCTATGGGTATATAAATCTGTAAATGTACACTCAAAACAATGGGCATTGTTGGACTTTCCAGCTATGGGTATATAAATCTGAAAATGTACACTTCAAGTAATGAACATGGTTGAACTGTCTAAGGAAGTGTAAAAATATCTCAAAATGTTAAATGTATTGATTACTGTGCAATGTTTAACACTCACTAAAGGATAAATTAAGCATTTTTTTAAAAAGTGGTAATGATTACATGTATCTTCCAGGAAGTGTGTGAAACTTTTAAAGACATTTTTATTTTTGATCTGATTTTGAATTTTTTTAATTGGACTCCAAATTAAAATTCCTGCTTGTGTTTCTCAATCAGATTTCAGATATTTCTTATGGTTTTCAAGTTATAAGTTGGCGAAGGAGGCCGTGCATAAAAAAAGAATCATTTTTAAAAATTTTTGGATTACTTCTGGAAGTCCCTGTCTAAAATATTCTATCAGATTTACATCTCTTACAGAGAATGAAGGCAAAGGTCTTTGATAAGCACCCTTAAAGCAGAACATTTTCACCCTCAGTTAATATACAAATTTTGTGCTAAAATATGTGTCCAAACCATTTGTTGTTTCCATAATGAACAGTAAGTCTCTATGTTAAAGTGTGTCAAAAACTAATATTGTGCCTGCACTTGCCCCTAGTGAACAAAGTTCAACTGGATGGCATTTATTTTAACTTATTTATGCAGCTTTATTACTTTTGGAAAAAACAACAAATTTGATAAAAATCATATAAAAAATTTCATTGTGGTGACATATTCAAATAATAAATTATGAGTGTACTGATAACTGCAATTACACAAATTTGTGTTAACATTTGTAATAACTAAAGCATCACAGCAATTTAAAATATTACACTTGTAATAACATACTTGGTGCATGACTAAAGGATTGATAAAGACTGTAATATAATACTTTGTTCTAGTCTGAATTGATCATCCATACCATTACACAGCATATGGAATGGAGTTGGTCTTCCCTGCATTAAATAAACTGATGAAAAAAATGCCTAGGTATAGTTAATTAGAGTTTTATAGATTTTTGAAAAAAATGTATTTTCAAAATTCATTTTTCGAAATATTTTAATGTTTCTACTGCAGATCTTTTTCAATAGTACATACGAACTCAATATTTTCAGATTTTTATCTCTAACTTTCCTTTTAGACTTAATGTAATTTCAATGTTATAAATATCTTTTTGAATATTCAGTATACTACATCAACTTATTTGAATATCTGAAAATGTCATTAGACCCTTTTGTGTTAAGTTGATGACTATGCTTAATATACACTTCCACAAGGTAGGGCTCGGGTAGAACAAGAGGATTTTCCTCAAAAGAAGTGTATATTGAGCATGCTTTATGTATGCTCATTGAATGTCCCACAGTTAGCACAAAAATGTATATTATTTCTGACAAACATTCTTTCTAATCCTGTATTGACATCCATGGATATTCGAATAACTTGAAGTGACCTAGCTTTGTTTTGTAGCCTGAACTGATATTCCTATAGCTGTTCCAACATTCAAATAAACAAAATCAAAATTACATTAAGCCTTAGTGGAGTTTCTTAGAACTGTGGAGATAAAACTGAAAATTTTTCTCAGATTATGTATACACTACAGAAAAGCTGGTGCAGTTTAAAAATTGAATTGTTGATAGGATTTTTTCCCAAGATTTATAAAACTCAAACAGACTATATAACTGGACAATTTCAAATTTTTATTAATATCCATTGGTATGCCTGTTAAAGTTAAATGTCTCCTTAATTGCTCTGTTAACTACCTAAGGAAGTTCATCAAATCAGCAAAAATCAATCAATCAATCGAATCAACAGAAGACCAATTCTGTCAAATGAACATGATCACTGTATGAGCTGTAGTAGTATGGACATACCCTATGTACATTTTGTTTATTTTAAAGTTATTGAAAAGTGTTCATGGTTTGTCAGTTTTTTTGGCTCATCCTAATACATGCCTATTGGTAACTACCAAAACAAAATATATGTACATGTATCTTGTTTGTGCTTTGTTTAGCTAAAACTTGTGACTCATAAAAGCTTCATCAAATTCATGTATTTTAATGTTTTTTGTGTAAACTGCCATCTCAACTAACTTCATGATCATTGGCTTATTGACAGGAAAAATTGAAAATACTATCTGTATTCTATGAGAATAAAAGACAGTTTTTAAATCCAAGGATTTTTGTGAAATTGTTTCCATTATTATTGTCAAAAGCTATCTACATGTACATACCTAGAAAAATCTGAAATGTTCCACAATCATGATGAGCAAAAACTATCGTAGATCACCTATGTGATTTCCTTCCCTTATAATTGATGACTGTTCATTGAAACATACATATAAAGAAGTCCTAGTTTATAAACTTTGATTAAGATGTCATGTTTTGTATCTTCAGGACACCTATGGTGCTCTGTGGCTTGTCAAAACAACACAGAATAAGGAAATACATACAGAAAACAAGGATAAATTAGAACGCAATCATGAAGAAGCGTTCAAGGAGATGAGAAACTTCTTTTCCCGGTCATATATACTTCAAAGATTCCAAGTTACTTCTGTTGAACATTTTACCTCATTCTGCGAGAGTTGTGATTACGAGGAACGTAAAGAGGAAACATTTGACAAAGATAAATACGAAACCCTAGAATCATTTGAAAAAGAAATATCAGTTTCAAATCTTTGTAAAGAAGTAAAAAGTTCTGGTGGTGATTTTGTCATTGATATTAACAATGTTAAAAGTCGTATGCTAGATGGTGGCATTATCATTCATAATGAAGAGACAGGATGTTGTGTTTATATTGATGATGTAAATAAGGGAGATAACCCGCAAATGCAAAAACAAGATGATTTAGATGACATTATTCCTTTAAGTAGCCCATTGGCTGCTGAAACAGACAATAACTTGCCAGACAAAGATATTGTTGACAATATCAAACCAAAAGACGTAGAAATGGATGTTGGAGATCTCGTCTTTTTGTATGGAAAACCTGACCCAGACTATGCCCCTAGTGGTCAGGATAGTTCTATTACAAACAATGATGATAAGGAACTATCTGTAGATGAAGATTCAATAAAAACAGGAGAACAAGATGAAATGGATTTAAATGCGAAACCAGTAGAAAATGGTGAAAACATAGATAGTAAAACACAAAATAGAAAGTCCACATATAGAGTGGCACAAGAAGAGCATGATAATAATGAAATGTTGGAACCTGAATCAAAAAACCTAAAAAACCCTGTGGGGATAAAAAATGAGTTGTCAATAAAATCTGAAAACTATTGGGATGTGATCGGAAATGAAGCTATAAATAAAAGTTTAGAAAGGTACAAAACTAGCCATGAACAATCAAATATAGAGACTGATGATGATGGTTTTAGAACTCAAGTGAATGACAACTTTGCAACTGATGTTGTAAACACTTCAGTTATTGTTAAAGTAGAAAATGTTGAAAGTAGTTCTAGTACGTTAGAGACAACACCCCAAGCAGTTAACAAAAAGGATCATTTACAGGCGTGGACAGATGACGATGTTGGACATTGTATCTCTATTCCTGATTCATATGCCAACGTCGATACAATTTTAGAAAAATTTTCTGATAATGTTAATGATATTCAAGCTACTTCATTATTAGGCAAAAATATTAATTTGGGCAATGTGTCGAAAATCTGCAATAAACCAAGAAAGAAACGGAAAAGGAAGCAATTGTCTCAGGATTTAAATGTGAGAAAGGTTATTTCTGATTCAGAAGATGATATTATTGAATTGGATTTAGAAACTGACACAGAAACTGGTGACATGATCAAAAAGAGTAATCAAGAAAATGAGGGAATGGGTTTAGACATGGTGGCTAGCAGCAGTGCTAATGTTTCTGTGCTAGGATATAAGTCAATGGAAGCTGAGATTCTCAGCTGGGATGAAAATTCTATAGAGAGTAGTCCAAAACCAAAAATTCCTGTATCAAAAGAGATGGAAAATAGTACTGTTGTTCAAACGAACAAAATCCAACATTCCAAAAATTTTGATAATGTGAAAAGAGAGAAATACAAAAAAGTTCTTGAGACAAAAACTGCCATTCTAGACAGGACAGTTCAGGCTTCTATAAAAAGCAACAGAAGTGATGCGACAAAAAGATTAAAATGTATTACCTTTAAAAACAGTGATTTTAAGCCTGTTGTTACCAAACATATGATTTGTGAAGTGGGTGATACAGGATTCAAACATGAAAAAGCAAAAATTGAAAAGGACGAAAAAAATATTTTCTATAGAATGCAACAAAATGATGATAAAACAAAAGTGCTAAATCTAGATGACAAATACATCCCAAGAAGACTTGAAAGTGAAAATGACGAGAAAGTGGAAGCACCTAATAAAATCAGTTTAATGGAAAAATGGAATAATGGTGAAAATAGGTCGAAATTAAAAAACTTCAGCAAAACAAACATTCCAGAGAAACTAGAAAAAAATAGTGGTATGATTAAAAGTAACTTGGAGTCTGTTCTTGGAGGTGGAGGGACTGAGAAGAGAATGAAAATTTTCGGCAAGGGATGTCAAAATGCAAAAACTGTTAACAATGAATCCAATTTTGTAAAACATTCACCTTCAAAATTTCCTCACTTCTCTACTGCAAGGGCTTGGAATATTAACAAATTAAAAAAGTTAAAAATGATGGACAGAAATCCTAGTAGAAAGATAGAAAAGTCACCCATTCTTAACAGTTCTATTAAAGGGAATAAAATGAATTTATCAAAAATTGTTCCTAAAAATACTGAGAGTAATAAAAGCAAATATAATTCTAATTGTAAAAACACTGTTCACAATGAAGCAGTTTCACAAAGTAATCCACAAGAACTAAATATAACAGATGATGAGCCTCCACAGCTTGAAGTTATGGAGCCACATATAACTGTAGATTCTGAAAAATCATCGGAATTAGATGAGAAACTTCCGACTTTGTCTTTGGATGGTGTCACTTTTGAGGATTATGGCTGTCAGATAAAACCATGTAGTGTTAAAGTTTTCAGATTTGATGATGATGACATTCAGTTTATTTGTGATAAGATGAAAGCTGGATACAAAACTGAATATGCAAATTACCTGTTTACTATGCACAAAAATGATGCGAAATGTTATGACCAACTAGTCAATGGCAAGATGGACATAAGCCAGAAACCGTGGAAACGGAAAAGAATTTTACAAGTCTGCAAGGATATGTTTGAAATGAAAAAATATTTTGCTGAAAATACATACAAATTATGCAGTAATAAGAACAGAAAAAAGAAGCATAAATTGGCTACAAAAAGAAGAAAGTTTGTAGAAGACACTGAATGGATGTTGAACTTAGACTCAGACTTGGATACTATATCATTCAACAGTAGCTCTGATGAGTCTGTTATCACTGAGGATGAAGAGGTAATAAGATTTGGATTAGATTTTTCCCCCATTTAATCTTTTAAAAAATCAAACAAGTGGTGATTCATGCATGTCAAAAACTCACCTAATTCACTTTTTATCACTTATTCAATAATCAGGGGTAAAAAATGAGGAAATACAAGCTGGTAGCCCAGACTATATTATTGTTTGATATTTTCTATATGTTCAACTAAATTTTACCCAAAAGTTTGGTAGCCCAGTTCAAAGTCTAGTAGCTATGGGACACTGGCAACTGCTGATTTTTGTCCCTGAATAATGGTTACAGACCACAAAACCTGATCTTTGTTTATTATTTGGTTCTTGGCCAGCACTCCTCAGTTTAGTTTAGTTTCACACTTTTGGCTAGGGATGAAATATGACATTAATGGAAACTGGTGGTTGCTATAGTGATTAATAATGAAGAATCTATTGTTGATAAAACATTTTTTGAAAAAGGGGACTTTTCAAAGTATTTTGCAATGTTTCATATATTTTCAATGTTGAAGGGGCTTTTTTCAATGACAATTTTACTTAGTTGTGAAAGTGAAAGTAAGTCAATTTTTTACCATTCTTAATTTGATAAGTGGATTAGAAAGTGAAATAGCTAAAAATCTAACCGGCGATGCCCATATGACAAGGGCTTTTCCAAGGAAAAAGTTTTGACAGATTCAGGTTATGAAATAAAAATTTCAGATATTTTGCGGGAAATTTGATATTTTTAAACCTGATTTTATCAACTTTTTCTCCAATTTTTGCATATTTTTGCATGGTTTCTGTGGTAACCCTATTTGTTGTGGGTAAATTTTGTCCAGAAAATTGTGTTCGTTTTTACAGTTTTCAGCCAATATCTTGAGAACTACTGGTATAATAGATAAAAAGAAACTTTCAGTTGATGAAATAATCCTTATGATAAATCCTACCAAATTCTTCTTTGAGCCAAAATTGTCGGGCAACTCCTTGTTAAAGTTATTGACCTTGAAAGGCTAAAAGATTTAAGCAGGTGAGCCTCTTATTTTATTTTTTATATTGTTTTAGGACAATTCTTACCAGATGGTAATTAGTTTGAGATTAATGTGAACTTGTCGGTACTTTCCTTATCTTCCTAACACCTAATGCCCTAGGAGGAATATTCCTACAGAATATATTCACATTACATAGTTACACTATAATTTATAATTCTGGGTTTACAATTGAACCTCTAAAAAAAATTATAAATGTGTACATGGCAAAAGGTGGAGTCACTATCAGTCAGCATAGTTTACTGTTACAGCTCACTGTTAATGTAATATTGATTCTGCATTTACATAATACATCAATTTTAATTTTTCAGAGTCATTTTGTTTGTCCAGATGATGATTGCAATAGGAAATTTATTTCTTCTTTGGCATTGGAAAGACACATGGTTCGAGTCCATGATGACGAAAACTACAGTGAAGTGAGTTGTAAGGCGTAGATAATATGTCTGCATTGTTTATTGGTAAAATCATTGAAATGTGAATGCTATTGAAAGGGAGTTTTCTGCTTGACTGATCTTCTTCAAAAGATTACTATTAAAAGTATATGTATATTTTTAGAACATATCTGACCCCAGTGGTTAATGAACAAAAACAGATTGCATTTATGATTGTAGTTTAATCTTGTATATTTGAAATTTTTGGAGTTCAAATTTTCCAAACAACAATACTTATCATTAATGAAGACATAGACTTTTTAGTGTTTTTTTTTTATATTTTCAATTGTGAATACAATGTACCAGTAAATGTTTTGTTTTCACTGCTTGATATGATTGAATCAACACAGATCAATACTTGGTGTTCCGGTTGCTTATTTTTCCAGTGTCACATTGTCGTGTTTGTTTTTATATCCCACTAAGTAGTTGTATTGAAATCACCCTGCCTGTTTGTCTGTTCATCGGTTCGGTTTGTCAGTCTCCACACACTTTACAAGGAAAACTCCTTCTAAACGACTCTATTGATTATGATGAAAATTTACAGGAAGATTTGACATCATGTGTAGATGTGCATGAAACATTTCTTCAAAGGGAGATAATCCTCTTTTTGTTTTTGTTTTACTTGTTAACAACTAATATGCTAAACTTCCCTTTGATCATTCAATGGATTTTTTACAGAATTTTATAAAAGTAAGGGTAAACATCATATTTAAGATGTCTTAAAACAAGAAAAAGAAATTGTAAAAAGGGTATTTATTATAGTTTAGCAGTGATATCCAATGTTCTCAGAGTGAAATTTTTTGATAGTTCACACTGTGAAATAAATTAGGTAATTTAACTCCTGCACTTTCTCATGCCAAAACGTCACAAAATGTTACAACATGAATATCAATCTGCCGTTCACAAATTTAAAATTTATGTTGAAAATAGCAATGAATAATGGAGGAAATCTATATAATTAATAGGATAATCAGTTGGTTATTGTGAATAATGAAAATATGATACTTGTGCCTAGAACACATTTAGATTTAGCTGATACTCGGAACTTTTCCACATAATTGTTAAATCTAGGAGTTCTTCAGCTCTCATGGTAATATTTTGGTTGTTCATTCATTCCATTTAATTATCCTTTTATGAATAGTGGGTTCCTGTCATTGATTTGTCCACAGATTTTGTTATTTGTTCCTCTGGTAATTACTATGTTGGTAGTTGTCTGAAACGAATAATTTACATATCCTTTATTAATTAAACTTGTAAAAGGCAGAATCTTTTAGAACTTAATTTTTTGTTATGGACCTATCTTTCAGTATGCTGCTAACCCTTTACAATAAAATTATCTGAATCTCGATTAGCTATGGAAGATTCAGTATATTTCTTTAATTGTAAGTTTTTGTAAGAATCAGGCAAAATGGGAAAAATCAGAAACATGCATGTCAAAAACCCACTGATGTGACAATATAATTTCATTCAAGAATGCTTTCTCTATTTGAAAAGACCATTATTTGATCTCTGTATCAATGATTTGCTCAGAAAATTTTCAATAGAATGTTAGAAAAATAAGGTTTTAGACAAGCTGTGTGCCCTTGAAATGTTCTTTTTCATAATACATGTACTCAATTTATCATAGTGATGTGCAAAATCATCTTTTATCTTGATTCTAATGGTGCAAATAGGCAAATTAAAATGTTGTTTTTTTTTTTACTTACCATGTTTCATCCACACCCTGGTTTGTATAGAGACTGACACTGAAACTCTATCATTTCCAGAGAAAACTATGTCCAGTAGATGATTGTGAGAGAAGTTACTCCAACAAATACATCCTGATGAACCATATAAAGAAGGACCATGGGGAAGATGTCTACAGCAAGATCAGAGAGGAACTTTATGGAACAGATCCTAAAGCTACGTCACCTGAACCTGCGGTAAGGAATAGAAGTTGAGGTGTCAGATAGGATATAAAGACTTAAGGAAAGGCAAAATTTAGGAAAGGGGTTGCAACTTCACTACAACAATATTCAGTTGATTTCTCAGAGAGTGGAAATATCTTTTGTACGGTAAAGAGTTATTGTTAGTTTAAAACCAATTTTCTAAGCTTTTGTCTCATTTTGGTCAATACATACTAATTAGATCGTAACATGGCTGTTTTCTCATGTTAAACGGTAAAGGTAAGGTATGATACATTTGAGAAAAGTTGTGGAAAATCACCGAAAATCAGTGTTCCTGTCACCTGTAAATTGACAAGTAGAAAACTTGAAAGAAGTTTGGGAAGCACACTTTAATTGTTGAAAATTTAGTCTTCATTAAGTTCTACCATTGAAACCTAAAATTCTTTAAAATGCTTAAATGCAACAAAAATTATCTTTTGGCTATGCATTATGACCATAAGTCATAACCATCTATAATTAGATATTTTAAGTAATGGTGTGTAAGTAAAGCTGGCAAATATGGTAGAGATGACAATTATAGTTTTCATAATGAGTGAAAGTTGAATATCGCAAAATATCAACTTGAGTTATTTCAACATCATAACAAAGAGTCTCCTCACATTACTGCCTCAAAACTTTCTTTATTTAATTTCAACATCATAACAAACTCACCAAGGCTTGCTTGGTATTGAAATTAAATAACTAAAGTTGATATTTTGTGGTAGTCCACTATTACGAGATGTAAAACCATTTTCTATATCATTCCTTTGGAATATTTTGGTGGCTTGGCATAGGCATCTGTCATGACAGAAATTTTAGCAATTGTCCTTCTATGATGTCACCAATGTTGTTGGGAGAACAATGTAAGAAATGTCACATTATTGCTTCCAACCAGTTTGGTTTGTAAAAAATGATACACAATCATACAACAACTATTATTGATATCAGTAATTGATATCACATCGTCAATGGTGTTATATTATAGGGTTATTAAATGGTTATTTTCATATTAATCCTGTATTATGTCCAAGTACAGTCGTATTGGGTTGAGATCACTTGTATTGGCCCCAGGCGAAGCTGAGGGCCAATACAAGTGGTCGAAACCCAATACGACTGTACTTGGACATAATACAGGATTAATATGAAAATAACCATTTAAAGATCCCTTTATTAACTGATGACTTAAAATAACAGGAGTTATCTGTACAAACCTTTAAATACAGCTCAGTATGACATATTTCCTATAGTCTGTTTCAAACAAAATGGCGGACAAGTTTAACTTTTATACCGGGCCAGAATTAATACAGGGCATGTGCCCTGTATTAAATTAATACATGGCAATTGCCCTGTATAAATTATGGTTGCTAAAACCTCCTGTTGTATTAAAGGGGCAATTTACATTGTATTTTAAGTCATCAGTTTATAAAATAAAATACTGGCCATTCAAGAAGTAGATAACACTACCAAATCATAGAGAAATACTCTTATATGGTATTGCTGGTGCTTTTGAAAAAAAAATACTTCCTGTCTATTATGACGAAAGACTTTTACTATTACAACTTGTATTTATAGTGTGTTCAACCTTTCCAATTGGGGATTTCTGTTTTTTTGTTTGTCACCTGAGCAAAATCATATCTGTTTGTCACATGACCAAAAAAATTGACAATTTGGCACATTTCAATACCATAATAGTTCAAATTTTGTCTATAACTCAGCTGCATGTTTAAAAACATGAAAACTCTTCACTGACATTTAAGATAGTTGATATTTTTTTCATTACAGGTTGTAAGACCAGCTGGTACCTGTCTAATGCCTACTGTGTGGAGGACACCAAAACTTCTGATGCCTCCTCAGGTTACTGCCTCTAAACCCTCACCAACACAACCACCTAAAAATGTAAAGGAGGTCGAAGATATTAAAAATATTTTGTCAGATCTGACACAAAGTGGGAATGGAACATTTTACTCTATTTTGTCCAATAAATGATATTTATTTTTTTCTATTTATGCCTTTTAATGTTTTAGACTAAGAGTGTGCCCAACTTTAGTTCAAGTAGAAACTATTTGTATTATTAAGTACAGCTCTGCCTTAAAACCAGGCAGAAGTTTATGATTAGTGATTCATGCATTTCTTAATCCCAAATATTTTTTATTGGAAATCTTTCAGTAGGCCTCAAAGAAACTATTCAAAAATAAAAGTGCAAATAAAAGTTTCCCACTGGGAAAAACTTAAAACTTGGTTTTGCTGTTCTTAGAAAAGTACTGGTAAATTTCCCACTAGAATTTTTATTCTATAACCAGTCAAAAATTATTTCATGATATATATAACAGGTCAAAGGAAACGAATGTAGGAATAATTTATTTTAGGATCTAACGAAGGTGTTACTTTTTCATTGATTATCTTGTGATATGATGAATCACCCTCTGCCTGATTTTTAGACAGAACTATACTTAATAACTTACAGTTTCGTGTCTATACCATCACTTTTGAGGATTGTCATGGTTCTTTTTTTTAATGAAACTTACATAAGTGTGTTGATAGAAGTTAGTCTGCTAAATAGTCAGCTACTTTAGTTCAGTTTCAGGAAATCACATGATCTAAACTGTTTGTTGTTGAGGGAATTGTCAAAATATTTACATGAAAGGTCTCATGAAAACAAAGAACAAGAACCCCACCTAAGCAGATCTGAAATAGAAAATTTTGGCAACTAGAGATCAGAATATGTAACTGCTAATTCTCCCATTCTAAGTTCTGTGAGAGTTTTCCTGCCATTTTACATTTTCCCAGGTTACCGATATTACGTGTACAGATTTCATGGGATAATCAATTCTCCTTAAGCCTATTCTGGATTTAAATTATTTCTCAACTCTCTATGGTAGAATTAAGATTTTAACAAGCTTGCTAAAGCTTGCATATCGAAAATTTTTAACAGAGGAGAATCTATGTGGTTAACCAACAAACTTGGATCAAATTAATGATGACTTCAGTAGTGGACTTTGTGTAAGTAGAAATGTTCTGTTGATGTGGTAAACAGCTGGATATCTGGTACCATCTTTAGTCATTTGCAATGATTCTGATTAGAGAACAGAATGATTAATTGATAAACTGGTTTTAGTTTGCTGACTGATATTTCATGCATTTCAAGACTCTTACATTTGATGAATGGAGTTGACCCTGTTTTGTACTAGTCCAACACTCTAAGCTGGATCATCAACATACTGGCATACACAAGAAGGTATATTACCTCACTCAAACACATTATTCTAACTTCAAACCAACCTGGTGTCACACTAACTCCTAAATGTTGTGATTTGATCAGAAAAGCACTGACAACCATCTTTAAAAATCAACCCTCACAAGATGCATTATTCTGACTGCAAACAAACAAGTCATTTTTCCAACTCCTAAATGCTGTATGCTAAGTAGAGGCGTGATAATTATTTTTTGAAGACTTTAGTATGACTTGCCTAGTATTTCTAGAGGCTAGCACACTACCACTGAACCTTATAGGTGGTCAAATAGAATGAGTAAACTGTAATGTTTGTAGTTTCATTATACCTTTAATTAAGTTGTGGGAGGTACATGTATATAGGAACCATCCTGTCTGCCTGTCCATTTGTTAAACCACATTTCATATAAGTGCCACTTTTCCTAGGCTGCTCAAGGGATTTTTTTTATTGTCCCTAAGACTCTAAAGTAAGATAATCCAACTAAGGGTTTCACATGAGTGAAACTCCTCGCTGACCACTCAAAGGGCTTTGATTGCATTTTTAAAGAAAGTTTTGGCATTATATGTAGATGGGAATGAAGGAATATTATTATTGTACAGATAGAGGACTCCAAAGGGAGATAATCCTGCTCAACAGCTGTACAAGTTAAAACCTCCTAAACCTTGTAAGGTGTTTTGATTGAATTCTAAAGGAAGATTTGGGATCATTTGTTGATGTGCATAAAGAAATTTATTATTAGAGAACTGCAAAAGGAGAGACAGTTCAACTTTATAAGAGTTTAACAGTCAACTCGTTTAAAAGCTGGAAGTATTCTCTTTGCAAGCTCACTCACATTATTTCTATCTGGTGTAGTAATTGATCATGAGAAGTGAATTCGATGTTAGGAGTCATGGAAGATTTCTGGTTGGTGGTTTTATTCATTTGTCCCCCAGCCACCAAGCTATATTTTTGCCCTTGTAGATAAGCTATTATCTTCATAAAGTTGGTAAAAATGTACATCATAGTCTAATTTTACTGAAAGAGTAATCAAGGGAACCAAGGTTATAGCGGTAATCAAAAGAATGCAATCCAAGGACAAAGACCAGACATGGAAAACAGATATACAAAACAAAGGACATAAAGTAACTAAAATCATACAAAGTAACAAAAGTAAATATGCAACTCGGACTCCACTAAAAACTGGGAGCATGGACCAGGTGCACTGGTAGGGTAAGCGTCCTCTGCTTTTCTAGAAACACCCGCCAAGTTGCTCATAAAAAGTCAAGTCCAGGATAGACAAACGAGGAAAGGAAAACTATGAACCGTTGAATAAATCAGTTTTCATGGTGCATATGGATACACCATAACGATCCACAAGTTCATGATAACGAAATAAATGCCATTTTATATACTGTTTGAATTGAGCTAGGTAGGTCACCATTGTCACATGTTTTCCTGCTTTTACATTTTTTGGTCACCAACTTCAACCACACATGAACTCTTAATCATTACAGAAGTAAGCAGAAAATTATATAACACAAATAGCAGTAAGTTTTATCTTTATTCATCACAAAAATATTCATGATGAAAAGAACAATAGATCTTCATATCATTGACAAAATAATTAATATATATAAAAATATCACAGATTTATAAGAACCATTAAAACATCTTGTTCATCATACTTGGTATCATACTTGGTCCAAAGCTTTGTGTGGAATCATAAAATAAAGATGTTTGAACCTTTAAACCACATATATAAGCTGAAAGATAAATATGACCTTACTACTACATTTTAAAAAATGACAACAATTTTCAGTTTCTAAAGTTCAACATTTTAATCAATTGACTTGACTCTGGAAAGTCTTGCATGTATATTCAAACATCAAAGTGACTAAAAAAATCAACACTTTGGACAGATCAGTAATAAACATACAATTATAGACAAAACATAACAGGACGGGACAAAGAGACTTTCAGCTTTAAGTACAATAAGCTTTCAGGTGTTACAGGTAAAAGGAATGTTACATTATATCAATATAAAGCCACATATAATACTTCTCAATACAAGTACTGTAAACTATTCAGATCTTGAAATATCATTACCAAAACAGAATTAACTTCACAAAAATAAGAAAAATATTCCACTCTAAACTGGAGCAATCACAATAGTTTCCAAACATAAAGTGGTTCCAAAAATTACTGCAAAATATTCTAAACTTGGTTTTAATAGCAACTAGCATGATTTTTGGGGGCAGTGAACAACCTCATAAGTTAAAAAAATAAAGTACCCAAAACAAAAATCACATCCACACTCACAACCATTCAACAGACCTAATCCACTGCTTTCAGTTCATGAAATATCATGTGCTTAATATCACAACTATGTAGCAGTCCTAGAGACAACACTACCCACTTGCTATGATGCTAAAAGTACTTTTGCTTCGTGCATAATAAAGTATTCATAGATATATTAATTCAATGGTTAGGTGCTAAATATTATGAACAGATTTTGAAGAAAGTTGCTGAACTATGTGTGAAGTTTTTCTTGAAGTCAAATTATGTTTGTAAACAGATATTTGAACAAAAGCACCCTGCATTGTTACTCACAAACTGCAATAACAGGATATCATAATACAATGAAAATAATTTTCACATTATCTATTTAGTCTTGTTTTATTTTGGTTGTTCAGGAGCAGATTTTGGTGGTTTGGCATTCATATTAATAGTATTTTCAGCATCCTTGTTAATTTCATTGTGTGCAGCCATCAAATACTTTCTCTGTCCTCTTTTCACTGTAAAAGAATATGATTTATTGTAAAATTGAAACATGGGGAAAATTTTATGTGAGAAAGACCAAAATGACCTGGTACTATTCTATATTGTATGAAGATGATTGTTGTATATTTTTCCAGTCATCACTAACTTAAGTCATTTATAACAAGAAAGCCTCTTCTAAAATTCTGAGAAATCTTATACATTTTGGTAAAAAAAACCCTACCATATAACAAATAAATGCATTCTCCAAGGGAGATAATCTAAATTTTTAAATCAATCTTACCTCGTTCTCTCATGGTCTGTTTTTGTACCTCAGGTATTAAGAAACAGTGAACAAGGTCTGCTACAATTTCCTCAGAATCTAACTGTGTTCTCCTATAATGACATGAATCATATGAAAAATCAGTCTATTGTTGAAGGTTGGGAAAAATATTAATCTGAAGCAAGCATGTCCCTATAAAACTTACATATATGCTTACAAAGTAGCCAACACCAGAAAAGGTTATCAAAGATTCCTGAAAACAGGATACGAATTGATCTTTGTCATGCAAAATTGCAAAGTGAGTTTTATCTCAATTTTTAAATTCCAGTGGTATAACTTTTGAAACCCCACTTTCAGAGTGGATGGTTTTCTATTGGATTTGTATTTTACCCATTTGCCTTTTTCATACTTACTTGTCTTCAATTTCATAAGCGACATCATTAATCTTATCAGCCATTTCCATGACTTCAGACCTAGCCTGTAAGTCAGCTGTATTGTCAATAGATCCAAGTACAATATCCTCTAAATAGGTCTGTACACTGTTTTGATGAACCTTCACAACCTACAAGTAGAAACATATTCTGTGATCATAATATATCTTTCTGAATGTTTTCTTTCCATTGCGTTTACAGTTAGTTATAATTCAATGGTCCACATATTTTTTTTAAAATATGACTCACAACTAATTCCATTAATAACATTACCCAAGTATAATAAAGAGGTGGATAATAACACATTTGATTGTGTGAGAAACGTGATACTTACTACAATAACAAAAACTGGTTTCATCACTTCTGAAACTAAAGATTTCTGCATTTCTATTTTCACATTACAATGTCCTTAACTTAAAAAATTTGGCATAAATAAAGTATGTCAATGTCTAATAAAATGCAACATAGAAATTTTTTGTGAAGTCAAAATGTGTTCATAGCTCCATAATTTAGATAGTGAGCAATTATAATCACAATTTAATTACACCATTCCATTATGGGATATTAATTTTTGCAATCTTCAACCATGTTTAAAAAAAAAATAATGTGAATTTCTTATTTTTTGCAAGTATTTTTTGCAATAAGTAAAAAGTAGAATATATTCAATTTTTTTTAGTCTAAGAAGATACACAAGAAAGTGTATATAAAACTGACCTGTTTGAAAATTTCATCTTAAATTTTCAGTCTATGAAGATTTGTAAGAAAATGCATATAAAACTGACCTGTTTGAAAATTTCACCCTAAATTTTCAAGCTAAGACACGTAAGAAAATGTATATAAAACTGATATGTTTGAATATTTCATCCTAAATTTTCAGTCTAAGAATATACGTAAAAAAATGTATATAAAACTGACCTGTTTGAAAATTTCATCCTCTTCCCTCCTTCTTCTCTCCTCAACCTGGCGACGTCCACTCTCCTCTGCCTCCCTGATCCTCCTCTGTCTCTCAGCCAACATGGAGAAAGCGTGAATTCTCCTCTCCTCTTGTAATCTGATTAACTCCTTACTGAGGAAATCAGCCATATCACCAAGGCTGGCTCCCTCCACCTGACTAAGTGCTTCATCTACCAAGAATTCCTGAAATTAAAAAAAAGTGGAAAAGTCAAATCTACCACAAAGTAATTTACAACCAGTTTAAATTAACCATGCAAAAAATAATCAATACCTATTTATTATATAACCCTGTGCCTTCATTGCAAAATTTTGTTTGTAATTGATTATGGAAATAAAGAACTTGCAAGTCAGCCTTTAAATAAACTTAGGAAAAAAGATGTTGTGGTATAAAAGTAGTTTTTTGAAGTCCCACATCAGACTGAAAAGGAATTTTTTTGCATGTTTAATAACAACTGTCTGTAAAAGAAAGTTATTTACTTGTAATAAAATATTTCTTCACAAGAATCAAGGAATTGCAGTCTAGTAAGGTGTAGTTTGTTGCTAGAAATCATTTGATTTTGACTGGTTATTTAATTAAGGGAAGCAATTGAATCATGAATAATAAATGACATTGCATGACCTAGTCGTCTTAAAATGAAAAGCAGATGCCTTGTGAAAAACAACATCATTTGAAATCAAATTAATGGGAGGCAACACCAACAAATCATGGACAAGATTAAGCATGGCATCCCTTCAGTGTAAAGAATCAACCTTGAAAATAAAAGGGATTCTAAGCTTTCATGAGAATAGAGTATACATAAATAAAAAAAAAATTGAGATCAGTCATAGGGAGTGACGGAAAGACAGGAAGAAGATTAAAGAGCATGTTCACAGCCTGAGCCATTTTAGAAAGAAGTCATGAGAAATGAAGACAGCAGATTAAAGAGCATATACACAGCCCAAACCAGAGTTGCTAGAAAATGTTTTACCTTGTGTTCATGCAATCTTCTCTGCCTCTGTAGAGCCAATGTCGCTTGTTTCTCCTGTAATTTCATGGCCTGTTCAGCTTCTTGTAAGGCATGGGTACTTCTCAATTCCTTAATCAACTCCATTCTTTTCTCTTTTCCTTCAAAGATCTGAAGTAAAGAGAAATTGTATATTTTAGACATCTATCAAAATCAAAAGAACAAGGAAATCTTTTCATATCAAAAAAGTTTAATGGTTTTGTATAGCAGTTATATATTGGTAATAGTAATAGTAATATGGAAGCCAGCTGGTGTGATTTGTATGAAAATATTTTTTTCAAGTAATATAACTGCATTTAAACATGTCATTTATTATTGTAAGAGGTTACATTTATTTGCTTTTTTTGGAAGGTATATATCAATGAATAGATCTGTTTTTTTCTTCTTTTTTTTTAAAGATATTTTAAACAATAATTTTCTAAAAAAATTAAATCTAAGAAAAGACCTTTTTCTCTACCAACATTAATGAACTATGACACTTTTCCTTACCATATTCTGTATAGCACGACCTCTGATGACCTGTTGTAAGAATATGGTAGCAAGTTCTCTTTCCTCTTCATCCTTCATCAAAAAGAATATATTTATAATTACATTCAAACTACTAAGATCAACCATACCCAAATTATAGTACTGGTAGTTGTGTCAATGTTCTAAGAACACACCTCTCATTCCTGTTTAAAATTTCTAAAAACATGAAAAAATTTAATAGTTGCAATACTGATATTTAAAATTTGCGTAACAGCAACATGAAATCAAGAAAGTAAATTGTGAAACAAGAAGCAAAAAATCTGGTTTAAAAATCAAATGCCTTCTTTTCATTATTATCTTGTTCCTGTAATTTATGACTTTTCACTATATTTTTTATTGTTCAAACAAAATCTCATATGAATACCACCTACCTGAGAAGGTACATCAACAGATGGAGTAGGTGGACGTGGTATAGGTTTCTCAATCTTCTGAAGGAATCGTAATGGTTTTGGTTCCTCTTCTCCCTTTGACTGCTCTCTCTTGATTGACTGTAAATTATAGTGTTTTGAAATCGTTTAAAGTTCAAATGGGAAAACTGCTGTTTGAGGGAGGGTTGAGTGCTCACAAACATTTAACCCCACCACATACTTTATGTGCTTGTCCCAAGCCAGGAACCTGTAGTCCAGTGGTTGTTGTTTTTATGCTCATTATCATTTGTTTTATGTTTTCTATAGATTAGGTCGATTTTCTTCTTTTATGAATAGTTTCATTTCATTTACTTTGAGGCCTTTTACGGCTTGCTTTATGGTGTGAGTTATGCTCTTTATTGAAGACTGTGTGGTGACCACTAGAAGTTTAATTGTTGGTTGCTTGGCTTTTGGTTTGATGACTGTCTAATAGGCAGTCATACCACATCTCCAATTTTTATATTGGACTGTACAAAAATTTCAAACATATCCTTTACAGCTTTCCACTAAATAATCTACATAATCAAGTTTATGAATTCAAATTAATTAGTGGAGTTCTGAACTCATTTTATTGGACTTTGCATAGTGCCAGTTAAAATTCTAAATTTTTAAGGGGATTTAATTTCAGGATTTTTACATTGTTTTTAAGTTTTATTTCCAGATTGAGTTTGTTTGTTTTTGAGCTGGATTCATACCAAGGATTTACTTATAAAATGTTCAACTAGTTCATCATTTTTTTGTTTTTAGTTAATATAAAAAATACATATATGACCTCAGTAAAATGTTTCTGATTTTGAATTTTGAATTTCTGAATTCTGAAAAAAAAACTTACTTCATACATATCTTTGAGTTCATTTTCTTGTCTATCTTTCCTCTTGATAAATCCACCTCTTACACCTGTCTTTGGTTTGGGAGCTCTTATCCTGGGATTGGTTACAAAATCTGGTAAAGATGCTTCAAGTTCCAACAGACCTGAAGAAAGAAATACATTACATTCAACTTTTGTTTTCATTTTTGACCAATGAATCATTTGAAGAATAAGACTTAAAAAATGAGTTAACTGTTACTTTATATCTACTAGTGTATTAATACATGCACACAACTGGTACTTTTCACATACAACAACATTACAGCAAAATTATTTATATCTTGGATGTTTAACATTTCCTAAGGTATAAAATCACCACCAAATCTACAAGTTTTTGTGAATTAAGAACATAGTAGCTGCATTGTAATCCTGCAACAGAACAATTTTCACATTTTTCAAACTTGAAACTGTAAACAGCATAAAAGCAATTGCAAGAGATCCAATAATAACATAATTACCTTGATAAGTATTTAGATGTTTACTTTTCACCACATATTGTTCTGATCCCCTGTCCAGAAACATCCCTATTCTAGTCAAAGGTGCATAGGTCTGTGAACCAAAGCTTGAGAATTCATTAATAACATCCCGTCGTTCCAGTTTACCCTCGACCTTCTTCCTCTTTCCTGTTAGTTTCCTGATTGCTGGAAAGTAGTCAATTTACATTCATTATTCAATCAAAATTTTGTTACAATTCAGTGTTCTAGGATTTTTCAGAAATTGAGGTTTTCCTGGGAAAAATCCATATAAAATCAACTTTCCCACAGTCAATGACTTGCTTTCCAAACAAAACAAATCCTTACAGCACATGAAGTTTTCAACTTGCCACGGGAAAGTGTAACTAAGTACCTAACTTTCCCTGACCCAAATTTCACTTGTCCCGGGTAACGGGAAATAGGAAACCTAGAACACTGCAACTGACCAGATCAATTTATTTCCTCCACTGAATTTTAATCTTAACTGACCAGAAGATAATGAACAATTGCCACAGGTAATTGACAGTCATAATAGTATAAAACAAACACCAATGTGGAAATAAGTTGTTTTACAATGATTTGGTAAATAATCCTGCACTAAAATTGTAGGTTATTAAATTTTATAAAACAAAGGAAAACTGTGTAGGTTGAGTGAATAAAAGAATGTTTTTCTTGTATACATAAGTAATAAATCCAGCTTTGCTTTGTTTTGTCTTTTTTTGTTGTTGGTATATTTGGTTGAAAAATCTTTGTTCGTTATAACATCTACTTTTTTTTAGGTATTATTATGTCTACTAAATGTACACATAACCTCCCTCACAAAAGTTAAGTCATCAAGAGAATAAAAGCAACTTTTATCTATACAGTATTACAAACTTTTAATGTGCTCATTCCTAATTTTCTTTATCTTTGCTTCCTTTTCCTTCTGTTTCTTAGACCTAAATAAACAATAAACTAATCATTTACATGTATACAACTTAAATATGTACACTACAAATAAATTATTCACTTTTTGAGTTCTTAGAATATACTAACTTAGACATCTATAATAATAAAACAAAAATATATAACAATTCAATTACAGAAGAAAGACATTTTCTAATATAATTCAGTCTACCATCTCACAAACATATTTCAATATGTCACAGTGATATCATCAGCTCTTTTTATTTTATTTACTCATTAATTTCTATACTAAAATTAAATTATTATGAATGTCGATAATATTTTTTGTGTATTTGAAATAACCCCATTGACTGTGGCGCACACTTGAAAATAGTCTGAAAACCATGCTAATTAGGGACCAAGAAAATAAATATGTTGATGATAATTTGTCCATACCATAATTTATCTAGTCTTTTAATGTTCAATTCTTGGTGGTTTTCTTCTCTTTTCTTTAAAAGTTCTTTCAAGACTTCTAATCTTGCTTCTTGTAACCTAAAAACAAAATATTGTATATAGAGAACAGGATAATCAAAAACATAAATATTTTTATGCAGAAATATATAATTCAGAAACAGTAACAGACCACATAACCAGTCATAGTTTTTCATTCTGTTGTTGCACTTTAAAAGCTATAAAGATTGTGTATGAAATTGTCACTTTGTTAGAGTTATCATCCTTCAATGATTTAGGTTGATTTAAGTGGGAGATGAATGTATTATTTTCTCAAAAATACAGATTTGAACACAGAAAGGTCTATCATTACATGAAAATAGAGCATAAATAGACCTTAAAAGCATAGTTTGTTAAGTGGGATTTTCTGCACCATTAGTAGCGTCTAAATTTGATATGGATTGATACTTATTATCATACTGTAAAAGGGTGATTGTACAGTTATTTCCTTCACAAACAAATTTCACTTTGAATTTTCAATTCTTAGATAAATTCTTATTAAGTTTTATTGCAATGTCAATGTTTTTATACAGAATTTGAAACAATTTACTTTTCAATTTCTTGTTCTCTGAGAGCCCATTCTTTCCTCTCCATTTCATCCATCATTTTTCGCCTTTTGTCCAGTTGTGAAACATCACTCAAAGGAGGAAGAGTTGCCTCCCATGCACGTTTAGCTCTGGCTCTTTCTATCATTTCAACCTCAGCCAAACCAGCAGGTAATCCTCTGCCTAAAATAATTCATGCTTTGTAGAGAAATTGTATTAGTTTTCTTTTAAATATGATTTTGTTATCTCACATACAATTGTTACTATATGGTGGAAAATGTATATTAGGAAAAACTAAATTAGATTTGAAAAAAAGATGTTATTGGTCTAATAAGAAGTAAGAAACATCTTAAAACATTTATAGGCAAAAAATATTAAATATTACACACTTTTACTCAACAACTTCGACTTACCATAACTGAGTGTAGCCAAGGTAAGTAACTCTGGAGCAGACCCTGGCCTGACTACATACTCTGGTGTGTATGGATCAGTTTGGGCTTCTGAATCTCTGTAATCAGTCTGTGTCATCATGTTCTTTGTAGCTGGGGTAGGAGCTCTCTCAACTCTAAGCTGTTCCTGGGCAGCTAGTGGATCCTGTCTGGCAGTAGCAAGCAAAACTTCTGGTGGAATTTGTTGTAAGAATGGAATAATGGGTCTGAAAATGAAAGAGAAAAGTATGAAAATTGAATAGCTGAATAACAAGAAAAGGGTTTTTAGCCATGACATCTACTGAATGAAAAAAATAGGGCATTAAATAAACAATCAGTGATACCCGCCACATAATGGTGAAAAATGAAAAAGGGGGATAACAAAATGTTCAAAAACTACATATTGGATTTTGCTGCAACTTGTATTTTATGGTACAAAACAACTGTGGAAAGTTCTTAAAAAATTGATAGAGGAGTTCTCAATTTATCATTAGGAAACTGTCGTGGGATGGACAGACAGACGGGCACATAACTTTTCAGAGGGTATCACATAATTTTTGCGGGTGTAAAAACAATAGTAACAGAAAAAGGCATGCTTCAAGTCCCAATTTTAAGCCGGATTAAAATTTAACAAAATTAGGAGTAAAAAGCTTATACTGTATTTCAATAAATGTTTCACATAAACTATGATCATAAAAAAATAAGCATTGAATTTAAAATATATATATATATATATATATATACAGTCAAACTTCTTTAAGTTGAAGTCGAAGGGACCAGGCAAAAATTTCAATAGACATCTGAGGTCAAGTATAACCCAGAAATAGTTTGTCGACGATTGTTCCTTCATTTACACCATTTGTTGTGTCAGAACATATTTTTTGTGTGTTGTATATAATGTTTTAAATACTCTACGGCACCGAGTGTTTTAATGAAATTTCCTTTTTATTTTTTCTACATTGTCAGACCACATGTTCTATTTTACTACAATAAAATTTCAGATTCACCAGCGAAACGAATAAAGTCATTGAAATACACTTTTATCTGTCTGTTTGGTCTTTAATTAAATGTTCAGATACCATTACAATTTATCAGTATTTTCATAATTTTTATCAAAATATCTGTTATCACTGTTAGTGTGAATTCCGACATGTGATTAATTAAATTTGTTTCTTTTAACTACATGCACTACTTTGGATTATTCAAATACACAAATCAAGTGATAAAAAGCATCAACAAATAATTTTAAAAGCCACATTAATCATTGTAAAAACACACTTCGATCAAGGTTTGGATTAAAGCTTTTTCAGTTTTCTGACTAATTAGTTGACTTCGAGACAAACCTCAAATTATCCAAGATTTTGATTCATACAAGTTCGAGTCATCTGAGGTAAAATTGTATTGGAGTAAGGGGAGTTTTACAGGGACTTTGAAATTAGTTTGAGTTATCTGAGATTTCAATTCTTCGGAGTTTGACACATGGAGATTTGACTGTATTGGAAAAAGGCAACTTGGAAAAACTTTTTCAGAAGAAAATCACACAAGGTTTTCAAACTCTAGTAAATGCATTAGATAAAATTCAAATGTATTTTTGTACCTTTTGAAGAACTTATATCTGTCAGAACCTCCAACATCAGCAGAAGAGTACTGTTTAGGAGGGACTTGAACTGCAGGGTCATAGTTGAACCTGAAGAAAAATATTCAAATAATGTATGTATATCATAAATCATTTTTTGTCTCATAATATGAGGCTAATATGTTTGTATGTAATAAATTTTCACCAAATCACTTTAACTCTTACATTAAATGACTAAAACATTTGTTGCAAGCAATTACTGAAATCTTATAATTAATATGTGTAAATCTTACGTTGTGTGTCTGATCATAGCCTCTCTTGCTTGATCTTGATAACCTCTCCATTGTCGAGAAATAAACTTAGGGACAGGGTCAGTAACATCCAGACGCATTTGAAACCTTGGATGATGTCGAAGTTCACTGAACATTGTAGGGTAAACAGGAACTCGTTTCTACAGATAAAATATTGATAAGAGTAACTATTAAAACGATGACTGTATATAGTAAAAGGTAATTTACAATGTATATTAGTTTTAGACCAATAATATTATTACATAAATCTTAAAATATTTAGATATGATATAATTAATATAAAATTGTAAAAAATGTTTCATGTAACAAGTAAAATTTGAATAAATACTTACAACCCTGTCAGCACTGGTGTGGGATTTAAATGTTGCCCTGGCATGATCTCTTTCACTAGCGGTTACATACAAGGGATCTGTAAAAAGTAAAACATCGAAATAAAATCCATGAATATATAAATAAATAAGTAGACAATTATATACCATAGATATGCACAGTTCAAAAATGGCATTGGCAAAATATTAGGTTGTATAAAAATTGGTCAAATAATGATTCAAGATCACAATAAAACGTATGAAAATTCTGACCAAAATTCAATTAGACCAAACAGCTCCATTACTAAGTAGGGGAATTAACTTATTTTCTTTAGCAGCATTAAAGTTACATCTGTCTCATGAATGTGTGCAATATATACCATATAGTAGAGTACTGTATACTAATCAGAGTAGATTTCACCAATTACACAAAAATTACAGAAAAATTTTTTCATAAAAGTGGTTATTAAAATTTTAATCCTTAATGATAGTCTTTATATGATTGAAAGCTGATTTCAAAAGATATATGGTTTCTGCAATCTATATGTATTGTTATTTAGATCTTAAAATTAGAGTGAAAAGTTCTTGCAAAAAAGATAATGAAAAATCTGGTGGCAAGAAAAAAATCTTGACTAGCACTATTTTCTATATGCATTCTTAAAACCACAGTATACTTTTTTTGCCTCCAAAAAATAATCTGGAGAGTAAATGTTGGTAACAGTGGATGGTGCACCAACAACAATCCTCTGTCCTCTGGCAGAACTCAAAAGAGAAAAGAAAATGACATGCAAAGCCTCTAATTTTTTTAATTTTCGAGTTTCATTTAAAAAAAAATTGTTCTAAATACATTTAGAGATGAGTATATAATTGACACACAAGTGATTATCTATGTACAGTACAGAACATGATCATGAGACAAATCTAATACTGTTTTACACTTATATATTGGTAAACAGGTGATGTCAATCTGGCATTATCTGTATAGTGTGTACCGAACACAGCAGGCACTGTGGAAGTAGAAGACTACCATAACACTTTTTGTCATCAACAACTCTAGCAATACAAAAGCTACATTTGAAGTAACACATGTAAGAAAGCCGCGAACAAAATTTAATAAACAAGTGTCATGGTTTTCATGTTTTTATCTCATTATTTAGAAGTAGTTTTTCTTTTACCGTAAAGATAATCATGCCTCCTTGAAGCCTGGAGTCCATGCTTATGTAAAGTTTGCGTTTGTGTTGCCATTGCGGCAGATATTAACTGTTATCAACTGAAAAAACCCTCTGTTTGTATTTGTTGATCTACATTTTGTGAACAAGTATGGCCGACCATTTACATCGTTGCTATGGCGATGCATCTTGACGAGACCCAAAAAATTGCTAAGAAACAAAATAGAACTTTAAATTAATAGTAATTATGTATGTTTTAGAGTTTTATTTTTTATCTGCTTAGCAGAACATATTTTTTAATAATTAAAGTTTTGTCAATAAAAAATAAAACAAGACCGGTGACGGGAAAAATTTCCGAAAATAGCAATTATCCCCCTTTAGTTTTCCCGCCACATTTTTAGGTTGAACATTTTGAAACTGAACAATGAATCTTTCAGTAAGTATTAATGACCTTAAGCTTATTTAAACGATTTACTGATATGGTCACAGTTAAAAAAAATAAAAATAGGCTGTAAAACTACTGTAGTTCCTCTTTTTTTTTTTTTTTTTAAATTTTGCCTAGTAGTACTACTAGTACTAGTAGTAGTACAGCAGGGGCCAGGGGCGGATCCAGACACTTTGAAAACAATCCTCCCACTAACACCACCTGACTTGGGTGTTGAGAGGTGACAAGTCACATACACCTATAATCCAAGACTACACATTACATTACATATTAGAGTTTAATTATTAATACAATGTAAAGATTAATGATTGAAAAGAAAATAACACAACCCCCTCCCCCCACACACATACACATGTACTATCAAAAACCTGTACTTGACAAATATTTATTGAATTTATAAATAAATAGAAATGTAAACAAAAATAATACAACAAAATTAATTCAGAAATGTGTTTTTCAAAGGGCCCGAAATTTATCATAAGTTCTGAAAGTATTCTGTTTATTTGCAACAAGTAGTTCATAGGATTGGACGGTACTGTTTAATCCTTGATTTCAATCCAATCAATGTTGGAATAGTCCCTTTCAATTTGCATCGATATAAAAAAATTTGGCTATTATAAAAATGAGATTGATTAACTAAATTTTCTCAGTAATTCCTAATAGAATCTGTTTTTTGCAGAAGGTAAAATCAGCATCATAATTTCTTATATTTTTTGGAAAGACAGCCAAATGTTATATGTGATGTGGCTATCATAAAAAAGATGTTCTAAAGTTCCTTCTTCCATGCCACAGGAAGAACATAAATTTGTGGCTTTAAGTTTGATCTTGTATAGAAAAGAATTTATTTGCAATATCCTAAGTAACAATTTATACTGAATGATTTTTGGGTTTTTGATCCTTTAGGATCAAAATACCTTATGTCACTGGTCTATCACTGGAACTTACCTACTATTTCTGAACACTACACAAAAATATAGTCCAAATGTAATTCAATTATATCATTCAATACCTCTTTTATAACAAGTAAATATGTTTTCTTGCAATTTATCAGCTAAAAAAATATTCTATTATTTATGCTCCTTTTTATTCAAGAATATTTTCCCATTTCAGTAATTTCTCTTGAGGTTTGACAAATACCTGATTCACAAGATCCTTATATATAACTTACAGCTTTATATTTACTGAAATTTTTTTCAATGAGTGGATCAAATGGTACAAAAACATTTAAATTTATCTCTTGACAATGTTATTTTATACTTGCAGAGAAGATTTCAAGGGAATGTCTTTTCTGCCCCTGGCAATCATAAGTTAGAATTCATTGACTGCTGTCTTTGCGGCAGCTTGTCCTGCTGCTATCATAGTGCCATGACTATTCTATGTAAGGGGACAACCAATTGATGTTGAGGGGATGATTGATGGATTTCTTTTGATCGAAATTATTTTAAACATGTATCAAATCAAATTATTTTCATATTTCTAAAAAGCATTTTGTGTGCATCAGAGTGATTTCAAAGGTTCGAGATCAAAATGATTATTTTTAAAAAGGTCAGAGTCAGAATACTTATTTTTATTAATACATTTTAATATTGAATGTATTTGGAGCAGGTTTAATTTGACTAAACAATATTTGAACATTAAACTCCATCAAGTTGGATGAGGCAAGTACTATATCATGATACATGTATTTACAAAATAATTTCTCTCATTTTTCACAATGCAGAGTCAAGCTTGTGTTATCTCCCTTATTATGTGTTGGGTTTTTATTTTCTTAAGTTTAAACAACATCGAGAGTTTTAAGAATGACATCTTTCCATATCTCTGCAATCTGTTACCCATCTTATTTTATTTCTTCTCTAAAAGCATGTTGTAGGTACATGTAGTCATAAAATCTGTTAAGATTGAAAACCTGTTCAAAATATAGAAAAAAGTGGTTCTACTGTAACTGAATATTTGATGAAGTTCTTTTATTGAACATGCAGGTCTCTAGTTCTCTTCTGCAATGTTTTAAAAGGATCCACCCAAACCCTGGAGACTTAACTGAATGAGATATATACATGTATATATCTGCCTGTAGCACCTGCCTAGTAGCTTACATCATGGTTCATATGGCCATTATAGACATGTTAGCCTTTGTGTCGAGAGTACAATTCACCAATTCTTCCTATTTATGACTTATGATATTTATATTCCTTTTATGCTAATTTTATTTACATTTCATCATGATAGTGAAAGGAAATAAAATGAGAATTATGATGATAACAATTATTTTGTGTTTCTTTACACTGACAGGTTTAATGGAGGTCGTAAATCATCTTAATGGGCTGCACCTTATATGCAACTTTTAGTCTTAGTCCCAGGATTTTGAAGTTTCCATCTTTTTTCTTTGTGACAATACTTCATGTATGATTTGATGTCTATATGTATTTAATTCAAAAATTTTTATGGAGCTTTATAATTTTTGGAAAATTATGAACTTGTAACATTATTTACCAGGATCTTATTACTGTTTTTGTCCAAAGATTGCCTTTTATTACAGTCCTTTGAACAAGTACTTTTTTGTTAGTATTTGAATGGGCCTTTTCATATCAGGCAAAAAAAATTCTATGCCTTTTTCCTGATACTCTATTTTTTTTTTGTGCTTACTCTAAACATTGTATTGCTATTTTGGCTGAAGCACTGTTAAAGTCGATATTGTTTCCCCATTAACTCAATATACATGTTGTAAAAAATTTTTTTGAAAATAAAATTTTTTCCCTTCCTACCTACCCTATTTTTTCTTACCGATAGCAGGAAACAACTGATTTCTTTGTCTCAGCAGGAAAATTTTCCTATTATATATCTCAAATTTGTAAAGTTATGAACAATTTTAAAGTTTGTAATTTTGATTTTTTTTACAATAAGGTGATAGGGTATTCATTTTGGGGAAAAATCTGAAGCTTTGTATTCTTTGGATTTAAAGAGGCTAAGCCTTTTAATGGTAATCACTTTTCTAAATTGAATGATTGAGCATTCTGTCTGTGCATTGATTTCATGCTGAAAAATAAAGCAGTAACATTGAAGTAAAAGGCCATGCAATTCATTTAGAACTTGTACTTTAATGGTGTATAGGTAAACTGTTGAACTAGTTTATTTACATTTGAAAAATTAAGTTCAATGCCGAAGTTTCAAAGCAGCTGTTTATTTTTTACAGTTAAGTACCAGTTGTAAAAATATAAACAGCAAACTTCGAAAAAAAATGAAATCAAAAAATTTCCAAACTCTTAAAACATGTATTTTGTCAAATTACAGCATTGAGGATAATGTATACCTTTTCATTAACTACCCAAGAGTTTAATGTGAAATTAACATGCTGTAATTTTAGATCATATGATGGCGACATTGAAATATGGTTATTAACTATAAACGATCTTTGAAGCTTCTGTTAGATGCAATCAGCAACAGCTTATCAATGCAAAAGTTTTGATCTTATGACAACCATTAGAAATTTTAATATGCACAATTTAATTCTTTTGTATAAAGGACCTTAAGAAGGCTGAGTATTAAATGATCCAACTCAAATTGAGTTTATACAAATTCATGTGCCTGCATGGGAACAAAAATACAATTGAAAAGATAGCATATAATTTGTGTAATTTGCAAATAATCAGCTGATAAGCCTTTTGTGTTGATTGTTTGCTGTTTTCTTTCTGAAGAATAACTGGAGGATGTTCAAGCCTTGTTGACATTTCACGTCTTTTGTCATTAGTTGTCGCCAAGTACTGCCAGTAATCACCTCCCAATTTCTACAGTAAATGGTTTATATGATTCTATCAAACATTTATATTAAATTCTGATAATATTTCTGAGCTCTTTTGGCAATTGAAAGTTTTTATCATTCTCTGAAAAGAAATGACGGAGCTCATTGAGTCCTCGTAATCGATTATCAATTGAGTGGTATTGTGTCTAGTGGTTTATGAAAAAGAGGTCTCACAACATAGTTAAACATTTCAATTCCATTGTATAGATTCTATAATGGAATTGAAACTTAGTTACAAAAACTACCAATCAGTAACGCCTTTCAATTAGTCTTGTCCTTTATTGGGTTGGGATAAGTGTAAATGTTCATAGTACATGTATATGCATAGCTTTCCAAACAATGTTTATTTTGTTCTGGTGACGTTCTAATATTTCGAGAGGGTTGCTACACCTTTTTTTAAGTCGCTAATATTGTTAGCAACTTTTTGCATACATAATTTATGATTTGCATAATTATATTTTACTACACACCTTATGCTGCTGATCAGTGCCTTAGAACCATCAATTCTAGCTTTATACATGATCAAAATGTACCTCTTAAATACCATACATGTACATGTGTTCTGCATGTGTTTTTTACTTGTATGAGAGGGGAAAGTTTTCATTAAAAGATGAAATGATTGGTTAGCATTGTAGCTAAGAAACTCTGAGTTGTTTTGTTAGAGAAACATTTGGGTCATCAATTAGTATTAATTGTACAAATACACGATATGTCAAAAGATGTGAAATGGAAAAGAACATGATTGTATATTATCAATCGCCCTAAAAACCCCTTAAAATTTGTGATTTTTTAAATTCTGAACCATCCAAACATTGAGAAAATCACTGATAGATTGGGAGTTAAGTTTAGTAGAGCATTGAATTTGCCTGGATGTTGAAAGTAAGCCAAAATCTGTGGCATAGAATATTTGACCATTAGTGACTGAAGACTTCAGTCCTTGATTTATTTTCTTTTGTTCTGCTGTCATAAAATAATCTTACAGTAGGCTCATAGCATCTGCCCTAGATGCCAGTAGCTTGACTTGCTACAACCTTCAAACCATTATTACCTTTACTATCTTTTCTATACATTTGATACAGGAGAGAAATGTAGTAAGTCTACAATACTTCAGAACATTGCATAATCCCTAAAGATTTGCAGTATACTGTAAATATACAGTATTAAATTTCGCAGTTGCTAATTTTCGTGGATTCTGTCAAACAAATTCACCAGTATCAATATTTGCAGTTTAAAAAGTAATTAATGTTATATTGTGATAGAACTCATTTTTGCTGGTATTATTTTTGACACTTTTTTCCACTTGAAAAATAGCAAAAAAATTAGTACACTGGAAGAATTAGCATGTTTACAGTAAATATAGGAATATCATTATTGCTGGTCTCTGACATGTAGGAATATCATTATTGCTGGTCTCTGATATATAGGGATATCATTATTACTGGTCTCTGATATATAGGGATATCATTATTACTGGTCTCTGATATGTAGGAATATCATTATTACTGGTCTCTGATATGTAGGAATATCATTATTGCTGGTCTCTGATATGTAGGGATATAATTATTTCTGGTCTCTGATATGTAGGAATATCATTATTTCTGGTCTCTGACATGTAGGAATATCATTATTTCTGGTCTCTGATATGTTGGGATATCATTATTGCTGGTCTGACATGTAGAAATATCATTATTGCTGGTCTCTGACATGTAGGGATATAATTATTGCTGGTATCTGACATGTAATGTCATAAATTGAGTAAGCTCCAAATAATTAGGTCTTTTTAAGTGAAAAAACTTAGAAAATTGGGAGTTTTATGGTCTGGACTATCCTTGCTGGTTTTTCCTTAGTATCGTTAGTTGGTAACCTGTTATTTATGTTGGTGACAGAACCCAGCCTGCTGGATACCTGACCAAGTTCTTTTGTTAGAGTATATCCTTGTTGTGCCTAGCTATTGGTTTGATGCTATAGCCTACTTGCAGATCCCACTATGGTCTGGCACATTTCTTTTTTTTTAACTCTTGAAAAACACCAACTGTAAAGAGTAAAAAAAGTGTATTTAGTTGCCAAAGATATAATAATTTGTAAATCTTCTACAATGTCAGTATGGTAAGTTGGCATGTTTTTGTCTACTGTGTAACATTATCTTTTAAGACCACTAACAAGGTATGAAACCTTGTAAAATTAAGGTAAACCCTAAATCAGCTCCAATCTCCAAATTTTGACATGTACATTATAGTGACCTCTAGATACAAGTGGTTCAAATTGACAGGTCAGTGTGAAATGAATAATTTTGACTCAGTGTGAAATTTACAAGGCATTTATGACTGGTTCAAGTTAATTTTAATGTGATAAAATAGCCCAATACTGAATTTGAAGTAGTAAAATTTGGATTTACAAAGGATTGTAATTAAATCCTTGATTACCACTTGATAAGTGAACACTTTATGTTCAGGTTTTTATGATTGGTTTTTCAGTTTGAATTATATGGTTGTGTTTTATGTTTGATAAAATAATGGATCAAAGAATTGAATATTTAGGGAAGTTAGTAATTGGTTTTCATGCCCTCTTGAAAAGAGATTAAACTGGACTTAGGTCAACTTGCTTATTCCATTGCTCCAAAAGGACATTAAGGATTGACTATTGTTATGTTTGCCATAACCACTTTTATCAGTTACCTGCTATCTTTCCAGGGTTTTACAAGGTTGGTTAATAAAGAAAAAGGCCAAAACAAATTTAAGAATCATGTTTTTTTCATATCAAAAGCCAGAAACTCACTCTTAACCCTTGACATAATGCAGCCACATATATATTCTTGACCTGTTTCTCAATTTAAGGCTTCTGGCAATGTTACGTGTATTTTTAGCTGAAGAAAGCACAATATGTTTTCATCTGCAAGCATACATTCTTTTAATGAGACTAAGGTATATTTTATATCTTTTTTGCTCGTGAATGACCCCTGACCTTCCACTCATGACTGCAATGGACCTTAATTTGCTTTGATGGCCTTTACAGGGTACAGGCTTTGGGAGAAAAGCACTTGGGATCTTGTTTTAAACTGTTACCCCTGGTGAGCTCCACATCAGGCAAAAATGAACATGTTTGGGTGACAGACCCATTATTCTGCATTAACTCACCTACCCATCCTCACCCTACCTGATGATCATTAGTTTATTAGTTTATATATAACCATCAGCATCAGTACCCTGATCCAGCTCATTTGCATATAATTTAACTTGAATCATTTGATGTTGCGGCAAGTGAAGCAATCTTAAATTGTTATGTCAGAGTCAGAAATTTTTCTTAATCATTCTCAAATACTATTAAAATTAAGACTGAAAATGCAGTTAGAAGAGAACCTCCAAGGATCAGACGTATAAATTCATTTTGCACTCAGGATCTGATGTATTATAAATTACATCACATTTACAGAAGTGTGGATAGATGCTAAGATATCATAATGATAGATATTGCACATATGTTTGCCTTGCTTGGCTGCCCTTAAATCCTCTGATAAAGTCAGGTAGTCTTAAACTTAGGGCCATTAACTTTTGGGTACAAGTATTGTGCCAACTTTTGGGTGGTTTTAAGCAAATTTAGGGGATTATTGTATTGAGAGTGGGTGCAAGGAAGATATCTATTATCATTTTCCTTTTATATTGTAATAATGCAGATAATCTTGATTATCAGTTCCATTATATGCTGATATCAGTCAAATACTGGTTTGAATGGGAATTATGGGGTATTGTATGGCAGGTTATTTTGCATGTGTAAAATTTTGAAGCAAAAAGGTACATTTACATGTATATGAAAAGAATACTTGAGCCCAGAGTAAATATATATTTTGCGGAATTTTTTTGGGCATTTTCAGACTGCTAAAAAACACCAAAATTAGCACCACACGAAAATGACCAGCTATACAGTATGTTGGCCAGTAGGTAACCTACTGGACCTTTTTAGTTACTATATTACCTTTTAAGTACAAATCCATATTCAATCCAGACATTGCTTATGGTAGAGGTGATTCATGATGTAGAAAACCCACAGAACAAATGATGCCTTTGTCTATATATATATGTTATGTAACGAAAGTCCTTTATTTATTCAGGTCTGTATTTTTGAGAAAAAAAACATACAGAATCAACCAAATTAAACATAATCAAGAACAGTGCTAGTTTCATAGATAATCTATGTAATTTTTTATCTCAAAAGTGTAACAACCAAATAACAAACGATGACAGTTCTGTTGTCTATAACTGCTTCAGAATTAGAAATAAAGGTGAATTCTATGGGTTTTTATCGTTTTTTTTTTATAAAGACTGCTACCTATTATGTCTTTCGAAGTACCATACAAAATCTTCTCATATATAATAAAAGTTTGCCTCTACGATGTACATGTATTGATGAACATATTGAGGCTGTCCACACTTCCTATTAAAACTCAAAAAACATATTTCAGAGATTGTATTTTTTTTATTGTGCGTGTTTTTATTGGAGGAAGCTCTATTTTGTATTATAAAGTTTTTTGTTTTGTTTTAGAGTAAATTGAAATTTAAATATAGAAAATGGTGGATGAAGATATCATCAAATCTAGTGCAGCTGTTTACTTGAGAATTTCATTGATTTCATGTAGCATTAGATAATGTTGCTTGTCAGTGAATATATTGTCATGATAGCATATTTGTAGACATTTTTGCCTTCAATTTCGATTTGTGATTAAATTCCTACATGTCTTTAAAGCATGAATCCTTTATTTTCTTATCAAAAAATCTTTTATTTTTATAAACGAAATGTTACTGTATTATCTAGTATCATCTTAGTCCATCAGCCATTTTATTCAAATCTTTGAAAATTTAGCTTTTAATAGAATCTTTGTCTTCAAGTGGTTCCATAATTTCTGGCAGGATGTATTTAGAAATCTTAAATTGATAAAATAATGAATTATAGATAAGAGTGACTAAGATGGGAAATTGATGTGCAGTAGCTCATGTTCTGTCAGATTTATTGGAATGAACTTTTTCATGTCAAGATGTTTTGAAAATCTTATCTATTAGTGGCAAAAAAGTATGCTGACAGACAAAAGACACTGTAAAGAAAATTTAATTACTCCCTAATGATACATGTACATTAATTGCATAATGTTGCCAACTTGTAACATTAAATTCTCAGGTTCTTTGCTTGTAGGTTGGTTACTAGTAGTTGGTTTAGAATAGAATAAGGTGTCCCTAGTGGAATGGCAGATGCTTTCCTGTTGAATGTTGCTGTCATGAGCTAGCACATGGAATGCTGGAATCTAAGATTCAGACAAAATTGAAAAATAATCATTTTGAGAAAAAACACAGTTGACAATGTGGGCCCATAGTTTATGGTCTGTTGAAGACAAATTGACAATTAATTTGTCATAGAAGTGTCAGAGGATGCAGAAAACCAGCTCCGTTACAATTGAATTATAGGGGAAAAGTTAGTTATCTCCCTTTCACGAACTGCCACTTGAAAAAAATGAATGCTATTTCTGCACTTCAGGATACCAATTCCCTTTCATTACTATTTATTCATGAACATGTTTTTTAACAGCAATTAAATTTCACATTTTTTCTTTTGGATGGAGTTTGAAAATGAATTGCTTGCAAAAATTATCTGGGCACAATATGTATTACTTAGTAAAATATAAAAGCATTTTCAAAATTTCACTTTCAATTTTCAAGACAGACTATTTCTTAAAGGTGCATAGAATTTTGAACTTGAAAAAGAAATTCAAAACCATGACATTGATCTTACTGTGATTGTAGAAGTGGACTTATAGAGGTAAGGGGCATAAATAATTTGGTAAAAGGGATTCTGAACGGATATATCATGGCAGGGAGGAGTATTTGCAAAAAATACCAGGCGCACGGTCGCATTGTCATCTGACATAACTGATACTTGGAACACTTCAATTTGTTTTCATAATTGATTTATCACATTCTGTTACTTTAAGAGATAAAACAAAAATACTTAGAATGAATTTTAGTTTGATGGAGCTGGAAAGGGAAAAAAAAGACATATTTGTATTAGCAAATGCTGTAGCTAAGGGAAAAAGGTATATTTTTAGACATATTTCCCAATAGCTGTAAAAATGAATGAAATATTTTTAAAAAGCACTTGCTATCAACCAATCAGAATCCAGTATTCTTACATAAGGTGTAATTAAGAATAATACATCCTTTGGTAGTTGATAATTATTGGGGTAGTCCAATTTGAATAATAAAACAAATTTAAAATCATCCCATTCCAATCATATTTTTCATGACAGGTGGATAAGAATAGTTATGGTCTTTGGTCAGAGAATACAATCACTCCCTAATGTTATTTTTGCCATCTATATACCCTACTGATTCAATATTACTCCATTTGAAAAATGACTATGATTTATAGTTCATAATTGAAAATAGACAAGGTTACAATAGTATGAACAAGATCTTCTGACCTTTGACCCCAGAACACAGATACTTGCTTTTATAAATATGATCAGGGTCATTTTAAAAGTTGACCATGATGAATGGATGAAATTTAACTTTAAAAGCCACTGTTAAGTTTTGACAATGTTAAAATTAATTTTGATTCTTTATTTTAGTTAGTTGCTTTGTGAATTTTATATTTGAAAGCTGCATTCAAATTGACAATGTTTGAAGTTTCGACTTTTTAGAATGAACACTTTTATTCCTGTTATGCATACAATGATGTCTTGTTCAGATGATGAATCAAGTGCCATACATGAATAATTGTCCTTCTCAACATCATTAAGGCTGCAATACAGATCTCACCTGCATATTAATGCTTTTAAACCAATCAGTTCTTCTACTCAGGTGTTGCTGTGTTTCTTATACCAGAATTTTAAATTCAGAAACATTCATGGGCATGTGCAGTATTGCAATTTGTGAACTTCACCAAAATGAGCTCTATGTTTTTGCAATATTTAGTAAAATTCTATTAATAATATTGTAGTACAAATTTTCAATATTGCAATGATAAAACAGTAATTCATGATTTAACGATAAGCATTTTTTCCTTACTAACTTACTTTTTACTATGCCTACATGTATAAGTTTAGGAAATTTTTTATGGATCCAAACCCAGTGAATTGGATCACACTAAAAATAGCATTTGTTATCACTTACCCGACCCTAGCTCCTGGTTTTGGGTAGGTAGGTAGGTAGGGAAAATATTTGTTCCCCAAAAATTTCATATGATCCTGTAAAACCATGATCAAAGAAGTGAAAATGTTGCTTTGAGAATTAAAAGAAATCTTGTCAGTTATGGGCAATAAACTTGCTTGGTAGGGCCAATATTTATGGGTAGGTACATTTTAGGTTAAGTGGAAACAAACTCAATTTTGATTTTGGTCCTGATCATGGATTTCTGTGATATGGCTCAATTTATACATAATAGATGGTAGAGAAATATGATTATCAGGTTAATAAGATATATTTTTATACCTCCTACACAGGTTATAGTTAAACAAGTAAAGCATTGATGGGGCCTATTAAAGATTGTTAGGGATTTAAATTCAAAAAATTCTGAAATAACATTTAAAGGTCTGGCTTAGTACACAGAAATTAAGAATTCTGAATTTCCCTCTTCTATATGACCATTACGATATGTTCAAACTAATTCACTTTTATATAAAATTATATCAATTGATATCAACATTGAAATCAGAAATTTTGGATTATTTATAAGTTACATTTCCTCCCAAAAGTAAAAGTTTATCCCTGTTATCAGATTGTATTAGTAATAATGTCATCATTAAATTTCATTTTATTTCATCTTTACACATAAGCAAACACCCATCTCTGACAACTATCTTTATTATTGCCCCCTTAAGTTTGCTCATTCAAAATTTATAGCTAACTCATGAAAAAAATAAAACACATTTCAGTTACTTTTGTTTGTATTTTGTAGCCGATAAAGCAATGTATGGATTTATGAAATGATGTGTCGTCAGTCCTTATCTGGAAAAACAAAAAAAATCAAATCTATGAATTTAAATCAGATGAACATGAAAGGGAATTGCTTTTTAACGATCTGTCAAATTTATTTTTTATGTGACCAATTATTTTTTCATATTAGCAATTTTCATTTCTACTTTTATCCTTTGAAAAGTCGAAATGAAACAGATTATGCTCATAAATAAGCAAGATTTTTATTTGACCATGTCATTTACCGATTTCAGTAAAGTCTTTGCACAGGTTGTTCTATTTGTGTGATTTTTATTTTGGAAAACATTGATACTTGTAAAGGGAATCAGAGATGTGATGGTATGGTAAAGAGATCTTGATTAAGTGAATAATAGGTACAACATTGCAGTTCCATCAATATTACTTGTAATATTTGCAAAAAAACTAGGATTTGGTAACAAGCTTGGTTGAGCTTTTTTTAAAAACCATCTCCAAAAACTTGACAAAGCTTGCTGCAAGTTGTTCCCAAATATTGTTGAAATAAAATTTTAATGTTGTATTAATAAACCTTTCATTCTCTGTGAAGCTACCTGAAGTCTGATTTGGTAACTAATACCCAATCCCACTCATAATTTGGTTTAATTCTTTTTTCTAAACGAAGTGACATCTAAGGTGACATTCACAACATCACACTGTTGAGTGCCCTTCGGACTGAAGTAAGTTCATGTAAACATCTCATTGAGTTCTTCAAATCTTGCACCTATGTCAATTTTACTCATGCCATTTTTTGTTCCACCTCTCATAAAATATATGCATTTGAATGGTAGCCATGATACCAGACATGACTGTTTGTGACACAATTGCCTTTAAAGGAATTCTTTTATATTCAAGTGCTCTCAATATTGCCTTCTCTGCCCTTTGAACTAATATTATGGCCTGTAAATTAAACTTTTTCCTTCTTAAACTCTTGACTTTGCTTCTTGACAATTTTTTATGCTTTTATTTCTGTCAAGTGGTCTCTTGCACATGTTTAAAACAGCAATATTTATGTTTCTATGATCTATGGACAATGTCACAATTTCATCTGTTTAAATGTCAAAAAAACTCTTTAAAAATAAGATTTTATTTTGAACTAAAAATGAATTGTGGTCATAAAGTGCTTATTTGTTTTTAAAGTAGGGATTGAAAATAGAGCATTTTTTTTTAAAATCCAAAACCTACTTGTAGTCTTTACCTTAAGAAGAGTTTGAAGGTACAGGATATAGGTAAACAAAAGGTCTTGGTTAGTAATTGAGGACCTTGGACCTTAGACCCACACTCATTTGAACCTCCATCTTGTGGACAATATCCCAAGGCTGTTTAATTTGACTAACTTACAATTTCTGTCAAAACTTAAATGTATTTTGTTTATTTTGCAAAATAGAACATATATATATTTTAACAAATCACATAGTTATGTAAAATGACTAATCAAATAGACCCCAAATGATTGATTCTGTTTGTTTCAGGGATTGATGTGTAAATGATGAAATGAGCACATTACTGTACAACTAAAGGTAGAAATATGTACATCCATCATCTTTGATCATCAAATGTACATGAAAGGGTTAAAGTGCACAGATGAACATTTGTAATAAGCAAATTTTACAACATAAACATATTTTTCCAGTGGTTCAATTGAGTGGGCTCTGATTTTAGCCTGAATCATGTTTTGCTAAAGCTGATATCAGAAACAAACTAAAATGCCCGTTATTGGTAATTTTTGCCAACAGTAAAATGTGTGTGTATTTCTTGTTTTTTGTAAGTTTGAAGTGTTATTTTGTAGGGAAATTAATACTTAACAAAGCTGATAAGGCCACTATTGAGAAATGTTTGTTGTGTGCTTGCCTACCCTACCCTTTTGAAGATGGGGAAGCAGGTAGGCATTTTTTTTATTTCTCTACTTGAAGACCCATGTGTGGGTATTGATGCTTGAGTCATAATGAATAGGGCAGACGTTTAGGTGGTTGAGATAATACTGGAAAACTCATGCATGATTTTAAGCAAGCCTTTATATTTCAATTGTTTCCCTTTATGATTCAATCATGTTTACCCTCACTTTGAAATTTTGTCCCATTAAATGTGGCTATATAAACTCTGAAAGGGTCAATTTTCAAATGTATAAAAAATGAACAAAAAATGAACTAAACCTCACCTAATAGCTCATATTATCTGTCTGATATATTGAATAAAAAGATTGGGTTTTTTTTTCACAAAAAAAGTGATAGTTTTGTCTTACAAATTAATTTGAGAATGTTCACTTTCTTTAAATATTGGTCTGATGTATTCTGTCATGGAGAAAGAATCTCATCATTTAACTAGTTGTCATATTTTACCATTACACACTACTCTCTAATGAACATTATTGTAGAATAAACTGACTAATTGTAAAAAAAAATTATTAATGTAAAATCATGGCAAGAATGTAATGTACCAGTCAAATGTGGCATGAAAAAGAAAAATGAGACATTGAAGCATGTCAATTTTCTGATTTTGAATAATTAGCTTCATTTGATCGTGACCAATTGTTTTGGATATTCCATAGAAGTTTCAGGTCAACAAAGGCTATACTAGTAAAATGAACATGTTAGCCCATATGTTATGTCAAATCTAACACCCTGTCTGTCTAAACTTGTCATTTCATTGCATGTTGTCTCATTGGAGTTGCTTTGAACTTCATTATTATAGGAATAAAGGTGATGGATACCTGCAGTGAATGAAACTCACTTCATTGAAGGTGAAAAGTAAAATTAATAGGTAGCTTGTCATATCCATGATTTACCTGGGACCATATGGCTTGTCTGGCAGTCCTCTATGATGAATTATGGGAAGTTTTCAGAATTGCAGAAATAGTCATATAATTTGCCATAATTTGACTATTGGTATCTTGGGTTTCCTTGGAATTTTGTTGAGAATTAGTAATTATGATTTTTTTAAAACTGCTTTAATTTGAAAGTAGAATGTTGGTCAGTGGTCATTATTTGAAAAATGAGTTTAAATCTTAAGTTTTATTATTTATTGGAGAAAGAACTATTTGACGTTTAAAGATAAAGGTTATACATTGTATTTAAGCATCACAGTCATTAATTGCTAGGTACATTGTATTCTGTGGCAAGTGTCATGGTAACACAATCTGTCAAATTGTAAACACTGCAATTAACATCCTTCAACACAATTTGACCAAATTTGGTAGGTATTCCATCCTTATGCTTATCTAGAAATCTATTTTATAGGTCAATGTTCAAGGTCATAGCATCAAAACATTTACACTACCAGTGCACCTGGTCCATGCTCCCAGTTTTTAGTGGAGTCCGAGTTGCTCATTCATTTCTGTATTTGTACATGTTATTTATGTATTTCATGTTCTTTGATGTGTGTGTCTGTTTCCCTGTCAAAGTCTTTATCCCTGGATTGCTTTCTTTTGATTTCTGCTAGAATCTTGGTTCCCTTGATTACTCTTCCATACTCCATTTATTCCTCATCCATGTTCTCAGTTTTTAGTAGAGTCCTGGTTGCTTATATATTCAGTAGTGAATCTGGGTTATGTCTTGTTTTTTTTCACTCCTCGTTATGCAGATGGGGACATGGAAATACTTGTGGATGCAACTCCTCTTAAACCGTGTTGAAGGATTTTGTTCAAATTTTGTAGGATTGTTAGTCATCATTAGTAGTTGATCATATTGAGCCGCCACTTTGATTCAACAAATTTTACATGCATTATTGGACTTTTGCACTTGAACTTTTTTTGTGGGGGTGGGTACATATAGCTACAAGTTGCTTGTTGGTCTTGTCTTTGTCCTGTTTCTTGTTCTAATCATGCTCTGTTGATGGTTACTTGTCTATGGATTGCCATAGTGGAATCAACATTAATAAATGAATAGAGTGTTCAACTCATGTGGTCTCTTAATATTTCATGGACAAAAAAATGGAATAAATATGTTATTGTATGTTTACACTGGTAGCATGAATTGCTTATCTTATCAACAAAAACTTGCATGTTGTAATAAATTCAAGGATGTAGATAGAATCTTGAAATGTAAAGTGAACAAATAATACAAGCCGGGACAAAAAAATATAATGTTACCTTTACTGACAAAATGACATCACAAAGATTTTTTTATGTGCAATTTCAAGTAATTTCAATAAATTAGGAGGTTTGTAGGTGGTTCTTCAGTCTTAACATATTTGCCACATGCTCTGACCAACTAAATATTGTTTTGAAACTTTGTTTCGCTGCACAAGGCTTTCCTTTTTTGGAATATTTGAGTTGTTGACCCTTGTGGTCAATATATATTGCAATGAAATATGTAAAGAAATTAAGTGCTTTTGTCCAATTTATAGAACACATTTTGCACTTAGGTTTCTTTGTCCTGCAATGGAATATGTCATGAAATCAAGTGTTTCTATCCAATTTACAGAACACATTTTGCACTTTGGTTTCTATGTCTTGCAATGAAATGCGTTATGAAATCAAGTGTTTTGTCCAATTTACAGAACACATTTGGCTCCTAGGTTTCTATGTTTTGCATGGATGAATGACAAAAATTTTTAGTCCTGTATAATTTTGCAAAATCCTTAATTGATTTGACCCATGTTTATTTTCAGTGATGAATATGATGTAAACCAAACATACCCCTTTGTAGAAAATCTCTGTATGCTCAGCCAAAGTCAATAGTGAATAGTTTGACAATAAAATAACTGTTGTTTATATACAAAAAATTTTAAAAGTTTGCTTCAGTCCCTGTTAAGCTCAAATGTGTCCTGTCATTCGGTGAGAAAGCGAAATTAGAGAAATGAAAAGAAATATGATAAGTTGTGATGATATTTTGTGATCAGATGCCATCAGATTTAATTTACTTCATCCATAATGACAAAGAAATTAGATCTGTCAGTAATTATTGGTCATAAGTCAAATTCTTACACTTCATTAACTTTCAAGTTTTTAAAAAAGAATGAGTTGTGATACATAAATTCCTATATTTATTGAGATAGCAGTGTTTTATCGAATGTTCCCTGTGTTATAAATTTCGATAATTCACACTGTGAAATAAATTTGGTAATTTCTCTCTTTGACTTTCTCCGGCTTAAACATTACAACTTTGATATCAATCCACCAATCACAGAATTGAAAATTCATGTTGAAAATATCAATAAAATCTGAAAAAAATCTATATAATAAGTAGGATAATCAGTTGGTTATCGTGAATCACTCGTGCCAAGAACAAACACTTGAAGATTTAACTCGTGCGCTGAGCAAGTTCCGCACACTAATCTAGGTGTTCTTTATGATAATATTTTAGTCACTCACCAAATGATTATCCTTTTATTCACTCTTTCCAATTAGCTATCCTATTTATGCATCCACACTCCTATACTAGGCAACTTGGTTTTTTTTCATAAATTTTTCCAGCCTGCCAGGCTGGTGAAATGTCTGTATGTCTGTTCTTTGTAACTAGTATTTTATTCCCTCGACAATTAATAAATAGATAAATATTTTTTTGATGGTTTTTATGTTCTACATTATTATCAATACTAGGATTTCACCTCAGTGATTCAAGCCAAGGACATACCAAGGCAGTCATATAGGGGTAGGGGGTTCCTTCACTTTCCAAGTCACATTATATAAAAATAGTGATTGACAAAATTAAAGAAATAACATACATGTAGCACATTTTCAAAGGTACTCAATGTAATTGAAGATAAGCTAGAGTTTTTCTATCGTTATGAAATAAGAATGTTGCTAATTTTAGCTACTATACAAACTTCAGTATTAGGAAATTCCGAACATTTTGTTTAGGTTTTGGTATCTGTACTCTGCTTTGTCCATATTCTTGACCTTGTCTTTGATCAATTTTTTTTTAAAGACATTTTTATCTTTTTGTATTTATCGTTTTTCAGATATTTGGGTGCTTTAATGACTTGTAATGTTTTCTGACTTTGTTTGAAATTAAATGAGTTAACCCAGAAGCATTCAGACATTCAGACCTTAGAAACAACATGTTGACACAGAGACGAAACATAATAGCTATTTTCAGGTGAGTGTTTTTTTTATGCAAACAGTAATCAAGGGAACCAAGATTCTATTGGAAATCAAAGAGTAATCAAGGGAACCTAAAGAATGTAATCCATGGACAAAGACCAGACATGAAAAACAGACAAACACAACAAAGATCATATAGTAACTAAAATAATACATACAAATTAACAAAACTAAATGAGCAACTTGGACTCCACTAAAAACTGGGAGCATGGACCAGGTGCACTGGTAGGGTAAGCATCCTCTGCTTTTCTAGAAACACCCACCAAAGTTGCTTGTAGAAAGTCAAGTCTGGGGTAGTTGAAAGAGGAAAGGAAAACTATGACACATTGAGCAAATCAGTTTTTATGGTGCTGATCTATCAGATAAACAGGGAACTACAGTCGAACCTCATTAAGTGGAAGGGACCATACATCTGAGATTTTGGTCAATGATTTACATCATGTGTTGTGCTTGTACATGTACTTCACTTTACACGGTACTTCGTAATGACTTGCATTTCATATCGGAAGATATTTTTTTGTATGTTGTATATCATTTTTGAAATCCTGAATGGCACCGAGTGTTTTCGTGATATTTCCTTTTTATTTTTTTCTACATCGAAAACATTGTAGTTCATAAAATGCTGCTTTGTTTGACACACAATCAGGAGTATTGTCAAACCATGTGCTGTACATTATTACGATAAAATTTCTAATTCACTAACGAAACAAATGTAGTTGTTGAAATACATTTACTATGGTCTGTTTGGTGTTTCATTAAAAAGTCAGATACCAGTACAATTTATCTGTATTTTTTTTTTAAAATTCATCAAAATATTAAAATATCTGATATCACTGTTAGTGTGAATTCCGTCGTGTAATTAACATAATTAATTTCTTTTCTCTTCACGCGCAATTTTAAATTAATAAAATACACAAATCCAGCCATAAAGAGTGTCAACAAATTAATTTTTAAAGCCACGCTAATCATAGTTAAAACACACTTCGATCATGGTTTGTAATAAAGCAATCAGTTCTCCGACTAATTAGTTGACTTCAGGGTTAATTAACCTGGAAGTGCTATTGAGAGGACTGATTGATTACCTCGAGTTATCCGAGGTTTCGATTCATCCGAGTTCGAGTCATCCGTGGTAAAATTGTATTGGAGTAAGGGGAGTTTTGCTAGGACTTTATAATTATTTCGAGTTATCTGACATTTCAACTAATCCGAGTTCGACACATCAAGGTTCGACTGTATGGGGGTTGTTTATAACTAGTGCAATTTGGTATGAAGCCAAATGTGCCACATGTGATTAATCATATGGTGCTCAATGCACATGATCATCATAACATAGTCATATGATTCTCATATACATTGCATAGAAACATATGATAAACATATGTTTATTGTGCATGAAATTTCATATGATAATCATGTGATAATGGTATGTCACATATGATTATCATATGCTTGATTCATATGATACTTACATTTTGTAAACCACACTTTTGGCTGTATATGTAGATTTGATCTATATGGATTTAGTACAGTAGTGGTCATGTTTCCACTTTTTGGATATTTTCTAGTTACCCTCTAGTGACATGTTAGCTCAAGAAAGACTAATACCTGGATCATCTCGAATTTTAATGTCTGAGGATCTGATAATAGTCTTTTGCGAACCTCTACATATATAATGAGAATGGGTATGGTGAAGATGTCAAAAAGGCAACAACATCACCGGGATGAAAAATGTCAGCTCATGGCCACCCATGGGTCATCAATGTACCTTGCACCACAAGACAGGCTGCATGACCACAGGGCAAGCTACAGTTGGCCGCAAAACAACATTATACCAAGTACAACAAAATACTTGCCCTCACATATATTAGCAGCATAAAAATGTAAACTGCAAGTGAAAACCAAACAATATAGACAGAGGCCAGGAATTCCTGATAGTATAGACTCCTAATTATAACATTTAGGTTTTGAATTAGCCCACCATAAGAATGTTCTAAAAATTGTACATATCAAAAGTTGAGTGACTCATATCCCTGTATGAACAATATCTGACTCATTTTACTTTGAGTTAAATGGGCTCTTTGATGAAATGATAGAAAAAGATAACTAAATGTTTCCTAACAAAGAGTCCCCATAAAGACTATCAATATCATTTGATGTATTAGTGGATAGATTTGAGGAAACGTTGATACCAAATATTAATTGCTGTATATTCATCATTTACTTGTTCCTTTTATGGTTTCATAATTAATTCTTTGTATTCTTTGTAAATTTGATACAGTTTTAGATTGGCATCGTTCATTTCAATATTGAAACTGAAACTGACATGCCTATTTCAATTGGGAGGTAGCATTGAAATGGATTTCAATGAAGTTATGAAATAATGAAGAAAAAAATTTATCAATATTAGTGAATTTAAAGTTATGTTTCATCTATATAGCTATTTAAGATTAATTCACTGTCAATGGATATCCATGAGACATAATGCAAGGTTTGCATATACCTTCAATACTCAATGAAAATCATTAAAAAATGTTTGCAATTCCTTTGTTCTAATTTTGATGAAATCCTTCCGACTACTTATATTATTGTGGTACATGTAATTAGAGAGCGTAGTAGCTTTTAAATTCTAAAAAAATGAGGTACTGTACTTTTGCACATCTATGTCCTATTTACAAAAGCAGGAAACTTTCCATAATAGGTAGGGGGTTATATGATTTATCATTTATATCCAAGACTGCAGAGGTAAATGCTCTATGTAAGCTTTCTTAATAGCTGCATCAAGGGAAAAATTCATGACTTTTTTGGGGTTTTATATGTGGATGCACATGAAGGATGATTATCAGAGGCTTTAAGAGGATAATTGTACAGTTTTAGGATTTAAAATATTGCTGCGGAGGAGGGATATCACTCGTTGAGATCACTTTCAGTTTTAGGACCAATTGCTGACTGATTTTATTTGTTTCTCATATCATCTGACTTACATAGGTGAAGTTAAATTCAGATGGCTCGCCCCATTGGGCCACATTACATGGTCTTTAGAATAAAATTTCAGTCCTATCAAACTTCACTATATAAATTACTTTCATTGGAGCTAATTGAAAATATGGGCTATTTTAACCATATTTTAACATTTAAACAGTATCAGATTTCATTATTCAACAAAAAATTCTCCTACCCAGTCATCTATAGGGACTCACTGTCAAGCATGTTTTTACTAATAAATGAAATGTGAAACCTGCCGGAATTGCTACCAACCAAAGTATAAATGAGACCGATTAAATAGATTTGGGATGTAATGTCAATCTTGTCATAGATATGTCACTGATTAAAATGATAATTTGTTGTTTTTTTGTGGATTCTAGGTTTTTTGGTTGAAGTGTTCGGTAACATCTACACCCGTTTGATGGGTATATGACATGATGAGGCAGAAAATCATTCAACCGTTACTTGTTATAGTACACTTTTGAACTTTTAGCTATGTTCAGTTACTGGCAGTAATGTTGCCATGACAAAATTTCTGAAATATTTATTAGTACTATCCTTTTCTTAGGTTATTGAATATTCGTAAGTCGAAATGAAATCTGGAAAGAAGAAAAGCACATGTAGTTACATGTATACCCACTGCAACCAAAGTAAAATCACCATGTCTGTCTGATTGTCTGTTCATCCAATGGTCAGATCTCCCAATGTCAGGGTTTTTGCATGTTCCCATTTTGAAAGTACTGCCTGATGAACCTTGATGAAAATTAATAGAAAGATTAGGCATCATTTGTAGATGTACATGGAGGTGGGTACTTATTGTAGATGTATGTGGAGGTGGGTACTTATTGTAGATGTACATGGAGGTGGGTACTTATTGTAGATGTATGTGGAGGTGGGTACTTATTGTAGATGTACATTGAGGTGGGTACTTATTGTAGATGTACATGGAGGTGGGTACTTATTGTAGATGTACGTGGAGGTGGGTACTTATTGTAGGTGTACGTGGAGGTGGGTACTTATTGTAGATGTACATGGAGGTGGGTACTTATTGTAGATGTACGTGGAGGTGGGTACTTATTGTAGATGTATGTGGAGGTGGGTACTTATTGTAGATGTACATGGAGGTGGGTACTTAATGTAGATGTACATGGAGGTGGGTACTTACTGTAGATGTACGTGGAGGTGGGTACGGTACTTATTGTAGATGTACATGGAGATGGGTACTTATTGTAGATGTACATGGAGGTGGGTACTTATTGTAGATGTACGTGGAGGTGGGTACTTATTGTAGATGTACGTGGAGGTGGGTACTTATTGTAGATGTACGTGGAGGTGGGTACTTATTGTAGATGTACATGGAGGTGGGTACTTATTGTAAATCACAACAAGGAGAAACTTTTTCTCTCCCAGAAAGTGACTCAGGTAACTTTACTTTGGTAGTTTTACCTGGTAATTAGTAGCTTAAGTATATTGATTTTGACCTGAACTTCTGGTATCTGTTTGTTCTGATAAGTCTTGGAGTGTCCATAAGTAGATTGGCTTTATCTCATTGTCATCATCAAATAACAAGAAAAATATTAGCAGAACAAATACAGGGAGCAAATAGACAACTAATTTTGGTATAAAGTATTTTTTGTCATCAATCAAATTTCGGTCGTCTACTTTGATCTGAAAAGAAAAGCCTGAACATCAAACAGGGTCTTTTTTACTATTTATAGCTTATAGCAAGTTTCATTTATTCAGTTAAAAATTTTTTTACAATTTATCTTCAAGACTGATACTTAAAGTTCTTAAATGTTAGCTGGTTAATATGGACTTTGAAATAGATACTAATTTTGAACTTGAAGAATACAATTAGTGATAAAAGTTTAAAGTCTTGTAACTTATGTTTCAGTGTTACTCTTTAAGGTGAACGTCATTGTCTTTTAATGTCTATGTGACCTCTAAGTTGACTTTTTCTGTGAAATTGATAGGGTTTTAATTTTAAGTAGATGTATTTTAGAACATGACATTATATCATATTATGTTGAAGAGAATATTCTAATAGTACAGTAGAATTTAGTTCTGTTGTGAGTAAAAGTAACTTGTTAGAACTAGAAGTAAATATCATAAAATTTAAAATTTCTTTCCCTTCTGAATGAAAAGAGTTGCTAATCTTCTCTGCAGACCTCATAACCACTTTTTTGGTACAAACAATCTAGTCTCTGTTGCACAGGAAGTGAAAAAGAAATCAGTCTCAAACCAATTTACGGCTGCAAAGTACCTTCAGGTGTATGGTAAAAAAAATTAAAATGTGAGCAAAGTGAGCCCTTAACTGCATAGAAATTTGTACATAGAAGTTATATTAAAAAGTATATATTATGGAATATTTGAAAATGTTTGTAATGTTACATCATAATCTACCTGATGTGTAAGATAAGTAAAACAAAAAGATTTTTTGAAATATATGGAATATCCAAAGCAGGGGGTGGTGCAGGGGGTTGTACCTCTCCTTTTTATTGGAAAATTTGTCATTTCCATGTCTAAAACAAGGATATGGAAAGGCAGGGGCCATGGGCCATATTCCCATCAAAAAATGAAAATGGCCCATTAAAGTTACAGGATTTTACTTAAAATGTTAATACAGTCCCATTTTCATCTTGAATACAAGTAATAAATGATTCCCTGCTACTACAATTGACAAAGAATGGCAAGTAATGTCCCCTGCTGGTGTTGTATTTTCACTTACAAAGATTTTTATATCAACAGGTTTGAAGTGAAAAAAATAATCCATAGAAGGAAGAAACAGGAAACTTCTAAATGGTAAAACTTCTTGGTGTGGGGTGCATGATTTAACACATTGTCACACTCTCTAAGGTTTAGTACATTCTCTGTATGCTTCATATGTTATCTATTTATGCTTTGTTTTGGTACTTCACATACACTTTTAACAGTACCTGATGATATTATGCAATGTTTGCTTTTCTTGTGTATATTTGCATTATTTTGTATTGATTGTTTGGACCACCAGTGATATTGTACTCTAGACCTTTTGTTGGTAGGAATAGTTGTTTGGATGTCTTGTCATACTTACATACCATTAATTTAATCTTTTCTCAGTCTGTTTGTCTGTTAATCTTTCTATGTTGGGCCAAAACCTAGCCACCAATTTTCTACAAGTGGAAGCATTATGTACTTGTAATAATATTTATACAATTATACAATTAGTCTATATTGGATCTTATTCCAGCTTCTTTTTTAGGAAAAAGTACATTAATTACAAATGCGCTATAAGATTATAATTCAGTGGATAATAAATTGGAATGAGTGAATAAGTGAATTATGGTCACAAGTGTAGAATATTGCGTAGATAAAGAGTGTGGGGAGTAAAATCTGAATGCTTTCTTGGCACACGTGATCATATTATGGTTAATCAGGATAACAAATTGTTTATCCTATTTATTGTATAGATTTTCCCGATCATTCATTGCTATATTGATATACATGTTGTAATCTTTTGTGAAATTTTGGCAGGACAATGTTAAGGAGTGAAATTACTGCATTAATTTCCATTTTATTGGCACTTCAGGATTTTCACTTTACTTATTGAATCGTTTAAGTTTTATGAAAATCTGGTGAGAGTGGTCCAACTTGTATTCACTTCTTTCTTCATTAAACCTTCACATAGTAATCTACTGCCCTTTTTGAGGTAGTCAGTGCCTGTGTTAACTGCTTTAAAAGTGGGACTATTTTAGAATTGTAGACCACTTCCTGTTGCATTAAAACACTCCTTAATATTGATAAGCTGATGTGACTCAGACCCAAACATTTCTGCTTTTGATCCGTCCAAGGTCTATCTGAAATGTTCTCTAGTCTATAACTCTCAATCTTTCTCCTGTAAAACTTCCCCGTTTGATGTTGTCTAAGTGATTCTCAAGTACCAATGACAAATCTTTTGATTGATATTAAATTTAAAATACAAGTTGTATTGGTAGCTTGTATGATTTATGTCCATGTTTGTAGGAACACGTACTTGAGTGCTATAAAATTCGTAAACTGAAGGGTAATATAGAATAAAACAATGATAAGTTTTTGTTACTTAAATAGAACTAAGTTTTTGAGATTATTTGCAAATCAAATGTTTTTGAACACTTAATGAATGAAAATATTTTCCTTAGGGAAATCAGGTATGGTCAGAATTCTGCACATGTTTATCAATTAAGGATTTTATGTGGCAGTGTATGCCTTACCACACTGTTGTAATGTATAAAGGTAAGTTCAGATCTAAAAAAAATGACCCCATGTATAAGTAATTAATAAACCCTACTTTCAGTTTTGGTGATGTTGGTAAGGTGTTAATTTTTGTAATAGTTTTTTCGTTACAATCTTCAGATATGTTCACTTTTGTAGTAGAACTGCTAATATTCATGACTATAGGGTACAGCCTATGTATCTTCAGCAGATATTCTAATATGACATTCTTCAAAGCTCTTTAGACGACAGCTGTGGTAAAAAAGTGATACCAACATTTCCTGCAACACATTGGCTGCATCTGTTCAAAAATATGAAGAAACTAGTCCTATAAGAATCTAAATAAATCATGGAAAATCCTATTTTTGCATTGTTTTACTACAGGCCTGCCATATATGTCGTTATTTTTCCCTTGCTATTGCTCAGGATAAAACAATGCGACATAAAAAGACTAGCCCATGGTAAACAATGATAAAATGGAGTTACCAGGATTTATTTCTTGATTTTATTTCTTTGGAAAGTTGAATTCATGGTTTTACAAAACACAAAATCCACTAAAATTGGTGACCTCATAAAAATAGTTTTCTGCAGTATATTGTGTGTTGGTTCAAATTGTGAATTTGTAGCTCTCTTGTATACATTAATGAGAGAGTAATAATTTCAATATAAATTCTTATTTTTTGTCAAATATTAATAATGAACTTTTAAACACCTTACCAAATGAAAAAGTAGTACTTTCCAACCAATACTTAGGTTTAGTGAAAATATCAGTGCCATTAAAGTGCTAGTCAAAAAGATGGATGAAATAAAATATATACTCAAAAGATTTTTAATTGAAACAAGTGCCAGTTTCAAAATTTGTTTGGTGTTGTGGAGGACATTTAAACATTACCTAGGAGTTGGAGACGAGTTTAAAAATGAATGACAGTTGGTTCCTCTATATTTTAAGTGGTGTTTCCCATGTGAATTCCAATCATTTTGAGTAATCCTTTATATTCAGATAAACCATATGACTTAAGCAACAACCAAAAATGTCAATAAAAATATGCATATTGGTATATGGAATCAGTAAAAATACTTTTGCTGTTTGCTATGATACACTTAAAAGAATACCCAATATTTCGTGATTTGAATTAAAAATAGAACCAAGGCAATAATCTGCAGTAATTTAGAAAGGAAGCTAATTTTATTTTTTCATATAATGCATAATTAAGATTTTTAACTTATAGTTTTAATAGTAAACTAGTCAAAAACATCAAAGTGTATTTGAAAGTGATAAGCTGAAAGTTTAAATACTTTATTTTATCGATTGAAGTTACCCATCTCACAATGGTACATCTCTTGTAGCTGCGGCAGCTCTTTGATGTGCCGATTATTTCACACCTTGTGATGCATCAAAATCTGAAGTTATCAATAAGAGATGATGTGTGTCTTGCTCTGTTACGATATTTTATTGCCTGTACATGAAATTATGTTGCTTTTTTTTAAATGTCTTTTTAACAGATCCGTGATTTTATGTAATGGAGATGTATTGATAAACAATTCCTTTTAAAATATGAAGAAATTATGAAAGTATCTTTTCATCCAAATCAACAAGTAAGTTTGATTTGTTGGTAATTATATTTTATTTGAATTTTTATGACTTTAAAGCTCAGTTTGTTACAGTATTTCTGTACTCCGATGTCTTTATTTTAAGAATTAAGTACATAGTTTGCCATAATTTTTTAATATACAGAAATCAGACGTAATTTTTTGTGTGGTAAATGAGGAGACCTGTACTGTTACTTGGAAGATTTCAATATCTGGAATTGCTTTACTGGCATCTGAAACTTTTTGATGATTTTTTAACTGATAATCAATGTTGAGAAAAAAACGTTAATCCATATTCATATCTTTAATGAAATGTTATTCTGCTTATTCTGAAGACTGCTGCATGAACTTCTTGGGAAATGTATTCTTTTAAAATCATCAGAGGTCAAGGTCAAGTTCTGTGGTCAAGATGTAGAGGTAAAAAATATGTCTTTTTGCTTGAGAAAAATTCTAGATGTGAGGTCAAAAATAGTTGCTTTGGAGCAAACAATTAATTTTTCAAGGTTATTATTTTCAAAACACAGCCATAGGTCAAGTGGTGACTTTGTTGGGTCATGTTGATATGTTTTTGATAGTCATCATTGCTAGATATATTTAATACCTATTTCAATGTGATGATATGTTAAATATTTAGTAATCAGGTGCACCCTCCATGTAACCGTCTGCTCTTATCATTGGCTTGTCAGTAGCAGACATACCTGGCAGTTGCTTCTTTGATAACTTTATTTTTTTGCTGATAAATTTCCTCTCAAATTTTGGCTCCTGATGAATATTTTTTGAAATAATCCTTCAGTTTGATTGCAATTCCAGAAGTAAAATAGATAAGAATTTTGAAGATGTATGAAACAAAGTGGACTTCTATGATGAGAAGTGTATTAGGATTTTTATAGTTACTTGAGCACCTGTGTTTGTTTTCGGATGTGAGAAATTTTTATAATTGTGGGAAAGTTTGTTGCATTTGCTAAAAGGTAATTACTGGTGCTTATTTACTAATTGTTATTAGATTGTCTAAGTGATAAGCAGTTGGGAGAAATACATAGCATATATTCTCATTAGCATGTTGTGAGAATATATTTACCAGTATTATGGTTTCTCTCATTTTCTTCTTTTAAAGGGAAATAGAAAAAGTGCCCCTTTCAAATAGAGGTCGAAATTCTAGATTGTTTAACTTCTTACTGTAGCTTTTTCTTTAGTGCACTAAATTCTCTGAAAATAAAATATTTTCTTCCACAATTTTTTTGACAGAGACCCCTCTCATCAAGATATCAGACTTGGATCTTTGAATGACCTCATTTAGGACTATTACTGGATGAGGCTTTGAAGGATTTCATCAATCCTTACAAAAATTATCTCACTTTTATTGGTGGTTTTTTTTTGCTATTGTTCCTTTACTGTATTATATGTATGAACAACTTGTATTGTTCTTATTGCTGGAGTCCTTTTTAATTCACTTTTGTGCCAGTTTGTCTCTGCAGTTTATGAGAGAAGCTATTCAGTTTTTAGTTTTCTTAAAAGAATGATATCTTAATCCCTGTTAGATATTACACCTTAAAAAATTTGATTCATCTGTATTATATCAGAAAGCAGATTACTCAATGTTTGTCAATATTCACATATAGTTAGGAAACTTTTGTTCCAGGTGGTTAATTTTATGAAGGTGCAAACAATTAGGACATGTGAGAAATAACAGGTTTAATAAGTAAATAACATTATCTAATTCAACTATTATTTACAATAACAATAAATACTCTATTTACAAACCCATTTAGAAGGACTTTGTCAATAACACCCAGAGCGAAATCTACATCATGTTGATTTTCAATATTGACAGGATTCATTAACAGGTATTTTTACCTGACTGTTACGTAATTAACATCTTATACAGAGAAAAGATCAAAGAGAATTTAGACAATGGTCAGTGTTTAGTAAAGTTTTCACAATGGACCATTTTGTTGAAAAATTGATTGGATATTTTTGGTATCAGTTGTCCTTTTGTGGGATGGGTTATTCTAATTAGTCACTTTTTAAGGAAAATTATTGGACTATTCCTTGTGTTTTAATACTTCTAGACAACTTTTGTAAGTGGTGTTACATACAATTTGGTCCATTATGAGTTCAATTGAGAATTGAAGTAGAGTTATAAAATGTAGAAGGACTAAGAAAATTTTAATATTGATGTATTTCATTCCTGTATGGTTTGACAGATTCCAGGTGTTAATTTTGGTGGATAAAAAAACTTACTTTAAGGGGAGGTCACTCTCAAGTGAATTAAAATATATTCCTGAGACAAATACATATTGAGAAGGAAGGACAATGAGTAATGATATTGTGAATAAAAATCTACTGTAATGTTCAAAATAAATTACAAGATTAGAGTGCACTACAAATGTATCTAGAAATTGCACTCCAAATGATTTCAAGTTATCTAGTACATTTTCCCATAAATTATATTTAAGGCTTTCTATTTTTACAGAAAAATATGAGAAAATGAGAATATTTAATTTGCATGAAGTTTGTATCTATCTAATGACAAGTGGTTAATTTCAGGATTAGATTGATATTGTATGAATCAATTATTTTTAAGTTAATTTTTGATTTGAATGCACTGAAAAAAGAAATAATTTTGACAACTTATGTCTTGAATTAACACTTTTGCTGATTTGTAACATCAGATTATAATCTAAGCACTATTATTGCAAAGAGTTAAATCCTTGAGTATCTCCTCTTTGTGGGAGGATCTATAGTTATCATGTTATCTGTCCATCTACAACTTTTTCTTTCTTCATATTTTGACCATATAGTGACTGGGCTGGGGAGTTCAGGTATTCTATAGTGGGCTTTGCTCACAGCCTGTATGTGTTGTTTTTTTTTCTCACTCTACTTTCAATTCAGTATTTTATTTTTTTAACATTTGAATCAAGACTATTATTGTGATTGGTTTTCTTTGATTTGTTCACGAAACCTGACTTCATTTTTTTTAAATGTAACTGAAGCCATTATATTAAGTCTCATTTTATGACCTTATTAGATCTGTTTAGACATTTATACCTTTATATTATATGTATAATTGACCAGACCATGGATCTATAGATTTTGAATTGTTTTATTTTTTTTTCAAACAATTGTTTATTTTACCAATCTCATAGTTTTTGTTCCATTTAAAACTTACAGTTTTCTAAAGGTCGCAAGTCTTTGTGTCACAGTTGCCCGATTCAGCCACTTCAAAATGACCAGCCATCGGACTGTTTATAGAAATAAAACTTGAATTGATTGTTTCATCCAATGTCAATAATGTCGAAGGAAAAGCTGGTGCAATTTAACCGGCTTTTCTTTTATCCTTTTAAATTTATAGTTAGTATATAAAGTTTACTATTGACTTGGTCAAACAAAATCTAACAATAAATAGTATGCATGCAAACATTTGTTTATTGTTTCCTGTCGATTTGGAACATTGTAAATACTGGGGGAACAAGTCATTTCTACTTCCTCTGACTATATGACAGTGGGTTTGGGTGTCATATCTTTTTGTCTGAAGGTTTTTTTAAGCATATTACTACTATTCTAAACATTGCTATATTAGAGTATGTATCTTTACTTCTGGGTACCTTAAACATATGTGGAATCTTTATTTGTCTGATACAGGAGAGGTTAGTAAGACCATTAAGTTGGTTTATAATTTAACTTTCTGTTCTCTCAAGATCAGACTGTAGTGTCACAAATTTTGTCATATTTGACGATATATTGAAAACAATAGAAACTTATCAGATATCAAAGAGTAATCTAGGGAACCTAGGTTATAGTCGTAATCAAAGAGTAATCAAGGGAACCAAGGTTATAGTGGTAATCAACGAGTAATCAAGGGAACCAAGGATAGAGCAGTAATCAAAGAGTAAACAAGGGAACCAAGGATATAGCAGTAATCAAACAGTAATCAAGGGAACCAAGGTTATAGCGGTAGTCAAAGAGTAATCAAGGGAACCAAGGTTATAGTGGTAATCAAAGAGTAATCAAGGGAACCAAGGTTATAGTGGTAATCAAAGAGTAATCAAGGGAACCAAGGTTATAGTGATAATCACAATGTAATCCAGGGACAAAGACCAGACATGGAAAACAGACATACAAAACAAAGAACATAAAGTAACTTAAATCATACATACAAAGTAACAAAAGCAAATGAGCAACTCAAACTCTACTAAAATACATTGAAAACAATATCAGAACAATAGATGGATCAGCCATTAGTCCATTGCCATATCAATTCTTTCAACCACTGCTTATATCTTTCCATTCTAAATTTTATATTGTACCATCATATGCAGAATTTGTTTGCAGTTATTAGGCTAATTTTTAGAACTTCAGATTACAAATCAGACTGTTTAAAGCCTTAAAGTTAACAGCATTGTGTGTTACACTTAAGAGATTTCATTTTGCTGCTGCAATTTCATTCTGCCTGTCGTGTTCTAATATTTAATCTTGACATGCAACTTGTGAATTAACCTACTTTGAAAGTATTACATAATTTGCACAGTGCTAATTTTTCAGGTAGAATTACAGGTAATTTCAGGTAAAATGCAGATAACTTTGATGACTATCTAAATGATAAGGTCATCAATTTTCCATTCAGTCAAGTAAAATTTCTTAATCTCGGCTTTGCTGGAACTTAAACTTGAGAAAAAAAAATGATTGTAATGAGATGAAACATGCTAGATTAAAGCAGCCGATTCAATTGGTGGAGTTTATGGGATTGATTCTTTCTTGTTGCTCAACTAATTGTCTTTGAAGACAAACAAGACAGACTTTAATGACATATTTATTTAGTTTAATGTGTCTATTGATAGAACTGTCAACACAAAGGTAACTTGTTTCAGAGGAGAATTTTCTGTCTGCAAAATACAGTGGGCGATGTCACTTTGGTATATGTGGGGCTGTTGTTTAACTTTCTGGCTGTAATGTGACTAAATGTACCACTGGGATAATCATAGTAGATTTCCCAGTCACATAATAAAAAAATGACAGTTCACATTTTAATCTAGGCACAATACAAAGACTGCCCATATTTCGACATGATTTAAAAGAAATCATTTACTAGTAGCATCTTGCTCGTATGATATTTATCACTTACGTGAAAGAAGTAAAGATAGTCCTTGTGTTTACTGGTATTATGCAGTGTTTCACATAAACTGCCTGTGAGCTCTTAGGCATTACCTTGTTAATATGGAAAAAATCCAACAGCATATCCAGTATTAAATGTGGCATTTTGATTCTGATTAATCATGCTAAAGTGATCATTATCATAATTGTGCCTATGTGCTTATTCATAATAGTATTTTGACATCAGTGGCATTTATACAATTTGATCTTTTAAATTCCAAGACTTCCTTACCTTAAAACTCAAGGGTTTGCATGTCCTTGACTACACTTTTACCTCAAATATCAAATTGCTTAAATATATTGCTGGGTTTATTGACATTAGTGACCTTTCAGTCATAGACATTTTCATGTATAGTTCTGTGATAGTACTTTAATTCGTGGATTCTTGAATTCGTGGTTTTGAGGTTTTCAGTATACACATTAATGGGAATCTCCTTTTCGTTGGGAACCAAATTTCATGGTCTGGACTACCCACAAAAACCATGAAAATTGGTACCCAACAAACAATAGTACTTTCACAGTATATTGGAGGACTTCTTTCTAACTCCAAATCAACCAAACCGCTAGTACTTTTTCTCTAAACAAAACATTCTCTTCTGACTTATCTTTTTTATCTTAACCAGAAAGTCATTCAAACTTATTAATTTGTAAGAGTTTGGAAAAACCACAAAGGTTAATCATCTGACAAGACTAATTTTGGCTATAAGAATATTATATTTCTGAATATCAACTGTTAAAATCATTATAAATATAATTTAGACTCTTTATGAAGCATCCAAGGTCGTTTGTTTATTTTGCCACCACAGTTTGTTCAACCATGTGTTAGAAATATAGTCATAATTTAGCTCATTAGTTTCCAACTTGATCTGTTATTGAAATAATATAAAATATCTGATAAATATATCATATCTCATCAAAGAAAATAGCTTCCATGTGTATCAAAAATATATATTGGAGGCTTTCTTGGTATTAGTAAATTGTTGGATGCAGTTTATATAAAAATAAATGATATATTGCCTCCCACACATAATTTATGAGAAGTTATGCTTTGTTTTCAGTACAGAAATTTTGCATATAAATTGTATATTTAGATTTTGTGTTCATTTAATGTTAATTTTTTTTTCTTAATTTAGAATCAAGGACTTTTTTAATTTCTTTTAAATATTTGGTATTTCAGTTCCATTCAGGTAAACAATAACATAGGTATAATGAAGTTATATGACTAAAGAAGGGAAGCAGAGGAAGACAAAAAATATTGGAGACATGTTTTTGACAATTCTGCATAATTGTACAGGTGTTTGCACATATGCAACTACATAAAATTTGCTTTCCCATTTTTAAACCACTTCAATCCTTGCTTTACCAATATAAGGCACACACCTGCCATGTTACTGCTTATATTGACCCTGAATTGAACAAGGGGGATTTTATATTTTTCAAATTTTTTTTTTCGTCTATGAAAGTTTGTCCTTATGCTTGATATTAATCAGATCAGTTATCATAAAACTTGGTTAAGATGTTGGTTAAAATATGTTTTTTATAAACTGTACAAATTGATTATTGTTGTTAAAACTAACTGAAAATAGTAAATAAAGTATTGGTAGATGTTTTAAAAAGAGTTTTCTGTGTATTACAGACAATTGTCATAAAACTTTGTAAAGATGATGGTCATAATATAAAAGATTTTAAGGTTGTTTTACATGTATTCAAAAATTGACTGCTTTAAGCAAAGATAAAACACCTTAAAGAAGTACAAGTCTAATCATGGTTAGATTCTCATCAGCTTGATTCAGCACTTTTAAGGAATAATTAAGACCCCATCTGCTTTGGTCAAAACCCTTAATCCCACAAAGATTCTTCAAACAACTGATGAAACCAAATGGACAAAAGCAGCTTAAGGTGTCAATCATAATTGCAAATTAATTATAAATGGAAGATTTTAAGCCATATTACATAACTTTATGGTTCAAAACAGATAGTGTAATACTATATATGGTAGCTGATCTGTGTACATATTGATCTGAGAATTTTATTATTGGTGAAATTTATAGTGTCTGTAATTATTGAGATAAAACAAATAGCCACACCTTATTGATCCAGTAAAGACATGATGATTGAAGAATTTCTAAGGAAAAGCTTAGGTTATGAATAGGCCTTTCATATCAGTTTCTACATTCCTTGGTTGCTTCCACTATGCCCATAGTTTAAGGCTCTGTCCATCAGTCCTTCCATCAGTCTGTCTGTCGATCATAGAATCTATTAGTCCATCTTTCATTCAGTCCATCCACTAGTTAATCTGCTAGCCCTTCATTCTGTACATTAGTCAGTCAGTCAGCCATTCATTTAGTCAGCTAGTCCATCAACCATTCAGCCAGTCCTTCAGTCAGTTAGTCCATCAACCATTCAGCCAGTCCTCCAGTCAGTTAGTCCATCAACCATTCAGCCAGTCCTCCAGTCAGTTAGTCCATCAACCATTCAGCCAATTCTTGAGTCTATCAGTTAGACAGTCCATCTGTCATTCAACATCATTCAGTTGTTCTTAAGATTTGAGATAAAATAAAGAACATCATAATTGGATCTAGGTACATAGTTATGGTATGGTCCTTAGATTTGGCTAGTCATAAATTTCAGTTGTTCAAACCTTATTGTATCATATATTGCTTATATAATTCTCTGAGAATCTTGTTTTAACTGGTCATTTTTGTGAGGTTGGTTTGGTGAATAAAATCTAGGTTTATGTCAATTTTTTGGAAACAATAACTTATGTTGGTACTGTGGAAATACTTTTAATGTTTGATGGCATATTGTATTAGAAACAAAGAATCTCGTTGAACATCAAAGAATGACCCCTGCATTAGGTGTCACAAACTGTGTTCTTTATAATTAAAATAAAAATTGATATTAATGCCATTATATCAGTACTCCACATTATATTTAGTAGTTTTGGTATCTCATCAGCCAGTTCTCTGTATTAGCACTTCAGTACCTTGATAATCAAGTTTTCTGACTCCCTGTCAAATGGTTAAGCCGCTTGTATCCCCCTGTATTAGTAAACATGAGAAATATTGACATTATCGCCATGAAATTATTAAATTCGATTTACAATGACACATGTGGGATTAACCTTCTTTCTCCCGACCAGATCAAAGCCATTTTGATTATGTTTTAACGGATTACAGCATGGCCTATTCATGTTGAATCAGACAACCTGCTGTTGGTCTTAGTTTCTTTCAAAGTCGCTCTGTTTATTTCTATTCAATTTCCGCCAACTTCATTCCAATGTTAGGAATCATTTTCCGATATTTTTCACGCTGTTTGGGTTTTGACAATAGATTACAATATTAGTATGGTTGATGTGACTTAATTACCACAGGGTGGAGTATACATGTATATAAGATCTGATGACCATGACAACTTATAAGAGTAGAAAATGATACGATAAATTACTGTATATCATATGAAGAAAAAATTATTTTTTAAGAGATCTTAATAGATATTCTTTTTATTTGGCTACAAATCTGAAAGTATACAACAACGCTGTATTTAAGCCAACCTTGACTTCAGGTGTCAGAATGTGTTAAGGCAACCTTTGTGTCTGCAGGTATACATTCTTGACTATAGGATGTTTCATTGCAGTAATGAAATTTTCTAGAACTAACCTGACCATACACTAAAAATGGGAAACAATATACCATTTGACGAGCCCAAAACAGGAAAACTACACATAATTTCTCTAGCACAAAACAGTGAAAATACACATCATTTTACTGAATCTATTTCTAGACCATAGCTCTGGGTTAGTATCTGGAGGCAAGCAGTTGGAAGGAGTTTTCTGGTAACCCTTGCTTGGATTCAGTTTGTGATATATCATGCAACTTAGATATTGGACTGTTATGTTTGATCTATTTATGCTATTTGATCTTCCACCCTATTAAAAATAAGTGACTAGTCAGTCACTTGAGGACCTTCTTATTTTATGTTTCTCTCTCTACCGTAATATTGAAGTTTGACTTAGATAATTTGCAGATTTACCTCTTACACCAATTTAAATAGTTTGTGTACATGTATTTCATTTTGAAAATTGCATTATGGTAAGAATCATAACCTAAGTGTTTAAAGGAGGAGTTACAATGTCTAAATGCAGGAGACAAACATTTGCTAAATCTTGAACCTTGTGCTGGGATATGAGACACAATGACTATCTTTCGCAAGATTGTATAAGACATGCACAAATTGTTATCTATTGAAGTAACGATAGCTCCTTATAGCGTTTCCCATATAGAACATGAAAGGTCAAACTTTAGGACATCATAATGTAAAAGATACATTTTTATTTGCTAAACATTTCAATCAGAGATAATTTGTGTCTCCTGATGATCAAAGGAAGCTTTTATGCATAGCAAAACGCCATCATTGTTTTTGAGTAGACATTGTAAACATATGTTTATTTACACTGACACCTTGCATATTTGTTCTGGGTTTCATCGCTAGGATTCAGAAGTATTGTAAATACCTGAGGACTGAATTTTGTTCAACATGACATCGGAAATAACTACCGAATTGTAGGATTAATCAGGACAAAATGACATAGCTTATTTGTTTACCTTAAGATTTATATTGAAGAAATTTGAATTGATATTAGCGGACTTGTTTTGATTGATACAGATTTTGAAGAATGACTGGTGTTATGTCTGTTTGACGGTTTTTGTATTTGAAGCTTTGAATTTGATGAAGTTAATTGTATTTTAGAGGGGTTAATCTACTGCGTTTTGAAAATAATGCCATCTGGCTTTTTGTTGTTGTTTTTTTTTTTTTTTTTTTAAGGGAAAGAGGTAGTTGTACCCGATCATCCGTGAGCTTGATATCTTTTTGAACTTTCATATATAATAATATGAACATTCACATTATGGCAGCATCTTAGTCAAGATCTTGTACTTATATTTGCTTTCATCTGTTAAATGAGCAAAATTTCAGCATCTTTCTTTTACCTTCTATGGCTTGGAATGTATAATTTAGCCCCACCCACTTAAGCACAATTCTATTATTGACCAGATTAAATCTGGCGGAGCCAAAGTGCACTGTAAAACAAATAATCAGGCTGATGACACAAGCCATCTGTCTAAGAACACGATATAGTCCTGCCCTCCAGCCATTCAAAAACTGACCTGTCACGTACTTAATGAGCTCCTGACCAGGTCGGGGGCTGACCGTGATTAAAGCAATCATTCCTGGACCAGCAACCATATCCTTTAATAAGAGATTATGGACAATAGGTCCAGTGGTCATCTTTTGTCCAGTCAGAGTTTCATTGCTTTTTGAAGACGCTCGGCTTTCTTTATGATATGATATTCATATCTCAATGACATGTGATCGGTATCGTATCCCCACTTCAGGTCTAATTTGGTTAATTAGCAGATCAAGTTAAGTAGTTTTTCTATGACACAATGTCATCTTCCATCCATTTAAGTACGCTGAAGTGCTATATAAATGTAAGAACTGGGTTGTTTGTTATAAATGGATGACTGATTAGATCTCATGAAATGTATGCTGTGATAGCAAAAGTGAATGTATTTTCATCATGACTTAACTGTAATTTTACATCGTGACACTTTGAATAAAAAAGACCTCAAAGAATACGTTTAAAATAACTGATTTGCTCAACTGATACCAAGAAAATTTTACTGCTAACATTCAACAGAGAAGTAAATAAATGTTAAAAAAAACAGCAACTAAAAACTTCCAAATGTTTGTTTCTTGTCCTTATTTGACCTGATCTTTGAAGAAACCTGAACAGAAGTTTAGAGACTGTGAAACTTGATATAAAAGTCAAACATCTATGAATCATTTTTTTGAAAGGATCTAAATAATGTTTTTGAAAATGAAAAATTAAACCAAATTTTGACACCTATTATAATCATACTGTCTTTGATTTAGACAGGTATCTGAGGTATCAATGACACATGATGTATAAGGACACCCAGAGGCATTATGGGTAAATAATTAATTTTGATACATTGTAAAATATTCTAATGAAGATAGTGTCTCTTTTTTTAAATCCCAGCTGGGGCCTGTTTGATACAATGATTACAATACTTTTATGGAAAAAAGATACTTAATTAATATGTCAAACAACTTTTAAGGTCAAAGAACATGGTATAGTGACGAAGAAGAGAAAAAAATGTAATACTAATTGAATTTCATAGAGATACTACTGTGTTCAAAAATTCAAATTTGAATTTTTATGATTTGCGCAAATTGGAAAGCCTGAAGGTACATGCTGGTTGTGTTACTCTATTATTAAGTATTTTGGTAACGATTATTTTGTTATTTGTTCAGAATTTCATAGGTGGGACCTTTTCTTTTATGACTGATAAGGATTTCCCATCTTTTTTTGTGATGGGATTAAACCAGATCAGCTGTTAGATATGATCACAATTATTTTCACCCAAATTAAGAGTATTCAAATGCCGATGGTGTCAAAATTGCAGCTATCCAAAGAATATACTGGTGTGAAGTTTTCACCTTATTCCTTTGAGCCCTTAAAACCTAATATTAACATACTTCACTTGTATTTATCAATAGCACACAAAATAATTCTTAATCATTGCCTGTGAAAAAAAATTGGTTCTCTCCATTTTTACGAATATCTTTTTATGTTGCAAATATTACCTATAATTTTCCTACTCAGGATATTAAGAAAATTTAAAACACTGACAGCGCAAGACTGAAAATTCTCTGACACAGTGGTAAAACTCAAGTTCTAAAAGAGGCTTGAGAATATTGAAATCTTACCCAAGGGTGTGTAAGATTCTCAGTCTTGCATTGTCTGAAGGTGTTTATTTCTTCTCACTTTTAATCTGAATAATTTGGTTAAGTACACCAATTCAGATCACCCTGACTTAATTTGTCTCTCGCTCACAGTTTTACTAAGCAGTCTGCGTAGGAATTAACTTGCATTGATAATCTTTGTTTAATCCCTATCTCTATCCAAAGGGCTTCCTTAGTGGTGTGCTGGCCTTCTCCACCAAGGACAGTAGATATTCTTACAAGGACAATTAGTACACACTGAACCAAGCTTTAAAATTAAAACTGTTGTAAAATCTTATGTAGTTGGAAATTCTTTAAAAAATTATGAGATTGTTCAGAGCATAGAGATCAAGGTTTTTTACTGAAAAAAATGTTTCATACAGTAAAACTTTTTTAACACATTTCTGGAAAAAAAAACGAAATACCTTTCTACACCGGACAGTTCTCTTTATCCCTTTGTTAAATGTGTGTTGAACCTGAGTAAACTGAACACCTGTCTAAACCAAACAAATTCTACACTGGGTTTGGTTTACACAGGTTTTACTGTATTTTTTCTGTTCGTAGATCATGCAGTTGTTTTAGGTTTAAAGTTTTATGCCAAGACAATTTAACCCTGGTATCTGAAAAATATAGGAACAGCCTAAATAAAACAAAAAGCTGACCATATAAATCACTAACTGGTTCCCTGTAATGGACTAGCATAGGATGTCCCAGACACATTGAAATCTACATCAGTAATAGATATCAAAATTCAATTATTTATTTAACAAGATTCTGAATACAACTTGAAATGGTCAAGGAGTAGATTTAAATCCTTTTAATTTTTGTATAAGTATGATAATAGCCAATGTAATTCTTCTGATGTGGTCATAGTCTGTATTGAACTGAATGGTTAGGTGTTAGGTGTGAAATTCCTTGGAAATTGTTTTGTATTGTTCAGGGTTAGCACATTTTGGACACCTGTTGTCTGTGAATGAACTTGTTACAAAGTTACAGGGTTGTTGAATATATATATGACTCACCATTGTGTGAATAAGAGGGGTTGAGTGTCAAAGTTTCTAGTATATTCTGTGAAAAGCATTGCAAAGTAAACTCAAATCTCTAAGTGTTTATTTTTAAACCAGAATTTGACCAAAATAACAACTGCATTTCACTTCAGTGCCATTATCCACACCTCTGCCATTACTAAAATGTTTGATTATTTAAAATTATTTCAATTTTCACAGAATCCATGTCTAGTTTTTTGTAAGAAAATATAGTATTGGTGTAAAACAAATGGATTTCCATGGACAAAACACCAAGACAACCAATAAAAATCCAGTTGCTTATGACCCCAAAGAACCAAAAACTGGGCACAAAAGTTAATAGCACATGCTTCACTGAAAACCTTTGATGAACTCAAGTACTATGAAAGTACCTTTTTTCATGGATATTAATTTTCATGGATTACAGACAATCGTTGGTTTGTGGATTCTTAAATTCATGGATTGACATTTCCCACAGTACAACTAAATGGAAATATGAATTTCCTTAGGAATTGAAGGAGGTAGACCTAAGGTAAGGAACACAACTCTAAAAAATCATTGGAATGTTTGTATTCAGCATTTTACATCAATCTTATGTAAGTATCAAAGTAACGTGGACTGATTTCCTTCTGTTTCGAAGGAAAGCTTGATGTGCTTTGGTTAAATTGAATATGATACAAACATATCACTGATTTCAAGAGTTATGTCCCTTACCCTAGGTCTACCTCCTAACGTTGTGGTTTTAGTCAACCATGAAATCCACGAAAAAAATCGTACCCCATGAATATAAGTGCTTTAACAGTACTTAGATAGGATCAGCAGTTTCTGCTTCAGTTAAGTCACCTGACGTGATGTACATGAACCGCATTGGTTAAAAAAGAACTTTTTTTATATTTTCTTGGGTAATCTGACTTCGTGATGACTAAGTCACTTGACTGACTACAATACCCATATCAGGTCCATTTATTTGTATAGCAGCATATGACCTGCTTTTCACAGTATTTGCATTAAGTTAATTTGTTTTTTAGTTTTTGTGCATCCAGGAAGCTTAAAAATGTCTTTAATAATAATCTCAAGTAATGACACTATTTGAATACCCACCTCATCTTTTATTTACTTTCCTTGTATGAAGATGAACATTTGTACATGATGATCATAATCTTGCACCAATTAAGCAGATTGGTGAAGCTGGTATCTGTCAACATATCATTCATTTCTGTACATACAGAGTTCTATTTCTTTCATTTTATGTTTGTATTTTGGATTTTAAGTCCTTGAACAGTCATGGTTTGAATCTCTTGAAATGAAGAGGGATGCAAATTCTCAAGCCCAGTAATTAATTAAAGTATCAGTTTTAAGGAGTTTAGTGAAGCTGGTATGTCAATGTATGATAAGTTCTATATCTTCCTCTTTATCTTCATGTCATTTGTTTAAAGCTATGAAATACTTCCTACATTTTGAGCTTGTTAAAAGAGAAGGGCTACATATTTTTTAATAGGTCGTGTAAGTCTCGTCAAGGTTTCATGAGAAAGGGTCCTTGTCTACCATTTAAATGCTTGGAGATTCATCATGAGCGTAGCACTGAGTTCAGTATTAAAATTAAAACAGTTTTTCGTGTAAAAATATTGATAAAAAATCATAAAGTAGAAGATCTTGCATTGATTGAAATGCAGTGTTTCGTGATCCTGGAAGGAAACAATAACATGTAGATCAGTCTTTGGATTTCAAGACATTCTACATTTCTAAATTTCAGATAGGAAAACGAAACAAGACTTACAAACCCTGTAGACTCTGCTGGAATGAATATCTTACCTTTTTTACTATACTAGTATTAAATGTACATTTTTTTTGGTGCACATTGCTATTCAGTAGAGTACAAATTTCAAAAATATAAATTTTAAGGTGTTTTTTACTGTTTTCATGCCAAAACAGGCCTCAAGTTCTATTTTCTTCCTCTTTATATCTGTTTTTTTTTTTATTAAAATGGCAATAAGGCTTCCTGTAAGATAAGTTTTGGATACTTGAATATGACTTCTGTGTCTGCATTTTCCAACTTCCCTTTTCTGGGATGATTTTACTGACAAAACTGTCGAACAGCACAAAATACAAAAATAAATGAATTGTATGCCTAGCATCTTGGAAAAATAGTCCAAGCTGCACTACAATATTATCAATGTTATGATAATATAAAAATCCAATTTAAAGTTTGAAAAAAAACTGTAAACAGACGCCATTACAATGAAATAAAATGTAATTTCTTTATTTACAGAATATAACTAAATTTTTTGTAACACCTCAAATCATTTTTAATTCACATGGCGAATAACTTGTAAGTGTCTTGAGTCACTTATTATAAAGTTCATTCTCAAGGGTAGTTTTCTATGTCAGTAAATATTTGCCAACAATTTGGTACACCAATGGGACAAATTGTCACACTGGTCACTTTAACTTCATTGTAAACATTGTTCACTTGTAAGGCTTAGGGTCAGGAAGAATGCAGTAATTATTTCCACCAAAATTGAACATCACCTCCTGTCCATGGTGACATTTTGAAGCAATAAATCTCATTGTTAGCGTCTGACCTTACCCAGTATGTTTGGCTATGGTTAAATACTTAGAATCTGCCTAATTTCAGTTTTCAGATGTAATTATTTTATATTTACAAGACGGCTTCCCTTTATTGAAATATGACTTGTAAATGATATCCAATGATGAAAAGACCTGGCTACCTGGGTAGTTAAGTTGCAGCAATAAAAAGTGAAACTTGAATCCTTGGCTTTGAGATTTGATATCCCAATCTGAAAGTTATCATATCTTGACTTGTACTTAAGTTTTGCTAATTATGTATTTTCCTGTCATAAATGTTAACCCAGTCTATCTGTTAAGAAATTTTAAAGCTAGAATTAAAGTATTCTGTTCTATGAAAATGTCTGTCATTTTCCCTTAGCAGATATTTAGCAACATTTGGAAAAATGTAAATTTTCTTAATGCAGCTGGCATTTAAGGCAGATTGTAGATTCAGAATCATCATGAATTAAATTAGAATATAAATGGTTTCAAAACTATAGGTAGAGAAAATCTGTAAATCCTTCTAAGGCAACAATAAACAATAAAATTATTTTGTGTATGTTTAGAATGTTACACTTTTACAACGGTATCTTTTTTGTTTTGTTGTTTTTAAAATGGAAATAAGATCTTTTTTACAATTTGATTCTATTTCAGCCAGAAAATAAAATGAATGATATTTCAGGTACTTGATGAAGACTGGACTGAGGTCAGGTGAACAGTATGTGGTGTAACATAGGGTTTTTTTGAGACAAGGTATCACCACATTCACTTGTCCAGATAAAACATTAACCATTTGTGAGGTGACAAGACAATATTCTATGAAGTTTGGTAATGGGCCAATCTGCATTGGTATACTTCAAAGTGACATAAAAATAAAGCACGATCAGAAAATGCAGAACTGAGAGATCTCAGATACCACTGAGTGATTTCAGTATTTTCCAACTCAGCAGAGCTTCATTAGAGAAATCTGTATTGCTCTCTCAGCTTTGCTATAATTCCTCAAAACCCATTAACAAACTTTTCTTAAACCTTAAAAGTTGTACCTCCCTTTTTGCAATGCCATGATATGCCAGCACAATCTTTGCAAACCACTGTTAAGCATATATAACAGAGAAAAAGATGAAAAGAAATTTATTACAAATTTCTGCTTGATTTTGCACAGAGCTAAATAAAGAACAACTCTAATTTCTCAAAATGGTAATATTTAAATGGTTAAATTTCAAATTAAAATCAAGTTCCTTTGAACATGAAATTAAAACTCTGTTTGAGAAGAAATTTCCTTTTATATTCAGCCATACTATTGCACATTTGAATGGATGTCATCAAGATTTATCTATACACTTTTTATACCTCTATTTAGGAGAGTTGTAATGACATAAAACTGTCTTGTCTGTTTTGTCAATTGAAATGAGTTTAAATGTAAGAGCAATCAACATTTTCTGTATAATTCTGGGTCAGATTTGAAATGATATCTTTAAAATCTAGGAGATCTCTTCTATACAAGGACAGGATTTCTAGATGATATGGTGATATCAAAATGAAATGTACACATAAATGCATAATAGTCTTAATAGTGCATTTAAATTTATTTTGTCTACAAATTTTGTCTGAGATATGAAAAAAAATATGATCTTCTGTTAAATTGCCTTTTGAATGCTTTCTGTGGCTGGTGGAGCAAAGAAGGGTATTTGTATATACTGGTACAATTTAGATATGAAGGCAGGCTTAAGTATTCATGATTTGAACAATTTTTCCATGGCAGCTGAACCTGAAGATTCCAAACCTCTTTACAATTAAAAATATGATTTAGTATAGTAAGGTTTACAGCATATAATAATAACAATAATAGGTCTTCTTAACATGATTGTTTAAGACCTGTGTTGTGTTTCCTTTAAACAGTGTTCGATTATGACATTTACAGTGCTTGATTTAGACAGGTCCTTTGTTTTTACGGTATTTGATATAGACAGACATTTTGGTTTGATCATGTTTGTCTTAGACAGGTATTTTGGTTTGATCATTTTTGCCTTAGACAGTTATTTTGGTTTGATCATGTTTGTCTTAGACAGGTATTTTGGTTTAATCATCTTTGTCTTAGACAGGTATTTTGGTTTGATCATTTTTGCCTTAGACAGGTATTTTGGTTTGATCATGTTTGCTTTAAACAGGTATTTTGGTTTGATCATGTTTGCTTTAAACAGGTATTTTGGTTTGATCATGTTTGCCTTAGACAGTTATTTTGGTTTGATCATGTTTGTCTTAGACAGGTATTTGGGTTTGATCATGTTTGCCTTAGACAGGTATTTTGGTTTAATCATGTTTTTCTTAGACAGGTATTTTGGTTTGACCATGTTTGCTTTAGACAGGTATTTTGGTTTGATCATGTTTGCTTTAAACAGGTATTTTGGTTTGACCATGTTTGCTTTAGACAGGTATTTTGGTTTGATCATGTTTATCTTAGACAGGTATTTGGGTTTGATCATGTTTGCCTTAGACAGGTATTTTGGTTTAATCATGTTTTTCTTAGACAGGTATTTTGGTTTGACCATGTTTGCTTTAGACAGGTATTTTGGTTTGATCATGTTTGTCTTAGACAGGTATTTGGGTTTGATCATGTTTGCCTTAGACAGGTATTTTGGTTTAATCATGTTTTTCTTAGACAGGTATTTTGGTTTGATCATGTTTGCTTTAGACAGGTATTTTGGTTTGATCATGTTTGCCTTAGGCAGTTATTTTGGTTTGATCATGTTTGCCTTAGTTATTTTGGTTTGATCATGTTTGCCTTATACAGTTATTTTGGTTTGATCATTTTTGCCTTAGACAGTTATTTTGGTTTGATCATGTTTGTCTTAGGCAGGTATTTTGGTTTAATCATGTTTGTCTTAGACAGGTATTTTGGTTTAATCATGTTTGTCTTAGACAGGTATTTTGGTTTGATCATTTTTGCCTTAGACAGGTATTTTGGTTTGACCATGTTTGCTTTAGACAGGTATTTTGGTTTGATCATGTTTGCTTTAAACAGGTATTTTGGTTTGACCATGTTTGCTTTAGACAGGTATTTTGGTTTGATCATATTTGTCTTAGACAGGTATTTGGGTTTGATCATGTTTGCCTTAGACAGGTATTTTGGTTTAATCATGTTTTTCTTAGACAGGTATTTTGGTTTGATCATGTTTGCCTTAGACAGGTATTTTGGTTTTATCATGTTTGCTTTAGACAGGTATTTTGGTTTGATCATGTTTGCCTTGGACAGTTATTTTGGTTTGATCATGTTTTGCCTTAGACAGGTATTTTGGTTTGATCATGTTTGCTTTAGACAGGTATTTTGGTTTGAGCATGTTTGCCTTAGACAGTTATTTTGGTTTGATCATGTTTGTTTTAGACAGTTATTTTGGTTTGATCATGTTTGTTTTAGACAGGTATTTTGTTTTTCTAGCATTGTTTGATTAAGACATGTACTTTGATTACTAAGGGTTCGATTTAGAGAGGTACTTTGATTACTAAGGGTTTGATTTAGAGAGGTACTTTGATTACAAAGGGGTTGATTTAGAGAGGTACTTTGATTACTAAGGGGTTGATTTAGAGAGGTACTTTGAATATTAAGGTTTGATTTAGAGAGGTACTTTGATTACTGAGGGTTTGATTTAGAGAGGTACTTTGATTACTAAGGGGTTGATTTTGAGAGGTACTTTGATTATTGAGGGTTTGATTTAGAGAGGTACTTTGATTATTGAGGGTTTGATTTAGAGAGGTACTTTGATTACTGAGGGTTTGATTTATAGAGGTACTTTGATTACTAAGGGGTTGATTAAGACCAGTATTTTGTTTATACAGGGGTTGATGCAGACATATATTTAGATTATTATCAATTTAGATCGAAGATCACAAATGATATAGCAGTCACCAGAGCCTTTAGATTTGTAAAGCCTGTTAGCATCTACAATTACCTTGTACTGCCACAGTAAAATAGTCCCACAGGCATACCCCATATAGATTCAAATGCAGATAGTTAAATCCATTTTATTGATATTTCTAACATAACACATCTAATTCTATTTTATTTACGCCAATAAACAAACCCAGTAAACAACTTTTACTTCGACTTAATTTGCTGATTGTTTATTTGTATTAACAAGGACCTAATTAAAATAGTTGACCTCTAATCTCTGATCAGTACTTGTTTATGTCTATACAATATATTCAAGTTGTCTATATATTTTTAGATGCATAATATAGGTAGAAATGAAAACCTCAGAATACTAAAGCTGTCTTCTGAGATTTCAGGCCCTGGCGGATCCAAATATTTACAAAAAGGGGGTAGTGGATTCGATCGAGAAATTTCTATAAAGAAAGGGGTCCAATGCTATCGTTTGCCACTCATTAATTTTTGCCAAATGTTTTACAAAAGGGTAGCAAAACCCCCCGAAACCATCCCGATGTATCACTCACTGTATCGTGTCTTTTTATTACAGTTACTGCCTCATGACATCGGAAGCCTGGAGATGGCAAACAATTATATTTTTTTAGACGATGGCATAGGAATTTCGATAATGCATTTCTCGGGAATGGTGTCAGTCTTTGGTCTGGTGATATTGCTTTTTGTAATAATCATTTTATTGGGCTACTTTGGCCATGTGTAAACATAATACAGCTGCGTGTGCTGCAGGTGCTCCAGGGCCTTAAAAGTGCATGGCTAGTGTTGTCTGTACCATACATAAATGTTGAAATTGTATTCTAAGACATTGGCGTTTATGTTAATGCACGTGTGTCTGGAACTATAAGCCTAAGAAAGTAAGCACTTTAATTGAAACATAGGTGACTATGCGATAACTTGTAGCACTTGAACTATAAAGCTATATCAACTGAGGAATGCATCTAAGGATTTATTTCAGTTCTTGTGTCGGCTTAAGTTAGAATGTTTGACAGACAGATTCGACCTGGAGGTTGATAAATTAAATCTTGACTTTATAATATTTAGAAACTGGGGAAAGCCAACTAGTAGATTGTAGCTCAATTACGCAGCATATTGGAGAGTTTTGTGTTCATTTATCTAGGTGTTCCGTGTAAACAGACATTGGACCTGAATGTTGCGCAAACTGGCGCATTGCTACAATTCATTATGAAATTTGTGTGTATTTTTTTTTTTGTGATATCCTTCCTAATCAGAATGGTGAATTTAAAAAAGAATCAGAGTTCAACATTAACTATTAACAACATGAAGGTTATGTTTCGATATGTTTGAAGTCGATCCCCTTACTTTCCTTTTATTCCAAATTTTTGCAATTTGATGATTATTTGAGGCCTAAAAATTCAAACGTTCGATATAAATTAATTCAGTACATGAGTACTTTGACTAGGATTTGGTATAGCCAGGATCCTCTGATATAAAATACACTGTTCACTGAAGTGAGTACAGGTAACAACCTGTGTGAGAGTTGAGGATCCAGAGAGTTGTCATACCTTTGGATACTTGGCCCAGTCCACGAGAAGTATTGGTCAAGCATCATAGCTGTATTTAGATTCAATAAAGATTTATATTAAAAAGTCACCAGGAAATTGCCTAAGCCTTTAGGTGTTTAAAACCCTATTGAGTTATCAAAATTTAAACTATTGGAGAGTACTATAACTTAACACAATGTTTATTTATTGATAGAGAACCAATTATCTATTGGCTGTCAAATTATGTCAACAATCACGAAACAACCATGACCAAAGTTTAAACTTGCTATCTTGTTTGGGGTGATAAGATAGGGAGGGATCTTTCAATCAAATTCTGTTTACTTTTAACCCCTTTTAAAATTAGTTCAGTTTATGGTACCTTTTTGATGTGTGTATTTAGAGTTTCTGGTCTAATCCTCTTAAAAGGTTCAAAATTAGCTAATCTTACAAAGTTTAAATTTTGTGTAAATAGATAAAAACGCTTTCTATGTTTTATGTTTTTTTTCCTTTTCTCCTTCACAGTATTTGCATATGGTTTAAAAGTACCAGTTTAGACTTGAATTGTTTCATAAATTTAACAATATAAAAAAAGATATATGGTATGATTGCCAATGCGACAATCGTCCACCAAAAGACAAGCAACAAACAATTACACTGCTACAGGTCACTGCATGGTCTTCAATGATTGAAAAAACCCATACCATAAAGTTGGAAAATGCCTCAAAATAAATGTAGTGAAACTTTAAAAGAGGAAAATCAACTTAATTAAGTTTACTTAGGTACTACCGGTATTACTTCTTGTGCTGTTTGGGTTCAAATGCTGTGAGTGTACTTATATTTGTTGGGATACATGAAGGAATATAAAAAAAAACCGAACTGATAAAATCAAGACTGTCAAAAGGAATGTCTGCATTACAAATGGCAATATCAGGGGAAAAACTTGAAAGTTGGAAATCACCGCAATGGTCCTGACTTGGTACAGGCATTTCAAAATAAAATTTTAATGGTTTGTCAAAGTTTTGGTAGTCTGTTAAGTTTTGAATTTATGGATTGGAGTGTAGCTTCTGTATTTTCAACAGAAATTTTTCAGTTCATTTTTTTTTCTTCAAACTTTGATCGATGGTTGACTAAAACATGAAAACCATAAAAATTGGTTTAAAACGAAAGTTAGAGGTGTAGTTACTGTATGATCTTCCAAACAAATCAATAAAATGTAGAATGCATTGTGAAGCTGTTGTTGCAGCAGTTACACATTGTTATTTTCGTATGTTGATGCCCATTTGGCTGAACTGATACATTTGTCAGAACCCAGTTGAAGGTACATTCTACAGGTGTTGGAAACTTCTCACAGTTTATTGAAGGCCCATGGATGGCCTTAAGCTGGTTTGTTTTTGTGTACAGTTTTTCCCACAGTTTCATTATTATCTGGTTTCCACTTTCTTGATTAAGGTTACAAAAAGAGGATTTTAAAGTTCTGTACTACCCATACAAGTCTCAATGTAACAATATTGTTCAAATTATAGTACAGCATGATTATTTGTTATATGATAAAAGGTCTTCCATTTTTGTGTGTGACAGTTGAGCTTCCCTATTAGGTTCTATTTCAGTAAGTCAAACCTTAGCAACCAACTAGAAAAGTTTTCTACAAATATCAATATTGCATATCTCTGCATTGTTTGTTAAATTATGTTCATTCTTGTTGATGAAGGGTATTTAAAAAAATGAGTCATTTGGTTAAGTGTAGCAGTCTTTCATTTAAAAGATTAGCTGGTATCAGTTGTTCCAATAGACCCATTAAAAGCAGTCTATATTGAGCTGCTCCATGTATCCCCATCTTTAATTTCCAGTGTTCTGATTGGTCAATTATAGAGTATTCAAAAACCAATTATGAAGCTGGGCCCAGATGTCATTAAAATGTTACGGGGTTGATAACCTAAATATCAATTTTAGAACAAAAATGAAGTTTTCTATCATTTAAAAACTCCATTTCAAGCTAAATTAACTTTTATTCTCATTATCAGACTTTTTATTGGCAACTTTAGTTGGAAATAGCAAGAGTAGAATCTGATCTTCAAATTTGGCATGTGTCTTGTCAACATAATTATCACAGCTTCAGGGAGGCATCAACATTTCTAACCAGAAAATTTAATTGACTCACTCTTCATACCAACAATAACAAATAAAGGAAGAAAGTTGATGAAACAATTTCAGGCCTCATTTCTTGCCAGTGAGGCATTTCTGGGTGTTTGTGTTCAGCTTTGTCTGGGTTTTCTTGTTAAAATTGAAAATGTTGGTAATTGAACACAATGTCAGTTTTCATAATTTATTTTGATATTATGCTGTATGTTAACTATTCTGAATTTCTGAAATTTACCCAAGATATTAATTTGAAATTGATATCACAGGTGGCAAAACTCGTTTTGTTGTAATGTTTTCACAATTAAGTGAAGTCATTCAGTATTCTTTTAACATTTAGATCAACTTTTGACTTTTGTGGCATTATGTAGGTTTATTTTCCTTTACTTACATTTCTTAATAGACTTATCATGAAATTATGAAAAGTTTAATGTATGAAACAGGAATGAAAATGCATGATACATAAGATATTAATTATAAAATTGTGAAGACATATTTCTTCACAGATCAGTTAAACATGTGAGTTATGGCCCATTAGATTTAAGTTATGAGATGCAATGGCATAAAACTTAACTCCTTCCCTCAAGTATTGTATTGTTACATAGATAATATGAAAAGCAGAACTTATACCAGGCACCTTGTCAATTGTTATAAACTTGGAAATATGATTGGAACAGGCACATTGACAAATTAACAAAAAGTGTAGGAAAGCCAATTTATTTTGAAGTTTAACTTTAGTTTGGCACCTGAATTTTTGTTTTGTAGGTTTAAAAATATCCAATATAACCCTAAAATATGTTCTTCAAAATTTCCACTTTTCTTTTTGGACTTCAGTAGTTTCCAATGTTATCAAACAAATGCTGAGATACATGCCAAAATCTACTCCACAGTATCTGAGCAATAGTTTTGGTTGGGTTTGTCCTGCTTGTTTCTATCTGTATTTTACTCTTTGATCTTGTTTTTGTCTGGGTCAGTTTATGTGTTCCCAGTATGTTTTTGCCCTTGGATTCCCCTCTTTTAATATCCTCCTTTCTATTGGCTCTTCAGTGTTTATACTTCCTTATAAAATTCTTTAAAATACTGTCTTGGGTATTTTTTAGGCTTTGTGCTTAAGATTAAAAAAAAATAATGTGTGTAGGAGAAAAATGTTGTTCATAACAAGTTACTGTGATAGGTTCTGTTTCTTCTCTGATATGTTAAAGTGTCCCATTATTCTAGAAACACTCACCTAGTTGCCCTAGTCAAGTCCTGTAATGTTTTCCTAATGGCATAATCATTATCTGTATCTCTCAGAAGAAATTCTTGCAGTATGATTTGACACAGCAAAGTATGTCTCTTTTTTTTCTGAACTTAAGATTCTGATGATAAATGAACCCTAGTATCATTAAAGACTCTTATCACATGGAAATATTTTTTCTACCTTTTAACAGAAGCACTGAAAGTTATGTCACTTGATTAATTAATGTGATAAAAAATGATAAGATTTTTGATAAGCATGAGTTGTTTTAACTGGCAGATAAAGTTGTTTTTGACAACATTTGTAGTTTCAATCATATTGCACTCTGAGGATTGCACAGAAAAAGCTGGAACTTGATTGTGCGATAAGCTGTGAGATAAGCTTATGCGATAAAAGGCATCTCCTGCTATGAGAGTGATGCAATAAAAGCTGAGGGAAATAAGTAAAAAATGAACTTATCAGAAAATATTTACTGATTAAATCTCTTGATGATTTGGAAGCTTCTGATTCTTTTAACAGCTGATGAGAAATGAAGTATGATGCAGGCTTGCTTTAAGTAATGGACTTGTCTATAATGGTTTGTTCTTGTATGATTCTATAGACTAGGAAATTTTTGTGCTGTCTTTTTTTCACGATTTTTGAGTTTAATCTACTTTAATGCAACTTCAAATTCACGATTGTTTTCGGAATCACATTAAAATGTTTCTAGAAGAAAATGTTTACAACAATTTATTTTTTAAGCATAACATGACTTACCCCTAAAACAGCGAAAATTTCATGGTCTACAGTAGTTTGTTTTGCCATGCAAGTCCTCTGTGTGGACATTGAACAATGTTTGGCAACATCATTCTGTATTGCTTTTGCATTTCTAATATTCTTCTGCATGATGACTTACCATATGAAAAAAAAATTGGAAATTGTATCTTTTTTCTTAGAAACATATGGCCCCACCTAAATACCAGTATAAATATTTTTTTCGACTATGAAAATAAGTCAATATTGATATTGACTAGTAGAAAAAAGGACAACAACCATTAATACTATGTATTAATACCTTGATGGTCTCATGGTAACAGGCCCTTATCCAGTGCCAGAGGTTGTGTTTTCACTCCTTGGACATGCCAGACTTAAAATTTACAATTCAGTGGTCAATACTTCTTTTTCAAGCACACAGCAAATTGAAGATAGAGTGACTACTTGTCAATTGAAAAGTCAGAAGAGTGTGTCTGAGTGGTTTAAACCTTACTGCCGGATGTTGCTTCCCTGAGGTAGCAAAATAAAAATCCAGCTCACCATGTCAGACTAGAATAAGGCACGGTCTTTTTGGTTAACTGAATGCATGTTCTTTAAAATATTGGATTGATTTTTTTGCTTTGCTAATTTGCTAAAGTTTCTGAATTGGCCTTGCCTTGTCTGGTATCATTATTTTCAACCATTCCTTTGACACACATCCATTGTGAAACTGGAGAGTTCTGAATGTTGCCTGGTGGTATCAGTTGTACACAAAAAGATTTTCTGTGGAAGTAATATTGTCTATGGGGTTCTAATTTTTGTGATTTTGGCCAATTTCCAATAAAATGGAAATTTCTCATTCTTTTATATGATGGAGTTGTCAAATTTATGAATTCAAGAATTTCAGAACTGACATTAGATTAGGTCTGTTTTCATCTTTTATGAATAGTTACACATCATTTATTTTGGGGCCATTTATAGCATGCTTTATGGCATGGGTTTTGCTCATCATTGAAGACCATGTGGTGACCTGTAAAAGTTCAATTGTTAGTTGCTTGGTAGTCATACCACATCTCCTATTTTTATGATATTTCCTTAAACCGCAAAATTTCATACCCACGAATAAAAGTACTATCACGATATTATCACAAATTTCTACAGTGATTTTTGCATTTGCATGTAAGTTTTACAGCATGCCTTATCCTACCAGAATGCCTGATATTTTCATCAAGTATCTTATTAAATACCATTAATATTACATTAAAATAATTTATAAATACCTATTGTTTAATTCGATTTTCAGAAATGAGAATTTATTTTCCTTATGATATAACCTCTATTTCTGTTTTGAAAACAATTGCTTTTCTATCTGTGACTGAGCATTTGAAGTCAAGATTTTAGATTTCTCTGCAAGAGGCTTTTTTATCTCCCTAATGGCCCAAGATGTTATCATGCAATCACTTCAGATGTAACAGGTTCAAGATTAAAATTTTTGATATTTTTTACAGATCATAGAATTTTGTCTCAGATTCTCCAGATTTGCAGATGGGGAAGGAAGTTTTTCCTGTGAGTAGATTTTTTATACTTTATTTAAATTTTGTTGTCTTTTTAATTGTTTTATAAAAATTTTGTAATTTTGCCAAAATTTCTGATTTCTGACTTTTTTTTGTATCTATAATAGATTTTTTGAATTTAAAGTAATTAAATTATGACATGAAGTTGTTCATATGCTATAGGGATCAAAGATAGCTTGCTGTTTAATACAGTTTGATGTTGAATACTTTATATTTATTGTTGTCTCAGTAACTATATCTTAGCTCATATCCCAAAGGAAATTGACTAATTACTGTGATGTCATACCCTGATATTTTTTCATAGTGCTAAATTTGGATTTCTTGAGTGTATTGGAATCACCTTGTCCATTTTAATTTTGTCGCAATTATCTCATTGTTGCTCCTGGTGCACAGATCGATTTCAAATTTGATATGCAGCTTTATATAGATAGGGCATATGTTGTAAATGATTTTGGATACTGTCTGTTATCAATTTCCTGTTTTGTGGGACTTTGCTGTTTCCCACTATAAGGAATAATACAGAAAATTTTCCTTACAAAAATTTCGGCTCCAAATGAATTGTGTGCCTTCATTAAGATGAGGTAGATTTTGGTTGCTCGTTTTATCAACTTTCTGTTTGAGTGGGGGTATGCCTAACAAGACAACACATGGCACCTCTTGTAATTCTGAGAATACCAACTTCCTGTTTGAGTGGGGCTATGCCTAACAAGACAACACATGGAACCTCTTGTTATTCTTAGAATACCAACTTTCATGATTTTCATGAGTTTGTATAATCATGAAATTTGGTCCTCAACAAAAAAGAAATGTCCCATACATTTGTGATGTTGACAGTAAGACAGCTGTGTAGGACTGATGTACAAATATCATATTTATTTTTATTGAAGAGTTATAGGAGTTAACTTTCTGCTTCTCCTCTTATGGTGGTATTTGTTACACAATCAAAAGAATGAAATATGAATTTAAAATTTTAACATTTACTGTTTATAGCTATCAAGTGTTAATGAAATCTTTTCAAAATTTTCAACCATATGCCATGAATAAGGGTCAAATTCGATAATTTGTAATAAATTATCTTCCAATGGGCAATATTTCTTATTTCACCACATTCTCATAAGTGACTCAATACTCAAAATTTAATTGAAATTACCTGAGCAAGATGATTTATGCTTGGGCACCCCTAAGATGACCAACAGTTTAAAAACCAATTTTGAATAATATTCCATCACACTGTGGATATTAGTCTCATATATCATCTCTGAAATCAAATTTAAAATGAGATAGGAAGCCAATCTTCAACAATTTCTCATATTTGTGTGTCATACACTTAATGAATTGTATATAAAATTTGTGGATTTTTTGTACCAAAAATTTGAATTCAGAGGACATTATTGAATCTATATTTAAAACACCCAAGTGTGAAAAAAAATTGCTCAACTATCTTATCAAATTGTCTTCGGTGGATGAGCATGATACACTAGTTCCACTATAGCGTAAGAGATAAATAAACAAATAGTTCAACCGGTTGAGCAATTTGTATCGTTCTGGAGAGTCATACAAAGTCTCAACGGGAATCCTATTAACTTCAAAGTTGGACGTGCATTTATATGTTAATATGTATTGGAGAGTGGCAATTTTTTATTTTCATTTTATGTATATATTCTTTTCTTAGCTTGAAATACGTGAAAGGAAATAAGACCAGTACATTCCATTTTTTTCTTGTTTGTTTCATTCTCTTTGTTGTGTTGGCTTGACATCCTTGGAAATTATCTAGGGAAGTTATGTTTAAATAAGCTTTTCTTTTATGACAATTTTATGAGCATTTTTGATTATTCATTTTTAAATTCTGAACAAAACTCAGTCAGATTGAATTTATTATCATTTTGTATGGCTCAGTTCTTAAATAGCAGTATGACTTTATTTGGAGCAGGTTTTCAGTAGGACAATAAATCCATCATCTTATTGTCACAAAAATAGGCATATTTTAATGCAGTTCTTTCAATTTTGATCTTTAGTACAGCTATAAAGTTTTTGGATGCATAAAAACATGATTTTTTAATCAATGACAAAGACAGTATATTGGTCTGGAGTTCATGTGTAGCTTAAAAACTGTGGCCTCATGTTATTCATAGAAAAGAAAGGAGAAAGGCTTAGAACAAAGAATCATTGTCAAGTCGGAACAATGTTGTCTGTTGTCTTTATTTCTTTAGTAGCGGTATGTCTTTGTGCAGGTGGTTGTGCTTTTTAGAAGTATTGTCACATTTTCTTTTACTGTTTTTTTTTTTTTTTTTTTTTTTTTTTTTTTTTTTTTTTTTTTTTTTTTTGAGGGGGGGTAATATTTTGTACTTTGTACCATTTGTATGTGAATGTCAGATTATTTAAGTTTGTCAACATTTTATACAAAGATTCAAAGATTTATAGGGATGCATGAAAATACCAAAAAAAAAACCAAATCATGCTGTGAAAGTACTTTAATTTGTGGATACCAATTTTTGTGGATCAGGAAGTTTGTGGATTCTTGAATTCATGGTTTTTAAGTTTTCAGTATACACATCAATGGGAATCTACTATTCGTAGGAATTGAATTTTGTGGTTTGAACTACCCTTGAAAACCACGAAAATTGGTACCCCAGGAACAATACTACTTTCCTAGTAGATACTGCCAATTTCAGTATGCTGTACATGTTTCAACTTCTCATCAGCAACAGCATTAGTACCAATTTTTTAAGAAGTTGAAGATTCAAAAATAAATTGTTTACAAGAAGTACTCAGAACCAAAAATATTGAAATAAGAAGTCAAACCCAGCACTGATAAGTTCTTACTGAGTATGTCAAAGGAGCTTCATTGTTGTAGCTCCATGTTGAAAATCGGTTTTATTTACTAGTACATTACTTGTAGTTATTTTTGTCTGATTTTTTTCTATGTTCATTTTATCATCCCTTTTCATGTTCATCGCCTGAATATAGCTGAAATATTGCTGCTCGGGCGTTAAACCCCACAATCAATCAATCAATCAATCAATCAAGTCTTTTGGAAGGAATTAGTTAGACATATATGTTAACTATGAGACTGAAGCATTCATATTTCATAGAAATGATCAGATATTTTCTGAGTGGAGTTTTGTATTTAGACAACACCAATACCAGTCTCCTGAACAAAGTGTTTTCTGTTTTGTTATTTTCAACATCCTTCTACAGTCATAATTAATGTGATCATTTTAAAAGGTTATCCATTTCATTGACGACTAGTTCTCCAGGGAGAAATAAACTACCCCCTCCTGGTTTGGAGACAGAGTCCATACTTGGGTTACACAACATCTACAATCCTGTCACATTTGTATGAGGAATATAGAAACTGTGATGTTCATGGGCTGGGTATAATTGATGAGCTTTAAGTACTGGACAATGGCTAACACTGTTAACTTTGATTGTTGAAATTTGTCAAACATTTTCTGATTGTTTCGGGTTGTCTTGGTCTTTAAGGGAAGGGTTGTTCCTGTTATGATCAGTGGGATTTTAATGATGGCATGCTGGTCAGATAATTAGCTAGATTGGACAGGTTAGGATAGCCTGACTTTATTTGTTTGGATTCAACTTTATTGATTCATTTACAGATATTTCATGCATTTTCAAAACAGAAGAACATTTTACCAGTGCAACAGATTCTGTCATGTTCCAATTACACTCTAGGTTAAATTTGGGAAGATGCAAGTTTTTCTGTCAGATAATCTGTAATTCCTTTTTCTTTTAACATTTTGCCATTTACTCTGTGAAGAATAATCAAGGGAACCAAGATTTGAGCAATAATCAAAAGAATATATTCCAATGATAAAGATAGGTGCATACAACAAAGAGCATGAAATAACCAAAGTAACATTTGCAAAGAAACAACAGTAAATGAGCAACTCGAGAACTAAAAACTGGAGTGAATGATCAGGTGCATTGGTAGGGTAAGCAACACAGCTAAGTATCAATGATAAAGCCTAAGGGATTACTTGACTCATCTGTTTTTTGAAACTTGATTTTGGCCTTTTTTGGGTTGAAGTCTGTTGTAAAAGGAATGAATTGAGCTATGAAACCCAGTTATGTCATCCTAGGATGATTTTATTATACTTTGGTTGACTTGGAGAAACTTAATTTGGAGAAGCATTGATGAAAGAAGATCTATGAAAATAAAAATGTAATAAAAATTCCAACTTGTAATTGTTCAAAAATGAAGATGTCATAATTTTACTGTTGTGAGAACTTTTTATTACTCAATGAATACATAATTGGCTCAGATTCATTGCTGTACTGTAAAAAAAAACAGCTTAAAACTCTTGTGATCATCCAGTTTAATAAGTGAAAAAACCTGTATTGAGAAAATTTTAAGTGTCAATTGCTATTTAATCAAGGCGTTTTATTAGATTTTTACTCTCTGGTAGGAGAAATTTACCAAGCATTGAGATTCACAATAATAAACTGATGATATGTGGTGAATATTTAAAGACGCACTAACAAGGTAGTTAGTATGTCATGGCACTTCACTATGAGAGACGTGACACTTTTTCATGTTGTCGATGATCAGAATTTGGTTTATATATGTTCTGTGATGAGATGAGTGGTCTCTGTATACAGGTGTATAACAGGTACTTATTGATGTTCTATACAGACAGGTCTGTGTTGGTAGATAATATGATAGGTGTTTTTTAGTTGTAGGATATTTGTTATTCCGGTAATTTTGTGCCATTGGTTTTTAGTCCATCCATTAGATTCAAACTCCAATCACCTGTCATTCTGCCCCTGTCTTAATGTAACCCTTTTCCTCGAAAATGAAAGCACACATTATTATGAAACTTGTGAAAAATATCTCTAATAAATACATGTATATGCCATGTCCTGTTATTATTCAGACCATCGTAGGAAACCTGCAACTGATTCCGTCAGTGGATTCACAGTGACCAGTACACTAGTGTCTTTATGACCTATTTTCTTGTTAATGTTCTTAATTTCTGTTGCCAATGAAATTTTATGATGATTATTTTTTTCCTTTCCTTGTAATCTATTGTCACATCTAGAAATGGTTGCTCCAAATATTAACTCCCAAAATTATCTCCTTAACAGTCAATTTCTTTAATTGTTAATTAATGCCCTGCCTATTTTTAATCAATAACCATGAAATAATTGTAGTAAGTCTAATCTTGTTACAAAGAAAATCAATGCATGTTTGAGTGCTATTGTACAGCCAGATTTCTATTTAAGATAGAACATTTACGAACTATTACATGTAATATTAAATGATTTACACATTTCTTGCTTAAGTTAATGAAGTAATCAGTATTAATTGACAAAGTGTAACAGTTTCTTTTGTCAATACAATAAAAAGACATTCATTTTTCAAACAATTAAATACCATGTAATTGTAGTAATATAGATTTGTCAGATTATATTGTCAATCAAAGGGTCTATATATATATATACTATTACTACATAGTTTCTCCAGATTATTATACCCCATGCAACGAAGTCTGTCAGTCCGTCAGTCCATCTTCAGTTTTCCGGACTTTTTTTGTAACCACTTGCAGATATTGATATGATTTTTGGTATATAATTTCACCATGATAAGCTACAGGTCAAGTTTAACTTCTGTTTCACTCTGATGATTTTTACCAAATTTACGGGCCTTGATCTCAGCAAAATTCACAGAAATAAGAGTTTTCCGGACTTTTTTCTTTTGTAGTTTGTAGTTAGTTCCACTCCAATGATTTTTACCAAAATTACAGGCCTTGAACTTAGCTAAATTCACAGAAATGGCGGTTTTTCAGACTTTTTTTTTTCGAAACGCTTGTAGATTATATCATGATTTTTGGTATATAAGTTCACCATGATAATGTTCCGCTATGAAGATGTTTACTTTGGATTCACTAAAACTCAAAGAAATCAGTCTGGAGTTCTGAGTAACAGAATTTAGTTACAAGATAAAGGTCTAAAGCCTAAAAAACACTCTTATTCCTGTTTTTTATGGGGGTACATGTATTTATGTTACGAACAAATTTACTCAAGTATCCAACATGAGGAGGCATGGGGTATGTGAGTGCGCTCACTAAGGTTCTTTAATTTACGATCAAACCTGTCTTAGTATCCACTTGTATTTAAGGAATGACTGTTATATTATTTTTTTTTTGGTCTGTGAAGAAATAACCTCAATCATGTGCACACTAAATAACTTGCTAGCAGGTTTTTTTTTTAAAGTGTGCAACATGGGTATTGAGGTTATTTCAAATAGACTGAAAAAATATAACAATCATTCCTTATAATGAAAATTTAGTATCAAAATTTAATGAGTAAATTGACAAAAATTGTTGATGGCATCACAGTTGCATGAGATGATGGACAAATTTTTTTTTTCCAATCGGAAAGCATGTTACATCTGAGATTATTCAGAAATAACCTCTTAAAAGACAATATTTAGAATATCCAAATGTAGTGTATTCTTTGAACAATTAACTGGTATATAAAGTACACCTGTCTTATGTGACTATAATTTTGCTCTCCTTTAGAATCTCACTTAAAAAAGGTTTAACTGTATAAACCAATAATGAAACCTTGATTAAATTTTAAGCCCGTCTTAAATCATCTTCTTAATTTCTGTTTTCATGCCTTTAAGAACTATAAGAACTATCCTAGATGGGTCACAGTGTAATTGTTTTAGGTTTCACCTAGCATGTCAATATTTAAAGGACATTTTTTTTTTAGTTTTTATTTTTTACATTAATAGGTTACTTTTCAAAAACTGGTGAATAAATAGATAATTTTTTTATCAATTTGTACTAGTATTTTGACTTCCTTCTGAACAGTCAAAGGACAGTATGCAGATTGTCACCTTCTTTTTAATAACAGTTACATTTGGCCTATGTCATTTAGTAAAAAAGATTCAAGCTTGTGAAATGGTATGTATTTTTCATGGTTATTGGCTAATGGCACAGTGTATAGTTTTTCATTGATATTTTCTTGAAAGTTTCATCAAAAAAGACCATTGTTAAGGAGATACTCAGTCAGTATAATTCTTCCTTTTTAACATAATAAGAAAATAAGACTTTGACAATTACTTTCTTTTTATTATGGGGTATTACACTTCACTTTTATAATCTAATTAACACCTTGCCTGTTAATTGGTCTATATGTTGTTACTATAATAAAAATAATAAATTGACAATTTTATGAGGATACTGATACCTGTGTAAAATGCTCATCTCTTCGTTTTAGGAGCGTAATAATGAACTTAGATATAATTTGATAAAAACATGATTATCATATATGTCAGAATATGCATAATTTATACATCTGAAAACAAATTTGAAGTTCAAGTAAACAAGATTTAGAAATTTTTTGGTGAACAGACAAACACATACTCTTCTAACCGCTTAACAAGTTCAACATTTTAAAACTGACATGATGATGGTGATTTCATGCTGTTTTACGCTACTAATAAGCTTGGACATCTTTCAGTGATACAAAACAAGGCTGTAAAATTGAACCTGCCCACCCTCAATAGGAATTTAGAATGTTCCAATCAATCAATTTACAGGTAATTTCAGGTAGTACATCTATTCCTAATACATCTGTTGAACTCTGGATGTAAAGCCCTTGTATGTTTTATTATCAAATCCGTAGAATTGATGTAAACTAAGAATTTTGAGGATTTATTAAATTTGGTGTAAGAATTGTGAGGAATTATTATTTTTTCCACATTCATTTGAAAAGTTAACATATTTGTGGATTTTTTTGCATTTTGAGTGATATTTTGGATTAGAATGTGTATTATTATTTTTTTTTTATTTTCAGAAAATATAGAATTTGAAATTTCAAAGAAAAAAGGATTATTATAAACTTGGATTTATCAATGCAAGGTTAGTGGTTTTATTTCCCTATTAGTTTATATCATTGTATATATTTTTGATATCGTACTTATTTTTCAATGGTACATGAATCATTTATGAAATATATATGAATTTTAAAAAACTTCTTTTGAAATGTTTTCTTGTATCAGTTGAAATACAGGAGTCTGGATGACTGGTATTTAGCCATTTCTTTTCTATGGGCTGCTGAAATCGATAGTTTAAAATTCACAGGTGGGGTGAACCCTGTTTATGTTATGACGAATAGCATATTTGTTGTTTTTTGAAAAAAATTAAAATATTGTATTGTTGAAATGAAATATTAAACTACAGTAGAAGGCTTTCTATAGTAGTACACCAGGATTGTATGTTAGGAAAAAACATTGTTTCTCACAAAAAAAAAGTGCAGTTTCATGATTACTGAATGGCATAATTATGGAAAAAATATGATTTGATTACGATAAGAGTAAATATTTCATCCTTAAGCCAAAGGTGAAAGGTATAATAATATAACTGTCTTTTGGCATGTCATTTCCTTTCAGAATAATTGTTCATTGATTACCCCTGTAGAATTTTCCCCTTTGAAGATATTGCACTTCCTTTTGTAGATACTTGCAATGAGGAGATATTTTCAGGCAAGTAATCCAGTGGCACTTACATGAAAATAATGAATGAAAGTTAATAAAAAAAATTAGGAAAAAATAACAAGCTGCCTATGAGGAGTGAAACTACAAGGGTTAAAAGTTACAATAATTTATATTTCTAGATTTATAAGAAATAAGTGTGACTTATTTTTAGCAGATTTAACTATAACAGAACAGAATTTTTTTAACTTAATTTAAGTCTTGTATAAAATTGATAGCAATTAGAAGAATAAATGTAAATTGAAAGATGAAAGAGTGGGATCTTAAAAAAAACTCTTATTATTACTCTTGAAGACAAATTACAATAATGTTCACACCATGTTCAGGGAACCCACATCAGTGACCATAAATTGGTAGGAACATGTAAAAATGCCAAGGTACATGTTGTTGAATTGTCAAATTGGTGACATTTATGACGCCAAGTAATAAGTTTTTATTATAACACATTATCATAATGTCTTGTTCTGTCCATTACGTCTAGTGGAAAATTTGCTTCAATTTCCATTTTAAACATAGGGATAAAGAGACAAAGTTTTGTCCTTTTAATTTCAACATGAATTGTCATGATATTTTTTTGCTTTTCATTAAGTGATATAAAATATTGTTTACTTAGATGACACTCTTTCTCGCCATACCAAGATCGTGTCATTTTCGTATTTTTTCAACCATGTTTAGAATATGAAGATCAATAAAATTTCTACTAATATTTTCTTTCTGTTTTGATTCTCCTTTTTCATGCTATTGAAGTTATTTTCCGAATGTTATTTGAAAATAATTTATCTGTATGAGATAGAGATTTCAACATTTAAAGTAATCGCTGTTAGTTATTAGGCCGCTAAAGCACACCGTTTAAATGTCTATGGTCCCTTTGATAGGTGAAAATCATATCTTTAGATTTATGTAGGCTTTTTAAATCGGTAGTAGTTTTGGAAATTTATTTCGTTAGATTGACAGTATTCCATTTCATTGAAGGTATGTCAGTATTTAAAATGGTAAAATATTCAGTAAAAAGCTTTATTATAAAAGGTAGTGTGTTAAATGTTGAAATATGTTCTTAAAGAAACGAAAATGTCACTCTTATCCTCTGATTTGCAGAATTTGACAGTTTTAAATAAATTTTCGTGTTACTTAGCTAAGCCGTTGTTTAGCAGTAACATTCTGGAGAATTTCATCAACTTAGCCAACATACAAATTTTTTACCTTCTCCCATTCTCTTTTGTAGGCTTGGTGATTGATACAAGTAGTGATTTAGAAAAATAAACCTTGATAAAATAAGGATTAAAATTTTGAAAAATATTTTGTTTTTAAAAAACATTATCTTCAGAATATGTATGTGATATTGAAAATTTGATTGACTACTTTAGAAAAATAGTTATGGAGACCATTGAAAACATATATCTCCCACTTTACTTTAAAGAAAGATCTATTGTCTCGAGAACATTTTTGGGTGTAAGAACAACACATCATCTGTCAGGCGATTTGTCAATAAAGGGCAGATCAGGGGGCCCCATACAACATCATCCATCAAGATCAGTCTTGGACCAGTCTGGTAACCAGTCTGGTACAGTCTGTCCGGGAAGGCTCTGTGTTAATTGTTTCATGTCTTATTAAATTGATTGTGATTGATTAAGGTAATTATGATTTTTATGATCATACTTTTGATCAATTTGTCATGGTGTTTAGGGGGCCAATGACAATTAAAGGACAAATAAGGTCCTATGTAGATTGAACATATGCTAATGATAGACTGTGTTATAGTTTATTTGGAAATTTGAAGTTTTCAGTTTATATGTAAAAGGGAATTAGGTTTTCCTAAAATTACAAAAACCAAAAGTTTGCTCATAGATAGTGAAATAGAAAATAATTTTCAAGCAATTATTTCAGAATATACAATATTATAAATTATGATAAAAAAAATAAAGTTCCATAATTGATTTAGTTTTTGTTGTGAACTAAAATGTCCTAGTTTCATTAGATGTATATATTACTGATAAGATTTCAATGAAATTTGGTGTGAATAGTCCGATTAAACTAATACTGATAGTGTATTGTCCATTGAAAGTTGTGGCGAGACTCATGAATAGAAAGTTTAAAAGTCTGGTCACAGAATGGCCATTTTCAGATAAAAAAACAAATAAAGTGGATTTTTACTATAGAATTTGTAACATTTATACAAATTTAGCACATAAAGAAGTAATTTTCCACTATAAAAATCAATTTATTTGCTTATAAAATAAATTAAGAATAGCTTTTAGAGGTAAAGGGTTAGAATTAAATTTCAGGTGTCAATTTCACATGTTTTGTTTACATTTATTTTTGTAATAAAGGATAGGGCACTGTTGGCTTTATAAGGATATGCTAAGACTATAATAACACAGCTTTTCAGAAAAAAAAGTTTTTAAATCCATGTAGGCAAGGACAATTAAATTTTATATCATGATTAAAAAATAATAATGGTGGAAATAGGTTGGACTGATTAATGTCTGAGTTCGCATCCTTCAAGGATGGGTTATTATGATTTTTTGTTTATTTAAATTTTTTTTTGTGTGTGTTAATATTGTGTTGTTTTACATTTTACAGAATGCTAAAATAATTTATCAAAATTCTTTGCATTGAAGTTTCAATATTTACTGGTAGCATATTTTACTGTCGCTTTCATTTTATAAAACCCAAAACAAATGGAAATCGGATGGAAAGAGTTATATAATATTAAGTTAAATGAATGTTTCATATGCATTACTTAGTTGAATTGAATGTTTTTCAACCCTCTGTACATGTGCATGTATTAAATGTAGAAAAAATATCTGTGACAAGGTTGTGTTAATTCTTCCTCAAACTATATTTAAAAGAAGATGAAAATTACATTACATTAGACAGAAAATAAGCGTTCATAAAAGCAAATATTATAATTCCAGGTTCTCATTGGCGGAAAAATGGTCTGAATTTCTTTGAACAGGTTGATTTTCTACCTGTTGGCTAAAGATGTCTAATTATGGCAGTGTGTCATCTTTCTGTTTGTGGTTGCTATGGATACTGATTTATGAAAACACAAACATCGTCACGATTTTTATTATTTTGTTTCTGGTCTATAGATAATATTGATCTACTTATGACAAATGATTTATAAATAATTAGCCATCAATTTTCTAGAATTGTTCTGTTCAAAACAGGGCCATATTTTTATGTAAGAAATTATTGTGTCATCTTTTAAGCGATTAAAAGTCTCGTTTGTCCAACTGATAGTGTAATAGTACTTCAATTTTAATACTTATATTGTTGCATCATGGGATAAATTACTGAGTATTGTTTGCAGAACAATACAAGAGATAAAAGTAGAAGAAGAAAGGAAGCAGGTTTATTGCCAGCGCTGGTTAAGTTTTGCTAAGGTTTGGCAAATGGAGTCTGTTAAAGCCTAGGAGTTTTGTTAAGGTTTGGCAAATGGAGTCTGTTAAAGCCTAGGAGTTTTGTTAAGGTTTGGCAAATGGAGTCTGTTAAAGCCTAGGAGTTTTGTTTGTTGATCAATATTGTTTAGTAGGCTTAAATGGTCGCTCTTATCATATCATCTAGTCTGAATTGTAATGAAATGGATGTTCAACGTCGGCTGAAATTGAACTTGTATTGAAATGGATGTTCAACGTCTGCTGGTTGGAAGGACATGCTTCAGGATTTTTGTAAGAGATGCATTATCTAGTTATCTCTAAACTGTGACTGGAACTGAATGAACACTTATGCCTGCTATTCAAGGAGTTTTTTTTACATGCTTGGTTGAAAAACTTGCTTAACCATTTCATCTTGTAAAAGAAGATTAAGAGCACTGGATAAACACTCATTGTAACATGGTTTTAATGGCCTTATTGAGGAACTTTTTCACTAAAATGGAAATTCTGCTCAACTATGACCATAAAAAAAACTTCCCCTGCTTGAAATGTTTCCTGTGTGACATAATATAGTATTGAAGTCTTAATTCCAGTTACTCCACACAATTTTTTACTGTTTTGGCCAAAGGATAAATTTCATCTTAAATCAGCGGGTCCATATTCAGGAAACTATTGTCTTGGTAAAGTGTTTGATTTGTACACTGAATATAAGAATCAGCATAAAAGCAGGCGTTATCCTACAGAAAACAGAAGCAAATTTTGATAAAGAAAAAAAAACTAAAATGATTCATCTAGTCAAAATTTTACCTAAGTATCATTTTTATCATCTGTTGCTTCAATCTCATAAACCATAGAAGAAAGAAGTTTCTGTGGAATTGACACACACTACCAACTCCCTAATCACAGAATTCTAATGTTCTAACAAAGACTGCCAACTCCTAAAACATTATCAAACAAATGATAAAACCTAATTTATTGACACAAAGAAGGCACTTGTCCATCTTTGTTGATTTTTTACATGAAATTTACACCAATTTATCTAATGCACAGTGTTTGTTTCACTCCAAGCTTGGTGTTTATCATTTGATGGGCTTTGGCAGGTGAAAGGAAACATCCTCTGAATTATTAGATAGATATCATTATGGTGAATTGAAATTTATGTACATGTAACTATTTTTCACTTTTTTATGGACCATGGGTTTGTTTTATATTGAAGTTTTATGTCAGCTTTCAAGAACTCATTAAATTTTCATAGTTTTACCATAGTTTCCTGTAGGTAGTAGATTTTTCTTTTTTTGGGACAAAAGGCAGAAACACAGTATACCATAAATAATTATTATACCCCACAAAACGAAGTTGCATGTGTATTATGTCTTTGACCCATCCATCCATTCATCAGTCACAACTTGTTGCCAGCATGGATAGCACCTCCATTTTTGATGGATTTCCTTCAAACTTTAGTGAATGATTAGTAGCAGAACAATATTGGATGGAATTTATTGGGATTGAAAAAAAGTAGGAGAAGAGTTATTTTAGAAAGATGTACAGGTGCATATAATGAAAATGAGTCAGGACTGCCATTTTATTCTTTATCAAGGGGCTTAAACAAGCTCCTATCATGAAGTCTGTTATATACCCCTCCCCCTAACCTCTTTTTGATTGTGAAAACTCTGTTACACTTCCAAATGAGGTTTACTTTTGAGAAGTTGCAATATATACCCTCTCTTTTAATGGTGGGAAATCAGTAATTCTTATGTCTTCTGAAAGTGAGAGAGTGAAATGAAACAAGATAATATAGTTTTGGTCATCAATCATTTTTGATGTTATAAAAGGTTAGAAGGGAACTATTAATCTGTTATTTTCAAAGAGAAATCTTCTGTTGTACCAAAAACAAAGGGAAATAAACAGTGTGTAATGTTTGTATTAATCCATCATAAATACTATTATATTCTTCTTTTGTAATGGGGGATTTCTGTAACTTAAGTTTATGGGCTAATTTCTCAAATGGTGACACCTCTAGGTGTTTTACACTCAGAGGAGATGAAATAAATTGATCACTTTCCTTCCAAAAACAGAAACAAAGCTTTCCTATATAAAGAAAAGCCATTCACTAGTATACCAATGATCTATAATGTGACATTTTTGTTTTTTAAGTATTTTTCCCCATTTAACAAAAGTGGAAGAAAAATAATAATATGTTAGCTATGATACATCATTTTGACGAATATATTTAACCTAATTCACCTTAAAAGTAATAAAATTGTAAAATAGATGTTTTCTGAGAAACTTGGTGTCATCATGGCTATACATTCATTATTGTCAACCTTATTGGAGGTACTGACTTGTCTTGTTACTACAGTTTCAAACATTGGTACCAACGGTGAAATTAAGGAAATGATGTATTATGATACAGATGTATGAGGCTCTTGCTAGTACAGCCGTAAAAGATGCACTGACTTGAAAAAGAATTATTTGAAATTCGATCTTTCTCAGTAAAAAGTTATATCTTTATTTTGGTATTGATGCGTACAGATGGCTGGGTATAAGTTAAGGGACATCACCTCTGTAAATTCTATACACTGCACCTGTAAACATATTAACAAATAATGGATTGAATTTCCTTTTTTTTTGGTTGTGCTGCAGACGTGATTATTACATAACCTTAGAGGTTGTCTCTGAATTCATAACAAGTCTTAAGTGTAAAATCAGTTGTTAATATGCTCCCTATTGTGACATCATAAATTTAGACAAATTACAGGCTTGTAACTCAATGACAATTCAGCCACTGTACTTTTAAATAAATACAATCAGTGCATGTTGCAGATATTTACTGGAAGGATTGTGGTAATGTCAACAGAAGGTTCTGTAATATTCCAGTCTTATCAAGGGTCATTATCTCATTGTATTACCAATATTCTGTAATGTACTTGACATGAATGTACATGAAAATGACTGTACATCAGTCATGGCTCACATTGTCAACATAAATGCCATGGTGCTAGTTACAGAATTAATTCAATCATTTTGCATCTAATTTATATACCGATAGTTACTATGAAATGAAAAATTGTTACGAAATGCACTGCTTGTTTGATGCATAGTATATATGCCTTAAACTAACCAAAGAGCTGAGTATAACCATTTTAGAGGATTATGGCAATTATTCAGAGCTGCCATAAAAATACACTAAACTTCCTTTCACCTGTCCCTTCTTCTATAATTTAGTAGATTTTTATCATAATAAAGACATATGAAGGATCATAAAAGTTACCAGTCACATTTTTGTTTCAATAAACCTTGGTGACATCCTGTATCATGTCGGTGTAACCCTACACAGGACACATTTTATTCCATGCAATAATTGAGACCAAAATATGAAATTTAAAACATGAATATCAATAAATGTGTGCTTGTGAGAAGCTCATCTTATCTGTTTTATTAGATATTATAGGAAAATAATGATAACATATTTTTAGCATAAAGTTTCATTGTTTACAAGTTGCCATAGTGTCATTATGATTTAAAACATTAATTTTTTTGATATATAAATACATTTAGAACTCTGATTGATTATCTCTCCTTTAAGTGGGGTATGATGGAGGCAAAGTTGAGGGCTAATATGATGCATTATTGAAAGAGGCAAATTAGCCCTCATCAATAACTTAATTCATGTACTTTTGACCTAGTCCATGTTAGAGGCGAAGTTTAGGGTGTATACACAGCTGGAAATGGTTAGATGTAGAGGTATAGAATGGAATGAAATAACTGACCATTATTTGGAGTGAGATTCTTGAAACTATTAATCATCAGGCTTTTCAATATTACTGTGAAAGTGTGAGGCACTACTTGCTGGCACTCTTTTTGGTGATAAACGATTCCTGTCCTGTAGCACTGCTTGTAAAATAGACCTTTCTATTCATAGTAGGTCAAGTTTTAAAATTAGCTGGATGGCATGATAAAGGGATTAATTGTTCTGGAATCTTCATATTGGAATCAATGGCCAATCAAGACCATGGAACATGTAATAATACAATAGATACAGAGGTTGTCATTGTGGAACTTACACACGATCAAGAGGTTAATTTCAGGTGTATTGTTATTGCCATGGATTTTATACAATATTAAAAAAAAGATTAGAAGGCAATCAATGATTAATAGTAAACACAATACAGTATTTGATTAGCTTTTTCAAGTATATGTTCATCAAGGTTTTTTTTACAGTTTATGGAATACAATAGGTAGAACTGTATTGGAAATGGCTTCAATAACATCTGTGGTCATATACTTTGCTAAACTGATCTTGAATTGCATCCCCATTGCATAGATATGTATTTGTTTATATTTCAATAAAAGAAATTGCTTAGTATTTCCTCAGCATTTTCTTCTTTCACCTTATTATAACTATCTCGATATCCTTTTCAATGGCACTTTGATATTTTCAATCTAACTTTCTTAAAGATTTCAAATCTCCTTTTTTAGAGGTAAAAATGCTTTCTTTGACAAGTGTTATCTAGTTTGTCAAATAGTTGTCAAAAAGTTCTGATTTGGTAAGACTTTTGGGTTGACCACATGATCAAATGTCATAACTTTCTGTACAATATCATAATCGACTTCCCTTACATTGTGATATGTATACATGTATTACATGACTGACATGAACTTTGATTTGACACCTGGGCTGCAATACACACTCATGGTTAATGTGTACTTGTAACCCTCAGGTGTTATCATAATCTTTGGAAAGGAAATGTTCTTTGGCCTGCAAGTGTTGGTTCCATGTTCCAAAAATAAATCTGATGAAACTAGTGAAGAACCTTAATTCATAAATTGTTGTTGGTGGTGTTTTATATATATGTACATGACTTTGTTTAGATTGTGTTTACATGTAATCAAGGAATCCAAGAATCTAGCGGAAATTAAAAAAATGTAATCCAGGGACATTGAAAACAGATAAACAACATAGAACACAGAATAACCAAAATAATACATAAAAAGCAACAAAATTACATGAGCAATTAGGACTCCACTGAAAACTGGGAGCATGGACCAGGTGTACCCATAGGGTTTATGCAGGAATATTGTAGAAAGCAGGTTTAAATTTACTTTCAACCCCTGCTTTCTTGATTTGAAAGTTCAGAATTTTTCCAATTTCTAATCAATATTCAACTTGAGGAAAACCAAAAGACTACAGTAAGGTTTGAAGGTTTATGATCAGTGTAAATGTTATGTTAAAGGTCTTAGGTCAGAAATTTAGGATACCAGTCCTTAGACTTTCTCTAATTTGAACCACTGAAAAAGAAATTTAGCAGACATTAAAAATTTACATGTATGTAATTATGGTTGTACTGGTAATTGAAAAAAATGATAATTTCATATCTAAGTTCATGAGATATTCATTCAAGACAATGCTACATTAGGTGATAAAATAGAGGTTTTATGTTGTCAAAATATATTGCACAGTGGCAAATCTGGGAGGAAAAACAGTCCTGCTATGATAAATGGAATATTTGACTAAAAGTTACAACTTATTTAACTGACAAAAACCACAACACTCCAATGAAATTAAAAGCAAAAACAAGAAATCAAAAGCAATTAAAATTCTGACATATAATGTGTTGGTATGTCATATCAGCCATCAACCCTTAGTAGGAGATAATGCATTTCATTTGTTTTCCCAGCAGACCTCACCCATCACACTGCATGTCTGAACCACTACCAACCTCTACCAGTTTTTGGTTTTCTTGGTGACCTAGCGTTGATGATTTCTACTCTATTCATATCTATTGATTTGATACCTAACTCCTAGCAGTCGTCACTTATGACCCTGCATGCCTGATCCTTATCTCAGCATTTTAGATTTTTTTTCATTTAAACACTTGTTTCTTCAGTTATAATGACTTAGTATCAATGAATTTTATGATTTCTTACTTATCCATTTGTTTGAAGCTTGACTCCCAGTAGATGGTGTCCTTAACCCTACATGTCTGAACCCTTTGACCTAGTGTGACCTATGTTGTATCTTCATCCAAGGATCTGTTTAGTAGCAAAATGACATAGCATCAGTAAAATAAGCTACTTTTATCACTGCATAGGTTTCAGCTTCCCACTGAGATTAGTAATGCATTTGGTTTCTCAGCAGACACCTTGACCTTCTGACCTAACCCCTGACCTAGAAGTATCATGTCCTTAGTATCATTTTTCCCTTTTATCAGTGCCTTTGATGCCTTGATGAATATTATTATTTCTAACATCCCTTAAAGTGGTGATGTTTCTCAGCAGACAGTCTCTCTTCATTCTGTCTCCTGACATCTCATGCCCAGAGTGTATCTCCCATTAAATCTTCAATCGTCATGACATTTTTTTGTTTTGTTTAGACAGTATGCCCTAGTTTGATTCCTTTGATACACCTGTACCTTTTTTTTTCAAGGTTTGAAATCATGATGTAACCTTGAAATAAAAGTAAAATATTTTTGAGCCAAAATTAAAAATGTGATATGAGAAATTATTCATATTTTGCCAATAGGAAATATTATGAATAAACTTTCTAGCGTATATGAATTCAACCATTTCCTTTTTTAATTGTTTCCAACTTAAAACACTATCATGATATATAGATGCTACCTGGCCTGGGTGCACCTGACTCGCTCTACAAATATCTGCTACTGATTCCTAATTGAAATTTCAGCATCCCTGTTGGTGATAAATGCTTTAGAAGTGTGATATCGGCTATCAAAACAGAGGGGTGTTGCAGGGAATTGATAAATCATCATAAAAACATTAACTTTTATCTAAAATTCATATTCCACTAGGTTCTATAACTGTATCATATTGCTGTGTGTTTACTGTTCCTGCGATTTATTTAATTTTTATCTCCAGATAATTTTTGCCATATTTATCAATGGGAGTAAATTATCATCAAATCTATTTTATTCCATGGTGACAAAGGGTTGTTGCAAAACAAAGTAAGTCACTGGGAACAAAATATATTTTAGGTAATATTAGTATTAGTTCATTAGAGTTGATTACTGGTCTGCCCAATTTAGAATTATTGCCCTTGTTCAAACAAGTGGGTTGTTCTCGTCATATAGATCATCATAACATTTTCTCTTTTTGATAGCTTAAGATGTTTATGAAAGACCTCTGAAATAAATCTGAAACAAGTTAGACATTTACATCATGATTTTTAGAGTTCTGTTCCAAAATGGTTTTTTCTGACAACTGTATTGTATATTTGATAGGGTTTGAAATAAACCATAATCTCTTGTGGAGATAAGATAAGTGCATTTCCTGCACAAATGCAAGGAAATCAAAATTTATCATTTTGAATTTGTATTAAATGCCAGCATGATGATCTTTGGATGATAACAAAGTATTCCATATACAACCTATCATGTTTTCAATATTCTTAGCAATCTCAGAAATGGCTAAGCTGTGTACGTGAGTGGTCTCACAAAATTATAAAAACTTTGGGTTAATGTGTGATTTTTTACATTGTGAATTTTTCAAACGCTTTAGTAAACAACCAACCAACCAACCTGACATAGTAAGGTATTTATTTTTGCTTATTTAATGAGTAAGAAAAAATCTTGAGAATAAATAGCCATGAATAAAAATGGAATTGATATCCGGATATACCAAAATAAGTATCTGTTTCTATACATTATGAATCAGATTCTAACTTAAAAACCTGCTTAATCTGAACAAACAAAATTTCTGTCTAAAAGGGTTTGTTTTAATCATGTTGAACTGTATTTTGGAAATGCAGGCTTTTGTTATAAATATGGTAAATCTGAATTTTCTGAATGAAGATAAAAATTCCTTCACCATCAAGTCACACTCTATGATCAAAATGCTATTCAGACTAAATACAATGAAAAATTGAACTGAATCATTCCTCACAATTACAATCATACAGAACAGTTGGGACTTAGGGGATAACAGGTTTTTCATCAATTTCTCCCTAATAAAACTCCTATTAATTTTTGTTCGACCATTATGATTGTGCGATGATTAGTTTTCTTTATTTGGTAAAATTTTATGAGTTTTTCATCCACAATAAAGCACAGAGTGTTCGTTTTACACTTGATTATACTGATTAGAGTGATTAGAATGATTATGATTGTTACAATTTGTAATTGACATGGTTTGGTGATATTCATTGGACCATATTAATATGTGATGTCTTTTTCGGTTGTTATCAATGAATGCATCTGTCTTATTTTAGATTTAAAATGTTTATATTTGGTGTTGCACCCATGTGTTTCTAGGAGGACTAGATGAATAAGTTTGTTTTGTTCTGTCATTTCAGTAACCTGGGACCAGACTCATTGTGGGGAAACTGGTACGTATCTTTAGCTAACAGTGCTTGTATGTCTGCTTTGTTGGTCAGTCTGTTCATTCACTTGATAATTTGGAAAAATATTGAGTGGTTTGGTATTTATTACATGTCATTTCAGAAGTGAAAATCTTTCAGACTCTAATGCTTGTAGTCTAGGCTTGTAGCATTCATTTATTTCATACAGAGAATGGCATCTTTTTGAGATACTGGAGTGTTGTCTTTGAAATTTTAAAATTTTAAGTATAGCAACTATCAAAATCAGCCAATATATGGGAGGGTATAACAAGTCAAATTCTCATACATTTTATTTCTTTTGAACATTTCAAAATGTTTACTTTTACTGGGAGAGTTGCATGTATTCTCAAGTGTCCAAATGTTTACTTACTATAAAGTGTATGATTATTATGTTGTAAATTCTGATTAAAAAGAAAAGAATCTGGATCAAATTGATTGAATTCTTCTTACACAGCAACTACTTCTAACAAATATAAACATCCTTTAATAAATAATTGAGTGATAGCTCATGTACATCCATATTTTATTGTTATGGAAAGCTTATTTAAGGTAATATAAATTTAATCTTGCAGGGTTAGCTTATGCCTTTGCAAATGAAATAAAATAAAATGTCATTAATCTCATAACTTTTTTTATTTTGTTACTTTGCTGCAGGTTCAGGAAACTATTTTGTACTAGAACATGAAATAACAACTTTTTTTAGGCTCCAAATTAAATTTTCAGTCGTCATAAAACATTTAAAAAGTTAAGTTGTCATAATCTGTGCCTACTTCATTAGAAAAAATATATATATGGAGTATATTATATGTAGACTGTGTATTATTTGAATTTGGAATTATTTTGGATTTAAGAAAATAAGTGAAAAAATTATTTATGAAACTTACCCATACTAATGGGGTTACACATGCCATCATGACTAAAGGGGTTAGGAAGTTTTCCTTGACTTTTGTTTAACTAACTTTGTTAGGCATGACTAATCCCCTTAGTAAGGTTTAGTTTCACAAATAATTTTTTTTTGGCCATTTTCTAAATTCCAAAATAATTCCAAATTCAAATAATACTTTGTTTGATGGTGTGACAGGTAGATCCTTATCTAATGGCACTATTTTTATCTTATGGAGAACTGACTTTTAGATCAGCTGTTTGGGGCTTTTGCCATATAATAATGCTGAATGGTTGTGTAGTTAGGTTGGAAGACTGTTTTAATTGAAAATTCACTTTTGTGATGCTTGGTATGTTTTTATGCTTTGGTTCAGTATATATGGAAGGATATCAGTACTTGAAAGATTTAGACAAGTTTTTGGTTTATTCATTATTTGGTTTTCATCGTATCATAAGATACTCATGATGATGGTTGTGAACTAAGCCCAGTTGTGGGATATCTAAAGGGAACATCACTAGTCATAGGCCCTGAGATTTTTGTGGTTTAATGGTCACTAATGATACAAGTTAACCCTCAATTATGGACTTCTTAGGTATGTTTGATTAAATAATATGGCTTTATAGAGCTGCTGATACCAATGACTATATTTGAATAAATTTCTTGCTTGTTCACCTCATGTTGTTGTCATGAAAACTTTTATATTTGTGCATAATTTGAAATTTGTTGCATCGTTGATTGAATTTTTATTTAGAAAATATTGTAAATATTAGGTGCTTATACTTGTTTCGTATACACCTAATTTGTTTAATATTCAATGAGTGGGATGGCCTTTCGCAGGTGACGATTATTGAAGCACCTGATGTTATTAAGCCGGTAAGAAATAGTACCATGTGACTGCAATAGATCGACTTTGGCCTGTACTTCCCTCACCAAGATGGATATCAAAGCCACAGTTTTTCATTTCTTTTCAGTGATGTCTTTTCATGCATGATGAGTTCGGTTTTAGTCAGTTACTCAATAATAAGTGGGTATAAGGAAATTTATATTTGCAATTCAAATAACATGGAGCTTTCATCAAAAGCGTATAATTCAACCATAAAAACACGAATTTAATACACTCCCGTAGATTGATAAAGCTGTTGACGGTTTTTAACTGCATGCAAAGTATAGTTTGAACACGTAATTTAAAATAAGTAAAATCTCGTCTTATTGGATGATAGAAGGCTAAATGTGTGATTAGTAATGTATAAACCGTGTGAATAACAAACTTCATTTGAAACTTTTTGAAATAGATGAAAAGAAATTATTTGGTGATTTTGCAGCTCTGTAATTTTGCTTACTTTACTTTTTTGTGGTTTTTCTTTAAAATTATTAGGCTTAGAGATGGAAATGGTTACGGTCATGTTGTTAGATTTGGAGACTTTTATTTTAACTTTTTATTTTGATTGTATAGTACAATGTATTCCTGTTGTGCATAAGACCCTTGTAACTTTTAAGCTTGAATTGCAATCCATACCTCTATGGTTAGCATGCAGTAGGTGTGCAGAAATATCCCAGAACATGAATTACTTGGTAACATCAGTTTCAACTGAAAAAGCTGCATTTCATGGACAAGTTAGAGTTTTTGCACAAGAATGGCTTAATAATCTTTTATTACATAATATTTTCATGTATTTAAGAAACTAGAGTTAAATTTTACATTACTGGATTCAGAACGAGACCGAGACCCAGACCGTATCCAAGATTTAAATTGGGAAGTTTAATGAGTGCACTTCTGACATATTTTAGTATGGTTGTAATTAATGTGAAATCAAAGATTTGTTTGTAAACTGATATAACCCTGTATTAAACTCTCATCTATCAAAGGTGAATGGGACACAGACTGAGGGTTCAATACACAAAACGATTGCATGACCCAAGTAGTTAATTACTATGTCAAAAACGTCAAGTATAAAGTTTTAACAAAAATGACACTTTAGTCAATGGACACCGCAGCCAATGTGCCTTGAAAAATAATTATTTCATTATAAACTGATCGGCAATTAATAACATGATGTAGGAAGGGTTTTCTATTAAGGTCAAATGTAAAACATTTAATTCTATGAACCACAATGATATGGGTGTTGGTCTTTCGATAGCTGAACTAATTTTCATTTTATTGACCTTCAGAAATGCACATATCAGAGGATTGACCATGGGTGGTAACTGTCTGACATGTTGCATGGCACTGTCATTTGTTTCTTTTTATTGCATAACAAGATGGTGTCTTGTAGGACATTTTCTAGTAGATGTCATCAAGGGTTTGTTAAAGAAAAACTGCTGAACAAGTTATAACTTAGTCTTGAAATTCTGCAGTAGGTTTTAATAAATAGTTCAATTTTATTTTTGGGCTGGAAACAATATTATTAGGTAATTCCTCTGATATTAAATGACATTGAAATTATTATAAATTTATTAATAAATATCATATGATGGAGCTTCACTTTATCCTTGAGGATCATTGGGTCAAATGTAACCTAAACTTATTACAGAAATTTTTACTTAATTGCTTTTTCATGTTCATCCCCAAGATCATTTTGACAATATCGTTGAAAACAAATTTCAAGTACCAAGTTTACATTTCAGCCATTTTAATCCTAAGTTTGTCGCATGTTTGTAAGCATTATACGATCAAAATATTGAAGTAATTTATCAAAATTTACATTTTACACATGACTCAATATTGTTAAATTTGTTTGTTTTAAACAACCGATGGCTCAGAATTTAAACGTTGTGTAAAGCTGAGGATATTTTGATTTAAATGATTTATCAAATAAATTGCATGTATTTTCACAATAACGATAAGTGGCATTAGGTTATTTATGAGTATAAATCGGTACAAATTACTTTATCTAAATTAAAACTCGGATTTTGAAGGAAAATTACATTATAAGTAGCACTTATTGTCCGACATTTATTTTGGTTGTATTTGTGTGTGAAAAGACTTCTGTATTAAAAAAAATAGGCTTGTTACAACTAACTCTAGTTCTGGAAATTGGTTTTGCATTGACCACTGAACTGGCAAATTATTTAATACCAATTCCTAGATTTTTTTTCCGGAAGGCCTGTGAAAATCTTTTTTTAAAATTAAATAGAATCGATTATATGTACTAAGACGCTTTAAAAAATAAGGGCCTTTGCAAGACATCAATATTTCATGTTGTGTTGTAGACAATTATTTTGCTATTAGCAATTGGGAATGGTAGAAATTTGTATTTGGTCCATATTGATGATAAACATTAAACTTAAAACTGTTGGGACAAATAGACTGATGATTGGAAGCCCTTTATTATTATTATTTTAGTATTGATGGCTTGATACTGAAATCTATGAGTAATTGAGACCTGTTGATGTTAGTAACCCTTAGAACCAATATTGTATTGACTGAAGAGCAGAAAATAGGTTATAATGGGGGGTTATTGTAGATATTTTTGAAGAGTTCTTCTGCAGTCATTATAAGGTTTTGTTTTTCACAAGACATTAAAATTTTTTGGTAAATATACAAACTATGTTATTGGAATCTTTTTTATTTTGGTCTTTTTTAGTTATTGCAGGAAGCCTGAGCCAATGTACAGTATTTCTTATCTAGGTTGGAATTAGGAGGGATAGGCTCACCCTCTTCCCCTATAAAATGGTGTTTGCTATTTAGAAACTTTCTTTTGTAACATTTAAATGTAGAAGTGGCAAATTGATACATTGGGTTTCAACCTGTTAAAGTAAAATATAAGTTGAATGCCTCTTCAAGTTGTTTTCTTGTGTGCAAGACCTGATAGTGAACACCTATTTGCAATATCATCCAAATATAATTAGTTTGTTATAGTAGCAAGAACCAGATTTAAATAGGACTAATAACCCAAGTAAGGTATGAGGATTCCTCAAGTAGGCTTAAAGATCCCTGCTTTAAGCTTTTCTGTCAATAGAACAGATCCGACAAGGCCAGATTTCTATTTAAATTTTGTTTGATCACAAGTTTTTTGTATTTTTTTATCACATCTTGAGGCAACGATAAACATTTGAACTGTCAGAAATATTGTATTGACAAAAAAGATTTTGGACGGTGTTGAATTTTAGACAAGACACCTTATTTAGAGCTTTATGTCAATACATATGATCCATATAGGGCTTATAATACACAGAGAGTTTACACAATCAGCACAAGAAGTGTTTGAATTTATTTATCTCTGAATACATTGATTGCCATTTAAAACGCAATTGAAAAACCTAATTAGATGCACTCTTTGCCAGGTTTCGGCTTTCATAACCAAACAAGTAGCTTAATTTGGAGCTAAATAAATCCCACTACAATTATCTAAATGGGACTGCAGTTTTCCTTGTCATGGTTTTAACTTCTCATGAGTTTAAATTTCAATTTTCGTTTTGTGGGTGTTCTTCTATCACATGATAGGACCATGTAAGATTAATCAAGTCCTAAGTTAATTTTTTCTATGATTTCTTTTTTTGTGATTGGATCTTTATGTTTATGGGGTAAGGCAACCTCCTTGTTAGTATGAAAATATTGAACATTATGGTTAATTTCTCATTATTTGATGGGATAGATTAGAAATCAGGACATTTAGCCATCCGTTAAAGCTTTTGTGTGAAGCAGTTGACCACACTTAAGATCACCAAGATGTTTTATTTTATAGTTTTTAGATAATTTGATGTCACAGGCCTATGGACAAATGTCTTTGAACAACACTCTTAAAAGTCTCATTTTTAATGAAAACTAATTTTGCTTTTTGATTAAAAAAGTTTTAAGAAATAGATCTATTTTAAGCAAATAGCTGAAGTAATTTATGAGGCAAAAATTTCAAATTTCAAAATTTTTGTACTTTTTAAAAGCAATTTGTAAAGTCAATGGATGTTATGAAACCCAGTTACATAGATATTCAGTGTAAATAGTGCTTAAAAATTACTTTGAAGAATGGAAAGCCTGTTTTTTTTTTCATAGTTTCAAATAAGTGGTCACCCTGGGGAATCCCAAAAGTCATTAGTTAAGTCTCAAAGAAAAGAGTTGAAGGTACAGTACCTAGGTTAATGTAATGTCAAAGGTCAGAGGTAAAAAATTTGGGACTCTGGACTTTGCACCCACAATAATTTTTACCCTTATTTGTTGAATATATCTCTTACCATGGTGATTTCATGTATCATTCTACATATTTCCTTATTTCTTTATATGTCATTTGATTTTAATTTGTACTTGAGTAAATACGGACAGCCGTGATTGATAGTAGATTAGTAAACATCGGAAATCATCGTAGCCTCGGGACCAGTAGATATGTCAGAGATATACCGTTGATAGATAATGTTGTTTTTGACTGATCAATTTTTTTTTCTTTTTCATGGCATAAATATTTAGCCTTACATACTGGTAGTTCAGAAGAATAAAACATAAAAAAATAACAGTTATTTTATTTAATTTTTTAAGAAAAAATATTCTGTTATTCACAGCTCTAACCATGAATTGTATCAGAAATGTATTAAACATATTTTTATTTGGGAAAAAAAACAACACAAAGTCAAGTTTTTTCCACTATATTTATCAGTATGGAGAAACAACCAAGAAGGATTTCTCTAAAGAAAAAAAAAGTTATTTTGAACTCATAATTGCTGACAGACTAAGTTGACTTTAATTTAGCAAAGTCATGGGAGGACTTTAATTTTATGGTTAGTTCACCAACATAGAGTAATTATCATAATGCACTATTTTATTATTCATATCCAACTGCAAAAATACATCCATTATATTATTTATTCTACCTGATCGTAATTCTAACTGTTGGTGAAATTATGATGTTGTTATCTGCACATGTTACCTATTATCAATTAATTGGGCATGTTAGCAAGTGCTATCATTTGCTTATGTCTTTCTTTTGATAATTCTTTTGTTTTTCACAGTTTTGCCCAAGATTTGTTTTTTTTTGTTGTTTGCAGATGACAAGACTACTGCATGTTTCTGCACATCATCTGCCCTTGAAAGTTCTGAGAAAATTGGGTTTTATCTTAATTAAGAATGTGTAACTTTCTAGGTGAATTTTTAGTCATGTTTATCTTTTATTTCTTTGAAAGTTTAATAGTTAATATTTGTTCAAGATATTTTTCTGGAAAAACTCCATATTAAATTTCTGAAAATGAAATTTTGGGCATTATAGCAGAAGTTCTTTTTCTTTAAAAACTGACAAAATTAACTCATGCTTTTCATTATGGGATGGTACATACTACATAGCATTTTGAAACCCTATGTTGAGAGCTCCTTGGGTGTGTGTGTGTGTGTTTTTTTTTTGTTTTTTTTAAGGTGGGAATGAACAATAATTCATAATCTCCAACCATCCTAATATTAAATCATTTCAAGTTAAATGTCCTTATTTTATGAACACTTAACTCAGATTTTAGAGTGGGAACTTTTTTATTAGTGTTTATAGTAATCCATTATATTTTAAACATCAAGTAGATGACCTTTTAATCCTTATAAAAACAGATATATTTAACTTCTTTGTTTTCTAGAAAAATATTTATTTATTTTGAAAAACAATATTTGTTCAATTTATCATATCAGTAATTCAGTTGAATTATATTTTATTGCTTAGGGCTATAAATATGGCATGATCTTAAGATTTTAATGGCTTCCAGGGATCAAAACAAGGGACTTAACTCTTGAGAAACTGTGCTCAGCATGTTGCACACCTGTCCAGCAGGTAGGAATCAATTTCTTGTCTACCTGAGGCAGGTAAATATTTTGATTGGCAGTTTATCTAAAAGACAAATTAGGGAGATTAACAAGTTATTGTAAAAGAAGTGATAATTTGACAAAAAATGAATAATAATTTTGTGCTATTATGCAATGATTGTCAGTCTATCTGTGACATTGATTTATGAACTACCCAAAGAAAAGAGCAACTTTAATTCAAGGAGGATAACTATTATTTTGGGATTTTTAATGTTTTGGATTTAAAAATTAAAGGTAAGTAAGAAATTTGTACTTTTTGGATTGTATGAAGTATTAACATAGAAAGATGATGTGTATTTCTAAATATGGAAATTTGTAATGGGAAATAAGAATTAGAACAAGAGAACAAAGAAAGTGAAAAGTTATTGTAAATTGAATATTATATGCAAACATATTAATTGATATGGAGAACTAACAATAATTGTGGACTTTAGAGCATTAACTCTGCGAAGCACATTTTTTTTTACTTAAAATCATTTATTGTCCACCAGTTAAAAATCTTTTGATCAAATCTTAACAAGTAACACAATGTGCCAAACCATTTTATTAGCTAGGGGTGGGGCTTTGGATTTTTTTTTTTTTTGGGGGGGTGGTGGAAATTAATTGATTCCAAAATTTAACAATTCTTTTTTTAATTTACTGAGTCATGGACAGAAAAATATATTAAATATTTCCTCATTATTTAACAAATTTCAAATAAAGAAATATATCTCCAACTGCTACTGGGAAAAAAAATCTGTTGCACAAAAAAAAAAAAACAACCTTCTCAACAAAAGAAGCAGGTCCCTTCAAAAAGAAAATGGTCTGCCTTTATAGAAATACAGTAATAATGTCCTTATCTGCCAGAATAAGTCCTACTGCAATAAAGATTGACTTGTAGTATAAATGTCAAAACTAGCCAAGGTCTGCCACCCAAAAAGCAACAGACCAATAGTCTAAGAAGTAGACATATTTACATTAAAATGGCCTCCATACCAAGTGTGAAATACCACATGATTGGTGATTGGAGACATTTTTACTTCTTGGCCATGATCATCGGTCTGTAAATTACCTACTTAATCACTTGTTGTCCATTTCTCATCTATAACAATGTCAATTTCATGCATACCTAGTCAGTGATTAGCCCTGTGTATTTCATACTTTATTATGGGGTGGACATATATTTTTTCCTATATTTTATGGACAACATAGGTGTGTTTTCCTATTCTTTTACTATCAACATAATTTAAAAGTAACTTTATGATTTTGTCTTTGCATCAGGGTATTGTTTTTATTTGTAAAGCTAAGACAAGTAAGGTTTAGATGGTTCCTTTAAAGTACCCAATAATGATAAAATGATAAATAAAAACTTGTCTAAGCCATTCAGGTTATGAAATATCCATAAAAGTCTATATATATTGAATTTAATTTAAAGAAACTCTGAAAACTGTAAAAAAAAACTTACAAGTAAGGAAGGTCACCTGTTCAGGAAATTTAAGTTCAAGTATGGTTTCCATAAGGTTACAGTTTAAGATCTATGGCAATCAGTTCAGGAAAGTTTTACAACAAAGAGTATAGTTTAAGATCCATTCTATGCTTGAAATATACTTAAAAATCTTCTTGTGTAAACTTTAAGATTTACTTAAGCTTACTCGTTGATAAGCTTTAGCTGTGAGTTCAGAGTTTTCATGTCTTAAATGATATGGTTTTGCTTCATTTACCTTTAAAGGAGTGAGAGAATCTTATGTCATTAAAAATGGATTTCTATAACAGTCATTATACCCTTAATGTACAAAATATTATGTCAATATGCAAATCTGCTTCAGACGTCAAATTGACAAAACCGGTCTGCTCATGGAAGTAGAAAATGATCTTCGTTATGCAGTGGTGCATTGCATTGATAACAGATGTGCTTGTATACATGTACTTTTATTGATATTGTTATTGATCAATCCAACAGTTGGTATGATATCATCCAATGTTTGGAAGAAAAAATCGTTGAATTTTTAAAAAAAAACTTTTTGGGATATTACATGGTATGTGATATTGGACATTTTGCTAGTGATCAGCTTAATTGAATATAAACCAATGGTATCATTGAAACCCATTTGTCATTTCATTTTTGCTTTGTTTTATTTAGCCATTGTTTTTTGCTTTAAGATTTGATAAATTGAATTGGCTTAAAGTGAAATTTTGAGTATGTAAAAATACCTGTTTATTGAAATCAGCTGAATGTGTTCATTTATCTTGTTGCTTTGTACACTTAATCAATGAAGAGAAACAATTGAAAAATTAGTCTGAAATTTTACTCACAAATCATTTACATTTGAACAAATTAAAGTTGGCAGTAGACATAAATTAGTGTGTGGTTAATGACAGAATAATAAATTTAGCTGCAGATTCTGAGGCTAAAACTTGATAAGACTATGTCAGATTCACTGACCGTCTGCTTGACCAGATGATAAGTCATGAAAGCATCAATCGTAAATTTTGAAGGATTAAGATTAATTTTCTTCACACCTGCTAACTTCCTATAATGGAGTAGCTGGAATTTTTTACCTGCTTTTATTTACTTCTTGAAATTTTGCTTACTTTCTGAAACAAGTTTCATAGGAATAACGTAATATTTGGGATAGACAGAGTTTCTTTAATCATTTGAATAATTAATTTAGTAGTGAAACAAAATTGCTTTTAAATTTCTTTAAAATTTCTCAAATTCAATTTTTTTTGCCCTTCTCCCAAATAATGTTGGTTCCTCTAAATTTCTGGAAATGAAGTTGAAAAAGATTAACTTTTAATTTGGTGTTTATTTAGAGTTTTTGTTAAACTTCAACAGACAAAAAGATTATGGTGTATTCCTCCATGGAGAGAACTTGCAAGCTGAATTCAAAGTTTTTGATTAATCTGACTTAGAGTATCTGCAAATCTTGATATATGTTCTCAGTAAGAAATTGTACAATAAGTCACAAATAAACACAGGTAAAATAAAGTCACAAAGGTTGAACAAACGATAACTGATGATAAACCCTTATCAATTATTACCCAATTATCTAGTCGTAAAGTTGTAAACTGTAAACTCTAGTTATTGCCTAAACCTCATGTTTATAATTTTTCGTTCCAGATAAACTATAAACTACAGAGGATATTGACAAAGAAATATTGTCTCTTGTGGAAAGGAGAAGTGGATCGTTAAAGTGACAAATTTTCTTTGATTTTCACAAGATTGGAAATAAGTGATTTAATTCTAGTTTTAGAGAGGATTTCTCAACTTTCATTCAATGATTGAATATTAGTTGATCAGGAAAAAAATCATTGTGAAAGAAGTTAGTGAATTTGTTTTCAGTTTTGAGGATTTATAGTTCTTCTTTATAAATATATCACCAGGTGTTTTTTTTTTTCATTTCACTGGAAAAATTTTTGTTGGATTTTTTCGGAGGGAATTGAAGCTGACAGCAGACAACAAATGAATGTTACTTAGCAAACATTTTAGGCAATGACATGTGGAATTGTGTCTTTCTACTATTATTGTCACTTCTGCTCATATTTGAAGGTGAGTTCTGGGCTTCAATGTCAAAGTTCAGATTTATTTTTATATTTATTACTTAGAATAAGCAAAAAAATATAGGAAACTGTAGCATATTCCCATAATCCAACAGAATAAAAACATAGCTACAAATCCTGGTTTTCAAAAAATAAGGTCCATACACTTTATAAACATTAGTTTCTTTCTACATTTCTATGTTTTCTGGTAGCTCAGCAGTGTCCTTGTCACTTCTTCTCCAACTCTTTAGATCACTCTCACAATTTGTAAAAGCCATTTAAGTGTAATACAAACAGTACCACTGAAAATTTGATCTTTAGATATTGGGTCAAATGCCTTTAAATAGAGAAAGTAAATCATGAAATAATGTGGAAACGGTAAACAATGTGCAATTTTTTTCTACATACTACCATGAGAATATTCTAGCCTGCCTAAAACTGTCATACAGATAATGGTGGTCTCTTAATCCTTAAACTTAATCTTTTTGTTTTGGTCAAAGATATAACTTCATATCACCTCTCAGACTGGATAATCCTCTAATTGAAATTTGGAGATAATACTTTCAAAATATTTGTAGACATGTGGGAAAAAATAATTTGTTATAAAAAATTAGGGTATTATTTAAAGATGCTTTGTAAATAAAGTTAGATTTTAAATAAATAGAACATATTTATCCACTTAATTCAAGAGTTTGATCTAAAACAACTTTTTTTGTTTTCATTGTAAAGAGGTAAAAAAGGTACAAGCAAGGAGAGATAACTTTGTCCTTTTTGCTAGTTGATGAATTTTGTGCTGTTTTGTTAATGGATTAAATATTACTTAGGGGAAGTTGGGTTTTAGGGTTTTGTTGGTGTAAATGTAAGCTTGACTTATGTACCTAAGTTGTCCTCTTTTTTATTTTTTTAATGTTTCAAATGTTTAATAAATTCATAATTTTGAATTTGTGAAACACACTGTATGTGAATTATTGTATGATTTAGCTGTCTTTCCACATATCCAGTGGACCTGACCAGTTAAACTTCTTTTGGGCTTGTGAAATTTCACCGAAATTAAAGTTAAAAATAAAGTAAAATGTTTATTGTGTTATGTTTTTGAATAGGAGGTTCTGTTACTTAAATCGTTTGATATTCATATGTTTGTTATTGCCTGATAATTCCACCATGGTTCATCTAGAAATAATTAAATCAGACCCATGATTTAATAATTATTAATTATTGGCCCATTTGAAAACATATTGTAAAAACTGAAAGTTGGGGAATTTTAATTCTTTAAAACTGATTCATAATTTTTGTTATCTATGAAAAATAATACCTTTAATTACAACAATGCTGCATTTTTACCATTACATGTATGTATTGAACTGTAAAATTGAGGGTTGAAATTTAAGATTTTATCGACATTTGACTGAGGTTTGACATAGAACCCTTTCAAGGTGAATCTGTTAGGCCAGTTAGACTAACTGGTATGAAATTCAGCAAAGATAGATTAAATTTTAATGATAGAATGAATTAAACTTTTATTTTTCTTAAAATGCCAGCAATTTAGCAACAACTTTAATCTGGATGTGATCTAATTTGTTGTCTTTTTATTGACCCCTGCTTTGTACCAACTTGTAAGTTTGCTTTGGGGCAACTTGTTTGAAATTTGAAATTTATTAGAGGGTTATAAATGTAAAATAAAGGTTTGATTAGGCTTACCTATCTACATGTACAGATCACCCTATATATGATATAGTAGATAGGTAACAAAATATCCAGATAACAAAAGGGCATGAAATAAAAAGTAGCTATATATAATGAGGGGATAATGTGGACCAAACAGTGCTGGAAACTTCAAAAAGACAATAGATTTAGAACAAATCAGATATAGCATAAAGAAACCCTATAGTGGAGAACAGAATTATTTTCTCTGCAAACTGGGGATGGAGAATTCTACTTAAATCGCTGTTTACTGTGGTACATTATATAATCGTGATATTTTTTAGTCCTTTTATGCTATTACTAACTTGCTCGTAGGTCCTTTACACTGTTATCAAATTTTCAAGGAAGTGAAATAGACTTTGACTTGTTTACCATCCCATTCAGTGAAAGAAATCATCATACACAAGTCTATGTAAAATCAAGCAGGTCTATGATGAAATTAACCCAAGTTGTACAGTGCTGCCTATGTAAAACTATGATGGGTTTATGTTGACAATAAATTCAGTTTCTAACACTGCCCATTCCTGAACTTGATACAACCATGCAATCTTACAATGAAACATCTCATCAAATTGTTCCAAAACAGTCACAATCAGGAACTAAAAGTTTTGTATTGTCATCTTACTTTCATTTTCATTTGTGAAGCCTGATATTGTGCTCATATAAATGAGTAACTGTAAAAATTTTAAAATGCTCGTTTGAATATTTTCGAACTTTAAAATTGTTCGTAATATATGTACAAATGAAATGAACTGGAGTACCACAATGACCAAATATCAAATTACACCAAGTTAACAATCCCCGCTCCAGTAGGTATGGGTCAGTTTCAGTAATAGTGTCCAGCATGTAAGGTCATTGTCAAACTGTAGGTGACCACAGCAGTCTGCATTGATGTATGTGTTATAAACATGTGTTTCGGTTTTTAGTTCACTTGTCAAAAATGCCATAGTGTAGAATTTTAACTTTAAATGATCCCATTAAACTCATTAGAAAAGTATCAAATTAAACCTCAGTGAATTTCTCCATCCTTGGCTTGGTCTACTGAAAGAAATTTGGGTAGTACAGTAAAATCTGTAATAACAGAACCTTGGATAAAACTGGTAACCTGTCTAAACTAGACATTTTTTTATCAAGTTCAGAACATGAAGATCCTGTGTTAGCTTTGATCATGGTTTTCGTCTGTTTGCACCTTTTTCGATCCAGTTTTTTCTGCCATTATCATCATTCAGCCAGTTGATACATTGACAGAAGCTTTATATACCAGTATTTTTTAAACAATTATAGTGTCCAGCAACATGAACCTCCTTTTTGACAATTGCTTATATTTTGACCATATGGTTTGGGGTGGGCAGTAGGGGGTATCCTTTGGTGAGCTTTGTCCTAGTTTCGTTTTATTTTTATCTGAACTAATCCTTCAGCCTGATTGCCAGGGGTCTAGTAAAACAGGTTTAACTGTATTATAAGCATAACAATTAAGTGCACAGTCTGTACTAACATACCTTGAAACTGATCTTTCTCTGGTTGTTAATCTACCCTAAAAATGCTGATTAAGTACTGTTTGTCATTAAATAAGCTTATGTTTGTGTTATGGCTTGCTGGTTCTGTGGATCCAGGGAGAGAAACGGTGTAAAGCTGAGAACTGAATATTTTAACATTTTGGTATGTCAGGTTAAAACTCATATTGTAACCTAAAGGAAATTATTGACTCTCTTACGTACTGTATAAAAGCACTAGAACTTATAGTTTCTTTCGTCTGGTAGGTGGTTTTAAGTGTCAGTCTGTAAGAATCAGGCAGTTGGTGAAACATTGTATAAAAAAAAAACATCATTTTGAAAGTTAAATTTGACCATCTGCACCACCAGAATCAAGGAAATAGAAGATATTTCATATCATTTTATGATTTCATTGAAGTGCACTGGAAATGAATATTTTAAGGGTAGAACGTTATGTTTCTAAAATTCTATTGAACAATATCTGAGCAAATCCAGTGATCAAATAGAGAAAACATCCTTCAGTGAAATTATATTGTCAGATTGGTGGGTTTTTGACATGCTTTCTGACTTTTCCCATTTTGCCTGATTCTTACAAATACTTACATTTAAGGCTTCAAATTATGTTATAAATATTAAAGTAGTACTTTTGTTTCTGTACTTCAGTGTAGTATTTATATTATATGCGACTATGACCGTATGCACTTATCAACTAATGTAGTTTCAGGAAGGTCTCTCATCAATATTTTACTCTCGTCCTTTCATATGTTCTATATTAATGTTCACATAATGCATTTCTATGGGACATGGCATGCATAGTGAATTCATTGCTTACAATATGGTGGATATGTTGTAAATGAACGAGACAATGTCCTTGATGGTTCCTATCAGAAAACCAACTAATTTTTGCAAATTTATTTTTTGTTAATTTCACAAGCAAGAAAAAATGAAAAGGTTCCTTTATAAAAGGATGTATCTTCTGACCTTTAGAACATTTAATTCTATGAATATTCATAAAGGAATTAAAGTACTTTTTTGTATATTGATTATTCTTTTTTTTAACCCAAAAAACCTAAGAATATTTGGTCATTATAAAAAATCTCATGTGCCCAGTTATTCAATCCATGGGTTAATTAATTGATTTTCTAACTTCTGATTAAGGATAGGTGAAAATAGGTGTGACTCGTTAATGACATACTATTTACTCAGAATTGATTTGATTTATGATGGCCGGACTTTGGACACCTCCGCTGTTCAGTGTAAACTTTCTCCATTTAAATTAAATTCCAATGGTCACATCTCCAAGTTCATTCTCATTGATTTAATGATTTCCGTTTAAACTTTTATTATTTACCAAAAGTAAATAAAAGAACAAAAGAAACTTGAATGACAAAATCTCATCATGGAGTAATTTTGATGAAAATTCACAGCTACCCATAAAAGTTCAGGAAATTATTTGAGCCAAATTATCACCCTAAAAATTCCCATTATACTTTATTTTTCTTCCCCTTATTGTAAAACCTAGGTAACCACCTGCTGATGATTTTAACGATTTTTCTCTGGGCTACCTCTCGACAAAAGGAAGTTTCTCAATGTATTGTCCCCCTCCCTGTGACATGACAATCAGTATATTGTGTTGACAAAGACCATATAGAGAGATAAAGGTTTAGGATAAGATAAGATACTCAATCCAGGTGGGGTTATGCAAGTTTGAACTGTCATAATACATCTTTATTTGGCCACTAAAAAGTGTTTTATTTCCGATAAGCTTATGTTCTAGGCACTTAGATTTAGTGTAAAAATATGGCTGGTGTTGGATTTAGACTGTAAATAAAGTTTTAGTATCAACAAGCTTATGCCCCTTGTGTCCAGATTAGTAAACAAAAGTATAGATAGTGTTTTGTTTGGACATTAGATAGTGTTTTATTTCCGATAAGCTTATGTCCTGGGTGTTTTGAGTTTATGTTTGCTAAGATTCATGCAATTTGGAATTTGATTTGTATTATAAAAACACTATGGGTTTTATTTATGACTCAACGATAACAAAATGTTGCCAGTTATACTGATATGCTGTAAGGGGGCATGGATATTTCACTTTTACAAAGTATCATTTTTAGCTTTGAAAATATTGAATCAAATTTTCCGTCCTTATTTTGACTTTTCATGTATTTTTTTTTTCTCTATTAAACTCCCCTTTTTTTAAAACTTTTTTCTCATTTTTTGCCATGTCTATGTATAATCCTATCAAAAGTCATAACAATGGATACTTTAATTTTAAAGAGTCTATTATAATGGTGAAAGATTTTTAAAAAATTTGTCATAATGAATTTTTATCTTGTGTCATAGAGATATAAAAAAAATAACATGATATCCACTACAGATTATTGCAAACACCTTGTTTCTTTTTCAGTTGTGACAGGAGCGACATGGGTTCAGAGGCCAACAGCCGTATCCTCCGCTGTCGGTAGCACCGTGACATTAGCTTGTAGAGTGGCTGGAGATGAAGGCTTCGTTACATGGAATAAAAACGGTGTTACGCTAGCAGTAGGGACCAATATTATATCTGGGGATACAAACAGAATATCCATTCCAAATGCTTCAAAATATAACCTCATCATCACCGATCTGCAGAAAAGTGATGATGCAGACTATACCTGCACCGTACAGAACATTGCACCAGAATCGGAGAAAGCGGTGACAGTGCATTTAACTGTTCTAAGTATGTAATTTTTAATTTCACATTTATTAGAAATTATACAGGAGAAACACATTCTGATGGCCCTGAAATGAAATTAAAGAGAATGTACACATCTATCTTGATAAATAGAATTAAACAGATCAATAGTGATATTGATTTACATGTTACATGTATTTAAATTGTTTTTTTTCTTTGCTTATGAATTAGTTTTACAGTTGCTGGAAGTATAATATGCTTAGAAAAAAAAAGAGAGATGGACGGATGATCATGGTGTAGGGGAGCTAACTTATTAATTTTTTATAAATATTTAAGCAGAAAGATTTTGGATTGTTTAAATTAACAAAATTTTCTTTTACTTCTAATGTCTTTGTTTGTTGTGTATTAATGTTTTTTCATACAGTTTTTTTTTTGTCTAATTTGTGTACATCCTGATTAAATATTTCAACTTGAATGAATCTTAAGTAAATTTGTACTTTTCTTTCTTTTACAGTATTACCAGGTCAGCCTGTAATATCAAGCAACAACACACAGTCAGTAAAAGTTGAAAATGATGTGATAGTGTTGACTTGTTTATCAAAGGGAGGCAATCCACCTCCAGCGTTCACATGGACCAAAAATGGATTAGTGCTCAATTCAAACATTGTTGAAACAAAAGTCCCAAAAGGAGATTCCTCTAGTCAATTAACTGTACATTTAGATTTTAGTGACAATTTAGCCATGTATATGTGTAATGTTCATAATACCGTCAATGTGGATCAACCATTTTCTGTTTCATATCAATTCTCGGTGCTATGTAAGTATACTTTCCTTGTTAATCATTACTGAATTGTACTTACTTTTGCATTGAGCTGACATTTTTCATCCTGGTGGGGTTGTTATCTCTTTGACATATTCACCATATCCATTTTTTGGTATTATCGTGGGTACTGTTTTGTGGCAATAATTACTGATCATGAAATTCCTGAAGATAAGTACAATTACAGTACAGTGGATTCCATTTAATTGCATACCTGTTAATTGCATAGGAAGTCAAAAACCAAAACCATTTCCCATCTGATCCATGGAAAAAAATACATTTAATTACATAGATATTATTGGAAATTTACTTTAAAAAGTACAAAAATGGGTGAAACAAGAATACATCCCAACCATCAGTTTTTTTTTTTAAAGAAATTTGTTTTTACAACATATTTTCTTTTTCCTTTGAATACACACTAACTTACATATTCTACTTAATCATTGAAAACATTTGTTATTTTCTCTTAAAATGACAATTTCTGTTATTAAACTGCCTGTTCCTGTTAATTGCATATTTTTTTCTGACAAATAGGACATGTGACTTACAGGAACCCACTGTATTATTAATTAAATGGTTATAACTACTTGCTATGGTTCTGTTTCTTGTGTGTACCATCAGAAAGATTTAAACTTGTGAATTAATAATAAGCCATGAAATTAAAAGTTGCCTGAAAAGCTAATTGAACTCTTTATTTATAAGATGTTAACATTGAGTACAACTACATGCACATTCATAGAAAAAAAATCTTACAAGTTCACCAAAAACTGTATTTTTAGAAAATGTAAATATCAGAATACAAGTTATCAAAAAAATATTAAGATTTTACAATTCTTTATTAAATTTGAAACTGACATGTATAAAGAGAGCTAACTCTATTTTTCAGATCATCCGCATATTGTATTTAGTCCCTTCAAAGATTTGTCAGTAGAGTTAGGAAAACCTGGATCTTTATTATGTAACGTCAGTGCCAATCCTGCCGTCTCATCTGTTTCATGGACAAAAGATGGACAACCTCTTCAAAGTAAGTAAATACCAAAATATCAATGATAAGAGTAATCAAGGGAACTAAGGTTATAGCGGTAATCAAAAGAATGTAATCCAGGGACAAAGACCAGACATGGAAAACAGACATACACAACAAAGAACATAAAGTAACTAAAATCATACATACAAAGTAACAAAAGTAAATGAGCAACTCTGACTCCACTAAAAACTGGGAGCATGGACCAGGTGCACCGGTAGGGTAAGCGTCCTCTGCTTTTCTACAAACACCCGCCGTGTTGCTCATAAAAAGTCAAGTCCGGGGTAGACAAATGAGGGAAGGAAAACTATGACCCGTTGAATCAATCAGTTTTCATGGTAAATTTCATGATAAATTATTCCATTCTTGGTAAACATGTTTCAAAGAGTAACCTGCCATCAATACCATTAAAACCAATTAATAAGGGAAGTGTAGTGAAAAAAGATCATTACTGTATTAGCACTGTTAATGACACATTTTTGAAAGGAAAGATCTACTAGGCTTTTGTATAGTAAGGATGCTTTTATAAAGTTTCCTATCAATATGTTTTTTTTGGTTTTTTTTTGTTTTTTTTTTCAAATTGATCCTCTCAATTTTTATACCTAGTAGAAAGCAGTCAATAAAAAAACCTTTTTTTTCCAGACTAAATATATATTTAAAACATACATCTGTATTAAGTAAATCTACAAAAAAGAATGAAATGTCTAGTTTAACATGAGATTATTTTGTTTTCAGCATCCAACACTCGTATAGAATTTTCACCAGCGGCTAAAGCCAACGGTGGATCCTACACATGTTCTACATCCAACACCATTAACGGTCAAACAAAAACAACAACGGAGACCGCTACTGTTAATGTCATTTGTAAGTTCTACTAACCTTTAATTATTTGTTCTTATTCTCTGAAAAATTATTTCATGTATATTTGGTATGAAGTCATACTTACTATTAAAAATTTGCAATGGGAACATACCAAAAAGAGGAATGTATTCAATACGTAATATGTATATTTTATGGTAAATTCATTCACCAAAAATATGTTAAGTTGAAATGGAATATGATAGGAAGAACAAAATAATTGTATAATGCAGATCTTAGTGTCTATGAATGTTGTATTTCTAAATTCATTAGAAAATTTATAAATTGCCACACTCCATAAAACTAAGAAATTTACTGAGCAGCCTTACCAGTAAATGTTTAAATAATAAGAAACAAACCAACCTCATTTAAGGATTACTATGAAATGAGTATTCATGTATTAATTATGTAATGAATATCCATGTATTAATTATGTAATGAATATTCATCTATATTTCCAGATCCTCCCATCATCAACATTCAGTCAACCTATGAAGTGAATGAATCTGAAGTATTAGACATTGTGTGTAATGTCCAAGCTAACCCTGCGGCCTGGTACACACGATGGCAGAACACAATTGGAAATATGGAATCCATCGACAACCGTCTCCGAATAGACAACATTAAACGTTCACAGAAGGGAAACTACTCATGTGTTTCTAGGAATTACATTGAGCCGTCAGGTGAAACCCAACGCATTGAAGAAACAATCAAGTATACATATATACATGTTCGATGTAAGTGTAATTATATAGAGTAAATCAGGAAATTTTTGTGCTGTCTTTTTATTGCAGTTTCTGCAATCTATCTTTTTTTGTCAGCTTTTTATTTGCAATCATTCTTCAATTACATTATAATCATCCTCCCAAGTCAGGGTTTTGAGTCCTCCCTCACTCCCTTAAACCCCTGACATCACTCATTCATATTTAGCGGGTATCATCCAGCCAATTCCAATTGGTTTCTTCTCCAGGTGAGAAGCACCAATGAAAATCGATTTAACATAAAATGTCTGTGGAAAGGTAAGCAATAATACGAGGTAATGGACAATCCGATATAGTAAATGAAAGTTGTATGATGTCACAAATGATGCAATATGAGCAAAAATGATAACAGTATATTCTGTTTAGAGTCTTTACTGAAAAAAAAATGATGTTATGTGTAGCCACTTTGTAAGTTATATCGAAGAGTTTCTATTACGAGTGATTACATTGGATTTTGGATCCAGGTTAAATTTAAGTAACTCACTAGAAGGCGCTGGACGATACCTGCTAAATATGAATGAGTGATATCAGGGGTTTGAGGGATTGAAGGTGGACTCAAAATTCTGACTTGGGAGGATGCATTATCATGTTCTTTAATGCAATTTATGACAACAGTTTAATTTCTATGTTCAGGTCTTGCTAATAATTTCATGGTTTAAAGTCTAATGTTAGTAAATTTCTTTATTCTATTTTATAGAATTTTACCAAACTTTGTTCTTTTAAATGACAAAGTATTGACTAGTGATGATACTAATTTTGTAAGTCGTGTATTGCGTTGTCTGGAATCTCAAATATTTTTGTACCTCATGAATAATTTTAATCCAAATTCTTTTGTCTTAGATTGGGCTTAATGTTGCAATCAATGCTTGAACCAAATCTGACATATTATGGACCTGGTATTGGAATTTCTCATATAATTGTTATTTGGTTGTTTTTTTGTTTTGTTTTTTTTTTAATAATGATTTATTTCTGTAGAGTTGCATTGTTTGACTATGACTAATCTGCAATGAGGCAGGAAAAATATATAAGTCTAAAAACAAAATTGGATGAAATTTAAACTATGATTTGTTTGTACTTACAGATCCACCAGGTTCATCTTTCATAAGTTCAGTTAACCCTGTATATGTTGGAGATCGATTAGAAGTTTCGTGCTCAGTTAGTGATCCAGGTAAATAAAGATTTATCTTAGTGAACTGTGCCAAGAAAGATAACTTTGATTCCCCTGATCGGATTAAAACTTGATGAGGGCTTAGTTGCTTATATGAATGAAAATCTAGCTGGGCCTTCATTACTTTTTAAAGAAAGTTGGGTCTGTGGAATTTAAATGTTTAAACTCCAGATGAGTATTATACTTTAAAACTTGCTTGCAGTAGAAATGGGACTTGACTTTGCACTTTCAATCAAAATGATGCTGTGATATAATGTTCCAAAACTTTCTATTTTAGGTTACCCTAGTCCTTCATATGAATGGAGAAAGGTAGAAACAAACCAACTGATGCCAACCAGTCAGTCCCAGCTTGTCATTAGTGGTGTAACACTACAGGACAACGGAAACTACTCCTGTATAGCCAAAAACTCTATGGGAAGTGGTGCTCCCAGTATTGTAGAGGTGCAAGTCAATGGTAGGAATTCATGATTTGATTGGGTTTTGTGCAGCAACTGAAAATCTTGAATATTATGATAAACTGAAGAACTAATTTCTCTCGTTAGCAGTTACAATAACAGAGTGCTGAATTGACTTTTAGTAAATACTTGAACATTAATTAAATGAAAATGTCAAGTAAAAGATAAAAATTAACAATTAATCTTAAAGAAAGCTCTGTGAATCTGTTCTTAGTTCTTCCTTCACTGAAAGAGTAGGCATTTTTCTGTGTAGATATTAAAAAGACATATAAATAACTGCAAGATATAATTCTCCTTTACAGAGAGACCAGCCTTTGTTGGTGTTCACCCAGACAAAGATACCATCTCCAACAACAGGACTACTTATATGATGCAATGTCGAATTCGAGGACGTCCTGTCCCTAGGATTCAATGGTATAAAGATGGGAAACTATTGGATGTAACAGGAACAATGTATACCCTGAAAACAACAACACAACCTGCAGATGTTTACAGTTATCTTGTCACCAGTCAGATATTATTAGAAGGTATTGTAGTATTGTACTCAAGGAAATCATTTAAAAAAAAATAGTTCTCAAAACCATTAGAACTTGAACACAAGGTAATTAAGATTTACCTATTGTTCCTTTCTACTTTCTGTTCAGGTGGTCTTTATGATCAGCCAATCATAATCATGATTGTTAAAGCACTTTATTTAAGGAGGTAGACCTAGGGTAAGGGACGCAACTCTTACAAATTGTTGGAACGTTTGTATTCAGCATTTTACATCAATCTCATGTAACCATCAAAGTAACTTGGACTGATTTCATTCTGTTTGAAAGGAAAGCTTGAAAGGCTTTGGTGAAATTGAATATAATACAAACATATCACTGATTCCTGGAGTTATGTCCCTTACCCTAGGTCTACCTCCTTAAAGGTGAAAACCTGAGGATTCTGTAGAGGTCGTCTGAACAGAAAGTAGAGTATTGTTTGATGCTGCATGCAGTGATTGAATTTAACATTTAGTAGGTCTAATTACATTGACTGGTATAGAAACAATACATATTGATGTAACTGATTGAAAACCTGCTGAATTTTAGTAGCATCTAAACCCTCACTAAAAACAAAGAACGTGAACTGGTCACTCCAGCAGATTTGACATTCTCTTTGACTTCTTAATTTTGTTAAAAATCTACTAATATTGAGCATTGTCAATGCTTTAAGTCATCACATGGAATCTCACAGAAAGCAATGGTAGAAATGAAACAGTAAGATGCATCAGACATGAGTTAATAATTGTGAAATATCTTTTTTTCAGGGTCTAATAGAGATGGTTCAACCAACCCTCAGATCTCAGATGTTGCTAACTATACATGTAAAGAAATGACTGCCAACATTGAACATACCATGGCACTCTTTATATACTGTAAGTGACTTTATCCTCCAGACTATCTGTGTTAAGCAATCATTAAATTCAAAATGAATAGCCACCTTTGTTAAAAATGGAAGGTAGTTGGTTATTATGTGACTTTTTTCTCATTCAGGGTTTTGTTTTGTGTACTAATGTGTATTGATGTCAATTTTTTTTTGCAGCTGCCTTAGTTTGAATATTTATTGTATATTTTTTATATACATGTTAAACTAAGGTTACCTCCCTTATATTGCAAAAATTCTCAGTCAAACTGGAGAATTTTAGGAGGGAAGTTAATTTAAGTACTCACTGAAAAATAAAATATTTTTAAGAAGATTATATTTTAATTCTTGTTTAGTCCCTCCAACCATTTCCCCTCATGAGAAAGTTCCAGCAGTCGATGGCGGCACTGCTCAACTCAAGTGTATTGGAGAAGGTTACCCTGTCCCATCTTTTACATGGAGGAGGAATAATGCAATAATTTCATCAGGAGGCCGTCTCATCATTCACCCGCCAAAATTTATCAGTGTAACGAAGTCAGAGAGTGTTCTACAGATTGACAGAATCAAAAGCCCTGATTATGGAGATTACACATGCCAAATTGCAAACCAGTATGGACAGACAACAAAAACCTTGACTCTTGCTGTTAAAAGTAAGTAGATAGATTAATCAATATTTTGATGTCACTTTCAGTTTGGACTTATAAGATTCATATTGTTGACATGCCTGTAGTTGTTAAGACATTTTAAAATTATGTGTGTTGGGGTATCAAGGTGTTGTTTTCATATTTTGTGTAGATGTAGTGAGCTGTAGTTGCTTCCCTTGGCATAAGTGTTTTTCAGGGCAAATATTGATGGTTTACAGGAGTGTGCATTGCAACCATTGGACATCATAATTTATTTGGTATTGTATATTGCTGCAATATTATTTTGAACAAAGCATGTCACTCAAATTTATGATGTTGTTGCTAAAGACTTCTTTTCAGGATTAAAACATATTTATGTTTGTAACAGAAGCATGAATCTGAAGTTTATCCTATTCTAAAAGCAGCTTTCAATTAAGCCAATTACATTTTCCAACTGCATTTTACTGCATTTTTTAAAATAATAATTAAATGCCTGAAAGTTCTTACTGCATGTTAAAACCTTTATTTCTCGCATTACATAGTCACTTCATGAATGACCTCTTTTTGCATGCATTTCTATATATATTGTTTAATTTAAATTATTACACCGTCCTGGATGCGGAAATTTTTCGGCATTTTTATCATCTTCAACACATTAATGGGTGAGTAATTTAATCATTTTCAGGAGTATAAGGGATTGAAGAATCAGACAAAAAAGGGGGAGGGGATTTTTTCAAAGATAATATTTTGAGAGATGTCATGGGATGATAAAAAAAAATAATTCAAAGGAGATAATTGCATCATTTCAAGTGTTACCAAAATTGTGTCTATGTTTTGATAGGATTAAAAATTTGCTGGTTCTTCAGTTATCTGATACGGAAATGATACTCAATCTGGAACAATCATGGTAGTCATTTTTTTTTTTTTTACTTTTAAAAGCTTGGATGAAAAGAATATATGTACAAGCTTCTACATATAAAAAAATTACATAATAAGAATATTGATAATGTTTATTAATTCAATTTTCTTTTATTTATAAGTCTGATGGCATTCCATTAACCTGTGGATGGTTCCTTTCCATTTGTAGGCAAACCTGAGGCACCAACCGATCTGATTTGGCTGAAAAAATCATGGGACACAATTACTCTACATTGGACACCAGGGTTTGACGGTGGGTCTCTGCAGTATTTCATGATTAGATACAGAACCAATCCACCAAATCCTATAGAAAAAACTGTTGCAGTTCAACCAGAAAATGTCACACAATTCATTGTTGCAAGTAAGTATCTCTTTGTTATTTCCCCTTAATTTTGATTTTGCAAATAGTGAAATGATTGAGTTGTCCCCTTAGATCTATAAAGATGAAATGTAATGTAATGCATCTACATACTACTAGTGCCATTAATGTCAGAATTTCTTTTGATAACCACACACTTAAATTTGATTGGTTAAAAAATTACAAAGATAAAGAATCTCAGCAAAATCATTTTATGGCTGTATGACTACTACTTTATGAAATGTTTATCAACTTTTCTTTTCAGACTTAATTCCAAGTACTACTTACATATTCCAAATATATGGTCATAACCAGCTTGGAAACGGTCAAATGTCAGAGTCTATTACAGTTTCAACTGATTGTAAGTAAATAGTATTCATTAGTGTAATAAGGATGTATATTATTAAGTAAAGTATAAGTTACTTGTTTCCTTAACTTGATATTTCTGAAGTGATTACGAGACTGCCCATGTAAAGATCAGCCAAATCCTATGATCTGGGTGGCACAACATATTTTTTTTCCCTATGAATTTTTGGTTCGAATGTATGATTTTATATCATTCAAAAAGTATGTCAATGAATTTTTTAATCAACAATGGATAGCCCAGAAAAGGATTTTGAAGTTGCCGAAACGAAGCAAACAAATTTTGCACAAAATTAAGGATTATCTCCATTTTCAATGAATTTCAGTGCTTTCTATGTAATTTATTTCCCATTAATTATTGCAGTTAATTCAAAAACTAACATTTAACTTTGAGAAAAGGATGCATTTGTGAAATGAAATGGATGAAAAAATTTTGAAACCAAAATTTGTCAAGTGCCACCCATGGCCTGGTTTTGTGCATGGGCATCCTCTTAAATATGTGTACATGAAATGAGGAAGGGGACTTAACATTATATTTACATGATCATCAAACATATTTGATATTGAAGAATACTTTCAGAGGAATAGCAATAATAGATAGAATTGTGCGATTATTTTTACAACTAGTAATTATTCATTTTCATAAAAGACACTTTTTGAAATACCATTAAGATAAAACTGTCTAGTTCAAGCTCTATCAGTTTGAATCCATGTCTTTAACCCCAAAGTGTGAAAAAAAAATGGTATCTTTAAGAGCAGAGGTTAAGTATAATAGTTTTCCTACATATGATAACCCCCTTGAACATACCCTTATATCTACAAATGATATTCATACACTTACTGGTATATTTTATTTTCAGCTTATACATTCCCAATTATAGGAGGATCACTTCAATACTCAGACCAAAGCAAACAACTCGAACTCAATCTTAATGTGAATAATACCTTTTGTGTTAAGGTCAAGTTAAGCACAAATGGTGGAAACTCGTGGCAAACATACACAGAAGGCAATCTTGATTGTTTTGATGCTAATGCAGCTAGAATAGCTGTTACAACAGAGGGAGTTAATCGAATGAATGTTTCTCTCTGTCTTGTCCAAAGAAAGGATGTTTGCAGTGTCCCAGTTTCTGTTAAAATTAGTAAGTTCTTGTTGAATAAAAGGAAAGGTAATATGACTTCAGATGGAATTTTATTCAATTTTATCTTAATTTGTTCATACTTTGATTAGCTCTGTTCTCAGACTTGAACTTTTAAGGGGGAATATATTAATTTTTAGGTTAATTGAAGTAAAGGCAACAAATTTATTGTCATATTATCTTCAAAATTTCATTTTCATTAGTTTAGTTTTTTATTTTGCAATTACAAGCTTATTTTTTGTTTGTTCTTGTTGCATCACCCACAGAAGGTATGATGTCCACACTCCTTTTTTTTAGCCATCTTTTTTAAGACATTATTTGTTCCAAATCCATTGTCAACTGAAGATGGTCCATATTTATGCCTTGAGATGCCATCTCCTGTTTCTGAAGTAGAACCAGTATATATTATTGTATAAATCTAGTAAAAAATGTATAACTTTATGTTCTTAATGCAATGATTATTAAGTAATAGACATTAACCATCAATTATCAAATACAATTGTAGCAGACAGAAATGTGACTTTTGATGCCATTGGTGAGTTTCACTATGTACCCAAGATATGAATACATCTTTATTGAACATTACATGGTGGCTACTCACTCAAGATTTTTTTTTCTTTACCTCACTAACTGGCGAAAAGTGTGGCCAAAATTACACCAACTTGGCTGTGTTTTTGCTTTTATCTGGCTTTAAGACTTAGAACTTAGCCTTTTATTTTTCCTTTATATTGGAGATAACTCTATTAGCCTCGTAAAGAAAGGGATATGACTCTGTCAGTCTTGTAAGCGCACTTGTCTGTTACAAGTGAAAAATACTTACATAGGATAATTTAGTAATGAATTTCAACCAAGCATATCAAAAGCATTTCCCATGACTGTGATGATAAATTAATATTTAATAAGGTTTAATTTATGACATAACATGCTAATAAACCAATGTAGGTGACACTACTCAAATTAGATGCATGTTTAATAACAGATTATAACTTCTCTTCATTACTCATGCATGAAAAGCTACTTAGGTAAAAACTATTACTCAGAAATTTATGTTTGAAGTATGTGATGAAGAATGAAGTGTAATTAATGAAATATGACTCAGTTAAACTGCTCATTGACTCCATCATTAGCGAGGGTTGGTTAATGGAAAAACAATTAATTCTGTATGTAGACATGGTTCAAAAAGAAATTGTTAACTGTAAGTGTAAGAATCAGGCAAAATGGGAAAAATCAGAAACATGCATGTCAAAACCCCACCGATCTGACAATGTAATACCAGTCAGGGATACTTTCTCTATTTGAAAAGTCCATTCTTTAATCTCTGCATCACTGGCTTTGCTCAGAATTTTTTCAATAGAAAGTTAGAAAAATGAGGTTTTTGACAGAGTTATCTGCCATTGAATTGTTCATTTTCAGTGCATTGCAATGAAATTATAACTCAGTACCAACATGAATGGAAAATGTCTTTTTTTCTTGATTCTGATGATGCAAATAATCAAATTAAACTTTCAAATGATGGTTTTTTTCATACCATGTTTCACCTACTGCCTGATTCTTACAGAGACTGACACTTAAGGTATATATATTGTCTATAACAGACCTAGTGGTAGCTTTGATGTAATGAGGGGGTAACATTAAGGTTTGAAAGTGAAATACTTAGACTTTAAATCCAGGATTTCTTTCACTTCTGTTGAAAATGAAGGAATATAATCTGTATTTATGAGGATTTTCCATAGGATTTTCATGTTTTCAATGGTTTTTCAATGTGAACATTTTTAGCATGCTATTTTCTGTTAACATGAAGAAGTAACAATACGAAACATCCTGCAAGTTATTTTGTTTAAGTTTGAAGTGTTGCACATATTTTATGCTTTTTTTCATGCACATATTTTTCCTACATTTACTTTTTACATATCTTATGTTTTTGAATTCTTCTTTCTGTCTGATATTTTCTATCTCAGGCTATTGTTGTGATACTAAAAATATCAACAATTTTCAAATATGCCAAATGAAGCATGATGTCACCAATAAACAAAAATACCAATAACTATAGTTTTGAACATCTCAACAAACCATCACATCTAACCCTATCTGGCAGACGGTGATATTTTCTGTCTCAAATTCAGTATGTTCCATGTAAGAAACATTTATCTTGATAGCCCTTTATAATCATTTATTCATGTAAAATATGAAACAGATATTCACAGACCAATATCATCCTTGTAGGTGTTTCTCATATGTTCTCAGTTGATTCTCAGAATAAAATTGCAATTAAAACGATGAGAAATCAATGACACTGATTTGTTTTGATGAGATTATATATTGGAAATCAGATCTATTATCAATACACAATGCTGTAATGACTAGTTTTATTTCTCTTGTTCCAAGGAAGTATCAGTATAATGGGGCATGATCATGAGATGAACTTTCTTTGTTACAGTTAACTCACTTCACCTTTACCTAACATCTACATGTTGTGCAATGATTTCTGTAATAAAATAAAAGAGGGGGGGTCGGTCTACATTATGGTAAATGCAAGTGTAGATGACTATATCTGGCAATTGCCAAATGAAGGAAAAAATCATATAAAATGTAAAAAAGTACTAATTGTCTTTACTTTAACTTTGAATGAATGTATTGTTTGGTTTTCATTTTGTAGAAAAAAAGATTTTTAAAAAATCACAAAACTGACTGATTTATTAGACAAATAGGGGTATTAAATAACAAATATCATGGTAGTGCAGTTAATTGGTTAGTATTCCTGCAAGAATAGCAGGAAGAGTTGAGAAAATAACCCACTATTGATAAGGAAATGTCTCCATTTCAATTTCGTTATCTTAGTAGGAAGTGATCATTTTTATACCTGCTACATGATGAGGCAAGTTTTTATGTGATACCCTATAAAAAGTTGCTGTGTCCATCTGTCCCCCCCCCTCTCACAGTTTCCAGATGATAACCTAAGAAAAGATCAATTTTAGTATCATAAAATTCAAGTTAAGTTCAATTTTCGGCAAAATCCAAAGTGGTTTTCAAGTTAGGCCATTTTGAACATTTTGCCACCCCCCCCCCTTTTCCACCATTACATGGTGGGGTGTCACATAATGTTCTATTAATGCCCTATTTTTTATTTTTCAAATGGATATAGAAAAAATTATTATGCGATACTTGTATATAACCCCAACCTCTACTTGTTTTTATTTAGAGGAAATATTAAGTCTGTGATGGACATGAAGAAGGTATGATTTATCAATCAATATAAAGAAAAATTGAAAATGAAAATGTTTCATGTAAGGAAATAACAATTTGTCATTGTCTGTAACAAAAACATGAATGTGTCATTATATATTAACATGGTTTCACAAAAAGCTTTTTATAGGAGGAAATAGGGGAGAAAATACTCTCTAGAAAAATGAAGAAAATGAAATTGAAGCTGTCATCTTGTATTTTAAACTTCTATTATAAAAATAAAATATAAAGATGTATGTTTGTTACTTTATGATCCACATGGTATTGTTAACTTTGTGGAAGGAAGTTAACAGATTAAGAAAACCACAATAAAGACACCTGTGTGATTACAACACAGGTCAGTTTCCGCTTTACTCATTTTCTCTGGGCATACACTTACTGCTTCGTCTAATATCTTGGCATAGGTATTAAGAGAGAAATATCAGTTTATTAAACGTTACGATATGCAAGTGAAGAAACCATACTTGCCAATTTGTCTAAATGTTCAGAAAGTTAAATGCAAAATCTTTCTGGATGGGAGGTATGGGACAGCTTGGGTGGAGGGGTTGTCCTAACATGAATGGATGGCCTTGGTTTTCATTGGGTGAGATAAATGATGCCCAGACATGGAGAGATGGACTTGTTTTCCATTTGGTGTGATAAGGGTTGGTGCCCTGGCACAGAGGGATGGATGATATCCATCAGATGGGAGAAGTGGTGGTGCCCTGACACAGAGGGATGGATGATATCCATTGGATGGGAGGAGGGGTGGTGCCCTGACACAGAGGGTTGGACGATATCCATTGGGTTGGAGAAGATGTGGTGCCCTGACATGTAGAAATGGACCTTGATTCAATTGGTGGGAGATCTCCCCTCTTTCATAGAGAGGGAAACATGTTGATTTAGTCTGTATTAATTTCTGAATTGGAAGCTAGAAATTTTTTTAATTGTCCATAACTGTTTAAAATTGTCCAAAGTTACATTTTGAAATCATGTTTACGTCTTTGGCCCTGCTTTCTTTTTACTCATACTTGTAATAAAATTCAATTTTCTTCCCATTCTAAATAAATAGTCCATTGATGTTGTTCTCTCACCGGAACACACCTTTAATATGGCCATTCGATTTATAATCTGATCAAGAGAAAAATTGTTTCGACTCAATGGCAACATCCTGAGCCATTGAACCGTCCACTATTGTTTGGTTAAGAGATTTTAGAAGAATTAGTTAAATCACAAAGAGATTTGGGGGCAATTTATCTCCATTTCTATACCTGATGCATCATTCTGCAAGTGGATAAGGCATAAGTCGATTTAAAGTGTGTCAACAAAGAAGTTGAAAGGACAATCAGTTAGGCTTTTATAATATATGGTTTAGAACTCCAAGGCCTACTATATTCTAACAAAGCATACTTCAGTGTTCTGCTTTGATGTAAACTTACTTGGGACAGAAGGAAAGAAATATAGTGGGTCATTTAAAACAGCAATTTTACAATTCAGGCAGTATTTTGAATTTATGATAAGATATTGACTGAAATATGTACTATTAACTGTCTATTATCAGTAATTTATGATAGAAGAAATGTTGACTTCTGTTTTTTTCTTCTTTTTTTTTTGTTGTTTTTTTTTGTTTGGGGGGTTCCTGGTACAAAGAGTAAATGGGGGACTGCCATTATTATTGTTTAGTTACCCCAGAAGTGCCCCCAACTGTAGATAGTTTTGTTTATGTTACATAAAACATACATATGGCCTCCAGCAGAGAGTGATTACATCCAGGGATTGGATAAATGTTTAGACTAACTTTCTATTTACATCAAACTTTCTTGTTTGATACAGATCTATGTTATTTGGAAAGGTTAAATTTGACATGTACTGTTTGAAAATCAGTCTGTACCACAAGCAGGTTTTAAATTACACATGTTCCTGAAACTAAAGATTGAATTGCCCATTGAACTGTTCTGTCCCAAGCTCCTCAATGTGGATTTTGTTAGAGAAAAATAGTCAGTATTTACATTTTTTTTAAAGTGATGAATGTACAGTAATTTAAAAAAAAAGGATAATTACATCACTGCTTTATTACTTTATAGTTGATTTAGTTAGTTTAAAATTGAGCCATTGGGTTATGAAACAATTCCAATAAATGCTCTTATCTACTAATTTTTATCAGAAAGAATTGATTGTTTTCTGATTAATTCATGATAGTGTGAAATATGAAACATTTTCCATTAAAATTCAAGACATATCAAGTTTTCACACCTATACAGTTCTAACAGTGCCTACCAGCTACCTATGGAGATTAAATTTATTGACCACCCCTATTTGTCAACATCAACCCAACTCAAAACAATTAAATCAATTAACTCTAGGAAGAGTCTATTGTCCTAAATAGGGTTGAAAGGTTACACCTGTGAAATGTTTGTTGATTGGGTAGATTTCACTCAACCTTGAAGTAAACCAGGTCACCTGTGTGTATGTGTCAAGCTGGTAGTGAAATTTAGTTTTATTTTTGATGAAAATTAATTCCTGGAGTTTTTAATTTCCTTCTTTTGTGTATTTGATAATTTAGTCTGACACTAATTAGTGCTGAGGAAAGCAGTACACCTTGAGAGATAGTAATTAGTGGTGGTTTCCTGTGGAAGAAAAACACACAACATGGAGATTTGGGCTTGATGTTCATTCTAGCCAGTAGGAAAAGCATATTTGTTCACTTTGTGATCTATCTCTATACAAAACCTTTCAACAATATTGCTTTTCGACCTCTGGGATTTAATTTTAGGGGTAATTACAGATATTAGTTTCACACTAGAAGCAACTATTGAACAGATATGATGATCTTACACAATTTATGTACTATTTTACATGGATCTAACACTCAAATCAAGTGAAAAAGACTTTTAGTGAATTTATTGGAGATTTTGTTGAGGATAACTCACACAAAGCTTATTGAATTATTCAAAGCCAGTACACAATGTCAGGTGAGAAAATTTACCTTTAATCAATAAAGAAAACATATCTTTTCATATAAGGTAGGTAAAATTCTACTTGGTCTACAGTTCAATCAATTTTACTGTGTACTTTTTTATTAGTCATCAGAACCTTTCACAAAGATTTTTACAAACATCAGCTGTTTTATTCAAATATAATGCAGTACCTAATAGTAACATACAATTGTATAGAAATATGGTGTTATTGTAAGAGTTTTGCCTCATTATATTAATTATTCACATGGAAGAGGCATCTTAAATGTTTTTTTTTTTCCTTGTCTCAACTTCTCAATGTAATCTATAACTGTTCTTAGACAAAATATGGATTCTATGCATTAAGACTTTGAAGGATGTTTTAACTTTACAGTCTGACAGAGAGCATGCACTGTTTTCATTATCGTGACCTGTCATATTCAAGTATTCTTTAAATCTACAAATGTTCGTGTAAAATACAAGACATGTCTGTTTACTAATGTACACCTACCAGCATTCTATTTTAAGCTTGGGTAACTTGATGTTTACATACTAATTATGTCAGACACACCATGCTTTGTAATTATAATGACATAATTCAGGGATTATAGATGAGTATTTTGACAATTTTAAGTGTATAATCCTCCCAAGAATGTTAAAAGAGGGGGGTATGGTCCAGATTTAAATCTCCTGTGATGTAATCCTTTAGTATCAATAAGTAAGTCAAGACCATGAATGATTACATTTAATCCTTGTGGATAAGGAAAAGAGGGATTAGACTTTTAATCTTGTCATAATGGGGCGTAATGTCTTTTGAATTGAGTAAGATAGACTATTTTATATCAGAAACGATTTTGGGAAAATCTCTCTGTTTTGCACAATCATTTACACCAATGTAGAAATGTTTTAAGCTCTGTACAGATAAGTTGCACATGGTTATGTATGTGCTAAAAGTCTTCATTTAGACTCTGTCCTATTCTATTGCTAGTGGCAACAGCATCTTTTCCATCTATTTTAAGGTTTTTCCCTCAAATATGCCATACATGTAAATAAGATTTCTGCTAAGATTTTTTTTTTTTACCTGTTCAAATTAAACACTGCCTGTGTTTGTGAGTATTGATTCTTCATAGGCATTTTTCTACCAAGGCTTGGAATGATTTTAATATTTATAACTAATGATTAGTCACTTTTAAAGTGTTCTGAATTACCCAAGTTATAAATGGAAACTTACATGTACAGTGTACAAATGTACATTATCTTACAGATGGTTTGCTTAGCAAAATTTCTTGATCATCTACACTTTTGAAATGTTCTGAAGTTTGTTACTGCATATGGCACCACTCTTTTCAGTGAGTGGATTAAAACTTTGTAGAAAATCTGTACATGTTATACAAAGGCTCCATTTAACTTTTGCATTTATAAAATTGACAGCAAATAAACCAAGATTTTATTTTGTCCATATTAACCCAACTTATAGTAGAAATATTTAACGTTATCCCACTGTAATGGAAAACACTGGTCACTATGATGATTTGGTGTCGGAAAATAGCTGTGGGGAACATTTGGCCTGAATGGTTTATTATCACTCTTATTGGCAATATCATCTTCTTGTCGTCTGCTGGTCATAGTCAGCCTAGTACAGGTGTTGGTCATTATGGCTGTCTTTTTGGTCTAGTCAGAAAAAAATTGTAAGAAAAAGTTTTAGCACTGACTTGATAGGAAAAGATTACTTATAAATGGGACAATTATTATTCAGTCATTTGTCTTCATTTAAAATGTGAGACCAGTACAAATTCACTTAAAAACTGTGATTGGGTAATGAATTCTACAATGTCCATTACTTATGTCAGGAGTACATGTATATGTACCTTGATTATGGCAAAATCTAGTACATTGTGTACTTAAAGAGTCTGATCTGATGGAATTTAACATAACATTGAAATTTCACCGTTAGGCATAGGAAAATTGAAGATCACCCAATCTAGATAGGTTTAACTCTAAAGAAAACAAGAGTACTCTCCTTATATGCTTTATCAGAAGAAGTCTTAATACAGATCTGTCCGAAATGTAAACAGCCTGAAGGGGGAGGCTCTAGATTTTATCACACAACAAAGAGGAGCTGGAGTACTAAGATATTGGATTGTCAATACTGGTCATGGAAATTCCTTGGTTTCTACCTATAAAACTGTCACTTTTTAATTTGTTAGTGATAAAAACTTAAATTTGTTAAATGAAGCATGTGACTGATAGTAGTACTAAGGTTAGAATTCTCCCTATAACATGACCATTATCAGTGAAAATTCAATTAACTTTTCATTGAAAATTGAAAATAAGAAGTATAGGGTTCTTTTAAATGGCTTAAGATGAGGAAAAAGTTTGGCAAAACTCGACAATTACTGGATGAGTTTGTAAGTGAAAGTTTGTTCAAACATTCAAACTACTGGCAAATTTTTATTTCCAAAGGTTAGATAAACAATTACATTACAGAATGATTTGATATTTAGGCCTTTGTCCAAATACATTATTATGTACATACTAAAGGATATAAGATATCCTGACGATAAAAAAGGGGGGGACAAGGTGTTTTTCCCTTTCATGCATTTAATTATTTACAATTGAAAAACAAATGGACTATATATTTGGGATTCTTGGTCTATTGTTAGTAAAATGGACTAAGGTTTAGACCGTTCTAATTTGTGGGTGAACAATACAGTTTGAATGCCTCATTAAATTTCAGTCCTGTATTAATATTAGCTGATCAAATTCCTTAATACTTTAATTTTGACCATTGACCTTGTTATTTGTCATAGCAGTTCTAATATCATTCACAGGGGTTCAAATTAGTGGTAACCTGAGGTCAGGGCCCCTGAACTTCTGACCTTGGACTTTTGAAATTTCCTCCTAGACCTACAATCTTTTGTTTATTGACACTTTGTTGTGAACATCTGATTTTCTTCAAGTGGACCAGTGACTTCCATTTTAACCTCTGATTCATTCAGGAATTAAATGTGCATTCCAACACAAATGTAGATTTCAAATCTATAATGGTGAAAGCTACAAGTAGATGTATTTTGCAAACTTTCATACAAGCAATGAATTCATTATGATTCATATTAAATTTGTTGAACTTATTTAATGGTTGATTATAACAATCTGTAATGTCACATAATTACAGTCTTGAAAGGAACTGAAATATTCATTTATAAGTTGTTCAAATGTTGAACACGACGCGATAAACTACATATAAATCTATACAACTTTGTTCTTAAGGTCGAGGCTTAAATAAAAATTCCCCCTTAGACGATTTAAAAACCACTTTGCTGTAAAGAAAAAATATCAACAAATGACGCCAACAATAGGGTATACCACAAATCATTCTTCCAATAGCGTACCTCAAAATAGAATATGTGAACTTATTGTGTAGCTATGTGCCGATTGTTCAGGCGTAAAGCTTTGTACTTAAAATCCAGGGAATTATTTGTATTTGTGCCCACCCATTGTTTCGTCTACCGTCCAAAAATAACACGATTGATCTCGTATTGCTTTATCCTCCCATTACAAATAGGTAAACACATGAAAAGGTAGATTTTTGTCAAAACCTGAATTATTGGATGAAGAAAAGTTGACATCCAATGTTTTGTTGTGTGAGATTGTTTAGATATACCACTACAATTTATCTGACTTTATAACAAAAGAATACAAAATAGCTTAGTGATAAATAGGAAGATTGAGGGGATTTTATTACTTCTTCTCTTCCGCAAGCTTCATCTATAAAATCTTAAAGGGTGGAGCATACAAAGCAGAGCTGAACAATCATACAGAAAACAAATGAAACATTTCTTTCTGGTTAGTCAGTATTCTTTATAATTCAGGGAGCAAATGTAAAACTTCTGATGATCTTGATTAATTTATACATAGATATAGAAAGTAAAGCAGTCCTCTGCCTTTTCATATAGTGACAGTATTCCGTACAATCAAACCTGTATTAAGTGACCTTTCAATGGAGAACAAAATCATGGTCACATAAGACAGGTGTTCCAGTACTTTATATACTAGTTATTTTTACATAGAATACGCTACTTTTAAATACTTTAATCATAGCCTTTTGAGACAGGTTAATGCTGATTATGGGTGGACACTTGAACAGGTTTGACTGTATTTTGTTTTTATTCTTCAAAAAGTTTATTAGAAGAATATACGGCCTGCATGTTGTTCTATAGGTCCCTTTAGGCCATGTCAAGACTGTTCAATTTTTACGTCAACATGTGTAAATGGTGTTTAGTCACATCTACCTACTTCGTCGTGTTATTCAGTCATGACATGCACATGTTTAGAATCCAATCAATAAATCTACAATTGTTATCTATTGAAACCATATTCTATTTCATTACCAAAATTGATTTTAAGGGTGGGAATATTGATGGATAAATCTCAACATGACGTGAGAAACTCCTTTAAGAGTATAAAAATGATACTTCTGGTTTTTGTTCCTTTTTAGGAAATAACTGATTTAACCTATACAACATTGACGTAATACACTTTTACAACAAGCATGAAATTGTAGGATTAATTGCAATAAGGATGAGATGGATTAAAATTATAGATTTGAAAATTCATGAATGCAATTTCATACCATAACAGACATCAAGATTTTAATCTTCATGGAATTAACTTTAATGCAGCATCATGATCCCAGGAAGAGTTACATGTACATTTGTACAAACCAATGGAATTTTTGACAACTTCCTTGGGACCATTAAGCCACATGATAGCATTGTAATACATGTTCATGCACAAAGTAGTTCTCTTTACTTTCCCTGCATTATACTTTCAACAACAATAAAAAAAATAATTGAACCTAATTTTTTTCTGGGGTTGAGGGAGTTCTGGCTAGTCCCCACCAGAATTAAGATCATGTAGGTACATTTGAAAGGCCAGGAGTGTAATTCCTTTTAGATGTTACTGGTACAGCATTTTATCAGCTTTGATTGTGGCCGACCAACAGAACCAGTCCCAAAATCTATACTTTATTCTATGCCAAAGCATGAGAACATTCAGGTATAATTTTATGTAGTATTTTATGTCCATAACAAACACTTTCTCCTTTAATGGCCAACTTTACTACAATCCTTCCCATAAACAGTAGGTGTTAAGTGAATCATTATGACTGGGTAATGAAATGCCATGACATTTTATGGTCCCTGTATGGTAACTCTCCTTAATATAATATTTTTATCATGGGTCAGGGTAATCATTTGGATTAGGTTAAAAGGATAAGGCATGGTTTAATTCTATATATTCAAAAGGGAACATTTGAAAAATGTGACATGTTATCAGACGAAGGCATCTAGAGGGTTACGTGTTGTATGCAAGTCTGAAGAATTGAACATTGAATTTTATATCTATATGTACACTCTACTTGCCTTCTTGCATTACATGTATTTCATGGTAAGAAATTTGTTGAATTTAAAAAGGTTTAAAGAAAGAATGTGACGCACACACAGAAGCACTATAATTTATGTTGTGATATACAGACTGAAATTTCCTAAGTACTGGTGTTGTTGTTATGAAAGATTCCAACAATGTTCCTTCACAGAATTGTCTGTGATTTTAATGCTTTTATCTACTTAACATGGTGACCTAAAAGGTCTCCCTGCTGTGTGTGTAATTACTGAACATATGTTTAACATGAAGCTCAAAATCAATTTCATTGGGGCTCAGTAAAGGGACCAGGAAACACAATTAAAAAAAAACAACAGAAGAAAGATATACATGTTCACTGTGTCTTGAGTAGCTTCTTAAGTGAGTTTTGAATGAGGCTTTGCCCTGTTCACTTAAGTCTAAGAGATATATAGTATCTGGTGTATGTCTATTCATGATAAAGTTAATTGGAGATAATTACACTGCATCTTCAAATTGTTCTCCTCTAGGTGCAAGTACAGGTCAAAGTACACACTAATGGCTACTGTAAGATTTGCCAGTAGTCTATGGCATTGTTTGTTCACAACTAAAAGTGTGTTCAGAACCCAAGAACCAATAGACAAAGTAGTTATCACATACTTGATTAGGTACATACTAGTATATACATGTATGTATTAACAACTAAAAGTTAACTTGTAAAAGCTTGAATCACAGTTTTAAGTTGACTGTCAAACCTAGGCTGGAAAACCCATGAAATCACTGATTCATTGATTACTTAATTACAAATATTGGTAAAATGGCAGAATTTGACAGCTTTCTATTGTAATAATCACTATTGTTTAACTAGTGTGTTTACATACTTTTCTCATAATGGACCTGTTAATGAAGTTAGCACATACTTCAAATATTGACAATAAGAGTTTCACTACATACATGTAATTTGACAGGGGCTAGTTTTTAATGATCCCCTGGGGATGAATATTGCATGTTCTTTGTTGTTCTCTGGGCTGATTTATTTCTCAACTTACAAGTTTAGTACTCATACATTTCGAAATATTTTGGTTTATTGATTTATCAGATTTAGTCCCTGTACTGTACCTCAGGAGGAGAAATTTGCTGCTTTAATTTGATTTATTGAATATTTTCCCCTTATGAAGCCCCTGAAATTAGAACATATCATGCATGAACCATTCATGGGAAACTACATAGTTTTATGTAAAATGGCTGTTACCCTGGTATTATTATTGTGAAAAAACAATGTAAACTTTGGAAATAGACATGGCCTACCAAACTGAAAATGATGTCCAAAATTCTGGTGAGTTTGTACATTTCATTGTCATTTTGTCCTTTGTTTGAATCATGTGACTTTTGACCATGTGCTTTGTTAGGTTTTTGTTGTCAATATTTTAATGTCTTTGTCACTAGTCATAATTGCACTATATTGACTATGAGAAATTAATCCTAACATTTTTTTGTACATGTATACTGGTGGGTTTGTTGTTTATTTGACATATTCACCATACCTATACTCGTTATATTTATACAAGTGTTATTTTTTTCTGTAGGTGTTGTTCATGTTTATCTACAAATATCTAGAAATGTTCTCGAACCCAATATCTAAAGAACAGTTCATAAAGCTGTAAAATATATCCATACACATCAGTGTTTTAAGTTACTAAATGTATATTATGAACTTTGTAGACATAGAGGTAACTGAGGTCATTACCCTTTCAACAAGCAATTTTCTAAAATTGTGTAGGATTACTTTTCGGAAAATTATATTCCCAATTTGCACGTTGAAAGGTTTACATCAAATTAACCTGTCAGTTACGGGGCCCTTTGTGAGAAAGTTAATTGAAAATGTTAAATTTAAATTTATGTTGGGTTTACAAGGCAGTTTTGGTTAATCTTGCAGAAATGCTTATCAAGGCACTTAAAAGTCACTTAATATTGCAAATGTAGGTAATTTTAATGTTTTGGGAAAGGATCAAAGGGCAGAATTAGGTTATGAAATTTTAATGTTACTTCATAGTGTATTAAACAGTGAAGAAACTTTGTCTTTGTTAAATGAATTGGAACTGTTTTTAGTTTCATTGGTTTGTTGAGTACATTTCCATTAAAGATACATGTACATGTATTAGTGTGATATAAATGTTTCAAACAGATCACTGTTTGAGTATCTGAGTATTTCTTGGGTTACTAGCCTTGATCAAGCCCCAAAGTGTTCTAGACATGTAATAATAATTTTCTGAAGATATGTCAAACTTGTAAATTACTTAAAGTAACTGAGTATATATTTCAGGAAGACACTTCAGTACCCTGTTTCAGCCAGTAATTTCTATATGGTTTAGAGATACTAGCCTCTTCCTTGCATTCCAATGATTATATTAAAGGACCCCACACACAATTCCCCTTTCAAGTTATTGTCACAGTGTACATTTAAATTGAGTTTTGATTTAATGACTCTTTCCAATTATTTTGCCCAGTTTTCAGAAACTATCTTTTGAGGCAATTTTTCTTTAGTAAAGTAAATTGATTCTCCACATGTTTTTATATTGATCATTATGTCATCCCCTTATTGTGCCTCTTTTCATTCTCATGTCCCTTTTGTTAAGGGCTATTGTTCCTGAGGTGTGGAATAAACCATAAATGTTCAATATGTAGTAATTTATGAGGCTATAATTCTCCTTAGTGAACATGCTTACAAAGTGGACAGTTTTGTTCCCAGTAGTATAGTATCAATTTACACAGACCACTCAGGATATTGGACACTTGGTATAAAGTTTGTGGATTCATATGAAATTAAACCCCATTTGAGAATTTGTAATGCAGAACTCTTTGGATCGTTATCTGCTTTTTTAATTAGAATCATAAATATATCTACTTAAGTTTATTTTTTTACTTTTGTTTATATCAGAGTTTACAAAAAAAGTTAAACACTTTTGAAAGGATGAATCAAAACAAAAGCTGAAATATACTTTTAAATAGAGCATATTTTTGATGGATGAATGTCCTGTCTGAAGCAATCATATGGAGCACAACAGAGTAGTGTTGTATATAATAAAGGAAATACTGGTACACTATCATTTTTTATGGGTCAAGTTACAACTAGATATCAAGTATAACCAAAGATCTGAGAATCTCACAATATAACTATCAGTAATGGACATGGGTGAAAATTCTTTTAAAGTCTTAAACATACAAAAGAAAACATATGATGTTGGCACTCAGTCAACTCTCTAGATATAAAAGAATCTCCCATAGGAGGCTTCACATTGTCTAAAGATTTTAATTCTATTTGAATTGGAACTTAAGTCAAGAAGCCTAGGGAAATGGTTTGTTGACATTTTTTTGTGTAAACGTTTGATTTTGACAGTGACAGACAATGCACACTCCTGAGGATAGATGTAGGATTATTTATACTGCAGTTTCTGTATAGATACTATAGAAGGTTGTTAAGATCTTGATGCTTTTTTTCTTCTGTTTTCAACTTTTCCTTTGTCTTCAGAGACTTGCATAATTTGTTCTTGTATTTTGAGGCTATTGCAATGCTAGACTGTAATTGCTTGATTCTGAATTTTAATGCCAACCAAGCAAAATTTTTATGAGAAACATGGTATCTGATATTTATCAAGGCTTGTTTTTCAAAAGATTTATCCACAAGACAAACTTGTCCCATGGATAAATATTTATATCCAGTGGGTATAGTTTTGAATAACTGGGCACACATTTGACCATTCTAGAAGATGTCTAATGTTTGAAAACTTTATTCATCTGTTGCGTGTTGAATGCGTCAGTGCTACAGAAAATGATAACACTTAGTATTACATTGTCCTCTTTACTTGCAGATATGAGCAGTACTCCAGACCTTACAGAAACAGAAGTCATCATTATCGGCTGTGTTTGTGCTGCTATCCTGATAGCTTTACTTATTGTGTTAGTCATTATTATAATAAGGAGACGGAAGTTAGGTAAGTGTCTAATCAGAATTAATTACATGTATTAGAATAAAAAAATTATTACATTTTGATGTTGATGTAGTATGCCTGATTGGTAAATATGTGGTTAAAGCTGATAGTATTCAACTTACCTTCAAATATTTGTATTTTTGTGATTAAGATGTCGGTGTATATGTCCTCATTCTCAAAAGACATTTTCAGGCAATGTCCGATGTTATTTGTGTCTTACTAAATTCCCTAAATTTAAGATTGGATCAGTTGAAGTGGTGGAACTAGTTTTAAAAGTGGTTGGGATTTAACATGACTGTATTTTGGGTTTAGATACATGTACACCAGCTGTGTGGTATAGAACCAACTCTGATTGACAGGACATTTACCTGTACTTTACTTTGTTTAACCTTTTCCGTTACTACATTGTTGTACTGTAAACTCATCTTATGTTGTACCTGGTGAATTGGATAACAATCACGGTGTCAAGAATTTCTTTCTAACCAAGAAACTTTCCCTTGAATCTGGAAACCAAAAAATTTTATGTCAGATTAAGATTTGACAAGGATGAAGTGTTGGAAATGAATTTTACTTGTGGTCTTCTTCTTTAATATCAAACAAAAGATTGCAAGTAAAATAGTCTTTTACTATGACATAGTTTTGTGACAGACCAAAATCTGTGTATGAAATCTGTTATGTTTATCCCATAGAAATGAAACTTTCTACACATGCAAACATTATGCAAACTACATAATCTCATCGACAGCTGCATTATGACATAGTTGTTTGTAAACAGAATTCTTCTGAAGTTAATGAGATATTTTTCTTGTGAAAAGAGATGATGTAAATAATGTGGGTGTCGAGTATAATTAAGAAATAGCTTGATCTTCTCCTGGTTAAGAAAGTCTTTTTGGCACTAATGGTGTTTTTGTCAGATTCACTTATGAACGCCTTTTCTTTTTCTAAGAATCTTCTTGGAAGATTGACATGCATTGTTACCAAGGGCAATTATTGCATTTTCTATGGTCTTAATGAACAGTGCTCTCTGACCTGCATCTGCTTTCTCTTTTACTGGAAAACCTTCTTTACCAAACTGTAGGCTATTCATGCAGTGAAACTTGCCTGAACATACTCTTCAATTTTTTCAAAGTACTTGTTTTAACCAATCATGCTTTTAATTCACTTTATTTTAGTTTCAAACATTAAACGAGTGTTAACCATTTACCATTATCATACAAAATCTTCTCTCCAAACATAATTTAGTAAGTCATATATCACTGTATATTCTGCTGAAGTTATGTCACATGACCTTAACAGTTGACCTTTTAGGAAAAGGAAAGGGTATAAGTTTTAGTACATCATCCACAGAACAAAGAACTGATCTGGCACTAAAGAAATTAATAGATTTCTGGTAAAACTGTTTAGTGTTTGTTGAAAGGAAGTTGATGATGCATTGTATTCGTTTGTTTTAATTGTTCTTTCTCTTCTATTACAGCCAAACAAATACCGCCACCAACGTAAGTTTTTTTTTGTAAAGAATATTCAGGAATTGTGTGTAAAAGATTATCATCATTATTCAAATCTCACTTGAAACACTTATAACTTACACAGAAAAACAATAAATTGAATCAGAACAAGCTATTCATGGCTGCTTACGTTCAAAACACATCAAATCTTAAAACTTTTTTTTTGAAAGCCACAGTTATAAGGTTAATAGCTTTGCTAACTAATAAGCATCAGATATTGTAGAAGCAGATGTTTTCTTCTAATGACCATATAAATAAGAATGGCCTTTGTCTTGGCCTCCACCTAGATTTCAAGAGACTTGTATCTCTGAACTTTACAAACTGTATAGGAAGACCAACTGCTATTTTGTAGGCGACATTCTGTGAGGTTTGCAAGTGATGACAAATTCCAAACTGTGGCTTTTCAATACTTGCCTGACTACAGGTACTCAACAAAAATCCTGCACTTAACCTTCATATGCTTATTTTGTAGTTTGTAGTCGAATGTATAGTTTTTAATTTCAAGTATTTTCTTGCATAGGTTTATATACATATACATATTGTTTCTACAGATGTGACATCAGAAATAAGCCCCATATAAAGTGTGTGCATGGTAGCTCTTTCTGATGTCTAGTACTTGTTATAAATGTCAGGAAGTCATGACCTTGTCGTGACCTTACTCATTGATGATGCACATGTATGGTCCATTTTGATGTAGCATGCTAACAGTCTTGTAACTAACAAATTATATATATCACCAAAATAGTTCTTATTATTCACTCAGTTCAAAGTGTTTTTGCAAATTCAAAATTGTTAAAAGATTTAAATTTTCTTTTATGCCTGTATTCTGCTTTTCTTTGACTTTAAAAAAAAAATTTTGAGATGTGAAAATCAAGTTACTTAACTTTTTTTTTTTTACCCCGTGTCACAAACAGCGACAGCAGGTCTAGTAGCTGCTCATTATGTTCATTTTTGATGCAATTCGTCCACTTGTGGTATGATCTGCTTCCTTTGAACCTTCCTGGATAGATTTGTTTTGTTGAAGCAATATGAATTACAGAGCCTCTACATCTTGATGGACCTACATGCGAAATCGCTTTCAGTAGAAGTTAAAATGGCTGAAGTAATTTGAATACTGCTGCTGATAATTAGCCTTATCAAATTCTACAGCCCTTATCACTTCTACTGGCTATGTCATTTATTGTCTTTGTCATTACAAATGGACCCATTTCATTTTCAGGTCAACAAACCTTTCGGCCAACGGGCATGCACCTCCAACGAAACCACCACGGTTAGAAAACACAGGTATACAAGGATTAGATTTAGTACAAACTCATGGACAGCATGCTGGTGTTGCATATATTAATCCGTCTTATGCTCATGATAGTGAGTAGTGTTAGAAGCTTTATCTCCATAACCCTGACTAAAATCACATTTCTAACCTTCTGTATGCACATACTTAGAGGTTGGGGTGGGGGGGTAGTGTTCATGTGGTCATATGATGATTCATAATGGAGAAACATAATGTGTACCACATAAACATGAGATATGGGGTAGAAATAAGAAATTTCTTACTGGCCTATGGCAAAATTTCTTGATGTGCAAATCCAAAGTCAAACAGAACTTGCTGTGTGGGCTACTTAATTTTGGATGGTTTTTTTTTTCTTATTCAATGTGTCATTTAGACTAGTAACTTTACCCCAGGTCTGTTCAGTTTCAACAAAGTTTGCTTGCTTGACTGGTTTGACAAGTTTTCTTGTATTTACCCATGTGAAAGAGGAACAAATTACAATTTAATGACAACATACAGTTGAAAATTGACATTCTGTATTTTTTTAAATATTTGTTTTGTATTTGAGGGCAACTCTATGTGTAATTTTTTGCATCATAAAAATTTTGCCAATAATTTAAATTTGAACCTTTGGAACTTTTAAAGGCCTAAATTGACTGACATTGAAGCTTGTCTAATCAGAGACACCATTGGATCACAAAATAATAATTTGTGAAACAATGCATTTTTCACTTGGAATAGATCCTTGATGTTGAATTGAACAGCTTTCATTGTTGATGCTGTTGTATGGATTTTGCATACCCCCTTCCCTATCCAACTTAAAATACCTCTCTGAGAAGATTTTATAAACCCCCTTCCCTATCCAACTTAAAATACCTCTCTGAGAAGATTTTATAAACCCCCTTCCCTATCCAACTTAAAATACCTCTCTGAGAAGATTTTATAAACCCCCTTCCCTATCCAACTTAAAATACCTCGCTGAGAAGATTTTATAAACCCATTTCCCTATCCAACTAAAAATCCACACAGAGGAAATTTTGTGTATGTTGTTTTACATTAGCATGAACTCTTATATTTATTAACACAATTTTAGCACATTTAAATTAGTCATCACATTTATATATCCAATCATATTTTATTTTATCATTTAACATTTTTAGAAAAATTATGCAGAACTATGTTGTTTTTTTCTTTTGTTTGTGGCACTTTCATTGTTTTGTTTATTTTTTTTTATCATATTCACAAACATTCTGTTTCATTTGAAGTTAAGTTGTCAACTTCATGTATAATTCAATGAAAAGACCAAAGTAATTCAAATTTTTGCATTTAGAGTTATTCCCCTTTGAATAGGAATATGGCATCAAGTCATGATAAAACTGATGTTCTATAAATATCGTGCTGTTTTCAGATGATCTGTCAAGAAATGGATACTTACCACATTTTTCTCGACCCAATGGAAACATCTCTCATGACCTAGATACCTCTTATGATCCAGAATACGAAAACGAAATGAATAGGCGAAATGCCAGTAAGTTTCATACACACACTTGCAATATATAACTAAGGTCACAATACTCAGTTATTGATTGTTCATGGGAATTCTGATTTACTTGTAAAAATTGTTTTAAAATGTGAACCAGCTCCTTTTATCTAAGGTCATCTGTTTTTACGGTTGGGCTATAACGTTTTTAAGTTTACATTTATGTTTTTAGGACTTGCTTCTTTTTAGTTTGTTATTAATTTTTTTGGTTCCTCTTCATTAGTTAATAATGCATAAAGTTTTAAAGGTGTGCCTTTTAAGTCATAACCAATTTGAAAAGTGGAATTATTCCATAAGTCAGTATGTGTATTTTAGGTCAAGTTCCTACCTTTGAAAACATACCCGAGGAACATGAAAATGTAGATTATGTTAATCTTAATGAAGGCAAGTTAGGAGAGGGTTATCACTGTGTGATGTTTGATTTGCAGTGGCACACTATTGAAGTAAAGCACGTGAATATCTCTCAAATTTTAAGGGCATTAGTGGGAGGGGTGATTATGATGCATGGTTCAAGCACATTTTGTCAGTAAGAGGACTTATTGTAGCAGTTACAGACATTTACATGTTTCTTAGACTATTTGGTTTGGTTTCTTCTTCATGTACATGTACAGGTATATCATATTTAGAATCATCCTTCATCATTGACCTAGATTATTGTTAATCTCTGTAGTTGATGTTTTCTTGGTAATTAGTTAATGTATTGTTTTCTTGTACCTGTATCACCATCACTGTTTGAATGTTGTGTATATTTCACCTTTGGTACATAGTATCACATTATAGCTTTAAGCAGCTGTCATTGGTTTCTGTCTTAAGTTGATATTGTATATGCCTGATGAACAAAGTATGCAAAACTGCATCTCATGTGTATAACACCAAAGATTCAACATGAAAAATAATCATATTTAAGAAAGGATATACCTAAAATTTTGTCTGATATAAAAAAAAAAAGAAAAAAACATTATATCACACATAGAGCCTCCTAAGGATAGGGAATTCATACTGTCTGCTTTATTAACTGTACACAGGTGCAGAAAATAGGACAGAATAACAAGTTTCACCTTACATCTGTCATCACCTGGCAATAACATGGATCTTTGAATCTTTTTAAAAATTAACTTTAAATAGAAAAACATGGTTTTATGAACTAATTGTCTAACAGTAGTGGTGGATCCAGGGGAAGTTTGGGAGGTGGGGGATAAAAATCCCTCCCTTTTTTTGAAAATTTTCCTAATTTTTATGCAAAACTTTGAAGAAATGAGCAAATGATAGCTTGGCACCTAGCTGGATCCACTCCTGATGACAGTTAGGTTTTTTCCAGGATTCGTTCACAATTTTATTTATTTATTTTTTCTTATATTTTTTTTTTGGTCCTACATTTGACAGAAATGTAAGGAAAATGAACGGAATCGTTTTATTTGTAAGCATTTCCTGGAAAGATCCTTTTTATTGTGTGTTAGTTTTGCTCAGGTTGACTTATACTGTGTGAGAATAACCCAACTAATATTGCAAATTTGTTAACTTTCAGATAAATCCTACTTTAATGAAAAAGAAGGAGGTAAGCTTACTAAATCTAGTGCTGTGGACTCTTAACTACCGTGCTTAAGTTTTTATGTCTTTATCATTCGAATGTGACAATATGTCAGTCATGTTTCTTTTACTGTGAAAGTACTGCATTTTATGGGTTATAAATTTGGTTTTTCATTAATATGTGAATCCATATGCTTAGAATCCATATAAAATGAAAATATAGATGGTCAATTTCAAAACTTCAGGTGTCTGTTGCACCATCAGTTTTTATGCATTTTGACTTCAAATTACATGTTACGGATTTTAAATCTTTTCATAGTACCAAGGTTTAATAATCACAAAATTCAGGATTCGTTTGTATAAAATATGGTAAAAAAAACATTGTCATTAAGTAGCTTAAACAGATCTGTGAAAAACTGAAATATGTGGTTAAAAGCTAATATGAGTTAGGCCTACAACTCAGCATCATACGTCTTTTTATGTTTTATGTCATTGATAAAAAGGTACGATAGATGAAAGGGATAAGATAGGATAGATAAATGGTTGTCCATTGTAGAAAAAATTATAAAGCATACCGGATCCAGATGCTGCAAATAATTTGTTTTCATGTTTAAATTTTAAATCAATTTATTTCAATTGAATCCACTTCCCTGATTCTAGTTGAATAGATGTATATCGTTAGCCTCACATGCAATGCTTGGTATGACTGAAAATCATACGAGTCTTTGTAAACTGAATATCATCAAGTTTTGATGAAAATGAAGGTTTAGGTGGAAGACACCTTTCTATAAATGCATATATATTTATTTTTCAGATCTTTCATTTACAAATTCACCAAGATCACCAACAAAGGATAAACAGTTTTTAGATATTTCAGACGACAGGATTGGAGATATGGGGACTGAAAGTGGTTATAATACTCAAGACCATCCAAAACCGAAAAAGGTTATTTATGAAGTTGTTGTATAGAGTTGTCTCCCTTGACTGATGTTGTTGCAACACTTCAGTTATTTTTTCTTCTTGGAGTGTCTTCCATCCATGACCAAACCATTGACATTGTGAGCTTTTACACGTTTTCTTGGCATGGATGTTGATTTCCGTAACTTTTCTATGGATTTAAAGCGCCATTTTCTCATCTGTTGTGTTTTTGATTGCGCCTCTTACATGTTGTTTGCACTGGCAAGATTAACATTAGATACTTCATACTTATGAAATGCTAATGGAGGGCAAAAAGACTACAAGAAATGGTGCCAAAAATATCCAAATCTAATGCATGATGGAGTTGATACTCATGCTGCAGTGTCGTGCAATGGATTACAAGGCTTCCTTTAGTGCAATTTTAAACATTGACTGTTTCTTCCATAGAATGGTCATCTCCAAATGAACAAATGTTGAATTGTACGCAATATATAAACCTGTTCATGGAGAGAAAGAAAACTATATGCATTCATTTTCCTTTGGAAAATATGTGCCTAATACACCATTTTATCATCATGTGAACTCATTTGAATATCATCATGCATTTATCAGAATCATGTGACTCACATATTTGCATATAATAGTTCTGCACAAAATGAATCCAAAGGATTGTATTGGTGCTTTGTATATGGAGATTATAGATGAAGTATGAGAGTGTTGGATGTTTGGATGATTTTATGGTGCTGATATATTTAGAATAAATATTATTGTTTCAGTGTGACCTGTCTCCACTTATCTAAACCTGAAAATTACTTCAAACTAAATTGACTAAACAATGCTCACAATCAGTTTGCAGTGTTCTTTTTTTTAGCCAACACACATAAATATTATTTTGAATCCTATTTTTTTCTTATTGTTGAACTGTCTTATGACATTATTTTCCTAAATGTCTCATAGTTTAATTATTAAAATTTAATTCATGTATGTGCATGCTTGCTTATGAATAAGTGTACATGAGCTTAAAAAGCTTGTATGAGAGATGAAACACACAATGAGTGTATAGAATGTTAAACTCTCAGGAATAATTTTGATTTTAACTAGTACTAAATTGGTTTGGCAGTGTGTGTGGATAAATGCTGTATGGATCGGTGGTGAATCAAAATACACTCAACCTTTATTAAAGGATTTAAAAGAAACTTGAAATATTGTTGAAAATTCTTTTCTTGTATTAATTTAAATTCAGTAATTATCGACATAGGTTTTGAGTGTTGATATACAAATTTGGCATGATTGATTTACTTCAATATTAGTGCTATCGCCTGCTACCTTGTATTTAAACATGTGGATCACTCGATTGTATATTTTGCTTTGGCATTCAAAAAAAATATCAGCTACAGTGCATATTGGTACTAGCTTTTAAGTAAAAAAAAAGTTTTTCTCCTTTTCATTTATTACAACTAATTTATTGTAGTAATTTTATGTTTGAGAAGGTGTCCATTGAAGACCCAGGCAATGTGTTACACATGCAAAATTTTGTTTTAAAGAAATTTTCATCCATTAGAGATTACAAACTCGTGTTTTCTAAGAAATGAGTGTTGATTTGTAATTTACTGAAATGCCAATAAAGAAAGAAATTGCAAAGAATTTATTAGAAGCTTTAAAACAGAGGGGAATAACTCTTTGGTATGTTCATAATTTAGTTAACTTAGTTGATAATTTTTCAAGGAACTTAGAATATATATTCTGATTCATCCACTTTCAATTTAAAAAAACCTTTTTCATCATGACATCAGAATTCGTTAACATTCTGTAGGAACAAAAATATTGGTGGGATAAAATTTACTCTCTACCACCCATATCAAAGGATCTACCTGGTTTCTACATGGACAGTCGCTTAAAATGATGAGGAGATGATTTGGTTGTATTGTGTATCTGATTATTGAATGAGTACTGACTATAGTTAAATTAATTAGAAATATTGAATACTAGTATTAGCTGATATCAAAATTTCATGTTTTGTTGAAATACCTGATAACATGCAAAAATGTCTTGCTTTAGTTTTTCATTTACAATGCATTAGTGTCATGATGAATTTATATTGTGAATGAAAAATTAGGGCAATTATTCAAGTTTTTGGAATTTTAAAGAGATAGAAAAAATTTGGAATTAATACTAATTAAATACTAATTAAATACTTCGGTTTTATATTTCATTAAATGTACAATTTTGATACAAGTTTGGTATTTCTATATTTCAGATCTTTGGAAAAATTAGAACAAATTATTACATTGTTGTTTGTTAAAAAATCAATTTAAATATTTTAAGGTTTTAAATGTTTAAAGTTATCAATTTAATTCTTTGTCTGTTGAAAATTTTTACTGTTGACTTTCAAGTTCTTTTTATTTTTAACTTTTACAGTTCATATTTCAAAACGTTATCATTTTATCAACAAAACATTTACTTGTTTTATATATTCATTTGTAATGTTTAGCATATGTGTATAATTAATTTTTATACGAAAATATTTGTTGAGAAGAAATAAAATATATATACATGTACATTTTATTTAATGTTTCTCGTACCCAAACACAACAAAAATAGTTTTATGTACCGGTGCAATTTCAAAAAACTTCCTGGTGGGGACTAAATAAAAAGACTTGATACTATTGGGGGTTTTAGGTATGCAGCAATTCTTTTTATGGTGGAAATTTATACACAAAAGAACATTATTTTCGTAAGCCTTTAAAGGAATGTAATGTCATACAGTGTACCCCCTTTTTTTCTAATTTCCTGACTTATATGTTAACCTGATAGGGTAAAACTAGAAAAAACTATGAGCAATATTCACTAACTTGATACCCACACTCCCCAATTTGATAACATGCACCTTTTACCTCCCATTGATTATGGATCTAAATCTAAAATAGGAGCTGCACAATGGGAATATGTGATGAAGATTATGTGAAAGTTTCATTGAATTCTCCATTCAGTAGTGAAGGAGGAATAATGGATAAGAGATGGGTAGCCCTTGTGTAACGGAAGATTGGTAATGCGAGATCCACAGTGCTACACTCTGAAATAAAGATTTGTATTGGAAATTAGATCTATTTTGTGGGTAATGGTATTATGAAAATCTGTCTAGAGACATTCAAATCACTGTTTAAAGACAAAATGGTCACTCTGGTAGAGTGGAAATGGTGGTACTCACTAAAGCTGCACTATCTTTCTTCGATAATAGAAAGAGGAACAGGAATGTTGAAACACAACAAAAGCACCATTTTATAATCTTCATAAAAATAGTACATACTTATAGAAATCACCAAAACATATTCATCAACAGTAAACACCTTTCAAAAAAGCTCTGAAAGGAAGAATTACAAAAATTGTCAACTGTGGTAGAGTGGAAATGGTGATATATGTTAGAGCTGTACTGTATTTCTTCAGTAAGGATGAAACACATACCAAAAATAATCAAAATAGGAAGTTTATATTTTTCTTTAAAAAAAAAAAACATTTAAAAACAGGATAAATAAGACTGATGTGAACAGATATTATTTATATTGATACGCGATAGGAAGACAGGTAACTAGTAATGAAGGAACTGGGTTGATAAAACGAGGAAAATGTCAAAGAGAAGACAACCCTACCAAACAGTAAGTAAATCAATCAAACGAAATCGGAACAGGAATGGCCAGTGAACCAGCATAAGACCTAAAAGACACATGGGAATGAAGTTAGGTTTCCAGTGAAAACAGTTTAGTCGGGTGGACGGCAAATCGAACATATCTGCTTCACATAGAGAATACACGTGGCATGACACTTAATGGTGTCTCTGGTGCCATTCATTGGCTAGTATATCCACTGATACATTCTAAGATATCAAGGCTGTGGTGTTTCCAGAAAAAAAAATGTTATGTGCTTATTTCCTACTGGAGTACATGCATTTTGTTTAATTCTTCGTCAGTTTTATTTTCTATGCACAAGCATGTGTGTGTTTTCATATTTTATTTCAATTTGGTTTATGTTGATCACAGATTTTGTTCAGTACTTTAAATGATTCTTTTATTTGGCTGTTTTGTGATTCACAGTCTGAAAAAGTGTCAACAGCATGGTTTAACGTCGAAATTTTGACTGTGAATTAAGATAGTTTGAGAAAATATTTCGATCTTTTAAAAGATTAGTAAATTCTTGAAATGAATTAACACCAGGAAAATAAAATAAATAACGCTTATTTCATGTCACAAAATTGCTCATATCTAATCATTTTTTATCATTAACAGATAAAATCCAAAGAATTCGAAGCTAAACTCCACCAAAGCAACTATTACTTCTCAGATGCAGTACCATTTGCACACAGTCCTCCGGGACATACATGTGGATTACCATGCTGCAACCGTGACCTGCACATCCATGTTAAGCTTTCGGGATATCCTGGTGGCTGTATGTCCTCTATGATGCCGTTTGGTCAACCAAAACCACAAAAGCAGGATAACTTTTCGTTCCGTCAAAAAAGAGCAGGTTTGATTACTGGGAGACCGACCTTTACTAACAGATTCAGCTCACTGCAACCAGAACGTGCTGCTCCTAAGCGGAAACCACTGCCAGTGTTTGGTAGTCTACGCGGAACTGACCTGACTTCAAGACATTTGCATGAACTGTCGGAAAACCAACACCATTACCTGAAGGAACGTGGCATTACTTTACCAAGGATGCACGTTGGGGAGTCAACAACTGATGCAGAGAGCAAGTGGCTTACTGGTGATGACGAAAGCAATTCGTCTGATTCCGAGACCGACTATTACACGATCTGGGAATGCAATGGTATTGATTCAGAAGTCCAGATAAAATCCCCAGGTGCCTTGAAAAACAACCAGATGATTTATCCATGGACTCTTTTGGAAAATGTCAAGAACCAGGCAACGAACAACAAAGAGGTCGGAAAAGAAGAGATCCCTACTAACTTCAAATATGGAAGTCTGCCCATGTGTTACAAAACGATCCCTGAAAACGAAGCAATGCCGAATGAAGATGACCAGGAGCCGGTGAAACAAAATGAAACAAAACGACTAATGTTAAATTTTGACAGAACCCGCATACTTGCTAATAAAAACAAGAGACATACTCTCGATAGAATAACTGTTTCAGCACAACAAAACATCGACCCAGACATATCTGAAGGGACAACTGGTTCTCAGAGAGAGGCTGCACGAAAGTCATCAACACTTCCGCGATCGTCTGTCAGGATTCGACCCATTCTAAAGAACAGAATTGAGAATATTTATACAGATTTAATCAGTAGCTCGGCATTGGCGAATAAAGGTCCTCAAAAACTCGTAACTTGGAACCGATCAAACAGCGAATCAGACGACACAACAGACGAAGAGCACAACTACGAACAGATTCGAGACGCAGACCTTATTCAAAATTGGGAAGCTAAATATAACATATCTTCGAGGAAGATTGGAAAAAAAAACCCAGGTTTAGAAAAGGCATTGAAATTCAATTCCTATGAAAACGCAGGATTTATACCAGATTTAGGCTTAGATAAAAGCGATTCCGGGTCAAAAAAGGAACCAGAAATGCATTTAAACAAAACACCGAATCATGAACAAAAAAAGTCAAACAACCAAGGGTCTGGTACACAGAAAGAACACAAATTCACTTGTGGAGTTGGGATTATACCGGAGATAGAAAGACTAAAAGGGCTAAAACACAAGAACACCAAGGAAGAAATGCCCAATGAAGTACCCATTACTCTCATTCTTTAATAATTCTACAAATGGTTGGTCCTTTATCTTATAGATTCTGACCCAAACTGTTATTACCAGAGAGAGGATAAAAAACGTAGAACATTTATTAAGGCACAAACATTCATGACATATACACCAGTTAAGCCAGGCATTTCTGTACGTATAGTTCCAATGTATATTAAAATGAATTTTGTATATCTTAATCTTTATATCAAATGGTGAACAGACTACTTGAACCGGAAGACATGCATGCTCAATACCACAGGTTATACGCTATCGTATTACCCTCTATTTGTGCTCAGACTTAAACCGATGCAGAGACTTATGTATGCCAAAGAAACCCGAACATGTGCCTAATAATTTTATTTCGCCTTAACATACAATGCAAGCTCAAATACTGAAGTAAACCCCTTTATACGAGAAAACCATTTCAAAGCATTGTGTCCGTGTTTTTTACTTTCCTTAAGTATGTACATGAAATACTTTGTTATACATGTTGTCAAAAGTTGTTTAATTAAAATTTGTGCTGCTTTAAGATTGTTTAAGAATTAATATAAGGAGGCCATCAGTTCAATTTCTGTGAAAAGGAAGCTATTCGAGTAGATAAATAGAAAGAACTAACCCGTTTTAAATCACAGAAATGCATCTACAAGGGAGATTAGACCAGAAGATATAGGTAACCTTTGAGCAAAAAGTTTACCTGACACTAGCTGGGCAATCACAAAAACAAAAATGGAGACAAATACTCAAAGTACTGGATGACACAATCAAGTGAATCATTAAGTTTGAGTGTACCTTGCTCCTTAACAATAAGTTCACAGGCTTATACTGGCCTGTGATCTATTTGATAGAATTAGAACTAAATACATTTCTATAGTCAGCAAAAAAGGTCACAAGACAATTGCAGCGATACAGTTCCTCTATTTAATTTGAATTAAGTCCCTATGCATAGACTTAGAGGTTGCATTGTACACCACAACCCCGCAACATCATGATTTCCAGGTGCATTATATTTCCAATGATTCAAATTTTTGCCAAAAGGATAGAGCTTATTAAAACAAATGCCAAACATGTTAATTGGAAGAAAATATGAAATACTGAAAATTCCCATCTATGATTGTTATTATCGTAACCAAAAACTCAAAACTTAGCGTCTGAACTCAGCAGGTATTTTAATGCACTTTCAAAATGAACGTATTTTTAGTGCGTTTGCTAAAAATGTCTTTCTTCAAGTTGAGGAAAATTGGCATATTTTTTTTCACCTTTGAATTTTAAAAATTTATTACTTGGACTCTTTTGAAAACAGTCACTATAAAATATGTGCATACCTTACCATGTCTAACCCCGGGTTCTTCCCAGACCAAATTTTTATGACGAATACTGTAAGGCCCCTGTTCTTACTCTTTTCAAACATTTAACATATAATAAGTATCAAAAGCACGTGACAAAAACCAATGCAGTAATATAGGGCAAGCTTATCATTGGGAGTAAACACAAGGAGACTATAATTAGAGTAAGAAAGAGGATGTTCAGATTGGACCAAGAAAAAAGGAAACACAATATAAATAGAATGTAACACAAATTAACCAAATGAATTAACACACACAAAGGAATATACCGAGAGCAACCCGAGTATAGCCAGGCGCACTGGTTGTGTAAATAACACGTTTTAGAAACCCTCTATCCAAATCGCTCACATGTCATATTCGGGTTTGGAAACGAAAGAGAAACAAAACATTAATTTGTAAACAAATTCTGGCCCCATGGTTAGCTGGCCACACCATAAAACAAGCATGGATGAGTTCATGGTGTCGACTGTAAAACCTTTCAAGTGACGATTGAAGTCTTCCAGCAACATAACCTCGTTCCTATTTGGAATAGCTTGTCTGCATGTAGTTGAACAAAAAATTCATGTAGCTTCGACAGGCCCTGGCACAAAGTAAGAGTTGTGATATGTTTAACTCCATACACAGGCGCTGAAGGAATGATAACAGACATGAAAAAATGACACTACCATGTTAGTTATATCCTTGTCACTTACGCTGTCCATCATTCATTGTTTTGTTTCCACAAAATATGATGATGGATGAAAAGGTTGATTTGAATATGCCCATGAAAAAGTTAGGTTTAGTTGTAGAGAACGAGAACTTTTTACTTTATTATTTTTTAATAAATAAAGTCAACAGCATTACGACTTAAAAGAACACAGTCACATAGATTGTCTTAATTGAAAAGATTCAAATCATGCTCAGCAGTTCAACTTAATGTTGTTGAACTGCATAAATCAAACAAATATGTTAAAATCATTTCAAAATACATTCAGTCAACACATTTGGACCTGTATATCTATCTGTAGTCCAAATTCTATATAGCAAAGTTAAAGATGTATAATTTACGTATCTCATGTGTTAACATTCAACGAATAGCTACAATTTCATAAATAGTCATTATAATAGTTTCGGTCTTTCTTTAAAGTACTGTCTTTGAAGTTCTAGGGCTTTTCTGTAAAGAAGAAGGTCCATTCCGTCAATACATCTAATCAAACGGGCATTCAAGATGGCCGCCCCCGTTGTACAAGATAATTCTCCGATCAGCTGAAACAACGAGCCGACTTCCTCTAAGGGTTCTATCAAAGATGTGTTAACTATTATGGAACACCCTGTCGACGGGTCTGTAAGGACGGCTTGGCAAGTTCCGAAGTCGTGCTGCTCTAGTCTGAAAATAAATTAAAAGGACAGTCTTGTCTTATTAAAACAGTTAGAAGAGAGTTGAAGTGAGTTTTCCCTTCACGGCGTAATATATTAGAATGTGAAGGATTCTAGGGTTTTTTTTTCATTTAAATGTCTTTACAAAAGGTTGGGTTCTAAAGACTAAAACATTCCAATATACTCTGTACACTACATGTACCTAAATGTCATTTTCAGGATATGTGTAAAAAGAAAACTTATGCAATCAAATCTAAATCACGTGTAACTTTGTGTTTCCGTAGCATAATGGTCAAGTCAGAAGGATTTCAATCGCTAAATATTAACATACGTGGATGACAATCCTTTCGGCTAGTAATGAATTGTCACCTCCGATAATGTAAAAAAAAAAACAAGATACGTGTGAAAAACATACAAAACGTATTAAAAACAAAACTTTACGATGCTTGTACATCAGAAGCAGTTTTTAATGGTAAATATTACACTATCCAACTATAAATAAATCCACAGTGCAAGCCCGTGAGAGCAAGGCTGTCGTGTTACAGGGAATAAGCTATTAAATTTTCGACTGGCTCAGGCTTGTTTATATTTTATACTAGTATGTCGATTGGCGAAAAAAGAAAATGAAAGACTGAAGTCTCCAAAGTCGCCAATTGTAAAATACTTAGCATTCTATGCTACTGATTCTGGCTTGCTTTCAACATCCGGAATGGCACGAATGCGATATGCTCAAAATCGGGTGACCTCCGCTAGAATTTTGGTTCCCCTTGTTTTTCAATCAAAACAACCGGTTACCAGCAAGCGCGGATCCATGATTTATGAAAGGGAGGCTTAATTACGAGAATCGGTAAAAGGAAACCAGATCAAGCTATTACAATAGTTTTTTTGTTTCTTTGAAACGCCCTCACCTGCACCCGTCCCTGACCAGGAAATGCGGGTAATGTTATCGTTCTACAATTTTCTCTAAAATTTTTAGCGATCTTTGGGTCGCATACGATACTGACCAGTGAAACTGCCAAGGCTATATCGGGGCCCTGATAATGTATATGACCTATAGAGTCGATTGTAACGAGCCCCTGTGTCTGAATCAGAAACTGGGTAATGTTCAATGCGTACCGATCATTTCATCTTTTAATGTAAGAGTAATCAAGGGAACCAAGGTTATAGCGGTAATCAAAAGAATGTAATCCAGGGACAAAGACCAGACATACACAACAAAGAACATAAAGTAACTAAAATCATTCATACAAAGTAACAAAAGCAAATGAGCAACTCGGACTCCACTAAAAACTGGGATCATGGACCAGGTTCATCGGTAGGGTAAGCGTCCTATGCTTTTCTAGAAACACCCGCCGATTTGCTCATAAAAGTCAATTCCGGGGTAGACGAAAGAGGAAAGGAAAACGTTGAATACGTTTTCATGGCGTAGATGGATACACCATAACGATCCATGAGTTCATGATGACGACCATAAAACTTAAGTAGTGATGACTTCAATCTTGTAGCAACATAACTCTGCTCCAGAAGCCTATTTGTTAGAGCTCTAACGCGATACAAAAAGTCGGCGTAGTCTCGGCAAGCTCTGGCATAATGTATGAGTTGTGATATGAACACTCCATACGCAGGTGCTGAAGGGATGTTGCCACGGATGAAAGGAAAGTTGACAATTTTGAATGAAAAGTCATCACGTTTGTCGTAAAGTTTGGTCAATAGTTTTCCTTTACCATCGATTTCTAAGTGTAGGTCAAGATATGAGGCTGACTTCACAGTGTCTGAAGTATCCTTTATCTCAAGTTCTTTGGGATAGATGCGATGTATCAAATCCCCAAAATTAGGATTGTTTAAAGATAATACGTCATCTATATAGCGGAAACTGAGATTAAAGGATCTAGCTAAACGATATTCTTTCTTTCGGATCAGATTAGCTATAAAGTCAGCCTCATAAGAGTGAAGGAATAGGTCAGCAAGTAGAGGTACACAATTTGTTCCAATTGGAAAGCCGACCGTTTGTTGAAAAACGCGTCCACCACACTGGACAAATATGTTGTCAATTAAAAATTCCAGCATTTTGTAAAAATCTTCTTCTGTATATTAGGAAGATGATTTGGAATTATTTCTTACAAAGTATGAGGAATCTCTACCAAGAACTATACATTTGTATCTAGGTGTACCATCTTTTTTGGAAAAACAACGATGTATAATGTTTTTAAGTCGGGATTTCAACTGAGTATGTGGAATAGAAGCATACAGTGTTGAAAAATCATAAGTTTTAATGCTATTATATTCTGATAAATTTCCCTTTCTCATACAAGCAAAAAACAGACGTAGAACACGTGTGTATGATATTTAAGAGGTACTCTCGTATGAAGCTAGAAATGTGAAGCTATGGCGGTAAACACGGCTCCGATCAGCAGCTTAATGAGGAGTAGTAATATATATAAATATGTAAACCAAATGCGAATGTCAAGTACTGAAATTACAAGTGCAAGAAGTCGTTAACATATATTAATTTTGCCGCTTCTGTGGTCTCTTCACAGACAACACAATAACATCCGCACGTCCTTTTCTGCAAAAATATAACTGCAACTTTGATCGACTGAAATATTTGTTTAACAAATTTAACGCTTAATCACCGACTATTACGCACGTAAGATGTGTTGTTCTCGGCTTAAGTTCTTTCGAAAGATAACGGTTACCGACATCAATTCGCCTTGAATTTTGAAACCCTGTCAAACCGCCTGTAAATGTTTACCATTGGGAACAAACTCGCGTCTGTGTCTCGTTATATGTGTCATAACAGAAATTGTTGCTCATTTCAGTCCTGCTGAATTGCATTAGAATTGTGAGTCCCTGTCTGTTAAGTTGTCAGGCAGTTCAACAGGGAAATTATATAATGAAACATCAGGAGCAGATTCAACAGGTCAGTCACCTGCCCGACCTATACCCCCACCCCCCAAATGGAAAAAAATCCATTGAAATTTGGATTTTTAGTTACACCCAAAATAATTCGCGTCTCGCTCCACTCTGAGATTACTTGTAAACGCAACCCTGGCTCCTTACCCTAGAACCTGTCTGGATACGCCTCCTGGTGGTCTAGCAACCCGTATCAAAAAGAAAATCCACGACCCAGCCATTTTTCATAAAAAAAAAAAAAAAACGAAGGACAACACAAGTAAGAACTTTCAAATACTGGCCATAGGCTCTATATCAGAAACATAAAATATACATGTGTATAATATAATAGGTCTGTAACTGATTACAGGGTTATGATTACACGTCTCTATGGCAAGCCAAAGTGGACAAAAATCAATATGTTGTAATATTAGAAAATGAATTTTTAATATTACAAAATCATTTTTTTAATATTAGAAATTGATTTTGTAATATTAAAAAATTCATTATCTAATATTACAAATTCCTGATTCAGTAACATTATAAAATATCACACATTTTGTAATATTACAAATTGAATTTGTAATATTAGAAAATGAATTTGTAATATTAGAAAATGAATTTGTAATATTAGAAAATCAGTCACATTTTTTAATATTACAAAATCAATTTCTAATATCAAAAAATAGTTTGTTAATATTAAATATTCAATGGAATTTTTAATATTAAAAATGACTTTTTAATATAAAAAAAAGTGTTTTGTGATATAAGAAATCTAATTTGTAATATTAGACAATGAATTTGTAATATTCAAAAATCATTTTTTAACATTAGAAAATGCTCATTTTTGTTCACTTTGGCTTGCCATACGTCTCTGCCTATATCCATGATATACATGTAGTAAACACATATGAATATATATAGTCAATTAAAAATTGCAGTAGATTTTTTGACCATTAACACTGAACTCGTTGTATTGCTCGTCAAAAGTTTATCAAGTCAATGGTGTTGAGAAATATGGCAAACACACCCACGTACCAAAAAAGTTTTTGGCGGGAAAATAATACAGAAAAAAAACTATTTTCAATACCTACCTTCCATTTACTCTGACGCAACATCCATCCAATTTTGTGGAATCACGTACAATTTCGTCCAAAAACAATGGTTCCCCATGTTTTATACCGCTCTGCATTGTCCGAATAAAACAAAGGGGGTAAAAATTAACACCAACGTTAGCTGCGGGTATAGAAACAAGAAACCCGAAATTTTATTCGAGGTTCTCTACGTTTTTCCATCTACTTACATCTTTTTATTCTTGCAGAAATATCTATCACTTCAAGAATCGGCGCAATAAAGGAAATACATTTTATTTTGTTGAATATGAATATTTCATTTCGTTTTATTTATACAAACACAAATATCGATGTCAACAATGTAGTTGTTATGACAACTTCCGAAATCACGTAATCAAAATGGCGACCATCGGCTAGAAGTTTTGACAGTTTCAAGTTAATTAGAGGTTATTTTGGGTGTTTTGCATTTACTTTTCCACTAAATAACTATATTTATATGTAACATGTACAACAAAGACACAAGTCGTATATTTCGTTGCAATATTTTCGCTGCTTAACTTTAGATCGAAAAGGCTGATCGCGAGCTCTCCATCTTCGAGAGATTGTTGACACCCGTGTGTTGACTATATAAGGATATTTATTGTAAATTCGATTGTTCTGGCTGTTTTGTATTAAGTAAACTAAATCTGAATATTTAGCAACTAAACACTAGACATTCTCTAGGCCATTGATCGTCAATTTCTACAGAAAATTATTTGGTTACTTGGCAAGATTCCACATATATTCTGTGTGGTATTACTATTAGCACTAAGACTAAAAAGAAATGTGTGCTAAGAAGAAATGGCTTGTAATAGGCCTATTTTTATATATTTTGTTGAACTTTTATCTCCTTTTCACTATCAAACATTTAAAGAAAGTTTTCTACTCACCACAAACACAGTATATATGATTTACTAGATTATAAGTAGTTCTTGCCAGCAAGTGATTCTCACCCACTGATTTTTTCGTCCACTAGTAAGAAAGTAATTCATGTAAGAAAAAATGTCCAATAGATTGCCGATAATTTGCTCTCAAAATAAGCTATCATACAGTGATTTAGTCCAAATTTCCTCTGACCCTGCAACCCTCCTCCTTTTTATTTAGATATTGATATGTCAGGTTGGGGTCAGAATGATGTGCCATACAAAAAGTTGGAGATTTAGTGGTACCGCGGAGTATCGCCCTTCAACCGCTTGTAAGGACTTTCAAGTTGAAATTGTGCATGTCACACCTACCTAGTTCGATTCCGGAATCATTTTCCTGTATGCTGATACCAAATTTGCTAGAAAGATAACATTTATTATTGAAGTTTCGATAATTTTGCACGAGAGACCCTGTTTTGTTGACATTTTGTACCGTAATAGAGAGTAGGCGGAGCTTGTTACATTTGGAACGGAACGGAACAGAAACGATTTTTAAAACCAGAATATAACAGAATATTTCAAAATTCCATTGAAAAATTACGTGCCCGCTATCTTTCGTTCCAAAAGTAACAAGCTCGTCCTATTCTCTATTACGATTCAAAATGTCAACAAAACAGGGTCTCTCGTGGAAAGTTTTGAAACTTCAATAATAAATGTTATCTTTCTAGCAAATTTGGTATCAGCATACAGGAAAATGATTCTGGAATCAAACTAGGTAGGTGTGACATGCACAATTTCAACTTGAAAGTCGTTACAAGCGGTTAAGGGCAATACTCCATGGTACCGCTAAATCTCCAACTTTTTGTACGGCACATCGTTCTGACCCCAACCCAACATATCAATATCCAAATAAAAAAGAGGAGGGTTGCAGGGTCAGAGGAAATTCGGACTAACAGCGATTTTCATTGATGAATGCATATTTGGTGAGCAGATTGACGAGAATTGCTTCTTTCTCAAAAACAGTGAGATCTATTATTTGACTAGTAAATGGTAGAGTACAGTAAAACATAAGATATAATAGGTAATGCATGCACCATTAATTAATCACCTATACTTAGATGGTAAACTGGAACCCAAAACAAGAACATTCAAAGTCACACTTGGAAAATATCATTTTCATTTTGCACTTGGCAAAGAGTACGTCACAGGCCCAGAAAGCAACCTCTTCTTTCCCAAAATGAATTTGAAATGAAGAAAAATCCTAAAACCTTAAAAACTACTCATATACTTACCTGAAGGGCCTAAGTTGTTTGTCCATATCGAGAAATAAACATTCATGACAACTGAATACTTCAATATTTTCTGTATTTATTAAATGCTTATAAAAAAATCCCAAGAAAATTTTGCAGTATGACAAATCTGATAATACCTATATAGTGTAATATACTGCAGCTTCATCCTTGCACATGGTAGAACCTCTTGATGATGATTTTTGCTCCATATATTCGATAGTTTTGGAAATGAGTACTTGTCAGGGGTCGCACTGGGCTTCGCCAATGTCGCAATTTGTGATTTTCTATTTTATTTGGCAACAAAAAAAGCCAGTTGGTGATTTTCTCGGCGCCTAGGTTTTGTATATTAAAATTGACAGGAAGTTTATCAGCAACGGATATTCTCTCTAATTTTGTGTTGACACCTGGTCAGAGTTAATTGACTATGACCAATTTAAGACAGAAGGCAATTAAAGGTAATTAGACCAGGCGACCATGACTGACAATATCCTCATGGCAGGTGTCAATCAAATGTAAATATATTATTGAGCCAATCAAAACTCTCATCATCTGGTCAAAGGTAAACACAATTAAGGCCATGTGCATGTGGCTACACACTAGTTTCACAGCCCTGTTTAACCATGTAATACATTCAGAAACAGACTTACCTAATAACAGAATAAATTAAATCCAATTAACAATGATTATCCCATCAGGAAGTGTCTAAATACTTTGAAATAAAAGAATTGGTAAAAGAAAATGGATGACATTTGTTTACACTTTTTGCCATTTGACTTTTTTGGCGGGAAAATTGGTAAGCAAATAGAATGGGGATTCCCAAAATCTAATTAAAGAACTGCTATTCAGATATCAAGATAATTAAACAATGACACAGTTAATGGTCCATGGTACAAAATGTAGTTTGATAGAAATTTTACCACTTGAGAAAAAGAATCAAGTTTGTTAAAAATAAAAAAATTATATTGTATTACCTGCGAAATCGTAGCTCTTGATAGTTTTTTTTTTTTTTGATTTTGCGATCTAACGTTAAGAAAATACAGAAATAGTTAGAGCTACGTTTCGCAGCTAATATTGTATTAGAATAAATTAGCCCATAAAGGACAAAGGTGAACATGTTTTAAAATCATTGACTATATGAGAATAGTAATATAAAGTCTTTGATAGAAGTAAAATACCTGTTTCTGGAGTAGTACTTCTTTATTTTATGCATATGAAAGTGACAGACTAGAGTAAAAAACCTACTTTATACATGCATCAAGAGTGAATCTTGGGTACATATATGTCATGAATGGTGAGGTTACTTTGATGAATTGACAAAGATAATTCATCAGTGGACTTATATTGTCTCTTTTTTTTAAAAAGTATAATTTTTTTGGTACCCTTTGGCTCTACTTTCTGAAAACTGATGACAAAAAATGGCAGCTGGTGATTTTGTCTGGCGACAGAATTTTGGAAGCCAGAGCAGCCCCTGCTGGTACACAATTAAATTTCAGATTTTGATCTTCCTAATGTATTTGATTCTAATGCTGCTGATGAGAGGTTACTCCTTGAAACACATGTACAGCATATCAAAATATATTTGATCCAAGGAATTAAGAAAGTGCCATCAAGGAGGTGCAGTTCAAGAAATTTCAATCCATGTACCCATCAGCAATTTAGCATCATACACATTTGGCACACTAAGATGCATAACAAATGTAGATACTAATTACATTTGTGAGATGTCTTCTTTTTGTTATTTTCCCTAAAAACTCTTTGAAAGAACTTAATTCAGATTAGAATTAAACCATCTCACCATACTTCATGCTAATTTTGAAATATTGAAAGAATGCCATTTCATGTAACACCAATAAAGATAAAAGTATTGTACACATGTACATGTAACTCTTTGTCAGAAATACTGAGTAATACTTGTCGATGTTTTACAAAAAAACAACCAAGTCAAGTCATTTCAATCTAACCAATCAACTACTACAGGAAAATTTGTGAAGTGAAAATTGTTTCAGTCATCTTCATGAAAATAACTATTCACTGACAAGTTTAGAATTGAGCACTATAATGATTATAGGGTTAGTTAGTCTTGTTCTCGTTTCATTTTCATTTTCAGAATTTTTTATGTGGAAAGTATTGAAATCTGAAGCCAGATCTGCATTTCACATTTTATTGTTTACTTCTGGGATCAGGAAACACTGCATTACATTGCAACATCATCTATTTTATGCTTTTCTCAATATTTTATGTAGAACTAGATACTTTTTTTTGCTTTTAATACTGAACTCAACACTAAGTTAATGATAATTCTCCATGCATTGGGACCTACTCTCATGAAACCATGGAGTCACTTGAGAGACTAGCATAAATGTACCCTATACAAGCCGAGTGAATAAACCATAAACCAACCGTATAGAAAAAACCTGTTAGTCATGTACAAATGACTACATGCACATATATTTAGAGAGATTTATTGTTGATACGGACACTGACTACCAAAAAATAAATACAATTTTTTTACATTTTGAATAAGAAAGAGAAGTGCTTTTATAAAATAAGGCTATTTAACCTAAATTGGCTTGGACAATTCAATTCAACAAAAATTATGATGAGGACGGAGCCCAACCTGCAATGGAGTTCCTTTGAAAATTGTTAATTTTTTCTTTTATATAAATATCTTTGAAAACTGCATAATACATTGTACAATGTTTAAAAAAGATATAATGTTTTACTTAGATTTGTTTATGTCTTTTCAGATGTTGGTTGAGACAGAGTTCCAGATATAGATAAGACGTTGTACATATCCCATATATGAGCTCATCCTTATTCATAGTGTTTATATATTTGAATAATGTTTAATAGAAAGTTTGTCGAGTAAGATTCAATGTCTGTCACTTCATTACATAGATGTACAGGATATAGTCCCACTCGGTACACCATGCCAGGAGAAACAAGAACATCTAGATTAACTTCAACAATTGGACGCACTGGAAATATTAGTGTAACAAATCCCTCAAGTAGAGCTGCAAGTCTTGACAGAAGAAAGTCAAGCTTAACCTCCAGCATCTCAAGTGGCAGCAGTAGAACTCTGCCTAGAACAAATTCTCGACCTCTGCCTAGTGGTCCTGGTCCTCTTGATGCTAATGGAAGAAAACTAACAGACTTAAAAATTAGAAGTACCAGTAACAAGGCAAGCCCGACTCTTCGCACAAATGGACCACTTAAAGCTGACTATTCTACTTCTTATGGAACTTCATACACTCCATATGGAACATCAGTAAAAGCAAGGTCTCCACAAAATGAAAATTATGGTGTATCAGCCATGTCCAGTAGTTCACTTAGAAGGAGATCATCAAGTATTTCAAGTTTAAATGATGCTACAAGAGACATGAAACTAAATGGGGGAAGGGAGGAAAGTTATATTACTCCAAGGCCAAAAGACAGGACTTTATCTAGAGGGTCTAAAAATGAAACTGTGTATGACAGTGGAGGTCATGATTTTTTTGCTACTTCCTCACGATCAACTAAAACCTCTGTATTTGAGAATGGCTCACTGAAGAATGATGGAAGACCGCCCTCTGGTCGACGACGAGATAGCAGTCAAGAACTGCTACATGAAACTAATTCTAGTTCTAGTCTGTCTTCTGTAAGTTTAGTAAGCGCAAGAACTGTGGGTAAAAAAAAACTGGATTTTATTAAATCAAATTATTAATAATCAATTCATATCATGAATTTTATCAAAATGGAACTGTGCATTAAATGTGTGATAATTTTTACTCTATGCATATGAGTGTAGTAAAAAAAATTCCTGTTTGAAATTCAGTGAAAATTTCTTAATGCAATGTTGAAATTTATTTTATTGGAAAAAGTAATAAGTACTTTTACTGGTCAACAATTATAAGCTAAAGGTAAAGGAATAAGGCTTTAAAACTTATTCCTACATGTGCATTTTTTTCTTTTCTCAATTTCAGAACTTAAGTGCTAAGTTTCACCAGTCCGGGAAATGTGGTCTCCGTAACCTAGGAAACACATGCTTTATGAATTGTGTTCTTCAGTGCCTTAGCAATACCAGGCCTCTACTAGAGTATTGTCTAAAAGAAGATTACTTACATGATAAAAATACCTCAACAAGTTCTATGAAAGGACAACTTATTACAGGTAAGAAGGTGTCTGAAATTCTGAATGATGCCATAGTTGGTAAGCATTTTTGATTATACATTTATGGAACATAGCTGGAAGTGTAAATGTGAGTGATCAGGTGCTTTCACTTACAGCTTATATTGAAACTTAAATTTTCAGTTTTGAATGGGAACAATTTTGTGAAGTAGGTTCTGACAATGATATTCTGGTTTGAACATCTCCAATCATTGTAAGTGGAGTAGGTTAAACTTGAATGTCTTTAAACCTGGAGTATTCAGACATAACCCCCTTATTTGTAGAAGAATAAGTTTTATGATTGGAATTCTAATGCGACATTCATTGTAATGTTGAATTTTCATCTTATAAGATAGTAAATTTTAGGATGTTAACTCCCTGATTGACTACATGTACCTTGATTTTTTAAGCATGCACAGACATTGGATTTGATGGTAGCAAATACACATTTATGATATTGGCTGCACTGTTAAGTAAACTGTCACTATCAAATCCACAATGGACACTTCTCAATCTTCAATGACAATACAGTTATCTAGTAAATCATCTACCAGAGATATAGATTAGTGTCAATGGTTCAATCATACATGTGAATAATTATGTGTATTGTGTGAAAGTTTCTGCCATTTGACTTTTTCTCATAAAATTTACAGAGGTACATGTAAGTACATGATGTAAATTGGATTCTGAGCTTGACTCTGACATTTTTTGTTGTCTTTTACAGCCTATGCCAAATTAATGGAATCAATGTGGAAAGACAAAGATTCCTCTGTTTCACCAAATTCTTTCAAGACTCAAATTCAGAGATTTGCACCACGCTTTATGGGCTATGCGTGAGTATATATTACTTCAAATGCCTCATTTTATTTCATGAGAATTTTACTTAGAAAATTTCTGGTGTGGCAAATCGTCACCAGTATAAAATGATTGAGTCTTAATTTTACAAAAGAAAACAGAACTTTTTTTTTTTTTTCTTTTTCAAATATTTGTCAGTTTTTTTGGTTTTTTTTTTACTTTCAACTGCTATGAATTAATCAATGATAACGACACAACATATAAAATCCTGACACAAGGAAATGGTATAGTATGTACATATAATTAACTTGATTTTCTGCCACTTTTTTAAAGACTTGGTTTAAATGTTATGATTCCTGTTGTTATTGTATACTTTTGATCTTTGATCTTTGTCCATCTCCATTTTATTTGTTAACAATAGTCTTTTCTCACAATTTGTGTAGTTGATTTTTTTTAATTTGATTGAAATTTAAAAAGTGAACATTTCTTTAGGAAAACTTTAAGTATGTTACCAAAAATCAAAGTATTTTGAAAAAGAGCATAATGACATTTTGTCAAACTTATTTTAACTTTGTATTTGTAGCCAACAAGATGCTCAAGAATTTTTACGCTACTTGTTAGAAGGTCTCCATGAAGATGTTAATCGTGTAACGAAGAAACCAAAACCAACCGTCATCAAAGATGAAGATTTCGAAAAGTGAGTTTACAACTTATTGGAAGGGGACCAAATTAAACAGGATCAGAAGTTTACGATAATTCTTACATCCAGGAACATCCATTATATAAACAGATCTTAAAAGAACTTAATTGTCACTTATTAGATCTTTCTGTAAATTTTCATCGAACCCAGTACCTTCTTGACAGTGAATGAACACCCCCGACCTCCAGTGACTAGGATTAGAAGGGACCATGTGCCATTTATCACATTCTAGCTGTAAATTTCCCCTTTAAGCTGATCAGTTGGTTTTTATGGAGTCTAGACATCTTCTCCAATGGGAGTAATTATTAAAATATACTGACTTAAAATTTTTTTTATTATTTTAAATGATTAATAAGGATCATTTCCTTTTACGTACCTACAATTTTTTATATATCTCCTTACATTTCACAAAAGCAAATAAAGTCAGCCTTGTATAAATTTATCTTTTCTTTCAGCAAAACATTTTTTTGTGGAATTTCGATATTATTTTTTGATAGATTATTTTTAAATCATTACAAAAAAAAACAAATCTATAATGATATTGAAACTTTAGACATGCTATAACTTTTTAAACATTAATATCTACCTGTATATGTTTTCAGTGACCGAGATAAAGGACAGGAATATTGGAGAGTTTACCTTACTTATGACAAGAGTCATATTGTTGGTGAGTACCAGTACACTGTTGGGTATTTTAATTATAAGTCTTAGAGTAAGTTATTTTTTATGCTTGTATACAAATTTGTAGATTCATTTTGCAGTAACAAAATACACTTTAGCCACATAAATGGTGCGCATGCTTACTACAGGCCAGTTCAAGCTAGAATTTTAACTGAAAAGCAGTCCATGAATACGATGACATATATTGGTGTTGAATTAAGGAATGAGTATTAGTCAAAAGATACAATGAAGTAGAAGTCTCTTTATGAGTATCTTATAGACTCACCTATAAGTCAGATTTTTGGGACTAAATTTTTAACTGCTGGAAAGGATTCCAACTTTATGACAAGATCTAGCTTATGAACTGAAATTTTCAGCTTGAAAATGTGAAAAGCTTGATAATTGACACCAATATTGAACAGCCAGACCAGTGCTGTTTACCACAATGTTTAAAATTTTGAATTGTAAATGTCAGTTTTAGGAAGACTGTCTTCATCTTTTACTTTTTACAGCTAAAATATGATGCAGTAAAAGAATGCTTACTGTTTAGTCTTTATTTTGCCACAGTACTGACCTTCTATGATTTTATTCGTGTTTCCCACTCATCTATTTTGTGTGTTGATTTTACCTGTGTACACTGATATTTTTACCTGCAAATACTGATATAGCCAAAAATCCATAGGTGTAATAGAAACATGACCCGATAACATACCATAATTCATGAAAAAAGTAATCAATATTTTAGTTGGCTATGGAAATTCTTTTTATGAATTGCCTTTTCCTTGAGTATAAACCTCTTAATTTACTGATATATCTTAAAAAATGAGTTTTTAGAGTATCATAAACTTTCTGTTTTATTCTTTGTTGTTCACTATATTTATGATTTAATTTGGTCTATTGGTTGTACCAAAATTGGAATGAATGAAAAAAATGGCCGTATCAAAACAATCCACATGGCTTGTCAAGAAACTTTAAAAACAACTCTGGCTTGTAATTATTGAAGATATCAAAACAAACATGTTAACTCATTGTAAAGGGATGCAGCTGTCAGAAATCAGTCTCACTTACAAGCGGGCCAAGGCTAGGTTCCAGTGATTTTGAACCGAAAAAGTGGGGGGGGGCTCCGACTTACAGGTAGATCGACTTATACTCAAGTATATACGGTAGCACACAGATGATTCATGGATGTCTAAAACTTACTAAGTTCACTTTTATTTCTTATTTAAAAACAGTTTCTTTTGGTTGTTGCAATTTTTAGATAAAAATTGTACGGGTTGTGTGCATAAAATTTGGTTGATTTTGTGGGAAATAAATATGGTTTTTTGCTAAATACAGATCTGTATATAGGAAGGCTATAGTGATATAAAAATATGGTGTATGTAGTACCAAAAAGCACTATTTGTTTGGTGTTTTTTTTTACCAAGAATTACTTGCAATTGGTAGTGTCTGAATTTTAAATGAATCGTTGCTTGAATAAATAAAAGGTTTATGCAGTTATATAAATAGGTCATGTTCAATTGAATGATTTATTTTGACAGATATTTTTGTTGGCCAGTTACGAAGTACACTGAAATACAAAGATTGCGGACATACATCCACGACCTTTGACCCCTTCTGGGATTTATCTGTTCCTATACCAAAGGTTAGTTAATTCATTGATCCTGTTTATAACTGTAAGTATATAGCTATTTTAATAAAACACTTATTTCAAAGTTGATTAAAACAGTAAATAGTACTTTTGACACCTGTTTTGTTATTAATGTGTTTTGTTGCTTACTGATTCCCTTTTCTCTCTGTTCTTGCAGAGTAGATCAGATGTTACACTTTCAAACTGTATCAGCTTGTTTATGAAAGAAGAACAGCTAGATCATGATGAGAGACCAGTAAGTTTATAACTTCAGAATGTTATCAAAGTTTTACATCATTTATACCTATGTACAGTTTGTAAGTTGCCAGGGTTGTTTTATATTGACTTTTCCCCTTGGTCTGGTAAGTTGTTTGATAGAACACAAATCTGTGGCGTAAGTGGAATGAACCATATAATGGAAAATACAACTGATTTGTTTCTGAACAGGTTGTAGAAAATTTAATTACTGCCTATTTTATGTACCCAAATATGAGGTTATTTTTATCCATTGTTATAGAGAAAAGTTCTCATAATGGTAAGTTATATGAATATAACTTATGTCCAATGAGGGGCTGATTTTGCAGGAGTAGATCTGCTGCAAATTATGTAATACAATTATGAAAGTTGGTCAACTTGACTGACAGACAAGTCATCCCAAGTCTACTAGGACCTAGATCATCACCCAACTTAAATCATTATGGCCCCATTAGCATGTAACTTTATTCACTTACAAGTTGTATCTGCCTCATATTAATTTAATTGAACTCTTCTAATTTCAGACTTGTTCTAAATGTAAGAAACGAAGTGATTGCACAAAGAGCTTCTCAATACAAAGATTTCCACAGATATTAGTGATACATTTTAAAAGGTTTAGTCAAGGAAGATACAGTCAGAAAGTGTCAACTTGTGTTAACTTCCCAGAAACTCTAGATTTATCTGAATACTCATCTGAGAGAGGTTTGTGATACAGTGTCAATAGTCTGCATGGAGTGGTTCCAAATCTTATTTACTCAATTAGGATATTATTTGTGAATGCACTGTCAATGCATTTGATGGCAAATATGAAACTGTTGCACTAGAAATATTATTAACTGTCAATTTTTTTAAAATTAACTTCATTATTCTATTAAAAGGAAAAATAATTATACCTCAGCCAATAAAATTGTGTAGGATGTATTTTTTATTAATTACTTGAAGGGTATTAACAAAATTACTGAACTGATAAAATCTAGACAGCAGTCAAAAGGAATAGTCTAAAATGAAAGTATGTTTAAGAAATTTCAACATCAGGGCAAAAACTGGAAAGTTAGAAAAACCACCACAATGGTTCCGACTTGGTACAGGCATTTCAAAATGTTGGTGTGTTAAGTTCACTCATAAAATTATTCCTTTATGAATGGCATTTAAATCTTTAGCTTGAAATAATACATAGCATATACCACATTTTAATACTACTGTAAACAATCATGTTTTCAAAGTGACACTTATTACTGTAGATATGACATTTAGTTCTGATAAATAGTGCAGAGAGATAGTAGCTATTAACACCCTTCTTCTCTGTTGATACAGAATATTAGGCAATTAGTTTTTGATACTGGCTTTATCAAGGGTATTTCAACTTGAGCCCGTTAGGGCAAGCCTGAAATTCCTGTGAGAAAGCTGGTATCAAAAACCAATAGCCTTATATTCTGTTCATCAGTAATTTATAGGTAACATTTTATTTTCGTTTTTTGTATGTTAATAAAATACAAAAATCAAAATTTTGACCTGGAAAAAGAAAAATTTCAAATGACCTATTTTGTTGGGATGAGCCAACATCATTCAACCCCACTGTGACATTACAATTTTTCATGCATGCCTGGTTTTCAACTGACCTGTTAGTTTTTTTATTTTTTTTTGTATCAGGGCCAGTACGCTATGACGAGCATTATTGATCTGTGCACATCAAAGGAAAATGTCACAATTTACTGATAAGAACTATTTACCATGTACTATTGGTTGTTTCAGGTCCTAAGGTTGTATATAGTCTGTATGGAGTCAGTAACCATTCAGGGAGTGTACATTCGGGTCATTACACAGCCTGCTGTAAACATCCTTACAGTGGTGACTGGTTCCAGTTTAATGATCAGAGGTATGTGGCAGTACTTATGATCAGCTGAATAGTTGGTGGTATATTGAAATCACCTTGTCCGTCCATCTCTCTGGGTGAATTTCGTTGCATTACTCCTATTGGATGGATGGATTTGTAATTTGTTTGTAGCTTTATAAAGATGTGACATACATTTTATGTGATTTGGGTTGCTATCAGTTTTTGTGCTATATGATTTGACCTTTACATGACAACCCATGTAATTATGTCTTGATTATGGTCCATGTGGATTTCTGGTGCAATATGCTGCTATTGGAAATTGTGGTCAAATTGATTTTCTGTGTAACTTACTTGCATGCAATAATTTCACCTTTAAATGGAATGAAGATTGAAATATCTACAAGAACTGAATCACAAATCTCTTAACAAATACCTACAAGTAGCTGAATCACAAATCTCTTAATAGTTTTTACGCAGATCTTGACTTAACCCTATAAAAAATACCAAATTTAAACTGAAAAAAAAGGTTATCATTACATAGTGTTGGTGAGTAACTCTGGTTAATTAATAGATATGCTGCTTCCTTTGAAAGAGCGTGAAAAAAGAAATAGTGACTTGCATACATGTATTTAGAAAATAAACATTGTGTTGCCACTTTTCTAAATTTGGCAAATTGATCTTAAAAAATGTGTTTGGATTATTGCTTGTTTACTAAAATGTTTTTTTTTTTTTTTCAATTATTTTGTAGGGCTTCTTCTTCTTCTATACGAAGTGCTGTATCATCAGAAGCTTATTTGGTATTTTATGAACTCACCCCCAAGTCATCTAGATTATAGTCAATAAAATTAGAAAAAATGGTGTAAAAATCAGAAGTGTAAATGGTTGTGAATGTGTATTCGGTGTGTTATGTGTAATTGATAAATTGTTGGTGTGAGGGTTGATTCCTTTGTTACGAGAACATATTGGGTTGTTGTTATTTGTTAAACTGCTTTAATTATGTTACAATTTAATAGAATGTTATATCTTGTTCTAATAATATTGTTGAAAAATATTGAATTTGAAAGTGTATAGTCATTAAAGAAGATTTCCTCACTTGTGTATTGCAAGCACTTCACTGTGACACTGTACTGTAGAATCTGTCTTAGGCAACACCTCCAATAAGTCAGTGAAATCTGACAGTTTATCTGTTGGCCTGAAAGTAAACCCCATTGCTTATTTACAACCTGTCATAAAAAATGGCTAATGAAGAGACGAGGGAGGGCATAAGAACCAAGTAGTAAAGTTTGCAGGACACAATTTTTTGGTAAAAAGATGTTAATGAAATTAGACAGATTTCATTGTTCATGATGATGAAGTAGTTTAATGGTTATATACAATGTTTGTATACAAACTTGCTATTATTTATGACAGTTAAGCTATTTTTAGTATTGTCAGTACTCTCACAGACCTGTCATTATATTAGTTTATTTATTACTATATCCCCAGTCTTTGTGTAGTTCATTGTATACGGTTTTACTTAGTATTTTACTAATTTAAACTATAGTCTGTTATATTTTGTACTTAGGTTATGTGTTCAGACATAGGCAGTCTGGTGTGTGAAATCCGAGCCATTTAATACACCCAATACTCTACTTGTTCAGTTATTCGTGTATATTCTGAAAATTGATTGGTTTTGAGCAGGAATACTTCCAATTCAAATTTTTTAAGTATGTGTCAGACATGATAGGCAATGACTGTTGTATTTTGAAAATGTGTTGTTTGAATGTGTTGAATTATAAAGGGCATTGAAGAAAGAATTTTTTTCAAATGATTAATTTGTTTTGTTTCATTACATTTTGTATTTAACCAGCTTTGCTGAAATAAATTTTTATTCAGGATATACATATTTATTTGTTGATTTTAGTTCTATTTTGCCATCACACTTCACAGTTTTATGGTTTTTTTTTCTGTAAATCATACATATTTTTTTTTTCAAAGTGATATGCCTATTGGTATGTTCATTATGTTTTTAATCATTTTTCCTGGCCATTTATTTTATTAGAATATGTGAAATCTGTTTACCTCTGAATCAGAGAGATGTATACATATGTTCATTTTGTTAAAAAATAACTCATTCTAAGTCATTTCAATAAAAATAATAACAGTCTTTTGTAACAATTTTCATGTTAATCTTGTGTGACTTTTTGGAAAGTTGATATATTTTTAAGTGTGGTCAATATTTGGCAAGGTAAAGTTATTTTCGTGCTGTGGAAAAGAATTTGCATTGCACTCCTTCTTGCAGTATTAAGCCTGTTGCTGCTAGCATATATAGAAAATTGCTCATACCTAAACTATTGTGAAGCAAAATGTTCCAATTTTTTTGTCAAAAGGCCAAATATTCACAACAACGAATGGATGTAAATGGCAGCAGCTTTAAAGAGTCATTCTTTCCATACCATCAAATTTGTATAGCTCCCCGAGGAGTACTGTTTCTATTTTTTAAAAAGAAACACAATATTGAAAATTTATGTAGGATTTTAAGTTTATGCACCAACCAACAATTCATCAACCCTTTCATTCCTTTGAAGAATAAATGATTTTTTTTTAAACTTACCTCACATAACAGAATTCCTTGTCATCCCACTGTATTGAAAGTTACAAATGTTTCACATGTGAATGTGTGTGTAGAATGAACATGCAGTGTGAATGGCTAGACTTGTATTAGTAGTAAATTGATTATTGGTAGAGTGAAATCCTTCACAGCATTTAATATATTATTTCAGGAGATATTACACTATGCATTGTTAAAAATCATGTATTTTATTAATTATAACTATTTATGATGATTATACTGTAATGGAAAGTTTAGTGCTGTGAAAGTTTTACCCATCGATATTTTGTATAATCCAGGGTGTACTTGATTGATCTCCAGCATAGGTAAATCTATTTTTAGCTTTATACCTGTAGTGTTGTGCAGATTTTATGTGGATTTTGATTTGTGAAAAAATCACATAGTATTCTTTCTTTTTTTATGTGAAAGGTGGGGGAGGGGGTACAGTTACATTTATACTTGCATAACTGTTGAAAGAGTTATATTTGGAAAATTGCATTGGCAGAAATCAGTAATATATGTGTATGAACCATTTTCTTCATCCATTTAAAGTTATATATATGCATGGTATAAAAACAAAGGATAGAAGTTACATCAACTTACCTAAAAATGTTGTTAGTGCTCCCCCATTAGTGTTGTGACTTTTTAAGATATTATTTCTACTTTATATTAAATTTGAATGGTTACTGGTTGTAAATGAATGTTTTACCAAAAGCTGTGATATGTAAATAATTAAATCGTAAGCATTTGTGTAAATACAAGCCATATTTATTATACCTGTTCCAATGGAATTAAGTTGTTTTTTACTTGAATCAATTTGTTTTTAATTTAGATTTTTGTTTATTGTTAAAGCTTGTATCATTGATTCTTGCCACTAAAGGGCTCACATATAACACACTTAAGCTTTTCATTGTATGGATAGGTAATGTAAAGAAAGGAATGATATATTGGAATCAGGATATGAATACTTTTCATGGTTCAATTATTTGTTTTTAAAACAATTGATTGGCATAGATTCTTGTGAAACTCTTCTCAGGAACTGCAATGTAGACATTTGAATCGTATGTAAATTTACATAAATTTGTTTGACCAAATTACCTGATTTTTAAGAACTTTTAAAAAAATCTTTTCCATATCAATAGTGACGTATTTTTTCTCCCTACTCAGAAATATTATCTTAGTTCAGACGTGTTTGGGTTTTTTTTTGTGTGTGTGAAAAGAACTGAAATTGTAAATTGATAGCATTTGTAGATTTATTATGCTATTGAGATGAATAGTACTACATATTATTTGGTTTTCTCATCCTGGGAGACATCCTTCTTTTTTGGTAAAAATATTTTGCCCATCATCAAATCTTATGATTTTAAAAAGGAAAAAAAAAACTTACTCTTTATTTTTTAAAGGAAAAAATATTGAACGACACCCCTAGTTTTCCATTGTATTTTTTTAAATATCCATTGTCATTAAGTATAAAATCTGCTTAATATGATAAGGAAATAATTTTTTTTATACAGGCAAAAGCTTGGCAGATAGTTTGTTGTCTGTATGTCTGTCCATTTGTTGTGAAATTTGTTATATATGCCATACCTTCGTTTTCAATTTAAATTAAGTTCACACTAACACAAATGTCAATCATGGAATGTACTTTTATTACTAATTTTTTTATTCATGGTTGTGGCTGGGAAGTTCCAGGAGCATCTTAGTCACTTATTATCCTGTTCAGATTCAAGTGTAAATCTTGCAACAATGTATATTTTTAAGTATTTAAATCTGTCTCCAATTTTCACTGTTAGACCCTAAGTTAGTCCCATGAAAATTTTTTATGGTTTGTGTAACTTATTCATTGCATACATACTGTTGCAAGTGAGGTTCTAACTCGTTGATGTTGTTCAGATTTAGTAGAATCTAAATAGTGTACTCTGTGAACTATTCTAGCAAGAACAGTTTTTGTAAGTTGAAAGAAATTATACAAAGTCACATGATCAGATGTACATTGATCACATGATATTTATTGAATTGCTGGAGTGATTTTGTTTGAATCCCTATTTATTGATTATATTGTTTGTTATTGCTCATATGTATTTCAAATGAAAAGTGAAATAACAGCTGCATTTATAGGGCAGTTCTAAACAATAAATTAGTCTTTCATACACATCTGGTATTGTAGCTTTTTGAACCTTTACATTATCCGAGTTATGTTCCGAGTCAGAATGAGTCATGATTAGATCATGTCCTCTTGGTTAAGCACCGTTCCTTATGTTAGATACTCTTTTAAAACACCCACTTTCCTTAATAGTTCAAGTCACAACCCCGTAAATCAATCCAATCCTCCTTTTTGTGGGTATGGCACCTTGTGGTTTAACTCCATAAAGATCTTTACCATTGCCCATGGGCACCAAGTGTCAGTGAATGTCAGCAGTGTAACATGACTGCAAATTTTTTGTTGTCTTGAAAAAAATCATTTAGTTGCTTCCCTAACAAACCTGTTCATCTACTTGATCCAGAATATGTTGAGGTAATGTAGATTTGGTTTATTGTTCAGTGGAAGCTTATGGATGATAAGCTAACAAATAATTGCATCTTCCCTTTCCTTTGAGAACTTGTTTTCATCCAGTCAGAAAGAAAGTTTATGCTCCCTTAAGGACGTAGATCTAGGGTAAGGAACATAACTTATGAAATCAGTGATATGTTAGTGTTATATTCAATTTCACCAAATCTTCACAAACTTTTGTTTGAAGCAGCATAAAATGAATCCAAGTTAATTAGATGCTTACATAGGATTGATGTAAAATGCTGAATACAAATGTTTGAATGATTTTGAAGAGTTGTGTTCCTTACCCTTGGTCTACCTCCTTAATCTCTCAAATTACGAGATTGAAATATAACATCATGCTGTGTTAGGGTTTGGTGGTATCAGTTTACATGGTGGGTGAATTTTAAATTCCATGAGTTCATTACTGCATTTATGTTTATAAGGAAAATTTTGCTTTTCAGTATGACTAAATATGTTGTCTGACAGCATTACCGAAACCCCAGATATTCTTCATCTTAACATAGTTCAGTGCATATATGTGTATGTGAAAGACACAATTAGAAAATCAAGTTGATTTTTATTTTTGGGTTTTCTAATCCTAAATGATATTTATTAGTCCTTTACCAGCAACTTTTGCTGAAGGGGACTTTAGGTTAGCTCTCCATCTGTCAGTCCAGCAAATCGGTTTTTGACGGGTTTTTTTTTTGTCATGCTTGATATTGGGTACATTGTTTAACAATGGCAAGTTACAGTTCAAGTTTGAATTATGTATGGTCCTTTGATTTTTTTGTGGAGTTATAGCATTTGGTCTAAGAAAATTATCACAATGACTCAGCTTTCTGCACCTTTTTCCTTGTTTGCAGAAATGCTGTTAAAATTTGGTACATTGTGTACATTGACAAGTTATAGATCAAGGTCATTATTATCCTTGGACTTAGAAAAATAATCCATTGTTTTTGTTAACAAGCTATGCATGAAGTTTGCATTCTGTCCTCTTCAACAGAAATGTCTCATGGAAGGGGACTTTGTAATTAAAAATGGATTGTCATTTTCTATCTACCTTTATTGCAAGTAGTCCTCAATATTTCATTTTTATACATCATAAATAATAGCACAACTCTGCATCACAATAATAAGCTATTAACAAATTTAATGGAACAAAGTCTTTTCAAAACTTGGTCCAGTCTAATGTTGTCACTTTATACAATGTATATTATGTACTTCATTAAGATTACAATGCTGCTATGAGACTAGACACCCTTTAGAATCAATTTGCAGGATTTGCTTTTGTGAAATTTGTTATGAATAATGTGATTTTTTATTACAGGATATTAAAATGGATCAGAAACTCAACAATGTCAACAGATCTGCATTTACTCCAATGCACCAAATACACTGTAACATAACAATATCAATTTAACAGCTTAAACTAAACAAAACCAGTAATTGTATATGCCAGATTCTACTGTCTATGTGAATCATTCTGGATTTTTACTAAGAAAAAAAAAGGTCAATAAATGTATGATTAAAAACATTTTAGCATAACAATTTCTAGTATTTCAAATATAAAAATGTAGTCTGAAAATGTAATATGTTTGTGGTATTACTACATTTTAAGCAACCAAAGGCATGAAAAAGTACCATCACATAGCTTTAAATACATGTCATCCCCTTTGATGATGTAAAAAGTAATATCAGTGAATATATCTGTATTTGTCACAAAAATATATTTTTAAAGTTTCTGCAATACTACACTTAATTTGAAGTGGCCTGCCAATAACTTCTTCAAGTAAGTAATATTGTTAACTTCAGGGAATAGAGTTGGTCATCCCATGATAAAATGACCATCACATGATGATCCTACGGTCCAGTGGTTGTCCATGTTTTTTATGTTCATTGTAATACATTTATGTCGTTTTTGTTGCTTTATGGTATGAGTTTTGTCCATCATTGAAGACTGTGGTGACCTATAGAAGTTTAATTGTTGCTTGGCTTTTGGGAGATGACTGTCTCATTGGCAGTCATACCACATCTCCTACTTTCATATTTCTTAGGTAGTTGACTTGACAATTGACAAAAAGATTGAAACTTACAATGAAACTATATTACTAATGAAAGGAGAGACAGTTTAAATCATCCTGTTAATTGTCCAGTTAAAAAAATATAAAATTTCATCAGGTAAAGGTCATTTAAATAAAGACCAGACCCATGAAGTAAACATTACTACTCACTGTAACAAAACGATTAGAATTAAATATAATTTTCACAATATATACATGTACCAGTACTGTATCATCTGACAGCACAAATAATATATATTTAACAATAAATAATAAACGCACCAACCAACAATAGATACTAAAAAATGTAAAAACTGTAAAACATAAAAAATGTCACCTTCCAACAGAAATAGGCATTTTCTTTACCCTGCATAGTAAAGTAAAATAAAATGATTTATAGTTTCTTCCAACTACACATGGTAACTACACATGAAAATCAAATGAAGTACAACATGATTATCCTATGCACTGAGTGTGAAATGATTCACATGTTTCAGTTTACATATGATTATCACATGATAAACATACATGTATATTAGTAAGCCACTATTTACATATAAATATCATATGTCAATAGTATCATTTGAATCGAGGAACACATGATCTCTATAATGTTTGCTTATGGCTGTGTAATAGGCCAGACAAAATAAAAATTGCTTCTTTGCCACTACCTACCAATCTTGTCTTCATTAAAGTTACCACTACGCCATTATTCATCAATCATATCTCAAAAACTTCTAGCTCATACTGGTAAAGGTTGATAATATGACTGTTAAATGAATAACAGTTCATTGATGGCAATAAGAATTTTAACTTAATGCATGCTACTGCTGCCCTACTTCTAAAATATTGCAATAAAAGTGTTTGCTGTCACATGCAATAAGAATATATGGTGAGTCACAGTTGATATCACAAGGATAGTATTGGCTTATTTGGAAATATCTTGATTTGTTTCAGGAATTTTACTTATTTTTTATCTTATTCTCACCATACATGGGTATGATGGTGATGAAGACCCTTGAGGTAAAATCTTACTCAAAACCAATATTCATAACAGAAAAGTCTGTAAATTCTCAAATAAATAAAGTAATATCAATCCAGCTGAATTACGGTTGGAATATACAAGTGTGTTTCTAACAGATTATTCATAGTGTGCCAGCGCAAAATAGAACATTTAACATCAATAGTAGTGTGGCTACATAAAAGAAGCTATGAAAAAAAATGAGTGAGAATATTTCTCCTGGCACAAAAAATATTAACAAAGGCATGTTAGGGATGGTTGCATGGTTGTTATGGCAACTGAAGATGAACAGTCAGAAACAGATGATACTGTGACTTGTAGAACTCCTGGTTCTCTGTCTGAACTTTGGTTTGCCTCAGAGATTGGGACAGCAACAGAAACAGCAGTAACCTTGGTAAAATTTTCTTTGTCACTAAATGTGTTTTGCAGTTCTTCTGAAAAATCTGAAATTCCTCCATCAGAAACATTTGTTGCAGATGAACCAGTCTTAATCTTACAAACAAAATCTGTTTCATTTAAGTTTTCATCTGGGTCTGATGTATGTTTTTCCTCATCAGAACTTGCACATGACAAAGAAGCATTTTCAAAGCCTTTGTCAGATTCACAAGAATCAGTGTCTTCAAGTTCATCACAAGAACACTCTTTTAATTTCGTGAAATGAGTGTCTGAGTCGTCATTTTCTGCAGAATGTGTCACAGACTCTTCAATGTCTCTAGAATCAAAACCCTTTGTAGCACTTGACTTGTTACCTGTTCCACAAAAAGCATCTGCCACTTTGTTATGGCTATTGTCAGCCTTACAATTGTCATCTTCCACCTTGCAAGAAACATTTTCAGTTTTATTTTCAGATTTGTCATATTCTCCTTTGCCGTAATCAAAACTTATCTCACTCTCAAAATTTTTTAAAAAAGTTTTATTTTTTACATCACAATTGTCCACATTTATATCCACACAACTTAGTCTCTCTTTATCTTTGGAGTATATACAAAAAGCATCATCCCTTTTAATTTGTTCAGATTTTACTGGCTCATCACTTGATGACAAGCAAGATCGGTTAATAGTTTCAGTTTTTTCACAGGTTTCTTTGGTCACAGGTAGGAATTCTTCTACCATTTTTTCTGTGCTTAATCTCTGGTGTATGACTCCAGATAATAGTGTTGCAGCTACTCCTAAAATATATAAAATAAAGATTGGTTTCTTCATATTATAGGGTTATAAAAATAACTACTACTACTGGTAAGTATTGAAGAAAAACATGAGGATTAAGAATCTTAGTGAGCACCCTCACAATACACCTCAAGCACACATTTGCAGGCCTTAGAACAACTTCAATCCCTGTACCCAAATAAAAGTGCCCCCTTTAACCAATTTCTGTGAAATAAAAGCCATCCAAGTTTTTATTGCTACTAACCATTCACTAAAATGTAAAGGAATTATATAAAAAAATGGAGGCACTATCCAGGTGTCACTAAAATCACCATGTCAACCTCTCAAAAAAGTGTTGCCCCTTGACAGATTTCTGCAGAAATCAATCACATTCAAGCTTTAATAACTACTAACCATTCACCAAAGTACGAATAAAATCCATCTTAAAATTATGCATTATCCAGGTGATAAGACTTAATCATTGATTAAACCCCCCTCCCATGAAAAAGTGGTCTCATTTGATTTTCAACTGATATCTGTGAAAGTCAATCCCATCCAAGCTTTTGTAGCTACTAACTATTCACCTGAGTTTGAAAAAAATCCTTAAAAAAAATTGTGTTTCATCCATGTGACAACCTAAATCATTAATTTTTCCCCTAAGTCCCCTCCCCTAGAGCGATTTCAGTGAAAATCAATTTTAACAGATCTGGATCATCCTTATCAATCTTATCTGTACTTGTATCAGTTTTGCCAGTTCTGAATCATCCTTATCAACTTTTATCAGTACTTGTATCAGTTTTGAAAGTTCTGAACCATCCTTATTAACTTTTACCAGTACTTGTATCAGTTTTGCCAGTTCTGAATCATCCTTATCAACCTTACCTGTACTTGTATCAGTTTTGATAGTTCTGGATCAGCCTTATCAACCTTACCTGTACTAGTATCAGTTTTGAAACATCTTTATCAGCCTTACCTGTATATACTTGAATCAGTTTTGACAGTTCCGAACCATCCTTATTAACTTTTACCAGTACTTGTATCAATTTTGACACTTCTGAACCATCCTTATCAACCTTTAACTGTACTTGTATCAGTTATGATAGTTCTGGATGAGCCTTATCAACCTTTACCCATACTTGTATCAGTTTTGACAGTTCTGAACCATCCTTATTAACCTTACCTGTACTTGTATCAGTTTTGACAGGCTGTAAATGAGTGATGGAGTGTTTCCTGGCTTTTCTTTTCTTACTACCAACCATAGGAGCACCTGTCTCTGAACACTTAGCTTTAATATGTGGTGGGACTGTTAACTTTATTTCCTTAGCACCTATGAATAACAATGCTCAGTTATTATAGCAATTCGAAATGGACTGATACCTCTTTCAATACAATGAACACATTAAATACATTATACCCTCCATTGCATGGGGTAAAATAAATACAAGTGGGCCTCAGAAGAATTTGCATAGCTCTCTTAATAGAATTTCCTCCTACATTATACCAATGTGTCCTACTACACCTGTGCAATATTTTGGACAGACTTTCAAGAATGATTAGCTGACATATTGACCTTAATATTTAAATTTTACCTACCCTCTAATGTGAAAGGGCAGTTTGCACTACCTGTAGGTACAGTTAACCATAACTGACCGTAATTCAAATATATTGGTACAGATTTATCATGAAGGTGATACTAGTTTATATTAAACTGCTTTAATATTCTAACAACAAACATGAGAAAGTATATTTACAATATCAACAATTCTGAAAAACATAATGGCAACTATATAACCTTTGGGGATACTCCTAAATAACACTTGATGAACTTCCTCAGACAATTAATTGGAAATTTGACAAAGGAGTTGAAGCTTTTACTAAAGGTAGACTAAAATTACTATTTGAAATGGTAAAAAGTTAAAATCCTCTTGTCATTTGTCCAGTTAACTACCGGTACCTAAGATATTTCATCATGTAATGGGTCATTCAATCAAGATAAGACTAACTCTATTACTCATTGTAAAACAGAACAATCCTGTCATTTCAAAGAAAAGGGGATGGCAATGGCTATCCACTAGAATATCACGAAGTAATCAAGAAACTTTATATCAAATCTGACTTCAGTAGAAGTACAGTCGAACCTCGATGTGTCGAACTCGGATTAGTCGAAATCTCGGATAACTCGAACTACTTACGAAGTCCCAACAAAACTCCCTTTACTCCAATACAATTTTACCTCGGATGAATCGAAATCTCAGATAACTCGAGGTAATCAATCAGTCCCCTCGATAGGACTTCGAGGTTAATTAACCCTGATGTCTCGAAGTCAACTAATTAGTCGGAAAACTGATTGTTTTATTACAAACCATGATCGAAGTGTGTTTTAACAACAATTAGCGTGGCTATTTGAATTAATTTGTTGAAACTCTTTATTGTTTGATTTGTTTATTTAGTTAATTTAAAATTGCGCGTGTTGTTAAAAGAAACAAATTTTATTAATGACTCGTCGGAATTTACACTAACAGTGATATCGCATAATTTGATATTTTGAATTTTTTTTTTTAAATAAATGAATTGTAAGGGTATCTGACTATTTAATGAAACATCAAATATATGACAGTAAGAGTATTTCATAGACTACACTCGTTTTACAAGTGAATCTGAAATTTTTTCGTAATATTGTAGAGCACATGGTTTGACGATACTCCTGATTGTGAATCAAACAAAGCAGCATGTCATGAACTATGGAGTTTTTAATATAGAAAAAAATAAAAAGGAAATTTCACTAAAACGCTCGCTGCCATTAAGTATTTCGAACATGATATACATACAAAAAAAATATCTGCCGATATGAAACGCATGACATTACGAATACCGTGTTAAGTGAAGCACATGTACATGTACAAGCATAACAAATGATGTAAATACAGAAACAATCATGGACCAAACTACTGGTATTTCCGGTTTATTCTCGACCTCGGATTACTCGAACCTCGGATAACTCGAACATTTTTGCATGGTCCTTTCGACTTCGACTTAACGACGTTTGACTGTATTAAGAAATTTCCAAAAGAATGTCACAGAGATATTATCTTCTACACAGAATTACCAGTAGCCATTCCCGAATTGTACATTTGCAATTCACAGCAGAGAACTTATAATTCAATCCTGCAAAATTATTTCACATTGCATAGATTATGTAATTAACTGTCAGAACAAGTGGCTTTGTGTTGACTACTGTAAAGTTTTGTACATTGTGTGAGGCTTAAAAAGACTTGCAACTGAAAAAGTAAAAATATCATTTTTTTTCAGTGAATTCAAGAACAAATGATTGTACACATCATATTACACATGGTTTGTTTAGAAACTGTGAGTAGATATGGCATACCTGACTTTGATGATGAATTTTCCAGACCAAAATAACAGGGCTCACTTTCTGAACTGGTCCTTCCAATAGTTCTCTTTGGTTTCACCACTTTGTCTATAGAGCAAGCTGGAAGGGTTTTTATATGAGCCTCTAGATCAAAATCTCTAAAAAATACACTGTACATTTAACTCTACTTCTGGGCATTCAATACAACAACTTCATAATTGCAAGAATACCATTTAAAAAATTTCTTTTGAGTCATAGCAATTATTGTCACAGTAACCATAAACTCGTTTATCATCAGATACTTATTACTGGAGACCCAGTATCTATCACAAAAGGCAAGAATAAGGGTATGCAAAATATAAAACCATTTGCGATATAATATCGACATCTGTAATCAATACATCAAATCAACATGTTGTTATCTGTACATATGATGCAATACAATTTACTTACCCAGTTCTGTACCTGGCCGATACATCAAATGTCGTCCTGTTTTTCTCAGACTCTGACATGGTACGCTTTCGAATCTGTCGGGGGTACACAGATAATACTTCATCACCAAGGTCTTCAGCTCTCCTCCCCAGAAAAGATTCTTTAAAACTGAATAAAAAAAGGCATAAATAATCAAACGATCAAAACCTGAAAGTATTTCAAACATGATATACATAAATTTTGTGGTCATTACAGTAGAGTGTTTAATCACTGAATTTTATCGTATTTTTAAGACAGATATTTTGTTGGGGTTCTAGCATGGATTTCACAAAAGTTGTAAGTTTAAAATTTATCATAAGTAATGACATCACAACAGAAATAACATGCGTTTTGATGTTATAACATACATTCAATTTTACAATGAAGATGTTTTTTTATTAAAATTTACTGTTAGTCTCAAACACTTCTGCTGTAAAATATATACCAGGCAGGAAGCTTTTCATTTATTTTTTTTTAAGCTGAAGTAAAGAAATTTTCAAGGAATGCAAATACGTGCTAATGCATATTCATAAGAGACAGAGCAGTTAATACTTGAAACATTAAAAAATATTCAATAAGGGAATGAATGCCTGAGTATATAATATAACAAGAATGAATATTGTGAATATGTCAAAGAGACAACAACACCATTGGGATGAAAAAAAAAACTTACTTTATTCCTTTAAACCCAGTATCTGTTTTCATGGCTGCCAGCCTTGCTTTAGATGGTTGAATAATACCTTCATTTATTAACTCTTGGTATTTCTGTCCTCGGTTACGCCGTCTAGACTTTCTAGTTGGTTGACAATCCTCATCTTTTAGCATTTTTTCTCCTCCATTTTTATCATACTGGTCAGACTCTATTTTTATTCTTTTTTCTTGACTTTTGTAAAATTCAGCTATGCTCTCTGAGTAACATCTTTTCCTCTTGTATTCTTTCACCTCACAAGATTCAGGTGGCTTTGGATGAACAGCTTGACTTTTTGGTCTACTCTCCTTTTTCAGGCAGAAATCTTTTAACCTCTGTTTAGTCTCAGATAAAAATTTAGTCTCCGTCTTAGGGAGAAGCATCTGCCCAGCAGTAGAACTTTTTATATTAGCTTCCTCTTGTTGTGCAGCAGCTTTTCGAGTAAATTCCAATAGGTTTCTTACTGCAATGCTGGTATGGTAGGACTTCTTGCCCTGAGAAGGTGGAATAAATTTAGCAGAAGACATTTGGGGTTTTTGCAGGACTTCTGCTGGTTCCTGCTTTTTCAATCCTGTGTCCATTGGTGGCATAGTAGTCTGGTTCCCTTCCACATTTTTAAATGTGGATAGATAAAGTTTGTTTATAATATGGTCCATGACGATTTTTCCACAGGAATAAATTGAATTATCAGTCTCATCAACACACTGATCCTGGTTACCTTGCACAGCTGGAGGCAAGTTTGGACTCAATCCAATGTTGTCCATCTTTGAAGTTTGTCTCACAGACAAATTTTGTGCTGCATCTATAAGTATAAAAACACTTTGCTATAGTTCCATTTAAAGAGTATTTAAATTACCATAATTAGTATGGTACCTTCATATATTAATTTTTTTCAGTGGAAGACTCAGGATGTTCACTCTCTTCATCTAAAATGGAGAAAAAATGAAAATTTTAACCCAAGTTAAACCCCAAAATATGTGTGCTTCACTCGTTTGGTAATTAGCTATTCCTATGCAACCCACAAAAGTAGTAAAAGAAGTATCAGAATGAAATTGCAAGCTTTCCACGCAATTTAAAAATATCAAGCTAACCGTGTACTTCAGTTGCATTATAATTATAATTAAAATTATACTATGTTTGAAATTGACATTGTCCAATCTCAGTTTCACAGGGGCTAAATTTCTTAGCCTTAGGCATACCTAAATTTTCTTCTATCTTCACTGTCTTCTCTTCAACAGATAATTGCTTCTCAACTCCTATGGACAATCCCTGAAAATATATCAATAAAATATAAATCATTGTAATTTTATTCTACACACACTATAACCACCCTTAGAATCAATTTTTCCAGCATAATTTATTCTTAAAATTTTCAGGAGCCCTTAACAATCAAAATAGTGTCAAATTCTTACATGCAGTTGCATTTTACAGTACTGTTGTCTATCACCAACACATTTATGCAAGAAATTGTTTATTTATGATAATATGTAATGTCAAACCTTATCAAATAAAATGATTCACATGGTGCAGCACAGTATAACTCAAGACAGTTCAAAAACTGAATAGTTGAGTCAAGTATGGACATGCCATTCTAGTTGGATACAGCTCTGAATTTGGATTGGGATTAATATTTGACTCAATATAAGAATTTAATAAGAATCACTGTGGCCCTTTTTGGCTCCTAATCTCATCATGGTTTCAGTCATAACCATTAATATAAATCTGAGCATTCCTTTGAGGGGATATGGCACTTCGGCATACAATTTCTAAGAGATTGATTCAAGTTGACTAAAATTATTATCCAGACATCAGTAAAGTGTTTGTTTCTGGTCCCCTTTTTGGTCCATAATTCCAAATCAATTCAAGACACAAACTCTAAAATCAGTCCAATTTTTTTTGTGGTATGACATCTTGTGGTACAATTTAATAAAGATTGATACCGTTTATTTATGCTACTGTCTGGAACCAAATTGCCTACAGATGTCGGACAATCAGGATGAGACTGGTAACAGCAATTACCATCATATGATGGCATTTTTTTTGGGTCATATTAAAAGGTAAGCAGGTTAAGTGGGATCAATAAGTTTTCTCTACTGAAATCCTACCTGGTGTGTTGGCCATTGATACATTGGTTGTCCTGTAGTACTAGGGGAAATAACTGTCTTGTTAGTTTGGTCTGGTTCCTTGCTGGTCATAAACTGGTGATTTTTCACCTGGTTTCCTTCCATCAATAAACTTAGCCCTCCCATATTTGATGGATCTGTTTGAATAAATAATAAATTAATTTTTCATCCTAATTTCCTTCAAGTAATGATCAAAAGTGAAAATGATGAAGATAAAAAAGATAAAGTCATTCTTTAACTAAAACATAATTTAATTACTTTTTTGGTTACTTTTTTACTGAATCATAATTATCTAACTTGTAATATACTTGACTAAACGTGTGTAATTCAAAGGACAGTTTTCAATACACAAGGAAAGAATTAAAATATTTAAATTCTTAAACTTCTGCTCAGTCATAAGTTCATTTTTTCTTACCAGCAAGTTTTCCAAGAACAATTGGATTGCCATCACCAGAAAGACAAGTACCAACTGTGGGTGGCCTTTCATTGGTTGGTTTGGTGGTTGCCTTGGCTACACCTGGAACTTGATTTGATTGGTTCATTCTCTCAGGGTTGTGCCATTTGTAATCTGGGTTGGCTCTCATGAAGGCATCTTTATACTGAAAAGTAAAGTTCGTATGTTTTTTTTTGTAGGAAAATTGATGTTCATGGCAACCAGGGAAAGCAAAAATGTATTAAATACTAAATATCATAAATTTCTTTTTTTCCTTTTTTCACAAGAGACATTGCAAAAAAAACCAAGGATTTCACACAAAAATACAGAGTACTTTTAAAACTAGAATTATACATTTGTTTTTAGCCCCCAAAAAAATCAAAAAAGTATTTTTGTAACTTGGTTGAGATATGATATGCACAACTTGCTTAACTATGAATTCATTATATAATATCTAATCATAATCTAATGTATGATTCTTTCATACCTGCTTGGCTAAATCTGTATACTGTACTTTTTCTTCTTCACCAATATTGGCCCACAAATCCCCAAGTATTCTAGTCACACTTCTGTTATCAAGGTGTGGATTTCTTTCTCTTACCATTGTCCTGTGCCTTTTACAGAAAATCAAAAAGGCATTCATTGGGCGTCGAACATCCTTCTTGTCAAGATCTGGATCCCCATCCATGACTGGAATAGTAAACAATGAGGTTTAGTATGGTACTTTAAAATGGATCGTAACTGGACCACTTTATGATGTAATTCTATTTTGAGGATAGTTGGTTTCAATTTTCATAGTGACAGAATTAAGCTATATTTTTATTTTTTTTTACTTATCAAGGAACATTTATTTAGTGTTACTTTATAACTAAAATAACACAAACTGCCTGCTATTTTTTTTAAATAGTGTAATTTCTGTATAAATACTGAAAAAAAATAAGTATGATTTTGATTTTTTTTTATTTAACATGTATTTCATTTTATTATATCTTAATACAATTTTTTTGCATTTACAAAGGATTTGTAGGATTAATGCACAAATTACAAAATCCTCACCCATATTTCAAAACCATTTCTTACTTCATACATACAAGTCCATATCAATTCTTTTTCTCTCAATAGTACAAATATGTTATTTTTTCCCTCTCTACAATGTAGCTTATTTAATATAACAAGGTAATGTTGTTGCAACAAAGTATTTTTTTTTTTTGGCTTGTTAGTATGACTATGTCGATTTCTTAATACCCAATTGGTCCCCATCAAAGAGACTAACCAATCAAAATACCACTTTATAACAGGTGTCAACTTCAATTTCAACACAGCTGATCGAGACATTAAGTACGAAAACAGTTCACAGGAAGACAATTCAAATAATTTTAAGCAATAAATTGTTAAAAATTTTTCATAATTTATTTTTAATACTACATCTGACGTGTCGTACACTTCAGCAAGGGTCACATGTTTCTGTTCAAAATCCATGCGCAAAAATTCTGACGACACTGCGCAATCTCTCTTTTCCCGAAAAATAACAACAAACCAAAGAAACCAATAACATGAAGACTTAAAAAGAAATTTATTTTTCAATAAACGCAATGTGTGATATGCCACACTAACAGAAAACTAGCTGAAACTATCATACAACTCTGACAAGCAAAGTACAGAGAGTTTTCAGCTTCTAAACTGCACTCGGCATTTCAAAGTATATACTTACACGTGTCGCCTTGTCGCCTGAAATACGTAAAATTTTCACAGAAAATGTACCAACATATGGCCATTTTTCACTGGATAATCACAATATTCAACTTTTTACGAGGATATTTAGCCATGTAAAGGTTAAGTGTGTCCAAACCAACTTAATTTTGTTGCCTAATTATGAGTAACAATGGCAGCCCGGCTGACATAAGTTTGAAAAAGTCAGAACCATGCGGCGAACATGTTCTAGCGATTATTCTCGACCACAAACATTGTTGTTCCTGTAATGTACTATAAAACTTAACGATAGTTGATTTTCTACTTCTTTTCACTCATGGTGTTGAGAAACTATAAGAAAATAAACTTACCGGACGCTTCTTTCGAAGTAAACAGTGCGATGTTTGGTCAAAATTAGGTCAAGGTCTGAACAGCTGACAGGGTACGGGTTAAGGTACCGTTATTCAAATAAGCCTCATATATGAACGTCCGGCAATAATAAATGGCAAGTTAAAATAATATTTTCTATATTAAACATGATGAGATGCCGAAATTTTCTTTGAATGATAATCATTTCTATTTTTAGATTTTTGCTATATTGGCCTCAAAGGGTGACTTTTTTATTCAAATGGTACTATCTCCTAGCCCTCACTGCTCTAAATAAATATGGGTTTTGCGTGTTATTTACACAGTGATTGCAAAAAAAATCCTGCTTTTCGTTCTACCTGAGCACAAAAATGAACACAACTAGAAAAAGCATACTTAACGCAAATTAATAGTGTTGCGCTCGTGTGTTTGCGCTAATATGGTTATAAAAAAATGTGTGAATTCTGCGCTCCCAGGTTTGCGCTAATATGGTTATAAAAATATGTGAATTCGATCGCATCTATATCTATATCGAATACATTTTTTTTTTTGCATCTTGTTAATTTGGTTGAAACTAATTCGTTGTACGAATTAATGTATTCATTCTATACAACCACTTGTACATATGCATCATTTTTCCCAGCGAACACAGGATAGCTATAAGTTATATATTATAAAAATTATCGTATCTGCATCTTAAAGGGGTAAAATAAAGTCTACTCGTCGTTAACGCGTAAGACATAGGCAATTTGATTTTTTGTGGGGGGGCTGGTGGAAACCTCGGAATTCTAATATACGCTTCAGATGCTGATTAAACCATTTTTCCTTTTTTTTTTTTTTACGAAAATCGATATTTGTTGTGTAGGTCTGTTTTCCATGTCTGGTCTTTGTCCCTGGATTACATTCTTTTGATTACCGCTATAACCTTGGTTCCTTTGATTATTCTCTCAGATCTAGAGGTTTATTTCCAAATAGTTCCATGTTCCTGATGTACATGATGTTTTTTTTTATTTCCTAAGCACATTCCTGTTGTATGTTTAAATGTATTTATTGTCAGTATTTATATGAAGACGTATTAATAAAAGCTTAATAGCGCTTGTTTCCGAATTACGTTTGTCAAAATTTGTGGATCTATTTTGTACATATGTTTGATTTATACAAATAAAATATCAAAATATGTTTAAACAGAGTTGCACCCGTTCACCCACTACCCACCCCTTCCCGGAAATAAAGTGGTCCTTGCATGAGCGATGTTTGAATGGTGTCTCTTACTATTAAGAGCTTGCATTATCCATTGGACAGAAGATTATGGAACAGAAACAACTACCGATATACAGGAACACAATGTCATAGAAAACTGAAAGCAAATGAACACAATCCGGATGTCATCATGCATCGCTTGTCTCGCAACAGTACGTATTTGATTTGTTAGTACCATGTCCATTTTTTTTTTTCACGAAAAGAAACGAAAAGAATCAAATGAATCGGTCTCTAATCTGGTGATGAACATAATTTCAGCGGTGGAACTATAACAGCTTGAGTTTGCTAGCAGAATTTAAAATATATTTTATTTAAGACAAAAATTTCATTCGCAATAGCGGATGGAATGTCTCCACAGATGAACAGAAAATTGTTCATTGTACAACAGAGCTTGTCGATGAGTTTGATGAGGTTTGTTGAAATAAAAGTTTCAACCTAAAACCGCCTAAATCTTCCCCCCCCCCCCCGACAACCCATGCTTTGCAATTTTTAGGGTGGCGCACACCCGCCATGCCCCGCCTGCATCCGCCCCTTCTTACTCCGCACATTATAGTTATTGGTATGTGCCAATGATGTCTATCCACAGTCAGGAGATATTAGTCATTAATGTATCTATATCTTTATATTACTTTTTAGTTTGATTTGGAAAAATTGTCATCTTTCTGTTTCCGTGGACTTTATTTTTAATTTTAATGTTTTTTTGTCGGGGCCTTTCAGTGTATTAGCTCTTGTTGAAGACCTGGCTTCTGGTAATTTCTGACAATATTTTCTATTTTGGATTTAGGTTTCGTTGCGTTTCACAACATCCGTTCCTATTCCATTAAATGCATCATTGAAGGAGTATAATTTAGTGGTATCGGTAGTATAGTTTCACCCAAATTAGGCGGCTAATGATAGTCCAGATAACCTTTTACCATACAAAAATATTTTGACTAACTTTTTCCCGACACACTCGGTATAGTTTCGCTTTTTACCCTCTGACCTTAAAGACGCTCTTCCGTGGAAACGCAAGTCACCTGATCGTAATTCTGTTTCCCGATTGGCCAAATACTGATAACTTAGTAGCGATCGGAAAAACTGTAGTGAAAATTGAAATTACATGCAATGTGATATTTCCTGAATGAAATGTGGAAAATTATAAGTAGAACGAACACATTTTATTTTACTCCGTCAGCTATCTTTTTTTTGCAAGATAGTGCTTGTTTACATTAGTCCTATGATCCGTATATTAGGAATAAAGAAACTCCTTTAATTTCGGCAGCATCTAATACGAATCAAACTTGAAAAGAATATAAATTTGTACGTGAATTTTATGGACATTGGGTTCTGGATGAAAAAAGTTTTTTTTTTTTTTTTTTTTTCTTTCAATGTGTAAAAGGACCATTTTATGTTTATTTAACAAAAAAAAAGGTTTGGGACCTAGTCTATTATATACACTCTTAGAAGATATATAAAGTTCATAAACAAACCAGCTAGCGTTCTTTGAACTTTAATTCAAGAACATACAAGATTTCGTCCAACTTTCGGAGCACCATGACGGAGAGGGTTGTTCGAACGCGAAGCCAGCGAATCCTTTGACAGCTTCATAATAAGTCAGTGCCGCGGTTCTGCAAGCGGCATGGTCGGGGAAAATAAATCTTTTCTTTGCATTGATACATGCACTGTACATATTGTTTAAAAAGGTACGGTCACAATCTGCTTTTGTTTTTCCGATAAAATCTGCCTACAAAAAATAATGAGGTACACATGTTATAATTTATAGACACAATTGCTTATTAATAGCTGTTGTTTGTTTTCCTTCTTCTTTTTTTTGTGGATAGTATTTGCATATTTGCTAAATCTCTGGGTTTTGTTTGTTTTTCATGATATCAAGAATATCGACCAATTACTAGTACATGGCCATTGATAGCCAATCCCCTTTTGATAGTGTGTCCCTACATAGATAGAAACAAGGGCCTTTGATATCGACGTTTGGCATTTGCGTCGATTTTGTCCTTTTATTTGCCCTAATGATTCTAAGAGTAATCAAATAAACCAAGGTTCTAGCAGTAATCAAAATAATGTAATCCAGGGACAAAGACCAGACATGGAAAACAGACAAACACGACAAAGAATATAAAGTAACTAAAATAATACATACAAAGTAACAAAAGTAAATGAGCAAGTCGGACTCCACTAAAAACTGGGAGCATGGACCAGGTGAACCGGTAGGGTAAGCGTCCTCTGCTTTTGTAGAAACACCCGCCGAGTTGCTCATAAAAAGTCAAGTCCGGGGTAGAGGAAGAGTAATCAAGGGAACCAAGGTTCTAGCAGTAATCAAAAAGATTGTAATCCAGGGACAAAGACCAGACATGGAAAACAGACATACACAACAAAGAACATAAAGTAACTAAAATCATACATACATAGTAACAAAAGCTAATGATGGAAGTAAGATTTCGAGCATGGTAAGTTGAAAGCACTCTTTTTTACACCGACTTGATATAAAAATATATTTTCAGCACTTCCAACATCAAAGGACACTGAAACTTCTAAATTTACGACATCAAAAGCATGTAAGATTTATATTAATTGAAAAAGAAATACAAATTACATTAAACACCTAGAAGCCATAGTATAGTATCAAAATGGCGTTGATGTTATAAAGAAAAAACACCAAATCGGTGCAAATAATCGAAAATCTATAAAAATCAGTACAAGTATGTGTCATATTTGTAATTTTTTTCTATACACAGGGTCATGTGACTTACTTGTGTTTCATATCAATAACGAAGAAAGCTAATACAAGTTTTATCGTTGATTGGGTTTGGCTGTTATTTGAACGAAACGAGGATGAGAAACACCATACCTTTGATTTATATTAAGTTTGTTGGAAATATACACTATTTTTGTCTCACAACTAAAAATAAAGCGATAATTTGCGAATTGTGTGCTGAAAAGGATAAAATGTACATACACAGTAATAACAAATATCATGGCGGTTACACGAAGGTGTGAATGTGTCTTGGTAGAAGAAATGGATTCCAAGAGGGATGCTGCATCCATTAACATATTGGTTGGTTTGGCATCTATCAGCCGCGGTACATTGTACCAACAGAGACAACAGTACAGCATTTAGTACTGAAGTGGTTCGCTAAAACAAAAAAAAGGAAACGCATTATTTTTCTGTTGTAAGCTACTTGTCTTCATTTAAAGTCTTAATTTAAGCTTCATTGTTGTTGCTATCCAAATTGTAAAGCATACATGTGTACATGTTCTAATGATGTCCGAACCATTGCTCGCGGTCAAAAATGTAGTGCTCATTGTTCTTACTTGCTGAACTTGCTTTACATCATATTCAGGCTGGCACTATTTATATGAATGCAATGTTTCCGTGTAAAAAGGTTACTTCTAAGCGCGCAATCGGAACTACTCGGCCATTTCCGCTACACTAAAAAATTTTTTTTTTTTCTTTTGTGCAACGAGAAAGGCTGATGAGTTCCAATTGTCTGGGACGATTAAATGGAAAGTTAACAATTCGAGTTGAAACGTTATTTTACAGATTTGTTTCCTCGTTGGTCAAACTAATGTGGAGTAAAATATACATAATTTAAAATATCTATATGTATATATGATAAAACAGTTTATAGATATGTTATCAGTTATTCCCAGTATAATACATGTAATTTACCAGCTACATGTAGATTAAACAAATATTTAAACGAAAATCAGTGATTTGACTCTCTTCTTACCCTCTTTAATGAGGCGAATTTACCGCATACACGATAGAAAAAACTACGTTTTTCCGAAGTTTGTATCATTATAAATCATAATATATTTAATACTCACCATGTTCTGTTATGGAAATTTATTTTTAAATGTGACCAAATAAGAACTAGTAAGTCGTGATAAAGTCCGAACTCTCTGAACTTTAGGATTTCTGTTGATCCTGATGTAATGACATTCTTATTTTCGTTCTTGTGGTCATTGTAAACCTTATCTCGGAATAACCTTATATCTTAAAGTATAGTTGATTTACAAAAGTTGCCACAAAATCGTGGGATATATATATATATATATAACGTCTCAGAATGTGACGACTCTATTTGCTACACTGCTCCATCGGATCAAATTGATACAGGGAAGATATATAAACGTATAGAAAGGTCTGAAAAATTCCCAACGATGTTAGAACTCTCAAATTTGCGATGCAAATTTTTTTGTCGTTCCCTCCGCGGGACTCGAACTCGTACTGCTGTAACATCTGTGGCAACACCGCCTGCACGAAGTCCAGCGCCCTAGACCACTCGGCCAGCTAGGCTATATAAAAATATAAAAATATAAAAAATGACCGAGTGGTCTAGGGCGCTGGACTTCGTGCAGGCGGTGTTGCCATAGATGCCACAGCAGTACGAGTTCGAGTCCCGCGGAGGGAACGACAAAAAATTTGCATCGCAAATTTGAGAGTTCTAACATCGTTGGGAATTTTTCAGATCTTTCTATATATATATATATATATATATATATATATATATAAACTTCTGGTCGTTTTCACAAAAAAAAAAATTTCTTGTACTACCACTAGTTTCTATGTTTTCTGAGAGATCCGACCCATTCTTTAGTCCACTTTCCGTGAAATATAAGACCTACCCATGGCACCAATCTGCCAAACTACAAAATGTCCTTAATCATACATTATACATACATTAGGAAGTTCCAACTATTACCCCATCGATACGTTACAAATAGACGGAAAATTTGTTTGCCATCGATTGATAAGTCATTTTAAGAAAACTTACTCCTTGATTTTGGTTTTCTGCCTCGCTATGCTCATTGCATTTTATGACATCTAAACAATGTCCGACCTAATATTTACGAGGATGGCAGTTTGAAAGACGTTTATCTTGCTTTCTCTTTAAACATTTTTCTTTCTTCTCCTGGCGGCGTTTTATTTTTTCACTGAAGTTCCATTGTCTCTCACTAATGAGATATTCACTTCATTCTAAAAGCCGGCAATCTGATAAAAAAACCCAAAACAAACAAACAAAAAGCAAAGGACAACATAACGAAAATGACAAAAAAAAATCCGAAATCATTTATTCGTGATTATACAACACAACTTCTTGCCCAAGATTGTGCGCACCAGGATGGCGACGTTTTCTGGAAGAAAAGCGAGCCAAATCCTTTAACAGACTCGTAGAAAGTAAGTGCAGCCGCCTTACAACCGGCGTGGTCTGGCAGTAAAAACCTCTTCACACTGTCACACGATTTTTTCATCCTGTTGTAGAATTCGGTGTCACAAGTAGCTTTTGTTTTGCCGTACATTGAACCCTAAAAAAAACGGATAATATTAACCCATTATTCTGAAAATGCTAGAAAATCGTAACTTGATGTAATTTTCACGGAAATTGTGGTATTGTAAGTAAAAAAGACGTTATTTGAAGGCTGTACCGCGTCATGAAGAATTATAATATTTGCAAATGGCACGCTATTTATGTATATTTATTACTGAGGCTCTTTAAACAATTACCAGTAATTCCATCTGACAGGCTCGTCAAGATCGTACTTGAAGTGAATAGAAGTCAATGGAAAATGGAAAACATGTGACGATATATATTAACCTAAATACAAAAATAGTAAATACACTAAAAGTTCTTCAACTAGTGTAAATACAACTTCAAGTAAGTTTTTTTTTTCATTTGATTGCATTGTTATTTGTATACAATGCAGGTTATCCATACTTAACATGGGGACATAACTTTTTGTACCTTCAAACTGGTCTGGAGCTGGCATGTCAGTTAACTGCTAGTAGCTTTAAATAATCCTTAGTTTGTGTATTGTTTTGTGAAATTTATATTCAGTTGTAACAAGGGACTCAGAACTTAAATTTTTTATTGATTTAGGCGTGTTTATTTTCCACAGTGGCCAGATTTTAAAGGGGTGATGTGATCACGCCAAAGCACTTTAAACTCCGCGGCATTTTAATGCCCGTCTAAAGTCAGAATTTCTGGCCTATGTATGTCTTGTTTCGTTTTCATCTTTAGTTTATTTTGATGTTACTTGAGTATATAGGAGTAACTCTTCCACTGTACACGTGTATAATCAGATGCAGCTCGAAGGCCAATAGGTGGCTTTGGGTTGACATTTTCATCCAGGTGCGGGGGCTCTTGTCTCTGGCATATGTATACCTACTCCCGTTCTATTTTATAAATAATGGTGTTTGTCTGATGACGTCATGTCTCAAGGGTGTCTGCTACGTCATAATCTACGATTGTGTCTGCGACGTCATAAGCACTTTACCTCGACATTACCTAGCAATAAGATTGCAGTTCAGCATGTGCACGTGCCAGCTCTGATGACTAAAACGCGTTTACGTACACATTTGTAGGTCATGTCGTGAATTTTGCAGGATGGTTTGAATTGTGTCTACTCACAAAATTGTTGAACATATCGTGATGTCTACTTACACATTTGTAGCACATATCGTGGAGGTTGCAGGATGGTGTAAAGTGTGTCTTGTAGAAGAAAGGAACATGAAGAGGCGTGCTACACCCATTTATGTATGGATTTGATTGACAGGTTTCCGCACAAATGAAAGGAGTTAGAAGCGCCAAAACAGTAATACCAAGTGGGTTCATTTTCTGCAAAAATAATAAAAACAACAAAAATTTATTGAGATAAGTGTCTCACAAGGTACAATGCAAATGTTGCTTAGGCCTTTGAAAGAAACGGTACTTAGAATTTCCATATGAAATTCAGAGTATCTGTTTCTTTCTGGTTGCTGACAGCAGTTATGTATAAAATGTCTTGCTAGAAAAATCTTACCTTCTGTGGGCTGAACTCCACACCAGATATCTGATCTTGTTATAGGTCGTCTGCTCGTGACTTGATAAGGATTTAGTAGCATGAATTAGACATTTTCTGGTGCATACGAGTATTTTTATTTTAATGTTAGGTTTATATCAATTGAGATTGAAGATCAGAATTGATATAGCAGTCGCCAGAGCCTTTAGATTTGTAAAGCCTGATAGCATCTACAATTATCTTACACTATCGCAGGAAAATAGTCCCATTGACATACCCTATTTGGTTCAAATGCAGATAGTTAGATCCACTTCATATGTATTTCTTATATATCATATTTAATTCGATGTTATTTACGGTAATAAACAAACCCAATAAACAACTTTTACTGCGAACTAAATATGCTGATTAATTTAGTTTGTATTTACAACGATTCAATTAAACATCTAACCTCTTATCAGTACTTTATTTCTATGTGTCTACCCGAATAAACCAATCGTTCGCTGTCGATAAATTCACGTTCTCTATACAAATGTTTTATTCTTAGCTAAAGACGCATAACAAACCATTTGATGTTTAGCTAGAAATGAAAACACTGCGAGATTATAAATAGTAATCGATCATAGAAATAAGATATAAAGAGGAATGCCGAGTACCAACTGGAAGAACAGGCCCTGGCGGATCCATATATTTACAAAATCGGGCAGTGGTTCCGACCAAGAAACTTATAAAAAAGAAGGTTCCAGGCAGGGCTACACGCTCGAATTACTTGCCGATCATTTTTGCCAAACTTTCAACCAAAGAGTGGTATAACCCGAAATCATCCTGATGCATCACCCACTGTATTGTGTATTTTTACTACGGCTACTACCTCGTAACATCGGAAGCCCAGAGAAGACAATTAAAAATGAACTTTGCTTAAACGATGGCATGGAAATTTCGAAAACACCGTTCTGGATCAGATATTGTGTCAATCTGTGGTCTGGTGATATTGCTTTTTGTAATATTCATTCTATTTGGCTATTTTGGCTATGTGTTCTTTTTTCTTTAAATTGTTCTTCGTAGTCAGCATGGTTAAATTAAAAATAAATCAAAGAGTTCAATATAATATTAACCATTTACGATAAGTTGTGGTAAGATACGTTTAAATTTGATCTCCGAACTTTCTTGTTATACCCTATTTGTTTCAATTTGACGATTATTTGAGGCATAAGAATTCAAACGATTGATATAAATTGATTCAGTTCATGAGTACTTTGATTCAGAAATAAAATTGTAATCCTATCTATATTCAACGATCTTGGGATTGACTTTAAAACAAGTCGACAACGGAGTATTCGCATAAAGAAAAAAAAACATTTCCTGTCATTTTTCTCCATGTTGTTTCTAGCCATATAAAGAAACGTAGTAGTATGTGAAAAATTTGTTTTTATGGGATGTGTAAAATAAGAGCGTTACTATGGAATGGCACGGAATTCCAAACTACAATTATGTTGAGTAGGTTTATCCACCATTCAATAGTTAAAAAATCTAGTTATTCTGGGCTACGCTACCCGACTTTTAAGGTAATGAGTTAGATCCATTAAATGAGCAAAAATTGCATTTAAAATACTCTTTTAACGATTTTTTTAAATATTTTACTATCCATGGCCATACACTGGTGTGCCCATATAATGCATCTAACTCGTGACCTCAAATTTCTCATGATCAACTACATGTCGATATGATTAACCTTGCAAATTTCAAACGAAATCAATCAGATAAATTTAATAAAATACTTTGCAGTGCGCAGGTTAATACGACCGCTGAGATAGAAGCCTGAACAATTAGGGCAAGTATGGATACACTGTTTAAGCTCGATACACCTGTTGAAAGTTTGATTGAAATTAATTATTTAACAGGTCAAAAATTACCAGAATCGAAGTGGTGTCTTTTTCTTAAATAAGCACAACCCAAAAAATCAAAACCAGACATCTATAAGGGTGATGTGGCTTGCTAAATGTATTAACCGTATTATGAAAATATTTGTTACTGGTCCCTCATTGCCCAAATTTGGTAAACTTTTTAAATGAAAATATGTCAAGTCTAACACTCCTTTAAGTTTCATAACAATCCTGCAAGTCGTAGAGGAGGAGATGCGGACAACTTATCAGACCAAGTTCTGCTGAAAAATGCGCAAGTTCCAAGTCATTTCTACAATTTTAGTCCTAACATAAATTCTTGAAAGTATGCATATATCCATGTGGTTATATTACATCCAACAAAGTCTCACAACAATGCTGCAGAGTATGCATATATCCATGTGGTTATATTACATCCAACAAAGTTTCACAACAATGCTGCAAAGATGCTTAGAAAGTGGTTTGGATGGACAGACCCCAACAAATTTCGTTTGTGAAGGTGTAAATATTTGCCCTTTCTTGTTTTAGCGGATGCTAGTTGGTGCATTGAGTACTTGTGTCCAAACGGTAAATAATTTGCAGAACTTATTTATGGCGCTTTTAGACAGTCTGCTAAAGTATGCCAAAATTAGCACCCCGTGAAATTTACCTGCTATACACTATCTTGGTATTCTTAAGAGGACTGTGGTCTTCTATATTATTTATTCTGCTACTAAGCTTTCTGCTATACAAATATATAAGGTGTCGAATTTCATCCATTGCATAATATTGTCTCCTGGTTATCTTTTCAGTTAAAAGCAACATCAAAAACAGGAAACAAATTTATGGGTTCCCTCGCCCACCACCCTGCTCAAAGGATTGCTGAAAAAATAACTATTTTGGACAAATTTTCAATGTTCTATTTGGACAAATTTTTAATGTTTTATTTGGAAAATGCAGTTGAAAGATACAAACAACACATGAACATTGCCGACAACATCAATATTTTTGTTTGTACTCTTTGCTTCAAAACTGCCAGATTAGCTTGGAATCTGACTGTTCCCGAAGCTCCTAAAATAAATTTGATATTTTCCCGGCAATATACATGTATTGTATATGTATTGACGCCTTACATGTAAGCATAATAATTAAACAGGAAAAGTAAAAGTAAGTTTTTCCAGCTTTATTACATCATAATATAACAAATATTTCTCAACAGATTTCAATAACAATAAAAGATAAAGCTCAACCGGATTTCTTTTAAATATGTGTACATGTAAAAGAAGACCTCAGTACACTATTGTAAAAATCTAATGGGAGTAAAAATAAACATGCATACCTCTACAAATTCCTAAAAATCTTTTCTTTCAGGTATGGAAAAATGGATTGCAGTAATTAAATAAATTTGACTTTCTTTTCACTGGTGACAAACGGAGTGTGGTAATGGCAATTACCACAGTCTTGATTTGGAAGAGGGACATATCCTATCAATTTCTCTGTTAATACATTAATGCAGTTTGCAGTATCCTACATTTTTTTCTCCCATAGATTTCAGACTCATTTGCAAATAATAACAACCATACTTCAGCCAAATTTATGTATCAACAGAGTAATTAATAGGACTATCTGGGATTTCATCCTCCACATTGGGATTTTGGTAACTGTCGATACCACACTCAGTTTGTCACCAGTACTTTTCACATGTAATATTTTGATCAGCATATCAATGTGTAACTGATAAAAAGTTTTATATATATGCTACTAATTCAAACTGATGGAAGAAAATAGAAATATTTGGTTACCTAATAATTATGTAAAAGCAAAACTTGAAAGCAGAGAGCAGAACTAAGGGTTTCAGCAGAAGTATTACATTTTAAAAAAAATATACATCATCAAATACAATTCAATCTTGAGTTCATGGCCAGCAAAACCTCCATTCATAATATTCTTAACATAGAAATATTGACTGAATAAAAATAATACTCTATGAACTCAGTTACATGTTGCTGAAAAAATATCTAATAATCTGTTTAAGGCTGTTTTGCTGAATTGTAACGTATTAGTTTTCTTTTATCTTCTGTTTTCTTGATCTAAATATGCAAGTTTTATAAGCACTGCAAAATTTCCTTTCAGGACTATTTTTTGCAGCCTTATGTCTCACCAGAGACGAAGAGGATTAAGAAGAAATTAATAACTATTTTTCAGCGACGTGCTATGTGTCGTCACGTATGTTGTGCAGCTGCGATACACATTTTTTGAAAAAAAAAAAAATCGGTTAACTATGATGACCGCATTTAAAATTTGTAAAATAATTTTGGGATTTATTCATTCTAATCGGGTAAGTTACTGAATTTAATCATTTTCCATTTTGACTAGAAAATATTGCCACAAATTAGCCATTGTTTCACACGCAGTAAAACAAACAGATGGTTATTTGGGTCGTCAAATATTCCTATGCCGTTGCTTGTATGTCACACGAGGACATAGAAACTAGCAATAATTTTCATTCTCACTCGACTGCCGTGAGATTGAAAATTATCATATAGCAAGATCAAAAGGATTTTAAACAAAATAGTGATAATAAAAACATTCATGTTTAGTTTGTACAATTAAGGAAAAAAATAATAATGGTAGGGGTGGATTCAGGTGGGTGGTGGCGGTCTGTGCCCTAAAATTTGCAAAACATGGGTTGCCAGGGGTAGATTTTGGTGCTTTTAGGTTGAAACTTTAATTTCCTGCTAATTTCACCTAAAAAGATATCCACATTTCATCCACTGTAGAAGAATATTTCAAAATTTTACCTCAACAAATTTTTTGCCTCGCTCCGCTTGGCGAAATTTTTACTGTGCCTTCCCCCCCTCTAAAATCCTGGATCCGCCCCTGAATGGCAAATACTGTAAGCACATGTAGTACAGTTTTACAGACTTTCCACATAGTACATATGGAGTTCAAGCAAATGTGAATAAATAACCTGTTTCAATGCCCAAAACAGTACAATCTGAGGCTGGGAATGTCTCCAAGATTTAACTGTATAAATCAGACACACATAAGAAACAATAGAGTAGGTAAGCTTTTGTTTCAAGGTAATACAATAAAATGCACAAAACTCCCAAAGCATTTAAATCATACAAAAAGAACAATACTTTCAATTGAAATTCGATAGTTTTCCCATCTTAACAAAAGTTTTAATTAGTGAATTAACAGTACTGCCAAATATCTAAGTCAGTGTCAATTCTAATTCATACTGTTTGGGACATGATGAACTAACTCAGTTCCAGCAATTTTAATCATCACTACATAGCAACCAGTAAACAAATATATTCTTTATATCTTTCTTCACATTTGACATTCCTATATAAAATAAATGAAAGTGAGATATGGAGAGTAGGCATTAGTTAACAATGAGCTTCATGCCTTAGTTAGATGGGTTAGCAATCAGCCCAGGTCACCCAGTATGTTTGCAAAAAATATAAATTCTAAACACATAAAATTTTATCACAGTGACAGGGTCAATGCCCCAGCTCTGCTATGAGTCATCATCTTTACTTAGAGTATTACTGTCTGTAGCATCAGTTGTAATCGAAGTTGATTTACTTTCTGACACAGAATCTGCTTTTTCACTGTTGCTGTTGACATCTTTTGGATCTGCCGACTTTTCTTCTGCAGAAGGCAAAAAAGAATTATCATGTACGAGTATTAACTCATTAAAACTGAAATAGGACACACACTAAGGAAAGAAATGCTTTATCCATTAATGAAATTTCTTTTAATTATCTAAATGTAATGAAACTATAAAATACTTTGAAGAAGGTTATTTCAGCAAGTATTAAATATAATTAACTATCCACTATCATTTTCCAATGAATAATTGAATAACATTTTCCTCTGGGTTTTCTTCCAACTACATCAGGATATAATTGAGTAGGAAGAAAGAGAACATTTTCTACAACTGAAAAAAAAAAATATCATAAATAAAATTTCAAAATGTAAACAAAAACAGTTAACATAATACTTGACAAAGGAAAACAAATATACACATGTGTGTACTTTGATTTATTATACATGGTAATAAATAATTTATACCTCCAGAGCTAATTGGTGCCATGGACATTAATGCTGGAGAAAACTGTGGTTGGTAATTGGCCAAACTTTCAGGCCAGAATCGTTGTAATGGTCTGTTTTGTGGTTTAGATTTCTTTTGTTTGACTTGGTCAGGGTTACTGGCTTCTAACATTGGTTGCAATATTCTCCTTCTAGCATTGATAAACCTGAAACAAAAGTCATGTATAATGAAAGAATAACTTATTCCAATTCTACCTGTTTTTGTAAACATAATACGTATACATTTGTTATAGATGCAGATTTCCATCTACCAATCTAGAAACATTTTATATGAAATACATGGTTTTTTTTTGGATTAAGTGTCAGTCTGCAAAAATTGGACAGTGGGTGAAACATGTTATGAAAGAACCCACCACTTTGATAGTGTAATTTATCTATTTCATACCATAAGAATCATTGGAAACTGACAATATTTTTAATACCAATATAGTAAATTGAGTAAAAGTTTATTGAAATGCCCTGCAAAATGAAAATTTCAAGGGCAGATAACTGTCAAAAACCTCCATCTAGAACTCTAACAAATAGGCTTCTGGAACAGGGTTATGTTGCTACAAGATTGAAGACATCACTACAGAAGTTTTATGGTGGTCATCATGAACTCATGGATCATTATGATGTATCCATCAGCATCATGAAAACTGATTTATTCAACGGGTCATAGTTTACCTTTCCCCGTTTGTCTACCCCGGACTTGACATGAGCAACTTGGCGGGTGTTTCTAGAAAAGCAGAGGACGCTTACCCTACCGGTGCACCTGGTCCATGCTCCCAGTTTTTAGTGAAGTCCGAGTTGCTCATTTACTTTTGTTACTTTGTATGTATGATTTTAGTTACTTTATGTTCTTTGTTGTATGTGTCTGTTTTCCATGTCTGGTCTTTGTCCCTGGATTACATTCTTTTGATTGCCACTGTAGCCTTGGTTCCCTTGATTACTCTTTAACATAGTCTTTTAAATTTCCAAACTTATCCAGTGAAGTGGTCATTTCATATTGAGAAGACTTCCTTGAATGAAAGATTATTGCCAGATTGGTGGGTTTCAGATTTCTCCCATTTTGCCTGATCCTTACAAAAACTTATCACTACATATTTTACCGGAACCAATATGAACTAAAAAATTAGATAGTTCCTAGAAATGACGATCACTGTTCATATTCTTTGTTTCACAACAACCTGTGTATACAGACATGAATTTCTTGTCCATTGTTTGTTTTAAATCAGGATTAATTTATGGTTTAGACTTGTTTTTTTCTATCTGATTGTGATAAATGACTCAGTAATATTGTACCAATTATTGACTTGTAATAAGGTAAGGTTGGTCTGCATGGCTATCTGTCTCTTCTCATCCTCAGTAGGATACGGATGCTGAAAAGGAATTAAGTAATTATTTAGTCCAGACCAGTCTAGGGATCATATGTACAATATAACACAAGATATTGTCTCAAAAGATTATGATTATATTTTAACAAGGGACTCAGACCTTTTTGAACTGATATTTAAGTATGTTTAATTGTGCAATATTTTTTCCACAAGTTTTAAAAGGGGGACGATTGTGATCCTGCCAAAGTACTTTACTCCCCCCCCCCCTTAACTTTTTTTGCACCTGTTCCAAGTCAGGAATTTCTGGCCTCTGTATGTCTTGTTTTGTTTCCAATTTCACAGTATATAGAGGCAATTACTTCGCTGTACCTGTATATAATGTTGTTTTGGGGCCAGCTGCAGCCTGCCCAGTGGTGTGAGGGTTTCTTTGTTGTTAATTGAAGACCCACAGGTGGCCTAAAGGTGCCATTTTGCATCCTGGTGGGGTTGTTTCTCTATAACATATTCACCATATAGTGATTTCTATGTAAAATTAGCCTGTATATGAGGACCACCTGTGTTATGTGACCAGGATATTGCTCTGCCTAGGGGGACCTCTTTTATGTGACCAGGATATTGTTCTCCCTATGGAGACATGTTTGACTGTATCTTGTTTTGTTTCTAACAAGAGGGTACCCATATAAAATTAGGCTTATCATTGAGGCTGAAAACTCAGCACCAAATATGAAGAAAATATGCCATTCTGAGTAATATTTAAAATGATGTAAACCTTAAATCATCACTTTTTTTGTTTGCTGTACTGTTTTTCTATTGAAGTTACATGGTGTTATTCATTTTTCATATTATATTTCTCTGTCATACATAACTCACAACAATGTGTTGAAATAACCATGACTTCATAACTTGTGTCGCTGACTTGGGTAAAACACCTCTTTTACTTTTCCTTTTATCACTGTTATCTTCTTCATCTGAACTAAGGTTGCCACTTAAAGCTGTTAATGATCCTTCAAAGATACCAGTACATAATAACATACATTTTAAAAAGAACCACACACACACACATCGATTGTACAACTTAGAAATTACACTGCTGATGGACTATTAATGTGTAGTAACCAACAAAAAATTGGGCATCTAATGAAACCCTGCCATTGTGTTATCTAGACTCCTAATACCCCCCCCAAAAAACCTAACAACTTTCATAATTCTTTAATATTCAAAAATCAATATTTTCTACTCCATAAAAAATTGGAGGTTAAAACAATATATAATGATGGTAACTTTTGTGTAAATACTTGGATCAAACTAGAAATCGAACTTGATCTGTATTTTATGATACTCAATAACCATACAAAGTTTGAAAAAGATTTGTCAATATCTTCTAAAGTAATCATCTGGAAAATGGACTGACAGACATGCAACATTTCAAAGGGTATCACATAATAATATTGAAGCATTCATACTCATAAAAGATCACTGACTTAATGTATGTGTGAAACACTAACATTTTGTTGTTTTGCCTTACCTGTATTAGAGGGAGGTGGTGCTGTGTTAACACCTATCTGAGATATTGGTGTACTGCCATGAATCTGGACAGCTGGGTTAGACATTGGTGTAGCTTGAAACTGGAAAGATAGACCAATTTTTTAGGGAAACTGGCCCACTCATATTTATTTTCGACATGTTATGTGTGTTTAACTACCAATCCAATCCAATCAAATGAAATAACATGCTTCTGCTCCTTCATTCAAACATTAATCTTTCCTATTTTTTAGCTGAATTAAATAGCACTTGGATACTTTTGCATTATCATTATAACAATATCGTATACACTGATCTGTTATCATAACACATTCACTGTTACAACTATCAAAATGTTTCAATGATGGTCAAAACTCTGTTCTTGCAGTGAACCATTGTACATAAGGTGTCAATATTAAGGATTAATTCACTACAAATGGACTTTAAATAGCTTAAAAATTTTGCTAGAAAGTCCAACAAACCTGAATAGGCTGAGCCACTAGTCCTTGTGGTGTGTGTACCATCTGATAAATGGTGCCACCTGACATAATCTGTCCTGGTCCAAGCTGTGGCATACCAGAAGAGGCAGGTGTTACGGTCTGTCCCATCATCATATTGCTGGCAGACGATGTCATAGGAGCTATGGGTACATTTTTTGTTGAGGATGGTGGGGGTGAACCTACATCTGAGTCTTCAAAATCAGATTCTACTTTTAACAATTGCTCACTCTGAAGTTTTCCTCTTAAACAGTTAATGTAGCGATTGCAAAAGTCTTTGCATAAATCATTGACTTTCTCAAGTTCCAGAAGGTGTATTCGTAAAACCTGTATGGCTTTAACCATCTAAAAAATATACAGGGAAAGCATTCTCATTAGTGAAAGCAATAAACATATTCCCTAGTAATTAATCCTTTTAAATAACATAAATCTACATAATATTTTGCATTAGTGTTTTTTAAACTTTTCAAAGTTTCTGATGCATGTCAAGATAACCTTGACAAGTACTAAATTTTTATTTTCATTAAGCAACACTTAACTTCCTTATCTGTTGTATATCATACTAGAAATTTACAATTAAATGTTTTCTTTAATGTTTTGAGCATTACTTTCCCCCCTTAAGCCCCCACTTCTAAAACTGGAGGCTCCAAGGAGCCTAATTTACTTATCTTGAAACCAAATATCCTTGCATTGGCTGATTGAACCACAAAAGTTAATTTTTTGATGGGCACAAGGTGATAACAAACTTCCATTACTCTTCGAGTCAGGTGAGTTAAAAAGAGGACTAACTTACTAAATTGTCAAGTTCAGGATCTTCACTGAAGAAAGGTTTGTTGTCTTTCTCCTGTCTCTGTACAAAGGACTGTATATCCACATCAAAGCTATCAGAACTAGGACAATCAGCTGATTGGGAGGCTTGCTCACACTTTTCAAACAGTAATACTAGAAGCGGAAATAATGGATGACTGAAACAGAGAAACAAATAATTCAATTACCTGGTTTCTGTTTAGTCCTTTGGTGTGTTACTGTTGGTTTAAAAGTTTCTAACACTATAATACATCTATATTTTGTTTATCTGAACATCTACATGCATTTGTGACCACAAAGGCAAGGATCAAGACAGCTAGTAATTGAATAAAATAGTTACCATGAACAATTAAAGCATTTCTAGGGTTTAAGGGGGTATCAATTATTACTGCTTTGTTTATCTCTGTTGCCACTATTTATTCTGACTAATTTTTCGTCCACTCTATCATAGTTATATCTCTTCAGCAAATACAAATTGGTTGGCATAAATAGAAATTCAGAAAATACTTGGCATCATATCCATTCTCAATTATTGACAGTTTAAATTCTTCACTTTTTCTCCCTCTAAAAATTTCAGCTTAGTTTTTCTTTCCATTTAATGTTGAAACAGTTATCTTCCTTTTATGGTTTTTACATGTATGATCACACAGGAAAATAAACGAGACAACAATACTGACATTTGTATATCTGAAAATTATTAACCACATTTGTACTTCTTCTCCATGCTGAACCAGTCAATGCCCCTATCCCTTAGCTCTCCTATATAGAACACCCATATCTGGTATGGAAGGAGATCATTTTTACATCAGTGACATTTTGTACCTGTAAATTGCCTTCTTTTCATCTTCAGTGTCACCACCTTTACTTGCCTCAGGACTGGCTCTACAACAACAGTCACACATACCAGTAATAAAACAGTTCTATGTCACCTTATTAAATTTTGCATTAGCATTAGAAGGTAGCCATGTAACCAGATGAGCTAGAATGTGGCTAATTAAATATTGAGCACGGCCTATTCAAATACCTAAGACATTAGCCACAGTATTTGTCTATGTCTTTATTTCTATAACAGTTTGCCTAATGCAAATTTTCTACTAACACTAACACATAAATGTCTATGTCACCTTATTAAATGAGGTTAGTTAATACATGTATTAAGATCACTCTCCAACAAAAATACAGTCATATTTTGATTTCAGATACCGAATTATTCTCAAAAAATGGTTTATATGCTACATGTAAAATTCTGTACTGTACACAGTATTTCTTTTCATTATCTGCTTGTCACATAGTATTTGTACAATTGTCCATGAATTTCAATCAATTTCATGGGAAGTAAACAATTACTGTATACACATGTAAATGAAAAGAAATTGAAATCTAATTTATGATTATACAATGCTGTTAAAACATTCTTTCATACATTAGGAGGTATTTCATGCATTTTAGGATAAGAACATTTGATCAAACAGATCAACCAAGTGAGTCAAATTTTTAATGTTATTACTAACAGAAGTAATAGTGTTACCACACTCTTTATTCTACCTCCAACAATCCAGTCACTCTTTATTCTACCTCCAACAATCCAGTCATTTCTCTTTCTCATCCATACTATGTAGTTACAGAAGATGCAGAAATCTTTTTTTTTTGTCTTTGGTATGACCTAGCTAGGGTTCAAACCAAAAACCCTCCCCTTACCTAAGAGACAATCACAGGCAGTCAAATCAGAATCAGATCTATTTATATGATCTTGTTTGAAACTCATCCAGTTAAAAATGACAGGAGCTAAACAATGGTAAGAACGTCCATCTACAAACTGTGAGACATTTTATAACATGTACACAAGAAGAACCTGTATATGTACATATGAAAACTCTCAGTTAGTTGAATATGACCTTCTTTCACATGAAACATATATGTAATACTTACCCATCAGATTCTTGTATTCCTGAGGTTGTCACTATGGTAGCCAGCAAATTCACACCAGTGTACTGGGAAATGTCTGGCTGGAGAACAGACATCATTTAAAACCTAATAACATAAGTTGAAGCTAATATTAGTACAGAAGAATGTTCAGTTCCTTCTATGGAAAAAGAAGGAAATAGTTGACCATTTATGCCTCTCAAATTTGACCTAAAAGTAGGTATCGAAGGGCAATCATACACATTATACTTTTCGAAGAAAAAAATTGAAAGAAAATCACTGAAGCATGATGATGCATCATTGGTCAGTCAGCACACTCTCCTGTAATTCAATTCCTGTATTGGACCCTGATTGTTAAAATAATTCAATATATATTTTTTTTAAAACTTACTTGAAGGAGTCAACTGCAAAAAGATGTAATTGTTTATACACACACAAAAATCATGTTTGTACTACAATAAATTAACTTCACAGATATGCAGGTATTTGTTATTTTTTTATCTAATCTAACCTGAAATCCCTAGCTGTTGACCACAAACTAACATTTATGTCTTCACCTTTCTAATTCATGTTTAATTCAAGTAAAAAAATGTTTCAAATGTAAAATAGTATGACTGTATATGACAGATAAATCAATAATTAAAAATCAAACAGAATCTCCATTTATTTTCTATTGAAAAGTATTTTTTTCAAGTTAAAGTCTCAAAGGTTATTGTAATCAAAACACACAAGAAATGTGCATTGCAGCGTTCATTTACCACATTTGTTTAGTCTATAATGAACATAGGTATGACATACTCCCGTCATCAGCTGTTCTGATTTCCTTTGATCTTTTGAAAAGGTGATCGAATTTTTCTCTCGCTTAAATGACCCTTTGAAATAATTTCAAAATGCAGAACATTAAGGCACAAAAAATGTCAAAATATTAATTTCACGACAATGTTTTAAACTAAGTATATATTTTTTTTAAATTCCAAAATTTACAATGTTATTTAATGACAATTAAAGTTCAACAATGTTGCTGCTAAACAGACAATTTCATACAACTGATAAAATGTTAGCGGAACAATGTTTACAATGTAGGTCATGAAAATACAGTCAAAAGAAAATGACAATCGTCAAAGATATGAAAATAAATTGGAAAAGATGCCGGTAAAGATACATAAATCAGATCGAAGCATGCCAATCTTACGTGTAATTGACAGTTTACCCTCACTTCTAGACGTTGTCACTCTTCGTCAAAATGGCGGGCATCAATTTGCCGACACTGCCCACTTGATCACGTGACAACAACGTGAGCTTCAGTTTTTACAATTAATACAATGAAATTAAATTGAAATTACAATGTTTATTTAGTAACTGGTGATTGTTCAATTAATTACATTGTTTTCCGATTAGCATAGACATTGTCAACGACGAGTAGCTCTAATCAAAGTTTGATTTATGTTGATTGGTACAACCCATTGGGTACCCTCTTATCAAACGCTCTCCTTGAATGACACGTTGTGATTGACAATGACAGGCGATTAGAAAATTAGTTATCGAGAGAGAAATTTGTGGGAGCGTATAAACATACAGGCGCTCCAAACATTATGTGTATTGCCTTCAGAGCAACATTATCATGGATTAAAATATTTTGGGCAAGAACGTCCTAAAGAGGAATAAATTATGGTTATTGATCGCTGGCCGTGACCCTTTGTTGATCGATTGACACTTTCTCGGTTTGAGTTTAGGGGTACAAAATTGGGTGTTGAATTTTGTGTATTGTCTCCCAATTTGAAAATACTAGTCGAAATAGATATAAGATGGAAATAATGTAACATAACTGAAATATATAAGAATCCCCTGAATACAATTTCTGTCTGTTATACCCAGTATTTTTATATAACTTGAAAGGGGGGCCAGGGAGTGTAATATAAAGTTCCGGGGGAGGGAGTTCGAAAGCCGACTGAAGTGTAAAAAATTAATACCTACATTTTTTTTTCAAATGACAACTGAAGGAGAATACATTGCATACTTGTAGCTCATTTTTCAAACAATATTATATCATCTAGGTACTTGATGACAGGACGAGTTTCTCGGCCCTCCCCCTTAAAAAAAATAAAATCGGAATTTTTTGGTTTCTACTGATTTCGGTTATTATGGTTTTAATTTCTTTTGCAATGACATACATTTACTATACATAAATATATAACCGAAATTAGTAGAAATTTTTAAAAATCAGATTTAAAAAAAGGGGGAGAGCCAAGAAACTTGATCGTGTTCCAATTACCTATGCCATAGACCTAGCTATAACTAATGTGTATTCCCCTTGGATCAGTATACTTTGACATTTGTATTCATGTGTTGAAGCACAGTGTTTAAATTTACTCCAGGACCTGGTTTCATAAAAACAATCTCACATTGAGATTTTCCTCTACTCAAATTTCAACCAATCAGATCACCTGAAATTAGAGGTTTGAGGAATCTCTAAGGATTTTAGGAAGTTCTCATCATGAGATTTTTGCATGAAACCCAGGCCATACAGGTATATAACAAGTGGATCGACAGTCTACATCTGTGATATGTCATTTTTTTTTTACTTTTAGCAAAAAAGCACCAACTAATACAAAGAATAGAATAATTACCAGAATAAAATGGATATGTTTTCCTAAACAAATGATGGTTTTAATTGTTTCATATGTAAGGGGGTATCTACAATATTTTTTTCTAACTTAAACAGACACTGATTAGTCTGAAAAAGGGGAGGGTCTATAATTGGTAATTTTTTGCCCAATTAATGCAAGGCAAAAAAAAAAATTTCAAACATAAAAGAAGGGGGAGGGGTGATTCCTATACCAATGGATTCATCAGTGCAATGAAAAATACTGTAAATTGAAAAACAAATGTAAAATCTCGGATAGGATTGTAATTGCAAGATTTAGACATTCAATTTATAGCATAGAATGTTACTTGAGCAGTAGTTAACTAAATGAGTCCTCTAAATATTGATTTTTGTTTTCATTAAAATCCAATTTGGACTAAAAATGAAGTACGGTAGCTGTCACTCAGTTGTTTCAATCCTGCACAGTTGGAAGTCAGAGTGAATACTGTTGTTGAAATAATTTTTTTATGGCTGGTTGTTGATTGATTCTTATCTAATGCCGTAAGTAGGTATTTCACACATTTAACCACAATTGGCAACATATACTGTAATGTGATAAATACGTCAAAATCCAATACTTGTAACAGAGCCAGAACCTAAACACAGGAAACAAAGATGATCTACACAATGTAGTGAACCAAATAAAATAGATTATACATAAAACTGAAAATAGAAGAAACAAGACATCAGACAGAAAACTAAAGCACTAGAAATACGAACTTCCACAAAGTATATCAATTAAACAGACCCTGCTGTGAACAGTCATAATGAACATTTGGTAAGTGGAACCACAACCTCATTTATAGGGGACAAACCCACTTTTACTAGAACATCATGGCCCAAAGTACCAAAAAGCGACATGCATTGATAGTACATGGCTCTGAAGTCAAACAAATAAATCAAATACTGAAGTCTTCAAAGTCCCTAATTGTCAAATATTCTCTGTCACTAACTTTTGGCTTATTTTCAACATTTGAAATGGCATGAATGCGATATGCTCTGAAGTCGTGTGACTTCCGCAAAAATCTTGGTTTCCGTGATATGATTGCTTACTCTTTCATAACCATGACGACCCGAATGTTTTCAATTACCCCGACCAGATTAAACAACTAGCAATGGCTAAATATAGATATTGGGTTCCTCTTAATATAATTGACCTATATAACTATATATAGTCAATTGTAACGAGCCCCTGTATTTGAATCAGAAACTGGGTAATATTACATTCAATGCTAACCGATCTTTTCATCCTTTAATGTAAACTTCTTTTCTCATACAAGCAAAAAAATAAAAAAACACAGACATGTGTATGATAGTTTTTAAAAGAGGTACATTGTAGCGATCTTTGGGACACTTATGATATTGACCAGGGAACCAGATTAAATAACTGGCAGTGAATATTAATAGATATTGGGGCCCTGCTAATGCATTTTACCTATATAGTCTTGTAACGAGCCCCTGTACCTGAATTGGAAACTGGGTAATGTTCAATGCTAACCAATCATTTCATGTTAACTTCCCATTCTCATACAAGCAAGAAACACATGAAGAACACACATGTATGAGATTTAAGAGGTATATTTTTATCTTGTATGAAGCTAGAACTATGATGGTACGGTGGTAAACAAAGCACAGATCTGCAGCATTACATGGGGTGTAAATATATATTATTATGCAAATCATATGTGAATATAAAGAACTGAAATTACAAGTACCAGCAACTTAAAAATGAATAAGGTATAATAAATTTATTTTCACAATTTTAATATTTTAATAACTCTTGATTATTCAATAAATAACAAAACTTGTTCTCAAGCAAGATGTAATTCCATTCAAAACTGTTCATATCAAATTGTCAGCACCACCAAGGATGGAATTCTCCTGTTTGTTGGTCCATTCTACAAAATAGAAATGAACAAGTTGATATTGTTTTTAGACATAAAAATTCACACAGATTTTCCAGAAAGACAAGTGAAAAAGTGTCATTATTCAGATATTATAGCATAGTTTAACGTTATAAATGTAACAGAGATATGACAATACTCAATGGTCTCAAGGACTGTGTTTGTTTTATTACAGGTTCAAACCAAAAAAATACTTGAAGTCTAAGTGAATGACCATTTTATTCCAAGAAGGGGAAAGGCTGTCAGTTTTTGTAAAAGCTAGGCCTGGAAAAATTGGAAATAATTATTCTGGCCTCCACTATATATATATATATATAAACAAAAACTTTCTGGCCTTCATATTCTACAATTCAGTACCCCCGGTACAATGAAAGTAAATAATCTAGACAAATAGCATTTGAAAATGAATTTTCTGATTCACACATTTAAAAAAAAGTTCTGCCCTGACTGAAACTGCCAGGCCACACCTCAGACTCAAATGGTTGTCCCCTAACTTCATTCTAACAATCTAGATTACTCATATATTCAGTGTTAAATTTCCTGATTATTCAGAACTTGATCTAGACAGTTTTAAATGTGAATTTTTATTTGTTCTACTGATTATTTCTCTGTATGAAAATTTCACTGTTGCCAAAAACTTTTCAGCCACATGCCCAAACTATAACTTAAAAATGTATTTTTCACAGTAGAACGAAACTTCTATGAACTTCTATCATAGTAAATCAAATAGTACTTGATTTGGCCACACTGCTACACAGGCTAATATTTTTCATGTGAAGTTCATGTTAATCAAGCTTCACGTGAAATTCATGTGAACTTCACATGAAATTAACATGATTTTCTCATAAAATTCACTTAACATGACTTTCATGTTATAATACATGTGAATTTCATGTGAAGACTTGATTCACCTGAATTTAACATGAAATTTATCATGCAGTTTATTTGCTCAATTCAGATGAAAATCATGTGAAATTCATGTGAAAATCACAAGAAACAATTTTTCCAGTGTAGTGGTTAGAGGATTTGGCCACACTGCTCATGGTTAGTGTTAAACACTGGAAACAATATTTCTATGGATGAATGTAAATGAATGAATTAGTATTAAAAAGCATCTTTAATTTTAACGTACCTGAAACTAATCATATATTAAGCTAAATCATACAAGTCCAGCGTCTTTTAATTTAGAAACTAACTCCTCAACACTTTCTACTTTCTGCCCTGCCTCTCTAACAGGTGGATCTTCAACACTGAGGATTTCTTGTCGTGGACTAATATCTACTCCTAAATCTGCTGGCGTTTTTGTAGCTAATGGTTTCTTTTTGGCTTTCTATAATATATAATTTGCAAGATTAGTTTTGAAATGTTACCACAGATAAATAACACAAAATGCATATACTGTGAAACCTAAAGAATCCAAAAAACTGTCTAAGGCAAATACTTTATAAAGAATGTGTTTTGAACCTTGGTAAGTTAACACTTGTCTAAACCACAACAACTTTTAAGTCCCAAGGATTTTTGACAGATTTCACTGTAATAATTTGTTTTTTATTAAAATTTTGTTTGCATTAATTACTGCCAATATTTTCAAAATAAAAGTGAGTTTAATTTATGGCAGCAATATTGGCAAGTAGAGAGAATAATAACATGAAGTTCTATTAATGAGATTGCAAGCCTATTGCATCTATAGCATTAAGTGGAACACCATTATATTATATAGAGAATAACAGCAGTTTTAAAGGCAAGACAAAAAATATCACAGTGAGCCTAATAGGAGGGGATGTAATGTTCTGTCCAGGCATTCAAAATAGATGTTGTCTACTGGTGATGTCACAGTCCAATTGACATATTGTTGTCTATGGAAATTAGCAATACTATATAGTAGTAGTAAGAACAATAAAAAAACAATCACTAACAATTAAGATGCCAGTAACTGACTAAACATATCAACCTACCATGATATTAGGTAATGTAGCATATCTGGGTTCATTCAATCTTAAATCTGCAGTTAACACTGCTGGTGTCTTCACTTTGATCGTCTCCAAACCACCATCAATCTCTCTCACAACCGTTAAATCATCATTGTTCTTCTCAACTTTAGATGCAAAGGTTGCCTAAAAAATCAAGTGTATACCAAGTTTAGATTATAATATCAAAATCATCAAATAAAAAGCTATGAGGACAGCAGGATGATACAACCATAGTGTTGAACCCTAAACAGTAGGGGCAAGTGCGTACACAATATTAGTTTTTGGCACACTTAAGCAAGGGGGTTAACAGTTCATTATGGACACAACAATTGGTTTGAACACAATATTGCACAAAATTAGAAATTTAATGAAAAATTTTCAAAATCGGACTAAAAATAAAAAAAGTTGATTTTTTTTAGGGTGTGGGCACTTTGACCCTTGTAACTCAAAAACCATAAGAGATGTCTGAAATCTGATTGAAAAATGTAAGCATAGATTTTCATAAGAAATCTAATAAAAAAAAACATGCAGACAGCGACAGAATGATACCATTATACGATCAAAAATTTTTGTTCATGGTTGTATAAAAATATTGAAAAAACAAAATTACTCTTCATTAATCATATATATTGATAAGTCACAATATTTTTAGCTTGGATATTTCTTGTTAGACTAGTCAAATTATACTCTGTAAAAAGATTAAAAAATTTACTTTTTAAGACTAAATACAATGTCTTAATATACTTTAATATTATCAAATATGATACAAAAATTGATACTGGGATAATTTTTTAGCCATATTTTGGACAAACTGGGAAACTTTATATGAAGAGAAAATAACCCTAATCTCAGATGTAAATTAAAGCAAACAACATCATTGGAAAAATCATACCTGAGGCCAGTCTAGTAAGGCAGCTGTCATCTGTCCTGTTTGGTTACAGTCATCATCAATGGCCTACAAAAACATTTAATCTGAAGTATCATTGCTAGTGGGTAAGCAGGGCCTAATCTAGAGGAAGAAATGAGCAAAAACTTCTCCTTGATTGTGCTCACTTCTCCCATTTGTCTTTAACCTTTGACAGGAAGTATTTTTTGTTATGGATTGCATAGACAAAAATGTCAACATTGTTATAATTAAAACAGAACTTCCTAAAACCTCCTCATCATCGATGATTACATTTGACCCTGGATAGTACAAGGTACCAATTTTTGTGGAGTCAGTTTTACTATCAATTTTAATTTTTAATTTACTGAAACACAAGATACCAGAAAATGGTAAACAAAAATACGAATGAAAAATAGACAAGAATACCCTTAAAGTGTGTTTATAACACATTTACAAAAACCAGCAGCTCCTTAAAAATATACAAAGACACATTATAGAATTGCTGTAAAATTTAATTGGTGCTGCTCCTAAGACCGAAAAACCTAAATCCATATCAGGTGCACAGTGCTCACCTTTAGCCACTAGGCCGAGGCTAGTAAAAATTAATTCAGGCTAGTTGAATCATATACAGTCCTCTGTTATTGGGCTAGTTGTTAAGAACTTTGAAAAAAAAAATGACTGCACAGTGCATTGAATAAACATTTGACTTTATTTGACATTATTATTACATATTGATCAAGAAAATAAATGTGAGACATTGTACAATGTTTAGTCTACCTACATATTGTTGTACATGATAATTACTATAAATTGCAGATAAGGCAATTAAAATGTATACTGATAAAAGAAATAACCCAAAGCAATACCTGTTTGCCTAGTATAACTAAGTCAGCCTTTTCATCTTGAGCAAGTTTGGCTAACATTTTTGAGACATGTAATGGCTGGAGTCCTTCATACACTTTGGCATCAATATTGACATGAATTGCTTTGTCAGCTCCCATAGCTAAGGCAGTTCTAAGGGTTTCCTGAAATACAAAAAATACATGAAAAATCATAATCAGACACTTTTCATATCAACCTCTGCAGCAACTTCATGTGTATAATACAGTAAAGCCAATAATTTTTGTCGAGTGCTAATTTTGTCAAATATAAACAATCTGACTAAAAATGCCATAACTAATTCAACAAAATATTAACACTGAGCTTAATCCCTTAGTGCACCAATTAGTATATGCCAAAATCATACTGGCAAAATTTTACATACTTTTTAACTCAGCAGTATTTCCTTTAGTTGAGACTAAAAAGTATGCAGAACTGTTGCCAAAAAGCACGTAGATTTTTGAAATAAGGAAAAAATTGCAATGATGTGTACCTGACATTGTTGTGGGCCACATGATACTGCTATCACTTCTGATGCAATTTTCTTCTCTTTTAACCTCACTGCTTCCTCAATGGCAATTTCATCAAAAGGATTCATACTGTGTTTGACTCCATCTGTAACAACTCCAGTCTTATCTGGCTTCACACGAATCTGAAAAATACATGTATGTAAGAATTGATAATTTACACCATACGTGTTGAGTGCAATGTATTGGATATGTTTCCAGCTTGCAAACTAATGACACACACTCTTGTTATCTTTATACTGCCACATAATTAACTTAGAAAAATGCTTTAAGCACGGTCAATTTGTTGTTTTAATCAGGCAACATTGAAACATGTTCATGTCCATTGAGATGCAAATATAAATGTACAGTCAATGCATTTTGACTGCTCAAATTGAAAGATTGCACAATAATTAATGTTGGTAAATGACCTTAGAAAATGAACTTTCCGTATAGAGTTAATTGCAAATATCAACAAAAAAATTAAAGCATCAAAAGGTAGAATCGAAAGTTGGCTGCAATTGTATAAGAGACCGAAGTCTTTGCCATTTTTATAATGAATTTGTAGTAAACAAGTTACAATGTAAGAAACAGTAAGATAAGGTGAATGTCAAAGGGCATAAAGTCTCATAAAAACGTGACATTTTGGCACGAATTTCGATTCAGTGAACGGAACATGTTTGCAGTATTTGTTTTGCAATATATTAACAGCCCCTGATAGCAAATGACTTACTTTAACAGCATAATCTATCACTCTCTTACAACCGACCAACACTCTCATTGCTGACATTTTGACCTTTGACCTGGGAGAATATGTTGTTTAATTTTATATACCGTACTGACTGTAAATAGGCTCTTTTCAACTTGTTTTCGGTCGGCTATTAGAGAAAAGTTTCTATCATAAACATATACGAAGTGTAAAAAAAAACATAATGAAATACATTTAGTGAAAACTTATTGAAAATATTACACAGTTTACCAATGAATTATCCCTTTGCACTATATTTGGTTTTCAATGCAAAAGAGTTCCAGACAGAAGTCCTTGCAGAATACATAAAAAAAAATTCGTATCGGTATGTTCTGAAATCGTTAACATTAATCGTATACATTTCTCCTTATGAAACGAATCACCTACAAAATAAAGTAAGGGTATGGCCACAAACATAGCATCTAACCATAAAAATAATGTGGAACTAGAAAAACTGAGTAAAGCTCACTATAGGCATTACCCCTGCTCCCCTACCCAGAAACCATGTTAAATCCCGTAAGTGATTTAAGACATTCAGATATAAAAACAAAATAGGAGGTACAAAATGGCATCACGTAATAAATAAACTGTGAATATTTCATCAAATTCCAATGAGTAGATACCGTGATCACTACTAGTATGTAGCTCCTGCTTTTCGAGCAGGGGTATTATTATTATTTCTACCAACAGTTTGCATATCATAGTCTTTTCTCTATATTTTTTTAGAAGTTATCATTAAATATTTTTTAACTGGTTTTATCATTTTTTGTGTTATATGATTTGTTCTATATTTTTTGCCCTTTTTGTTTTTTATTATTTTGCTTGGTTGCCTCCAACATCAGTTTTACAAAATGCCACTGCAAATGCCATGATAATCTTGACTGGTACAACAGCAGAGCATGATGCACTTGACAAAGTGCATCAGCCAGGAATCTAAACTCGTAAGCTGATGCTCTACCAACTGAGCTCAAGGAATACTCCACTAGCTTAACTATTAATGGTGCATGATATTTAAATCTTGAACTTATGAGAGGAAGCCACCACTACATTTTTCAATGTACTGTGAAAGAAATGAAAACCTGAAAACAATGAATTCAAGAACCCATGAACCCTTATCAATGAAAATTGGTATCCATGAATTAAAGTACTTTCACTGTCTTTCCCTTCCTTGTGTGAACCTCCAGAAGTTCAGTATTGCCAATACCTCTTTTGATTGATCATCAAATATCTGTGTATATATATTTATTTATTCATTTCAGGTTTGACAATGAAATTTGACACGAATCGAAATTTTATCTGAGCTATACCAGTTTTCATCAAGAAGCCATTTTTGCTGAAAGCAAGACTAAACATGTCTGGAACTTTGTTTGGGAAGGTGGCATTTTATCCCACTCTTTATTTCAACATGTTAATGTCTAAAGTTTCGAGCAGGGCATGGTATAACAGAATTGACGAGACTGTAGTTTTAGGAGCCCTTCCTCTCCAACAATTCTGTAAACAGGTAACTTATTGTTGTGGTATAGCATCTTGTGGTGCTTTCCATTAAGATTCATACACTTCAACCATGAAACCTGTTTAAATCCAACCCTTTTAGACTTTAAAATTAATTTGGTTATGACAGGTGTTCGATATACCAATGTTTGAAATACATTTATATTGATGGAAAGGGACTGTTTCAAACGGGTGTAACTGCACTACATATAAAATTACTGTCCAGGAAGCAAATGTTTACAGATGCTGGATGACAGTACCTGTCTGTGATGTTACCATTATACTACTGCATATATTGTTCATATAACACAACTGCAAATTTTTCCAAGGTGATATTAATAAATCATTGATTGTTATAAAGTTGCTTTCAAATAGATTCCCTATATTGATATGATTAATTGCACTTGTACATGTATTTAAAGTAATGATTTAAAAGATTTGTTAAATAACTGTTGTTTGAATATTTTTATATATATATATGTTTACATGCCTAGGAATGACATTTCAAATAAAATCTAAATTTGGAAAAATTACTATTAATTTCATTATAAAGTCACACCAGACAGTATGATTAAATCACCTCTTTATTTTAGTGACTTACTGTATGTTTACTTCCATGACAATTTACTATGTATTTGTAGCTTGTAGAAGAAGAAAATGTAAAAGGTGTAGTAAGCTTGAATGAAGAATGGGAGATGAAAGGAATGATGCCAACAGAACAGGTATTTTAAATAAACATGTTACCATAAATTGGGATATTTTGTGTTGGGTAATTTTGGTGGTTTTCTGACAAAACATGCATGTTTAAATATGGTGTTTTATTTTGCCTTTTCTTCAGAGCGAAAACAATCCATCTAATGCTACCAGTAACAGATTAATTCTAATGCTACCAGTAACAGATTAATTCTAATGCTACCAGTGGCAGATTAATTCTAATGCTACCAGTAACAGATTAATTCTAATGCTACCATTGGCAGATTAATTCTAATGCTACCATTGGCAGATTAATTCTAATGCTACCAGTGGCAGATTAATTCTAGCTCTATCAGTGGCAGATTAATTCTAATGCTACCAGTGGCAGATTAATTCAAATGCTACCAGTAACAGATTAATTCTAATTCTACCAGTGGCAGATTAATTCTAATGCTACCAGTAACAGATTAATTCTAGCTCTACCAGTAACAGATTAATTCTAATTCTACCAGTAACAGATTAATTCTAATGCTACCAGTGGCAGATTAATTCTAATGTTACCAGTGGCAGATTAATTCTAATGCTACCAGTGGCAGATTAATTCTAATGCTACCAGTAACAGATTAATTCTAGCTCTACCAGTAACAGATTAATTCTAATGCTACCAGTGGCAGATTAATTCTAATGCTACCAGTAACAGATTAATTCTAATGCTACCAGTAACAGATTAATTATAATTCTATCAGTGGTTGATTAATTCTAATGCTACCAGTAACAGATTAATTCTAATGCTACCAGTAACAGATTAATTATAATTCTATCAGTGGTTGATTAATTCTAATGCTACCAGTAACAGATTAATTGTAATGCTACCAGTAACAGATTAATTCTAATGCTACCAGTGGCAGATTAATTCTAATGTTACCAGTGGCAGATTAATTGTAATGCTACCAGTAACAGATTAATTCTAATGCTACCATTGGCAGATTAATTCTAATGCTACCAGTAACAGATTAATTTCTCCAGTTTTCTTTTAAAGGAATAAACCAAAATAAAACTACAACCAAAATATTCCAATTTATGGTGTATGGACATTCTTCTTTCTTAGAATTCTGACTGTCATTATGGAACTTAGGGTGGTTTCAAGTTTAAGGGGGCACAGGTTGTCAAGCAGAAAAAAACATTTGGAGAGCAATACTTTATTAAGTATCTTCCCTAATAATGAAACTGTAAGTACCTATGTTTCTACGAGTTTTGCTAACTCAATGTGTTACTCCATTCCTCTTTCGTCTACCCTGGACATGACTTTTTATGAGCAACTCGGCAGGTGTTTCTAGAAAATCAGAAGATACTTAACCTACCGGTGCACCTGGTCCATGCTGCCAGTTTTTAGTGGAGTCGGAGTTGCTCATTTGCTTTTGTTGCTTTGTGTGTATGATTTTAGTTACTTTGTGTTCTTTGTTGTGTATGTCTGTTATCCATGTCTGGTCTTTGTCCCTGGATTACATTCTTTTGATTACCGCTATAACCTTGGTTCCCTTGATTACTCTTAAATCACAATTTATAAGTTTTACATTTCTGATGGTCTCTAAAACTAACAAAAGACTGATATTGTTTTTTACTTAATGTAGGAATGGAATGACCTGGGCGTTGAACAGTTAAAGTTACCAACTATAGATTATACAGGTACACCAAGCCAAGAAAACATACAGACTGCTGTCCACTTTATATCAAAGTTTAGGCATAGACAGGAGAGTGTATATGTACATTGTAAAGCTGGGAGAACACGGAGTACCACTATTGTGGCATGTTATCTTGTTCATGTGAGTCTTTATTATACCTGTGGCATAACGCAAGATAGATAGTGTTAACGCTGTCTGTCTGTCCATTTATATCTAGTACTAATCAACACTCATATGAAATAGCTGATTTAAATTCAATGAAACTTCCACACATTCCTTATCAAAAGATGCTATTGTTGCACCTATCGGAATGACTTTTGGATTTTCTATATGGTGTCTGGGGAGAGAAGCAAGGATTTTACCAAGTGAGCTTTGTTCATGGTTCTTCTAGTTTTATTTCTCTTACATTCTTTGTTGACTTTGTTGGATTATTATATTCACCATATTAAAATTTTTAAATTGGTATTTCATGCTTACTGAAGAAGTATAGCAGTAATGAAACTAACTGCTTGTATAAACAATTATTCTTTACTTCTAGTAACTGAAATATATATGAAAAAAATATAGAATCATTATAGATTTCATCAAGCAGAAAGAAACAAACAAAGAAACAAAAGCCAAAAAACTCAAACGTGTTGAATCAAGTCATTTTTACTTAGAATGAACTTAAGTAAAATCCATGTGTTCCAAGGTAACTTCTTTATTAGGGCTATTCCAGAAAATAGTGTATAGGGGGAGGCACTTTTAAATTGACTCCACCATGCATATAATTTTGATTATTTTCTTTCATTTTTAAGGCTAGTTATCTTAAATAGCAACCTCCCATCAAATTTTAATAGAAGTGCCTCCCCATCCTCCTCACAGTTAATTATGGAATAGCCCTTATGTAACTCATTATGATTTTTTAAAAATAAATTTTTATTTCCATTTCAGAAAAATAAATGGACACCAGAGGAAGCAGTAGAATTCATTAAGACAAAAAGACCTCATGTGTGGTTACGTGACAAACAATTAAAATCCATCCACACATTTTTTGAAAAACAGAACTCTTTTTTAGATGCTGCAGCCGGATCTTGATAGTTTCAATGTAGGTGCTTCAACAGTGTGATAAATCCAATTTCAGAAATGAAGGCTTGCCAATTTTTGAATTGTTAATTTACCAGATTTGTTTTAACCTTTATCAGGATCAAGTGGAAATGCTTTATAATTAATTTAATTTACCTATATGTTTGAAATAGTTGTTGAAAAGATTTTTTTTCTATATGCCAATGAGGTATTACCATCTAGACAGTTATAAAATTCAAAAGAGAAGAAAGCTCAAGGTTCTGCCAAGATCAAAATCTAAAATTACTGGTACCAAAAAATATGTACCAGTATGTGCATGTAAAAATCAAATTTTTTACACATTTTTTTTTAGAAAATATTGCGATGCAATGGATATGAAGTATGTAAAATACAAAAACTTTCCAGAATGGTTGTTTTAGTTTCATAATTTAGTGAAATTGACTAGGGTATGCATCCTGCATTTTGACTTGGGAAGTACCTTAGTGCTTATTCTTACAAGTCAATGCTTACTGACATGGCATCTGTTCTATTAAATGGTTGAGGCAGAACTTGTATATTTCTCTCTGCAAATGTACCGGTGTTGTCTGGTTCTGAAATATCAGTGCAAGCTCAATTTTAAGTTGCAGTGGCCAGTTTTTTTCTCATTGACTACTGTTTTTAACATTTTTTTAAAAGCTTTAGGATTGTTTGTTTAGTATGTTTTGTGATTATACATGTATTTGTTAGTTATATTGTTTTTGATATAAGATATATTACAGGTACTTTGTCAAGAATATGTTTTGTTAACTGAATTAACCACATAAGTCTTATCACAAGATATTTTATGCACTACAAGACCAGGTCTCAGCAACATTAAATTTGAAAAATTACCTTTGTCTAAGAAAGTTTTTAACTATTTGTGACGTCATCAATTTCTAATACTTTGATTGGAGTTTCCATGGAAGTAAAGAATATTCACAGACTTAAGTATTTTTTTTTCAGTTTTGTGGTGCTATGGCCAGGGCATTAATAAATGAAGATACTGTAAACAAACTTTTTTTATGATTAACAATGTCCCCTTTTCCCCTACAGATTGAAGTTGAATTATCCCCCTTTACCAACATAGCCCTATTGGAACAAATATTCACAGCATTCAAACCAGATACAGCTCAATTATTCATATTGGGATATATATTGGACACCTATTTTGCCTACAATGCTTATTCTATAAGGGTCATAACCCTTTAAATCTGTCAAATCATTCCATCTTTGGAATGAATCAAGTACACAAGAAAAATTACAAAATATGTTTCTCATATGTTTAGGACCATCATGAAAAACATATAAAAAAAACATATGATTAGGACTAACAAATAAATTCATGAAAAAAAAAGGTAAATAAAAATCAAATGGTCAATATATGTATCCCATAGGACTTAGTGTAAGAAAATGGTTTTCATATTATGTAGAAAAAAAAACTTGTTTCCATGTGATTTTATACACAGAAAAAACATTAATTTGCATATTAGTCCAAAACATATTTTATTTGTTTTAAAACATAAAAAATACGAGAACATATTTTGCAATAAATGCCCAGAAACCAGAGATGTGTTGGTTTTTGGCCCCTCCCTTCACTGATATGATAACAAGGAAGGATACCCAAAACAAAAACAAAAAAAAACGAACAAACAAATTAAACCCTTCTGTTGGAAGATTTATTGATTTTCACCCAGTTTGTGCCCTTTTCAGTCCCCAATTCCTAATGATGTTGGTAATATACACCAAAATCAATCAGTCTGACCTTTGTAGTATGTAGAACATTTTGTTACTATATCCATTTGCTTAATTACTTGAGTTTTATAGTTACATTCAATGAAACACTATCTTTTGGCCTTTAATTTCAAAATGTTAGGAGCCAGAACTTCAATAATCAATAGAAATCTTTTTTATGGTTATCAAGATCTGCAAACTAATATTCAAGCTACAACATGGAAGTCATGGGTCTACCGACAATGACAACAAAGAAAGCACTATTCCATTATATACGACCCCAATTTTTTTGCAGATATCACAAATAATATGGTGTCTTAGGCATACAAATTAATCACAATCAATCAAATGGTTTAATTGAACTAAATGGTACATAAGGATATATGAGACTTTAGTACAAAGACCAGCTTTAATAATGTAAATTCCATGATAAATAACAAATATTGCTTCAAAAATTTTACAAGCTGCATTTATTGTGAACTAGTAGAACTGACTCTGAGTAGCTTGAAAATTAGCACATGATTGTCATGTTTGACTAGTTCCTCTCTTTTAAATGATCCAAATCTATTTCTTTTTTCATAATTTACATGTATCAAACAAGAAGACACTAAACATAACACAGTCTCTAACAGTCACACCAGATTTCTCTCCTCCTGAATTATATATTGGAATGTATAGTTAGACCAACTATTGTACTGTGTTTCCAGTGAGTAGGTGGGAACTTCCATGTTAAAGAGCCATACTTTTGTATATTTGTTTAAACTTTGCTTTAAATCTGAAATGTTCTGAATGATGGATTGAAAACTGGACGGAATTTTATATAAACGGAGTAAGTAAAGTTGCCAGTAACAATATATATGGAAAACTAAAATTGCCCATAAAGAAATCTTTGATTGTTATTTTCAATTTGCTTGTAAATTATTTAATAATTATCAATCAAAACACTACTGAAAACACAGAAAAAATAGTTTTTGGTCCAATTATTCTTTGACTCCTGCTACTTCTCAACAGCTCCAGCAGCAGTTTCTATAAAGGTAGCAAGCTTAACATCCCTCTGGGAAAGACCTCCAACATCATGTGTGCTCAGAGTTATCTGCACCTAAATTAGAAATGGAAAAAAATCAAAATAAAATATGAAAACATTTAATATATCTATGCTTTCAATCTTTGTTTATCTATTGCCGTACCTTAAATATATTAGGGTTACTGATCAGCGAGCAGATCTCACCCTTCTCACCGCATTAACAATTCTCATGAATCTGCTCACAAATTTTTGTTATTGTTTTAGAGCAAATATTAGCCATCTGTTAAGACAACATATCTGAACTTTAAGGCATGAATTTGTACTATAGGATGGGATGATAATTGGGTGAAGAAAACTACACCTTAACCAGAATATATATTGACCGGGGCACCTTAACCAGAATATATTATTGACCTGGGCACCTTAACCAGAATATATATATTGACCTGGGCACCTTAACCAGAATAAATATTGACTAGGGCACCTTAACCAGAATATATATTGACCAGGGCACCCAAACCAGAATATTTATTGACCTGGGTACCTTAACCAGAATATATATTGACCTAAGCATCTTAACCAGAATACATATTGACCTGGGCACCTTTTAACAGAGACTAACATGCACAGAAGTCTCTTTGGTTTGTAAAGGATTTATATTTAAATCTCATATGGATAAAAATAGGTTCATCATTTCATTTTAGTCTCTTAAGTGAGAAAATACAATACTAGTTCTCAGTTGAAATACTGAGTACCTGCACCTGTATCAAAGACAAAGTAATGTTTTATGCAGCTGGGATAAAGTGCAATGTTAGAAAATCTGTGAGGTAATTTTTTAGACAAACCATAAATTGGTCGGGGGTTCCCATAGCAAACGAGAATATTCTTTCATTTCAAATACTATAATAAGAACATTAAACAAAGAGATAGAAACTCAATTAACAAACTCCTAGTTAACAATGTAATGTGAACTTGTTTAAGACAGTGAAACCTGTCTAAACCAAACCCAGAATAAACTGGAAACCTGTCTAAACCAAACTCAAAATGAACTGAAAATCTGTCTAAAGGAAACACTTGTTAAAATTCCTTCTAATCAGTTTATAACTTGGAAATCCAAATATCTGTCTAAACTGGAAAAATTCTATTGTTCAAAAGGTGTTTTGTTAAGTCAAGTCTCGCTATATATTACTCACTTTATTATAAACATTAAACCATTCAGGGTGATGGTCCATTTTGTCTGCTAACAAGGCAACTCTGGTCATGAATCCAAATGCCTGCAATGAAAAGTTTTCAAATTGCAGTAATGAAAATTGTTTAAATGTTAATCATACTACAAATATCTAAAGCTCCTATACAGTTAGTGTTAGGGTTGATTTTGATACATACATAGATCTTACAATGACTACTGTCAATGAGTTACAAGGGGATATAATACAATTTTACGTTTTTATTTCATTTTCACAACTTCTAAATGCAACATTATGTTATTACTTCAACATGTTAAATGTAAATAATGTAGAAAACAACAAAATCAGAAAAAAGGGGTTTTCTTGTCTTTGAGCATATGTTTAGATTTTTCATCTTGCAGGAACACACAATGTTATTACCCTCCACTGTTTAAGTTTGTTCCTACTTTTGTGGTTTTAAGAAGGTAGACCTAGGGTAAGGGACATAACTCTTGAAATCAGTGATATGTTTGTATCAGATTCAATTCCACCAAAGCCTATCAAGCATTCATTTGAAACAGAATGAAATCAGTCCAAGTTACTTTGATGCTTACATGAGATTGATGTAAAACACTGAATACAAATGTTTGAATGATTTGTAAGAGTTGTGTCTACCTCCTTAAAGAATATTCCAGAGCCAAAGCAGTGTGTATACATACATTTATCATACCTGATTGAAATCTTTGAACAGGAATTCTTTATAGATGGCATCCCTTCCTTCTACCATTGTCCAACCAACATTTTTAAGGGGAGATAATGAGGTATCTCTCTCAGCATCTGTCAATTTTGCCCTTTTTGCATCTGAAGCCTAAAACAAACATAAAAAATAAAAGCTTAAAATGGTTACTAGAATAATTTTCAACACAGGTATCCATTCAATTTTTTGCATATAAACCTGGAAATCTTTATTCAACACCTAGTGCATGTAAATCATATATGCAATTGCCCAAGAAGTATTGAGTTGTTAAAACTGTACCAAAACTAACATTAACTTTTAATTCAAATTCTTATAAAATTATTTTTGATTCTGCCTAATGAATGTTACTGCCTTCCTGTCTGTTTGTAAATGATCTTATTACTGATCTCCAAACTGTTGGCTCTTCTACTGTAAACATACTAATTTTCGCTATTTTTGTGGTGAATCACTTCCTGCCTGAGGTTTAGGAAGACTACTACATAAAGAAGTAATTTTACAAACATTAATTTAGAAAGAACTCGGCAGCCTACACGAAACCTACTGTACTTAAGACTGGGCTACATTACCATTAAGGTCCTCACTTAGAAAATTCAAATCATAAGTCATACCACTTGATTTGTGACCCTACTAAATTGTAAGCTTCAAACATGAAAAATTACGTTATAATAAAGATAATAGATTTTCATGACTTTAAAATGATCAGCAGGAACTGTCCACCCTCCCACTTTATAAAGGGAATGGTGCTGCTTATTTCTATGTGTACATGTACTTTTTTGTAATTAACTATTTAAGATCTCCCCTGTTATGTTTTTTTAGTGTTTTTTAGATATTCTTTTTTTTTTTTTCATTGCCCCTCCTGTTGTCTTTCTCTCCTTTCCATCTTCAGTACCTTCAATTTTTACCTCCTTCAACTTGTCTAACTTTTCTCCAAAGAAGCTTACAAATGCTTCACTTTGATCATCAGAATCCATTTCTACTTCTTCTGCTTCAACAGCAGTATGCTCAACTCCAGATATATTTTCCTGAGGTTCATCCTCCCTTGTTTGATATGGCATGTTCACCTCATGTTCATTCAATTCAACCTGTGTAGTTTGTGAGTCTTGATCTACAGTATGACAAAAAAATTCTTGAGGTTTTGTTGACTCTATTGGTATTATTGAGTTTTAATGGAAATATCCCACTGTTCATAAAAGATAACTGAAGAATTGATGGTAAACTCTGCAAGCTATTACAGATGCACTGATATTTTGCAGTTCAGCCTAGTCTTCTTGTGGCATTCATCATCATACATTCTTTGAAATGACCAATAACAATCAACATCTAAAGGTTAAACAATATGGCTAGTATTGGCAGGTAAAACATACAGAATTATACAGAGGTCATGAGCCCAATCTTTTAAGTCAATTGCTATGTGTGAGGTGTGATCATCTAACAGAATGAGGATATGATCACCTGTACAACCAGGTGAAAATTTGATGAAATGTTCCTTCAACCGTTTCTGATAAATTATGTAATTGAGCATCCAGTTTGGGTCATTGTAAAATCAGATCCAGAAGTTGCACCATTCATCAAGTTATCAGTAGAGTGTTTTCCAGGAAAGGCGAAATATGGTGGAATAGCAACACCAGCTGCACTTCCACAACCTAGAATGGTTATAGTTAGTGATTTTCCAGCATTTACTGCATGGGGATGTGCATTGGCAGAGCCAAAAATAGAGGATGGTTTATGGTCAGGAGAAACACCCTTTTCATCGACAATACCGAGGGTAAATATTAGATGAGGCCTGTTAACAAGGTCATACTTGTCTATTATCAATTTTAATTCTTAGAAATATTTATCTATAATATCTTGAGTTGCACATTTAGCTTCCTGTATCCTTAAGCTACTGGGCTTAATTACTTTGAGTTCGGACCATCTATTGATAAATCCTCAAAACCATTTAAGATTTAAAGGTTCATTGTGTGTTCTGTTCCCTAGTTGAACACAGTAGTCTCTGGCTATTTCCACAACTTCTTGATGGGTATAAGTGAATCCATAGCTTTTCATGACCTTTACAAGTTCAAACAGCCTGGCTTCCTCCTCTTCATCTAAGACTAGAGCTCTCCCAGTGGTCACATGTTCAAGATCAACTTTACCTGAGAGCCTATCCCTCAAAGTTGTTCTAGGAATCCCAAATTGTACTACAGCTCAACCAACGTACATGCCATTTTTTATTGCCAAATATGCATTTGTAAAAGATATAGGACTATACAACTTATTTTTACTACAATTTTTAACTTGTTGGTCTTGCCTGAAATTGAATATCGAAACCCTGGTTACCCAATATTGTATGCATATTTTCCGCAGCAATACTTCATATTCATTCACAACATTTGGAATATTTGTACATCATACCTAAGAGTATTGATGACTATAGTTGTGGAATACATGTACATACTGGTATGAATTTTATAGATTTAATTTGGATCTGTATTCATTACATTTCACCAACTTCATACTGGTTTTTTTAAGTTTATACTCTGTCATCTTGTCTTTATTTAGTTTCTAATAGCCTTTTGTTTTGTTCTTTCTTTCTTTGAAGGTACATGTATTGGACGAAGGATTGAATGTCATATTTTAAGAATTATTCATATATTCTATGATGGATTTAAGGTTGATCATGCCTATTACATTGCACATTCTTTTTTGTCATCTTTCAAAATCATAGAGACATATATATTTTCTATGAACAAATTATATTTTAACTGATATAAAAATCATATGATTAAATCATTTCAAATGATTTTTTTACATAAAATTAGAATGGTAAAATTAGCGAAATTGTACTAAAAAAGCCTCTTCCAAGGGTAGGTAATTGGCATGAAAAATCTTTTAAAGGGGATATAATTGACGGTAAAATACTCTATTGAAATGAATAGGGAATTTTAGCTTTTATAATATTGCGCAAGAAAAAGAAGTCGCTGAGCCCTAATTTTTTATTTGAAATATTAAAGAATGTCAGTTAAGTGTTCTATTTATACAGTTATAAAAAATGTTTCCAGAAGTTTACAGAATATTGAAAATTCTGTTCAGAATCCATATAAAATGTAATAAAATTTTGGCTTTAATTAGGCTCAATTATCTCAAAATCAAGTCTGGTGTCCTATGTTTCTTATATTAATATTCTGAAGTATGTTCATTCAAGGTAATCTTTGAGAAAAACTAAGTAAATTTTTCCTGCTACTAGAAGTACTAGGTATGATCTACCTTAATAGTATTATATCGATGTTGCTTTTTTTCATGTGGGTTTCTATTTTCACAGTAGAATAACTAGCTACCAGGATAATCATTTTGTTCTAAAACAGTATTTGTATACAGAAGTTAACTGTTCAAATGGTTATAATTCATAGCAGTGTGTTTAAATGTGTAGACATATAGCTTTGATTGGGAGTCAAATCTGTTTCGTATTCACAAAACTACAGTCACTTAGCAAGCATGACACTCATTCTTTTCTACATTTGAATTTTGTGCATGTACATGAATTGTAACTTATTTCAAAGCTATGTCACTTAAATCATGATCCTTTGGGTTTTTCTAAAAGAATTGCTAATTCTTACATTTTTTTTATTGACGGTAAAAAAAAATGTTTGCTTTGGCCTACAGTGCTGGATAGGTTGTCCATACAGTTAAGACCTTCAAGCTAAGTATAATAGTGTTACAATATATTTACAATGCCAAATTTAAGTTGAGATGTGATGCCTTCATGTGTTAAATTTAGTCCCATAAATCAATGAAACAGTTTGTTTTTTTATAGTTTTCTACTGGGTAAACCATGATCTCATTCTGTTAACTTGAGGATTACCTGGTAATTCCACGCATGCTCCAATGGGTTGTATTTTGGTGTGTATATAGGAATTATTTCAACTGTTTATTTAAAAAAAAATATGGCTCAACACATTTAGAGTATTTTTACAATCAATTTTTATTGACAAACTTTTTATCAATGCAGTTAAAGGAACTTAAAGGTACATGTCTTCACTGGTTGATTTTTCTTTAGCACTAAAACAAATTTTCTTTGAATTGAGCCTAGCATTGTTCTACAACCTTTTTAATGGCAGTTGTCCAAAGCCTTCCAAGGCTTGTCAAAATGGAAGTGGGCCTGTAAAATTAACTACAACAGGCCAACAGCCACTATATAAAAATTTCTGAAAAATGTATTTCAGGCCTGTGAACTGGAAAGTTAGTTGAGAAGACTGTAACGGTGGATATGACATTGTGCGACAAACATAGGCAGTACTCACATTGGCTCCATTGTTCAGTGAAAGAAATTTGCAGTAGACCTACGGACCGAGTCTATGTAAAATTAAGTGGGTCTATGATGAAATTGGCTGAAGTTGCTTTTAAATGTACAGTGCTGTCTATGTAAGATTATGTTGACAAAAAAATCTAACAGTGATTGTTGTAAGTCTAAATTCAATCATGTGAATCACGATCAATATATTAAACAATAACCAGATGGTAGTATAAATTATGTTAATTATGTCACAATTTGGGGTATTTTGGACTTCTGGACAGTTATTTACTTATTTTTGGTATAAAAAGTATATATTAATTGATTTTACCAGCTTAACTAATTATTTCTGATATTGCATGTAGGTAGTAGGTGATAGATATCTAAATTTAAAATGCCAAGGAAGGAACAAAATTATGTTAAATCTTCATAAAACACCTTAAGTTCAGAACCTTGCCAATATTTCAAAATATCAATATTTTTGGTAATGATTATGCATCTAGCTTGGATCCATTTTTTAAAAAATCACACCATCGAAAATGATCATTGCAATCTGGTGTAGTCCAGTATCAATAAAATAACATTCAAGTCAACATTTATTTGTTCTGCCAGTTCTCACAACTTTCGATTCATGATAGTGCATGGATTTCCACAATGGCAACCCATGCCATTTGGTTTATTTTTGGTTACAAGTAACACTAAAAGTTAGTTTTCATCTAAAATACCCACCATTTTGGCAAAATAACGTGAAAAATGCTGTCGAAATTGTTGCTGAAATACCGGCTTAAAAATTTTCATCAACCTTGATTTTATGCACTTCACCTTAGAGATGGCGACTAATCCGATCTAACCAAAAGCCGAAAACTTTTCAAACAAAACAAAACATAGCAACGTACCACACAGTTAATTCATATCATAACAAAACTTTTAAATTCATACTGGTGGTTTTACTACCTCAGTCAAAAAATGGTACATGATGATGAATATCTGTTTTTTCCCTTTTCTATTCACAGTAGTCTCCTGTTAAATGGGAGTCTTGGGTGGTTATAGGGCTTAGAAGTTAAAACCACCTTATTCAGGAAAATTTTTGATAATTTTGTACAAAATTTTGCCAAAATGAGCAAATATTCAGCCTCGAACCTCCACTTTTTCCTGGACCCTCTTTTCAAAGTCTCTGGATCTGCCCCTTTCATTATTCAGTCAAACCACACATTTGAATTCACACTGAAATATTAAACTTCAGCTGAAAACTACGTTAAATGGTTTACTGAAATTCATGAAATATATTTTTTTTGATAAACCATATAATATGATAAAATTGATACTCATTGCAGTGATTTGACCATGATCTCTGATTTGTTGAGCTGTGTGCACTCTGTGGTCATTTAAATACACACTTTAACTCATGTAGTTCAACTGCTGTATGAAAATTTTTCCTTCACATGAAAAAAATAACATAAGGAGTTTCAGTGGGTAGCAACTTGGGTGTGATGGAATAAAAAATAAAAAAAAAACTCTTGTAGTGGTGAAAGCACTGTTCAAATAACAATATCAGTGGTAGACCCAAAGTTTTGGGTAAGGGGTGGGGGAGCAAAAAAAAATTTCTTGACAAGATCTACGGTGAGTATTTTTCATGACTTAACACGCTCATTTTTTCAGTACTTTTTTTCTTAGGGGGGCTTGGGCCCCCTGGATCTGTCACTGAATATTCTGTATTCCTCTGTTATAGTTCCTGGCAAGTTTGTTACATGTAATCATATTTTTGGAGGATAATAGATAATGTGACCATCCCATTGCAAAATTTGCAATTTTTATTTCATGTAATAAAGTGAAGTGCTTAGTGTTTTTTTTCCACATTAGCTAATGCACATTTCCAAAATCTTTTTGTATTATCTCAGTGTAATAAAAAAATGTCCAAGTCTCTATATACTAGTAGCTTTAGTATGAACATGTCCACTTGTAATCATAAATATAAAAAATGATACAGCTTTCATTATTCACCGTTAAGTCAATGTTATTCCATTGTCATCCATTAATGACCTCTAGATTTTTCCTTTGAAGTTGACTATCAAGACTTTCTCTTATTCTGTAGTTACGATATCATACTTTCAACTGTTTAACTGCTTGGATGAAGGTGTCTATTTAATTGACCAATGAGTTTAAGCCCCAAATAAATTGATAAATTCATTTAGCAAAACTGGTATTTACCTTGGGCAACTCCAGTTAACCAAGGTCAGATGTCATAGTCAACTCACTGTAATAAAAGTCATATTTTATGATGTATTTGGTTGTATAGTTGTTTCTAATACTTAATTTTGTTAACACATGTAATGATTTAATAAATCTCTGAAAACAAGGAGGAATGAATAATTTGAATGAATATTTGGTTGTTGGGCACCTTAATCAAATAATCTATTACCGTTAGTATAATTTTTTCATGAGGGTGATAAGATGAGAGTTATGATAAAGATCCATGTTTACTGGTATGCACATTTCCCTACATTAAACAGAAAGAAGGAGAAATATGTATGGAACAGTCAGAACCATAGACAACAGGGTTCTGGAGATATCAATTTGTGATTCTTCTAGTTTTGCATCAATGAGAAACGGGAAAGTAACCTGGAATTAATTGGGTTGAAGGTTGCCAAGCTAAACTATCTTTTGCATTTTGGTGAATTGGTTTGTTCCCATGAAATTTGCAGAATTCAGAAATTTTATTACCATCTGGTACTTAAAAGGCAAAATGCATTTTTGATCAATGGGAGAAATGGATATTGTCACCATTATTTATAACATGTGGAACGACATATTAACACATTCGATATGAAATTTATCATTTAATTTGACATGAAACAAAGTACAATAAGATAATGTAACAATATTTAACACTTTAAGCTACTTCTAATTACTTGGAAACTGTAAAAATTCACTAATATCCATTTCTATATCTGAATCATCATCATTATTAGCAACAGGAGCACTAGAACTTAAATCTGGAGCATTCTGAACTTGCTGTGCAACAACTGGTACATCCCCAACCGTTACAGTCTGGTTGAAAAGGTTACCAGTAGTTTGGAACGGTATTGCAGCAGAAGCAACTATGGTGGGAGTTTGAAAAGTCACTGATGATGGCTGCATCACTGAAGATGGCTGAATAATTTGAGGCTGTGGAGATTGCTGTAAAATAGTCGGAGCTAGTGAAACATTTGACACTGGATACGTTGAGGAAGAAACATGCTGTGAAATGATATTAGGGATGTTGGTTGAGAATGGAGTCTGAGAAGAATGACTCTGGTCCCCTGTTACAATTGTTGTACCTTGGAGTAACTGAACAGGTTGATTGACAGGTGCAGCCATTGATATGATTGTTTGATTGGCTGACTGAATAACTGGGGGTGTTCCAGAAACCATAATTTGATTGGTTGAATTTGTAATAGCCATTTGATTGGCTGAATTGCCAGTCATTTGTTCTGCTGGTCTGTCAGTCTTATTAGCTGGTTGTGTAGTTCCTGCACTAGGCAATACTGCTGTTTGCTTGGATGTTTCTGAAGGGTCAAAGGTCACACCCATTGACTTTCTCAGTCCTGGAACACTAGCAACATTTCCTGGATGAGCCTGCAACGAAAAATGGAGAGCCATTAGAATACACATTTTTTTTTTCATGATAGCACAATGTGAACAGTAAAAAAATAGACAAAAACAATATAAACTTTTATTGCAGGGGTAAGTCTTGCATGTTTGATATTGTCAATATAATGGTGTGTTTGTTAAATATTATTTTTTGTGTTTCTTTCATATTTTGTATAATAATATGAAATTACAAAATTACCATTTTAATGTTACCAATACGAAATGCACTAGGCAACAGATGGATGAACACACAACTTAACTTTTCTTGAGGCCATCACAAAATGCCATGCCACTTCATGTGGCAGGGTATAAAAAGTGGTCACATAATTACAAAAAGTTAGATGACTAAATCTATATAATATTATGACATAGGAGAGGACTGAGGAATTTGAATATTTGACAAATTAAAGATGTGAAATACTTCAAGAGGAAAATTCTTTTTAAAATAACATGTGATTATGAATGGCAAAAATGTGAGTAACTACATATTAATTGTTCTTTATTACATCACAGAGAAAAAGAAGGAATATAAGTTAAGATAGAATTCAAGTAAAAATGTCTACATGAATTATAAGAAACCTTAATGTTAAACTTTTAACATTAAATTTTCTAAGTCAACAAATCAAGGCTGTGGAGTTATATGCATGAAATTGGCATGAATTTGTGATGCAATGATGGTTATGCGTCTATACACCAAATATTATTGACCTAGCATAAGGAGTTCATAATTAAATGAACTTGTGAGAAAACTTAACTTTAAGTTTGTGGATGCCGTCTCCGCTGCCGTCACTGGAAAAGCAAAACCTAAGTCTTGCCTTCCTTGACTTTCTTCGCAGGTGAGACAAAAAGTAAGAACTTAATTTCACAAATCATTTCAAAATAGAGCTATTTGCTAAGAAATGGCACCTTAATTTAACCGTAAGTTTAAATATATTGGCTTGAAACAATTTTCAAAACACCATACATGAAACAAAAAAAATATAAAAAAAAATTGATAAAAAAGGTGTGTTTCAAACATTAATGTATCTACTCATACCATGCCTAAATGACCATTTTGTAATGACTACTCATTATACCCACTTGCAATGTGGGTTATATCTTAATATCTATCTTAAAGCCCATTCTCTGAAAAAAAAGCCTCAAACTTACCTCCTGGGCCAACTCTTTCAATTCTTTTGTAACTTTTTGGGCTGTAAAAAAAAATCAAATCAAATAGCATTTGTAAGCCAGATAAAGCCCTGTGTGGCATTATTTAATTTCATGCTTGTGATCCATGCAACTCAGGCGTTCATTTGTGTCAGTTTTGTAAAATTTGAAATTGGAACCTGGTTCTTTTAGGAGCTGTCTAACAGACAAATAGACCTGCTATGTTTTTTCTGTGGATTTTGTTATAAACATATAATATATAAACATATACAGGAATTTTAAATAAATGAGCCATCAATAAAATTACTATTATTATGGAAAAACTGTTTATTTTGGGGTCACCAATATTCACAGTTTTTGTGCTTCAGTGAACCAAAAACCAAAAATTCTGCGTAAAACAAAAATATCTTATGAAATCCATGTTTTCTAAAAGAAATTTTGATAAAATTGGATAGGAGACAACCTACCTAGCTGAATCTCCTTCTCTGAAGGACCAGGAACCTGTGTGATGTGTGGAGGTAAATTCTTGCTCAACCTCTCACTCTGTGTCTGCTGTAGATCATTTAGTAAAGTAGCTGTTTGATCCAGCTTTTCCTGTACTGGGTCCTTTTCTTTCTTAATTGTCTTTTCTGTAATAGAGAAATGCACATAAAAAGTCTATTATGTGTGTTCAAAAACACAGATAAAACAGTCTAATTTATGACATGTTTTTATTTTCATATTGCAAGGTTTAAATTCAAACAATTATTGATTATACTTCAGCAATAGCAGAGTTGGAAATAGTAGACTGCCCACCAGCCAGAGACTGGCTATTTTTTGGCAGGGCTGGCTAATTTAAGCAAAAATCTATACAGCCATACAGTAAACATATTGAAAATTGTATTCACGACTGGCTAGAATATGAGTTTCTTACTCTGGCAATAGTTGTCTTTTACTACATGATATACAAAAAGTTTCAAGAAAAAAGGGAAATAATAATATACACCTGTTTAAAACATTAAAGAGAAATAACTTGGCCAAGATTTGTAATAATATTCTTTGCAGGATGCAGCTTGATATGATCACAAGTGTTGAACCCAAGTATGGACACATCCAAACTTAAAACTGTTCTTACTTTGCATTGTGATTAAATGTTGACAAGATTCTGATCAGAATGAGAGTGGTCAAAGAACTTTAAAATTTGCAGTCAGACATAAGAAATAAGAAACTTATACAAAGTTAAAGAATGTGCTTATTTCATACCCCTTCTATGGCCCTGAATTCCAAAAATGTAAGGGCCAAAACCCTTTATATTCATCAGTATTTTTTTGTGGTATGAAACCTGGTGATAAAATTTCATAGAGAATGTACACTACAACCCAAGTTATTGTCCGTATACCAGAAAAAAAAATGTTTGCATTTAGCTCCTTTTTTATTGATTGATTGTGGTATGTTCTTAAATTAGTAAAAAAGGTTTTATTACAAGCACATAATTCAATTTGTTAGGCCTTACCCATACTGTCTAGGAATGACATATCAACTCCCAGATCACTCAAACTCCTTAGTGAATCAAAGTCAATGTTATTTTTATCATCAGGGGTTTTCCGATGAGGATCACTTCCATTAGTGACTACAGGTTTGCTGCCGTCATCATTCATTTTCTGTCAGATATAAAAAGATCAATGACTGTAAAGAAACCTGCCATAACATGGCATATATGCGGATCCTGCGCCCACCCACCCTCCCCCTTAGAAAATTGCAAATTTTAAAAATTGTTAAAAAATTGTTGAAGATACCACTGATATACAAGTTCTCTGGAATAAAAATGTATGGAGATAGTTCTACCTTTGCATTGGCTTTCACATAAGAATGAAAATAAATCTTTCTTACACTGTACTGTTAAATTTTATTCCAGTGAAACCTTAAACGATCTCCTCTATTTACACTAAAATAAAAAAATATATATACTCTATTAAATGTCTAATTTTTTATTTGTATTTGTAATTTTTATTTGACAAAAAAAAATCATTTCAAAATTATTGCATACATGTAGCAGTCAGGAAAGCAATATCCTTTGAGCTTTATGATGTGAAAAACTGTAATATTTGTGGTAAAACCTTTCCTTACCTGCTCCAGTAATGCTTTAGTTTTGGCATGTTCTCCTTTTGTGAGAATATCAAGAAGGTTGTCTACCATAGCAATGGCATAGTCACCACCATTCTCCACAAAACTCATCACACTAAAAAAAAAAAATCTGCACCTTTAGTAATACCAAAGAATAATATGGCTAAGTGCTTAGATGTGTAGAAAACAACTAAAAAATAATTATAGTAATACCACTATTCAATTAGCCATGAATCAAAAACTACAAAGAAACTTCTGATAAACTTTCTCCAACAAAGATCTAGAAAATCATTTTTGTATTATCTTTCAAAATACATAAAAAGCAGGTGAAATCATAATGATTATATGAGGATTATTCAAATAGATCATGAAAAATGAAATAATGTTTAAATGATTGTTTTACCTTTTAGCATACCCTACACCAGTCTCATCACCGTATGTTGACAGGAGTAAATCTGTCTCATCCTTTGTCATATTGGCAAATGTTGAATCATACTGAGGAGCATAAGTACCAAATGGTCCATAGTGTAAATACTGGCCTACAGTATAAAGAACAGCTCTATGTAGCTTTTGATAAAAAGAAACCATTGTGTCTGCTTCATAAATAAATTTTGAAACTTTTTCAAGTTTCCCAAAAAAAAAACAAAAAAACTATGCAGTTAAATATGTGCAGTTTCTGGAATTCTGGGCCGTTTATCCCATTTTTCCCCTATCAAATGAATAATAAAGATTTCCAATTGCTGTATACATGTATAGTGTCTAATAATCGAAACTCCAAAATTACATAAAATCTATCAAATCTAAATAGCAAGTTAAAATGATAAAGTACACATCATTCCAAACAATCTTACATGTATTATATTGATGCAATGGTCTGAGGGATTTACATGTACCAATTTGTAAATAATTTGTAACGCAACAGACTGATGGACATAATCACTTCTTTTAGAGCAGTCATTGCGGACACATACCCGGCGTAACTCTATTCCTCTTATCCTCTCTGTAGCCAGTCAGAGATCCACCTCCAGAGCCAAGTTTTCCTACCAATGCCCCAATACTTATAATTCTCTCTTTTTTACTCACTGAAAAAATAAATATATTGTTTTAAAAAGTAAAACATCCAAACCCACAGCTCCATGAGAATAACAGGGATAAATCTAACTACATAGGAGTAATTTTTTCAAAATAGGCTTAATGTATGATAATCAATTTTAGACAGATTGCAGTACATATAAGTGAAAGAAAGAATGTCATCTTTGAGGGATAAAAATAATTTATAGAGAATTAATACAGTGAAACTTCTCAAAACCGGCCACCACTGCGATAAGAGGAAATGGCCGGTTAATAGGGGTCGGCGGTTTTGTGAAAAATAGCAATGTATTTTAAGAGTTGTCTGTATTTGTGTTTTATAATCCTACATGTTGTCAGTTTGTTGGTCAAGTCACGTTTAATGCCAAGTCAAAACTTCGGGCCTTTTATTACATTTCAAAGCTTGCATCATTTTAAATGATTTTATTTTACAAACGGTACTACCGACAAAATAATGTTCACGGTTTTGAAAGAATGTGTACTAAAGATCAAAGGGCTACTGATGGTAATTAATCATTTGTGTTGTTTTAGTGAACTACCTATCAACAAAGTTAAATAATTTCACTTATTTATTGTTTTGGCTTGGGTACAGATCACATTAATTGACAGTTTTAAGATTGTACTATTAAATGATCCTGGTTGCCTGACGTGTGTACACACCAATTAACACCCAATCTGTGACAAAATGTGATGTCTGGATTAAATCTGTTGTTTAAACAACTGTCTCCTTCAATTATCATCTGTCCACTGATGAAATGCAAACTGGTCAGTGAATGAATAATTAATTATGTAATCATTTACAGTTAGAAACATCTATTATAGGTGAACAATAACCAGTCGGCTGGAATTGAGAGGTTCTTTTTACTTGAATTATGTAACTAAAGCTGTGAAAAACCGGCCAGTGTATGATTTTAAGGGTTGACAGGTCTATTGAAGACAAAACAAGCAGGTTTTAAGGCATATCAGCCGGGACTTTTAAAAATGGCCAGTTTGAAGGGAAGACCAGTTTTTTAGGGTCCAGTTTGGAGAAGTTTCAGTGTAATAGAGACTGCTTTTGATTACCGCTATGGCCTTGGTTCCCTTGATTACTCTTGCATAAGGATGTAGACCTATGGTAAGGGACAAAATCTTGAAATCAGTGATATGTTTGTATCATATTGAATTTCATCAAAGCCTATCAAGCTTTCCTTTGAAACAGAATGAAATCAATCCAAGTTACTTTGATGTTTTGAGATTGATGTTAAATGCTGAATACAAATGTTCCAATGATTTATAAGAGTTGTGTTCCTTACTCTACCTCTTTAAAATCATTTCACAGATAAGGTTAAATAAATAATATGTAGTACAAAAACTATTTCTTTCATTTTGCGAACTTAAACCTTTCACTTGAAATCAAAGTAGCACAGTTCAGTCCAGTACATTCTTTTTTCTGCTGTTTTATAAAATAAATTAAAAAATTATTGAGATGTTATTTTATTTTTGCAGTTCTAAGAAATATTTTGCATCAACAATGTTAAAAAATTTCATAATACAACTTAGAATTATTACAAATACAATTCAGACACATATTTTGCACTAATAAAACATCATAATAATTTCTGAATTTACAGTACCTTGACACTACAATTAAATCACTAAGGTAATACCAACCTATTCCATCGTTATCCGGGTTCATTAATACCATAGATGTACTACCATCATCTCTCTTCCTCAGGAAACCAAACTGTAATACAAAAAAATAGTTTGACTGATATTATTTTAACATAGGTTGGCAGGTACATTATACATTCAGACAAAATAATCAACTTTGTTCTATGCCAACAGTCCAATCCAGCATTCCAGTGTACTTACATATTGATGAAGGGATGCAGGAAGACATATTTCCTCACTCTGACTCTTAGCAATTAGTCATTTTTCTTTCTCTTAAACACATAAGCATAATAAAACATCAACAATATATTATGTAAATATTCTGAATTTACCCTTGATTCTTGCTGCCTTACAGTTAACAGATATGAACTCACCCAAGATTCTGGCTGCTTTACAGTTAACAGATCTGAACTCACCCTAGATTCTAGCTGCCTTAAAGTTAACAGATCAAAACTCACTCTGGCTTCTAGCTGCCTTAAAGTTAACAAATATGAACTCACCCTACATTCTGGCTGCCTTAAAGTTAACAGATTTGAACTCACCCTAGATTCGGGCTGCCTCAGAGTTAACAGATCTGAACTCACTCTTGATTCTAGCTGCCTTAAAGTTAACAGATCTGAACTCACTCTTGATTCTAGCTGCCTTAAAGTTAACAGATCTGAACTCACTCTTGATTCTAGCTGCCTTAAAGTTAACAGATCTAAACTCACTCTGGCTTCTAGCTGCCTTAAAGATAACAGATCTGAACTCAGCCTAAATTCTAGCTGCCTTAAAGTTAACAGATCTGAACTCACCCTACATTCTGGCTGCCTTAAAGTTAACACATTTGAACTCACCCTAGATTACGGCTGCCTTAAAGTTAACAGATCTGAACTCACCCTACATTCTGGTTGTCTTAAAGTCAGCATATCTGCAGCATCTTTAGCAGCAGCCTGAGCTTGAGATAAAATTTCTGCAGCACTCATATTGTCTGGAATGGCTTCAAATTTACCAATTCTGTTAATATCATAAAATTCATTAGTCATTAACCTTTCTGTTATAAAAAAATAAAATTAGGTCTTGATGTACAATGAAAAAGAACATTAACATTCGCTTACTTTCTTACCTTTTCAAAAGCAATTAAGATTTATTTGTTCTGCTGAAAAGGTTTTGAACTTTACTCACACTTCAAAATTTTGTCTTACTTTTGAAAATCAATGTTAGCTTAAAGGCTAATGGAGCTTACATCTGGCTAATGAAATCCTGCACAGGACATATTTGAATACAACAAATATTAGTCATAGAATCGTCTATAATAGTGCAATTTTTCCACTGGAAATGGTATGGTTTTCAATTTAAAAGAAGAATCTGCTTAATCTAACACAGGAGTAGACTACAAACCTGTACAGTTTTGGTCAATCCTTCAAATGAGTCTTTAATTCTATCCTACTTTTATTCTCAACAACCTAACATAATCACGAGTGACAATTCAACATGATTCAAATTATACAAATTAATTTCATTTTCAAGATGCACTTAAACCCTAGCAAAACACAACCTTTTTTTACTTAAGTACCAGTCCATATAAAATTCAGACACTGTCCATATCAAAGTGATTCATGGTGAAGAAAAACTCACCTATCTAACAATGCTTTTTCAATCTACATATGCTGTATTTTTACATAACAGTTTTCTTTTCCATATTCAGATCAGTACTTTTGAAAAAATCATACATTTTTCTCCCACTAAAATCAACCAATTCGAACAAAACTAAGAACAATAACTCTTGCAAAGTGTTAATTTCATGTACAATTTATATAAATTTTATCTCAAAAGTGCAACACTTAAATGAAAATCTATGACCAGTTATGTGGTCTGTAACTGATTCTGAATAAAAAATAAAAGTAAATTTGGTGGGTTTTTGACGTGCATGAATCACCTCCTGTCTGATTTTTTTAAATATTGCTACTTAAAAATGTCTTACTCCTCTCTTTCCTTTGCTCTCTCTTTTTGTTCTTTCTCCTCCTCAACGATGGCTTCCATCACAGCTTTACTTGTATCATCTGTATCATCAATACCTAGCTCTTCAAACCTAAGACTGGCCATGAAAGGTAAGGTTCGCTTCATGACTAGTAATTTTTCCTACAGTATCAGAAAAATCATAATTTTGATTACACCAATAATTTAAAGCCTCTTTGTATAAAAAAAGATGAAGGAAGCTTGTTTTGTTTTGTTCATACCTAGCTACTTCTCCTTAAATGCAGAGTCGAAAAACTACTGAAAACAGATTATTTTTCACAATTGTTTATATTTCCTCAATTCTTACAATTTATCATATTCACAATTTTCATGATTTTCTCATAAGTATTAAAAATCAATTTTGGGGGTACCATATTTCCTGCTTATCTGTCTACCATTAAATACAAAAAAATATACTCTGCAAAAATTATACAATAACATAATAAACAGATTTTTCTGTTGATGATTTGTATTGTGTTTCTCAATCATAATGTGATACATAATTTCAGTCAAAAATTTTTACTTTACACTCTGTGATACAACTATGATGGGTTAAAAATCAAGAAAATATTTGATATTGAAAAGAGAAATTGATCGATGCTAAATAAAATAAAAAGCATTTAATTTTTGTTGTACCATTCTCCTTACTTAAAGTATAAAAGTATAAAATATGTATATCACAGCTTATAAATCCATGGTACCTTTTACTATATAAAAATGTGAACTGCATTCTTCATTACCTTTACAAAAAAATTATGAATTTATGCAAAGAAGTACTCTATTATTTCACATGTATTACTGACTATCTTACCTTGCTCATCATCTTCATACTGATCTGAAACAGTCTTTTAGCTTCCTTATAGTAAATTGTCTCAGGTCTGTTATATGTCATAGCATTATTACACATCAATACAAAATCTTTCTGCAAAATTAGAATATCAAACTGAGATTAACTAATTTACAATTCACTGATACAATTTAAGTTTTTTCTGTATTCATAGCAAAATATTGAAGAAGCTAGACACTATAAAAATTTGAAATGTTATTGCATTACGCCCATATACCATAGACAATCTGGACAATTTGAAAAACTTCCATTCAAGATTGACAATAGGTCTCAGTCTTGTATTATTTGCCCCATAGGCTTCTATATTTTCAAGTTCATAAAATAGACCCCTTTTCTGAAGCAACATTTCTCATGAAAATACTATTTTTCCTCAAAAACGAGTTAATAACGTCATATCTTGATATTCATCCTGTACTTCTGATGAAAAATGGTAATCATTTGCAAAAAAAAAAAAAACAAAGACAGGACAAGGCAAAAAGAATGTGCACTATATTTTTTAGCCTCCATGATTTGACGTACATCTGCTCAGGAATATGACAAGACTGATACAAAAAAAACATGCAAAAGCAAATAAAATTAATTTCCTGCAACAATTTTAAAACAAAGGTAAACAACAAAAAAACAAAAAACAAAACAAAACACACAAACATGCAGTATTTCTTATTTCATTACACTATCAACTAAAATGACAAAATCATTTCTGAATTTACAGTCAACATCAACACATAATTACCTTATAATCTAGGACATTCTTATATTCACTGTTATCTATTTTAGTCATCATAGTACTAAAATCCATTGGATGGGAAATAATTATTGAGTAACCAGGTGCTATCATATCATTTACAGGATAGGCAAAAAAGCCATTGACATCTTTCCTGAAATATAGAACAGGCAACTGAAATCTTCCATTACTGTTTTTTTCACCATGAGGGAAAGTTAAATGTAAGTTCAAGCTAACTATCTTGCTTTAAATAAGCATAATTTTGTTAATAACCATAGAATTAAGATAATCAGCTGGCTCACACTAGTTTATCATACATGTACATATATATGGTCTCATTCATTCAAAATAGAAAAGAAATGCTGTTACCTGTACAACACATCCAACAGCAAGACAATGTACAATGTGTTAAACTTAATGCTCTAATTGTTTGATAGGAAGAAATTAAACAAAAATGTCAATACTGTTATAAAAAAAATTACTAAAACATCTTGTCATCGATGTCTAGATTAGGTCCTGGTTGGGATAATATTTTTTCCCATTAAAGGAGAAAATTTGCATAATAGAATATACACGAAAATAGCAATTTGATTATACATACACTTGCAACTTCTTATGTAAATATTTCAGGCAGATCCGCAGCACTCCACTCTCATCCTCTCTAGAGGTGGTCTGAGGAATTACAGGTTTCTCTTGAGGTCGTGGAGGCACAGGTACTTCCTCTTCAGGTTCTGTGTCTTCAGATTCAACTTCCTCAACTCTTTTGGGAGGTGCTACAACCTCTTCCTCTTCTTGAGAAACTTCCATGTCATCCTCTGTTTCTTCCTTGACACGATGTTTGTGTGGTCTTTCCTTTATAAAATAGACAAAATATAAAAGTGAAAGTATTTTAATCATGGGATCCTATTTATCCTAATAGTATTGCTGGTTCAATCAACTAAGTCAAGACCTCAACTTAAAATAAATTATCAGCATTACATTATTTTTTATTTCATTGTACCAAGAGAATTGGCACCCATTGGAAAAACCCTTTACTTTACATACATGTATTTGTTTTGGACAATGATTTAAGTATGGTTCTGCCTAAAAAACCAGGCAGGGTGTGATTCATTATATCTTAAGATAATCAATGAAACTGTATAAATGCATTTATTAGGTTCTGAAAACAACTATTCCTGTCTTCATGTCCTTGGATATGCAACTTAAATATATTTTGGCTGGTTATAATGTAAAAATTCTGGCTGGAAGTTTTTCCGTACTTTTTTCTGTACTAGAACATAACCAAATTTTAAGTTTTAATATCTCCAGTGGACTACTTTTATTTAGCACTTATATTTCCTAATACATTTTCTATAGGGCCTACAGAAGGATTTGCAATCAAAAATATTTGGGATTGAAAAATCCATAAATCATCCATTATAAGCCTCTGCCTAGTTTAAGACAGAGCTGTACTTAAATGATGAAATATGCTTTGAACCAATTTTCTTTAACAAAGTATTTTCTAAATATTGATTTTTCACCTCTATACCACTCAATAGTTTAATCAGATGGATACACATCTGCATTCTCAAAAACATCATAAAAACAGAACAATGTATCTGTAACACAAACCTCAATAAATATTTCATATCAATATTTGTTAATTTTTAGTGAATTCAGCCTTTCAATACTGGTTATGACATATTGATAATTGATGAAATGAGGTCATTTTAATAATGTTTTCAAAACAAGCTATGGCATTTACTTAAAAAAAGCACATGTAAATTTTCAGTTTCTAATTATTATGTACTGATAATTCAGGCTAATTTAAGTTAGAATTGTTTACTTACAAGCCAAGACTATTACTTTAAGCAAAAGTACATGGTAACTAATGCCAATATTTTTTATCATTACCTCATCATGTCTGTGATGATCTTTGGACTTCTTCTTCTTCTTTTTCTTATGCTTGTGTTTCTTACTTTCACGATGAGGGCTGTGGGCTACAAATGAATCACCAACTTTTAAGACCAACCGCAATGGCTCTTTCTCTGACTGCTCTTCTGTAATCATATAAATCAGATATACAAAACTTTTTTTTCATACCGGCATTACTAGTAAAAGGTTTATTTACAGTGCATGATGATGTTGAGGGAATAGAGTTTGCAGTATGGTATTCAATTTATAACACAGCAATCAAATTCAATCAATGGATGAATTTCCTTCGTTAGTTGATTGGACAATTGAGATTGAAACGTCTAATGTGTAAAAGTTTATTTTTAAGCCAAAGATTCTGTGAACAGCAGTTAATTTCAAATTTCATGTCAAATTCTAGAGCATTGGGTTTGGGTCTGAATGAAGTGGTCTCGTTGACCCTTGTGACGTCAGGGGCGTAGCTGCCTATACACAAATACACAGTTGCGTACTTTTGGAAAAAGTAACAAAAATAAAAACACACATTTTAAAGATGAAATAAAGGTTATTTATCACATATGCGTACCATGAATGTAGTATAGGCTATGAAAAACTGGCTCCAAAATCGTTAAAATTCAGGAGTTTCCCTCTGGGCTTTGCCTTGCCTTGCCGGACTCACTGAGGGCCTTGAGCGACCTCCCCCAAGACCCCTTGCCGTAATTTTGCGTACAACTAAAACAGGCCTAGCTACACCCCTGGACGTCATAAATATTTACTTTATTTATACCTATACCTCATAGTATGCACTTAATGTATTAAATGAAATATGTGTCCAATATCAACAAAGGGATGTACTGGCTTCTGCAGCATATATACTACAAACAAAGGGATGGAATTGTCATTTGAGATCTGTTGATGATGAAGTGATATACCGGTAAATGTAAACAAGTACATGTATTGAGAAATGCATTGATTACAAATGTGTGAGAAAAAACCCTTAAAATACAAGATGTGGAAACAAGTTAAACGACAGGAAAAACTACATCGCAAAAAAGTACCCTTCTCAAACTTGAGAAGTGTCTTTCCTTCCAAAAATAGAAAGTTATGGATCTGATATAAATTTAATGTGCAATGGCCTAAAAAATCTGCAAGGGGTTTCCAGTGCACAAATTTTTATCGACACACATGATATCATGATGTCACAAGAGACGTGTGAAACATCAGACTAAGAAGATATGAAATTTTATAACTAGTCTAGTGGTATGAACTTACACATGTATAAATTAGAATACTCTTCAGATTTAGTAAGATAATTAGTACAAGAAAGACACTACAGATGACAGCTTCACCAGTTCTGAGTCTCCACCATTTTTTTTTTACAAACAGGTGCCATTTTTTTTAACTGATATTGAAAGATAAAAAACTTGTACAAAGGGCACAGTTTGTTACACTAAGGTGACTTCTTTGCCCAAATCATCAAGTAACATGAGCCCTGGATTGTAACTGATAAGATCATAATGCACCAATGGATCTATATGTACATTGTATATCCTCCTGAAGTGCTAAACATTAATGAGGCTAGTCTATAACATCTAACAGTCAATTATTGCTTTCTATACATTAAAAATGCCCACACATTTATTGTTTGAACCACATGTGCTTGAGATCTTATCAATTCTTTCAGAAGCTCTATGATTTCATGTCGATCCGTCCCGGAGTGGATCCATCCCCTTTTAAAAAGTTGATCTGTCCCAATTCATAAGCTCTATGCATTATATATTAGGAATTCATACAATTAAAATATTAAAATATAAATATTGAAAACAGATTATATTAACCTTTTCTATATGTATTTTCTTAAATTTTACAATTAAAAAATGAATAGATTACAGTTCATAATTTATTATGATAAATTATCATTAAAGGGTTATTGTTTTCCATTTACTTGTTTTTAATCAAGATTTTTGTATACATGTATAAATGAAACAGCCTGCAAACTATGTCTTCAAACCTTTTAGTATCTTCAATTTAGATACCTACACTACATTCAGCGACATGTGTTTCTCTAACACTCAAGTCCGATCTGAGTGAAATCAGTGTTACACCAACATATTGAGAGTTTAACACCTGGGTTCCACCTAGCCAACATGGAACGTTTGTATATTGTGTAAGTCGAAAAATTCAATGAGGCATTGAAAGACATGATGTATATTCAGTTTAAGTTTCTCAGGTAAGTCTGAGAACTCTATTTAAGATAGAAATTTAATCATGTCATTAAAAATTCAGCATCATCTAATTTGTTTTTATTTTGTACATGTTTATCATTTGTTGATGTGTTATTTTTTTATTTACAGCTCTACGTCCAATGAGTGGGAGATATCATGTAGTAATATTAAGTCGTATTTTTGTCAATCTTTTCATATTTTGATTTTTATTAAATTGATAATTACTATTAATTATAAATGAAACACTTTGAAAGTATTGATTGTTGTAATTTGATTTGAGTGACAGACTTGTAAAAACAATCTGGTGACGCTTTTAGTTTCTGATAGTTTTAATAATTGAACAGCTTTTCCAGAAATAAAAGAAACTAATTACAGGTCCAAAGACATCAACCTCAATCAGCCACATCGTTTTCGACCGCTAAAAATGTTTCAAGTTTACTCTGAGACATTTCTTATTGAGAGTATGTTTCAAATACAACCTACATATATCTTTATTTTAATGATAAGTTTTGTGAAACTATTTCGAACTTTCATTGATGCTGACCGATGTTTACTCCCGTATAAAAATAATCCCTTGATGAACCTCGCACGTATATATAGTTGTCTATTTTTAGAAACTTAAATGAACACATTGTTTACAATGTCCCCAATGTGTGTCTGGTCATCAAATGGACTGCAATTAATTATAACTCAATACAGGACAGTTATGAAGTATGCATTAACAATAAATGTCTTGTTTTTATGATTTTCATGTTTTATTTGTCAATCGTTAATACCACAAGCTAATCGCCTCGACCGCTGTTTTATAATAGATGGTGATGGCTTGGATTAAAGCTGGACATATTAATTATTGATTCGTGTTACTAGAATAGATTTCGGTGATTGGATAACTAAAGAATTTTCACAAGTCCCCCGGAACCCCTTGTTGTGATTTTCAGGGGTCCCAAATGAATTTTGGAGGTCAGCGACCTGGGCGCTCAGGTACTAACGTCCATATTGTCAGTGGAGATCAATGAAATTAACTTCACCATGCTGGGCAAATTTCACACCCAGGTCAGTGATTCTCCATACACAATTAACAACTGGAATATACAACGTCCCAGATGGGTGGGTGTAACACTCACATTTCACTGTGAAAAAATCTGACTGACACAGTGTTTCACTGACTAACACAGATTTAAAACTCTGACTTCAGTGTAGTATACCTTGAAAGTGTGAAGACCATAGTCATCAATAAAAATGGCTGTAAAAAAAGTTTCGGTATATGACACTAAATTTCATCCCAACATAAATTTATACAATATAATTATTAGAGAAGGATTGAATGGGGACGGTAAAGACTTGCTACCAGCTCTACAATATGGATTCACTATCATTCAGTGGGCTGGCACTTCTTTAAAGCTTCTGTGTTTGAGTACGAATTTTCCCTGACCCTGCACCCCTCCTCTTCTTCATTTGGATGGTTTGTAGGGTCTGAGGAAATTCGGACTACTGTGTTACTGTTAGTACAATGCTACTTGGCCATTGAAGATTGAGGCCGCGGTGTAATCTTAGCTTTTAGTAAAGGTAAAGTGATCTTTCCTACACCCTTACAAATAATCATGCAGAGAAATTTCCGCAAACATACCATCATGTCGTTCAGATTTATGTTTCTTGTGCTTCTTTGTTTTCATTTTTTTTCAAGCGTCAAGCGTCTAATGACCGTGATGCATTTGGTCAGATAAAAGTTTTTAAAAAGTTTAAACGCTTATCGATATCGGAAATCCGCGCCAAAGTTACCTCAAACCAAGACCAAACTGGTAACAAAGCTTTTTACTGAAATTTTCAATATTTCATTGATTTGTATGCAATTCTTACATTAGCAATAAGACAACAAAATTATCCTTGTTTGTATCCGTCTTTGTCAAAGCTACATGTACATTGTACTCCAGGCATAGTCGTACAACTGTGTATAACTATAACTATAAGACTGTCGAGAGAAATTTGTATACTAGGGAGGGATTAATGAAACAAGTAGTTATATTAAATGCCAGGGTATATACACAGGCACAAGGCCTTCAATAATGGGTTAGCAACCATCTGGTGACTTTCACTATAGAATTCAGTTACTTTTCCTAGGAGCCAGTAAGTGGGTATAGCCTAAATGTGTAACCCGTACCCGTACCAACTTTTCCCAGTACTCAAATACTATTTTGGCAATTTTTTCATTAATACATACATTGCCAACTGAAAGTTGGTACATATTTACTAAATGATATGATGGTTAGGCTAGATTTAATGATTTTTAAAATGTTTGTCCAAAAAATGATTTTCTCTTTTCTAGAGGTCAAAAATGTGTAACCCAAAATTCCCGTACCCAAAACTCAAAGTCCAGTATTTTTGTTATCTGTACAATTTAAATGCATATTTGACATTAGAATGTCATGATGTTATCAGAATTTTCATAGACGATAAATTAAAATCACATCAGACTCTGTTTATGAGACTGTTTTTCATTCTGGAGAAGATCGTATCCATTATTTGCTGGTACGGGAATTGACACCAAATACGCTACAAAATTCAATCACTTCTTTTTTTAAAACAATATCAAATCTTTCAAAACTTTATCCAAAGTCTTAAAGTGAAGTTTTAACCTTTTAGTGATTTTAGAAAACCGTAAAATTTGGATAGGAAAGTGAGAAATAGTTAATAATTAATTTGGTACGGCAACTTCCGGTTACACATTTTAGACCTTTTGACTTCAGAAAACCGATCAAACAAGAAATATTAGACAAATATACCTCATTTTCTTGATTAGAAATGAATGTAAATGGGCTTTTCCACATCTCATGCAATTTTCAGTCCTTAACATACCATTAGAATGAATATTTTAGCAAAATATCATTTAAGTACGGGGAAAAGTTGGTACGGGTATGGGTTACACATTTTAGATCCTACCCAGTAAGTGGATAGTAAAGCCCTGTAATTGATAAAAACAAGTGAATGTACTCCATACCTAAACAGGAGAATACCAAGTCAGAAAATCGCAAGTCAACCTCTAGCATTGTTGTAGTGATAAAGCAAGGAGTGTATATACATATTAATATGGGGTAGGCATTGCCTGAATCGGCGAGCACTGTGAGCTTTACTATACATGTACCATCTGTGCGAGACTCGTAAAAATAATGGACGTTACAAAGAGGAGGGATGACCCAAATGAAAATTTTTGCTTCACAAGTGCAATATTTTTATTTATATTTAACCAGCAAGCAAAATCAATATTTCTATTTGAAAATATGTCTCGTTAATTAATGGAGACATTTTTTTCATCATCATGAACTTGTGGATCGTTATGGTGTATCCATCTGCACCATGTAAACTGATTTGTTCAATGTGTCATAGTTTTCCTTTCCTCTTTCGTCTACCCGGCCTTGACTTTTTATGAGCAACTCTGCAGGTCTTTCTAGAAAAGCAGAGGATGCTTACTCTACAGGTGCACCTGGTCCATGCTCCTAGTTTTTAGTGGAGTCTGAGTTGCTCATTTGCTTTTGTTACTTTGTATGTATGATTTTAGTTACTTTATGTTCTTTGTTGTGTATGTCGGTTTTCCATGTCTGGTCTTTGTCCCTGGATTACATTCTTTTGATTACTGCTATAACCTTGGTTCCCTTGATAACTCTTTCAATAAATGAATAACTTGAACAATTTTTCCCAAAAATTCCAACCCCATACCCCCCTTTCCCCTCACATCAAAATGGTAAATAACTATATAGCCCTTAGCAATGCTTTACATTTTTTATCCTTTAAGGGCATCTCTAGCAACATCCATTTCAGTTCAATCTGTACAGATACCGGAAATATTACAATTTTCCATGGATGGTAGGAATATTTTACACATATCATGTGACATAAACAAAATTCAGACGACAGCTGCAAATTCCAAACGAGAAAATGATTGCCTTTCCTATCTTAGAAAAGCTATGCTTCGATTTTGATAAAATAATTGAAGTTACATTTTTTTGCGAGGCGGGTTAGGTTCTTGACAACAGCAACAGTGGAACAGCGGAAATACACGTACGTACATCCACATGGTGTTTCCCAAAGTTTTTATAGACATAACATTCACTTCTTTAAACGAGTAAAACAAATTAGAAAAGACTTGAAAACTATCAAAAAAGATGAATCTATTTTTACTGAACTTAATCTTAACCTCTATTTTTTTTATTTGTTTGATTGAAGGAAATGATGAATTTTCTCCATAAGGACAGTCACTTTTTGTTACTTCCAGGACATGACTTTTTTTCATTAGTATATTGGGGAACCTTAAGGGAAATTTAGAAAGTACACATAATGGTACAGCTCACACTGCTTCACGGCGCTCACTATTAGTATTGTATGAAGTCCTTGGAGGTTGTCTGACAAGATATTTTCTGACTGAGTGACTTGGAATACAGAGGAACGGAAATCTTAACATTTGATTTAAAAGGAGAAGCACCATACCTTTTCACTAGTCCAGATTGTCATGATGTTTGTGTCCCAAGAATGCATGAGATGACCAAGCAGAAAATAAGTCTAACAAGACAACTAGAGGTGTTAGAAACAAAAACTTTCATTGACAAAGGTCAAGAGTTTAATTCCCAGGGTTCTTGCAATGTTTTGTCCAGTGCAAAGTCCAAGGGTAGCTTAATGTTACAAGAGGCTCACATAAACACTACTTATCTTGTGGTACATATGTATGTACATTAAAATACCAATAAAAACACCAAACATACAAAAAAAACCAAAATAAATTAGTACAGAACAGTATTCAGAAAACTTAACAGCTAAGAAATCTTAATAAAATGGATACATAGTATAGCCCAAAAAACATTCCAATAGGAAAAATGGACTTGTAGCCAGGAAGATTACATTAGTTCTCTTAAAAAGTCTTTTTATTCCTTTTCCTACTTGTATTTAAAACCTTGTCCTTTTTTCAGTTACCAATACAATAATCACCCTTTTTTATACATGTATATATATGAATCAATGAAGTGTGTATTTGAAGGGTAAGAAATGCTAATCATATTTTTCTGTTACAGATGGAAAGAAACACAGCAATGACGACAGAAAGAAATATATTAAAATGGACTTTAGAGTATGCTTGTAAATATAAGTATCATTCCATTATATCAGGTCAGTGTAGTAACTTAAAAATAAATATTAAGTTTTACATGTACATGTACATGTTCTAATTATTGTTGTCCTAGATATGATCATTTTTTAGAATTAAGACATAATGTAACTCAAGACCTGAAAAAAATCACCCCAGATATTTCTGGCTGACAAATCTTTCAGGTTGATAGGTGGTAACATACTTAAAAACCACTGTAACTACAGTTCACCATTGAGATATTAGGAATCTAACACCTGTAGGAGTAAGAGAGGAAAATATCAGACACCCAAGTGTAAGATTTAATCGTTCTCTAAATAATTAGGTTCTGCCGAGTTAAAGAACTATGATTTCTTACCCAATGGTGTCTGACATTTCCCAGTCTTACCCAATGGTGTCTGACATTTCCCAATCTTGCATGAAAAAGGCAGGTGTTTGACTCTTTTTCTCACTTTGAGTTAGTTTTCTGATAAAATGTTTGAATTGAAATGACCTGCAGTGCAGGCTGGGTATAAAATGTAGGTAACTTCAAAACAATATAAACAAACTACATGAAAAAATCAAATCATCAGTTATACTCCATAAAACTATCATTTTAAAAGAATTTTCACATATTCAATATTGGTAAGATATCTTGTTCATTAACTTTTTCAGGGGCTGCTCTGGCTTCCAAAATTCTGTCGCCAGAAAATTCGCCAGCTGCCATTTTTTGTCGCCAGTTTTCAGAAATTAGAGCCAAAGGGTGCCAAAATAAATTATACTTTTTAAAAAAAGACAGTATTAAGTTCACTGGTGAATTATCTTTATCAATTCTCCATTCATGACATACATGTACCCAAGATTCACTCTTGATGCAATATAAAGCAGGTTTTTAGCTCTACTCTGTCACTTTCATATGCATAAAATATTAAGTACTACTCCAGAAACAGGTATTTTACTTCTATCAAAAACTATATTACTATCTCATACAGTCCCTGACTTTAAAACATGCATGTTCACCTACGTTGTCCTTTATGGTCTAATTTACCTAATACAATATAATTCACTTTTTTTTTTAATTATTTTTAACAAACTTGATTCTTTTTTCAAGTGATAAAATTTCTTAACAAACTACAGTTTGTACCATGGATCATTAATTGTGTCCATGTTTAATTATCTTGATATCTGAATAGCATTCCCTTAATTAGATTTTGGGAATCCCCATTCTATTTGTTTACCGATTTTCCCGCCAAAAAAGTCACATGGCAAAAGTGTAAACAAATGTCATCCATTTTCTTTTACCAATTCTTTTATTTCGAAGTACAGTCAAACCTGTCTTATGTGACCCTTCAAGGGAGTAGGTAAAAAAAGTCACATAAGACAGGTGGTCACTTAATACAGGTTTGACATCTAGGATTTTTTAAAAACACTTTAAAGACAAACGTTTTCATGATAACTTAAATATATACATGTACATGTATTGCACCTGTAAAATAAAACACAAAATGATACATTAATAAAAATTAAACATGCATTTAACAATATTGCCGGTCTTATGTCTTTTCCGTTTTGATGAGCCTGCTGTTTTTCTCCAAATCCTCGAGAACTTCAGCTTTACGCTTTCGCAAGTTTTGAATTTGTATTTTTCCTAGTCCAAACTTTCAGCTATTTTATATGCTGGACTTCCATTGTCCAACAATTTAATTGCCTCTACTTTTTGTTCTAACGTTAAAACTTTTCTTTTCGTCGCCATTTTCGTGTCTAATGTAAACTGTTTTCAACTGATTATTATTCATACGTCAGTATTTATTTCCGCGAGTTTCCGGATATTTTCGTAAATTTGACGGAATTTTTTGTTTTAAAATTACTTTACTTCCGGTTTTCGAACACTTCCGCTAAAATCAAAAGGTCGCGTAAGTCAGGTTTTTTAACCATTTAGACATGAATAATACGGTCGCTAGTCGTGTTACGCAGGGAGTCGCTTAATACAGTTAAAAATAATAGAAAAATGAATTGGGGGGACCTAAATTAGGTCGCATAAAACAGGTGGTCGTTAACACAGGTTTGACTGTATTTAGACACTTCCTGATGGGATAATCATTGTTAATTGGATTTAATTTATTCTGTTATTAGGTAAGGATGTTTCTGAATGTATCACATGGTTAAACAGGGCCATGAAGCTTGTATATAGCCACATGCACATGGCCATAATTGTGTTTACCTTTGACCAGATGATGAGAGTTTTGATTGGCTCAATAATATATTTACATTTGATCGACACCTGCCATGAGGATATTGTCAGTCACGGTCGCCTGGTCTAATCACCTTTATTTGCCTTCAGTTGTAAATTGGTCATAGTCAATTAACTCTGACCAGGTGTCAACATAATTGTTTAATTGGAGAGAATATCCGTTGCTGATAAACTTCCTGTCAATTTCAATATACAAAACCTAGGCGCCAAGAAAATCACCAACTGGCTATTTTTGTCGCCAGATAAAATAAAAAATCGCAAATTGCGACATTGGCGAAGCCCAGGGCGATCCCTGTCTTTATTCAAGTGTGCCATTTTTTTTTCTTTTATGGGAAAGCACACATGTTCTGTCTCAGCTAAAAATAGAGATTTTCTTGTCTCATTAGTGAGGAAATTAAGTCTCGATGTTGGTGAATTTATTTTTATATGTTTGCATGATAAAAAAAAAGGAAGTGGCTCCTTGTCCACGCATTTGTGGTCAAGGAGCCTCTTCAGGCTAAACGTTCACACATCCAGTTTGCATCAAAAACATGTGGAATCATGATGGAAACACCTAGCGATTTGTTATGGAAATATTGTCGAAAACTTATCTGCAAATGTACGACTATTAATGGCTTCGCGAACTGTGTTCACATTTAATGAACTGAAGTTGTCTATTCGTGTTATATACAATAGTCAGACTGCATATTTGATAGTGGGAGCAAGCCCGGGTGCTTGAAAATAGACAGATTTTATGATGGTCAGACACAGAACACAGAAGTTATAATGACTGGTGCCAAAATGGTTGCATCGTCTTTACTACTTTACTAGATGTATTAAAAATTTGTAATTAAATCTTGGATGAAAATGTAAATATCCCATGTGTTATAAAGTACTTCAGTGCTAAAGCATGGGATGTTCTTTAAATTTTAGTTTCTACAAAGAAGGGTCGACCTGTGTAAATAGACATGTTTCATGTGTAAGGACAAATTGTCTGACCAAGACTCAGTAGTTTGTGATTACTGTCTGGAATGGCAGCATTATGATTTCAAATGTGCATGACTGAATCATGTGCCAAAACAGTCTTTCTAGATGTGCAAACTTTAATTTAGTCTTTCAAGTTTGTGTATTTTGTCTTAATTCTGAATGATTTTTAATCAATATTTGTTTCATCAGATACAATTTAATAACTTTTATTGTATTTTCATTTACATGTATTTGTATAAAAATAAATTTCGCACAATTTCCATATTACTAAAGTAAATGAGCATTTCTGTCATGTGTTATTGAATCAAACCTGATGTGTGGACAAATATGTGGACGAGCAGACACTGCCATAAAATGTTTTTCTAGATTAGGTTGCAAATCTCTTGAAAGTGAATTTTTATTTGGAGTTTTCCCATGGAAACCTAATTTTAAAAAATTCTATAACACTGCTTAATAGCATTACACAGTAATATCCAAGAAGAGTGAAAAATTAGGAGTTCTCTTTTGCAACAGTCAGTCCAGTCCAGTCATTTTTGGACATCAAATTTATATCAAGTAATTTATTATTATTTAACATTCAAATCTGAGATATTTTATTTTCATTTTATGTACATGTACTGATATATACATGGAAATACAGAATTTTTAGATGACTGCATTTTAGGGCTGAAAAACTGAAATTTTCACCCAAGGAAGAATTTAATCATGACAACTCAAACAATGTCTGCTTAAATACATTGTATAACAGTAATAGTATAAATTAATAAACTGTTTGTCTCTTCACATTAGAATATTAACATTTTGTCTTTTTCAGCTATCACAAAACAGACATCAAACATTGATGAATTGGGTGTTCCCAAGTTATATTTAGTAACAAGTGCTCTTCACAGTATTGTATCAGCTGGTGAGATAGATAAGTATCCACAGGCTGTACAGTATCTACAGTTTTTATTTGAGAACTGCAAAAGTTTTATTCCATTTAAGACTTTCTCTAGGCTGATAACCGGTGTTAAAATGATGGTAAGTCATGAACAAATTATGATGAGGCAGTGATTTTGTTGCTTTTTTTTTAAAGCATCCTCCTCCCTTTTTATTGGAAAAATTTACACCAAATTGGGAAAAAAATATGCAGACAATGTCGACAGTGCCAAAACAAATAACAGCCATATACATACATATAAAATGTATTTGCATGTAAAATTGATTCATTGTTTTAAACATTAAAGAGAACAAGTGAGTTTGATGTTTGTTTTAATTCACTTTAGAGTACAGTTTCACTTTAATTATAGATTCATTTTTCTGTCTTTTAAGTCCATTAAACCTTTCGACCAGTTTGTCTAGGTCTCCTCTTGTTAACACTTCATTTCTGTGACAAATTCTCATGATTGCATTAAGGTTTGTTTGTGTAAGCCAGTTTCTTTTAGCAGTTAGACAATTACAAGACAAACACAGTTTACTTTGGAAATTTTGAGTAGAAAGGTTGGAAAAGTCATAATAATTGAATTTGACATGTATCTGATTCATGTAGTTAAGTACCCCTGGCTGGAACACAATCAGTATAAACATTAAAATGAAACAGATGAGTAAACTGAGATTCTTTAATCTTTTTCACTGCTGCTACAATTCAAATGGTTGACAAGTAGACCAGAATACCTCAACATAAAAAGCTGCATTTTGAAACTTTTCAACTGGACTTCTAATTGCACAGTATCCAAAAGGGGTGGTTTATTTACTTTAAGTTCCTTCTTTTTTGATGAAGGAGTTTCTATATGGTCATCTGATTCACAAATGTCAACACTGGACTGATTGAAGCAAGATGTAAACACGTTTAGAATAATGCCATCAACAATTTCCTGTACGATCTTTGTGTCATTTTCATCACTACTCGTACATGGGGTTGTTCAGAACAGGTCCTTACTGGTTCTAGAACCTTCTGGGTCATGTTTAGTTAACTTTTTGGTGTAGTATTTGCTGTTGTGAGACATGATTCTGTCTCCAGAAATATCAGGGTAAAATTGCGTGTTAGGGAGTGAAACGAAGTAAAGTTGAATTTCTGGATTGAAAATTGTACCAGTGCCGACTTTGGACGAAAAAATAAACGATGTCTGAATCACTTGAGAGCTTCAGGGAATGAAAATTAACTGAATAGAAATCTAAGCAGAGGCTTTCTAAAAGTAAACAATATATTTTTGGGAAATAAATTCACAGAATTGGGAAACTATCTCTAGGGGAAACAGCCGAAATTTGGAGGTAAATTAAGGCTAACAAGATCACTGTTAAAAAATAGCCTAGAGCAGTTCAATAAGTTGAAAAGAAAAAAAGAAGAATAGCTAATTAAACTCTTGTTTCTATGCTCTTGTACCAGATACAGGAAGTCATAATAATTTTATCTTTATTGAAGGACAGATAACTCCTTAGTTAGTTTAATAGTGATCAAATTTAAGGGAATATACTTGCTTAATGCAAGTTAAAGTTCAATTTTGCTATTAGAAATGGTTTTCTCTTGCTAAAACTTGCTTGTGGAATTCTATATCTACAAATGTACTGTAGGTTCAGTTAAGATTTAGATGTAAATTTTCAGTACTTGCTAAATTTAGCAAGTAGAAAAATTTCTTAATTCAGTGCTTTAGTTTAGTAACCTTTTAAAAAACAAGAATTCTGTTCCATCACACTTATTGTGTATCTAAATTATTTAGTCTGGTGCCAAAGCTTTGTAAGAGTTAGTGAAATTCTTGAGATTAAAAAAAAAATAAAAGTATTTAAATTAGTCCAGAGGTATTTACTATACTGATCTGTATTTTCTGCAAAGTTGGTTGCAAATTTTGCTTTGCTGGTTATGAATATCTTCATAGTACCTGTGTTAAAATTTCACAAAACTCAGGGTTTTACGAATAATTCCATATAACATGGTGAAAAATATGGTATAAACATGTCTAATAGACTGCTCAGATTTTATGGCTGAAAAAAAAACCATTTTTTTTACTTAATCTGAGAAAATTTCATAAGTGGACCAAACAAAATACGTAATGGCACTTGTTTGATTTTGGAATACTTTGACATTCCTATATAGATTTATTAGGTTATCTACCTGAATCTTGTATTTGATATTATTTCTGATTAACATATAGAGAGTGCACCAGTGATGATTACTGCTACAAACCAATGCACATGTGGTGCAACTGTTTACTGATACCATGCTGACAATGGTGCAGTGGGCCATCTGAGGTGCATTACACATACAAATAATCCTTAAATCATGTTTGCTCACCTGAATTAAGTAACAATCACTTTTTCACAAGGAGTTGACACCTGTAAAGTTTAAGAAGAAAACTGGAAACATGAGAGCAGAATTTTGGGTAAACTGTAACTCTTATTTGGGGTAGCAAACCTGTACTTTGTTGTAAGTTTTAGGTGACAAGAACATTGAATACTTAAGTCACAATTATCATGAAAAAGGAACCATAACTTTTTATGAAACATCCAGTGAGGTCAGTATAATCAACTATGTGTGTTAATTACAATTACTGCATGTAATTAAAAATTTGATAAGTTGTTATGATACACTGCTGTCCATCTGTCTGAAATCAGTCTTTTGTTGTCTAAGTGTCGTATAGAGTGAAATATGATAAAAAAATGTGTTTGATTCTAATTACATTTTGATATTATGTTTGCCTTTATGAAAGGATGCATCCTTTCATACTTCATTAGTTCTTCTGTGCATTTCAGAGTTTAAGTACATTTTTGTAGCATGCAAATATGATATGTGATACACCTGAAAAAGGCTACACATTTTTATCTTTGTTATAAAGTTTTTTTATAGGCCTGTTTGATGAAATGTATAGTTATTCATTCTAATCTGTCTGCTTTTAGGAGATAATTTACATTGAAAATCTAATGCTTTCTGTTGTATTTTAGTGTCATTTACGGAGTTACCTCTCTGAATTTTGAATTCTACAGTACAGTCTGTATAATTTTATATATTTATAAACAAGGGTTGTATGAAAATCTACATGTTATTTTCTGTTAACTTTAGCATTTTAAAAAAAATATCAAAAATAAAAATAAGTCTTTCCAACCTTTTATCACATTTTGCATGATTCTTAGCCGGAGTGCTACTTAAAGACTTGTATTGTGTGCTTTAGCACAACTGCAGTGTATATATCATAGTGCTTTATAACTGGTATCTTTATTTTTTTTTCTTTTTTAAGGTTTTGATGAAGATGTTAGAGGACAAAGAAGATGGAGTGATACTTAAATTGAATGAATACTTCCCTCGAAGTGGAGCAGATTACCCAGATGTAGTAAGCAATTTAGTGTTTTATTACATGATATTTTTATGTTTTCTGATTGGCTTACTTTCAGGTCATGTTATATAATGAAAGTGTTTCTAATTTGCTAGAGTGCAGTTAACTCCTTGTCCTTGGATAGTTATGTTAATAATAGATCAACAGCCATCACAAAGAATTTTTACAGCATATGTTTTTAATAGAAAAGAAAAGTAGAGTTGCACAAACACCTTGAGCCATGTAAAAAAAAATTATGACTGATTTAGTTGGCTATTATGATTTATCAACCTGAGAAAATGATATTCTCCATGCCCAAGTTGAGATGAATATCATTTTCTCAGGTTGATAAATCAAAATAACCACTTTATCTAAGACCTTTATTGTATAATATCAGTATTAATTTTATATTAAGGTAATGTATCATATTAGGGGGAAGATTGATATCAAACTGGGTAAATTACCAGGGATTCTGGTGTAAATAACTAAAATGTTGATATCTAGTTTTTGTGCTTTATGTTAATGGTTTTTCATCAACAAATTAACAAAACTTCAAATTTTTTGAAGATATATTTTCCGTCATGTTTTAGGAACTGTTATAAAACAGCTATGTTAATTTATTGTAGGAACAGCGGCAATTGAAGAGGTTATCATCAGTTTATAGTAATTTTCGGAAGTTTTACCTGCCACTATCAGCCAACAACAAGCTATGTGAGGACTATTTTAAGGAAGAATTTCAGGAAGAATATGGAAAAGAATTCCATGATGCTCTGATCAAACTGATGAAAACATTCCTTTCTAAAATAGAGGGTTATTTTCCAATGACAGTTCTTGAGAAGGTTGTTTAAATTTATTTTAATATTTATATTACTAATTTACCAGTGTCCTTTCATCTCAATATGATTTTCTGCTTCTGATGTTTTCCTTGCCTTCCATGATTTACACAGCAGCTACACCTTTTTGTTTTTGTTTTTTATTGTTGATCAGTTGCATTGAATACACTGTAATATAAGGTACTTAGTGCACCACTCATCTTCGCCAAAATAAGAAATGTAAACTTTATTTTGTATAGCTTAATGCTTCAAATATTACACCTGCCAAAAAAACCTGCATTACAGTGTTTTCCTTGAATTAATTTGTCTTGAAATTAATTTGCAAAATATACACCTTCTTAAAATAAACAAGAAAATCTACAATTTTCTACCCAGTAGCATTTTTTGTAATGGTATAAATATTACCATAGTTTTACAGATTTACCGGTGATGCAAATAGGTAGGAGCCATGAGCCATAAGCCCAATGTAGCTAAAAATTGTTGTTTAAGTAACAGAATTTCATTTAGAATGTTAAAAAATGGCGGATTAAAATCTTGAAGTGTTTGAGAAATAAGATATTTCCCAATCTCCGTCTTTACCTTATGACACTAGCTGTATGCCTTTAAAATGATTCAGTAATGATGGTCCATATTGTTGCAAAAAAACCCTAATTTCAGGAAATGCTCTGAAACAGAATAAAGTAGTTTTTTGTTTTATACAATCCCAAACAGTACCAGTTATGAATGTTTTATTCTTTATTTTGAATTAATTGTTCTGGTCAAAATATATTACATCTAAGCAGTTAAATAAATACCAAAAATTACAAATGAAATGTTGTAATTACTCTCTTTTGATCATTATTATTCACCCATTTAGTAGATTGATATATTTTTCAATTAATCCTTAATTACCATTATGATTTCATATTTATACCCCTGCAAACAATACTTAGTTGGGGTGTATATAGGAATCAGCCCATATCTCTGTCCATTTGTCCATTTGTCCACATTGTTGTAAGTGCAACACCTTCTAAACTACTAAAAGGATTTTAGGATTTTTAGTAAACTTTACAGGAAGATTGGGTATCATATGTAGATGTGCATGATGGAATATAATTAGTCAGAGGACTCCAGATAGCGATTATCCAATTTAATGGTTGAATATGTTAAAACTTTTTTTTTTTTGTCTGGCAGATAATTGTCCAGTCCAGCAGATTTTATTAGGTTGCTGGACCAAATGTCTGATAGGTGGAAAAATGATTTCGCCAGGTCTGATGTAGATGTGTATGAAAGAATATAATTACTGTAGGAGGACTCCAAAGGGATACAATCCAATTCAATGGTTTAACATTTTAAGAACTCACAACTGCAACTCCTAGGCTACACAAGGGATTTTAATGAAATTTTATATCTGTTGATTTTCATATGTAGATGTGCATGAAGGAATATAACTACTGTTGGATTGCTCCAAAGTGAGATAATCCAACAAGCCTTTTACATTTAAGTCCATCTGAAGCTAGGGTATTCTCTTAGTGAGCTTACTCATAGTTTTTCTAGTTTGATTTTGATGTTCATCAAACAAAATTAGTGTTTCCCAAATACTACATGTCAGCCTCGAGGGATTTTCAGATTTCTGATATTAAATACTTGTAGACCCCACTTCGGTCAACTTTAGAGTTAGATAAATAACAGTACAATTTTTTTTATTCAAATCACCAGGAATTTATTGATTATTTGATAACAATTGTATTGCAGATTCCGAAGTTTTTGTTTTGGGTTTATAGACAGCTTGGTACAAACTCATTGCCTTACAGCACCACCCACCTTGCCACTGAAATCTAGTATCTTGTTACAGGAAATTGGTTTTTTTTTCTTTACAGTTCATGACCTTAAGTGAGGAAGAGTGTTATAAACTTCATGAAAATATGTCATCTGCCAGCTTTGAGATGTTCCTTGACATTTTCATTGGGAAATCTGAATTGAGTGAATCTGATCTGACAGAGATGTTGACTTTGATGGGGACCATCACCGAAAGAGAAAGGGTACAGCCTCTTGTTCATAACTGGTCATGTACCTCACCACAGAGGTGAATCTTCATGCAAAAATATGGATCACTTTAAAAAGTTCAACTATAATCCAAGTATTTATATCTCATAATCTTCAGAAATAACCATCAAAGTGTTTGTAAAGTTTGCCTGTGGAGCTCACCTGGCCAAAGGCCATGTTAGCTATTGCCATCACTTGGTGTCTGTTTCTGTCGTCGTTGTCTGTTAAAAATTTTTTTCAAAAATCTTCTCCTCTGAAACTGTTGAGCAGAATTATATGAAACTTTGAACAGTTGTTCCTTAGGATGTTGCACTAAAATTGTGTTTAAATTTTTGTTCTGTCAAAAAACATGGGTGCCGTTACTAAAAAATAGAACATAGGGGTCATACTGTTGTTTTTGGCTTATATATCTAAAACTGTTAAGTTTAGCCAAATTTTGACGGGGTAAAAGTATTTAGCATGATGAGATCTATCTGTGGTCAAATTTTCATTTCAATCTGTCAGGCCATTTAGGAGTTATTGCCCTTTTTTGACGTTTTTTTTTTTTTTTTTGCTATTTTTAATGTTTTTCTTTCAAAAATCTTCATGTCTGACCCTACTTGACCAGTTGGGATCAAACTTGGTATTAATGTTCCTTGGGGTATCTTGCACAAAAGTTATTTTGGTCTGTCAAAAAACATGGGCACCGTAACTGAAAATAGAACACAGGGGTCAGACAGTAGTTTTTCATATATATCTCCACAACTGTTAGATTTAGCAAAATTTTTGCATAGGGTAAAAGTGTTCAGCATGATGAGATCTATCTGTGGTGAAATTATCATTTTGATCTGTTAAGCCATGTAATAATCCTTATGATAAGTCGTACCAAAGTCTTCTTCAGTCAAAATTGTTAGACAACTTCTTGTTAAATTTATTACCATTTAAAGACAAAATTTAACCAGGTAAGTGATTCAGGCTCCTGGAAGCCTCTTGTTTAGATATTGATAGGTCAGATTTGTTGAAATGCACCATGGAAAAATGGTGGGAAAATTTTCCTACACTTTTTTTTCTGTATAGGCAGCCAAAAATATTGATGTCACAGTTGCTTCCAGATGAATTTGAATAGCTTTTCGGATGCTTTTTTACGGGTCTAGGACATAAGCCCCCTGGATAAAAGCCTCCCATCCTATAATAAGCACAATGTTAATGTAAAAATATTTATTTTTTTTTGTTTTTTTGTGTATTTTTTTTATTTTTCTTTTGTTGTGACTGTTCTTTTTATATTGGTGTTGCGAAGGTAATTGTAATCTCAACATTGATTTGTTTTATATCCATGTATGGCAGAATAACAGCATAACACCAAAACAGTTTCAATATTTACTTCGTCTCATTTAAAGGCCATCTGCCAATTTTACAATATTCAGCATTTATATAGGTAGACAAGTGGTGCGAAATTACAGCAAGAAATAATCCTGTAAATATTACATAAAGAAATACAAATTAACGGGCCCCGTGCAGGTCCGGGTGTTAAAAGAATAAGCCTGCAGCAGCGCTAAGCTTGTTGTAAAAGGCAACTAAATAGTGCTCAGAACCTTAGCCAGGGGCTAGGGCGCTCTGCCCACAGAGCAACTGGGATGTGTGCCCCAGGTGGTTGAATGGGGTACCCCTGGTGTGTTACATGCTGGGGTTGTCAGGCTATAATACGGAAAACCTGACCGCAAACCATAGTGGTGCACCGTGTTGGGAAAGATGCCATGTTCCTCGCACGTTAAAGAACCCTACTGTGGTATTCTCCCACAGTAGGAACCAAAGGGCTCCGCCACAGGAGGCAAAATTGCCCGACCATATCCACCTCTCCCTATTTCCAGTGGCAATCAACATTTGTCGACCCCATTGTCCTTGTGTCCCATCCCATTTTCATTTCATCATTTCATGTTCATTTTATCATCAATTTTATGTTCATTGTCTGAATATAGCTGAAATATTGCTGCTCGGACGTTAAACCCCAACAAACAAAAAAACAAATTAACGGAGCCATTAAAGTAAAAAATCAGAGCTGTTAAAGTCCATAATTGGAGTAAACAATTTAACGGACAACAATTTAACATCAGAATGAGTAATGGAGAATTAACATCAGCGGAGAACGGAAAGAAAATCGCAGTTCGTGGTATGGTATTTGATTTGTGTTTGTCTTATTTTTCTTGTGTTTTGTTTAGTGTATTTAGGAAGTTTTTGTTTGAATTAAAATGGTTCAATTTCTGTGTATTTTTTTCAAAGGTATACTTATTTTATATTTGATATATATTTCTTATTACCAGAATCATTTGAAATTTAATCAATGAAATAAGAAAAGATGCTAGTAATACACTTCCTAAAAAGAAAACAACATGACTGTTTTTAGATACATTTGCTTTTTAAAGAGTGTATATTTGACAACTGTTACCATTTTATTGTTAAAATATTGTCTTAAGAAAAAACATGAAGTTAAAATGTTAACAATTTAGAAATTAAATTTAAAATTTTACACTTTCAGTACTAATAGAAATATTATTCCTAGTTTATTATATAATTTCTCAAGGGGTGGGGGGCATTTGTCCGTGATTCTACACAGAATGGTACTTAAAATTAATTAAAAAAAAAAACAAAAAAAACTGGTAAGTAAAAAAAAATTGTTATGCCACATTGATTTATTTGATATTTAAAAAAAATAATAACTGCTGGTAAACAAATTTACTAAGAAAATAAAACATCCATGAAAAGAAATTGTGGTTGATATCCTTTATATGGTTGACAATAAAACAATTAAGTAGTAGTCTTAGAAAGAATCATGCTAAGTCTGAAAAATGTGATACACCCCTAAAAAGGCTACATATTTTATTGTAATTAAGTTGTTTTATGGGTCTATATTTTGAAATGTGTAATTATTCATTCCAATCTGTCTGCTCTTAGGAGATAATTATCATTGAAAATCCAATACATTCTATTGTATTTTAAGTTTAGTGTCATTTACAGAGTTATCTCCCTTATTTTTTTAAATTTACACTGCTTTCTTTGTAATTTTTATCTCCTAAGAACACGTGTTATATGAAGAACCGAAAACTGTATGTTAATTTCTGTTTGCCATGGCAATTCAAACAAAATATTAAAGATAAAAGTATGTAGGCTTTTCACCCATGAATCGCATTTTGCTCGATTCTTAACCTGAGTGCTACTTAAAAATTTTTTTAGTGAAATTATAGTTTTTCTTACAAGGAAGCATTTCATCATTAAATTGTTATTACGTCATTCAAATCAAATTGACAAACTCATTACAGATTTCAGTCCTGCTGCGGTTTTTATGAGAATCAACTGAAGAAACCATTCAGCCCATTTCATCCAGCTTTTTAAAAGGGAAACATTTTTTTTCCAGGTCTAGTGGTGAAGTTATTAACAGTGGCAGCAAATCTTTGTTTTCATCAAGTTCGGAATTTAATAAGCTAAGTAGTGACAATAATGTAAAAAGTTTGAGGAGCTCTGTTGACAAAGTACAGCAGAGAAAATCTTTTTCAAGCCATTCTGAGGAAATATTTGATAGTCATGAAACTTATAGAAAGCGATTACGAGGGAATACATGTCATTCTCAGGAAATATTCAATAGTCATGAAACTTACAGAAAGCGTTTACGGGGGAATACATGTTGTAAAAATACTTTTGAAAATGTAAATAAGTGTAATTCAATTTTAGTGCGAAATGAAATGCATTTTAAAACTTGTGAATTGAGCCCAGAATGTCTTTCTAGCAGCAATGATGTTAAAAAAGGTTCAGAAAGTTCAAATCTACATTGTGTGCAAAATTTGTGTGAAACTTGTGATAATGGTGGTGTTGTAGAGAAACCTCAAAGGTCAAGTTCTAATCCTGGTGTTTCAAGAATGAATAAAGGTAAACTTGATAGCCAAACAATGCACCGAAGGACTTCTACAAGACTTAGAACAAAACAGGCCAATGAAAAAGAAAATTTAACTGGTTCAAAAGGAATAGGTCAAAAGAAAAAGAGGTCAAAGTTACTAGACAGTCTTCCGAAAATGTTGGATAAGGATGCTTTTGTAGCTGAATACATTGGTAGCTTGGATCAGAATATCAATATTTATACCAATGATACTATAGTATCTGAGAAGTTACTACGACCATATTCTGGGCAGTGTAGCTGTTTCTATGATGATGATGTGTATACATGTTCATGGCCTTCTAAAAACCAAAGACAGTGCTCTCATAGCAGTGAACTGATAAGTACATCAAATGGAGTTCAGGAATGGCAAACAGAGCTACACAAGGTATAATACAAGTGTACATACTTGTATTCAGTGTTTTAGTTTTTGTTTTGTTTTTTTTTGTATTTTAGGTTTCCACAGGACTGTTCCAAATGATCATTAACTTTCCCACAGTTTAAGTCTGCTTTACAAACTTAACAAATCCTGTCAGAAAGGAGTACACCCAGAAAATATCAAAATCAACCTAGAAATCGCAAGTGTTTCAAATAAATTTGAATATTGCATAATTCACTAGTTGAATATGAGCTTTTATTAGAAAGCAAAGTTTCATTGATGTTAATGCATGTGTTGCACTAAAATTGTAGATAAAAACAAAGCAAAATTCAAAAATTTAGCCAAAATGTGTTAAAATAGCTTATTTCATTAGACATTTTAATGTAGAAAATATAGAGTGCATTTCTTGAAACTTTTGGTATTGATAGAAAAATACCCTTTTGTGCCATCACAACAAAAGATTTTGTGGTTCATACGCTCTGTATTTTTGGATTAAAAAACTAGCTCTTATCCGCAATTTTTTGTGATAATTCAATAAAAACTGTGTATAAGCAGAGTTGTGCCCTCCTTTTAACTAAATTATGACACAACAGCTTGTATTTTCTGTATATTACTATTCAGATAGTGTTTTAGCTTTAAAATAGACAAATAGAAAATTTCAAATAGTAAGTTGAAACTTCGGCAAGAAGTGTTAGTGAATTTACCCCTTTGTTTTGTACTGGCTGAAGCGAAAGGGCATAATAAACGACTTTCCCACATCAAAATTGTATTAGCCAGCTTGACAGGAAAATGGAACCTTAGAACACTGACTACATTCAACAGTAAATGTTTGAGTATGTTATTAGGGTTGAATTTTGGTTATTATAGTGTGTGGAGGGAAATTTATTTTCTTTAGCAATTATACATACATGTAATTTTGCTTTTTTCATAACTAAAAAAAATTGAAGAAATAAAATCCCTGTTTTCTGGGGATATTTAATTTTAATAAGATTTTGTGTATTTGGATTTAAAAAAACATCAATCATTTTATAGTTCTATATCCAGGCAGTTTATGTCTTAAATAAGGTCTTATTATCATTAGACAACATTTCCATTTCACCGAGTATATATTTTATTCTGTTTCAACTAACATTTGTCTTTTCTTCTTGTTTATTTTTGTTTTTCCAGATAGTACCTCAAGTACAAAATGGTAGCTCTGAAGAAATAGGTAAGTATATAAATAGCCATAGTTCTTTAATTTATAAAGTTTCTTTACCAATACTGCCATAACAGTGCCATAAATAGGATGGGGGCAGGAGGCATGAGTAGGGTAGTATTATGGTTTTTGTCTTACCAATTTATGGAGGGAAGTTGTATTAACGGGAGGGAGGAATGTGAAAACTGATACACGTCAAGCCCAAAGTAAAGATCAAGACCCTATACAAAATCCACTATGACTTTTATACACCAGTTTTTTTTATGAACTAACTATTCTGTTGTTAATCCATCTCTTAATAATTTGATAAATTTTTACAGTAAAATGATTATCGGTAATGTAGTAATGGACAATACATATACATAAGTTTAATTGAATCATTTTTTCTTGTTATAAAAAAAATGACAAATTACAGCAGGTCATAATAAATCAAAGTATTGTGACTTCATAACTGACAACTAATTTCACTCTTAAGATCTTTTTGTGAAAAGGGCTGCAGAATCTTATTTCAAAACAGATAAATAACTGTGAAAAAATGTGATCTACCATGATTAAAATATACATGAAACTTAAATGTTATGTTTTCTTTGATCTCTTGTGAAGAAATCCTGACACTAGAGTCCAGTTTGCCCAGTAAATCTTACTCAGACATTGATATCAACGCCACCTCTAACCATAGTCATGATGATGAGGATCTTGTACCAACATCTGATCTTGATGAATTTGATGTAAGAATACACTATTTATAGTCTGAACTCCCACAATGTTCTTTTTGTGAGGATTGAATTAAGTATGGATTATTGAAATATGATCTGTGAAAATTTCCATGATGTTTAGGATACCCATGCCAGATGTTGATAAATTTTATGTAAGGATTGTTGCCTCATAAGTAATGGTTTATTGAGATTTTTTAAACGAGTGTTTTTATTAGAGTATTGGTAGTGTTCATTTTTAGCCCAATATCACATGTGAAAATAGGGTTATAGTATGGTGAATGTTGGATGGGCAGGGACATTTTTAATAGCAACTACAAATCACAGCCTTTTGATATTAGGTATCCAGCATCAAGTACGTGTCTCATATCTTGGGATCTGATTTCAGGATAAAAAGTGCAAACCTATTAGGTCATTTCCAGTAAGAAAAAAAATAAGAGTAGGTAGATAGGGAAACCATTTTATTTTTTCTTATACATTTAACATTGAGTTCAGGGAGAAAGACTGATTTTGCTGGAGCCAAAATGGCTGTAAAATGTTTAGGGTAGGTAGGGTAGCAGGAAACAGACATATTATTTTTGTTAGGCCTCAACAGATTTTTGTTCTCAGTTGTTTATTGTACCTCCACTTAATGACAGGCCTGTGGTAATGTGTTATGTAATCTGGCCAATTTCAATGTGATTTTAACAGTACAATTTGAAATAGACTGCAGGTCTTTACAAGTTTAAGATGATATAAGTATGTAGTTAATACCAAGTTACACTATGATAAAACACTCCTGAACTTAATATTCATGACAATAGTACATTAGGAACAGATATCTATGCTAACTTTATATGTTTTAATTTTCAGTTAGATGAAGTATATAATCTAGACTTGGAGAGACTTCCACAGACAAAGACCACTAAACTGACCATACCAGAGTTATCCCACCATGCTAGACACCCAGATGTTAAATTGTGTATTATCAAACTTTTCAGAAATAGGGTAAGTTTGGTGGTATGTTGTAGCAACAATGTCTGATGTCTTATCAGATGTTTAATCATGTACAGTAAAACCTGTCTAACTGTACCCTGATTAATCCAAACACCTGTATAAACTGAACCCTGATTGATCCAAACACCTGTCTAAACTGAACCCTATTTAATGCAAATACCTGTCTAAACTGAACCATGATTAATGCAAATACCTGTCTAAACTGAACCCTAATTAATCCAAACACCTGTCTAAACTGAACCATGATTAATGCAAATACCTGTCTAAACTGAACCCTGATTAATCAAAATACCTGTCTAAAATGAACCCTGATTAATCCAAACACCTGTCTAAACTGAACCCTGATTAATCAAAATACCTGTCTAAACTGAACCCTGATTAATCCAAACACCTGTCTTAATTGAACCATGATTAATGCAAATACCTGTCTAAACCGAACCCTGATCAATCCAAACATCTGTCTAAACTGAACCCTGAGTAATCAAACCACCTGTCTAAACCAGACTATTGTAAAATCCTGTTATATCAATTCACTTTTATTTTGAACCTTTGTAAATCAAAACCTGTCTAAACTGAACCAATTAACAGTTCAAAAGATGTTTGGTTTAGACAGCTTTCACTGTATTTTTAATTCAACATTGCGTACCAACAATCAATTGTAATTCCTGTATTCTTGCTTAGTATTGTGAAATTTTCTGAGTGTAATTCAAAGTTGATATTTAGGTCAGAAATAAAAACAGGTTATATACACAGGCAAATGTGCCACACATGAGAATCATATGGTTTGCATCATATGATTGTTATATAAATTAAGCACCATATGATAATCATATGTTTTGGTATACAAATGATTATTGCATGATTATCATATGATTGTCATATGTTTTTAAGCCAAAATTACCATATGATAATCATATGACTATCATATGTTCAATACCATATGAATTGAGCACCATATGATTATCATATGTGGCACATTTGGCTGTGATATATGTATTTTAGAAAGTTAAATATGTGATTTTGCAAAAAAATGTATGAATTTTGATTGTATCCAACACACTGCAGGATTAATCTAATTTAAAACAGACCTACTAATGTAAATAATTAAATTTTTGCTGCAGCTTTATTAATGCGGTAAGAACTGTAACATGAATATTGAACTGTCGCAAATTTTTTCTTCAAAGAACTTTATAATTCACTTTTGGAAAGAATTCAAAACTGTGAAAATGTAGATTTATCACAGAACATGGGAAAATTTCCCTGTTTACAGTAATTATTCCCCTTCAGTCACTGTATGTAGAATCTTACTCCATTCCATTCTACTTTCGGTTTGGTTTAAATGACCTAGTTATTCTCTTTCAAAATAAAGAAATGGAAAGATAAAGGTATCGTAATTTCTATTTCTGTCTATCCTCTAAATTTTAGGGTTGTGAGTTCATTAAACCCAACATACTGGTATCTTGAGCATGAAATACAGGTCAAGGTTAGGTATTTATTTGAAAATTGTGGTTCAGTAGTTTTGGCCCTCTTCTGCAGGATATTTTTATGTTAACAGTCTTGACTTCAATCATTAGGGGTGTGTTATGGGTTGTTTCCAGGTCTGTTGGCCAGGTTTTAGCTATGCATGTTTTTGAGCCTATAACATATGTACTGGAAAAAAAGTATTTTTTACAAAATATATGATAAAACTACTTTTTTATTTTTTTTATTTTTTGTTACAGAGTATGGATATTGAAGAGAGAGGACAAATTCACACTATGTATTCTTAATTTTTACAACCATGAAATTGACCATATTTGACTATATGCTGTGATTCTACAGGAGAAAGGTCTTATTACCTGTGTGCTAAAAATATCTAATTTTTTTTCATATTTTATTATATATTTATGAGTGAATCCATGAATATTTTTTAAAGTTTAAACAATAAAAGTTTTATAATGTTTATAAAGTGTTTTCTCTTTTTTTACATATGCAAATGTGAAAGGTTATAGAGGTTATTCCACTTAAGTTGTGTAAGAGGAATGTAAATGAACTATTAAAATCGGTTTCTTTCTTTCTTTTTTTGGGGGGGATTATAAATTTAAGCTAGTAATACTTTCTTACCAATGAAAATTTACAGTTTGACCATAAATCAAACTAAAGAAAGCCTAATTATTATTACCTGGATTACTCTGCATTTATAATCCATTTTCTTAGCTTAGATTGTCCTTTCCACATTGTTTAGGCCAGACATTGTTTATACCAGCTGGAGGTAGATGCAGGTTTTAGATCTGTCCAACCATTATACTTTTGAGTACATAGAATTTCTGGTACTTTGAAGCTAACCTTAACTGTGTCATTTTGGTTACATTGAAAATATACACCTTCTCAATAAATGAGTTTTAACAGAAAATGTAAAATGTATGAAATGTTTTTTTCAACACATGCAGTAATTAGTTTGTAATCATTTACCTATAAAATATTTCCCAATGACACAGGTTCAGACATTGTATAAGTTTGTTTTTTACGCCATTGTATTTTATAGTTTTAACATCTACAAGTGTAAGTTCCAATAGTTCTATGTTACAGTGTGTGATTTGTGTTTTGTCAGTGTGTTATCAATCATGATGCATAATGTACTAACCCAATGATTCCTGAAATTATGTGGTTTTTTTTTTTACAGGTACAGCCCTGTAATTGGTAGGGGGCCATATAATATATACTGAAGTAATGTATTTCTCATGTAGTAGTTATTTTCTACCATAAAAATAGAGTAACTCATTCACTTTACTTTTGCATTTAAGTTCTAAGAATATGTCTTGTCACATTTTTATAAGCTTAGGGTGCATCGTGGTTTCTGTTTTGTGTATTTTTAGCTACCATACATGGATTGCTGTTATTTCCTGCAAGTTTTTTTGACATTTAAACTCTGGACCTTCAAGTTTACAATTTTCTGTTTTAAATGTGGTTTTCTGTTTTTTCGCTCCCTTGCCATTAATATCTCTTCAATTTTAAGTGTCAGTCTTTGTAAGAATCAGGCAGTAGGTGAAACATGGTATGAAAAAAACCCATCATTTTGATAGTTTGATAGTGTAATTTTACTATTTGCATAATCAAAATCAAGGGGAAAAAAACAAGATTTTCCATATCATGTTGCTGCATTGAGATATTTCATTGAAATGCACTGTAAATGAACATTTAAAGGGCAGATAACTCTGTCAAAAATATCATTTTTGTATCATTCTATTGAAAAATTTAAAAAGAAATCCAATGATGTATAGATCAAATAATGGTCTTTTCAAATGGAGAAAGCATCCTTGAGTGAAATTATATTGTCACATCAGTGGGTTTTTGACATGCATGTTTCTGATTTTTCCCATTATGCTTTATTCTTAGAAACACTTACTTAATAAGGGTGCACTGTTTTGCACACCAAGTTACCCCTGTCAAATTTTGTCATACTTAAATTAAAAGATGGAATTTGGTGGATATACTGTTTAAATGTAGTTAAGCATTTATACATAGAGAGATGTAATATATGTAATGGTAAACAGGTGTAATTCAAATGAAGAAAGGTATCCGGAATGTTTCAGTCCTCTGCCATATCAGGTTCTCTCCTCAGCATCAGCTGGCTGATTTTCAAAATACCTTATTTCACAGGATCTTTAGGAACTAAAGTTGTGAGAAAATGAATCGAAAAAAGGTGTTATTATTTTTACCCCTTTTCCACCTCCTCCATAAATGCTTTCATCCTGTGCTAGTGCCTAAGTGCCTGATATTGTATAAAGCATAGTATTTGGCTGTAAGTTTTGGACAGGCACCCCTGATTTGTACTAAAACTCCATAATGTTTTTTTTTCAGTATGTTACCATGACTACTGGATTTCATGACATTAATCACAAAGTTACTTATAAATTACTTGAACCTCCACACACCAAGGATTAGAAAACTATGCACTTTCTTAGGAAAAAAAACAAATGAAATGTCTAACTAAATTCTTTTGAACATAACAAATAGAGACCATTTTTTATTTTTCAATAATATTGTTTTAAGTACATGTATTAATGCAAGGATTATAAATAACAATATGTTATACGAATGTGTAACCTGTTTGTAATTCACACATAATTTGGAGATTTCACAATGACTTTTGGGTCCAGAATAATGTGGGTATTCCTTTTGCGCCACAACTCACTTTGTCAGTTTGTAGTTAAATTTCGCCAATAAATTAATGATCCTTTTGCACCAGAATACAGATAAACTTATATCTAATATTGTTTTTACCATTTGTGAACACTTTTCAATCATACCTATACATTGGTCAATGCTACGAAGTGGAACTAATACCGGACTAATCCAGATCGTTACAGTGATGGAACATTTATGTGCCAAGATAGATTCATGGAACTTCATAAACATCACTGTAACAGTGAGTTACAAAATCCATAAATTCCATCAGGCTCGCCCCCCACACCTACACGATTTTAAGACATTTTCAAAGTCCGTGGAAAATCCATTGTTTAGAATAGAATTTGGAGGCTCCTCCGGATCCTCACGAACTGTTTCTTCATTTATTGCGTTTTCTTTCTTCAGCGCCAAATTCATTTTTGATTTACGGCCCCACTTAGACATTGCCATCACTATCTGAGTGCTGGTCTGTACATGAGAAATAGAGGTTTTCCTTTTTACGTTCGATATGGAAACTTCTGATGCTTCTCTTCTGTTGGGTGACATAGATTTTGATCTCCATTTTGTAGCTGCTACTGGTACTATCATGGCTCCTTTCGACATGTACGTTGGAGAATTTTCTAACGAAGTTGGTTGCAGTATTTGTGAATCGCTTGATCTACGCCCCGTCATCCATTTCGCTGCTGCATTTGTTGCAAGCAAAGTCGCACTAAATGTATTGGATTTAGTAATTCTTAATCCGCTTGCTTCACTCATTCGCCTATTTAAAGGTGCAGGTTTTGAAGCAGTTTCATTCGATTTCGTTTGCCACTTTTTAGCGGCTACAGCAGCCATAACAGCATCCCCGTTTTTTTGCTTTTTTTCATCTATGTTGCCATTAGGTAGAGAGTTTCTTCTACCTCTTGGTTTCGCTTTCCAAGACGAAGCAGCTGTAGAAGCTAGAAATTCATCTCCATTTGTTTTTGTTACATCTGGTTGGGTTACAGAATTTCGTCTACTTGCAGATGATGTTTTCGTTGTCGGATAATTTTGCCAGGTCTTCGCTGCTACAGAGGCAAGAAAGACATTCCCATTTTGGTGTGTGCTGTTTCGTCTTGTTGGTGACGTTTGTTGCCCGCTAGCTGATTCTGTTTGCATTAGTTTATCTCCATTTTTCTGCTCCGCATTCATATTAAGGTTATTTTTGTTTTCACCTTTTGGTGGTACCGTAGAAGTAATCGTGTTCTCTTGTAACTTCAATCATAATTCTAAAGTAGGCGAAACTACCTATTTATGTTAAGGAGTTGAAAAAGTGTTTTACGCAAGGTTACACTGTTCTGACTTAAGAAGAAAAAACGGATAGTATTGCATAATATACAATGTAGATAATCCGTTATTAACCGGTGATTATATTCTAACATATTGTTCAATAAAGAAATTGAAATAATGGAGGTTTAACGATATACCTTCTGATGTGTTGGCACGAAGTGCTATAAATACATTGATTATTTAAGTTTTTTTGTTATTATTTTGAAAAATATAATCGACTCGCCTGTGTTGTGTTATAACAGTCGCGAATGCGGAGATTTGAAAGTGGTAGCGAAATAGAGTATACTTCTAATTTGAAATAATCGTGAGCTGTTAGAAGTCATAGTAGTGTTTTTCCTGCAAATAAACAACAAAAACAAACAAACAAACATGCAGTGATCATTGTCACCAAGTAATTCTATCGATAGTTGAACAATTGTACTTCGTTAATCAAACCTAAAAGAACCATTATTAAGAAAGTGCCGCATAGAAAAATATTCAGTCTGTGTCACTGAATGACACATTGGTATGAACGTCAATAATGATTTTTTTTTTCTGAAGTCGTAAATGTTCCAAAGTAGTTGTACTTCCCATCATACAAACACATTTTCTATTTCGTTTTACGTCATTCAGAAAATAGTACAGAGCATAACAAACGTTTCGTTTAATTTGTGACAAATGTGAATATGATTTGTCAATTTCTATAGAATGATTAAATTATTCAAAATGAATCGACTGCGAAAAGTAAAAAAAACATGTACTGTCAACAGTAGAAACGAAGTTAGGTACAGCTATTACTTAAATACCATTCTGTGTAAGAATTGGGCAGTGAGTGGCACGTTTTTATCTCATACAGGTCTTTATTGCCTCAAATATATTCAATACATGTAGAAAACCACCGAAACGCTAATTAAATTTATCCTGAAGCGTCTGTGACACAGATTTTTTTTACTCTTTATAAAGGGAAAAAGTACGGGACAATTCCCCCCAATTTTCCATGGTGCATTTCAACTAAATTTTATCTAACAATGTCTTAAAGAGGCAAATTTTACAACCACTAAATTGGTTAATTTTGGAGCTTATATGGTACAATTATTGTGATAATGCAAAAAATTTCATGTGCCATAACCTATACGCAATTTTGCCTGATTCTTACACACAGAAGTATAGCATGGACCAGGTGCACCGATAGGGTAAGCGTCCTCTGTTTTTTCTAGAAACACACGCCGAGTTGCTATGATGACATGAAAATCTTTTAATCTTAAAAGGTCTTCTCGAAGATAAGCCATTTAATGTTGAAATGTTCAAAAATGATATTGAAAAAAAAAAAAACATGTATATGTATCAAAAATAGTTAGCAATGACACAGTATAACAATGAAAACTGTAATTAACACATATGGGACTTTTGTTTGTGTGAAATAAGTCTTCAAGTGCTTATTAAAATGAAAAATGAAAAGTAAAATTTACATTCTTTCAATTCATGCGAATATAAAGAACGTTTTTTATTTTGTGTTTGTTGTCGATTTAAGGGTTGTGGCAAGTAAGTCTGAAAATAAATGTTGCAAATGTTTTTCTGTACGCTTTCCGAAATGAAAAATGTTTATGATTCCCTTTTCTACTTTCATTCTATCTATTAGCATTCTGCTTTTCTATACTTTTTTGAAGTTCTGTCAACTCTGTGTTGTGTTTCAGTCATTCCTTCTGTTTAAAATAAGAATTTATTTTTTTTTTGGTTTATTTATTCTTTCGTTTATTAATAACACAAAAAAACAGTTATTTTTTAGTCTTTTTATATACCATCGATTTCGATTTTTTTGTCTCTTTCAGTTGCATGTTCTATACTAGTAATATCTGGATCTTGTTATCTAAAGCGGAAAATATTTTCAGTTTATTTCCCCATTTCCCGACCGACGGAAACGTTCAAAAAGTGAAAAGTTTACAAATCGGAAACATGTGTTTTGTTCGAATTTTATCAGTTTGAAACGGTATAAATCATGAAAAATGAAATATGTCTATTCCTAAGTGCATGTACAATCACAAAAAGAAATTGTCATTTGAATTGCATTGGAGCATGTAATTATCTCAAAAATGCGGAAAATATTGACTTCAGACATTTCTAGAGACATTTTCAAAAAGCCGTAACTATTTTGTTTGTACTGAAAATTTTATCAAATGCCGACGTAGAATTGCTGAAAGTATATTCATTTATATGAAATATAAATCGGAAAGGAATATTGTGCAAATAAGTACTTACTTTTATAATAGAATTTGATTACTGAACACTTTTAGAAATCTGACCATTTACAAACACTTTCATTTTTGCATTGAATATTTTTTTCCCTAAAATAAACACAATTTCGATAATTATTTCAAAAAGAACATATGAAATTATTCCTTCATGCAAAATTCGGCGGACTTCATACCCTCTGCAGAAGAGCAATTCACTATTTTTGTTTTTTAGACCGACAGTTTGTTACACCTGACAGGCGGAATTTTGACGCTTTTTCAGATTTTTGTCAAGTTTAATTGATTATAAAGAATTAGAAGGGCCATTTGTGACAAATATTCAGAACTAATAGTTTGTCCTGATTCCAACACTATACAGCTTTTCCATATTCACAGTTTTGATTGTTTATAAAAGTCATTTATAGTTAAGATAGGTACGTTTTTTTTTCAACACAGCCGCAATAGCGAGCGTAACGTCTTTACAAAGTTTGAGAAAGATCACTCAATGTATCTTCTAATGTTATCATCTGGAAATCGTCGGGGCGGACAGACGAACGGATAGACACGCAACTTTTTCGGAGGTTAACATCATTGTACACTTTGTGTGGGTATAAAACTAGCAAATGTTTAAATTGGAATAAGACTATTTGATAATTATAAAGGACATGCGATTTCCACGAAACAACAATAAAATTAAATGATATAGTTCATGTTATTTTAAATAAGAAAAGGCAGTAAAGCAGGGTGAATGCCTACGACCTACATTAATTTAATACATGACACATTTGATCAGTCTTGTGATAGATCAGCTACAGCTTATACCAAGTCAAAGATTTCCTGATGAAAGAAGTAAAGCAGCGTGAATGCCTACGACCTACATTAATTTGATACAGGACACATTTGATCAACTACATCTTATACCAAGTCTGATATTTCCCGATGATCTTGTAATATTTTCTAAAAGCCAGATTAGCTTACATTATGCTTTAAATACATGCTTCTCTACTCCTATGTTTTGACCGAGTTCCGAGCCCCCTTCTGAGGCATATAGTATTTAACTCTATGTTTGAATGAGTTGAGTTGGTGTTGAATGATGGTGTGTTTGTTAAAGATGCCACTAGATAGTAATGATTCGTGTAATGGAAGCTGGAAGGTATTGTGGTTTGTTTGGTTTTACACTTCATTTCCGTTGTTATTTACTACGTCGGGACTACACTTCATTTTCTATATTACATAAATGGAAACTCTCGCAGCTACTGCATTCAAATTGGGAAGACATTCAAAAACATCCTAAGCTCTCCAAGCTCTTTGCTGGGGCCCCGATCCCGGCATTCCGCAGACCTAGGAACCTACGAGATGCCCTAGTAAGAGAAGAGATTTCATCCCAGCCAAACAAAATCCAACGAGTCAGTGTCGACCATGTGGAGATAAAAGATGTAAGACCTGTACCCATATACTGCACACCAAAACTTTTAAAAGCTACTGCACTGGAAAGGAATTTGCCATTTTTTGCGACGTGACTTGCAAAACCGAAAATACCATATACCTTCTCCAGTGCCGATGTGGTATGTAGTACGTCGGCGAAACAGAACAACCTTTCAACAGGTGTATGAATGGTCATCGCAGTGACTACTAATGCAAACCAGACCTCCCTCTACGTCGCCATCTTAGATCCGCCGGACACACCCAGGAGGATCTCCACAACATTGTTGTAACGATCATAGAACATAATAAAAACGGGTCAAAATGTAAAAGAGTGTCCCGGGAAAGATTTTGGATGAAGAAATTACTAACAACCTCTACAGATGGAATAAACGAGAAAAAAATAATCCATGTTTAGGTCTTGGTCTAAGGCTGGTACAGCACTACATGCTATAAATCAATACGCCGTACTACTATATTTTGATTTTTTTAAATTGTTTTCCACAGTAAATTTTTGTTTTTAATTTTGATAAAAAGACCCCCTTTGTTATTTTCATTCAGATTCCTTATCATTTGCTTATGTGTGCCTTTGATAAAGGTACAATCACCCACAGCGTACGTGATTCAGCTTCTGAATCTGTTTTGATCATGAACTTTATGAGTTTTATGCTCATAAAGTTTTGTGAGTTTTATACTCATAAAGTTTTGTGAGTTTTATACTCATAAAGTTTTATGAGTTTTATGCTGTAGGATGTCAGTTATCCGAAATATTCAATGTAAATTTTACCATCTTCGTTAAACATATTTAGACGTTTATTTAATTTATTGTTACGTTTCGCATCGTTTTTAACGATCCATCACCCCGTAAGAGTGATTGTTGACTTTTATTTAGACGATTAATATATATATATATATATACATACAAACGTCTCAGAATGTGACGACTCTATTCGCGGATCAAATTGATACAGGGAAGATATCGAAAAAACGAAAACTTATAGAAGGGTCTGAACAATTCCCAACGATGTTAGAACTCAAATTTGCGATGCAAATTTTTGGTCGTTCCCTCCGCGGGACTCGAACTCGTACCGCTGTGACATCTATGGCAACACCGCCTGAACTAGAAGTTAACGTTATGAAATTGCTCAGAGAAAGAGATATAAAACTTTCTAATAACCATCCGTGCAAACTCTTATTCGAAAGATAAGTTTATTTCATTAACCCTTTTAGGCCGACTACTCTCACAAATCTGGGCCTTCTGAACATCTTTTAATCACAAATGTCGTAAACACACCACTCTTACTTGTGAATGATACGAACAACGTTTTCAAACGAAACTTGGTCCTTTAATATATAATTAACTCACAAATGTTAAAAAATATATTACCAAATCGTGTAAATGTGAATTGATACCATTGTTTTATCACTAAAATGTCTTTTTATATTCGATTTTTTACATATACTTAAATACCATTTTACTTCATTTTGAAATACGATCAAATATCCATCGTTGGTTTTGTTATAAAATGTTGCAGATGATCGAAGTTGGTTATGACGTAGCTCTATACGGTTCTCAGATATCGTTTACGGATAAACAAGCTGTAGCTCGAATCGAAAACAAAAAACAAAACAAAAGAATTGTCAGATTGCTTAAAGTTTCAGGAACTATCTCTGAAGCTTAACAGCAATGTCTTAACTCATTAAACAGAGAGCATAGAAAAATTTTCGGACTATTTTCCAGTTCTTTCTGTTCACTTAATTATTAAAAAAACACACACACACAAAGAACGAACGATATGCCTCCACATTATGACTTCCTTATTGATGTTATTGCTTCAAAAAAGTCCTTTGAAAATCCTACGTCAAAAACTGAAACAAATTCACATTGCGACTTTGACCTTTCCAAACTATCTGGAGACAAGTAACCTTCGTCTGAATCTTTTTTTACCATTGGAAGGGATTCCGATCTTTGCATTGATTTTTGTAAATCCAAGTCACACGTTTGATAACCCAAAATTCCTTTCGATAATGATGGACTCCTAAACCGAGAATTGGGTACATTCAAGTTTCCCGGAAGCGATGCCCCAAATCGGCTATTAGAACTTAAAGAATTTGTTTCACGAACATTCAAACTACTTTCATTTAATGAACAAGATTTCGACCTTTCCTTTCGAAATCTAGAACATGGTAAAACCCACCTATCTGAGATCGAGGACGATCTTTGACGATAGTCTGGGGAAGGACTCCGGCTGCTGCTGTGTGTTCCAACCGAAGGGAGTCTTTCATTTGTATAGTTACTTAATCTTGGAGACTGTCGATAATTAGGAGATGGGCTACGACTTCTCGATGGCGATCTTGAAACAATATTTCCTCTTCCTTGACAATTCGTTTGTTGGACGGACTGTCGACAACCTTGGGAAGAACTTCGACTTCTAGACGACGATTTCTTTCGGTTTTGAAGAAGAGGTTGCTGAACAAGTTCTCTCGACGGAGATTTTGATTTTGAAATTACACGAGATCTAAGTACAGGCGAACCGTTTTGCTCTTTTGTGCGTTGACAACTGGACAATGCTGCTTGGCATTTAGATAGAGATTTTGACACTGATTTCTCTCGGCTTTCAAGTAGGTCAGACTGCTGGAAGTCCTCTGTCGGTTTGGAGTTGTGAAATTTAGACAGTTCATCGCTTATTACTATCCTCGGAATATTCTGAAGCCTTGACATACTCGGACAGCTATTTTGTTTGAATCAGCACGTACATATTTTCAATGACACGAACGACGACAAGTACTTCAAATCATATCATAATTAAACTTCTAATATTACAACATAGAAACAAACAAAACATACATGCTATATAACTGTTATGATAATTCGGATAATTTGCGTAAAGTGCTCATTCCAATCAACTTAATCCGTTCTTTGTTGAGAAACACACGTATACGTCAAAGTGATTGTTAATTAAACGTTGAATTGTCTCATTTAATATTTTTCAGAGTTTATTGTCGTTGTTGGTGCTATTTAAAACTTATTGATAAGGATTAAAACGTCAATTTGAACAAACTTGTTAAATCCACCGGCTCGCACTAAATACTGATTATAGCATGAGATGGCTCGTTGACGTAAATGTAGAGCTCAGAAACATTAATTTACTATATTCGTAACAAAATATAATTGCTTTATTTCATCAGACCCAAACATTTCTGATAATAAAAGTAAAAATATGAATAATAAATGATTTTCTATATAGAAATAACAGTTAAACTTTCATAAAATCCTAGAATATATCAATTGGAAATTCGCGTTGAATTGAATTGATCCAATCAGATCTCTTTACAATCGATATTTAACGCTTAGTAACGCTGATTCTAAATCTGGTATTCCACAACAACCAACTTACAAAAAAATATGAAAAATAAATTATCCTTGTATGATAAATTATTTTGTATACACCTTCAGTGATGCTCTTTGATATTGGTAAAATAAACTTAGAAAACACGAAATTTTGGTAATAACAAGGAGTTGCATATATTTAACTCCTTGGTAATAATAAAATACTGAAAATTACATAGAACAAATGGGGGGGGATTATTGTCACGACATATTTTCAATATTTTATAACTCTCTTTGTTTATGAAACTGATATTTCTCGCTCACCAACCAGTAAAATTTTCGAATAGAAAACAAATATAGGTATATATCTAGTCTCCAATAATTCCGTGAACAGTTGATTTGGTGATTTAAACAAAACTAAAAAAATTTCCGGCTGAAATTTTGAAAATAAGTATAGTACAATAAAATTGCTCGAGGGAAAATTACGACGTGAAAAAACCTCATTCAAACGAAATCAGTAATTGACAATTTGCCCAAAATAAATGGATACTGTTAAATGTTTAATTTGGAACATGAATCATTTAAACTTGGTCGCTACGTTACTTTCCGGCCAGTTGATTCCGACCATTGCCGAGATTGGCCGAGGGAAGAGAACCGATTGCGTATTTACGACATTACATTATATGTACTAAACGTTGAAGTTCGGAGTAGTATAAAATTAGTTCATTATCTTGCATAGTGCATCGAATTTGAAAAAAACCCACAAAAACATACAAACAGACATAATTTTCCAGGATGTTTTACCAGGATCACCTAGAATAACATCACCTTCAGTAACAAGGAGCTGTATTTCATCGCCTTGCATGTAGACTACTAGTTAATATACCATCTGCATTGATATATTTCTCAGTAAAAAAACAAAAAAATGGCCTCATTATTTATTATTTTGTGCTTAGGGTATATTGCGTTTCACCATATCAGTACTTTATCCACCATTTGGTAGATTACCAAAAAAAAATGTGCAACTGACATTTACTTACAAGAATAAAATATTAAAAGAAACTTTGTGTCACAGGATACAGGACTATACACAAAAAATACATTTAGGAATGTTTTATGTGTAACAAAGGCATGCACTTTTAACTCAAGTCTTTTCAGTATTCAAAGCATCGTTTTTTTTTAAGATTCAATCTTTAACTTGATAAGGGAAACAACCTTTGTCTAGCACATGGGTTTAGGCAAATAATTACATGATAAACATAGATAATGCCTAATAATTGTGTACATACATTGATATTCAAAATAAACAAGATTTCAGTATGCATTCATGTATATAATGCATTATTTTGTAAATTTAGTAGTAGCATGCTTTGCGACTGTGTATTCGCAGACAGCACCAGTGGTGAACACCAAATTTGGTAAAATAAGCGGCGTCCAGAAAAGTGCTGTAAATGCTTTTCTTGGTGTTCCATACGCAGCTCCGCCTATTGGACAACTCAGGTAAGTATAATACTTACCGATATTTTAGATGGATTTGAGGAATGGTAAAGGGTACAAAGGCTGGGAATAAGAATAGCTATTGGATGCACAATCCACATTAAAAGAGAAAATACGTAAGTATCATTTTGATATCAACTAAACCCTGTTTGAAAAAATAAAATTCTGCTCGGACCGCATGCTGCAGTATTCAAATATGAGCTGCAAAATCTATTTTAAAAACTCGTGCCATGAATAACGATAACATGTCAGTAACATCTATTTGCTGACCGATTAATTAATTTCTGTAGAATAGGAATAATTTTACCAGAAGAGTAATTTCCCCTTACTGGTCCTTTTGCCGTTGTCTTCAGCTTTAGATCACTGTCCTATTTAGATTTTGTTTTTACTTAAGATGGAATAACCCGGTTGAAAGAAAGCCATGGAATGGAACATACGATGCTTCCACCCTTAAACCTGGGTGTCCTCAGAAGGGGTGCAAAGATACAAACCCGAGTTTTGTATGTCCAGATACGGTAAGATACGTGCACTCAGGGATTATATAATACTAAGTCCCTGCTATAATAAACTTTCCCTCTCAGTAATGACAGTAACATCATGGTTAGCAGAGCAAATAAGCTAGCGGAGTGATACGTAGTAAATCAGGAATAAGGTTCGCGAGGAGTATTAAATGTAAAAAGTTAATAAGCAGCGGTTAACAAACTGGAATCAATCTTATTAATATAAGACCTATCAATTGTTCTATTCAGTCACTGCATGTAACGGATCTATAGATCTTATTGAACTATGTTCATATGCATCGACCGGGTAGGCGCCATCTGCTTTCCCACAACAGTATCAAACAAACTGTCTTATCCGGCATGAATAAACGAGCTCCATTGCATTTGTTGTTTGTCAGACTTCTGAAGACTGTTTACACCTGAATATCTGGGCACCAAAAGACGCTGGCGTCAAACAATATCCAGTTATGGTGTATTTACATGGTGGGAATTTTGTCCACATGAGTGCCTCCTCTTTGATATTTGACGGGCAGTATCTCGCAGGTCTGGGAGAGGTCGTGGTGGTGACACTCGATTATAGAATTGGTGAGAATAAATTGTAGTCTTTTTTGTGAATATGATTTTATGCTTTGCTTATGAGGGACGGAGCTATTTGTACTCGAATTATATTTAACTTTATTGATAATGTACCGTTATGTTGTTATCGCTGGTGTCTATAACACATGATGCGGGTCTGCATTTAAAGTTCAAACAATCATATCCTAACTGCATACGTCACTTCCGACAGAAAGATTTTGAGCTATTCATGTTCTGACCGAGAATCTACATATGTAGGACGTCCCTATTAGCCTAATTACAGTATAGAAAAAAATGCTTTGGATGTGCCGGAAAAGGTATAGCTTTAACAGATGAACAAACTTAAATTAAATAGGATCTTCATTGATTTTAATACTTAAAATTACCGGAAGAGTTGGAAAACACTTTAATAACGTGATATTCAGAAGCCATAGCACAGCTGAAAAGTCTTAAGCATTGAATATCGGAGAAAATTTAAAAAAAAAATACCGAAGCGTCAGCAGTGGGATAAGTCAAATACCTAAATAATCATAAAACATGGCTTGAGCGCGATAACAGAAAACAAAGACGGTCTATATACCGAATGCAACGAACCGAATGAAATACGATCGCATATAAAATCTGAAGATAAGGAAAACAAGACAGAAGCAATAGCTATATGAATTTCCACAACAAAAAAAAAAAACAAAAAAAAGTAGACATATGAAGTGCTCCAGTTTGGAAAGCATATCCTGCTTTGCCACTGTCACCCGTCATATCGCAAGTGAGTAAAATCCGGTAATAGTCAAGCAACAATAATGCAGCCTCCTCCCTCCCCGACACGAGTAATAAATCCAGGAAAAACCTGACAAGTATTGATAATCAGATACATGATCATCATCCACCAAGAATGCTAGTTGTAGCAGACACGCGTCTTTTTCGATGTGTTCTTTTGGAAACGTAGGTCAAATTAAAAGATACTTTAAACCATATTGTAATAGATGAAAACGGTAATCGTGTTACAGTCAAAAGGAAGCGAAGATTTAGAAATTATTGCGATTTTCTCTAATTATTTAGGAGCACTTGGTTTTTTATTGACTGAAGACACACCAACACAGAAAGGAGCGGAGGGTAATTACGGAATCATGGATCAACAATTCGCCCTGAAATGGGTCTCGGAGAACATCCAAAGTTTTGGAGGCGATCCGAGTAAGGTGAATGAGTCGTACTTATTTAATCTGTTAATCTGCTTGGGTAGTATAAACAATGTTGAAAAGGGCCTGTTTTAAAAATGAATAAAATCTAAAATTCATAAAAAAAATCATAATGGATCTTACATCAATAGAAAAATAGAAAAAAAGAAAATTTATAAAAGTTTCTTTGAAATTAAAATTGATTGGAGTTATTGTCCAAAGTGTTGGCAGCGGGCGCACAGATTGGCAATAGTATACTTACCTCATTATACCTCCTGTCTGGAGTCAAACAAGTCTTTATTTAATGTCTGCACATATCGATTTAACCAATGTACACCGACTGGAGAATTCAAAATAATTTTTACTTTTGATATAATGTATTATTTTATATTAGATATCGACAGAAAGTGTTTTAAGTTGAATATTCCCTTTTTTCTTATTTGGTGGTATTACGAACAGTTTTTGTTATAGGTGACACTGTTTGGACAGAGTGCCGGTGCGCAGTCTACACTAATACATCTAATGAACGAAGAAAGCTCAAAATACTTCCAAAGGGCAATTATGGAGAGTGCCCCAATATCAATTCCTTTTAAAAGTCGACCGGAGGAGCTTTTTCTCGGCGAGATGATTACACTACAACTAGGTTGTCAACCCAATGATATGGTTTGTCTGCGTTCAAAGACCGCTGATGATGTTGCACTTGCACAGAAAGCTGTCAGAAACTATCCAAGTTCACTAAAGCTGCTAGAATTCTTCGAACCCTTAGGCCCGTACGTAGATGGAAAAGTTGTTCCATTTCAACCACTTGAAGGCGTCCGACGCGGTCTCTTCCAGAAAAAGCCGTTTATTATAGGAACTAATTCAGAGGAAACTCGTGTTTATGTTTATGAGGCATGGAATAGTTCAATGACAGCAGTTGAATACTCAGCAGCACTGTTAGCTACGTTTGGACGAGATGTTGTCAAAGTATTAGAAACGTATCCTCCAAACAACCCACTAGACGAAAGACTAGACCTACAAATAGCTTCCACAGACTTCATTTTCACCTGTTCTTCAAGAAACTATACTCGGCTAATTCAGTCAAAAACAGGAAATGTAGTGCCATCATGGATTTATGTTTTTGACCATTTTTTCTCTTTTAACGGCTGGGGAAAATTTACAGAATGTAACGACCACGTGTGTCACGGATCAGAAATTCCGTATGTTTTCCAGTCGTACCGAGACAGCTCTAATTTTACGGCAACGCCGGAAGAGAACACGATGTCAGGCGATTTGATTACGTATTTCACAAACTTTGCCAAGAATGGAGACCCATCGTTTGGTAACGAGGTGCCATTTAAATGGCCCAAGTACGAAGAGAGCACAAACTGGCAAAGCATCAGATTTAAAACGCCATATAACCAACTTGACATTGCGGACAGAAATCAGTATTGTAATTTTTGGGATAATGTTGGGTATAAGGCATAAAGGTTAAGGGGTGTTAGCTTATGAATATTGCCCAAAAAAATCAACGTTGTTGTTCAAAATATAGTAAAATGCACAAATGTCAGGAAATATTATTTTTTGTGACACTTTTCATTGTAATGACGTCATAGTGTACCAAAATTATCCGTCATTTAACAGAAACTACTGAGAATTGTAATTTTTTTTAAAACAAATTTAAATGTGCATATCCGGGTTACCAAAATATGTGGTTTGGGTTCTATATCAAAGCATGTTTTACTTTTTTTGTTTATTATATTAAAGACATAATTAAATGAAGTTCATTCTCTATAATACAAGGCATAGTCTACTATATCCGACAGATGGAATTCCTGAAACTGAAATATGTCCCAATTTAGCAGGAAATGTTGCAAGCAACTTTCAAGAGGACAGATTGCATATCTATGTATATGAATGAAGTCTATAATTGCAATATACCATTCAACCACACATTACGCCAGTAAAGTCATTCATGTACAGAGGATGTCACTTAATTGCATACCTGATTATTTCTTATTTCTGTTAATTACATATAGCATTTTCAAGAACCAAATTATTTCCCAACTCTTCCATGTTAAAAATTCCTCTCAATTGCACAGGTCTAAACAAACATTCCTGTTAATTGCATATTTTCCAAAAAATTGACACTTTTTGGCCTTCAAGATGTATTTTAACTCAATTAAAAGGTGAAGCTAATTTAACTGTTTGATATTAAGTTTTTAGAGTAAAATTTGCCAAAAATCCATAAAACTTGATTTCTTTGTTTGTAATTTCATTATGTTGGTTAAATCAAGCCCTAGAGTTGTTTATATAGGAAGATGTAGAAGAGAGCACGACCATTACACTATACTGAACTCAACAATCCTGATAAAAGCATATTCATGTTAATTTGCACACTTTTTCTGACAAATTGGGTATGTGAGTAAGAGGAATCCACTGTATTTAAAATTGACACTGGAGAATAATACTAGAATGTTGTATAAAACTTGTGGAGTATTTAAACATGTATACTTTTCTAAGAATAATCAAGGGGACCAAAATTCTAGTGGAAATCAAAAGAATGTAATCCAGGGACAAAGACCAGACATGGAAAACAGACAAACACAAGACATAACTAAAATAATATGTACAAATTAACAAAAGTAAATGAGTAACTCGGACTCCACTAAAAACTGGGAGCATGGACTTGGTGCACTGGTAGGATAAGCATCTCCTGCTTTTCTAGAAACACTCACAGAAAGTCCAGTCCGGTGTAGACGAAAGAAAAAAGGAAAACTACACTATGTTGAACAAATCAGTTTTCATGGTGCAGATGAATAATACACCGTAACGATCTACGAGATCATAATGACGACCTACTCCAGCACTGCTAAAGGTTGTCTTGCAAGCTATTTTCTGACTTGGTTGGGGTATGCAGGTACGGATTTTCAACCTCTTACGTTGTAGAGGTAGATGACAACCATAAAACTTCTATAGTGATGACTCATCTTACAGCAGCATAACCCTGTTCCAGAAGCCTAACTGTGGGAAGTCTAACGCGATACAGAAAGTCTGCATAGTTACGTCAAGCTCTGCCATAATGTAGGAGTTGTGATATGTAAACTCCATACGCAGGTGCTGAAGAGATATTGCCACAGATGACAGGAAAATTGACAATACTGAATGAAAAGTCATCACATTCATCGTAAAGTTCGGTCAATAATTTATGAAACTATGGAGAGCGTAGCGAGCCAGATTTTTTGAAGGGTTTTCCCCAGGTCAGAATATTTATTTTCAATTCACTAGCTAAAGTCAGAATCTGAATATTTATTTTCTAACAATTTGCAAAATCAGGCTATTTTCTGGTATGATGCGGCCATATTATTTATTTCCTACATAATCAGAGACAGATCATTTATTTTCAAAATCTGCCAACCCCTCCTAAGAATCTAATGGTTGTCAACTTATCAAGGGAACACTCCTTATATTGGATTAGGTCTCTTTTTTTCTGACAAAATATATAAAAAGGTCTACACTTTTTTTTCAAAAAGAAAATATGTGAATAGGGTGGGGTTACAGAATCCAAGCGGCATCATATCAAAGGAGTATTGGAGTGCCTCCTCCCCCGAGTATAAAATATGACAAGTGAAAAGTTTACAATGACGGCAAGTGATGAACTGTCTTCGGTCAAGAATAGCAACAACAAAATTATTGCCAGGAATAAAAATTCTTATAACAACGGTGAATCAATTTTATTTTTTATTTTGTTTTAATGTAAATAATATTTACAAAATTTCCCAAAAAATGTATTACACTTGAATTGACTTTACCCCGGATGTAGTTAGTAATGGTCAGGTTACAAACTGTGACCAATAAAAAAAAGAAGATAAAATAGCGAGCATGGAAATACATGTAGCTGTAGTTATATTCTGTAAAGATCAGTGCATAATTCTGTGTTCAACGTTTCACTGTTTCCAGTATGTGTAACTGTATTTTTACTTGTGAATCGCCAGGCCTCTTAAGTGACAAATCACTACTTGGATAAAAGAACACGAGTACTTCTTTGATTAAAACTTTTTTGAAAAAAAATAACAGGATATTTTTTTATGATTTCAAGCTTGGAAACGTTGTACTGTACATGTAAGTTGTTTTAACTTCCCTTTCCTAGAATATTAGCCAAAGCCCATACAAAGAAACATACTTTTTTCTCGTTTACATAAAATTTGAAAATACGCAATTTTTTCCTATTCGATTCTATTCGGGCCATTGTAGATATTCTAATTTTCAAGTATACTAATATCTTTCTTTGGTTAGAACATTGAATAAACATTACCTCAATTATTTTTGGCTTATTAAATTTTTTCGAGTGCTGTAAGATTTCATTGCTGGGTAATGAATTTCGAATAATTCTTTCTGCATACGAAGGACCTCTCAAGCTGCTGATAAATCTACTTCCTAGAAGCCCAAATATAGCAACCACCAACACCAACAAAGCTATATGAGGACCGCCGATGATCTTCCAAAACATATATATTGTATATTTATCTTTTACTTGCCATACCTTATCGCATCATGTGTCTTTGAAAAAATTATATTTCATCACTACCGGTATTAGACCACAATGTAGACTGTCCATACAATTTGAAATTCAGTGAAACCTGTCTAAACTGACTCCATTGACAGAAGTTGTCAGGTTTATTCAGGGTTCGGCTTAAACATGTTTCGCTGTATCTGCAAACAGGAGTCAACTTTCTTTATAATTTTTGTTTAACTATTCCATCTTTGTTGCACCGTGGACTAATTTACAGGTACACTGTATTTTTGTTTGTTTTCTTGTATTACAAAGTTCTTTATTTGTGTTGACGTTGTGTATGGATTAAGGACGTAAACCTAGGTTAAGGGACACAACTCTTACATATCATTGGAACGTATGTATTCAACAATGGTATCAAAGTAACTTGGACTGATTTCGGTCTGTTTCAAATGAAAGCTTGATAGACGTTGTTGTAATTGAATATGATACAAACATATTACTGACTTCAATAGTTATGTCCTTAACCTTCAACCGCTTCTGTAGAATTATGATATGAAGGCAGGACATATTACTGTCATAAAAAAAATATTTAGTAATCTTCTGGTTTATTTTATATTTTGTAGGTTGCATGGTACTGTTATGTATTCCTTACAATTTATATCATAACAGGATTGAGTAGAGAAGGCATCTATTTAGATTAGCATTTTATTCTACACTGAATTACATTATCAATCTACATGGTATATAACAAGAAATCTCTGATACGGCGGTAGGTACTTGTAAACAATAGAACAATAGAATGTCACTGGGAAATGTTTATCATCACTTCATGGGTGTATAGAGTTTTATCAGTAAACTGCTGATTATCAATTTCCTAATTGTCATATATAACAGGTACTACCGAGTACTTGAAATTTCTCTGATGTACTACATAATGGAACTACAAACAACTAGTTGGTCTTTCCCAGTTTCTAAATTCCACTTATCAACTTTAATTTTATTATTTTCTTGAAGAGTAAACTTCAGATCGGTCATTTGTTACACATAGGTTTTACAATACAATGTGCGAGATTTGACATTCTATAAAAAGGGATTTTAATAACCATATCATAGATCTTGATCACATGATCATTTGCATTCTCTTTCTTCAAATAAGTTTAAAGTCTGTGTATTCGAAAAATTATATAAGTACCACATTGTGCGTCAGTAACTTGAACCATATATATTTTAAGGTATCATTTTAACATGAAATTTCAAGTCTATTAGCGACAAACCGCTATTTTATTATAGGAATGAGTGAGGTATCATGATTTACTACTGAAAAACAAATCAAATTCCGGTTAAACACGGTTAGTCAGCATAAAACGGCAGATCTTTTTGTCTAAATTACAGAATACTCCAATTCATATAATTTTGCTTTGTTGCCATAATTACCAACAAATAAATTGCCGGATGGAGATAACGCCACAGAATATGCCCTCTTTACTCCGATAACTTTGAGGCTATAATATGTAATTCCTTTCCCTTCAAAGTTCAGTATGTGAAGATTTTGTGTGTGTGTGTCCATAACAACGACATAGCCACTGGAAGTTGATACAATGTCATTGGGTTTGAATGGATTTTCCGTAGAATTGATATCCGGATGACCAGTGTATCTATGCACTGACATATTGGGTGTCGTTTGATTTATTATGACAATCTTTCCCTCATTCTGTTTGTCATGCGGAACGTCTGAAACTAGGATATGCCCAGCCTTTGTTGTCACCTTTCTTGGAAAATAAAGCAATGGACTTTTGCCAGTTTCGTCGCGTCCATAGTTAACAAGACTGTTGCCTTTATCGTCGAATACGAGCAAGGAACCAACTCCTTCTTTTACTGCTCCAACGATGACAATATTATCTTCAGTGACATGCACACAGTACGGTATCCATTGATTGGTGTTGTACTTCGAATCCACCACTTGGCCAGTCATCGGGTTAATTATCTTTAAACAGGATCCATCTCCCACAATAAGTGTAGAACCAGATGGCGTTATCGCGATGTCAAAAACCTTAGTCAAATATTCTTCTAACAACTCAATTCCTTCGTTAGTGACTCGTACCTTTTGTACCCGGTTTTGAACGACGTCAGTGCTTTTTGTGTTATTTCCTACCCACAAGTATTCATCATTAGTGAAAGCAAGATGATGAGCAGAATTTGTCTGTAGTCTACGTTCTTTTATTACTTTAAAGACGATTTTTGATGGTTTCATACCGATAGTCGTTCTTGACGAGGAAGGTCTGCTTTCGTCGATGTCTTTGATGTCGACGACACGGTGATTCTTGGTGATTCGGTTATGGACATCTTTACTACATACATCGCACATCAAGAGGTTACATTCCAAACACTGCCAACGAATTTTACTATTCTGCTTACACAATTGACACTTTAGATGTATCTGGGCTTTCAGAAGTGAACTTTCAAAGGCCATTTTAAAATCCAATTCGCCTACAATGATAATACTTCCCTGTCTCGATTCTTGGAAATGTGAGGTAATAGACAATTGGGTGATAAATGCGGGATGATCGAGGAGCATGCATGACTTATCTCCAGCAATGCTAGATATTTTCTGACTTTGTGAAACGGAATTCCATCCTCACATTGTAAGAGTAATGTGACATAGACTTCCGCAGGTTTGGGTTAGAACAAAATAATTTTCCTCGAGAAATGTAAATTAAGTATGCCAATTAATGCAACATGGTCTTTATTGTATAGGATATTATTTAATTTACCCACGGAGGAGGGGGGGGGTAACTTAACAGGTAAAAGGTGTAGGGGTGTGCGGCCCACCCTATTCATATATTCTGACAATGAAAAACTGACACCCATTTATATAACCCATTCATGTATATGCATGGCATTTATCTGTATATATATCAAAGCAGGATGATATCGTTTTCATGTCAGGTTTAATTGCATGGATCCCTTCCAGCATATCCATCTTGCATCCGTTAAAGTATTAATCTTTACTTACTTAAATAATTTTAAATAATATATAGTCTATTTGTAAATGTTAATCTTAACACATATACTGCAACTAAAATGCCTACCCTTTTCATATATCACTAATCATAAAAAAGTAGACCGATATGGTTCGCACACCTGTACCTATCCATTGAAAATAAGTTAACCCCCCCCCCCCCCGTGAACTTACCATGTCATTTCCTATGCACAAGGGGTGGTAAGACATTATTTTCCATTTTTTGTCAACTTTACACATGAAAATGACAAATTTTCCAATAAAAAAAGGGGTTCCAACCCCCGCCACCCCTTCTGGATCCGCCACTGGGAGGACATTTATCAGATTTTGCAACAAAAAATTCATTTCTTTGGAGTCCTAGTTGCTCAATTGCTTTTGGTAAATTGTATGTATGATTTTAGTTACTTTATGTTCTTTGTTGTGTATGTCGGTTTTCCATGTCTGGTCTTTGTCCCGGGTTACATTCTTTTTATTACCGCTATAACCTTGGTTCCCTTGAATACTCTTCAGAATATAGATATTGACGAGGAGACAAATTGTGTATAAAAGGATGAGATATATTTATGTTTTTTCAATCAACAAAATAAGTATTAGAATAAGTTGTCATGGGGGATCTATAGCTCTTCGTGCATACACTCCTAGCTTTCAATTCTATGTTTGAAAGGTTAATTTGCAAATTCTTTACTATCTATATATCCTACAACTACCAAATAGAATTCAAGTATAAATTTGTATGAATTGTATTTATTATATGTTTAATTTTGACGACATTATTTCCGTAGTTTTTATTAAAGAAAGGGAAAGCAATTTATAACATCATCTTAACATGCATTTAAAAAAAAATAATATTGCACATCGTAATTAAACTATAAACTAATTATAAAACACAAAAAGAAAAAAAAATTATTTGATATATCGGGGTCGACTGGTATATAGGACGAAGAATACAGAAACAATTTAATCAGAAGAGTAATTTTCGTTACTGATGTAATATTACAGTCCTTTTTCGATGTATTTACCTTCAGATCACTGTCCTATTTATATTTCGTCTAAACTTAAGATAAAACAACCCGGTTGAAAGAAATTAAGCCATGGAATGGAACATACGATGCTTCCACCATTAACTCTGGGTGTCCTCAGAAGGGATCCAAAGATACAAACCCGAGTTTTGCATGTCCAGATACGGTAAGGTACGTGCAATCAGAGATTATATAACACTAACTCCCTGGTACAATAAACTTTCACTGACATAGTAATTACAGTAACATCATGGTTTGTAAGCCTGCGGAGCGATAGTGTACGTAGTAAATCAAGAGACGCTTATAAGATTCGTGGAAGAATATGAAATGTAAGAGGTTTAAAATAGGCAACGGTAAACAAACTGGTATCAATCTTATTAATATAAGACCTAGCAATTGCATGTTGAACTATGATCATATGAACCGACCGGGTGAGCGCCATCTGCATTCCATTACAGTATCAAACATGTCTTAACCGGCATAAATAAACGAATTCCATTGCATTTCATGTTTGTTAGACTTCTGAAGACTTTTTACACCTGAATATCTGGACACCAAAAAGACGTTGGCTTCAAAGTATCCGGTTACAGTGAATTTACATGGTGGGAATTCTGAACACATGAGTGCCTCTCGCAGGTCTGGGGAAGGTTGTGGTGGACGGAGCTAACTGTACTCAACTTACATTTAACTTTTTTGATAATGTACCGTTATGTTGTTATCGCTTATGTCTATAACACATGATGCGCATCTGCGGTTAAAGTTCAAACAATCACATCCTAAGTGCATACGTCACTTCCGACAGAGAATATAATGATCATTTGTGTTTTGACCGAGAATCTACATATGATATTAGCCGAAATACAGTGTAGGACAAACATCCTTTGGATATGTCGGAAAACGTATTGTTTTAACAGATGAACAAACTTCAATTAAGCAGGATCTTCATTGATTTTAATACTTAAAATTACCGGAAGAGTTGGAAAACATCTTAGTAACGTAATATTCAGAAAACATAGCACAGCAAAATAGTATTGAATATCGGCAAAGAAGAAGAAGAAAAAATACCGAAGCGTCAGCAGTGGGATAAATCAAATACCTTAAAAACCTAAAACATGGCCTGAGGTCGAAAAGAGAAAGTTAAGACGATCTACATACCGAATGCAACGAACTGAATGAAATACGACAACATATAAAATCTGTAGATAAGGGAATCAAGACTGAAGCAATAGCTACATGATTTTCCACTCACAAGAAAAAAGAAAACAGGGGAGACATCAGGTGCTCCAGGTGGGCAAGCATATCCTGCTTCGCCAGTATCACCCGCCATATTGCAAGCGGTAATAGTCTAGCAACAATAATGCAGCCCGCCTCCTTCACCGATACGAGTAATAAATCCAGGAAAAACCTGACAACTAATACCGGTATTGATAATCAGATATATAATCACCATCCACCAAGAAGCGTACAACAATGTAGGATATACAGTAACAAACTTTTCAATTATGCTAGTTGTAGCAGACACGCGTCTTTTTCGATGTTTTCTTTTTGAAAACGTAGGTCAAATTAAAAGATACTATAAACCATATTGTAATTGATGAAAACGGTAATCGTTTTACAGTCAATAGGAAGCGAAGATTTAGAAATTATTGTGATTTCCTCTAATTATTTAGGAACACTTGGATTTTTATTGACTAAAGACACACCAACACACAGAGGAGCGACGGGTAATTACGGAATCCAGGAATAAATCCAGGAAAAACCTGACAACTAATACCGGTATTGATAATCAGATATATAATCACCATCCACCAAGAAGCGTACAACAATGTAGGATATACAGTAACAAACTTTTCAATTATGCTAGTTGTAGCAGACACGCGTCTTTTTCGATGTTTTCTTTTTGAAAACGTAGGTCAAATTAAAAGATACTATAAACCTTATTGTAATTGATGAAAACGGTAATCGTTTTACAGTCAAAAGGAAGCGAAGATTTAGAAATTATTGTGATTTCCTCTAATTATTTAGGAACACTTGGATTTTTATTGACTAAAGACACACCAACACACAGAGGAGCGACGGGTAATTACGGAATCATGGATCAACAATTCCCTCTGAAATGGATCTCGGAGAACATCCAAAGTTTTGGAGGCGATCCGAGTAAGGTAAATGAGTCGTACATATTTAACGTGTTAATCTGCTAGGGCAGTTTAAACAATGTTGAAATGGGCCTGTTTTAGAAATGAATAAAATATCATATTGGATCTTATATCAATAGAAAAAAAGAAAATTTGTTTCTTTGAAATTAAAATTGATTGGAGTTATTTTCCAAAGTGTTGGCAGCGAGCTCACAGATTGGCAATAGTATGCTTGCCTTATTATATCTCCTGTCTGCAGAATTCAAAATATCTTTCACTTTTGATATAATGTATTATTTCATATTAGATATCGACAGGAAAGTGTTTTAAGTTGAATATTCCCTTTTTCCTTGATTGATGCTCTATTATGGACAGTTTTTTTTTTAGGTGACACTGTTTGGACAGAGTGCCGGTGCGCAGTCTACGCTAATACATCTAATGAACGAAGAAAGCTCAAAATACTTCCAAAGAGCAATTATGGAGAGTGCCCCAATATCAATTCCTTTTACAAGTAGACCGGAAGAACTTTTTCTCGGCGAGATGATGACACTACAACTAGGGTCTGCGCCCAAAGACCGCTGATGATGTTGCACTTGCACTGAAAGCTGTCCGAAACTATCCAAGTTCACAAGTTCTTCCAGAAAAAGCCGTTTATTATAGGAACTAATTCAGAGGAAACTCGTATTTATGTTTATGAAGCATGGGATAGTTCAATGACAGCAGTTGAATACTCAGCAGCACTGTTAGCTACGTTTGGACGAGATGTTGTCAAAGTATTAGAAACGTACCCTCCAAACAACCCACTAGACGAAAGACTAGACCTACAAATAGCTTCCACAGACTTCATTTTCACCTGTTCTTCAAGAAACTATACTCGGCTAATTCAGTCAAAAACAGGAAATGTAGTGCCATCATGGATTTATGTTTTTGACCATTTTTTCTCTTTTAACGGCTGGGGAAAATTTACAGAATGTAAGGACCACGTGTGTCACGGATCAGAAATTCCGTATGTTTTCCAGTCGTACCTAGACAGCTCTAATTTTACGGCAACGCCGGAAGAGAACACGATGTCAGGCGATTTGATTACGTATTTCACAAACTTTGCCAAGAATGGAGACCCTTCGTTTGGTAACGAGGTGCCATTTAAATGGCCCAAGTACGAAGAGAGCACAAACTGGCAAAGCATCAGATTTAAAACGCCATATAACCAACTTGACATTGCGGACAGAAATCAGTATTGTAATTTTTGGGATAATGTTGGGTATAAGGCATAAAGGTTAAGGGGTGTTAGCTTATGAATATTGCCCAAAAAAATCAACGTTGTTGTTCAAAATATAGTAAAATGCACAAATGTCAGGAAATATTATTTTTTGTGACACTTTTCATTGTAATGACGTCATAGTGTACCAAAATTATCCGTCATTTAACAGAAACTACTGAGAATTGTAATTTTTTTAACACAAATTCAAATGTGCATATCCGGGTTACCAAAATATGTGGTTTGGGTTCTATATCAAAGCATGTTTTACTTTTTTTGTTTATTATATTAAAGACATAATTAAATGAAGTTCATTCTCTATAATACAAGGCATAGTCTACTATATCCGACAGATGGAATTCCTGAAACTGAAATATGTCCCAATTTAGCAGGAAATGTTGCAAGCAACTTTCAAGAGGACAGATTGCATATCTATGTATATGAATGAAGTCTATAATTGCAATATACCATTCAACCACACATTACGCCAGTAAAGTCATTCATGTACAGAGGATGTCACTTAATTGCATACCTGATTATTTCTTATTTCTGTTAATTACATATAGCATTTTCAAGAACCAAATTATTTCCCAACTCTTCCATGTTAAAAATTCCTCTCAATTGCACAGGTCTAAACAAACATTCCTGTTAATTGCATATTTTAGTGGAAATGGAAAACAGACAAACACAAGACATAACTAAAATAATATGTACAAATTAACAAAAGTAAATGAGTAACTCGGACTCCACTAAAAACTGGGAACATGGACTTGGTGCACCGGTAGGATAAGCATCTCATGCTTTTCTAGAAACACTCACAGAAAGTCAAGTCCAGTGTAGACGAAAGAAAAAAGGAAAACTACACTATGTTGAACAAATCAGTTTTCATGGTGCAGATGGATAATACACCGTAACGATCTACGAGTTCATAATGACGACCTACTCCAGCACTGCTAGAGGTTGTCTTGCAAGCTATTTTCTGACTTGGTTGGGGTATGCAGGAACGGATTTCCGACCTCTTGGTTGTAGAGGTAGATGACAACCATAAAACTTCTATAGTGATGACTCATCTTATTGCAGCATAACCCTGTTCCAGAAGCCTAACTGTGGGAAGTCTAACGCGATACAAAAAGTCTGCATAGTTACGTCAAGCTCTGGCATAATGTAGGAGTTGTGATATGAAAACTCCATACGCAGGTGCTGAAGAGATGTTGCCACAGATGACAGGAAAACTGGCAATACTGAATGAAAAGTCATCACATTTATCGTAAAGGTCGGTCAATAATTTATGAAACTATGGAGAGCGTAGCGAGCCAGATTTTTTTTAAAGGGTGTTGCCCAGGTCAGAATATTTATTTTCAATTCACTAGCTAAAGTCAGAATTTGAATATTTATTTTTTAACAATATGCAAAATCAGACTATTTTCTGGTATGATGCAGCCATATTATTTATTTCCTACATAATCAGAGACAGATCATTTATTTTCAAAATCTGCCACCCCCTAATAATCTAATGGTTGTCAACTTATCAAGGGAACACTCCTTATATTGGATTAGGTCTCTTTTTTTCTTACAATATATATGAAAAGGCCTACATTTTTTTTTCAAAAAAAATACGTGAATAGGGTGGGGTTGCAGAATCCCAGCGGCACCTCATATCAAAGGAGTATTGGAGTGTCCCCTCCCCTGAGTATGTAATATGACAAGTAAACAGTTTACAATGACGGACGCCAAGTGATGAACTGTCTTCAGTCAAGAATAGCAACAACAAAATTATTACCAGGAATAAAAATTCCTATAACAACGGTGAATCGATGATATTTTTGATTTTGTTTAATATAAATAATATTTACAAAATTTACAAAAAAAATGTATCACACTTTCAGTATGTGCAACTGTTGAGGACAACTTGTAAAAACTTTAACACATAACTGTAATTTGTATAGTTGCATTGCATGTTGCATATATACGAGTACTGGTATTATGCAGTTTAGTCATATTGTATGGGGATTTATTATTAGCACACAACTCAAATCTCATTAAGCTTGTTCAAAGCAGTTCATTAAATTTCTAAACTTCATAATACCACCATCTATAGTTATTTCCCCAGTTCCGTAAGCTGTGACTGCCCGCATTCTACTAGAAATCAGTTCACGAAATATTTCCGTCGTCAAAGACACCATGACTTCGTATGACGGCTGACTTTCATGGAAAGTTACTACTGCAATGGAATTTCTAATTGTTATTTTCACATTTTCCTGACTGTCCGTAAATGCAAAGAGAATTGAACTATTTACATTACCACATTCTTCAGTTCTAAATCTTACCGGCAATGCCAAAAATAATTGTCTTATCGGGAGCAACTTGATTGCGTCTTTTCTATTGCGATCTGGTTGGTCAATTTTGATCTCAGCTGCTTCTTCGAATGCAGACGTCAAGTAATAATTCCGCCCACACGCGCTAGTTTGCCGTGCCCCTAAGGACGTCAAAGCATCTATTTTCAGATCTTTAGCATCGATATTATCTGGTTTAATGGTTAGAACATAAGATGATAATTCTAGAGCCCATTGGAAATCTTTTTCCTTGTATGCCTGTTTGGCTGTTTCCAACAATTTGCCAGCGCCGACTAACTTTAACATTCGTTCAGATTTTTCTTTGAACGTTAACGGTTGGAGGTCAACTGGGTCTCCACTGAACCATCCGAGATATGAAGTGAACACTCCTTTCACCGACCAAGCCGTTGTACCATAGTATTCCCGTAAGAATGGATGAGCTGCTATGTGTTTTGGAAGTTTGACTTTCCGAACTATTTCTTCTGATGTCATCCCTTGGTTTATATAACGTACTGTTTGATCGTGAATGTATTGTATTGCATCCCTGTAAACTGTCAATGTTTCTCTAATATTCTGCTTCCCGACCAAAGGTCGTGTGTGGCTTGGTACAAGAAATTCTACATCATAGCTAAGCATAAGATCTAATGAATTCACCCAGTGCATAAGGTCTCTAGATGGTGTTCCACGAATTGCATAAAGATTTGGAAAAGATTTGTAAATGTCGTCTGCGCAGAGTAGGACCTTCTTATCCGGAATCCATACTCCTATTTGGTCAGGGGTTTCTCCGGGAATATGAAGTATCGTCATATTCAGACCTGTTTAAGAAAGAATTTAAATTGCAGTGTATTTTTTGTTGTTGCCAAATATTAACATATAAAAGTAGATGAATGCAATGATTGGCTGATATAGTCAATTTTTAAATGATTTAAACCACTGCGATAAAATACAGTTTGTTAAATAAGTGCTAAAAAGTGCGATATCTGCATTAGTCAACGTTACATACGATAGAGACATCAGGAAAATGTTTAAAGCATAACAATAAACATATACACAATGAAACAAGATTTCTGCAAATTCCTCAACTTGAAACGAAATCTTGAAGAACTTAATTAATACTGATGAAAATATTGTAATCTTTCTATTTTTTGTCCATACCTGCTAATAAAACGTCAGTTTTCTGCTCGTGTACAAAACGATCAGGGTAGACAACTCCTAAAGCGGACTGACCCTTCTTGAGATTAAGTTTTAGTCCTATTCCCGAGTTTACATGTTGAGGAAGAAATACACCAAATTGTCTCATGGCACGTTTAAACGTGGCACCTTGAACTGTGGAGAACACTCGCGTAAATTGGTCCAGTATACCAACGTGTGCCCAGATTTCTGGAGGATTGTTTTCGTCTTCTATGAATACCTACAACAAAATTCCAATCCAATCAAAATCAAATCAAATTCTTTATTTTCGATTAAGGACCCACAAAGGACCTGACAAATATGACAATGATTTAACAGTAATAAGCACATAACAGAACACATCTTTTGATACGTTACATAATTATAACCATCACGTTCATACCAGATGAAGAATCATGTGCATGTGCTAAAATGAGGCTGCAAATAGGCATATGACAAGCCAAAGTGGGCAAAAATGGGTGTTTTCTAATATTGAAAATTTTTTTTTTTTTTAATATTACAAATTCATTTATCGATAATACAAATTCGATTTTTAATATTACAAAACCCCTTTTTTAATATTAAAAGTTTAATTGAATTTCTAATATTAAAAAAAAACCGATTTTTTTAAAATTAGAAATTGATTTTGTAATATTAGAAAATGGATTTGTTTTATTTCATTACCATTTTTGTCAAGGAAGGCTGCAATGTACACTCTTTGAGTTGTTAGTATATTCTTAATGTCTACGATTACAAGATGGGTCCTGTAGGTTTGAAAGTGTTAATTTTTATGTCAATCTTACCAAGGAGTTAAATATAGACTACTATCATGACTATAAAAATCTATTGAAAATGTTTGGAGCTTCCAATAACGGATTTTCTGAGCTGCAATGTACGCTTTTTTGTGATGTACAAAAAAAACGTAAGTATTGTTTAAATGTTTATGATTACAGTGAGGGTGCGGGGGGCGTGGCATCCCTCCTTTTTATGGGAAAATTATAATTTTCATGTGTAAAATTTACAAAAAATGGGAAATACTATCCTAGCACCCCCTTTTTCGAGGAACCCAAACTGCCACCCCTCATTTTCAAAGTGTGTGGATCCACCTGTGCCAGATCCTGAAGGTTTGAAAGGGTTTTTTGTATAGTGTTTGTAAATTACAGGTATTTTTTGTGAACAATTTTGATGAAAAATATTTTTACATATGCTAAGAGTTTTCAAGTTGTTCTATATTTTATACACATTGTACTGTTAAATCCATGAAAATCCTATATATATCATGTGTGTTTGATTTGATCCCAGGAATTTAAAATGCAAGCAATGAGTAAACATACAAATGTACATGTAGTAAACAGTATGAAGTATTTAAACTAGAAAATATACATTTGAATCATGGAATTGTTAAATTAATATGCTTTCAAAGCAGAAACATAAACAATGTCTGTTTCAAAGGTAAGAATGAAAGGCAATATAATTAAAACTAGACCTTAATTGCTTCCCCTTTTTTTATGTCACATGAAGTCATGCGACAAAGAAAAAGGGGGAGCAATTAAAATCTAATCTAAATTATATTGGGATGAAATGAGGCCATGTGGCATATTTATCACATTCAGTAGTTGATCTATCAAAAAGAGGGATATCTAGTTGAAATTAGGTATTTATATGTAGCCAAACAAACTTTTAGAGCATAGTCTCCACTTATGACATTCCTGCTGAAAGTTTTCCTAAATATGTTAAAAATGATTTGATTACTTTTTGATCATATTAGAAATTGCCCCATTCTCAAATTTTAAATCAATATCATTGTGGCTGACCTGTGATTTAAATACCCTATATCACACCCCTAGACTTATATTACATACCCTAAATCACAAGCCTAGACCTATTTCGCGTACCCCTGGACCTATATTGCATACTGTATATCACACCCTTAGATCTACATGTATATCGCATACTCTATATCACACCGCTGCATGGACTACATCGCACCTTTAGTCATACAAAATGATATGCACATCATATACTGCATATCACTCCCCTAGACCTACATATATATGGCATACCCTATATCACACCTTTAGACTTATATTGCATACCCTAAATCAGGGGCGGATCCAGGATTTAAGATTGGGGGGGGGGCGCAAATTAAAAATTAAAAATAATAAAAAAGAAATTTTTGAAATATTCTTCTAGAATGGGTGCAATGTAGATCTTTTGTGGTAAAATCAGCGACAAATTAAAGTTTCAACCTAAAACCGCCTAAATCTACCTCTGATAACCCAATGCATGCTTTGCAAATTTTAGGAGGGGCACACGCCCGCCACGCCCCGCCTGAATCCGCCCCTGTATATCACATCTCTAGGACTACATTGCATACCCTATAGCACACCCTTAGACCTATATTGCATACCTTATATCACACCCTACACAGAACACACTTGAAGTATAATTAAAATATATGTTTTGATGAACATGACATGCCAAAATTTGTATCTAATGCGGTATCAATCCTCGACCCATATCACCCCACGACCAATAGCCCTAAGTGGGTTGACATAGGAGTCTTGTGTTGATACCGCATGTGATACAGATTTTGGCATGTAATATTCAGTTTGGAATGTACATGTGTATTATATCCATATACATGTAAGTCATGATTGATTATCAATTGCAATATGGTTCATTTTTAGTGCATTGTCAAGATATACATATAGAATGCAGATCTTAAAGTTAGATACAGGATTTTCATGACACATGAAGGACACAATCAATTAAGTTAGAAATTCTATGTCCATGAAAGTGGATTGAAAATATGATGGATATCAAGGCACCCAAAAGTAGACCTTTCCAAAGAGCTGATTTTCAGGGACATTCATACATGTACAATGTATTAGGTAAATGAGGGTGTACATAAGTTTTTTTCATATACTTCCAATGCACACGCTGATTTAAAATTTTCAGAACTACATGGTGATAGGTCTACTGTAAACATTGCCAGTGTAGAACAGTTGTCATATGTCTTAGCAAAATTTGCAGTTTACATTTGTATGTCTGTGAACAGGAAATTTATACTGAAAACTACAAAAATACATGTGCATGTACTGTATGGTTACTGGCATATGCAGTACAGTATTAATTAAAGATTTCATACATGAAATTCTGATATTTTGACATTAATTGCTCATAAATAAATCAACACACAGGGATGGATCCAAATACTTTGAAATTGGGGGGTCCAGACATCGTTATAAATCAGCAGGTAACTAGATATCATACATGGGAGAAGCTCCAAAGCAATAGCATTAGTAAACTTTCCAGTTTCTGTATTTAGAAGTTTTTTCTAGTACATGATATGACTTTAATTTATTGTGTTAAATTCATCACTTCAAACCACTTTAATGATCTTACTGGTTATGAGGGGATGTTGTTTTAACAATGACCACCTGTCAGTCAGGTGAAAAGTAACCTATTTTACTCTAATTACTTATGTTACCTGTTATTAACAGTTATTGAAACAAAGATGTACTCATGAAGTACACTGTACTACATTTTTGTAAAGTTTGTAATGTTTTATTTAAGATAAATTTGAATTATTTCAGAGAAAGAAGTGTTTATTTTTTTTCTTAATTAAGGCAGCCGATAGAGATATTTTAAGAATAACATTTCAGAACACTAAAATATAATATATATTTAATGTATTAACTTTTTATAGTGTAGGACAGAAATTATAATGTTACAGAAACACTGTTTGCAAAATTTCAGTCAAGCAATACTGACTAGGTGGCTTAAAAACCAGTAAAAACCTGGGACAATGATAAGCACTCAACCTCTATTTTTGCCTGATTTTGCACACAATTGTATGTACATGTAAGAATATTTCTCATCAAGAGGAGGTTTCTGTACTGCCATATGATGTGGCTAAAATACATGTTTATTGTCATGCATTTACATATTGTAACATATTGCAATTATCAAAGACACTGTTATCATTGTTTGTCCTTGATTTCGTTTCAGTGGTAATCTCTTTAAAGCTTCACTAAATGCAGCGAGAAGAAAGCACAAGCAAAATGGACTATTTTTGTGCTGGGACACTATTTAGGCATGAAACAAAGTTCATGATTCTCAAGTGCTGGTACATGTCAACACATGAAGTCTGATTTTGTAGCACTTATTTGTTGGCAAAACATAAGAGTTACTTGTAATACATATTGGTGAAACAATCATGCGGAAAAAATGAAAGAAATCCACATACATTATTGAAGGCAGACAGGTATAAAACACTCTGCTGAAGCGCAATAATGATTCATCATAAAAAGTGGTACTCATGGGGTTTGGGTTTACTAGTAACCTTTTTTTGTTTTGGAAAGTTGAAAAGACGGATTTATATTCAAAGTGTATTTGTTATAAAGAAAGACATAATATTTCCTGTATTCACTACATCTCTTTATCCTTGACTTTCCATCTTGATTGGAATCTTAAACTGCTAAAATATATGAGGTACAAACAAAGTTTTTTTAGTTTAAAGATCTTTAAACTGCATAGCAATTTTGATAACAAGAGTTTGTATCCTTGTTTTAATTGAAAAATTTCTAGAGAAATGTAATTATCTATTGTAAAAAGTGTATAGTTTAGACGTTTTCAACTCGGGGCCTAATCCAGACAACAATGATAAGGACGAGCTTTAGTAAATTCTGTTTGAAAACTAACAATATTGACATATTTATTCATTTAATCTATTACAAATCACTGTCAAAGAGAGCACAAACAAGGAGAAGTTTTTTGCTCATTTCTCCCTTTAGATTAGGTCCTTGGTCAACCTATCTCCTCTAGTCCACAGGATTCATTTCTACTTCATGCATCTCCAACCCGAAATTTCAAAGTGTGGATTTTTTCTTACTTTGAAATCCATCTAATATTGATAGTCAGTGATTCACAGTGGAGATAATATTTCTGAAGAAATGCTGGTTTAGGTGTAAAGTGTCAAAAAATTTGAGGACATAACCGTACACTGCCAGAAATACCAAAAATGATAAAAGAAAAGAAGATCCATAAATACATTAATAAACAAGCCGTATTGATATGCATTTCATTAAAACAGATGGTTCTCTTTAAAATGACTGTTTTTGATCGGTTTATTTAGCTTGCAATTTGGTTATATGAGTATTTCTGAGGTATTCCTTGACTCAGTGCCTCAGCACTTTGTTTTAATATAAGCAAATCATTTTGTAAAATTAAAAAATATGACTAATTTTGCAATACTGCCACGTGATTTTTTAAAATTAGAAATTCATTTTCTAATATTTGTTTGATATGTTTGATATTTTATGATATTACTAAATCAGGAATTAATATCAGAAAATTATTTTTAATATTAATGAATTTCTAATATTAAAAAATATTTTCTTATATTAAAAGAATGGCTTTGTATTATTAAAAAAATATTTTCTAATATTACAAACTATTGATTTTTGTCCACTTTGGCTTGCAATATGAACACCTATTAATAACTATAGTATACATCTACATATTATATAACAAATACTGAAGTAAGAGTAATCAAGGGAACCAAAGTTATAGCGGTAATCAAAAGAATGTAATCCAGGGACAAAGACCAGATACATGCACAACAAAGAACATAAAGTAACTAAAATTATACATACAGAGTAACAATAGCAAATGAGCAACTCGGACTCCACTAAAAACTGGGAGCATGGACCAGGTGCACCGGTAGGGTAAGCGTCCTCTGCTTTTCTAGAAACACCCGCCGAGTTGCTCATAAAAAGTCAAGTTCGGGTAGACGAAAGAGGAAAGGAAAACTATGACACGTTGAACAAATCAATTTTAATGGCGCAGATGGATACACCGTAACGATTCACGTGTTCATGATGACGACCATAAAACTTTTATGTGATGACTTCAATCTTGCAGCAACATAACCCTGCTCCAGAAGCATATTTGTTAGAACTCTAGCGCGATACAAAAAGTCGGCGTAGTCTCGGCAAGCTCTGGCATAATGTATGAGTTGTGATATGAATACTCCATACGCAGGTGCTGAAGGGATGTTGCCACAGTATCCTTTATCTCAAGTTCTTTAGGATAGATGCGATGTATCAAATCCCCAAAATTAGGATTGTTTAAAGATAATACGTCATCTATATAGCGGAAACTAAGATTAAAGGATCTAGCTAAACGATATTCTTTCTTTCGGATCAGATCAGCTATAAAGTCATCCTCATAAGAGTGAAGGAATAGGTCAGCAAGTAGAGGAGCACAATTTGTTCCCATTGGAATGGCGACCGTTTGTTGAAAAACGCGTTCACCACAGTGGACAAATATGTTGTCGATTAAAAATTCCAGCATTTTGTAAACATCTTCTTTATATTTGGAAGATAATTTGGAATTATTTCTTACAAACTATGAGGAATCTCTACCAAGAACTATATATCTGTATGTTCCATCCTTTTCAACGATGTATAATGTTTTTAAGTAAAATTGTCAATTATATACATATAACATTATTCGAAGGGTAAATGTAGGTTTGGACAGGTTAAAAGTTAAAAAGTACCAATATATACCTAACAAACTAACAAAAGGACAATAAAAACGTTTTTGTCATGTAAATGCACACATTGTAAAATTGTGGTTAGTCTCGACAAGTTCCATCTAGGTTTTGTGGTAATCTAAGTTTTAAAACCAAAGAAATTTACAGTTTGTGGTTGTATAATTCTCGAAATTGTTGACGGAGGTTGTGTTGTTGCAAAATACATTACCTGAGCTCCATATGTGTGATCAGCGTGGTTATGTGTATAAATGAGCGCTTTTATAGGTTTATCTGTTACATTTCGGAACGCCTCCAGAATCTGCTTTGCAGACTGTACACTTTCTGTTACGTCTACAATAACGAGACCATCTGGTCCCTCCAGCATGATAGAGTTTGCTAAAGCAAAACCTACAGCAACATACACTCCTTCAGTTACCTGAAATTATCGAGGAAGAGTAAATATATATGAAAAGTTACCTAATCGGAGTCTATTTACGGTGCGTGAAGTACAGTCAAACCTTCCTTAGGCTGGCCACCTGAATTCAGCAATAACCTGTCTCAAAAGTGTACATATAAAGTGCGCTCTATGTTAAATCAACCTGTATATAAAAATCACCTGTCTTATTTGACCAAGATTTTGCTCTTTCGAGGACGGTCACTTAAGACAAGTTTGACCATTTTTTACTTGTGTATTCAGAATCGCCAGGCCTCTTAAGTGATTAATCAATAATTAGATACAGGAGAACATGAAGATTTCTTTTATTAAAACTTTTTTGAGAAAAAATAACAGGACATTTTTTTTTATGATTTCAAGCTTGGAAACGTTGTACTGTACATGTAAGTTATTTTATCTTCTCTTTTCTAGAATATTCGCCAAAGCCCATTCAAAGAAACGTACTTTTTTCTCGTTTATATCAAATTTGAAAACGCATTTTTTTTTCTATTCGGGCTATTGTAGATATTCTAATTTTCAAGTATACTAATATCTTTCTTTGGTTAGAACATTGAATAAACATTACCTTAATTATTTTTGGCTCATTAAATTCTTTCGAGTGCTGTAAGATTTCATTGCTGGGTAATGAATTTCGAATAATTCTTTCTGCATACGAAGGACCTCTCAAGCTGCTGATAAATCTACTTCCTAGAAGCCCAAATATAGCAACCACCAACACCAACAAAGCTATATGAGGACCGTCCATGATCTTCTAAAACATATATATTGTATATTTATCTTTTACTTTCCATACCTTGTCACATTATATATCTCTGAAAAAAAAAATCATATTTCATTACTACCGGTATTAGAACACAATGTCGACTGTCCATAACATATGACAACTGAAGCCATTGACAGAAGCTGCCTGGTTTATTCAGGGTTTGTTTTAAACGTGTTTCACTGTATCTGCGAATAGGTGACAACTTTCTTTAGCTATTCCATCTATGTTGCATCGTGGACTAGTTTATTACAAAGTTCTTTATTTATGTTGACGTTGTGTATGGATTAAATCGCTGGCTTCAATAGTATAAAACATTTGATCATCTTCTGTCTTTTTTATATTTAGTAGGTTGCATGCTACTACCGAGTACTTGAAAGTTAAAATATAAAGCAAGTTTTATAAGATACCGTCGAAATATTAACACTCCTTAGTGTCTTAGTCCTGGCGAATCCGTGGATCTGGAACTTTATGTATACAACATAATAGCCTTTTACACAGCTTTAACCATTTCCTACATATTTATGATATGAATACGTTACAACTGAATAATAAAATATTAAAGATGAATTTCATACCTTTGTTAATAAATGTCAACCATGTGTAATTTGAACTCGACTTTTGTACTTCATTGTATTATAGTACATTAACCCATAATAATTACTGGAGTACATTTATCTATGTAAATGTGTACTTTTCTACAGTGCAATGTACACATCATCTACACACAGTTAAGATTATACGTTTACTACATATCTATAAAAGTTGAAGAGATTTTTAAGTGGTGAATAGTCATACAGGTCTCGTGAAACATGTGATAACAATCGTGCACATACGGCAAGGTGCAATAATTTGAGGATCAATTTTGAACTGTATTTTATTCGTTGGTGGTAATTTCTGTAAGGAATTTTCATTTTCAAATCTTTTGCAGTGGCGATTTCGGGGTTGGACCCTCTTTTTTGAAAACATTGACAATATTGTGCTAAATTTAGGCAAAATCAGAAGTAATAACCTGAACCCCCCCTTTCTGAAACCGATCTGCATAATGGACCCTTTTTAAATTTCTGGACTCGCCTCTGTTTATTTTTTAGGGAAACAGTTGGGTAAATTACTATTTCACTATGTATATTTGCATACATTTTTTTTTTTATAAAAATGCATTCAAATATACAAATGAACGCTTCAAATAGCCAGGAATTCTTTTCAAATGAATATATAAACTGACATGTTGAGATTTCGTTAACATTATGATTTTGATCATACCTACTAGAGCAAATGTGTGACTCTAAAAAGAATTAATGGTTAATTTTACCTTAGAACAAGATCGAAGATCCAGTGTAACACCACAAGGCAGGGGCGGATCCAGGATTTGAGTTTGGAAGGGGGGCGTAAATTAAATTAAATGCCGTGCAAAGCAAGGCAACACATATTGTGGGCTAAACTTGTAGTGAAAATTGTTTTCTTACCGATTTTTTTTTTTTTTTTTTTTGGGGGGGGGGGCGTACGCCCGGTACGCCAGTCCTTGGATGCGCGCCTGCAAGGTACCATTAATAACTGAGTAATTTAAGCTGGAAACTTAGGTTAGAAAAAACTGTATTACCCCGTTACCAAAGATAATTATAGTGCAGTACGGGCAGACCGGAAATTTTCTTGAGAATTTCTTAACATGAAATTATGCACCAGTTTTTTAAAAAAAGAGCGACGATCCATGTGGTTATGCCTTTCTTTCCCAGCCAAATAAAAACTGATGTATTTTCATGATCTCACTTTATGAACGACTACTGATTGTTACTCATAAGCTTGTAGATCTGTGCAGCGATTTTGTATTAATATCTTAATACATTCCCCGAAACAGTTTGTACAAAAGCCTGTAGTTGAATTCCGTTGAATACTCGCCTAATTTTCCAATACAGATCTCTATAACCGGTCATTTTTGTCTTTGTGGCAGGACGGCCTTCTTGCGTTGTAGTAGGTAGTGTGATTTAAATAGCCAGTTAATTGATTTGGCTAAAGGATTAAGTAACAGTCTTTGTGAGAACCATGCGAAATCTGAAAAAAATGTGATACACCCTAAAAAAGGCTACATATTTTTATTTTTGTAATTAAGTTGTTTTATGGGTCTATACTATGAAATGTGTAATTATTCATTCAAATCTGCCTGCTCTTAAGAGATAATCAACATTGAGAATCCAGTAGATTCTATTGTATTTGAGCGTCATTTACAGAGTTGTCTCCCTTAATTTTGAAATCTACAGTGCATTCTATACAATTTTTATCTCCTAAGAGCACGGGCTAAATGAAAAACCACATGTTAATTTCTGTTTACTATGACATTTCAAACAAAATATCAAAAATAAAAATATGTAGGCTTTTTACCCATGAATCACATTTTGCATGATCCTTAGATGGAGTGCTACTTAATTCTTTAGCTGAATCGGTTTGCCGCTGGCTTGTCACCAAGCGGTTTAGGGTTTGATCCTCGGAGCCGAAGTATAATTTTGTGAGTCAAATTATGCTCTCCCGTTACACTTCACTCGCTTGAACTCCCTTCAATGCTGTGTTCACTAATGAGACCAGGGAGTGTATTACATTACTAAAAAGTTGAAAAAAAAATATGTTCTTATCATCCCATGCATCACTTTACTGTAAATGTTAATTAAAAATTATCGACTGGCATCAGTGAAAACCAGACGTGAAGTACGAATAAATGAAAGGTACCACTTGACAACAAATTTTCTGAGTTAATGCGTGATTTCATTCCCCTTTCTCAAATATCCTCAAAATTTATTTTCGGACAAGAAAACAGCTCTTGGAATAATCAAGCTCATTTGCGATTAGACCTATTACCCATGGATAAACCGTTTGCAGACATTGTGGCTTCTCTTTGTTACCAGAAATATCAAAACCTCCCAAAGAAAGGTAAACCACAGAAAGGGAAAGAATGGACTATCTTGGCTGGTATTGTAAAGACAAGCACAGGTAATAATGCTCTAAAATTCTAGAGCAAACATTTGGTTTTAGCTATGACCACTGAAATAGCTACTTCGATGTTGGTCTATTAGGTAAAAATGGTTTTTTGCTTGAGTAAGACCAAATAAAAATATGTCTGTTTCCTATTACTTTTCAAAATTTGGTAGGTAGGTTTTTTTTGTTTTTCTACCTTTTTTTACATTGTGCCTTTGGGAGTACATTCTGACTTTAACAGTGCTTATTTTATATTTTGAAATAACAAAAAAAGCTTAAAGGTATACTAGTTTTAGGTGAACAAATAGGGTGGCCATGGTAATAGGAAATACGCTTCTGTTTGAATTTGGCTTAAGCATAAATAGAGATTGAGAACATTGTGATGACACCAACTTTGAATAAAGCTCTAGGACCTGTGACTTATTGATGCATGTAATACATATATTTTCCTAATCTTGTACCTTTCAGTTGATTATTCTGATTCTGAAGTAGTTTCCATTGGAACTGGCACCAAGTGTCTGGGAAAGTCACAACTCAGTAATACAGGTACATTGCTATACATTAAGAAGTAAAATATTTTTAATAGATTTTAACATTTCAAATAAAATACATCTGCATCATGCCTGATTGTTACCTAGTACCCTCTGACCCCTGACCTCAATTTTTTATGTGGACAGAACATCATCAGAATAGACAAGTCAGAATTTCAGTGCCAGCTTCAAAAAGACTTTATACAGAATTTACAAATATATGTATTGTTATGCAATTTAACTTACAAAATGTACCTGATAAAATTCTTGAATCCAGTCCTGCATGACAATAATGTTTTTGTTGCTCACATGTCATTATTATTGAAATGTAAACCTTTCTTTGTTGCAGGAATTGTCATGTAAAGAGAGTTGGTGTAGCTTTTGGGTCAGAACCAAACATAGACACATGCATGAAATAATTGGCTTCTGGAGTTATTCTATATGATCCTACAATGTAGTTTTGAAAAATATGTCTGTCACCATTATGGTATATAAAAAAAATCATGTCTATACTCACAAATTCCGTACTCAGAAATTCTAACTTTTTAAATGGGACGTTGTTTAGACCCTCATTCTATAAGCTGGAGGGTTGCAGGGGCAATTCTGATTTATAAAATATTCAACAAAGAGTTTAGTTAGAAGACTGTATAGGACTGTTAGTTCAAAGAACATTAATAATTCATTGGATCATCACATTTAAAGCAGTGGTCATGTACAGAACATATGAAAACTAGTTAAAGATACACATTGTATATCACATAGAAGAAAATTTCAGAAGTAATTTGTCAATACCTGTAAAAGAGAACTTCACACAAGTATTTTATTACCATGAAGAAACTTCATTTACATGTACATTTTTAAAACAATATTTTGTACAATCACAAATAGGTAATTTGTAGTTGTACATGGCACTGTCATTGTCTATAGGCATTTGATGTCCAGATAATTACTGGTTAGAGTACATGTATAAGTGTATAGAATCTTATGAAGTTTAACCACAAGGTGTCATACCACAAAAAGAAGACTGGGGTTGATTTTTTGTGTTGTGACATGAACTGTTTAAAAAAGGGGCCATTTTGATATTTAAGAGCAATCTATATTCAGACCTGTATCAAGCATTTGCCCCATCTGTTTAGGGTTTGACATCCACAGTCATTTCAAGCTGCTCTGTGTGAGGCATTTTGTTCTAATTTGTGGAAAGTTTTTGACTCTTTTTCAGGTGATATTGTTAATGACAGCCATGCAGAAGTGGTTGCAAGGAGAGGGTTTATCTTGTAAGTACAGTACAGAGGTAAATGAAAGCCAGTAGGAAGTTTATAATGTAGCTCAAATTATTTTTTTGCTTTCATGTATCTTGGTGAATAGTTATATACATATTTACCTGACTCTGTTAGTTTTGGCCACTGTAAGGTTTTTAAATGGAGTTGCACATGTTTTCTAGTTTCTAGAAAAGCAGAGGAGGCTTACCTTACCAGTATACCTAGTCCAAGCTCCCTGTTTTTAGTGGAGTCCGAGTTGCTCATTTACTTTTGTTACTTTGTATGTATTATTTTGGTTATTTTATGTTCTTTGTTGTGTATGTCTGTTTTCCATGTCTGGTCTTTGTCCTGGATAACGGTACATTCTTTTGATTTCCGCTAGAATTGTGGTTCCCTTGATTAGTCTTTAAAACTTTTGCAGACAGTTTTATCATGTTTAGATAGTTATTATTACCTAACCTTTAGAAATGTTTGTATGAATCTGTTATTACCAAGTGATCAACCATCATCTTTTGAAGATACCTATATGAACAACTACATCTAGCATACACAGGGAAGATAAGCGAAGTATTTACTCCACCAGACTTAGAAACTCTAAGGTGTCACCTGAAGGACGATGTCAAGTTTCACTTTTTCTGCAGTCAGACACCCTGTAAGTTAAACATTCTTATTTTACTTAAAGCTAGGTTTGTGAATGGCCAATGCTGATGTATGCTGATAGAATTATTGATTAGATGATAAATCATGATGTTACTAATTTTTAACTTGATCGACTCCGACACTGTAATTCAAAAGACTACATTTCTAGAGCTATCATTCTATTCAAATCTTTTCAGATTTAATGAATGTTCAGTGCAGTCTTTGTAAACCTAGTCTTCAACCTTCAGACTCTGTACCAAACTCTGTACCAGACTCTGTATTGAAGGAAATTAATTAATCAAAGTTTTGACTTATAGAGATAATGTAGTCCTGGTTTTGCTGTTGACTATGGTTTAGTGTTGTTTAATTTTTCAGGTGGTGATGCATCAATTTTTCCAATAAAAAATAAAGACCAGGATTATTTTCAAAATGACTGCAAACATACAACATCTCCTTGTTATGAGTCAGATAGTAACAGCAAAACCTTCAATGAACCTTCAAAAGAGCTTCCTGATTGTTTATCTAATGAGAACGGAAAAACACTAGAATATTCTACACAAATCTCAGTTCAGGATTTTTGTTTAAGTACTAAAAATGATTTTTCCTCATGTAAAACGTTTGAGAGTTGCAGTACTTTAAAAAGGCCTTGTGATGATAGTGAAGACAATTCAGTGAAAAAACTTAAACTCAAGTGCAATCACGAAAGCCCTGGACATTTAGTTACAGACCAAAATACTTACAACGATATTAACAGAACAGGGGCTAAATGTTTGTCTGATGGGGAACAAGATAAAAAATGGGAGGGTAACAAATACCACACTGTTGGAGTATTCAGAACTAAACCAGGACGTGGAGAAAGGACTTTATCTATGTCCTGTAGTGATAAACTGGCAAGGTGGAATGTTGTTGGTTGTCAAGGGGCATTACTGTGTCACTTTGTACAGTGCCCTCTTTATTTTACTTCTATCATCATTGGTAGGTGAGTTATTAGGGGAGGTAAATGAATTCTTTTACAACTTCTTTTAATTCTGAAGTAAGATGTTTTCTGCTTTGACCTTGGCAGTTCAAATACAAATGTATGAAATTAGATTTGGAATATTCAGGACTAAGATGTTTTGGATTAAATTAGAATAGTTCATTTTGTGGAATGAGATGACAGCTTAGAATAGCTACTTAAAACTGAAGCAGGTTTTCAGCATTTAATAATAAAATTTTATCAGTGTTTGCTTTGTATGATATATAAAAAAATCAGTTTTATCTGTTTTATCATTTTGGTAATCTAAACCTGATAAATAGTGATACTATTTTATTTTAAGATGATACATATGTATTATCTTGTAATTTGCAAACTTTGACACTTGAATTTACCTCTTTGTTCATAAAGTACATGATAAATGACATATATGTTCACACTTACACTCAATAGATAATATAACTTACACGCGGGAGATAGTTTAAGTTTATATTAAGTAAGGATTACAATCTAAAACATTTATGACAGCATATGAAAAAATCAACAACATTGCAGAAATTTTCACAAGTAATTAGGAAATATCTTAGAACCACTTTTCCATTTTAAGATCTCTAAAACCCCAAAAGGCTCAGTTTAAAATTGATAGCGGAATTATGGAAGAAAATTTAGCCCCCAATGAAAATGCCTTGTATCAGGTATTGGATAAGACTAGGTATGGAATAATAAACCTCATAATGTGTAATTAGGCAGATTTTTGCTCATGACAATACTTTACCACACAATTTTGAAGAGTAATACCTGTATTGATATAGGGTTAAGGTTGAAAAAGCCTGAGGAATTGGCTGTAATTAGTTACTAGGTTAGTAACTTCTAAATTGTTTGTGGCAGGATGGCCTACCTGTGTTATAGTAGTTAGTGAGATATAAATAGCCAGTTTATTTACTTGACTAAAGGATTAATTCTTTAACCAAACTGGTTTGTCGCTGGCTTGTCACTGAGTGGTCTAGGGTTCGATCCTGGGTGGCCGAGTATAATTTTATGAGTCAAATCAGGTCTCCAATCACATTGGTATTAAATTGTAAAATTTAAGTGGTGCAATATTTTTTTACATTAATTCCAATATTGACAGGTGTCTGTTTAATGAAGCAGCCATACAGAGAGCAGTAGTGAGCAGAGGAAAGGGTGTTACTGGATTACCGTTGGGTTACAGAGTTAACTCCCCTGTCTTGCTTCAGTCAGATATTGAATTTGTTGATTCAAAAGATCGGACAAAAAATGGGAATCCTTCACCAGCAGGTATATTCACTCTTAATGAAAAAGTATACATTGAACTCAGATTAAATATGCTGGTTAATTGTTTCTCAAGTAAAAAACTTGCATAGTATCCAGATGGATATTGTAGTATTGGTTTTACTAGTTTCATCAAGTGGATGAATTGTATAATGGTGGCATTAGTATCTAGTGAAAAATTTGTATAATTGTACAAATAATATCTAGTGGAAAATTTGTATATAGTTTACAAAATTTATCAGGTGGATTATACTTTCAAACAACTCGACCCAATGAAGCATCTGTTAATTGTTTTTGGCCCTAAAATTTAATATTTTCACAAATTGGATAGGTAGTTGTATTTTGTGGTATTTTTGTGGTTTTTACAGCTGTAGTTTGGTATCACCCAGATACAACAGACTGTCTAGTGAGTGGTAAAAGACAAGGAGTTACTAAGAAAACTTGGAATGATCCAAAATCAAGGTTTGATTATTGCAGAAATTATATTATGCTTGTGGTTAATTGTTGGATTTTTGTACCCCCACCCAATGAGTGGATGGTATATTGGAAATTGTCAATCAGTCTAACCTGTTTTAGTCCCAATTATTTAGGACTCAATCATTGGATTGATTTCAAAATTTTGTACATGTTTATGGTTTATGGTATATGTTTACCCTGCAAAAAACCTATCGTGAATTCTACATCTTGAAATGATATTAAATTATGCACATTTTGACTTCTGCTTGAAGAATGAGTTACAGCTAGTTGAATAGACCAGTTCCAATTTCAACATATTTCAGATTATGCCAATTATGATGGTGGATGGCATATTTAAAGGTTAGGGTCATCATAATTGACACTATTCAGAATTAGAAGACAGTGTCCAAAAGATCACACAGGTGCTCTATGGTAGTTAAGTAGGACACAATGGTATAATGTAGGGCAGATTTCTACCTAGAGAGCTATTTAAATTACTCACTAGCCTACCTAAATTTGCATTGAAATTGGAACTGGTCTATTTCAACTAGCTGTAAATTTCACTAGTTTTTTTTGTATTATGATAGTTAATATCAAAAGATTTGTTTTTTTCAATTCACTTTAAGCTATCATTTGACCTTTGTGTTTGTTTCTCCAAATTTCAATACAAAGGTAAGTATAAGTATACTTTTGTGAATGAAAAAAAATAGTTAATTATTACTTTATTGTAAAAATTGATTCATTTAAAACTGTTTAATGTATATAAATCTGAAAAATAATCAAAGCCCAGATAACTCAACTCTTAAAATTCATAAATTTATTCACACGTTTAATTTTTGTTTAGGTCTGTGATAAGCAGTTATGAATTGTTCAATAAATTTTGGAAGCTTGTGTCTAGTATCACTGCTGAGAAAAGACCTATGACTATTAGGTATGTACTTGTGTTATTTCTGTGAAAAAAAGCCAAATCTACTACATTAGAAACCTCCAAATGAAATACCATTATTTTGATACAATTACTTGGTATTTACAATTGTTTCACTCTTATTTTCTGCTGATGAAGTCTTTGTACTTACTGTATCTTAGATTTTTGAACATTTTGGGTTTAAAGGAATTAAACTTTTCAAGAATAAATGTCAGCTGAACAAACCTTTCAGATCTTGCCAATAGGAAGGGCCATATAGTTAACTTCCTTTTTTCCTGTAATATTGAAAATGTTAAGACTGTTTGTATAGAAAGTAGTATATATGTCTCTATAGAAACCCTGGCAATACCTAAGGCCATTCAAAGTTAACTTCTTGGTTCAAAAAATGAGGGGGTAAGTAATTTCTTTTTATTTTTTATTGCCCCTTGAAGGCGAATTTTACAATTGTTTTTTTGCCAAAAAGTAGCAGGGAGGTTATAAAATGAGTACTTAGGCACTCTCAAAAACACACGGGAAGGCCTAAGAACCAATAAAATGTTCAAGTTGACCTAAGAGATTTGCTATTTTGATTTTTTTAAGATCATTAAGTAAAACAAGTATCTATCATGATTGTAAAATGACATCAAAGGAGTACCAGTTGGCATGGAAACAGCTTCTTCAGACATTCAAAGTATGGCAACACAAAGACCAGAACTTGAACTACTTTATACTCACTGACAAATAAACCTCAGAGGAGTACCAGTTGTCATGGAAACAACTCCAACAGCCTTTTAAAGTAAAGCTACATAAGGATCGGAATCTTTAACAACTTTTTACTGACTGGCAAATAAACCTCAGATGAGTACTAGTTGTCATGGGATTAACTGCTACAAGCCATCAAAGTTTGGCAACAGAAGGCAATAAAATCTGAACAGCCTTTTAACTGACAAATAAAGAATTAGATCTCTTTGGGGCCTTAGATTTATTCAGTGTGTGTGAGGCTTTGCTTGTCTTATATTTGTATGAAATCAGGTAAATAAGACAGTAAAAAATCTGTGTTTCCAGTTAGGCAAACATTTTTTTTTTCTGTCTACCCCAATTTTTGTTTAGTGTAAAAAACACCTGAGGTTTTCTGTGATTGTCTCAGCATTCCTATTTATTTTAGATATACCTTTTTCTTTGATGGAAAGGAAGCAAAAATGTTAAAAAATGCAGAGTTACTGTTGTTGCATATACCATTTTTAATTCATGTCTCAAAATAGAAATGGAAGATAGATTGAATCCATTTATGGACATGCAAGTTTCTACAGACACTGCTTTGTACTAGCTCACTGAAATAACAGCCTGCTGTGATAATTTTAAATTTTGAAGGGCTTTTTTCAATGGAAATTTGGCTTCCATATAGTGCAAGTATAGATCTATTGTACATAAAGTAAGTATTGGACAATATGGATATTTTAGTGGTTCTAATGATTGACTGATTATTGTTTAGCATCATATGACAGATATTTCATGCAGACCCTGCATTGTATTAGTCTAACACACCAAGCCCTATCTTTAATGTGCTGGCTCACAGAAGCAACAGCCTGCAGGTGGGCATGCCACCCACTTGGATACTTTAACAGTGCTAGATGTTGTCTGGAGAGATATTTTCTGACTTGGTGCCATCCTTTCATCTAGCATCTGACATTTTGAAAGCCCCTGCAAAATGTGAATAAGCTAAACATGTTTTATAATATTTCAAGTCCTTTATTTGAAAGAAATTTAACCCACTGGATATCAAGCGAAAAAATCCTTTTTGTTAAATACCTAGAAAACATGAAGACAGCTATCAAAGTGGCCAGCCATTTTGAATTCTAATTTTACAAAGTACAATATATTTTTGACAAAACGAACTCAAGTTGGTAATGGCAAATTTTCGTTTCACAAATTAAAATCTGTATTTTATCAACTAAATGTACCCATTCAAAGTGCTGATAACCAAATGTGAAATTCATTTAAGCTGCTTTTACAAAGAATTTCCAGGATTGATGGATTTTCTCATCAGGTAGGTCATCTGTTTTTCTTCAGTTTGGTTACCTTCTCCAGTGTTAGGGTAAAGAAACTATAAAATGTTTTAAATGGTAAATATTTTACTATAATATTTGCTGATTTCAGAGAACGTTGGAATGAGCAGTATGCAATATGGTGCTTTGAAGTAAGAGGTTGGGGTATGGAGGAAAACAGTTCCAGACTCTTACATTGTAGGAGTACCCACTTGGACGCATTATTCTGAGTCAGAGCCAATAAGTCTTCACTCCATCTTCTTGAATAACCCATGCTAAGTGGAGAAGCAGTGACTATACCAATTTTTTAGTTTTTGGTTTGACTCAGTCCGATTTGAACCCACAACCTCCCACATACAAGGCTGCATGGTTCTATTAGCAAACACAAAAAAATAGAAAAGTCTTTATTGTCTTTTTTCATGTTGTTATAAAAATGATCCACAAAATATGGCAGGATTTTCAGCAGAGGCACACAGATACATTCCGTTAGAAATGATATGTACAGGGTGTCATGGCTACAACTGACTAGGTTGAAAAGGGGAGATAACTTCTGAATTTGATACAATTTCCTTTCACATATTGCTTAAAATAAACAATTATAAAGAAATATGTCTGAATAGATTATTCTGGTTTAGAATAGATATGCTAATTTAGATATGTAATAAAATTGAGTACATTAAGATTTCATAATTAATAAATGTGTATATAATTCAGATTGAAATACTTATGAACACATATCCAACACCCTGCATTACCGCTGATTAAATGAGTTATCTCCCTTAATACTGAAGCATGTTTTAATGTATATAAAATGTAAACAAAAATAAATTAAAAGGTCTCAAAATGTACAAATATAAACTAAACAAAGAATATGGAAATGAGACAAATTAAAACATAACCTAACAGACTAACAACAAAACAAAACCACATACACCTATGAAAAAAATATTGCAACAATCACCATAGTTACAGAATCTACTTAAACTTGGCAAGAACACAATGAATTGAATGGAATTTTGAAAAATGAATTTGTGAAAATTTAAAATTGATCATTAACTCAAGCAATTATTATAGTAACAATTGAAATCTGAATAAAAAAATTGAATAAAATGAAATGTTATGACAAAGAATGTTGATAAATAGCTGCAACTTCAATCCATGTGTTTTGTATCAATTTATTTTTTAACGAACTGTACGGAAAAATAAACAAAGCTGTACCTTGTGTGCTTAAGTAATCTCTTACTGTGAATAACAACAAAAAAACAAAACAAAACAAAAACCAAGAACACCAAACATGTTAAGACTTTAAAATCACAGACACCAAATTTAATGTTTGTAGTTCATTTGTAACAAGTTCTTTTAAATAGTTGGAACATTGAGACCGAATATGAAAATCTATCACAGTCTAACATTAGGAAGACGCACACTATGAATAAATATGACAGTATAATCTCTAGTTAGCCAACCTAAGGTAAAAAATAAAACAAACTTATGAAGCATCAAATCTCAATGATGTACTTATGTACTAGGGTTTGAAATATCCTACAAGAAAGTTGAAAGCTTTGTTTTTCTGAGACCATTTAAAAAAAAATATTGACTATAGGTAGACCTATGGTAAGGGAGGTAAGTCTTTTTAAAATTATTGATATGTCTGTATCATATTAAATTCAACCAAAGCTTATCAAGCTTTCATTTTCATTCAGCTTTTCACATGGAATGAAATCAATCCATGTTACTTCGATACTTACACGAGGTTAATGTCAAATGCTGAAAACAAACGCTCCAATGATTTGTAAGAGTTGTGTCCCTTAATCTAGGCCTACCTTCTTAAAGACTGTGTTAAGTACAATAACAAATTATTGCTACCGAGTGACTGAGTAGGAATCACAATTATTTAACCTCATCAATTTTAGAAATTTTCTTCATCTAAAGGTTTGCTCCAAAGTTTGGAAAGGAAAAACTGTATAAAAAAATTTAACTCGGGAGAAAAAAAAAAGCAGCAGTATACCCCACTACTTGGAGTTGGAGTATAAACATTCCAAGGCTACAAAATATTTTACAGCTTGCCAAATTCCAAGGCTATAATAAAATCTTTTTTTCTGGTCAAAAAAAGAGAAGCAAAAATTTTAATGAAAAATACTAAATCTAGACAACCTGAGCTACAACATATAATTTATTAACTACAATAGAAGCTTTCAATCAAAGTTACCACAAACATAAAAAACAACAGTAGTACATTCAAAATCTAACGTAGTAACTAGGTTAGTAAAATATACTGAGGATTGAACACCAAGAAAAAACAAAGCACTAAATCTAATAAGTTACAATAATCAATATGTTCTAAAACTCCTAGAATACAACATCAATATCTCAGCTACCAAAAATTTCATTTAAGAACCAGCCTTAATGAAATTTATAAATTAGAAATAAATATAAGCCAATAAAATATATTTCAACCGCAACTATTTCCTATTTTCAGTCTCTTATGAAGAAAACAAATCAAATTTTTTAAGCCCTAAAAACTTCAGTGTGTAAAACACTTCTGACAGACTCTGTTGTATTTGAATTTCCTATTTAAGACAAATTTTGTTCCCAAATATGTCCTTGAATAAATAATATCTGAATAGTCTTGATTGGACTTGATTTTGAACATATAAGAATCCTTCTCTTATTATTATACGTTACACATATATTCATTAATTTGACTTGTTTCCGATAAACCAAATATATGCCTTAGTTTGTGTTAGTACATGCAATATATTGGACATTACGTTAACTTAACATGTTTTTTGTTTTCTTCAATCTTGCAATAACTATACAAAAATTTGTCAAAACAAGCACTGAAGACTGCAAATAACAAAAGTCCTTCTGACACGAGTTTGCAAAACTTCTATTAATCTCATGAATATGTATTAATATGCAAATGATTGGACATTTGATGTCATGGGATGATACATGGGGACATTGTCACTGATATATTGAAAGACTGATGTAGTCATTTGTGTACATATTGCATCAGGTTGCCATAACAGCAATGAGACAGCTAGCATCACTTCCTCAACCATCCTTTCGTAATCCTCTCTTAGACAGCATCTGAGAATGAGGCCACCGTTTCCCATTCTTCTGCAGTTAGCCCACTTTTCAGTGTCCTTCTCACTGCAAAAAAAAAAAACAAAAAAAAAACAATAAACTTTTGATTTCCATTTACAGTAAAAACATAGAAATGTTCACAAACAGCATACATAACTGCACAAGGAATTGAAACTACATATGTATCTAAATGTCCCATTCTATCAAACAATTTCACAAAGTATATAAATTGTCACTAGATTCTACTGTTTCTCTAACATGTTCAATGTTAGTAATTTGATCCTTTTACTGTAAACTTCAATAAAATCAAACTGACTTTCAAGTAGTATTGAAATGATATATTTAATTTTTTGGTATATTCTTGAAGAAAGTATGAAAGTACTACTTCTCCTAACTGTTGCAAAGCTAGGGAGAACTCTTGTTAGGGTGCCAAGCTGTTAATATTCCTTTTGGTGTACAAATATCATGTCATTTCTAAGAAGACTTGGGCTTAGGATTCTTCCAAAAAAATGTCAGTATGTGTACTTACATAGTAATAACCCAAATGCCTAAAATTTTACTTTCAAAATGATAAGCCTTCTGAAAATTTGAAACTAACTTTAAGGGCTTTTGTTAGAAATTTGACATTTTACATGCATTCTACATGCAATGTTTTTCAATGCAGCCTATAAAAGGTCTAAACAACTGAACAGGTTAGGACAACAATATTTAGACTTATTATTGACATGTTATAGACAGTCTAAAAACTGACACAAAACGAAGAACAGCTCATGCTGAAGAGTTAGTAACTTTTTCCAGAATTAATTCTATTTCGAAAGAATGTACCACAACACTTCCTTACACCTTTCAAACCTCAGTGGCAATAACTTTAGTTGTACAGATTTTTATAGCAGAGCAACTGTTCCATTTATTTATTCCATTAATGTTTAAATCTGATACAAGGAACATTTTTGTTCAAAAACAGACTTTCTTATACCATGTCTATACTCAGCAATTAAACTGTTTTTCCACCAAACTAGATATAGATATATAAGGTAAGTGTAGCACTTCCCTATGACACACTGAATACATCTCTTTTAACATATGAGAAACATTTTCTCCAAGCATATACGAGTAGTTTCTTTCAGCAGTTGGATATGCAGTTATCTTCTATAGATGACAATTTGCATGAAGCTGCTAGGCAGGCTGTAGATTATCCAACATGTACATTTTGCATCTCAAGATAAAGGGAGATAATTTCAGTCACTAACATTGCTTAAGAAGACAATTTTATGTGCACATGGCTGATCAATGGCAAGCTTCTGTTCTAAAGATTAAATTAAATGCCGTTATTGTTCTTTTCAATAGGAGAATAAATACATGAAGGAATGCACGCATATTAATGGACCATGAAGAATCAACTCACTAAAAGACAGATTCTGACAATTAAACATAAAAGTAATGAGTTCATTTTAAAACTAATAATTCTAAGCATTCCATTTAAAAACTGAATCCTTAAAATGCATTAAATAAGTATTTTCGGCAATAGAAACGAGGGCTAGCTCAAAATTAGCACATTGGAATAACCTACAGCCTGTGTAATACAAACAATTCTAGCTACATCTTTAAAGCCAGTGTATGTATGTGAGGAACTCCTGTCTCTACCCACAGGTGCAACAATTAAAAGACAAGACACACGATTAAAATAGATGGTGTCACAAAAACAAACTGAAATTCCTGTTTAAAAGTCAAGTAACTACCTTCCTATGGGGTATATCAACATGGTCTGTATCAACCAATTCTCTGTAGAGCCATGAAGAACAAACATTTATTATTACCCTAATCATATTAAGCTGACATATGAAATACATGTATTAAGTAAGGGACAAGATTTATACAAAATTCATAATGTTGTTTATAGTATTAGATTGAAACTTAAATATGTTGAAAAAACCAAGCCACAGGACTACATTACAGCAAAAACAATGATGATGTTCAGGGGATAGAGTTGGTCTCCGATTGATAAAATGATTCTTAGGTACTTGACTGGATAAGCCAAAAAGAAATTTTAACTTTGTTTAAGTTAAAGGAGGTAAACCTAGGGTAAGAGATATAACTCCTGAAATCAGTGATATGTTTGTATCATATTCAATTTCACCAAAGCCTAACAAGCTTTCCTTGAAACAGAATGAAATCAGTCCAAGTTACTTTGATGCTTGCATGAGATTGATGTAAAATGCTGAATATAAATGTTCCAATGATTTGTAAGGGTTGTGACCCTTACCCTGGGTCTACCTCCTTAAACCCCCTTATAAATCGTCCAGCCAACTACCTATTGAAGTTCATTAATTGATTATATCTTATCAATGGAAAACTAACTCTATCCCCTGAACATCGACATTGTATGCACTATAACACAGTCAAAATTAAAAACAATGGAGGAAATATTTTAAGTCACCAAAACAAAGGTTAAAGGGCAATATACTCAGGTCGTGAACAACATTCATCAAACGTGTAAGAAGTCATTTTAACGTGTTGGGTGGTCACAATCAACATACACTGAAGGAAAAAAATAAAAAAAGAAAATAGTGGCATGAAATAACATTCAAATAAAATGTCTAACAAACAAGTAGCCATCTGTCCTGTTTACCTAGTAATGGTCAGTGTCACTATCTCGAACTGAAAGAAAGTAAAATGTGCTCGTATAATACAGTGTCAGGCATACCATGTACAACGAGTAATAAGGTATCAGGCATACAATATACATTGAATTCTCATTCCGTTAAGACTACTTCCTGTGGAATTTATATAGGGTACAACAACACTTCCTTTGCAATGTATATATAAACATTAGCATGACAAAAGGGTGTACTTGTGATTGTGGCAACTCATACAGGTACATGAAAAAAAAACATATGAAAACTTTAGTCTATGGAGTTTTTTTTAAATTGTTTTGGTGCAATACATTTAAAGCATAGCATCAACAGAAAAACACGTGATAGGCAAGAAAAAAGTTACATGGAGTTATAGAAAGAGAAATCAAACATTCCCCAAAAAGTCTGTTAATTAATAGAAGTAAAATAAGAAGTTAACAGGTAGTAGAAAAAAATTGAAAGTCTTTAATGGTATTTTTTAAAATTAGCTCAGAAAAAGTGCATCATCTTTTTATTCAATACCTTTCATTAAAAAAAAAATAAATATTTGGCAATGAAAGGGGCACTAAGTCTTCAGCCTAGTGTCACAATGTAAGGGCTATAACTCTTCTGTCTAGACTTTGCAAAGATGGTATTTTTCTACCAAGAACATACATAAGTAAACATTAAGTAAATCTATCCACATCATGCAAGTCTAGTAAATTACCCATGCTTAATTTTGTCAATTTTTAAAAAACATTTACATTAATATACAATAGAAAACACTGAAGGAACGTACCACTATAACTTCATGATTCTGGTAAAAAATATGAGGAATGGTTCAATTTTATATATTTAGAGTTGAAAAAAGAAAAGAATATTTACTTCACATTTCATGTTATAAATTAGAGGCATTGATAAAATTGAGATGTAAATCTATCCTATTAGGAGCATCATTTTTGTGTCTCTCCCCTCCTTGTCTGCTAATTGTAAAGGTGATATTGAAAATTCAATATTGATTATGATAAGAAAATGACTAAGACTGGACAAACATGTGCTATGCTCATTGCTTGGATAACCTAGGGAAGTTTTAAAGGAAAATTTTACAGCAAGAATATGTGTGCAAATAAGAAACTTCTCAAGACTATAACATGTACATAGAAGTCTAATAAAAATCTATGTACATGTATTTCAACTCAGGTAAATTAAACTGAGAACTCCAAACTGACAGATTATGTAGATAGCTATATCTATAATGATTAAGGTTGTTACTGTGTGAAGTATAGGGAAATTCAATAAAAAGAAAAACATATTTTAGTCTTGAAACAAGGGCATGCCACATAACAGGCAAAATCAACAACTTGGAAGCAAAACTCCATCGTTTGGTCAAATAAAATGGATAGCATGGTTTTCAGGCATCCTGAAAGTAACATAACTTATCACAGCACACCGTCAGAAACCTACCAAAACTACCACAGGAATGAAGTTCTACGTTCAGCTGGAATGGTAATTGTATGTTTAAATTGTTGTCTTATAAAAACATGACATTATTCTTTTTTTAATGTTCATTTATAGATAGAAGACAATGACTGGATGTTTCCAGAAGCCTGAATCGTTCAACTGGATGAAATTTAAATATTAGTGGGAAACAAAATTTTGTAGATTTTACCAATATTTTTTCAATGGCAACTCTGAGGAGCCACAGCCATAGAAGGATATTTAATTGGATAACAACCTCATCAATTCTAACAAGTTTAAAAAGATTTTGACTTGTAGTTTATAAGTCTTATAACACTTGGCCTGGACCAAGTGATCTTGTCTTTACTTTGCATTAGCTGTCTAAAACTTTTAACATTATTGTTTAATTACATGAAACCTTATAATTTAACTTAGCAGAAATCTATAATGTTAACAAACTGAAACCAATACGGTTGCTTGTTGCTATCTTATTCATTGAAAGTGAATCATTTGTAGACCCAAACAAGATTTTAAATTATAAGGTTTCAAGTTAAAAGTTTTAGACATCTAATACAAAGTGATGGCATAAGCTCACTTGGACCCTAGGTCCAGGCATGGCATGGGAGAAGATTTCAAACTTGCTTCTTGCCAAAAGGAGAATGTGGGTTATTTGGTTTTTAATGACTGTAATGGTGTTTGTTTAATTAAAACTACTAAAGCTAAGAATTGTTTTATTTTGAAGGTTATAGCATCCCATGATGTACATTTAAAAACATTTGGTATGACTATTGACCCTTTTTTTGCATGGTTTTCAAATTCAAATTTTTTTTTGATACACATTAGGAAAAACCAATAAGCCTCTTCCCATATAGCATAGATAGAAATCATATTCCTCTTTTAAATTCACAGTAAAAAACTTAACCCTCCTCCACCAAAAAACAACATCAAAATTTAAGGGACCTTGGTCTATCTCTTTGTACCTTACATCACAACAGTGTAGTTATCATAATGTAAAAATACATTTTTTTATGGGCATTGATTACTCACACGACTTTCTGTGATTTTTGGCACGTTTTCTCTCCCTTGGTGCTCGACTAGATGGTGCTGATGTTGCAGTACGCACACATGCCTCCAATAAATCATCATCACCCGTATCATACATTTCTGAATCTGTAGTTACACAGCCTCGGGAACTACTTTTACTCATGCAGTCAACTATAATTGAGATATATACTTTTTTTATATCACCAGTTAACAAATGTGTGAACATTTTATCTTATCTTTATATTTATACAACCTGCTTCAGTTCATTCCAATCATTACATATCTTGTTGTTAAGTGCTTTAAAGACTGTTCAGAATCACTGATTCTATTCTTCATTATTTTTACACATGAGAAATTTATCTGGTTTGCAGATTATGTTATGCAGGGTTATGTTGCTACAAGATTGAAGTCATCACTACAGAAGTTTTATGGTCGTCATCATGAACTCGTGGATCGTTATGGTGTATCCATCAGCACCATGAAAACTGATTTATTCAACGAGTCATAGTTTTCCTTTCCTCGTTTGTCTACCCCTGACTTGACTTTTTATGAGCAACTCGGCGAGTGTTTCTAGAAAAGCATAGGACGCTTACCCTACCGGTGCACCTGGTCCATGCTCCCAGTTTTTAGTGGAGTCCGAGTTGCTCATTTACTTTTGTTACTTTGTATGTATGATTTTAGTTACTTTATGTTATTTGTTGTGTATGTCTGTTTTCCATGTCTGGTCTTTGTCCCTGGATTACATTCTTTTGTTTACCGCTATAACCTTGGTTCCCTTGATTACTCTTACTCATCAACTGTTATATATTTTCATAATTTTTTTAAAGGCCTATTCTCCAATGTAATTAGCCTTTACAGGCTATCTAGTCAACTATAAAAAAGCTACGTACTGGGTCGTCTACTTCTATTTTTCTGACCAGAAACATCACTAACATAACCATTAGATAAAATCTTGTGTAATTCATCATCTTTATGACGATCTTTGGAGTTGACAAATTTTTCAGTCTGGAAGTAAAGTAAGCATAAATCTTATATATCCACATTCAGAAACAACTTTATTGACATTTCCATCATGTAATAATAAAAAAATTCAAAATTAAAAAAAAAGAAAAATATCATAAAAATACTGTGACAGTTTCTATTAAATTTCCAAAGACATTTGATATTTTGTATTTTATGTAATTCAGTAATTCATAATTTCAACTATATTCATTGATCAGTATGTACAAGTCATCTTTAAGATATTAAGGATAAAATTTGTGACAAAGATGTGTGGTCAACATCACAATATATTGTCAGCATAAAAGCACTTATATAATCTATTATGTCACAATGCTTTTTACCATAATTACACCATTACTTAAGCTCAAATTTACATTAACAACTTTTTGTAAATCTATAACTGAACCTAGTAATCAACAATAAGATGACTTACATCTACTATCATTTTGCCTCTTGTCTTTTTTCGTTCCCTCTGATTGGCTCGTTTCTGAAGTTGCTGTATAACCTTCTCCCTTGTTGTACGATACTCAAGTGCAAATTCACTGACAATTTTACAGAAGGCATTTATTTTGAGATCTTTGACTGTATGAACGGGTAATCCCATCCACAATAATAATTTGGTATATCTGTAAGAAATATATTTGTGTATAGTTAAGTTACTGTGAATATTAATCATTATGGTGTTGAAGCAAAAAACTTGTGTGAGTCAAAAACAAATAAAAATTAACATTGTCAGGACACTATTGTAAAACACTGAAAATTAAGTGTTAGCAATTACTTTATGTAATACTCTAAATATTCATGCCATTAAAGTACTAATTAAGTTTATAAATTTGCAATTTCAATCCTATTTATTTATACTGTTTACAGCAGAGATACATGTACCAACATAATTTCTTCACTACTTTGAAGTTGACCTACCTGTGGCATACTCTTCTATGTACAATTTTAAGTATCATTATTCTTTCTGCAGCATCTGCTAAGAATTCTGATAACCTGAAAATATTATAGTAATAAAATGATAAATTTTCAAGCTTAAATATTACAGGCTTAAGTCCAAATGTAAACAATGAACAGGAACAGTCTAAAAACTGAAATATGAGGATGAAATTAACTTTGAAAGGCTAACAAACCTGTTATTTTTTCCAGACAGTGAGAAGATGGACATATAATTATTGAATTGACCAGTTAATTGATTTAAACTTAGTTCTGTGGATGATGCTTCTCAACATTGCAATGAAATTGATTTCTTGGATGTACCTTGCAACCTTTAATAATGGTACTATGTGATTGACCAACACCAACCATGATAAAAACATCAAACTAAACAAACATCATCAAACATGTAAGAAAGATCATAAAATAAATATAGTTTACCATCTAAGTACAGAATAATGTTTTAAGATTGATTGTAAGCTTTGTAAGCAGGACTGAGTGACATTATAAATTTTTAAAGCTTAGAAGTGCCTCTTTGAGAATTATTATCTTTTACCAATTTCCCCATTATATATTGCATCATTTAAGCAGTAACAAGAAAGCATAAAATTAACCATTTCATCTACCACATTAATGACAGTTACAGTCAAAGCTATCTTCACTGACCTTCCAAGGGAAATCAGTATTGTGGCAACATAAGGCAGGTGGTCATTATACACAGGTAAATTTTACAAAGAATGCACCACACAAGGATACATGTTCTCTTAAGACAGGTTAATGCTGAATACAGGTGGTCATTACAGACAGGTAATTTTTTACAAACGATGCACTACACAAGGATACTTGTTCTCTTAAGACAGGTTATTGCTGAATACAGGTGGTCAGTAAGACAGGTTTGACTGTATTTTATTTTTTAGACCAAATATCAAACCTAAAGCAAAGTAAAACTCCCATCATTTGTCCCCTCAGGTTCCAACCTTTAAGATTTATCTCAAATATAAAACATAAATAACAATAATTCATTAAAAAATTGATATGAATCATAACATCAAAATGAATAAATATTTGAAATTAATGCTGCATGTTGATGTGCAATTCTGATGGATGTTATACAAACCTGCTTGCACTAAACCTAGGTAAAATAAGGTCAGATTTGAAATACAATCACCAAATTATCAGCAAGAAACAAAAATCTCTCCTAAAATCAATAAAATTCATATGAGAATCAGATGAAGAAAGCATGATATGCTAATCATTGTGGAGGTTACATATCTGCTTATAAGAGTATTTGTTTCCAGTCTCATCAGTGTTAAAGAACTTCATCTAGTAGGATAAAATAAGGATGATCGAGAGTATAACATCCTCTTGCCTATTTAAAAGATGGACACTCTGATCTTGAAAATCAAAAGGATTCAAGATTTAGCTAAGGACTATGTATATACTGACTTTGGTTTTAATGCACTGAAAAAATTTTAATTTTAGAGAGTAAAGAACCAGATTACATGTTACTTACTTAGACTTGATACTAGAACTTGAGCTTCCGTCATGTTTGGCTATTGCACGTAAATGATCCCATGAGGCCTTACAATCATTCTCTAATTTACACAATTTGTTATTAAGCTCGTCCCAATCAACCTGCATAAGATAATATGTAAAGTGTCTCTTTTTGAATCGATTTAAACTATTTTCTTTTTTTCCTCTCTTTTATAGTGTTAGTTAAACTTTTCTTTACATGATAAAAAATAACTCAAGACAAAATCTGAAAATAAGATTTCTGTTTTAAGGAATTTTTTCAGATGGTTGACATTTATAAAATTTAAAATATCAATAACACAAAAATACAAACTCTCACTTGAAGTAAATAGTTCAATCAGATTTGTGATAATTGGCAGTCATTAATTAATCCAAATCTGGTTGATCATGTTGGCATTAACCAGCCTAGCAGTTATCTTACCCGTGAACATCTAGCTAATGTACCGATATCAGAATATAAATCTGAGGTATCTGGGAACTGTTCAATGATTATACTACACAAATGATGAAGTAATGAATGTTTATGTACAGTGTCTTTAACTTCTGGCACTTTTTGTAAATATTCAATGCTGAAACCTCTGGCCTGTAAGTAAAGGAAATACATAATTTAAAGTTCATCTTTAAAAATCTTTTATAATACAGATGGTACATAACAAAGCTTTGCACACAACATTGAATTTGAACTTTTGTTATGTTATTTTATATGAAAAAAATTAACATTCATAAACCCAGTGTTGTCATTTTTATATGAACAATAATTGAACTTAAAGCAGAGAATATACATATGAGAATCATATGGTTTGGAACATATGATAATCATATGAAGCAAGCAAGATATGCTATCATATGCTTCAATTTACATATGATAAACACGATTATAATATGTTTCAAAACAAAACATAGTTGCACACATTAATGCACATTTAGCTGTATAGTCTGAAGATTTTAACAGTACTTTCTTCTTTTTGAATGGATGACTTTTCTTATAGCATTAGGTTATGCTTCTTAACATTTTGTGATTAGTGAAACCTGTCTTAACTCGGACCTGCATAGACATAAAAACCTGTCTAAAGCAGACATCTCAGGTATCTACTGAAATTCTTACATATCAGCTCCAATATAATTTGAACCTGCATAACATCAACCACCTGCTTAAAACAATGCCTTCAACCTGTGGTTTTGTTTCAAAAGATGAATTGTATTTTGGTTTCCATTTTAAACCTTCAGTTGAATCATTTTCTAAATTTTAATAATAAGAAACTTACTGAAGCTCCATTTAAAAAGTTTCCAATGGTTAATATTACAGAGATGATACATTTAAAAGTTTTATTATTTCTAAGTTGATCGATTCCTTTCTTCAAGTCACTCAGTGGTTCAGCAACTTCCTGAAATAACGAGGGCAACATACCTTTTAATATCTTTTTTTTAAAAAATCAATTAGATTTCTTTTTATGGTTATAACTATTGCTGTTTCTAAAATTTTGCTTTCTTGGCTTAATGAATATTGCTAGAAATAAGTTGCCAACATAAACAGCATTGATATTATAAACAAATAAAAAAGCAATCAACAGAGTATTAAAGGATATCTTCACTTTACCATTTTTCTTGTTCTTACACTGAAAGTTTAAGTATGAAAATGGTTCCTTACTGATGATAAATACAGATATATGTATAAGATGTATTTTGCAGTACTTTATTGCATTTTTATTTCCTTTTAAACATATAGATTACAGTGATTTACCGACTGTTCCTAGTGAAATTTTTTTTGGATAAATTCTGTAATTACACCCCCAAACTTTCTCCCGCAGAAAGGTCACTAAACATCACAACATATCGTATCAATCCACCATACACAAAATTAAAAAAAATATGTTATAAATAGCAACGAATAATGGAGGAAATCTCTATAATAAATAGGATGATCAACTGGTTATCATGAATACCAAAAATATGAAGGCTTGTCCCGAGAACCCATGGAAAAAGTTCCACACACTTGTTAAATCTAGGTGTTCTTTAAAACTCATGATCATATCTTGGTTATTCATTTTTTCCAATTAATTATCCTATTATTCATATCTAATACTAATAAGATTCAAATGTTCCAGATGCAAATCCGTTCTGCTTTTGTATTTACTTACAAAGATCTTAGAACAAGAACTTTTTAGAGAAATGGAAATCTATTCATTATTATCCTTCTGAAGATGTATACTCACTGACTCAATGACTTCATAGTCTAACTTGAATAGCCATAAAGACAATCTAGAATGGAGTTCACTGATAGATGACAAAGTAAGAAGAAACTGTTCAGCAGTACCCAGGGGGATATCTGGATTAGCCATCTGGGCCTCTAATATCTTACTCTTCTCTTCTTCTGTTGGTATCATTGAGGTCAGGATTTTCTGTGGGAAAATGTAAAATTAACATCAGCATACAGTTCATTCTACTACAATTTTTGCTAATTACATAATAATCAGATACACCCTTGAACTTGAAAAAAAATATCTGATGGGTGGTTATAAAGATTTTAAATTTAGCAACAGCAAACCTGACAGCAAACATGTAAATTCTATAGTTAGTCTTCAAGACATCTGTTCAAAATGGGTTGTTACAAGCTAGCAATGAAAATATGAACCTAATTTATGACCACATTTCAGTGGTTTTTTTCAAGAAGTAAATCATTATGACTAGAACCAGTCGATATTGTTGAAAACACTTCATCTTAGGGAATAAGCTAAGAAGCATTTACCTCAAACTTGTATAAGATATGTTTTTACTCCATTATTGTTCATTTATATGTACCATTATCAACACACAACCCTTGATGAAAGGAGTCAGAATGTTATCTCCCTAAGAAAGATCAATTTCTTTGTCTATTGAAAAAGACAATGGAAAAGAACGAGTTATCTCTCCTGTCATCAGCTGAACAAACCAGTCCCATTATTGCCTTACCTCAATACCCTCTTTGTTCATAATGGAATTGTCCATTTTAAGGATTCCTGCTTTGATGGTCCTTGGAGGAGGTAGAACTGTTAAACCAATGTTTATGGCATTTGACCTCTTGGGGTCAAGGACATTGATTTCCTTCTTACCAGCAGCATCAGTTTTCTGCAAGTAAATGTAATTTTCATGTATTGTCTGGAGATAAGAGTTTTAATGTAGATGGAATTTGCTGTAGAATGTGAGATCAGATAGTTACAAAAGAGGATATTTTATAACTTCTTAGCTTAAACTGTGAAACTATTGTAATTGTACTTGTTTTCACAATTTTTGGTTTTCAAACATATTTGGCAGAACTTAAGTTAGCATAGCGTGGAAAATTACCACACACCATAAAGGGATAATATGGATTGACCTCGATATTTGTTTTCATGAGCAATTACTGATTAAGAAAATCGCTAAAATAAATACACCCAGAAATAAGTACAACTAAAATATACGAACTAGTCGTATACACAGTATAAACATGTTCATAAGAAATACAACTACACTTTAAGAACTAGTAGTGTACACAGTATAAATATGTTCACATTAAGTAAAACTACAGTATATGAACTTACTAGTGTACACGGTATACATATGTTCATATGAAGTACAACTACACTTTAAGAACTAGTAGTGTACATGGTATAAACATGTTCACATGAAGTACAATTACAGTATATGAACTAGTAGTGTACAAGGTATACACATGTTCACATGAAGTACAACTACAGTATATGAAATACGAGTAGTAGGGTACATAGTATAAATATGTTAACATGAGGTACAACTACAGTATATGAACTATTAGTGTTCACAGTATAAACATGTTCACATTAAGTACAACTACAGTATATTAACTAGTAGTGTACAAGGTATACACACGTTCACATGAAGTACAACTACAGAATATGAAATACCGGTAGTAGTGTACATAGTATAAATATGTTCACACCAAGTACAACTACAGTATATGAACTAGTAGTGTACAAGGTATACACATGTTCACATGAGGTACTACTACAGTATGTGAACTAGTAGTGTACACGGTATACACATGTTCACATGAGGTACTACTACAGTATATGAAATACCAGTAGTAGTGTATATTGTATAAACATATTCTCATGAAGTACAACTACAGTATATGAACTTAATAGTGTAAACAGTATACAAACTAATAGCGTACACAGTATTAACATGTTCACATCAAGTACAACTACAGTATATGAACTTGTAGTGTACACAGTATAAACGTGTTCACATGAGGTAAAACTATGATATATGAACTAGTAGTGTACATGATATAGACATGTTCACATGTGTTTCAAATGTATTTTGCATGATTATATTTTGAGCAATTTTTTTGTAAGAAGTATTTGTAAATCTTTAATTAAAATCATGCTTATTACATGTGAAGTTTGATTTCAATTAATTTTAAGAAAACATTTTTCAATTGTGCAAGTAGTCCAATTCTTTTAAAACAATACTTATAGCCAGTAATTTAAGTGGGTGCCAGATTTCACAAATTGCTCAATGAAAAGGTGTACTAACTTTGCAGTCATTATTTTTTGCATCTTCAGATTTTAAGGAATAGAAATTATATGTAAAATATCTGGACAAATTTGTCAGCCTTTATTTTCCCTATTCCCAAAACCATGTGAATATAGCGAAAATATCTGTAAAGCATGTCAATCCATATAAATTTTCCCAGCACTGAACGCTAAACAAAGCTCTGTTGCTATATTTGTGTTTTCATATCTAAGTCGTTGTCTCATGGTCATCTCCTATCTCTAACTAAACAGTCCTTTGTGCTCAACATTTCTGTAAATTGCATTTAAGGGGACAATTTTAACCCTTAACAGTCATCCAAACATTTTCACTGATAACTGATGTATTAAGTTTTGGTATTTATGATATGGCATACTACAGGACAGTTATAGGAAAAAAATAAATACAAAATTTAAAAAAAAAAATGAAAAAGAATTGAATTGGTTGTATGAAATTTGAAATTAAGTGTCGTGATGCCTACAGATTGTATGTAATTTCAATATTATGATTGTCTGTAACTTTGATATTAGAGTGGTGATGCCTACAGATTGTATATAACTATCTGACAATAGTATACCAGCATCCTATTATGTATATATGCATGTAATTCTTTTTTTTTGAGCATACTATGAGGATTCTTAAATTTGTGCTTTTGAGGTTTTCAGTATAAACATCAATAATATTCTCCTTTTTGGTGGGAACCAAATTTCATGCTTTGGCCTACCTACAAAAACCACAAAAATTGGTACCCCTTTGACAGTAATTAATACTAAGCTCAACTACTGGTTATGTGTAAATGTTTTTCAGTAACTATTGAAGAAGTGGTGTAGTGTATGTGCAAATTTGTATTAGGTTTAATGTTGAAAGCTAAGCAAGCTGAAGCAAGATATAGGGGAAAGGTAGTTAATTAAACATGGCAGGGGCGGATCTAGGATTTGAGTTTGGGGGAGGGGGAGGTGAATTACATGCTGTACAAATCAAGGCAAAAAATATTATGGTGAGAAACTTGTGGTGAAAAATTTTTTCTTACCAATTTAGTGGGGGGGGGGGGGGAGGTATGCCTGGTGCACCAGTCCTTGGATCCGCCCCTGTATGGGGAGGGGTGAAAACAGTTTATTCATATGCATTTTTTATCACTTTAAAAACTATTCTGTTATTAATCTGACATGCAATACTTCATCCTTGTCTAGGTATACTAATAGTTATTAGTTGGTGGAAAAAAAGCATGATTTGAAATAGGCAGATCCAGATCCCTTTTGTGGGAAATTTTATTATTTTTGTGCATAATTTGTACAAAATCGTCAAATAATACGGTAGCCTAGAACTGCCCCCATTCCAAAATCTCTGGATCCACGCCTGTTTGAATCTACAGGAATTTTGTAAGGGCAAGGGAAAGACTTTGTAACTGGGTTCAGTTTTATAAAGAAAATACCATTAGTCCAGTACTAAATGGTCATCTTAATACAATGGAATTCTAAGCATAACTTTGACCAGAAAGGTACAAAATTTTGATTTGAATCGTTCATACTTTCTGCACACATTAAACAGAGATGACTAAAGGACAAGGGTCTTAAAACAGGAAAGGAAGAGGTACACAAGTACATGTTTTATGTATTCAATCAGATTACTACATGTTTACATATAGATATATCCCATCATCCTTACCACATCCTGTTGATGTTAAAAATAGACATGCAATAGCCAATCACAGATTGTATGCAAATTAGGCACCATGACCAACAGAGACAGCAACACACAGCATGAAAGAGAAAGAATGAATCATTTCATTATTAACATGGTAAATGATGAAAGTGTCATGATGAACAGAAAGACATAAATTCTTCATCCTGATATACCTAGAAAACAAATATACTGTTAATAGAACACAGTTCAAAGGTCAAGGGATATTAGTAGAAATACTATTGGTTCAGTACTTGATATATCTACATTTACTAAATAAGTAAAAAAAAATCCCTTTGAAACAAACCCACATGCATATTTACTATTTATTCTAAAACATTTTTGACACAGTCCCTATACTTTAGAAATAAGGAAGTTAATTGATATTAATAATATTTCAGATACAGAAAAATTGTTGTAGACCTATAACACAAAATGTATATCTTATGACATTCAAATACTTAAATTTGCTGTTGACACAAATCATGTGTAAAATGATAATTGATATCAAAAACTTAGGAGTTTAAAAGCCCCAATTCTTCATTTTTTCTATGATTATGATGACCAACCAGGTAGAAAGTACAGAAAAAACAGTATTCCTATTGATAACTCTGATTCAATGATCTGTGTTTTAATGATTTCATGCAAATTACAACATCAAAACATTAAACTACAGTGCCATTTTCAAAGCAGTAAAATTCTCATTAACCAACAAATTAGAATGCAAGGTACCCTGTAATTGTAGAATAAATTGTGCATAACATTTTACTTTCATAAAGAATGTAATTCATTATGCAGCATAAAAGTTAACATTTTTTTTTCATTCTAATACATAAGAAATATTGTTCATATAACAGAACAAGTTATGTATATGCATGATTGAAATGTCATGAAGAGATATGAACTGATAACCCAGAAAGGAAGATTACATTTGAACCAACCACCACTGGGGCATAAATGGGCAATAATTATACAAATATCAAATACAACTAAAATGTGGAGATGAAGAATCTTTGAAGATTTAGAACACACCATTTAAAGTTTGGCAATAAGTTCTAGAACTAATAAAAACAAGCTATGTTTAACAGGGAAAATTACAGCTATGGAATTACGTGAAATAAGCTAAATAGCTGAAAAGTGTCAAAACGTTTTTCAAACAGATTTTCAGAGAAAAAAAAGCTTGCTAAAATGATGATTGCAAAATATCTATACTAAAATGAACTACTTAACATAAACTACCAGTATATGAAATAGTTAAATAGACCAATGAAAAAATGTAGCAAATAATTTCATATTTGATCTCATATCATAGGTCTTACTATCTACTTGGGCTTTACTGTTCTTCACTGTATAGTAAAATAATAGCTCAGAATCTTAAATCTGACAATGATTTAATTTGTAGAATTCATTTTTCTGTAAGTCAAGATTACAACAGGAATATAATGCTTACATAACAGTCATATGCATGCAAATTACTGACCTTCTGCTTGATTTCACTCTTATGAGCCTCAAACAAATGTTCAATTTTCTCTGGATCGACTTTCACATCAAGTAGGTCTTTCCATATGGTATCCCCTTTAGTAGATGGATGTGGAATCTCAGGTTGAACAGTTTTCCAATGAAGTTTTAAAGTTTTCTTTTTCTTTTTCAAAGTAGCTCCTGGAGGAGGAGGTAGATCAACCACCGGTACAACAGGTCCTCCCATCATTGGTGGCGGTGGTGGGACACCCCCACCAGGGGGAGGAGGAGGAGGGGGTGGCCCAAAGCCTGGAGGTGGCGGAGGAATACCCATTCCTGGCATTGGGGGAGGGGGTGGTGGTGCTCCACCTGGTAAAGGTGGACCACCAGCAAATGGAGCAGGGGCAAAAACATCAGTGTCTTCATCATCTGCTAAGTCCGTAAAATCTAAATCTTTAATTTTTAAAGGTCGATGCATTTTTCTTTGGAGTTTATCCCATTGTAAATCACTTTCAGTTTTGACAACTTCTGGTGACATAGGCACTTGTTTTTGTATTTCACTGGGTCGATTTAATCCCTCCATAGCTTTAGAAATAAGTCCACTGCGGTCACCAGAGGGAGCCTGTTTATCCTTCGGTGACATAATTTCAGGTTTTTGTTGAAATCTGTCAATATTAGCTTGTATGGTATCAACCTGTGGTCTTCCAACGGGAATACCACCATTAGTCTGTAAAGCATCTTTAATATGAGTAACATTGTCACCACGATTTTTAAACACATCAGCATCAGGAAGTTGCTGTGACTTTAGTTTTTCTTGTAATTCAAGTTCTTTTTGTTTTTCTTCCTCCTCTTTAGTTTTCTGCATGTACATCATCCATCGACTATTACTACTATTAGGGTTTACTTCATTATTATTAGGTTCAGTACTGTTATTAGATTCGTTAATTTTATTATTACGCCTATCAATCTCGTTTTGTTGTTGTAATGAGTATCCATGGGATTTCTGTCGACCGTCATCTACAATACAAAAGTACATCATAAAACAAACATACAGAACATTTTCATCAATTTTTTCAAAACATATCCTATCCTAATAGAGGTTTCCCAGTAACTGATTTGTTCTTCTGTAGTAATTCATGTGACACAATTTACTGTTTTCACCAATAAGACTTAATTTCTGCATTATGAACACCCAGAATCTTGATTTCCAATTTGACTTAAATTACACCAAAGCTATTGTTAGTTTCTCATTCTTTTTTATTCCATATATAATAATTCACAATTATTAACTAAAATACTTTCTAATATAAAAATAATATAGGAGGAAAAGTTTCAGGTGTTCAACAGCAGGATTCTGCATTCAACAACATATACACAAAATTTCGAGAAACTTCAAGTTAATGACACAGAAATTAAAACATTTCAGCAAAAATTTTATAAATGTTTTATGTTGAAGCTTATAGTAGGCTAGCCATAACAGTTTGAGCAGGGTGATGAAGAGACATTTTCTATACATTGTAGAAATGCAATGAAAAAGAATGTCTTGTTTTGAATAAAAAGAACATTTTAAAAGCCAACAAAGTTTCTGGTTATATAATAAATTCACTAAGTATGGAATACAGAAAGACCACAGATACCTTCCAAAAACTGCATGTTAAAATACTGTAATAAAAGCAAGGTACATTAGATGATTTCATATTAGTTCTACTGAAAAAAAAAACAGATATCTACTTCTGAATAAAAGACACTCCATAAAGTTAACTTTCTTGACTGCATGATTTTTGTTAAACTGTCATAAGACCTTTTTAATGTATTATTATCACCTGCATAATCCATGTCCTAATTAGTATAGAAAAGTTAGTGAAAACCTTACCACCAAGTCTGTTATCATCACCTTGGGCAGGTGAATAACAAGTGTGAGCAGTCTCCCTCGGTATATCTACCGGGGGAGGAACATTATTATCACTACTACAAGTGTCAGTAGATGATGTGCTGGCAACAGATGACCTATCTCCGTTTCTATTGACAACCCTTTGTCGAGTTTTTTCATGCTCCTGATCTTTGTAAAATGAACGCTGTCTCTCCCGGCGATCTCTGCGAGTACGAGCCATACCTGTGACATTACAGACCATGCTTGTGTTAGTGAGTCACTCAAAAAGGCAAAAAGCCAACTCAGTAAAGTGGATGTAAGCTGCATAGCTATAAATGGAAATCTTTAAATTTTTTTGACAATTGTTTAAGTTATCCCCAACTTCAAGCTTTTAAATAATTCAATTGTTTTCTTAATACTCAAATAATATTCAAAACTATAACAAAGGTTGAAAATATCTAAACTAATAAGCAAGTGTCTAAGATGTGGTAATCTAAAGGATTTCTGGAAGCTATGCAACCTACTTTCTTAATGTTAAAAAGTAACATAAAAAAACTGCAATGAAAAATAAAATGAAATAGTTGGAAATGCAAAGATTTTGGTGCAACCAGTAACTCCCGTTTCAAACCTTGCTCCTATTATCAGTAAGTTTTCGACATTAAGTCATTTATATGATTTGACAGAAAAGAAAAAAACTTTTTTCCATATACAATAATAGAGCAATCATTTAAAACGGGACACAAATTGTGTTCACACCAATAAAAGCACAACTGGTTAACAAGTCACGAAAATGGTAAATATGCCCTAAAGAAAATAAGGATCAATCATAAAATGTGTTCAATCAAAAAACTTGGAAAGGTCATGTGACTGAGGATGTATCACATGATCAAGCAGGAAGTGTCTACAAGGAGGTGACAACTCCTTACCACCAGAATCAAGAACAGAAGATTTGTCATCTTCTTTTGCACTCTCATCAACCGAAAATATATCCTCCTCTGCCTTACTTTCTCCCATTGAAAAAACATCATCCCTACTTTCAGCAACGGATAATAAGTCATCTTTACTATCTGCTATGGAAAGTAGGTCACTAGTCACTGAAACTAGGTCATCTTGTCCTCTATTGATATCACTATCAGTGACTGAAATGTCATCCTGTCTACTTGTATCACTGACTGAACTTATTTCATATAATTCTGCATTTTTACCTGAAGACATCACAAGGCATGAAATGTATTTGAGGGGTGAAAATCTCATCTAAGTCAAAAGATTTTAGAATTCAGCATTTTCTCTTTACCTTCACACATTTTATATCTTTAAAAGAATAGTTGAAAAATGTACCTAATGAAACCAGATTTTTCTCTTATAGAGAGAGAGAGTACTTTTTCTGAAGAACTCTATTTAGTAATAAAGAAGTATCTTAGCACCAGAAAATAATAAACATGCGAAAGACATTGTTCAGCTGATGTCAAATGTTATCTGCTCAATTATTCACTTCAACTGACCAATTCAAAACAATGCAAAATATTATTTCATACATGAAAAAACATAACCAGGAATAAGTTTTGCAAACTCAAAATATGAAAGGGCGTCTTTATTTCTTTTTGTAATGCCATGCTTTGAAGCATTATAAAATAAGCATTAGAGTTACAGCAGAACATTGACCAAATGAAAGCGTAACACCATGTCACATGAGGAACAGCAGCTTTTGCCTTAAGTTTGCAAAACTAGTGACAGAACAAGTACAATACAAAGGCCAAGCATAAAAATGTTTTGTTTGTCCATCATTGCTGACTGATAAAACCTTTTAACCTGAATTCTTCTTAGTTTGCTTAATAAAATAATTAAATGTACTTAAGAACCATTTAGGGAAACGCCATTTTAGTTTGGTTGGTCTAAAAGGACAAAGAAACTAATTCCATTTTAGGTTTTGGAAAATGGTAAAATGATTTCTTTTTCTCAACTTTCAGTACTGTACTTGATCTGTAAATACAAATGTATATATAATTTATATGTTCAATGCAAAAACAGTCAAACACAGATTCATAACAGCAGTCTCAAAGACCATGTTTATATCAAGGGTTCTCTTATAAAGTAACAAATTTGATAAATTCGTATCCTGTGATTCACAATTAAGAGTTTTTCCAAGACAGAAACTTACTTGTCTGTGTTCTAGGACTTATTTGGGCTGTACCATTAACTTGTATGTTTTTAGGCATTTCTAGTGGTTTGTCTGGTGGCTCATCATCATCGTCTTGTCTGGCATATCGCTTCCTGGTTGGATCTGGCATTTGATCTTCTATCACCTCTGGTGGCAACATGTTATTCCTTAAAGTACATGAAAAAGACTGAATATCTGATCATTTGCATATAGTTATTCATTAGTGTGCAGGTATTTCATGTTTTTCTGGATTTGTTTTACTAAGCAAGCATACAGAGACAGACACTCTTATTAGATGTTTTATATGCTTGTTCACTAAAAGCAATAGCCAAAGAAATACATTCCTCATGAGCCAACTTAATTTACTCATGTTAAGTCAATATGCTGCATTTATCAATTTCACAAAGTTTTGCATGACTCTAAATTATTATATATATATTAAATTTCATGATTTGGATAAATTGTATTGGTTTATTAAGTTTTATAGGAAAATTTCTTTTATTTTCATGATTTCACTACACCACCAATCTATCTGCAGTTTAGACCTTCTAAATATAAAAGGACTATGCTTTTCTACATGGTATAACAATGAGGTAAGAATGTTAATTTACTGCATAGATTGATTCCTGAGTTCTGCATATCTCTCTGCTCCTGGTTTTTGCTCCTCTGCCAGGGCAAGTAATGGCATACTTTTTTGTTTGGGCATTTTTCTGCCCATCTGACCTGTAGAATATCGTCTACTCTTCCTAACACCATCTGCATCACTCTTTGTCCTTGGAGTACGTCTAAAATTACACAATTGGATACATTAAATCCAGCCCAAGCATTGTATCAAAAGGAAAACTATATATTATCATAAAGACACCAGAAACACTATACTATTCTATAAAGTGAAACTTGTAAAAAAATGTACAAATGTACATGAATAATGCATTTATATAATCTCTGTGTGCTCATCAAGTAGGTCATAAATAAATTATCAAATAACTTCTATGCATGTGTTTATCGTCACAAATGAATTATCAAATAACTTCTATGCATGTGTTCAACTTAGTATTGACATTGTATGGTTGTGTCAGATGGAGTCCAAATTGCACATCTACAACATGTATAATATGCTGGTTATGTTCTCCAAGTGTAAGGGGGAACATATTGTTTTTGTTTTGACAATTACAATTCTTCATTCATCAAAAATAGGGAAAAAAATCTAATAGACTTGACATTTGGTTTAAAAATAGGTCACTACAAGTGCTTATGGTCAGCAATATTGAAATTAAAAAATGGCCTCACATTGAAAAACGAAAGTAAAAAAAAAAAAAAAATCTGAAAAAAAAGAGAGCCATAAAAACTGATTTTGGGAGCTCCTGGGAACATTTGGGTAACATCTGTGTTTCTAAAACAATACTAGTTTGAATTGATTTCTTTTTGTTTTGTTACATTTACTCATATTGTTGAATGTATTGTATTGCAATATTCTTGACCCAATATGTTCATTATTATCATGATTGATTGTCTTTAATTCTATGCTTTTACTTTAAAGTTACTTTACTGACAAGGGAGGTAACCCTAGAATAAGGAACAATAATTTTTGTTGATATAAAGAGATTCACACCTGAGATTTTCTGTTTGGATTTCTTCATCATCTTCAACTTGATCTTCATGCTTCAATGCAGATTCATACTGCTGGAACTGAGCAATAAGATCTAAATCTGCTCCATTTCTGTGGATGTGGCGTTGTGTAACACGCTCCATTTCTAGCTCTTCAAGAGCATCTGTCACATCATAAAATGTATCTTGGTCTGGGATGGCATTTAGTACCTGAAATTAATTCATCAATTCATTTATTATCTTTATCAAAGTTCTAACAGGACCAATTAGAATAATATAATCTTAATTTCAGATACTGGTGAAGGGTTCTTTTCATAAGATTTTAAATGCAAGACTATTGTTGTCCATTCCTCTATAATCTGTCATGTTGACTAATATCAATATTCTTTGTATATTCCTACATTATAAAGAATGGGGAGATTACTACCCAGTACTATGTGTAAATTACAAAACAATATCTTATGCATTGCTTTGAATGTCAACAGTGTGTGCATAATTTTTTTTATTCATTAATGCATGTAAAAATACAGAGAACACAATAGCATCTGAATTGGCAATGTTGACACAAACACAAGTTCTAGAAAAATGTAGATATTTTCTTACTTTGTTGACCAGTGTCATGGCATATATCAGGAGTTCTGTGTCACCTCCATCTTTCTCATCTAAAATACTCATAATGTTTGTCCAAGGACTTAACCCTGTATAATAGAATAAGAATTTTAAGAAAAAATGTGAAATGTGTTGTTCCATGCTGTAATTTCTGGTCATCCCCATTATGAAAATTGTCATCCTAATAGATCACACACACATACACACTTATATATCTAGTTTCATGCTGATTTGACCTAATTTTTAGAATTTTTTTTATAAAAACAACTATTAACTTAAAGAATGACAAGCAAAAAGACAAGCCTAAAAAATTTTATAATCTCCATCACCCCATTCACAGGGTAAAGCATAAAAAATTGAAGGAATTAAATTTTTACATATGCTAATACCAAATTGCTGAACATTAATGGTTAAGACAAATTCAATGTTAATTAGAGATTTAAACATAGGGCTGTCAACAAATACTAAGTAAACCAGTTACTTACACAAAACATCCAATTATTAAATATTACAATCAAAATTACTACTGCAAAATTTGCTTAAATTACAAGGAAAGAGTAAATAAACAAACAACTCATATTTATAAAGTATTCATATTTAGAGTTAAAGATTGGCACATTTGACTACAGATTTTGGCACAAGATTGAATGTACTCCTAAACCATTCACAGAAATTAAATCTACTTAAGCCAATACACACAGACACAGATCATTCGTGACAACATCCAAATCGCAATGATCTTGAAATTTGATAAAACCATATGGATTACAATAGGTGATTTTAGCTGGTCAGATTTTTTTCCTGATATCCAGAAACACAAGATTGTAATGTGTTGCTACTTCAGGTAACATTAAATACACCCATACGCATTGTAGTTATTTTAATTTTCAATCAATTGTGCATTAATTCATTATAAAAATAAACTGAGGTTATTGTATCAAGAGTAGGAATTTGATACAACTTTCAATTTGGGGTAATATGAGCTTGCAACTGAGTGTGTCTGTCCATCTGTTGTCTAAAAGGCTTTATTGAGCCATCTCATTGCTTTTTAAAACTAATTACTGAAGTCCTTGTCGTATGAGCATTTTCCCTAATATGATTGGTACCATATTTTGGTGTGAATTATGCACACATTTTAACATAGATATCATTTCCAGAACATGGAAGCGCAGATTATACATCAATACATAAGAATTGGCCATGAAATTAAAGATTTCGGTACATGAAAAGACATTGCGTAGTGTGAACAAACAAACCGGAAGTGAAATGTTACTGACAGAAATTTTATCCAATCATCAAATACATCTTTAAGTATTAAATTTTTTGTGATATTTTCTTCCAATCATGTTCAAATGACTTAAGAATAAGGTTGTACAATATAGCATGGTTAGGAATTAATATAAAACAACTAAAAACCAAAAAGTAACCGATTCCTTTTTTGTGCACCTGGTCCAAGCTCCCAGTTTTTAGTGGAGTCCAAGTTGCTCATTTGCTTTTGTTACTTTGTATGTATGATTTTAGTTACTTTATGTTCTTTGTTGTGTATGTCTGTTTTCAATGTCTGGTCTTTGTCCCTGGATTGCATTCTTTTGATTACTACTATAACCTTGGTTTCCTCGATTACTCTTGTTAAACCCTCCTTATCAAATGCTTTTACAGCTGAAAATGATTATTCTGATACTTGTTTTGATTATTTCTTACAATTTTCTTTCTTAAAAGTATATTTTTAAATGAAAAATTTTGAAATTTGAGTTACAACCAAAACCGGAAATGTCTGACTTTCCCGACTTTCGATTTCGTTTCATGAGCCATTTCATACATTCTGTGTCACTTTTATTATGTTTTGAAATTAAAGTATTCCAATTTATGTAGCTACTGATGTTTACATGATGTTTTAGTATGCATAGAAGTTTCTTTCCTTCACATGTTCATAGGAAATACTGCATCAAGGTAAATAAATTGACCAATCAAGTGCAAAATATCCATTTTTGTGTCTTACAAAATTTTACTGCAACCTAAGTCTAAAAAACTTTTTTTCACAGGTTTAGATCTTCAGAATTGCACTGTGCACAATACATAACTGTGCACTATACACACCAAACTACAGTATAAAATTTTTAAGTCAGAAAACAATGACAATGCAAGTAGGTCAAACAAATACAATTTACACATAATTTTTCTCATAAAAGAACTAATTCATTGAATTAGAAGTCAATAATACAATTTTACAGCCTTGTGTAAAAAGCTAAGTATGAGAAAATATCCTGACGTCATTCAAGCATGACATGCCAGGGGACGTTACTTTCATCTACATTTTTTATTGACCACTTTATATTGTAAATAAAAGTTCCCTTAAAATTAACACCTGTATTTTGATGACTGTTTTCACAGAAGTTTTAAAAAGAAACTTTTGCCACTTGCTGACTTTCTCATAAGATTTTTCCCCTTCAAGCATTCACACTGTGAGGCTACCAAACTATTATTCATAACACAACACATGATGACAATAATGAAATTAGTTTCACAAATTGTGAATATTTTCCGTGACACTTAAAACCCATAATTATCCTCTCGTTTAAACCCTCGCAACACAAAGGAGGCTTGCAGAACAAAGTAATAATACGTGAACAAGTAAAATACAGAATTAACCTGTCAACAAGGATAGTTTACTGAAACAATTTTGACTACTATAACTTTAAGTCTGGCATTTTGTCATCTTTGTGAAGTCACAGTGAAATGCAATTATTTCAGACATGTTTTTTTTGGCTATTTCAAAGAAGCGCCCACCCTGATAAAATGAAATGAAATGAATTCAGAAAGGTCTTTTCTTATCAAGTACATGTATATTAAAGAGGTGTCTAAATGAGGAACAAAACCATGAATCAGACCTATACAGTTTCCACCATACATGTATAAATATAGTTTGACAATATAAACTTATTGTCTCTTCACCATTTGAAGTGACCACTTCTTAAGAAAATTAAGTCTTACACTTCTACTTGGTTGATTTTCCTGGATTAAGTTTATAATGGTTTAATGCTAAATAAATAAGAATCAAACCAAGTGTAACTACCACTAGAGAAAACAGACACTTCCTGTTAAGTGTGGGGTAGTCAATGAGCATGCTCAATACACATTTCTGCAAAGAAAATGTTTTTGTTCTACCCAAAGCCCTAAATCATAGCTGTATAAGTCATGGATGCTCATTGACTACCCTACAGTTAACATCAAAGTTTTAATCTAAGGAGTATTCTTAATTTTTTCACAAAAATCCCTTCCTAAGAGATTTATTGCTCTGAATTATAGAAAACAAGATTATTCTATCATTAAAACATTATTTTTAGCCAAAGAGGGAAATTTGCAATAAGGTTTTTTTCCCCAGTGTACAACAACCACATCTTAAAATAGACCTCAGAAGTACCAATTCAAACCTACAAGTCATGTTATTTAATGACAAAATTATGACCATAAAAACATATGTTATGTAATAAAACCCTAAAACTTAAGAGGGCAATGAACTTGGGGGTTTGCGTACATTTTCCCAATTCAATCAAAAATGAAATTATCATGTAACTGTTCAAATTCTATGCTCACACCATCTATCAAGATATTTTTACAAGAAGATGTTTGTAACATCCAGAACAACTTAGATAAAAATCCCAGACACGTAAATGGATGACTACCATTAGATAAAGATCAACCCTACATACCTTTCTGGAGTAAAGAAGTTGATGTGAACAGAATCTTAATTGAAAGATAATAAGAAAATAATTACAGAGAACTAAGGATCATTTGATATATCACAAATAAAACTTTAATCAAGGAACAGTGCCACTAAACCTACTAAATACAACACATATACAGTACATAAATATTCTTAATTTCCATGGTAATGCTTCAATCAAAGTATTTCAAACAAAACAAAAAAAGAGGGGGGGGGCCGGTTCCAACTGCTAGAACTAAATCTATAATATCCACCAAGCCTACTAAAAAGTTTACTTAAATAAATACTACTATGTCCTAATTAATATAATTCTAAATGTATATAATTGTTCAAATGACTTTAATATTCATTTCACATCCTTGCTGATGACCACATGTACATTTACGTGATCTGAATAAGCCTGTTGTTTTCCGTTACATGTACTATAAATGAATTATCATTTACAGTAAATCAATTTTTCTGTATTTTTGACAAGATTACCTCTACGTTTGTCTACAGAGTTTATGGCACTTAACAGTAGCATTGTGTTGGTCTCAGTATACTCTACAAATACCAGTAACAACTTGAGTGAGGTCTTCACCACCAAACGAAACTGAAAGAAGAAACATTATGAAACTAACAGTAAATAGTATGAAACTGAAAGTAAATGTTATGAAACTGAAAGTAATAATGTTATGATGCTGAAAGTAGAAATGTCATGAAGCTGAAAGTCAAAAAGTTACAATACTGAAGGAAATAAATTATAATACAGATATTAACTGGGACTTCATTTTGAACTCTACAACATATGAAATCTTTTGACACATAACAAATATGCATTTTGATGAGAGTTCTTTTGAATCTAGTGCCAGGAAATAAAGCATTGTAGTCAGTGATAATCAGATGTGCGTCATTGTTTTATCTTTATCCATCATATAGGTTAGGAAATGGAGTAAAGCATTGCCAAATTAATTATGCCATCTCCTGAACTTTTTATCTTACGCTCCATAGTGACATTTACGGTTGATACATATTGTTTCTAAATGAAGCAACTGCATTAGAATCAATTACTTTTGTAAAGATAATACTTCCTAGAGATTTACACCTTCGGCATACTAACAATAAAATACGATATTATTTTCCAAAATCTAAAATCACCAATGCCCTTATTTTCACTGGATTACAGAAGAGACTCTTAATGAGAGTACATGATCTTTTTTAACTAGAAAGTATGGTATGAAATCCTGTCTCTTAATGTATCAATAAGGAAAGTGCTCTAATGATTGTACTGCACATTAATATAGACATGTAACAAAAGTGGAGGTTAACAGCATAGTGATAAAAGCTGTCCAGGACAGACTTGCAAAGCATTTTGGGGGTAGTTACATTAGTACATACTTTCTCAATGGAAATCTGGAAGAAGGCACTGTATTGATATTAGTTATATAAATATTAAACTTAATCGTCCATGTCAATGATTTGTAAGAGTTGTGTCCCTTACCCTAGGTCTACTACTTAAAATCTGTCATTTTCTTCAAGGAAGATTTAGGGAAGTCCTTGACTAAGGAGAATTATTTTGTTTATGATCCAAATGTTATACAAGTTGTCAGACATCATATAAAATAGAAATGAAACCATACCAATTTGTCACCAAACACATGTAATGGGGTTGTTAACATTGTTAAGCTTCTTACCACTGCTATAACAAGGTCCTAGTCTTCATGTAATAAATCTTTCAAACCAAAAGGATTAAATGTAAATTTATTTCAAATTTATTTTATTTTTTAATCAAACTTATGATTTTATTTGAAAACATTCAAACCACAGTGAATTGATCTATAATAGATATTCTAGTTTGACCCCTAAGACAGAATACCAACTCACAAATAAAAATGTCTTTAGTCATTCTATATAATATTAAAATGAACAAGACTTTTTGGAAAAATGAAAAGAATATCAAATTAAATTCTATTCAAATAGATACACACCACACCATTTTGATACTAAAAAGCTGTGGTTTTCTTAACAATTCTAAAACTTTTTTGCTACTTATTGTTTAAAAACAAAGCTTTGGTCTTTTATGAGCTATTAAAATATTGTAAATCATGAATATTATATTTATGACCCATGTTGTTGGGAGTATCCAAATTCTTTTACTCTACGTAATGATAACTATTAATAAATATGATTACACACTTCTGAACAATTAATTCATGACATTACGCAAATATCTTATAACATAAGTCAAGGGTCTGGATTTTAAATTTAAATTTTAAATTTAATAAAACTTACAACCATAACACGAAGTGTAGTACTTATATCAGGCTTATGACCTCACCCAATATCATCATTGTTAAAATCAATTTATTTTTGAAAATAAATTTCTAATTTCAAATTGCTGAACTTTCATTCTAATAATCCTGTTTTGAAGTTTGTTGACTATCAAACTGTCGTCAATTTTCTGACTTGGCAAGCCTATTTACGCTCAATGTTGTGTCACAAATACCTGTGCCTGTTAACCGTGGGGATTAGGATGTAATATCAATTAGGATAACATGTCACCAAAACATATTTACATTCTTTCTTAATCCCCCCAAGCATCGACTGTTCTAAGTCACACCTACAATTTTTTTTTTATTGTAAACAGAATGAAATTTTAGGTGCACTAAAAGCACTATCCTCTATTAAAGAGTACATTATGAATAGGGCCCTCTTGATTTTGTTAATACAGTACATGTCAATTAACTATTATGGAAGTCTTGTAAATATTAAAGCTTTGTTAAAAAACAATCTTTAAGGTGAACGATTTGGTTATTCCACTTTTTATTTTCTTACAGAAGCTTTTCATAACGTAATGGAAGCTTTTAAGAATATTGATTTAGTTACGAAATAAAAATCATTTAAAGAGTTTTCTTCATTACATAATTTTAATCCTATTAAAACACTCGTTCCATGCTTTCTCCCCACCGTGGATAGAAGTTTCCACATATTTTTACAATTTAGAGTCAAATTATTTCATCACAAATACCAGTGCTATTGTGTTATCGTAGACAAGATTATTGAGTTACATATTTCAGTCTATTTTTGAATAAGAACTGCTTAATTTAAACTATTTCATTTACATTCTATTCTAAGCTATTACATATCAAATCACAAAACAAGTCATATGGTGCAAAAAGGTGTTCATGTATGAAATTGTAGAAATATAAAATATCCTAAAGTCAAAGGGACTAAGATAAACTCAAATCCTGTACTATACTCCAAATAGTTGTTGTATGTATGATTTTCTCTTGTCCATTTGCATGTACATTTTGTACATAATAATTTTTTTTTTACAAATAATTCTTTTTTTTTGTGATCAGAGGGCCTGGTTGAATTAACAAATGTATACTGTTAGTAGTGTTACCCTCATAAACTTATGACAAATCTGAAATCATCTGACTTTAAAGGAACTATGGGGACTTAAATATATATACAGCAACACAGTCACACTGGACTATCTGCAACACTTCAACAGTCGTTTATGTCATGTTTTAAGTTTCAATCCAATATGCCAACTATTAACTGTACATCCAGTCCATGTCAAGTTTTGTTGGTGGTCTAAGATTAATCAATCAATCACAGAATATTTTACACCAGGTCACTTAGACCTTTAGTCTATGGTAGGTCTCACAATTTTCATAATACAGGCTGCACAGTTTTTTCAACATAGAGCCTTCCTTTCATAACATCCCAAGATACTATATTAAATATGTGTACTCATCAACCATAAACAGCGAGTAAACCAGTGAGTAAACCTCAGTGTGGCACTCACCTAGAACTACAAAAGTGAGTAAAGCCACATGGTGGTTAATTATGGATCTTTTAAACAATAGCAAAGGTACTAGATTGTTAAGAGTGTACTCATTAACCATAAATATTGAGTAAACCATGAACTCATTACTGTAATACTCACCTTCGATGATAAGAGTGAGTACAGCCACATGATTGTTTCATTGTGATTAATTACTCCATTCATACCATCAACATACAGCATCACCTGGCCCAAGGCTGTAAATAAATCAAACATAATGATTCATTTATATAGATGCGTTTTAGTTACATGTATAATGCATCAAATACTGGTACAGTGACGACTCCAATAGTAATGAAACATTTCTAAATTCTGCTAGTTTTGTACACATACATGTACTTTATTATTTTTCGAAAGTTCCATGTTGCTTTTTGTACTTGATATTCAAGGAGCTGTACAATAATGCAAAATTACACTGACCAGTTGCAGAACCATGATGAGAAGCCTCAAGCATCCAAAACAATTTTAACATTACGGCATAATGTAGAGAACTTTATATATGGGCAGCCTGATATCTCTTGTTACAACTTTCACCTTGCACTGTAATCACCAATGGACTGCTTTGATTTTGAAAATGACTTACAGAAAAATTAATGTGTAGGAAAACTACAATAACTGAAACAATAAATAAAAAAAAAAACATATTGCAATGAGAGGGAACTACCTACCTACACATATGGTCAAACCTATGGGAAATCTCTTGATCCAGAACAAATTTTAAGATGTTTGACTGGTTGTGTATGAAAAATGTCAAAATGGAAGTTCAGTTAGACAAGTTCCTAAACAATTTGCCAAGACTGCAATGAGGAGACATTTTCAGCAAATCATACATTCTAATTGAATCCATGAAAAACATTATGATCTTACACCTAGATAACACAGAAACTTTGACCTCAAAAACAGAAACAAGATTCAAATAGTACTTTTTATTACAACCTAGACACAATATATAACCTTAAAGTACAATTATTTCTACCATTCCACACAACCTTGACCTTTGTAAATCATAGGCCTAGATAGTCAAATTTAAACATCAACAAAAACTACAATGAACAATAGAAAAAGTTTGGTGTAACAATTTCTTTTTTGGGGACAATTATCTCCAATAACTTATTTTGTAATTACAAGATAGTTAGCCCGTACTTAAGTCAATACCAGGTGTACATAAAATCTGATATCATAGTTTCCTTGGCTTAGACATTTGTTAGAAGATTATCTAAGATATGGGTTAATTCCTTATAACTCTGTTGTAATTAACATGTATGTATTCACTAGGTCACATTATCTACAGGTGAAGGTAGACTTCAGTAGCAAAAAAGAAAATATCAGGGTATTACATTTGATACCAAAATACACATCTATTCTTGGCAGAATATAAAGAAAATTATGTAAGATTGGGATCTTTCTTGTACATGTACGCATATATCATCCTTTAGTTTTCATATTGGTATTGTTTTGTGTGTGTGTGTCATAATTTTAGTAGAAAATGTGTCATATAGAGAATCATAACTTTGTTTCCTTACACTTTCAACTTTTTGTAGCCATCTACAAGTAATATTAAGTTGCTCTTAATACACATAACAATGAAAGTTCTGAATTCAAGACAGAAAAGATCACAGTAATTCTGGTGGCTTAATTCAAAGTTTATCAGCATTTGACAGAACATTTCCAATGGAAATTGACTTTACTATCAGAATCATGGCAAGTAGCCTGAGATAGAAAAAAATCTGCAATAAAAACAATAGAAAGTAATAAAGTTTCTGATCAAATGTATTCCTTCTCAGTGAAAGAAATTATCAGTAGACCTATGGACCAAGTCTATGTAAAATCAAGCAGGTCTATAATGAAATTGGCTAGAGTTGCTTTAAAATGTACCATGCTGTCTATGTAATATTATGATGGGTTTATGTTGACAAAAAATTCAGTTTCTAACACTGCCTCCTCAAATCTTTTACATACTAACCTAATATAAAAACCAGTGTGCACCAACATACACAGATATAAATTATTACAAGTTTTTTGGGATGATGTCTACAAACAATAAATAGCCTTTAACAACATACACATCATGTCTAACCCACCTCCATTTTATTACTAGACCATTAATATCTATTAAACACCTACTAAACAGTCCATTAGGACCAATTATAGTCCTTAGATCCTCAAGTGGTCTATATGGTACTCAAGTGTCCTTTTTAGCACTTCAATAGTGTCTAAACAACATGATACTACAGCCCCTAGGGGACAACAATACAAAACCACAACATAGTAAAGAAATTTTTTTTGTATTTATCATACTTTTCAACCCTGTATGCTGGACATTAGTATGACATTGCAATTTTATTAATTGATGTAAAAAGTTGACATAAGTCATTGACATTGAAATGTATGACATTTAAATCAAATAAAAAATCATAATAACTGATATAAGTTGGGCACTTAGTTAGATCTCAGTGCTATTTTACTGTTAAACATTAATGCCATAAGTTGTAAAGTGGCCTAGCTAAAAGTTAAACAGCTGGTGACCACATACTCTATTGATGATGACTGTTTTTTTTTCGATTTGGTCTCAATCGCCTCTAACTAAGACCTAGGGCCACAAATTTGCCATCCTATTCCCCAGTCCCCTGTTTTATGTTGTTTTTATATTTCCTTTAGCCACTAGCCCAAAGCCCTGGGCTGGTAAAAATTGATTCAGGCTAATGGAATGACCTGTACTTTTCTTGTTTTGGGGCTAGTTGAATCCCATACAGTCCTCTACTATTTGGGCTAGTCATTGAAAATTTTGAAGAAAAGGACTGATATTTGATTGGTACATTGTATTTGGTTTTGATTTTGTTTCTCATTGTATCGGTCAGTTATCACAAGTCCTTAGTTCTATTAGCCTTGAACATTAGGACTTGTGGCTACATTGGGAGAACTACATGTACATGTACTCAGAATAATTGACCAATTTGTAATCTACTTTCCTCCTTTTAAAAGCTGAACATATTTACAAGGGGTGCTTTGAAGTGGTTTTGAATCAGTATAAAAATTCAACACCAAACATTTAAGCCTTTAAATAAACTATGAACCAAACCACAAATACTTGTCTGAAATGAGTCCAGGAAATGAATCAAGGCAGTGACAGATATATTGGTAAACAATTTTAAGTGACCAAACCACTCGAACAATAGATCAGGGTCACAGGATGGAGAAATGGGGTCCCATAAAACTTACATTTTTTTGTTCAAAGCATGTTTTTGTTGGAGACATTAACAGCTGTTACTAAAGGGATAGTCCTTCATAAAATTACATTGCTTATTGTCTTTCTATTCGGGGACAGTCATAACATACTATTGCCTTGGGTCTTCCATTAAAAACTGAACTGGTGAGACAATCAACATAATGAATTTTGAATGGGCAACACAACCACCATACAAGATATTTTCTAAACTAATTTTATAACTTATAAGAAAATTTGTTTGAACTTGGGGCAAGATTTGCTGAAACCAAACTTGTCCAGAATTAAGTTAATTTGCCCTTATATGTTGAACAAGAAAAATATCTAAAACTAAAGGTCCAAGCAGGTATGCTCTGTTGATTTTGAATTGCACATCATGAAATTTCAGCAGGAGAGTGCTTTTTTCAACTCTGTATCTTATTTTAATATTGTGGTTAGTGTATATAACATGTATGCCATATTGATAATATTTTTTAAATCAAAATAAAAAAGAACTGGTCCAACACAACCTAATTAAATTAGGTCAATAACTGTTGCATTTCACCATTATGAGGTAATACTGTTTCCCTCCTTAGAACCCCAACCCTAGTATTATAAGGTATAAAGACAATAAGGAAATATATGTTGCATTCAAAGCAAGTGATAAGAGAAGGCTAAAAATGTCCTTAAATGTTCAAATTAAGTAACAAGCAGGGGACCACTCATTGCTAAAGTATGAGAACACTAAGATAATACTATCATCCTCTGATTGTATTGATTAAACAATGTTTTTCTACTGAAGTGTAATATATATGATAGGTACTTATAAATTGATGATATAGCACTTATAGTTGATGATATATAGATCCGTTAGGTGTTAGAAGTAGCTGTATACAATGCCAAATAAATCCAAGTGGGCTTTAATGGTCGTTCAATATTTGTTTCAACACTTGAAAGTATTTGCTGCCAGTTGTTACTTGCATCACCTTAACAAAATTTAACAATATTGGCTTTTCTTTATGTGTTATTACACTTATATAATTGATATTATTTATGGATAGAGTCCCATGGGACAGTTTATAGAAAGATCCCTGGCTTTTGTGTCTATAGAATATAAATCAACAACAACAGGTCCTAGTCTTACACATTTTAACTATTTACACAGTCGGTACCATTAGCCATTAGTCCTGAGAACAGTGACAGGTAACCTGGGCCAGACCTAAGCTGATATGTAAACAGAGAAATTTATATCTTTACAAAATACATCAACAAAAAACAGTTAAATTGATTATTCTTGTTTGTTAAAATAGTGGCTCAATGTAAAGGCCAAACATGCTGGAAAAAGCCATGAGTCTTAGTTTAAAACATACCACCACTTCAAATCTTACATAAAGCCATAGAGTAGGTTTCAAAAACTGATTAACAGTTTTTAAAAGTGGTTAAATTTAGTAATGGTGTGTGAAACCATTTTTTAATCTTCTCCCCGAATTGTAAAGTAATTTTACATTTCAACTTGCCACTGTAATGTGTAGGATCATTACAATACTGAAAAGTTGAGGGCTCAATAATTAGCAGTAGCCTTTTGCCAATTTTACAAGTTACCATACTTCCACTTTTACACCCCCACAAAGCAGGAAATATAGTGTTCATGCTGTCCATGGTTCCAAACTGTAATCCACAACTCATCTTAAAACACTGAATGGATTCTGATGAAACTTTGACAACTTAATACGTGATGCCACTTTACTTGCCTTTGGCTAGTTAGCTGGCGGAGGTTTCATTGTGTGATGCCATTTTACTTGCCTTTGGCGAGTTAGCTGGCAGAGGTTTCACACACTGTAGTAAAATAAGTTTTGCACTCTACAGATTTACACTTTATCTGTACATGACAGATGATAAGTCATAGAACTACAAAAGGTAAACTAATACAAAAAACATGAAAACAAAGCTTACTAATACTTTTCAATGAATTAGGCTTCAGACAAATAATAGATGAAAGAGCTTCTTCTTGTAGACTGATTTATCATATTTAGTTATCAATTTTGTTCAAATCTTAGAGAAAAGGAAGTCTTTAAGGAGATTTACGACTTGAACCAATTCATAAAACTGTATGTTTATATCATACATGTATGCAACATGCATTCATTATCAGGTATAGAGAATATTTACTGACTTGTCAAAAAATTGGCAAAGTTTCTCAAAGAGTAATCTTTAACACTTAATGCAAGATATGCAATTTCAAGTTTCTCTCACAAATTGAAATGTTTACAGTTAGGTAAACAAAAAAAATTTTTGTTCTTAAGATGTGAAATTTACAACCGGATCAATATCTGTGTTGTCGGGTAACCTGAAATGATCAGAATGAATTACAGGAAATGAAAAATGATATCTTCTAAATCAATATTAGATTAAAGTATTATTTCTCAATTTATTACCCACAATATTGCCTGAGTAAAACTTTCACAAAAATAAAATGTAGGATTTGAAAAAGTTCCAAGACAAATTGACACTTGAATACACCAGAAATAGAACTGAGTAACTGCATGAACACAGTACAAATTCTACTTTGATATTAAAGAAATTCAATTTTATCGATACGTACAATATGTCATGATAAACCGGAAAAAGACATAAAAAATTATTTGTAGAACACTCCAAAACACCTTATTTAAACATGACTCAACTGAAAGACAGTCAATGAAAACTCTCTTCTGGACTTTCAAACTTTTAATCAGTACAATTCAAAAACTAACTGGTCTCCAAATGAAACACCTACATGTACACTGAAACATGACACCAACGTTGTTGCCTATGGCACTTACAATTTATTTATATACAGAGAAACACTTATGGAACGAACCTGCTAAACTCTTCAGTGAAGGAGGTACAATCAGTCATAGAACTTAACATTGTCATGATGAGAAAGCATAATTTGGATTTCTTATAATTCTATAAGGAACTTTAAACTAAACAATCTACATCTGCAGGTTATATTTAATTTATTTGTTAAGACTTTGAATTGGTACTTACATGTACCTATTGTTAGTACAGGTGCCTTGTACTTATTGGGAAAAGGGAGTACTTTATATTGAGTGGTAAGGTAAAAACTAGAATGATAGCAATAACTCACCTCTAAGAATATAATTCTGATAATTTTGGTCCGCCTCAGATCCAACTTTAATAAGACAGTCCAACCCGTCATTGTTGACAAACTCATGGACCAAGTCTTTATCATCCTGAACAAGAAATATAGACCAATTTCTAAAATTAATCCTGTTGTCACATCTCTTATAAGGAATAAATAGAACCATTACTTTATATCAGAAATAGTTAACATCTACAAAATGTATTTAACACCTCTTTTCTTGTACAAGCAATTTGCATTAATGAAAATTAAGAAATTTGAAAATTTAACATTGAAAGACTCTTGAAACTAGGAGGCGGACGGGAAATGCTTCATGAATGAACCTTGTGAATAAAGCTTGGATGTAATTGTTTTAAACTTGTGGCTACACAATCTAGTGAATCATTCAGCTATATATGAATGATGTGGTCCACAAAGCATGCACTATTGCAGGGTAAAAGTAACAACAACCATTGTTGTAGTGGGCAAAAAGTGTAGTTTTCAATTGGTTCGTGGTCAGATTCTTAAAATAATTTTGAGTAAGTAAAATAATTGCCTACTTTAATCAGTAGACAGCTAGAACATTATTTGAACTTGAATGGTTTATCAAGTAATTGTCTATTCTTAGCTATCTAATATGTTCATTTCAAGAATCCCTTTATAACATTTAGTCTTAAAATACAACAACTAGTTGTCTGGATTCCATTTACTTGTGAAGAGCAATGCTGAACAAATGTCTTAAGTCAAAGATATTACAAATATAGGGGGAAATATTTAATTTAATGTCATCAAACTTAATTGATAATAATGATGCCTATAATGCAGGATTCTATTGGGTAAGTTTCAGATTTTAAAGTATGAAGCATGTACATTTTGTACATTAGTGTTTGCCAAGGATCCACTGAATACATTGATAGACCGTATACATGTACACTAATACTGACTTGGTCATTGGTATAAATATGACAATGGTTTGTGAGATCTTAGATTTATATAAACCAAAGAATTTTAATCATCAATGAAAAAACATGATTTGTTTGATACTGATGATCATGGTTTGACCACACTGAGGAAATGTCGTAAGTTTTATACTGGTAATTGGAAAATCACATTAGCTAATATTTTTCATCCCAATGGAGTTGTTGTCTCTTTGACATATTCATCATATCTATTCTCCTTATATTTCATGGTGTTTCTAGACAAAGAATTTTGTCATTCCATGGATTATACTGTACACATTTTGAGAAATGAGTCTTTATTATATGTATCTTATCAATGTTTGCAAATTAACATGATTAACACACATACATCACCAAGGGCAATACAAGGTTTCTGCATTTAATTGATACAGAGAACTTAATATTAAAGAAATCTAATCATCCATTGAAAGTTTACCGCCCTACAAAAAAAAAACCTAGGTGGTCTAGTCATATGGAAGTGTGTGGGGTAAACTTCACACTGCCTACAGCCAAACTAGCATGAAATACATTCTCACCTGAAATATTTGCTTGAGTGAAAACAAGGCTCTTCTCAACTCTCTTCCATGTGAATTCAATAGCTTCTCTGGAAAATAAAAATAAACACTGATAAATCAGTAATACAAAGTTCAAACAGTATATTGGTTCCAATGGCTTAATTTTAAATGAAATCTTTCTATGTGAAGTGCATCGTAAAAAAGATGTTCCATTTATATTAGCTAGTTTAATACATGTACATCCTCCAAAGAAACTTTAGGATCAACTGTTATAGCTGCTTAAGTTTGGGACTAAGGCAACCCAAAAATAGTTTTCCTATTTGTGTAATTCAGGCTGATGCCCAAACAAAACAAACACATGTCCCAGAAAATAGATGTTAAACTATACATGTACATGAAGTTTAGTTTCTTAATCCATCTCCTCACAAATAAAGGGTAGGAAACTTGCTCAAATTCTAGCCAGTCCTGAATATAATTTTGCAATATATTTACTATATGGCTACATATTTTTTGCTAAAATGAGCCAGCCCTGCCAAAAAACAACCAATCTCGGGCTTGCGGGCAGGCTACTATTTTTCACTCTGCAAATAACTGTTTATTTGACCCAAACATATAGAACAATTAGGTTTAATCAATTTAAAAATAGTTTTGTCAATTGAAAACACATACTACATGTACATGTAGGATCAGCATAAAATTCCAAGACAGACAAGATCACATGTACTACTGGTATGTAGTCTTATATGTGTGTAATTAGTAAATGTCATATAATTAAAAACATTAATTATTTATGAATATAAACATGCTTAGCACCACTGTATAATTATCTGTTTTATACAAAATGTGTGATCATAACACAGTCTACTCAGACCTGGTCCAAAATGTGGTGAAAAATATGTGACTGATTTTGTCTATCAGAAGCTATCTTAAATCTAAGCTACCACAAGGTAGTAATGCAAGAATAGGGGAATTACCTATTGTTTGTATAGATAGTAGCATATCACATGTCATATCTAATTGAATAGAAATGATAATCTGTACTTGAATATAAGTGGATGCCACAATGGAGTAGCCATCGACAATGTGCAGGTAACTGTCAAAGACTGATACCTCATAGTGGAAATAGGGACATGACATTTAAACTAGTACTAAGGTCTTTTAAATTCTTGATCCAGACAATTTAAACATAATTATCAGCTGGCCATGATAAACTATCAATCTTATAAGGGATTAAAGGCTAAGAAATAGACGTGGACAAGCAAGGAAAATGTATATTTCTGGTTAATTAATACAGAAAGTGTTAACCAGGTGGACTCTATTGAACCATTTATCAACACCATGCTTTATAGTATAATGGCACTGGACAAATAAATTAAAATACTTTTTGTGACACAACTAATGTTATCAAACTGGCTTGTTTAGAAAGTTTTTAACACACGTCTGTAATATGTACATTTCATGGTTGAGGTTTTGATATTACTACATGTTGTTAAATAGATTTTTTTTAAATGCTTTCTTCAATGACCTGTAGAATGACATTGGTTCTAGTCTTAAGGCTAAACTTTATATTGAACATTTTAGAGTGAAAACTGTGCCTCCATTGTATTTAATAAGCTGAATGTTGAAAAGTGAAATTATGGTCATAATACTTAACCAGACATTATTGAAAGGATGGTGAGGAGTGGGGGTGGGGGGAGCTGGGGTGGTTGTTGCAAGTATAAACAAGAAATGGTTTGGTACAAAAGGATGTTTTTGTGACTGAAGTGTGAGTTGCAATTAAATTTTATAAACATGTGTGCAGTTTTTCTACAAAGAGCTTCAATTTGTTTAAACTGGTAAGTTGTGTCCAGGCATTAGATCAGGAACAACAGATCATTAACCCAACACATAATACATGGATTGATATAAAATAATAATATATAGGGATTTTTGTAAGTGTACAGCTGTCATGTGTATACATATCCAATATGAAATCCTCATTCCTCAAATTTCTACCTGCTTATCAATATACAATAACAACGCAAATATACAAAGTGTAATATACTGGGCAAATATAATCAATTTTGGAGGGAAAAAAAACTTAATAGCTATTACATCAAAAATATGTTTGAATATGAGTGATGCATGATATAATTCATACATAAAATGTACATACTAGTAATAAAGTTTGGCATGTATTTGACAGATCACTGTAATGAAGTAGTCTGGCTCAGCCAATAACTTCATTTATCTGGCTTGTTATGGTACTAAACTAACCATGAAATTCTAGTTAAATGGTTGATTCGCTAAATCTAATTTTGATGGGTAAAATGGTCTGTAGAATTATGTGTCAGAGTTTGAAAGCTACATTTTCGTAAATCTTGTACATGCAGTACAATGCTGATGGCTGGCTGCTGCAAATCTATTGTACAGTAGTATTTTAATAATAAAAAAAACAAAAAAACTTATAATTTCTAAAACCCATATAAATGGGTGACAGACAGGCAGACTAAAGGATAGACCTTATAGACTACTTTGGCAATGCTAAGACAGGAGAAAAAAAATTGGGAACTTCGAACTACATTTTAAGCAGATATTTTCTAAAGAACACTCCTATCAAATTACACAATTTTGTTTTCATGGTAAGAGGACAATTTAGGGTAGTACAACACCAAGCTGACTATTGATAGAAAGAGGAATATTTACAAAAAAAACTTTAGTGTGTTACTTCCCTGTAAAATGAGGTTCTTACAAGGCCCTTGTTTATTGGTTAAAGTAAGTGTGTTTAAATAAACAGCCATGATTTTGTTACCCTAAATTAACTCTGAATATACACTGTTCTCCAAAGCAAAATTATTCAAAAGTCATGCAGAATTCCAAAATAATACCCTAGCTTTTTCTGTTCCCAATTAGTCTATAGAAAGTATTTACTCCTAAATCCAACAGTAGGGAATAATTTTGAAAAAAGAGTAACTAATACATTATATACATCACATGTAGGATACAGACAAATCAAACAAGTCAACAGGTCATTAAGATGAAATAATTTACATCTTAAAACACATTAAACACACTGGCCTATCTGATTGTCTGAATCATCTTCCCAATTTAAACCTGAATAAAACTTTTAGACTGACACAGAACAAATACAATCAACACTATTACATTGGCACCCACACCATAAATACTGCACCCCTATTGACAAAATGAATGATATACCTACAATTCAATCCAGAAATATTGACTTCAAAACATTTTTAACACATTTTAATGCAGTTCGTGTTTATTTAGTAGGTATAATAGAACATTCCTTTCTTTGTGATGTAGGTATCAGTGCTGTAATATTTTTACAAGGATTACAGTTTAAACACCATTATATTAGTTCAATACTCGTTAAATGTCCCCTACAGGTATTGAGGACAAATTTTTGGTTTGTAGTGGGGTTATGTAACATTAAAATCCCCCATGATGTTTATCATTCAATCAAGCAATATTTAAACCATTAAGAACTGTTTCATAGTAAACAATTTAATTCTTATTAAAACAGAAAGCAGCATGAACATACGTTTCTAAAAATGAAATTAAGTGAAGTTTAAAATTGATATATCCAAGGGTATTGAATGAAAACCCTTATTGCCTACATGTACATGTAGATAGAAATTTATATACTGAGGATCAAAATCTTGAGCTTTGGTACATCTGACCAACAAGTATAGACAACACAGAAACACTGACTGCAAGTGTTAGCCAGGGGCAGATCCAGACACTTTGAAAAGGAGAGATGCCAGCCAGGATTCCTCAGAAGAAAGGGGGTGCTAGGACATTATCTAACAATTTTTGTCAGTTTTACCCATGAAAACTACAAATTTTCCAATAAAAATGAGGGGTGTCAACCCCTGCACCACACCCCTGGATCCACAACTGTTAACCAAAGCTATGCCTTTGATCAGTAAGGCAGATTTTCATAAGTTCAAAATATGTAGGAATTTTAGAAGGTGTCTTATTAAAGATTTGGCTTCTCAGGGCCTAATCTAGACAATGACGACAAGGATTCTGTTTGACAATATTAAAATTTTTGTCTACATGCATGTAATCTATTACAAAAACTTTTCCCTGTCAAAGACAAATTAGAGAAATGAGCACAAACAAGGAAAAGTTTTTGCTCATTTCTCCCTCTAAATAGGCCCTGGGCTTCATCAGTTAACATCATTACAATGTATATCTGATAATTATTTGTTTCATAAAGAAAAAAAAAGATGTTTGTATGAAATATATAAAAGAGGTCCATTCAAAACATGAACTCATCTGTCAGCAAAGCAAAAGTCTATGATTGTTTTCTTAAAGCTCTATATTGATATTGGACTATATTATCAACAAAGCTCCATCTCAAAACCGTGACTTAAACTATCACTCATTAGTTTTTCTTATCACACATGTTTTATATGTTAATTTTTACTTACCAATAACAGCATGTACTCTGACTGTCAGTTGTGTTCTCAATATTAAGGCATTCTTTCTTCTACAAATGGAATGAATAATACCATCATAAACATATCTTTTCCAACATCACAATAAAAAAACTGAATAATGAGACATATATATTGACCTTCATGCAAAATGAAAGACAATAGTGGTACACAAATTCATTCAGTTAATTAATTTACAAATGTATATCCTTTAGATCTAACTTTAACCTGGGCACGGGAAAAGGTTCAATAACTCAGAGTCTCCAGCATTTACAATACATATATTGTGAAAGTACTTTAATTTGTGGCTACCAATTTTCGTAGATTAGTGAAGAAACACAAGTTTGTGGATTCTTGAATTCGTGGTTTTGAGGTTTTCAGTATACACATTAATGGAAATCTCCTTTCCTTTGGGAACCAAATTTCGTTGTTTGGCCTACCAACAAAAACCATCAAAATTGGTACCTCACAGACTGTCACAGTACATTACTTGTTATTTTAAAAAATCAGGATTAAGTAAGCAACCTTTGTAGACAAGTAAATTACAAGAAATACATGACTACAGGACAAGACATGTACATGTATAAATGTCATTTTAAGAAGTACAGTATTGATTGAGAAATCTGTAGAAAACTTAAATAACAACCAATACTTTATAAAAGTAATCTCCAATCAAATAAGTCATAGAAATAAATGTACGTGAAGAATGATAAAATTTGAAAATTCTAACCAACTATGAAATTGATCATCTATTGGATACAATCTATTTTATCAACATAAGAAGCTACAGTGTTATACAATGAGACTGGGAAGGTTACAGGAAATACTAATTTGTATATAGAAACAGCCTGATAAGATGAGATAAACTTTACATGACTTCAGTGATAAACCACATGCTTACTCGCATTTTACAGAACTTACAAAAAACATGCGCCTTTGCCAAAACACTGCAATTCATTTTGGAGTTACATGTAATATCACGGTTCCACGAGCAGATTCACTCAGATTAAATGTTACTTAAATATATGGTGTCCTCAAAATTAATATATGTACTTGTAGATGTACTAAAATATACATACTTGATTATTTATTATTATTTATTTGATATTTTTATGCAGGATTGCTTCAATAGACACTTACATGAACAGTATTAATAAGTACATGTACTTGGATTTCAATATGCTTTCTGAATTATTTATCAAACTTGCGCAGGAATGCTGCAAAACATTGTAGCTGCTAGCAAAACTACATGTACATTGTACATTAAAACATACATGTGATTCAAGATTTAAATACATGTATAAATACCTTGTGTAAATGGGAGATATTTTAGTTATGTCAGTGAATGACCAATTTTTTTTTCTGATGCAGTCGGTATAGTTTCGCTTTTTACCCTTTGACCTTAAAGCTGCTCTTCTATGGAATGCAAGTCACCTGATTCCAATTTTGTTTCCAGATTGGCTATATACTGATAACTTAGTGGCATTAAAAAAAACTATACCGAAAATTGAAATTATGTGCCATGTGTTTATTTTCTTAAATAAAATGTAGAAAATTACAAGTAAAAAGAACAAATTTTTACTGCGTCTGCTATCTTTTTTTAAAGACAGTACTTGTTTCAACTGACTTATTTTTTTTTTCATTTCAGTAATTTTCATCTAAAGTAATACAATGTATAGTGATTAAGTTTTCTTACGAAAATGGAGGTCTAGAGAGTTTCAAAACTAAAAATTATACCTATGTGAATGACATGCACAATTCATTTTATGTTCCTTGTGTCTTAAAGTGTACAGCTGTCTACAAATGTACAAGTAATTTTAAAAATTGATTATTTCATTGCAAAATGAAGGTTTTTCCTTCACAATAGCATGTACTCCTATGTTTAAATATATAAATAACATATACCTGGTGAAAACAATTTATTCTAAAGTCAGATTTCTGAAAACTACATGTACTTGTATTAAAACAATTGGGTTTAAAGAAAATTGTTATGTAATACTTTAAAAAGTTGATGTCATCTGGTGACAACTTTCTGAGTCATACACATGGACAATGTACTTAGAAATACAGGAAAAAATAATGATTTGAGAATCAGTTTGTTAGTAATGTTACCATGTTAGTTAAATGAAGCAAATGTAACAAAATCAAGAAACACACTTTCTAAACCTACAAATAATATCATATTAAAAAATTGAATTATACAGGAGCAGATCCATGACATTTACATGTACAATAATGAAGGTACTTCAAAAGGGGTATGTAGTACATAATAGCCTCAAATATCGACATTTTCTGCAAAAAAATAAAATATAAATTGGCTTTTTCAGGGAGATTGCCTTGGTTGCAAAACAGTCTTGGATCTGTTCCTGTTTCACACAATCTATCTAGCCACTACTACATGTAAATCAGTACACCATGCAAACAAATCACACTTAACCATTACTTGTCATAATAATACAACCACCCAAACAATATTTGTTTACTGAACTTGTTCAAAGCCAAGATAAAAATTCAAACAATTTGAAGAATGTCAGTCATACATTTGGTAGTAATGGAGAAACAAAATGTCTCCTATACTATCCAAATACTTTACCTTTCCTCGCTTTGTTTCTTGCTACAATAAAATCAACGAAGAGTTTTACCCGCTCCATAGTTTTGAATAAAGATACATGTATAGTTACATCTAGCGTACTCATACATTGTACAAATGTAATTTTTTATGAAAAATGCATACAATGTACACGTACAGTAGGTATGAAGCCTCACTACATATACAATTTGTATATATTTATGTATATTCAAAGAAATATGAATATGAAAGTCATATCAAAAGGCTGAATTTGGGGTAGCAAATCAATCTACTTCTTTTTGTAACACAGATCATAGTTACCACATCGTTTGAACAATTTTGAATAAATCTGGAAGAGCAATTGTGATATACATTGCCATACTCACTATTTTTAATTATTGAGTTCACATAAAGGTAATGGTTAATAATAGTAAACATAAAAACTAACAACTGCTATCCCTACCTACAAACAAATGTACAACTGTATATGTACCGTATCTTATAAATCAGAAACAACATAAACATTGCATAAATTAAGGTACAAATTCACGTTGGGGCATACACATCATGGCCAGCCTTTGTGTTAGTCCAGAGTTTACTTACAAATAGTTTCCAGCTTTAAATCAGCATTAGATATTACAACAAACAGACTCAATCAGCTGAGCATACAAAATATTTTTACATATTGTAAGAGCAAAAACATTACTTACTGGTCTTGAAACCCTTCCAGCTCTTCGCTTTGTTCATCAATGTTAGATTCAAGATCCAAATATGTACCATAATCACCCTGAGTTCCATTATGATATCGGTATATTTGTAAAGCACAATCTTCAAGCTAAAATATACAAAATGTTGGTACATTTGTACATGTATTTTGATTTATTTAGAAATCAGCCAGCATGCATGGTAAAGGCACTCTGTATGAAATTACATTAAAAAAACATCAAAGTTTACAAACTGAAAATGTGCTATGTACATGTAAATTGCAATTATGAGCATTTACCAGGTATGGATTTATTTTTAAGATCATGACTCTCGTAGGGTTCTGAAACAAGCTAAGGCTTGTATTAGTAGTAAACATTATTATAATAAAAAAAACAAACAAAAATAATCAAAAATACAAAATGTTCATACAAAATGATTCAAAGTACATGTACATTTGAGTGAAAAGGGTAATGCATTGTGCGTGTACATGTACAAAATGTACTCCATTATATGCTTCTTCAATTCTTAACGAATTTTTAATAGCAAATTGAGTAATAAATATCAGTTCTGGAATACTCCAAATTCAATACAGTTACATATAAGGTAATTGTAGCAATTCCAGACAAAAATTGTTTAAAAAAATAAAAGAAGATTACTTTGAATTTCCTCTTGTTTTCAATATATTTACTAATATGATTTTAGGCTTTGCATATGATGGATGGGCTATTTGAAATCAGATAAAATTTGACTTTGACAATTGTTGGTATGCACCACTATTATGTTACAATGTACATTGCTTATACATTTTTGTACATCTAGAACAGCAGGAATAAGTTGAACTTCCTGTAACACATGTTGTGGGTCTGTGACTATCCCTTCCTAATAGCATACAGTGATATCTAAAAACATCATTTCCATTAGAACAACTTTTAGTTATTCATGTTTCAAAGTATCTACATATATGCATGAACAATGTGGTATGGAACTAATAGTATAGCTGATAAGTACATGTAGATCCTGATTCTAATGTCAAATGTAATAGTTAAACCACATTTACCACATTCTTGAATGTTAATCTTTAAAATTTCACATTTGGTCTACTTGGTTTACGATAATAAACAATTTCTGAACCCAAATGGATTTTTTTTCTTAAATTGGTAGAATTTTAGAAAATCATCTATATTCATTTAAGTAAATACATACTCATTATACAGATAGCCAAGTTCTGTCAGGAAATGTCAAAACTCAAAATAGTGAAAGTTACCAAATACAGGATCCATTATCATATTCCATAACATTTTCTTATATTCTAGGAAGGCCGTCAATAGATGACATATATACATGTACATATTCAGAAAAAAATATATATACATGTATAACCATGAAAATAATTTAAAAAAAATGAAGCCCCGCATATCAAGTAAATAGATGAATAGGGTCTAAATAACGAGGTTTTTAAACATTTACTGTTAAGCACAAGTCAACAATAAGCCTAGAAAATAAACCACGATATTCGAACACTCGCGCTTCGAACAGCTGATGTAGAGATTGTCTGGTATCATATGTAAACATTCGTTACCTGAAATCAAGTTCACATATATGTTTGTCTCCAACTTACTTTGTGGGGAGCTCCAAGGAGTTTATGAACTCCTCCTATTTGATTTAACAACGGTACAGTCCTATGAAAAATATATGAAGGTGGTCTTGTTGGTTCTGGAAAATTTGTACTTGAAAAAGGATCCGTATCGTCCAAGTATTGCACTCGACACTCGAAGGTCGCCATGTTTGATCTTACTGATTCCGCATGTCTGACCTCCGAACTTTGATGTATTCCTGCGCCATTGAAACGCATTTCAAAATTAAATCCCAAGTTTATTCTAAATAAATTAAGGTTCTACCCTTCCGATTAACCTTTCATTCACAAGAAACTATGTAAGTGACCGTTATCAGACGTCGTATCTGATATCGGATCTTCTTCTTTACGTTTGTTTTGATGATTAATTTTTTACCTGCGGCGGAAGTAAAAACATAGCAGACGACGCAATCTGCGCATAGAAACATATTATTTAACTATTAAACTGCTTTAGTTAGGATGTTTTTATGTGTTAGCATTTTTAAAAATTGTTTTGGACATAAAATTATGTCCCTATACGCCCCATGTTGAATAGGCCTATCTTATGAAAACTAAAATCAATTGAAGTAAATAAACAAAGATCATAAGAAGGTGAAACTAAAAGTGTACATGGCTACAACTCAAAAGCTGTTTTTTTATCAATGTCTCTCTCCGTGTTAAAAAAAATAAAGAAAATAAAATTACAAATTTTAAAAGAAAAAAAAACACAAACAAAAAAACCTTCTAAAATATATGATAAAGCCAGAGACATAAATAACCATAGACCTGTATTTTTTTTACAAATACAAAATACAAATATTTATTCGTTCAATCACATTTACAGTAAATGGTTATGACACAATACACAAATCTAAACATATAAGATATGACAGTTCTAATAATAACCGTATTGAAAAACTGGAGCGGAGGTGCCTTAAACTTATACTTTATTTAATTGACAAGGCTACATTTATTTATTTATCCAATTAAGGCTATTAAAATAACCAAACATTTACTGTTTAATATTAATGATATATTATTTTCTGTTATTGAGAAGAAACTTTTGTCTTTGTTTTTATCTTGTTGATGAGAACTTGTCTGAGTACTTTATAGACTGGACAGTGTAAGAAAAAATACACTTTATCTTCATTTTGTGAAGTATTGCATGAAGTGCAAATACGGTTACTTTTGGGGATATTTTGATTGGGTCCCCTCTTAATTGCGGGAGAGTGAGCACTAATCCTAAATTTACAAATTGTGGATCTGTCAGATTTAAATTCGAATACATTGACGTAAGCAGGTCTACAATTTGATTATAAACTTTTATAAAAGCAGCTGTATTGATTTTAAATAGCTTGATCGAGTATTCTTTATTTTATATTTGATATATTACATTGTAATAACTAGGTTTTGGAACGCAAGTGTTTTGGAATCTCTGTTGCAATTTATGAATGAAAACTTCAACCATCCGTAAACAACCGCTTTGTACTTTACGCTTAAAAAATCCAAGGCAAGATTGAAGAGCTTACTAAAAGCAAACTATTCCAAAATCAATTTCCTAATTTAGCAGAATGCGCGTTAAAGTTTACTCGTACATTTACAGGGACATCCGAGTGCATTCCCCTTGAAAAAAATCTCAACTATTTTTAAAATATAAATTAGAGTTATGCCTCTTCGCACGTTTTTATATTCGCTTACCTTTTTAACGTCGACACCCATATTTTCCAGCATCTCGTTAGCGGATGGATAGCCTTTAAAGTTGACATCGCTGAACCCTTCTGTCACCCCAGGTACTCTGATGACCTTTGAATTCGGCTTTTCACAAAGTCGTAAAATATCAGTTATAGTGACCGAACCTTTGTTCTTTTTTAGGCTGTCCCACATCTGTTGCCCGGTCTCGGAAATAGTGCGTCGCATCCTGGCATCATGACCTCTGTTTGGAGGCGCATTGCTGATGGCGGCTTTCTTCGGCGTTACAGGTGAGTCAATGTCAATCAGCTTTTCTTCTGTATCAGAATGAACAATTTCATTATCAGAAGTAAATAGCGTTGGTCCTGAAAGACTTACGTCTGCATACCATTCAAGATTTTCATTATCATATTCCGAATCAGACATAACGAACGGACAATTTTTTCAACAAAACATATGTAACATGTGTTTCCAAAATAATTAGAGAAAATACCCATTTAAACATTTTATTAATCCATATCTAGCAAACGTGAAAAATAGAACAGCCTCAATTATTTTCCTATATCTCCAACAGTAAAGCAAATACATGTAAGCTTGACCTTGGCTTGCACCACAAGAATAATCGTAAAATAGAAGATTTATCATTAATTGTGCTGTATGTTGTCATGTTCTATGTGAATACAGCAGAAAGAATTTCCATATCTTCACCACTAATAAATGTCATTAATATGTTGGTCTACATTAGACCAGTGGTGCAGGTCAGTGGCAAACTAAAATACATGAATATCATTCTAAAGCCAAGTTGTATCCTTGCTCCGTTTTTATTAAGGACATTGTCGCTTTTATCTTAAAAAAACCAAAATCATGAAATCATTCGTACTTAGTGTTGCTTTATGGCGTTTGAATCAATTTACGACTACAGGTATGCAATAATTGTATGTCATTTTAGGTAATAAAAATAGAATCTTTGTCAGTTAATGATGTTACTCGACTTGAGAGGCAATGTACCCATTACCTCCTCAACGATCTTAACATTAGTTTTAACTCAAGTTTTACCTTTGTCGGTATTCCATTGAATACCAAAAAACCAAAAAGCATAATTATTAATGAATAGCATGACACACAAACAAAACAACATCCCAAGAGTGTGTTACAGAGAAACTTCCACTTAAATACAGCTCCTTTGGCACACAACCGTTCCATGTACGTGTACACATTAACAGTCCCCTTGAAAAGTTGCTGGAAAGAATTGGAGATCACAAAGTTCTGAAATGGGACAGTAAACTAGCTCCATACGCATATCAAGCTACAAAGGGCGATGAAATAACTTGATTTATATGCAACTTTAATCATTATTCAAAATTTACATGTAATACAATTGGATACAGTTTTTATTCATAAAGGGGAATTACAATACAGTTTAATGTGGCACAAATGACCACTTTTCGTTTTCCCTTACGATTAAAATTAAAGACAAACTACAATATGAAGCTAGATTACCCCTGCTTTGGTTGTTATCGTGCAAGACAGGATGGGATAGACAAAGACTGACAGTGAATTAGTTGGCGACAGAGATTGGCTTATGATGCCCACTATAACGAATTCCAACGGCACCATTTAAACGTTTCCGATTCTTTTTCCAGGCCAGATAAAAAGCAAAACTAAAGGCGCTAGAAATGTTATAAATATATACGTGTCACAAAAATATCCAAAGAAGATCTATTAATTTTCTCTGAAGTAAGACAGTATTTTGTCAGGTATTTAATCTTTAATACCAACTTCAGTTATAAACAATGCGTGACAAAACTAAGTATAAAACACTAGAAGGAATGCCAAAGGAATCCATCAACCAGACATCTATTTTCTTTATCTGCTACGCTTTAAGGTTGAAGGAAATTAAGTGGAAAATTCCCTGTAAATTAAACAGACAAGCAAAAAACTCCAAAGCATAAACAGTGCAACGTCGTAGATCGAAAGAAAAATAATATGTCTCAACTTTATCAACATTGTTAATTCAACTCTTCTTAATTAAAGAATTCTATTGAAAAAATGCCGTGTAGCAAAATTCATCTTAAAATGTTTTGATTGGTTATTTATATATTATTGCTAAAATTAACATTAACTCTGAAGCCATTCTTTATTCACAAAAAATACGAAGCCATAGTCTTTGAAATTCAAACAGTCAAGCAAAAGCCACAAGACATGCACGTGGAAAGCAAACAAAAGAGAACTTGGTTCCACAAAAGCGGAATAGATACACCTAGGTTACGCTAGAGTATAAACTATATAGACTAAATATAGGAGGTAGAGAAAAAGACATGGAAAGAATTTAGAATTTTAGGCATGTATGAAGAGGACAATCTATACACTAATTCTACACCCATGCTGGGAACATCCAAAGTGTGGCACAATATCGAACGTTAAGACATCAGCAAAATATGACTTCTCTTTGAGTATATATTTAGACATATTTTGTTAACGTCGTCACTTTTAGTGCAAGACGTAATTACCTAGGATTTGAGGAGATGGCTTTAGAGGGATTGGGGCTTTTGGCACAGGTGTATCCATCAGATTTTGTGACCTCCCATTCAAAACATCATCAATATTCTTACTATCCATATAGTATCCATCTGCTGAGTTAGGCCTGGGACCATGATTCCCAATACGACGTGATAACTCAGCAGGAGCTCCTTGGATTCCATCTAATACGTGATCAATGTCTTGTTTTTGATTTATGTAACCACTCTTGTCTTTTCTAGGAGATTGCTTCCCAGAATTTACGATATCGGGAAGTGCTTGTGTATCATTCGAAAACGCCCCTGAAGGCGATCGTTTCATACCTCCTTCGTTGCTTTCATTTGCTACAAGAAGACTACGAGGTCTATCTCTGGCGATAAACCGTTTACCCCTTTCTTCTAGAACATCTTCGCGTGAATTATGACGACTAGTGGATCTACTCGACCTAGATGATCTACGATCATCAACCATACCTTCTCTAGAACTTGGTCTCGATGGCTTCCTGTCATCTAACATATCTTCTCGAGAATTTTGTCTGCTTCTAACACGTCTGCCTTGATTTCTGTTTGGCGAACCGTCCCTGTTAAAACCGAAATTTGAACTATCGCTGGTATGGCCTGGACGTCTTTCGTCTATCATATCCTCGCGTGAACCTTCCCGTCTAATCCTTCTGGCACGGTTTGGTGAGTCGTCTCTAGAAAATGCATCGGAAGAACTACCTGATATTCTATTACCTTTAGTTGGTATGCTGTCTTGACGGTGATATCGAGGATCTGGATCACCGTTATCGAAATAGCCATTGTCAATGGATCGATTTAGCGCAGATTTTCGGAAATCTTTATTTGGAGGAGGTCGTTGGTCTTTATCATCGTCAAACACGTTATCAAGAGAATGCTCTCGACTTCGCCTTGATCGGGACCGTAACCTATTAGGAGATGTATCACGTGAATAAACTGGAGAATTTTCTCTAGTAGATCTGACAGAATCGCTTCTATGATAACCACCCGAAGATCGTTGTTCACGAGAACGAGGTCTCTCTGGTGATACCTCTCTTGCATTTCTGGACGGTGGCGGTGGTGGTGGATAGTCGTGTGCAGAAAAATATTCTTCAGAATGATCACTTGGAGCCAGCTCCCCACGCCTACACTTAGGAGCTTTAGGAGTCAATCTATCCCCATAATAAGAATCTGGTTCAGGAAGTTGTTGTTTCCATTCCTGAACTTTTGCTATACTATCTCTCAATGAAATGGTTTCAGGAGTAAGTGGTGCTTCTCCTTCGGGTGCGTCTAAAATTTCTCGACTTCCATGTCGTAATCTTCTTGGTGGCAATGGTGGAGGTTCTTCTGGTCCACTAGGTTCATCTAATATTTCCCTACTTCTACGTCTTCGCCTACCCTGGTTGTCATCCAAAATGCTTTCTCTCGAAGAAGATCTATTATAGTCAGGCCTCGATTCTCGATCTGAAACCTGTGAGTGCCTACTTGAGCGTTTGTCCGAAGGAGCCATTGGGGTGCTTGTTCGTGGGTTTTGCCTACTTCTTTGGTCTTCGGGTTCTTCACCGTAAACTGATTTTCGCCATGATTTCTCTGAAGGTGGCTCTTGCATACTTTCATTTTCTCTATGTGAGTATTTTTTTTGTTCAGGCGTATTGAATTTATCACGGTTTTTATAAAACGAGTCTCTAGAATTGTTTGCATCGCCAGCGTCATCCATCATGGCCATTGCTGTAAGTGCTGCCTTGTCTCTCGCATCGTCGTCGTTCACCTGACGACGACCCCGTCTTCTGGGTGTTACATCATTTGTTTGGCATGCTGCATCTGCCATTTCTTTAAATTCTTTGTAAATATTTTCTCGCCTTATTTCCCTGGTAGTGTTACGTATTCGTTTAGTTCTAGCAATAGCTTTTTTGTCTTTTAATTTGTTCCTTTTTTGTTCTCTTTTTGGAACCTCTCCCTCTCGTAAGGGAGATGTTCCACGAGATACTTTATACCGAACTCTGTGACCGTCTTTTTCGGCCTCAGGTGCACTATCGTCAGAATCGCTATCACTTGATGAGACCCTCCGCCGTGTTGGAGGAGGTTTAAGATAGTCAGTGACAGGCTCTTTTCGCCTTTCACTTACAGAGTCTCTTCTTCTATCACTCACTGAGTCTCTTCTTCTATCACCAACTGGTTCTCTTCGTCTGTAAGGGTCATCAGCGTCCCGCTTCGGTGGTGAGTAATCTACTGACTGTTGACGTTCGTAACGTCGAGATAATGGTGGCGAGTTTTCGTAAGTTGAGTATGGCGACGCACTAGTATAGTCTCCGTAACGTGATGATCTGCTACTAATAGGTGAACTTTCTCTGCTTGGAGGACCGTAACTTCGACCTGACTTAGACGATCCTCTGTCATATGATGCTAGAGATCTATTACTGCCACCGTAATCTGATAAATATCCTGATCTATTTGCGTAAGGGTCTGAATTAGCAGTTCGCGAAGAATATTTGTCCCAACCTGGATTGTCCCTTGATTGTGAGCTGCCTCTGACGCTATGTAAAGGTGTATACATCTCCTTACTTCCACGATTATCGCCGCTGGCGAATTTTTGAATTCGGTCCCGAACACCAACGCCTCCTACACTATAACCTGAGTATCTATTTGGATTAGGAGAACCGTACGATTTGTCTCTTGGACTTGCAGATGAACTGAATTTGTCACGTGGACTTCCAGTATATGATGATCCGTATGAAGGACTTAAATAGTTGCTTGATTTTTGTCCTGTTCCTCCGTACTTAGAACCGTAACTTGTTCCCACGTTATCGTAAAGCTGAAAAATAAAGAGCACCACAATTAACGTCCCTCCAATAATAATTCTTGTTATCCTGAAGTGTCTTAATCATGTACTTTCAGCTATGTGACTTTGGCTTGATGAAGAAGATGATTCAATGCATTTTGATATAAATAATTAAAGAACATCTGTAGTGCCAAATCGAAGGCAAAGTAGTTTTATTCTTTATTATGAAGTGAAGCCTCTTTAGAAGATCCTGAAGAATGACAGACGATCGATCATCGTTTTCGACGCCACAAAAGTTTTTTTAAAAAAAATGTGAAATTTGGTTGAATGTGAACAATTTTACCGAAAGTTTCGTGCAATGGGCACAATCTGCTCCATTTTTGTTTTGTTTTAGTTTGATACCGAAAATGTGAAAACTAAAAAAAAATTACATTGTTTTGACATAGTTAAATGCGGAATAGGAGAAAACGACAGCGATTAGCTTCTTTTGGAGGACAGTATTTGTTTTAATATTCTTAATATTTATACTAAAGGAGGAATCGGATAACATGAACCCCATCTACATCAAAAAGATCTCATTTTTAAAATTATCCGAATATGTTACAGAATTTGTGACACTAGTCTTTTTGTTTGGTCTTTTGACCATATTTCGCGGTAAGGAATTTCGTATAATTCTTTCAAAGAATTTGAAAAAATTTATCTATCAAAAAATCCATGATTTGAACGGAATGGATCATATTTTGTTATTTGTCAAAAAATCAAAAGAGGCCTTATAAATTCATTAACATTTCTAGTTGTTTTTTGCTAATATTGAAAATATAGCTGCTTATCAACAGTTGTAAGGCACGGTTTGACAATTCAACTTTATCTTTTGGTTTATGCTATTGGCTTTATACTTCATTCTCCTAATTAATAGATCAGGGGAATATACAGAGCGAGACAATTACTAGCTTTGTGCTAAAAACACACGATTAAAGTAAAAGATATATCAACTCGTTTTTTTCTCAATAATCTCATTTATCAGAAAGTCTCTTTGATATAATTTATATGCTGTTCATTGTGCAAATGTAAACAAAACGATATTTAGGCTCAAGGCACCAAAAATCTGCAATATCGGGATTTATTGTTTAATTGTATCAATAAGAAATGCTGTTATTTGAGAATAATATTTCACTCAGTTGCATCTTATGATAAAATGGAGACATGGGTTTTCAAAACACCCAGACGTTACCCTTTTGTATACCTCTAACGTACTGGAGCATCAACTGTTATCTATGATATGTTTACAGCTGCGCATCAGCATCGAGTAAGTGTTTTCTGATAGAACTAGTTTAGAACAAGTATTATCTGGATTGAAAAAGTTTGCGCAAAATAATAGAAGCGAAGCTGTTTTACTTATGAAATAATCAACAAGAATAGAGATCTTGAAAACCTACTAAAATGAGAACACTTTATCATGTTACAAATCTTTGTAGTTGAAAGCGAAAGTTTTCCAGATATTTATTTTATACCATTGACTGTATTATGACTTTTTTCCCCAATCACTACTTTTACCAGAAATACTTCACAACTAAACAACCTGATCTTTAATTAAACTTACAGGCCATTAATCGAAAAGTGATCGATTAATTAGCTTATTGTGATATTATGGTGAGCAAAATGTACGATTGGTTAGTTCACTTTTAAAAGCCAGGAATGTTATTGAATATTTGAATTATGCAATTTTGGCCAATTTTACTAGTACTTTAATCAACATAATTCATTTATTTCAAAAGATTTTTCAATCCAACAACAAATCGATCAAATCTATCGAACAAAAATTTTATTATCAAAATCTAGAAGCTTGATCCATAAATGTGTGATTTATGTAGTTTTTCAATTGTTTACCATTTGATTTGTACCCGATAAATGATCAACGATCAGTTTCATGGATATATCATGTCTGGATGTGATGTAAAAAGAAATATCAAAAGAACGTCAAAATAGGGACTAAAGAACACTTCATTTCATGCTCTATGAACTTGCAAAATAATACCTTGCACAAGACATGAGGAGAGGAAATGAAAGAAAGCTGGAGGACAGTCTATTCGGAATATTTTCAGAGGCACGATTGGCATACAGGAATTGGTATAACAAATAACTCGCGTGTCAACACTTAATGTTTTCACGACTGAAAGTAAAACCAAAACATATAATTTTTACAGGGTCGTTGCTCTTGAAACATACAATGACAAAGGAAATAGCAAACAGGAATGAGAAGCCGTAACATTATATTTAATAAAAAGCCGCAATGAATGATTTGTAGCCATAACATAAAAGCTTAACCATCAGCTGTATACTTGCCCAATGCTTTTTGTCTCTTAGAGGGATTCTGTTTAACTAAAATGACATCATATCGTTGTCTATTTTAATGTACATGGTAATGACGTCATAACGCGTTGGTGTTTTCTGGCAAATACTGAATTTTTTCACAGGTTGTTGTTTGCACAACATAATTACGTCCTTGATAAAGTTCCAAGACTTAGAATCATCTAATTACAGTAATAATTACAGTTTCTCAGATAGATGCTTTAGAAATATGCATTTTTCTGTCAGTCCGTCATTTTGCGTAAGCGTCATTGCTGTTTGACAGATATTACAAACCATCAGCTTACCGATGATCATCAGCACCATGGTGACCTCGCCAGAACACGCAGTATTGTTTCATAAATAAAGTGAATTCATCAATCTACGAATACAGCTCAAAAAAGCTTTTTCAACCATTAAACTGATATCGGGTACATTCATATACCTTTTCTGCAGAGCAAAATAAATGCTTCCCTACGGACTTTTCCCCAATTACTGCCAAGTAAATAACTCATACTGAGCCAGACTAGTTAGGGGTAGAACACTAAGCTCTTTTCTTCAATCCTTAAAGGATTTAAACTTTGTTAATTGGTGACTGTTTTACATTTTCTGCAGTTGAATCAGAAACTCATCGAGGTTCTGATAGTTTTCTTTGTTAATTTTTTTTTTCTGTGCTGCATAGAACAGCCAACCATCCTGTTTACTGTGTAAGTTATTTCCCTTTGCATGTAAAAGAATAAGAACCAGAAAGAAAACAGCACAACTGGAAAAGAAGACTTGATAATTATTGTGTATTTGAGTAAAAATATATTGTGAAACGGTTAAGGTCTTATGAATAAATATAACTGAAGAAATAAAAAGAAGGAGGGTAGAAATGAATTTTTTAATTATATTTTTATACAGGGGTATTTGATTGATGATACTGAGAAACACGTGCCAACCAGATACACACCCCGTTACTTATAAATTAAGAGAGGTATTGTATATTACATTCTTAATTCAATGTACAGCACTAATGTGTTTTGGGATTATTTCTCCATTTTAACGGCAGTATGTTTCTGTAAGTTAGTAAAAGATCAATTACCACCCCATTTGGCTTTAATTAAGGGTATAATCGAGTGTAACCTTGGTGAAATGCTTAAAAATGGTGAGGCATCGATATTAATTTACGAACATTTTGTTATTTATAATGGGTAGATGGCAGAGATGGTATGGATTAACAAATTTGTATGAACTTCACGTATTCTTCCAGATGAAAAATGTTCATTGAAATCTTGTTTTCAGGTGAATTATAATCGAACTCCTCAAACATTTGTTCAATTCAAATAAAACTTACAGACAATTCTTGTAAAAATAGTATTTAAATTAGGATACATTGATGTTTTGTAATTAGGGTTAATGTATATGCATTGTAGTTTTCATTTACATCTAACAAATAGTCTTTACCATGTGCCATTAGAAAAAAAAATAACGAAAACCGGCGTAAACAAACCCTTCAAAGACCGTAAGGATGTCTTTAGCATTGACGAACGTTCAGTATTGTCACTTATGGATATGAAAGTGTGAAATATTTATATTTGTAACATACCCGAGTACAGATCTAAAAGCTTCTATAAAACTATTTTTGGCATTGTAGTTAGCAAAAGTGGATTTTATCAAATATGTGTCTAAAGAATAATGATATACTAGTATTAAAGAGCCAGCGCAAAGCTTACGTCAACAAGAAAACAAACATACATAAAAATGGAATTTCTTAGGACTCTGCATCAGAAAGAACTAAAGAAAACCAGTATTATTTCGAAAATAGACAAAAAAGGAATACAGTGTACCAGCAAGCAATTATTAAATAACAAAAACGGGCTCAGCTCAAAATTTCAGTATTGCCTAGGTGTTTCCTTGAATCGTTATGAATCAGTCTAATTCTTCTTTGGATTCGTCTGGTACACGCCTGATGCGATTAACTTAGAGCGGAAAATTTTGAAGAAGGGTTAAAAAACCGGACATTTGGAAGTACCCTTTAAGTTTAATTTTAAGTTTTGAATTAATGGACATTATTAAAACAGTTCCAAAATTTAGAAATTGAAAGAAAAGACCAATGCAACTGAGGACCACGCACAATAACTTTGAAGAAAAGGCAAAGCCACCTGAAACTTTAAATTCAACCGAGGAATCTTTGAAATAGAATCTTAAGACGCGAAATAGAAATAAGATTTCAAGAGTGGTATGAGGAAGAATAACAGTAACGTCGTTGAAGAGTCATGACTCATTATACGTTGTTTAGCAATGGTAATGAGACGTGAAGATGGACTTCAGGATTTACAAAAATGTATTACAAAGTACATCCACTAAGAGTGACTGTTGCCTAATGTATTTCGCTTCACTTGGACACATGCCTGTAAGTGATGTTTGATGTAGTACTTATGTCAGAATGAAATAACGGAATACCACTGATGTTCAAAAAACAGCTACCCGTTTCTACGAACAGAGGAAAAGAAAAAAAAGGAAAGTTTAGCCAAACTTGGTGTAAAACATGTCTATATTCCTTGAACTAGAACATCTGCTAGAATAATGAAATACAAAAACAGAAAGTAAAATTCAGTAGATACTTATATGAAGCAGAAAAAGATTTCAGATAGACAGAAATTGTCAAATATTATGCACATAACTTTTATTTTATGTAACCAAGACAACTGTTACATTTCAAAGACTACAGGATGCAAAGAGATGAAGCTTGAGCCTAAACTTGTGTGATTTTTTTTATATTTCCTTGCCCTTTAAAAAAACCTTTTGCCTGAAAGAGTTATCAGGGGAACCAAGATTATAGCGGTAATCAAAAGAATGTAATCCAGGGACAAAGGCCGGACATGAAAAACAGGTACATGTATACACAACAAAGAACATAAAGTAACTACAATCATACAGACAAAGTAACAAAAGCAAATGAGCAACTCGCACTCCACTGAAAACTGGGAGCATGGACCAGGTGTACCGGTAGGTTAAGCGACAGAAAGTCTCAAAACAAGGTTCTAAGATGTAACTCATTAGTCAAAGTGGAAATGTATAACATTTGCTCAGACTATTGTCCTGCCTACCGTTGTACATGTATAATCTGTTCTTGATTATGATTCTAGATGTATGTATTATATAAAACGTTGCAAATCTGTGTATTGGTCGTATTTCATTAGACAATTACCGTCTGAAGTGTAGCGTTTTCGTTTGATAATCTTTCTATCTCCATGGATATCATTTGCTCCTCACTAAACTTCTAATTTACGGTTTGCGTTTTAATTGATTCTGATTAATTACTGTTACTTGTATTTTTTTCAACATTAATGAAACATACGATTTAAACAATGGAAATCTTTGTCAAAATACAAGAAAAGAATAACGAATATGATAAAACTCAACAAAAGCACCAGTGTAAAACCCCGATCCAAAATAGTAAATACTTTCAGAGATCACCAAAACGTCTTCAACAAGTGTAAACACACCTTTAAGAAAGCTCTGAAAGACCATGACTACAAAAGTAATAATATACAAGTTAACAGAACGATGACACTTCTTCAAAATCAAATTAAAAAGTAATACAACGATCTGCGGTGGGGTTAAATTATACGGCCTTAACCACCCCCTTTTAATGTAAGGGACAGAAGAGCCCTTCACCACTTATTATTGTACATAACACTTCATTATATAAATAGCAGTGTTTTATCAAATGTTTACAGTGTATTAAATTTCGATAATTCACACTGAAATAAATTCCGTAATTTCATTAACGGGCTTTCTCCCACCAAAACGTCACATCAATCCACCAATCACAGAATTTGAAAATTCATGTTGAAAATATCGATAAAATCTGAGGAAAATCTATACAATAGTAATCAACTCGTGCCATGAACTCTTGAAGATTTAACTCGTGCGCTGAAATCGTTAAGAGAACATCAAAGTTTGCAGAATAATACTAGTAAATAATGTATTGATTCGTGAAGGTTGGTAAAGCATATAGTTATATAGGGTAAATTTAAAAAATTTCAAAATTGCGCAAAGTGATACTGCTGCACCAGAAACAGGGCATTGGTCCCTGGTCAACGGGACGGTTAGATGTGGGATGCTCCATACCATACAGCTTTAAAAATGTTTGTGAAATATTTTCATTTGAAACTGAAGTTTTAATAATTTTTGCAAAATATCAAATGAATAAATGAAAAAAATTAAGTTTAACCTATATATATATATTCGGAATAAACAGCTGATTAGGTGCAATGAAGTTTCAATACTTTCATAAACATTTTCGAGTGGTCTAGGGCGCTGGACTTTGTGCAGGCTGTGTTGCCATAGATAGATGTCACAGCAGTACGAGTTCGAGTCCCACAGGGGAACTACCATTAATTTGCATCGCAAATTTGACAGTTCTAACATCATTGGGAAATTTTCAGACCTGTCTATATATATATATAACGTCTCAGAATGTGACGACTCTATTCGCTAGACTGCTCCATCGGATCAAATTGATACAGGGAAGATATGTAAACATGTATATAGGTCTGAAAAATGCCCAACGATGTTAGAACTGTCAAATTTGCGATGAAAATTTTTGGTCGTTTCCTCCGCGGGAATCGAACTTGTACCGCTGTGACATCTATGACAACACCGCCTGCACAAAGTCCAGTGCCCTAGACCACTCGGCCAGCTAAGCTATATAAAAATATAGATTTCGCTGGCCGGGTCATTCCTCCTCGTAGGTTTAATCTAGGGCTGTAACTTAGTAGACGATGTATGGTAGTACGGGACAGTTCATTTAGGTGTTATTATGTAGGATAGAGGATCAAATTAATGATGCATGTCACAACAAATCAATATTATACAACTTCTCAGAATGTGACGACTCCATTCGCTACACTCCTCCAATAGAGTCGACACATTCAGTCAGAAATTAAACTTCTCACAGAAATAATACTTTCAAGTGTTGGCCTACATTTATTTATAGTTTCAATTGATTTTTTCTCGAAAATGTTTATGAAAGTATTGAAACTTCATTGCACCAAATCAGCTGTTTATTCCGAATGTATGACATAATTTATCAAGCATTTATCTTAGATGTGATTGCATCTATTATCACGATACATTTAGCATCACCTGCCATTAAAAACACATGTTAATTATTTGATATAACCAAAACTTAATTAAAACTGCAAGTCTTTGCCAAATTCTGTCAGAGCAAAATTATATTTTGGGTGCTTTCGGAAATTCTACTCTCTAATACAAATAAACAGGTATACTTACAGATCCGTGACTGCGACTACTGCTTAGACTTCCGTATCCTCTGTCGAACGAAGGCTGAAATGAGATAATGCGCGCTTAAGGTACACTTCTTCATTAATTATTATTAACAAATCACAGAACAAAACAATAAATAATGAGTTATATTTGTGTAATTCGAAAAGACAGAGAAATGTCTTGCTTGCCATGAAAATTTGGCAGTCGAGCAAGAGCTGGTCACGTGGTACGGAGTATGCTGATGGGTAATGGTGGTGTAAACAATAGAAGAAGATATGAAGTTTACATGTGGTGATTCTGATGATTTCTCTGTCTTCTATCTGTTCTCTTTGATCAGAGGTAATCTCATTACCTCTTTCAATATAACTACAGGTGAACTATTATGATTATTATTAAGAGGGCTCCTCTTTAGATTATAATGATATCCGCCAGTAATTACTTTTGGTCGAATAATTAATTAGAAATCAGAGGAAAAATTCCTGCAAGTATTTCAGGGTGTGTTTTTTTATAGTCTTTTTATCGCATATTTGAATGTCAAAAATTTACTTCGATGAAGGTAGGGTTAACACTGTGTTTCAAAGCACGTCTCTTAGAAAGTCAAAAATATTTGAGACTTTAATTTGAATTTATTGGAAAAAGGCTGGCATTTTTTCAAACTTGTTCAAAAATGAAAAAAAAAACTTTGTTAGGTGCTAATTTTGTTTGTACCTTAGTATTGAGCAGAAGCCATTCATTTATTCTCCAATAATATGAAATCAGAGTTAACGAAAAATTATGATTTTATAGTAAAATACTCTGGAAATATTTATCTGTAGAAAAAGAGGAAGAACACTTATTTAACAACCAATACCTAATGGCAACGACGATGTCAAGAAGACTGAGAAAGATTATAAAAAAAAATAGCTCAAAGATATAAAGAGAATACAAAACTGAAAGGGAATGAACTACTCAGATTCAGGTAAAAAAAATACAATCTGCACTGGATTGGTGACTTTGCTCTGCTTTTGAAGAAACTCCTGTTAAGTTAGTTATGTCACGACCGGCCGGTGTTGTAGTAAAATCACATCTTTCACCATGCAGTTCAAATATTGTTTGTTTACCAATCAGAATGATTTCATAACATTCAAGCAAATGAAGTGTTTCCAAAAAATAATCGAAGTGTATCTCTTTATGTTAGTCGTATTGTGTGCAAACAGAACCAGTCTTTTACCAATAGATTATTTTGGCAAAGTTTCACAAAATACCTCCTTTGTTAGGTTTAAAATCTTTACTTGACAAATTAAAAACCTATTAGTATAAAACTGGCATGGCAACAAAGATGTTTTGCTTATTCAATTTATTTATAGCACAAGTTTCATTTTAATTATATTTTGTGGAAAGCAACATTAAATGTTATTTCTGGTAATGATAAACTTCTATCTTGTCTGCAATAAATCTAAAAAAATTCTACATAACAAATAGTAACAGATGTAAACACGGGAGGGTTTTTAGACACTAGTACGAACCTTTAAGATGGTTTCATACAACTTTTTATCTTTTATAATTAGAGACACGCTTATGTTATTTTACATGCGACATTTACCTTTAGGGAATCAAGCTGGTTGCTGAATTAGGTAACTGGACAATTGAGCTGGAGATTTTTTTAAATCTTCGTGTCAATTGTCCAGTTAAGTGACATAGGTAAATCATCGGGCAATTATCATTCAGTCATTTCTATCCACTGAGTTAACTATTGTACTCTCAGTAAAGGCAGTTTGAAAGAGATTTGCATTGTAAAAGTGTTAAATAGATAGCCCTATAATTGTTAAGTTGATTATTTAAAAAAAGGATTTTATCTTCATCAAGTTTTATGAGGAATAAACTAAAATGGCATACAAATACAATTCAGCTTTCACTTAATACTAGAGTTATGTTCCCGATACCAACTCTTAAAAAAATATAGTCAGTTCGTAGGTTTGTTTTTTTCTCCTTCAAATTTAGAAATTTGTATGATTTTTTTAGTTAAATTTGTGCTAAATAATATCAGTAGAAAAAACGGGGATCTTTACTGTGCGTCAAAACCTACAACATATATTCTTGGTTATAGACTTTGACATCGCGACTACGCCATCACATGTCTCAATTCTACACAAAGAATGACCAAAGCGTTTTTTGAAAGTAGACTAATTTCATAAATCATAAATCAACCAAGTAAAGTAAACAAAACCAGCTTGCATTAAAAAAAAATATTAAATATAATGATAGTTTTCTATGGAATTAGTTTCAACAAAAGTAAGAGCTCTACAAAACATGCTGTCTCTGATGTAACTATATTATTTGTGTTTTGTTTGTTTTTCTCGTGCAAGTTCGTTTCAATTCAAATATATAAATAATCATACCAAAAGTTTTATTTTTGCTTTTTTTAGCCACATGAACAGAAAGATAGAATACAACTTATACTAAGACAATAGCACACACAGTTCATGAAAAGATACAAAACGATAAGCAATACGCTCATATTATTGTTGAGAACTGTAATATGCTGTAATATTCCGAAAATTGTTTAAATGTTTTGTATTTCTTATTTTGAATTTCTACAAAAAACAGAATTTTATTAACCGTGACAGCGATTTACGGATTGCCTAAAACCAATAAAACCTTGCCATTATGCCATTTTTGCAATAGATTTAAATGGAAAAAATGCTTCTTCATACAACGCATTCACAAAATTGATTTCAATTCAGACCAAAAATGTGTTATTCAAAGAATAGAACCTTTGAGTAATGCAAATGTTTACGATTCCACGAACTGCCAATAAATGCTGATGTATCGAAGAATAAACGGAGTTGCTTTTGTTATATCCACACGATGGACTCACGGGACCAATTATGTGAAGGTCTTCTTAGAAGTAGGAGATAAGCGATCCTGAAGGAAACTTATACTAAAACTGACCATGGAAGACTTTAAACGATTTAATGCATTGAAAAAAAGTTTACCACGCTTAACGCTTTCCAGTTGCCATCAGTGTGTACGACATCAAAACTGGTCATTCTGAAACCGCAGCTGATATTCTATACAGAAACGAACATCTGCTGCTGTGTGTGGGCTTTTAGGTCGGATATGAACAGTTGAGGCATGCAAGAACTGGAATGTGTGTTTGAAGTTTGTGAGTGGATTGAAAACTGTCAAATGTGAGATAACACAACATCGATGTAACTTTACCGTTCGTTCTCGTCTCATTTTTGATTTTCTTTAATGAACCTGAAAATGAAGAATGAAATGCGTTGGTTAATATATATGTGTTGAAGTTTGTTAGTCTCTTTCACTGGTGTTAAAGCAAATTGACTTCGTTATTGCTTTTTTCATGCTGCAAAAAAGTGATAATAAGATTAGTGATTTTTTACAAAGGCAAATGTGCCACAAATGAGAATCATATGGTTTGCATCATATGATTATCATATAAATCGAGCACCATATGATAATCATATGTTTCGGTAAACGTATGACTGTCGCATGGTTATCATATGGTAATCCTATGTTTTTCACAAACATATGATTATCATGTGTTTTTAAGCCAAAATTACCATATGAGAATCATTTGATAATCATATGACTATTATATGTTCAGTATCATATGATTGTCATATGATTACCATATGATTATCATATGAATCGAGCACCATATGATTATCATATGTGGCACATTTGGCTGTGTAGATGTGATATAGTAAACAAGCATATCAAAAGCAGGTATATTGATATCGATACGATATCATATTGCAATAGAATGAGTGTACCGAGTCGATACGAACACCGTTGCAAAACATGTTTTAAACTGTACTCTTTAATGTAGAACTGAACCCATATGTAACATATCTGAGAAGTAATTTTTCGTTGAGGCTTATTATGTGCATCCAGCTCCACGCTGCAGCAGACGTTTAATTCATCTATAATAGAATCAGCGTTGTTCGGAGCTTGATGGAAATTACGCACGTAGGACTTATCCATACAAACATGTAACAGGAGAAACATTGTGCAGAAATCCCCACTGAACCAGCGACGATGCTTTTTCGGTATATAGGTTACAGACCATCAATTCAACCAATGAGCATTTGGAACGTACGCAAAAATAGTCCTACGCAGAAATTACCTCTGTTCCTCATAGTGCTGTGAAAAAAGCTCTCATCTTATTTAAAAAATTTAAACAGTTTCTGAAAGGAAAAACATTTCTGTACATTTTATAGGTGCATTTTGCTTCTTGTGATGTGAAGCCAAATCTCCATAATGATTTCTAAATATACCCCTATCTTGTGAAAACACTGGGATTTCCCATGCTATTTATAGACCCTTCACTTCCGGTGACCAGTACTGCGATGCAAGTCTGCTAACCCCACATGCCACTCTGAGGATTGTGAGCTGACATATGTAGAATCATGCTGATATATAGTCCTCTGCAGGTTAAAGTTAAGGTAAAGTCCAGAGAAGCCATTGAATATTGTGAAATTAGCATAGAAGCCTATGGGAAGTGGAATTAGTGGTTTCTAGCCTATATATTTGCCATATTTTACAGTTCTATACAAAACCACAGTCCTTTCAGTATACCAATCTGTGTTTTAGATAAATTTGCACATATATTTCCCCATATAAATAACCAAATCAATAACGATAACTTTTACAACATTTTTTTTTAATAAAATTTATTTAAGTTTTGATACCACCAAACAACTAATTAAGACTAATAACTGTTTACTGAATCAGAAATTAAAAGTGAAGTTTGTGTTTTCTTTAAATGCATGTACCACCTTCTGTCTGATATTTATAAATTTTATATAAATTACAACGAAACAAAATGTCTGAAGGAACATACTGCACTTACAGTTTGCATAACATATGTTATTGTCTCGAAGGTACGAAGAATTGGCTCAATCATAGAACTGATTCAAGGTGAATGTGAACTGATAAGCAGTGATCGCAAAATATATGAGAGAAGTGTAAAAGAGGCCATCTGATTGGTCTGGGGAAAGAGGTTATCGTTCTTTATATACATAAATCTGTACCATTATGTATTAACATCAACCAAGTATCAATTGCATTATGATACTCCCCTACAACAATGAACAAAGCTGAGTTAATATACTTGAGTCTAATTAAAAAGAAAACATATAAGATTCCGAGAGTATGATACATACAGTATCGGTTTATACATGTAAAAGAAAAAGGGACTCATGAATGCATACTATTTATTATCTATTTCATGTATTTAATGCATATAAAAATTAGTGAAATCTACCAACCGATAAATATTTCAAGTTTTAATAAGTGGATTTCGCATTCCCACCGTAATGTTAATATTCAAGATGACTACAGGAAAAATAATTGATTTGAAATATAGAAAACTTTTTTTTAATTTTATTTTTAGCGAAATGCAAGATCATGTTTTTTGCTTTAAACCAATCACACAGGCAAAACTATTTACATGATTTTCGCCTGAATTGAGCAAATAAACGTTGTGACAGAGTTCACATGAAATTTATATAAATCAACCTTCATGTGAATTTTATGTAGACTCTTCACATGAGGTAAATTTCAAATGAATTTCTTGTGAAAATCATACTAATTTCATGTGAAGTTCAGATGAATTTCACATGTAACTCATCTCGCATAAATTTCACCAGAACAGTATTTACCTGTTGTTTATATATATCCTAAGATGTAACTATGATACTGGAAAGGGAGTATCAAACTAGTAATTATGTACACATTGAAATAAAACTTCAGTTTCTACAGTCTGAAGCAACCCCTTTTATTGTACTTAGTTTAAACATAGGCCAATAATCTCATATAGATGTACTTCGAATGTATCTGGCAACATTTCCTGGAAAAAATATCCCTCATTTGTTATTTAGAGTATATTTTAGGATAGGATTATGGCAACGGATGTACGGTTGTTTACCCTGAGCGTGATTGTGTAATCAAGTATTCCATGGTTAATAATAACACAAATAAATAAATAAAAAGACTAATGTTTTAAAGCCTGAAGACAGTTCAATAGATTAACTGATCATCTTAAGCCAAAAGAGCGATGGGAAATCAAGCAAATCAAGAAAAAATGAAACTAGGAACTTGTTCTAGTGTATTAAGTATTTTCTACTCATCTTACTGTCCAAGGCATTATGTCAAAGTTCGAAAAGATTTGGTTTATCGGTCCTAAAGCTATATCCGGAAAAGTGAAAAAAAGATTGACAGACATGAAGATAATTATATATCCAGACCATAGAACGATAAAATACTATAATAATAAAAAAAGATGTAGAGAAAGCTCAAACCTATGATCATTCCAGAAGAAACACTTGGGGGCATCGATAGGGTCCGGACTATCAATTTTCTGGAATCATCAGACATGTACCGTTAGACTTAACTTCTAATGTTTATTTCTGTATAAATGTACATGTTATTTGTTCTTTAAGAATTCGACAATTTATACTTCTTACGATGACTGGAACCTATAATTTCCGCTTGGACAAACTTTCCAGAATTTAATGGTTTGCGTTATGTTTATTGGAGAAATTTATTTCAAGATGCCACGGCTTCATCATGCTAGCATCATTAACCAACCAAAATAAATCCCTCCCTCCTTTCTGTGCTACGAAAGGCTTCCACATTAATATGGCCCTGACTACGCCACTGCTTTCCGTATACAAATTTTACATTTACAAACCGTCTTCTTTGAAATGCTTTAAAAATGTTAGTTACAAACATCTAGAAGATTCTCTCACCAAAAGAACCGAAAAGTCATCGATTATACATAGTCGACAATGCTGTCTTTTCTCCAAAATGTCTCTAAAGAAGGGGAACATGTAAATATATCATGGAATTATTTATAATTTGGCAATGAAATAATTTTAAATTTTCGATTGCTCTTGTTGGAATATTAATGGATTTTTTTCAAATTCTTATTATACAGAATAGCTGTATCTTGAAATATTTGACAGATGCAACCCCGTCATGCAACCCCTCTTCGTTTTAGATAGCGAGCGATGTATACAGTTTTGTATATAGTAAAAACAAAGTGACTTGCTCACTCTATCAACATGTTGCCTGACTAGATTACTTACACACAGGCAAAATTATTTCACATGATTTTTTCTCCCGAACTGAGCAAATAAACTTTGTGGCAGAGTTTATGTGAAATTCGAATTGTTCACATGCAATTCATGTTAAGTGAATTTCACGGGAATATCACGTTAATTTAATGTGAAGTTCACATGAATTTTATGTGAATCTCGATTAATATGAATTTCACGTGAAAATATTTGCTTGTGTACAAGCCAGGATGTTTATTGATAACATGTTGGGGCAAGTAGGAGTCGAACTTAAAAATCGACGGGTTTCCATTTCGCCTTAGCTGCACGATAGACATTTACTAGGTACTTTAACATAGAACCACGTTGTTGCATTGACTTTCATCATTTAAACGACGTAAGTTAGAATAAAGTCACAACGTATATTAGAAAAAAGTCAACTGCTTTTAAGTCCAACAGGAAAGGCATAAAAAGTAGAGAGAGAGTAATCAAGGGTACCAAGATTCTAGCGGAATTCAGAAGAACGCAATCCAAGGGTAAAGACCAGACAGAGAAAACAGACACATACAACAAAGAAATAAAATAACCAAAATAAATTAATACGTACAAGGAAACGAAAGAAAATGAGCAACTCGGACTCCAATAAAACTTGGAGCAGAAGAAGAGTAATAGAAAATTGACGCCATTACAGCATTATATTAGTTTTCCATCACAATCAAAAAGACAAAATTATTAGTGTTGTTCGATTGCATTCTACCGTAATACATTTTGGGTAGCGCAACTTGCTTTAATTTCTTGCATTGGCTTTTGTGCAAATTCTTGATTTCAATCATTTTTTCAGCTTTCTTATTGCACTTTCTTATAAAATAAAAAAAACTGCAATCCCATATGATTTATTTCTCGGAAAAGATATACTTCTGACGTAACGGAATAAAAATATTATACAGATAATTGCAGAGCGTGTAGAAGTTGATAGAACATGTCGGAATGGGATCTAACATGTGTTTTTACTCAAGCACATGCAATATACTGCCAACAGCACGATAGGGGTTGGTCACAGATACACGAATTAATGGGATAATCTATAAAATGTACATAGATAAGGTCCAGATGGACGTTTGTGATTAGGTCATTTCATACGCTGTTTAAACTTTCACGTCCAATTTCAGCTTGAAGAAGATTAAGAATTTCTTCGTTTAATTTATCCCACTTTATTTACTTTGCTATTGTTTACATTTCTTCAAGATGAAGAAAAAATATTCACTTACTCAAATAGACAGTATAGTGTTAAGATTCTGATGCTGCACGTGCATTATTTTACATGAAGCACACGAAATACTTTGCAGATTATGTAATAGGCGGGTGTAAGTGCCAACTTGATGTAAATGTTAATCTGATAGATAAAGTAAACTGAAGATCTGAATTATCTTTATTGCTTCTTAATAACATGTTTTAAACAAACTTAAGTAAAAACAATATCCCTACTTTCACGAAAACCCAATCATTGATGGTAATGCAGTATTAAAATATTGATACTTATTTTGTGTCATGAAAATCAAAACATTTTACTCTTCTACTTTACGATTCCTTATAAATTGATTCTTAAAACAAATGCATTCTAATATTCGAATTATGACGACCTTGTTTTATTTGAAATCGCGTTAATGCTGAGTTCGGATGACAAATATACACAAACAGGACATAAACGATACTGAAAAACAGAAGAATACATAACTTACTGTTCTCTTTAAAAGATCCTTTGAGTAACGATTCCGATACATAATACAAAAATTTGGTCCACTAAAGAAAGTAAAACAATATTAAAATCCAAGCTACATCTCGAATATCTATTTCTTCCAATGCATTTCCTGAGCCAAAATATTACTGAACTCGTTGACGGCAGAATCAAAACTGTCTGGGAATACAGTGGAGTATCATCACATAGGCGGTAAAGATAAAAATCTCAAACCATCAAAATAGAATAATTTGATAACAGTTCCAAATATCTGAAACTGAATATTAAAGTCACGTGGGTTGTTAATTTCGCTCACTGAGTAGTATTACTCGCGTTTTTTCTACAATTGTTCATTCCCAACTTTCGGTGTTAGTCGTCGGTGCGGCGAAGTGGTACGGGGGGGAAATGGGGAACTGATGCATACATAATCCTCAGATATTAAGGTTGATTAACATGTGAGGGTAATGAAGATGATAATTAGAGAACATATGTTTATGCTCAGTAATACTTTTTTCTTGATCAAATAATCGCCTTGTGAGTCACTCGTTATCTAAAAGATATTGTGAGAAATTAACGAGGTGATTGGTACGGTGTTTCTAAACTGTTAGACACGTAGCAGGAACACAACACTGTTGATGGAACCATGAATACAAAATTACATAATCATGAAACCTGCTTAAACCAAGCCCTAGAGAATCAATTTACATCGACTTTCGTACATATACGTCTACCTAATCATAGTAAATGAAAAGTATTTTGCAGAGGTTGATACGAGTTTTTATTGACCTAGGAGGTTGCACTTAAGTTTCTCTAAGTTTAGTCGATAATAATATATATATATATACTATAAATGTTATCTTCCCTTATGCATCCATAAAAGACCCAAAATGATGTATGTTGTGCGATAAACACTGATAAATACCCAGTTGTTGAAACATTTGCTACACAGTACACGTATTTCCACATATAACACCCCGTAACAACCTCGACCTACACACCCATGGGCAAACTCAATGATTACACGTAATATGGGTGTTTGGTTGTTATATGTATGATAATATGAAAATATGAAAAAAACCCGTATGATACATGTATGCTATAAACAGGCCAGAGAGCTATCTCGGGGCTGATATGGGTCCAGTTTTGACAACTTGAAAGACAAAACTGCAGGTATTGGTACCGAAAACGGAGAATAAAATCCGTACGTTAAAATTTACTGGCCTTAGTTTAATACAAAAAACGAAGAGAAAGACAATACCTCGCTGTCCTTCTGTTGTGTAGTCATCTTAGAATTTCCAAAAGCTTTAACAAAAAAAGTACTTCGCTGATTTATTAGATCTATCAATTTCAGTAGTAAATATATTTCTTATCAAAATACGTGGGCCTATTGAAAATGTAAGGCGATGATATCGTGCAGTTCCTACAGGCGATAAATGTTATTTTTGTTATACTTTCATGATAAAGTAAAATGTTTAATATCCCGAACTTTGATCAAGTGTCGGCGATATGAATTAATTTCAAAAGAGATTGTTCAAAGTCTTGCGAAATTGCTGAGGGAACCACCTGTATATCAATAGTATTTCGACCGTAAGAATTGTAGGTTGTTTGTAATAGAGTTGATCGATAGTATAATTGTTAACGATCGCACGACCGATTGAGCTAGGATGAGTTTCAAGCAATAGTTTATTGAAGCATAACGTGCAATGAAAATGTCGACCGGAATTTGTACTGCTTTCAAAACATAAGTTGCTTTTGCCTCGACAAAAATTAAATTTTAATCACTGGTATAAGGGATATTGGCAATAAAAACTTAAAACCCTAATTAAATAGTTTATTTTCTAGATATTTCTTTTTTATAAGATGAAAAGATCTTTAAAATCGTTTGTGAAATTGCTTCACTATTGTTTTTTTGTGAAAAAAAGTTATTTTGGATAGATTCTATGGGGAAAATTAAAAATGGGACTCACTTTTCTGCATGGTGCAGTAAATAGCGCGATAGATAACACGAGCAACAAAGGGTTTATGGAAAAGCCCAATACAAATACAATACATCGATGCACCTGGTCAATTCTGAAAATGATTTCAGTAGACTTTAAGGTGTTTATCCTGCATGATTGCCAGTTTTCTGTGTTCAACTTGTTAAAACTGATACACCATACAGATTATATTTGTTTTATTCTGTGTTTTTCTGACTTTACTACGGTTTATCTTCGCAATGTCATGGCTCCTGTATCCATAGGTCTGGTAGACAAATGAGCCCTGGCGTTGTAAGGATGTGGTGTCCTTTGTTTCAAACTTATATCATTACAATACATATGTGGTGTCATCCTCAAAGGCGACACCATAACATAATCAAAATTATATATAAAATGTGACGGATAGTGTACGAACAAAAGTAAACGAACTATATATAAAGAGCGCCCAGTTGACCTCTTTTGTTTTTTTTTGCTGGTTTTTGCTAGTATTTATGTAGTAAGGCACGTTATCCGGGCCCTTTGCATCCACCTATGAATTTCAACTACATTATTAGTAGTAATTCAATATTATTGAAAACTTACCATAATTTTGCCTGTTTAAATTCAAACAAAACTTCTCCATTAACTACATTAACTACATCCTAAACTTAATGAACGTTGACCATTTTAATGGCATATGTAAGCACATGCAAGATATTTGCACGGGTTCAAACTAAATGCACACATCAATCTAAGTCCAGGAAACAGAGTAAATAATCTGACACCAATCGTTGATGGAAGTTTTAACGAATAAAACAGAAAGTTTTCGGTAATTACCACTCCTGGATTTTTCATTAGTACAAACAATTACTTGAAGAAGACGATGCAGTTGTTTTGGTATGCCTTTTGCATGGTGTAAAGTAATTAAACGAGAACGTACAAACGGCATTAGCTCTTAGGTTTATTGTTACAACGTAAAACACTATACTAACAAGTTTTTGACGACATGGACACTTCGGCCATCTACAATGTATCATACAGCATCTTCAAACTCGGTTGATTGGACATGTTCATTGACCATTTAATCATAATACTTGCAAAATTAATAATTAATCTCTTTGAACATAGGAAATTCAGAAATGTCAGAATTGAGATATGAAATAAATTTTTGTCTTTATTGGTGTTATACAATCTGTAAACGATTCTTTCTGTCAGGACTTTAATCTATAGAATAAAGTATATAATTTATAAGATAAAACAAACAACATATAATTGATCCTCTCAAATTATTTGAAAGGGAGTATTTAGAAATGTGAAATATTTTAGAAGGGCCATTCTCTGCATGTAGAAACCTTAAATTCCAAATGTCTTTACAATAATAAATCTATAAATCTTTTTACAAAGTACAAGCCCAGAAATAAGTTACACTTTGTTGAACCGCGCAATAGAAACCAATATTTACCATATCAAACATTAGGTAAATTTCAGTTTTCATGGTCATGTTGCCATGGAAACTATTTTATAGACATTATATTTATGACTGACCCGTCCGTGCGAGACCCATTATATCAGAAAATAGTAAAGGATCCCTAACGCCATCGTCGGTGTCAGAGTATTAGGGAGCAACCTTTAATTTTCAGGACGCCGAAAACTTTTTTTCTAATTTTTAAATATAAACAAAACATATTGGGACAATGATAGATCCCACCTTTGTTTCTTAAATGCTGTCCTGCCTTTCTAATTTCTTAGAAATTTTAAATTCTTCATTTTTTTTCAAATTTGACCCATACCCCTTTCCCTCATAAAAAATTAAATGGTAGTTCCCTTGCAAAAGCCCGATATGGTTCTTCAATTTGTTCACTAACGAAATCCTGTTTATGGGTTCTTCAATACACAGTAGTAAAAAAATACACATACAAATAAAGAGCCAAAAGAAAAAAAATCTTTTTTCAATGTTACAAAATGCATAAGACAAAATTTTATTCTTTTCGCATGAACTTAACATTTATTTTCACCAAAGGAGACATTCGTCTTTGCTTTAAAAGACTAATTCTGTCTATAAATGAACATTTTAATCCTTTGGTGGCAATTAAATATCAATAAAACGAACGGAAAAAGGATTTGGCAAAATCTCTCAAAAGTCATGAATTTGCTGAAATTTGTCTCAAAATAGAAAGAAAACATGTCTCTTTTTTCACAATGAAAGCTTCAAATAAAATTTATACGATGTCAAAAAAAAAATTGAAAGATATTTCTAGATTTTTTTTAAAACTAACATTTTAATAGTATTAATTATTACATCTATGAAGTTATAAGGGTAAAAAAACGCGATACAAATATATTCAATATAGATAAAAATATAAGTAGTTTCTATGTAAATATAGAACATTTAAAACTAGAAAAATAAAATATGGGTAATTAAAGCTGAATTGGTGATTCTCCCACTCACTCCCCGGAAACCACATTGAAACCCTACAAATCACACAATGACATCATGTAATACAGGATTTGTGGAAGAGTAATCAAGGGAACCAATATTCTAGCGGAAATCAAAAGATTATAATCTTGGGACAAAGACCAGACATGGAAAACAGACATACAACAAAGAACATGAAATAACTAAAATAATACATACAAAGTAACAAAAGTAAATGAGCAATTCGTGACACTACTAAAAACTGGGAACATGGACCAGGTACACCGGTAGGGTAAGTTTCATCAATTCAAGGGCAATTGTGAACCCTTAGCCGACAATGGCATGTTTTGCATAAGGAAATCCCATAAGCCATACAGATTATAACATTGGAATCGTGTGGAAAAGCTGTGAAAGTTTCATGAAATTGTATTCAACGGTTTGAGTTGCGGATTAGAACTTAAGACGGACGAACGGACGGCTTGATCACAATAAAAATCTCCCATGTGTGTGTGTGTGTGTGTGGGGGGTATAAAACATTGAATGACTTTTCTTCCAGTACAGTTCAATGATTGCTTTAGTTACCATTGGCAACTGGAAAGATATCGGACATTCGTTTTTCTTTCAGTTAGTTTACATTTTTTGTTGTCCCCGTTCTTTGCTTGTTTTAATCTTTTGACATGTTACTGATAATATGTCTAACGAGCAGCTTTGAGCTCTATTTAAATTAGTAATACATAACTAGGAGGACTGCTTCTGGTCACGAAATACACCCCAGTTTAAGTCTCTTTAATACTTCGAAAGAATATTTTTTATCAAGTAAAAAAGGTAAAATACTCTTGAACAAAGACTTCAAGTTTCAAAAGCAACTTGTGGAGATAAGGTTTCTTCGTCAAGGGGATTACTGATACGTCTGTCCAAAGTAGAGATAAGGTTTCTTCGTCAAGGGGATTACTGATACGTCTGTCCAAAAAAAAAAAATAAGCATAAATCCACTATTAACACACTGCTGGCAGTCAACATTTCCGACAAAAATCATCTTAAACATCACTCATCTGAGAATATAATACACATTTTTCTATGTTAACAACCAATAACTTATGTTTTGATGTATTCTGGAACGTTGATCAAGGAGATAATACGTAAGAATCTCCCAAATTGGCATTGAGTTTTATGAAATTGCGTTGTTTTTATGTACATCGTTAAAACTTTCTTGCCAACAATGTTATATATATATGCTAGTGGTTTTTATTGACTGACCACTTACAATGTATCGAAAAAAAAACACCGAAGTACAAAGACAGAAGAACAGTTCAGAGACTTCTAAATACATGTAACATGACCTAAAGGTGAACACAATACTAATTACACAATAACAGATTCAAATGCACGGAAAACACAACAGCACACAAAAAGCTAAGGTACTTGTAATATGTCCCCAAAAACAACAAATTGAGTAATATAAGGTGTTCATTACCCGTTTGCAAATTACAATCTTTTCAGTGGTTTGTGTGTTTGTATGCAACTAAATGGTTCTGAAGTAATAAGTGATTTTTTTTGCATGTAAAAGCACCAATATATTCTAGGTCTCTCATATCAATGAGACGCATGTTTTTGTGTAGTATACCTGCAGCCTGCTAGGTGGTGTGGGGGTTTAAAAATAGTATTTTAATACTAATAAGAACAATCGTATTTATCGAACCTCATACATGTAATAAGTATAAAAAACGTAACAAAATACAAAGCACGAAATATCAATATTTATTAGAAAAAAAAAACAACAAAATACTTATCTCTGTGAAATTCTTGAGAAACAAATAACAAGTTGTTACATATGTATATAAATTTGGAATTATGTTGGTATTCAGAAAAAGAGAAAACAATAATCCTCACTAAAGAGGTCATGTCTGTGTAGGGTTAGACTAGTTATATAACATGAAGCAAGGAAAAACAACTACTACCTTTAAAAAAGATGGCCGACGCAGTCATTTTTTTTCATTTTAATTATAACTTTCTACATTGCACTCTGGAAATTACACATGGCACGCAATTTCAATTTCCAGACACAGTTTTTTTCGCCATTAAGTTATCAGTATTTGGCCAATCAAGAAACAGAATTTCTATCAGGTGACTTGCGTTTCCATGGAAGAGCGACTTTAAGGTCAAAGGGTAAAAAGCGAAACTATACCAACTGCGCTGGTATATAATGACTACCAGTACACCATTAGGAGGAATTAAACTTTTCCCTTACCATCTTAATTCAAAAATAAGTCCAAACTCAAATGATAGATGGTTTCAAATTATAATGAATACGACTTTGATACAAAATGTTACTCAACCCATTTACTGGCTGCTATTTGTTTTAAGGGTAAAACACAGTGCCAAGTCTAGGGAATCGGAACTTGGATTTTCTTGTTTTAAATTCTGACCATATATATTTCTCTATTTTTTGTGCTAATTGAGCAATGGCATATTCTGAATTTTGTTCCCACCATGAATTCTGACCCAGTCTTTTACCTTGAACTTTTAACTCTAACCTCTGCCATAAAATCAAATGAATGCTGCCTCTATGATATTGTAAGGAAGCACTCTGATCTTTATATGAATGTTAACACCAGTACCATTATGTGAATGAACAATGAGGCACAAGGTAGAATGCATGTTAGCTTAAAAACAGTACTGTGAACACAGCAAATTAGATACAATACTAACTTAAACATGATTGGTTGTCACCAGGAGGGAGATCTATATAATTTTCCTAGAGGATATCCCATGGGTCCTCCAGTAATGAATCTCTGTTGTGAAAGCTACATGTACAAAAATTAAAAGCACATAAATAGCTTTTCCATTTTCTAAACAACTTGGTGAATATGGAATGAAAAGATTGATACAAAAATGATGTATTTTAAAAAAAGACTTGGACTATCACAATCTGGCAAACTACATGTACTGGGAAAACAACTATAACAATTCCTCTATAGAAATACAACAAAATGAATCTAGTAAATCTGACTGGCTTAATGACAAATGACAGAGCTATATCTATCATTACTTATTGAAAAAAAAACATGAAGTCAAAATGACTTTGACTCCTAAATCAGCTTTGAGGTAATTAAGTCAAGTAGACATACATGAACCTTCATTTGAAATCATAAATGACTATAAATACATATTTTGAATACAAAATGTTCTTATTATCATGAAACTTTGCACAAGTCTTCATATGATAATTACATGTGCCTTTAAGCATAAACAAAATTAAAAGTTTCTAATACTTAAAATTTAATTTTGGTAATATTTGATACCAGTAAAAAAATCCTCCAAAGTGCTAAATTCAGCTTTGTCGTTAGAAACTTATATCTGTTTGTTATTATAATTTTTTTTAAAGACTGGTACAAAAAACATAAAGGACCTAATCCAATATAATGGTAATGACTATCAGAAATAGCTCTGGATTTTTAAGCATTGAAAAATCAAAATATTCTAATACTTACAATTTCATAGAGTAATATTTAGATAATGTACCAGTACCCAAAAGTGCAATGTTTTACATTTAGGAACATATATCTGTTTGTCATTATTCTCTTTCTTCACCGACAAGTGCAAAAAGGTTAAATATGAAGAATCAAAATACAGCATAATGTTTATAGTTGTCAAAAATACCTCAGAATGACTTTCAAGCATTTAAAAAATCAAATTATTCTGACACTTAAGCAGTCTAATTAAAATTAGCCCTTCCGATTTTTATTTGTTTCGATTTTTATTTGTTTCGTCTTGCGAACATAAAAAAAATAAAAAAAACGCAAGGTCTAATTTTAATTAGACTGACACTTTTCATTGGGTAAGAGTAGGATATGAGAGAAAATTAAATTTACCAGTAAACAATAGTGATGAACAAAGTTATGGTAAAGATAATTATTTTACTGATGAATACAAAAAAGTAAAACATTAAGTGTAAGTCTTTGTAAAAATCAGGCAAAATGGGAAAAATAGGAAACATGCCTGTCAAAAACCCTCCGAATTGACAATATTATTTCATGTTAGTAAATGAGGTTTTTTGACAGAATTACCTGCCCTTGAAACGTTCATTTTTTTTATGCATTTCAATGAAATTTTAACTAAAGTTACCAAAATGATATGGAAAATCTAGTCTTTTTTGCTTGATTCTAATAGTTCAGATAATCAAAATAAACTTTCAAAATTATAGGTTTTTTTCGTAACATGTTTCACCCACTGCATGATTCTTACAGAGACTGACATTCAAGTACCTTGAATCAAACACACTTTTACCTTAAAAAAACTCATATCTGTTTGTTATTAAACATGTACCTTCTTACAGACTAGTACAAAAAGGTAAACGTGAAGTAATTTATACAATATATTGCTTAAGACTGTCAAAAATAACTCACAATAGACTAAACTCAATAAACTATGCGACTTTAGAGTTGTAGGATACTTAGCAAACATACATCACTTTACTCCTTTAATCAACAATAGGATCAAAACAGTCAACATAATTAAAGATCAAAGAAATTATTAAAATTATGATGAAATGTTTTCCCCCATAATTCAGTTAACTGCCAGTGACTCTTGATAACAAAGTAGATACCAAAATACAGATTTTAAACCCATTTTATTTTAATTTCCTGCAAAATTTGGCAAGAATTGACTAATCTTAGTTGGATAGGTGGATGTTGAACAAATTTTTTACTTAAGATAAAACGAAAATAAATACTTAGATCAAAAGTTACTTCCCTCAAGATTTTAACAGATTTACTCAATAACTGCCAAGATTTGATATTTTTACTGATTTTCTATTTTGAACTGACACAATTTCCTCATTCAGATTTTACAGAAATTGAGTACATGTATTTTCAAATGATGAGAGAACCATCCTTTATCATTAGCTAAAACTGTACCAGAAAATTAATACATTTCTAATGATATCAATAAAAGAGATACTAACAACTTCCCTTTGCCCTATTTTCTTGAAGCCTCAAGCCACAAATATGACAGGCCATTGGGTAATTATAGTACTATTGTTTGCAGGGTTTCAGTTAGTGGGGTTTTCTGCCTGATGGTTAATACACAAAATTTACTACAAATCAAATATTATGATTACATTAAGAAACAGCCAACTGTGCTGAAGCACAATAACTTTATCACCCTTTCTTTAAAAGTCCAATAAATTGTCCCAAAACTGGAACACAATGACAAACAAAAAGAGCATTTTGAACTTCCTACCATTCTTCAAAAAAAAAATTTATTTGAATCTCATATATCACTGGACTTGTATGTACACATACCACATACAGGCCACGTCTCACTGTATGTACACATACCACATACAGGCCACATCTCACTGTATGTACATACTACAAACCGGCCACATCTCACTGTACACATACCACATACAGGCCACGTCTCACTGGATGTACACATACTACATACAGGCCACATCTGACTGTATGTACACATACCACATACAGGCCAGGTCTGACTGGATGTACACATACCACATACAGGCCAGGTCTCACTGGATGTACACATACCACATACAGGCCACGTCTCACTGGATGTACACATACCACATACAGGCCAGGTCTCACTGGATGTACACATACCACATACTGGCCACTCAAGTCTCAAGTATCTTAAATGAGACTTGCGTGAGACTCTCATTTTGAAGCTCATTTGGCGACATTTTCCTGTAATCTATAGTCTTTAAAATTTTTAGCAAATCTCACACTTATTTGCGTCTTGAAAACTTGGCAGCCCTGTACATGTAGCAGAAAGGACAGATGAAAAACAGTATACGCGTACATAAGTCCCATGAGTAATTGTTCTTCCTAAATAACCAGAAAATATGGTGCATAGATTGTTAAAAGTCTCCAGTTAATTACTGTATACAAAAAGTAAGTTCATTGTATTTGTACAAGTATCAAAAACACAATATCTAATGCCGAGACTATCACAGTAATAAACATATTTAAACTATCAGAGAATTCAAATTATACTTATTTGAGCAAATTGTATAAGTCACAAAAAATAACAAGGAAACTGACTCTATATACAACCCGTGGTAAATATCATTCACTAGGGAACGCTATAAAAATTGCATTGGTTTTGTTGAAAATGGAAATTGAATCAATATGACTAATGTTCTTTTGGTTAATGAATGGAAGTTTAATCCTTCGATTATCATGAAGTAACTGGCAGAATTTGTTGTCTATCATCCTCTATCGGTGAATACATCAGATTACCTCCCTTTTTCAATACCTGTAATCATAAAAAGATGTTAAAATATATTTTAGTAAACTAGAATATTTAATATTGGATCAACATCACAAAAAGTTCTTAAACCATAGCAGTCTTTTATGTGACTATTTCAATTCAGGTTTTTAAATGTTCTTCAATTTATTGTGAAAAATGTGAATTTTATGTTCTTTGGCAAGCCACAAAGCAAACCATGGTTTGAACAATATTCAACAGAAAAAGACAAAGTAAAAAAGACAATGAAAGCAAAAAACAGAAAAAAAACTGAGAATAGATGGATACACAACTTTGTTGAATAACTCAATGAAATACCAGAAATCCACAATATCAAAGGACCATGTAAACATTGAAACAAAAAAGGCATTAATCATAAAAAGGGCAACTCAAAACAAGGTCAGGGTCACTAGACATACAAAAAAACAAATGCTGTGTATCACCTTGACCTTTGACATAAAAGTCAATAAGGTTTAAAAACATGTATTTACTAGTATGTACTAATTAGTGTTAAAATCAATTGAGGAATTGTACTTCAAGTATTCACCAAGGGTGCTTTGGACTTAACTACATGTCTTCACCACACCTTTAGTGGACGAAGTAACACAGACATGGGTAACTAGAATCTTAGATAACAATGAAAGTGGAAACAATGAATGTGTCAAAAAAGTACAACCCTACCCTTGCAGTGCAAAAATAACAGCATAATAAGACATGGTGCTTTCAATTTTCTGGCTCAATACATGTATTTAGATGTGCATGATTGTTTCTAATAATTGTGTATATGGAACATTTTATAGAAATGTTGCTGAAGTGAAATTTATGTAGTGATTTTCTACAAGGAACTCTTCATTATCATGTTGCAGTGGATCAACATTCTGTAGCTACATCTCCAAATCAAACAAGAATAAACCCATTTTAAACCAGTTTTGGTAAACATGGCCCAAGTCAAAATGACGCAAACTCTTACAATTTACATTTCTGCTTTCTTGCTTCAAATTTTATCTTTTTTTGATGACATCTATATATCAATTTTAATTTTAGCATCAAAAGATATCAAAGGTAGTTTAAAACACCTGAATACTATCAAAATCCTCTAAAACACTGGCAGCAGATAACCAAATATTAATGGTACAATTCACAGCTGTTATCAATGGCTTTTTCAGAGATGAAAATTTCATTATGAATGAAGAGGGAAGGAAAAAAACATGCTTTCAGTTAGATCAGACAGTGAATCACTAGAAACTGATAATTAAACAATTGCCAGAGCCGTAACACACATTTTAATGGAGGTGCATCATAAACAAGAAGTTTTTCTTGATGTAATGTTTTGAAGAGTAAGACTCTCAATGTATGAATTTCTATGCCATTTATCGCTGGTGAGAGTAAAGTTTCAGAACAATGCTAGATAAAAAAATAGCTTGTAATTTCATGTTTTGCTTACTCAAAAAATGCAAAATTGAAAGAGAGCTAACATCAACAGAAATAGAAATAAATGTTAAAGTTTCATTGAAATTACTGCAACATTTTTGAGTTATTGCCTGAAAACAGAAAATCACCCCATATTTTAAAGGTGAAGTCCCATAATTCAAAAATGTAAAATCGAAAATGATTAAAATCAACAGGGTGCTACCATCTATAAAAATGAACCATACACCAAATTTTCATAAAAATTTGGAGTTATTGTGCATTCAATGTGAATGACGGACATACAGCACAGGCATACCATTTGTTCCCTTTACTGGCAGTCAACCAATCAGGATACAATTGCCTTTTAAATGTGGTACATGTTTTTCATGTAATTGGCAATGAATTACGAGTAAAAATAGATTCACAGTAGGAATGAATACATACAACTGATTGAGTTTTATAAAGTGTCATTTACAACCCTCACACTCCCACTGTTACAACCCTCAAACTCCCACTGTTAACAACCCTCAAACTCCCACTGTTACAGCCCTCAAACTCCCACTGTTACAACCCTCAAACTCCCAGTGTTATTAACCCTCGAACTCCCACTATTACAACCCTAAAACTATCCACTGTTAACAACCCTCAAACTCCCACCGTTACAACCATCAAACTCTCACTGTTACAACCCTAAAACTCTCACTGTTACAACCCTCAAACTCTCACTGTTACAACCCTCAAAAACTCACTTTTACAACCCTCAAACTCTCACTTTTACAACCCTCAAACTCCCACTGTAAAAAGTCTCCACTAACTGTACCAAATCTATAAGTTAAATAATTTTGAAAAAAAAAGAGAAATAATAGTGAAAACATTGAAAGCATTTTATTTGTAAGAAATGTACTATTCATTATATAAATGATATTTTATTCCAATCTATCAATTCTCACTGTCTTCTTAAGTCAAAGGCCTATCAATTCTCACTGTCTTCTTAAGTCAAAGGCCTACCAATTCTCACTGTCTTCCTAAATCAAAGGCCCATCAATTATCACTGTCTTCTTAAGTCAAAGGCCTACCAATTCTCACTGTCTTCCTAAGTCAAAGGCCTATCAATTCTCACTGTCTTCTTAAGTCAAAAGCCTACCAATTCTCACTGTCTTCCTAAGTCAAAGGCCTATCAATTCTCACTGTCTTCTTAAGTCAAAGGCCTATCAATTCTCACTGTCTTCCTAAGTCAAAGGCCTATCAATTCTCACTGTCTTCTTAAGTCAAAAGCCTACCAATTCTCACTGTCTTCCTAAGTCAAAAGCCTATCAATTCTCATTGTCTTCCTTGATAAATAAATCTCCAATATCTTCAAAATAAATGGGATTTTGCAGGAAAATAAGATTATCTTTTAACTTATTAAAGCATACTTAGGACAAATATAGACCAGTAATGTCAAAACAGCTACTACTTTCCACTGAGCTGTCAGAGAACTTAGAATATATGTGCCATAAACAAAATAACAGGTTAAATATACATATAACCTCCACATGAGATAATAATGGGTTACAAGCACTTTTGCTGTGTGTTCTGTTGGATACAATGAAATAGATTATTGCAGAAAAAATTCCATTTCAATACATGTATTATTAATTTTTACAATTATAATTAATCGGACAAGAAGTGGGCATATGTTATACATAGTCTTTCTAAATGTCATTTCTATCATGAAAGATCAATAAAACAGTACTGGGAAGCTGTGGGAAGTCTTCCTGATTTACCAACTTTTACCAGTGAAGAAAAACAACCAGCATATGTCCCCCATGTTCACTATATTATCACTCCATTAACACCTGAAACCTTCCCATAACAAAATGAGACAATTCCAAATGTAGGAGATTTGTGTCTCCTGCACAAGAGAAAACATTTTTTTAAGGAAATTGGTCTATTTTGTGGGAGTCTCCCACAAAATACGGAAGGGATAAGACCTATGGTCAGACTGGACTATTGGCCTGGACTAGTGCATTATGAATGATTTAAAATTGGCGAATATACAAAAAAAAAATGTTTAGCAGAAGATTGACAGAAAAACAAACAGAAAAAAATTTCCAAGCAACCCTACTTCTTTAGCTCAGCATAACTATAAAATGACCCATATTTCTGACTTAACACATTTCTAAGGACTAGAAAAAAGACATTGAAGGGCTACAAAAGAATAATTAAACAACTGGTAATTGACAACAGTCTAAGAACACAAGGGCTATTAATTACTTCAACATGACTAATTACAACAGTCATGACCAAGTTCCCCCATCAAAACATAGCTAATAGTTCTTACGAGTTATGTGGTTTTTGGTTGTACTCTTGACGTAAAGTCAGCCTAGCAACTCCACTGAATCAGATATAATTTTAGAAGTGGTTTTGAGCATGATTCACAGAAATATTTCAAATACTACATCCCTGCTCAGACAGGACAGTTAAAAGTTTGTGGATCAAAGACTCTAAAGACTCTTTGAAAGTGTGAAGCAATTTTCATTACAAGTACATGTAAAATTCTTAAGACAGTCTTGTGGTTCATGGTTCTTGTAATTATTTAGCCTTTGTAAACAAGTACCAAAGCCCAATTACAAATTTACCTCTTGATTTGATAGTTTATAGCAAGTTTTATTACATGTACAAGTAAGACTCTTAAGGCAGTATTGTGAACCCTGGTTTTGTTTTTTTAAGAGTATACATGTATCAAAGCCAATCACAATTTTTACCTTTCTTTGATAGCTTGAAGCAATGTTCATTACAAGTAGTAGAAAAAAAAAACACCCTTAAGATGGTATTTTGCTTGTAATTTTGGTTGCTGAAAGAGTTTCTATACCAAAGCCTGTCACAAGTAAACCTCTTGAGTGTTTTCTTTGAAAGCAGAAAGGAATTCTAATAACATATATCAGTCTTTAGGATAGTTACTGTATTATTGTATTTCTTGATTTAAGTAACTTTTATCATACAATCATGTAAAGAAATCAATGTAGAAAAAAGTATCAGTACTTTCCTCTAGACAGATTGTCTGTCTGACTGACAACATCAAGCCAGATATTATAAACAAAGTGAAGTGACATGCCATACTTAAAAGGATCCCACGTCAATTTCGTGAATATATGTACATGTATGTATGTATGGTATGGTAGACTTTCATTTATTTTTGTTTTCAATTAAGACCAGTTTTATTTGCAATCAACATATAATCACTCATAACCAGTTCTGGACCTGGTTTTATAAATATCTCATAATAAGTTTTTCTTCAAGTACTTCCTCAATATAAATTTTGACCAATCAGAATGCTAAACATTGAACATTTGAGAAAAAAGTGTAAAATATCCATATCCTTACCTGCTGGTTTTTCCTGGTCATATAGACACCATAGAAGACAGAACACAGTAAGATAAAGCTACCACCAGCAATGAGTATAATCTGTACAATTAGTATGACAAACTTTGGAGTAAATAACATACTCTTCAACTGGTTAGCATATTTATCATTCACCACTGCTGACTGAAAAATAAACAAAAGTAAACAATATGATGAAAAAAATTGGTTGACTGATAGGTTGATTAAAAGAAATGATTAATTGGTTGATTGAAAAAATGGTTGATTGATTTTGATAGGTTGATTGAAAAAAAAAAAAAATAAAAATGGTTGACTGGTTTTGATAGGTTGATTGAAAAAAAAAAAAAAATAAAAATGGTTGACTGGTTTTGATAGGTTGATTGAAAAAAAAAAAAAAATAAAAATGGTTGACTGGTTTTGATAGGTTGATTGAAAAAAAAAGAAAGTTGACTGGTTTTGATATGTTGATTGAAAAAAAAAAAAAATGGTTGACTGGTTTTGATAGGTTGATTGAAAAAATAGTTCATTGGTTGATTGATAGGTTGATTGATTGATTTTTTTTGTGCTAGATCATAGAAGTAAAGGTGGGTTTCTACTATGGTAGAAACAAATGGTACGGCATTTTTTTCTATTGCCAGGTAAATTGCTACCTTACCACTGCAATAGTAGGCCATGACGCTTGATATCGTGCAGCAACGCTTGAAGTGCTGTCAAAAATCATCATCGGTATGCAAATCGCAAGCCATTGCAAATAAATTGAAATAATTTCAACTCTGTAGAGGCATTGCTACATATTTATATTTAATGGAAGGTTAAGAAGTTAAATAGCACATGTTTTTTTTCAAATGCAGTGAAAAAATAGGACAGACATGCAATTTACCTGGTGCAGGAAACACCATGCCTGCGGGACCCAACACTGAAAGAATATTTTGACACGGACATCACAGGTTCCAAATGGAAGTGGATTGAGAAAGAAATGGGATGGTCAGGTATAGATAAATAATGACAGAGTCATACAAACCTGAAACAAACATTTATTAGACAATTGGAAACCTCAACAGTATTTAGGGTTTTACTGAGGCCCCTCCATGCATGGTGTGGACTAGCATATGTAGAAAATTATGATGGTAGAATACATTCTGTTTGGTTTTACCATCTGTTTTTTTTCCCCCCAGTCAATCAATCATATAGTATTTTTGAAATCATTTATACCTAAAATAATGCACACCATATATTCGAAAATGTACAATGTAATTTTGTCTGATATCAAAACAAAAGTAATAACATATATGTGACATTTAGAAACAATTTTACTAATATCTTACACCGTCATATACATGTATTAAAAAAAACTCTCTATCACATGGGGATAATTCTGCCTATTGAGAAAAATTATTGCGAAAGGCCAAGTAATTGATCTCAACTATATAAGTGAGATTGTGACGGTTCATGTCTTATCGTGAAATGGATTTTAGGTCAGATTTATAAAATGACAAAGTAACATCAAAGCTCAAGGCAAGAATTTTGATCTGGTGTATCTTGTTCCCTGTCTCTTCTTCCTTAAATGGAAATACATAAGCCGTATGGCCAGCATATACATTAAATACGTTAAAGTGTCATATTTTAAGGTTTTGAATTGAACCTCCATTTTGTTTGTTAGTTTACTGAAATTGCTAAGCAACGGGAACTAAAAACCAATGTAGCCACACAATTTTTTAGCATCATGCTGCATCCTATTGCTAGAAAACATATGTCGCAACACATCGCTATTGCTATGTCACATCACTTGATGCATTGCCGCCACTGCCAAAGTATAAACCCACCTGAACAGTCTGCAGATAGCATGTTACTTGGCTACATTATTCTGACTACAAGCAGACCAAATGTTTCTCTATATCCCGTATGTATGAAAAAATAGATTAGTTAAAGAGGGGGACGGTTAATTATTTTGTGGGGCATAACAGTAACAATAGAAATAAGGTAAAAGAGAAAAATGCCAGGTTGCCGTAAAAAACATGCCAGTAAGCAGGAGGTAGAAGTGTGACAGAGCTGAAATCACATCCAACAATATTGGACCCCATACTGAAGTTGCATATCAAATATCTAGTGGCTGTGAATAGCAGTTGCTGAGAAAAATGTTATGAAGATATTCTCCATTGCCCATCTGCCCAACCAACATTCACCATTCTAAATGTGTAGAAAAAATTGTTTTTTTCAAATTTGGGGGAGAGCTGGTGGGCAAGGTCTGCCTCTCTTTTTATCTAGGCCCAAATGTGTGAGAGTGCAATCAAGGAATACATGTACCAAAGTTATTCAAAACTATATGACAGGGGTTGTATATGTCAGGGGTGAATCTAAGATTTAAAATTAGAAAAAATTCCAAGTATGTCTGATACTGTAAACCGTGAAAATTCACGGCAGCTTTATTTACACAATAAGACTTGTAACGCAAAAATGAAACTTTTGTGAATATTTTTTTGAAGAACATTCTTACACAATGTGGGGAATGATCACAAATTTAAAGCTGCGGGACAGTAGATTGATCACATCGATCGTGAAAAAAAGATGGTACGAAAATTTCCCGATTTACAAGAAATTTATCAAATTGATTAAGGATATATCAATATTTACAACAGATAAACAAATATCTTTTTCCAGTTTTTAGGGAGGAGATTGTTGGTATGGTCTGCCTCCCTTAGAAACTAAGCCTGAATATGTAAGAGTGCAATCAAGTCTCCAAAATAATACTAAAAACATTGATGGATTAACACTGAACTTTCCTTTATCACCTTATCAATGATTAGCACTCAAAAACAGTAAACATAATTTAATAGATCTGTATTTCAATCATATATCTATGTATCAGTTCAGATACATAAAGATTTCAGCAGTGGTCATGAAACCGCCTGTGTCTTATCTTTAGCTATAAATCTTCCCGAAGGTTTAAAGAGCCTACACCCACAGGTCTCATCAGTACTTTAATATCATATTCTCTTGAAGACACGAACATTAGGAGGAAATGTTCAGTATGTGATATTTCAATATGCACTTTGATATTACAACACCCTTTCATCTACAAGGGAACACTTGATCATGATTCATGGTCTTGAAATGGCAAATTAAAACCAGTTTAGTGCAAGGAAAGAGAAAATGTAAACAAACAGAATAGCAAAAACCAACTTATAGGCCACTCTAAGTTAATTGTTAAACTATCATCTGTATCATTTAGATATGGATGGGGAAGAATATCTTTTTCTTTATCAATTAGTTTTCGTTTCTAAATATTTTTTCTTACCAATATCACTGTAGAAGTTTCTTTTACTATTTTGGAATAAACTATTTTTCTTTTGTTTATAGAAATGACACAACTAAAAATCTTTTGCAATCAGACCCTAAGACTTAGCAATGGATTTTAGAAATGGTGACTTTTCTTGTTTGGGTTCACAGGGGCAGATACAAGATTTCAAGGGGCATCAATAGAATTAAACACAAAGCAAAGCAAGGCGAAAAAATATATAGGGTTAAAATTTGTAAGAAATAATGAGTTTATGCAAACAAATTTATTTTTCCCATTTTCAGTGGGGTGTATACCAGATCCACTTCCCTATGAATCAATGCCCGGTTGAGAACCATAGATTAACTTGGACTAGCCTAACTCCTACAAAAAAGATAAAACAGCTGTATTTTTGTTTGTTTTTTCTAAGTAAAGAACAATTTTCTATAAAAAGGGTAAATATTGTTATATTACCAGTTCATAAGTGTCTTGATAAAGGTGAGATGAGTCTGATAGGGGTTTTCATCAACTGAATGATGGAAAACTCATCAATTGATAAGATAGATGGAAACCTGCCAATGATTACCATTATCTATTCCACACAGCACCTCTGTATCTAGACAACATCTGAACCTTTTTTCAACACATAAAAAAGGGGGAGGGTAATCAGTAATCCTTACATAATACTGTTACTGTTTCTACTGGGTTTCCCACTCAATGGTTTTGGGGAATTCACTTGTTTTGTAATGTGAGAATGTTTAAAAATCAGTTTCTAACAGTCACCCATTCTTCAACAAAGTTTTTTACCTCTTTCATGGTGGTTTATAGAATTTTGATTTTTTTGCTTCTGAAGGAAATTTTGAATTAAATCAGAATTAGAGATCTTAATTTGAACACACAAAAACAATAATGGGTATCATACAAACAATTCCACAGTATCTCTAATCTAATTAAAATTAAATGTATCAACTGTTCCATTCAATCACTGCATGTACTGACTCAACAGAATAATTGGTATGTTTAATTTTTTATGATTGACAATATATCACAAAAGCTAAACTGAGCACTTTCTGGACTGTAGACTTTGTTTGGTTTTGAGAGTGGAGTATTGTTTATTCAGGTTAAAAAACATATGACCTTAAAAAAGTGTCCTGTTTATACAGGTTTTCAGTTTATTCATTTTTTTTGTAAGCTACACCTTCTTTGCATATTGAAAATACTGCTGTTAAAACATGCATCACTTGAAACTATACCCAATCTACTGAGGTAGAAATACAATGTCCAAATATCATATTATAATGGAACAATGCAAAATAATGTTAAGCTACAACTGAAGTTGAAAACAACAAAAGTGCATATTTCAATGTTTAAAAACAAAAATTTCATAGATCACCCAGGGTGGCCAGAACACCTTTCACCAGAACAAGGTATGATACAAATAAATCTCTCCCTCCAGATTACATCTGATGCCCTGATGCCAGCTGTCACTTTGTTCAACAGCTCACCTGGGCTCCAATTACTTTGCCCAGGTAACTTTTCATCATCTATTTTAAATTCATAATCAGGTGTTGGTGATCAGAGCAAAATATCAAAAGTACAAATTGGCTAAGTGTAACCTTATTGTACTTTATCATCTAGAAAAACATTGGAGGTAAGATGTTTAGTTTTTTCTTCAATGCAAAAAACATAATCTTATGTAATTGTAATTGGATTAAATGGAAACTAGAATCAATTAGAAACCTGTTGAACTGTTGAACTTAATTTGATGAAATTTTGAACTATGTAACCAAACAACTGCCTATTCTGAACTTATCCTTGTTTTAAAGGGATCTGAATAGACATGTGTATCTGTAATGCCATTTTTTATATTTAAGAATGCTAAGAAATAGTTTAAAATACATTAACGCAAAATGATAGATGACAAACTAACAAAACAAAATGAAGCAATTTGACTGTACACTTTATATATATAAAAAAAATCTATGAATACATCCCTTAATCTGCTATCAGTATGATAACTTATATACCTTCTACATGGGAAACTTTGATGTTCAGCCACAATCAAAATATTGTACTTCAAATTTATTTGGCAAGATTTAAGGGGTAACCATAAGTGGTACCTAAAGTTGCCCTTAAAATTAGTTATACCAAAATTTACTTTTCATAACTTTGTAATCATTTCTTTTTTACCACTGTGAAAGTTTTGTTACAAGGTTACAAGAGTACCAAAAACCAGGTCAAATCTATGAGTCAAGCACACAACTGAATGACCAGGAAGGTAAGGTAACCACCATGAAGCAATGATTCAAAATCAGGAAGCTATGATTCAAATAATGTAAATGCCATGATTCAAACTACACTAATAATAAAACAACTAGACAAATAGACCTATATCAGACAAAAATATAACAAGAAGACGCATTTGTTCAATCTATTATGACATAATCTAAGAACAATAGCCAATTTTCTGCTATAAGAATCACAAGCCTCTTTTTCCCCAGTATGATTCCTCAACACAGGTGAACAACCTCAATTTAAAATTTCAACCTTCCTTTCACCTCTGGTAAAACCCACAGATTTGGCATTGATCCATCAGACCAGATTGGATCCTGGATTGATGATAATAATTAACTACCTCACAGAGACATTAAGATCAAAACTCTAAGGGGGAGAAGGTAAAAATATGCTTTAAGGCTGAAAGAACAGTAAAGTAAGAGACTAAGACACCATGATAAATGGATAAAAGAAAAATTATCCAGACAGATTATACCTATTACATTATGTATGAATCTACAAATTTTTTATCAGCTCAGACTAACATATTTTGAGTATTTGATCTGCAAGAAAACATTACCAGTGTCGTTTTATTGTAAAAAAAATAATCAAAACTCAAATGCCTTAATCAAATTGCATCCATTTACACCAGGAAAGGATTAGATGCGGACAGATATAATGTAATTTGAAAAAAAAACAAAAAAAAAAAAACATGACACTTTGATATTTCTATATCTTACTCCCTGTTTTTATTCCCATGTAGCTTTAATTGATAGACCTTGTTTATATCTACACAGGATGGAAATTTGACAGTTTAACCCTGTACTATAACAGGATATTTAATGGTTACACCCAATACTGTAAATGGGCATACATTGAGGAAATTGGACAAGAAAATAATTATTCCTTTAGTAGCACTCCAGCTAAGAATCATGCAAAATGTGATACATGGTTGGAAAGCCTACATATTTTTTATTTTTGATATTTTGTTTAAAATGCTTCAGTAAACAGAAAATATTATGTGGCTTTTCATAGAACCCTTCTTCATAAGAGATACAAATTATATAGAATGCATTGTAGAATTAAAATTAAGGGAATTAATGACACTAAAATACAATAGAAACTGTTGGATTTTTTATGTGAATTATGTCCTAGGAGCAGATAGGAATGAATAATTATACATTTCATTATATACCCCTATAAAGCATCTTAGTAACAAAAATAAAAATGTGTAGCCTTTTTTGAGGGGTGTATAATATTTTCAAGAATATGCATGTTTATTACAAAGACTGCTACTTAAATAAAATGAAAACTATGGAGAGTGACAATGAGATACGTTAAAATTACGAAACAACTTCTTTTAGATCTCTGTCACCATTGTTCTCCATACTAAGTAACCCCTCCCCCTAATTTCCACAGTTGTTTGAAACATATGCAGGTACTCAAACCTCTAAGTAATGTTCTGTTTTACACTGTCAGAACCTCGTGACTTCAAATTTAAACATGCACTAAACAGATAATTTGTCAATCAAGTCATATTTATTGGTTGAAAGGGAGATAATCTAATTAAACTTGATGTTCCATGTAATTAGCAGATAAATGCAATGAACTAAACGATATATACTTTTGAACTTGTGATAGAAGTACAAGTTAGATACAGGTTTTTACCTCAGAAGCCTCTAATTAGTGCAATACAAAACCATAGCAAACTCTTTAAAAGCAACTGCGATGACTGAATAACCACCTTAGGAATGAAGCAACTTGGAAAATTGAGAGCAAAGCTCATTAAAGGATATCCCATGCTCTCCAGCAAAGTAATCATACGGTCAAAACAACAACAAAGTCACCAAATAGGAAGTTGATAGGGCGTCAGTATGAAGAAAGTATACTTGTATAAAACTTCTGTCTGATATCATGTGGCTGTGATTGCAGAGAAAACTGAAAAAGTTGTGGATGAAAGAATAAACAGATAGCCAGACAGACATCATGATCACTATATATCTTCCCCATAGCAGAGACAAAAGAAAAGAAAATAGTCATGTAAGACAACCAAACTTTCTTGTTACAAACTTCTTATGTTTTTGAAATATTAAAACCAGTTTTAACAATTGGATTTTCCAAAGAATAGGTACAGTTCATCAGAAGGGTGTTCTACTTAAAGAGTAATCAAGGGAACCAAGGTTCTAGCGGTAATCAAAACAATGTAATCCAGGGACAAAGTCCAGACATGGAAAACAGACATACACAACAAAGAACATAAAGTAACTAAAATCATACATACTAAGCAACAAAAGCAAATGAGCAACTCGGACTCCACTAAAAACTGGGAGCATGGACCAGATGCACCGGTAGGGTAAGCGTCCTCTGTTTTTCTAGAAACACCCACCGAGTTGCTCATAAAAAGTCAAGTCTGGGGTAGACAAATGAGGAAAGGAAAATTATGACCCGTTGAATAAATCTGTTTTAAAGAATGAAATAGGTAGAGTGCACAAAAGGGGTGTTCTATAGGTAAAAAAACCTGATCAAGATAGAGTCCACAAAAAGGGGTGTTCTATCGGAAAAATTGAACAGGTAGAATCCACAAAAGGGGTGTTCTTTTGGAAAAATACATTAAACCAAGAAAATGATGTTTCTTCTACAACGACTTACCTCATTTAACCAAAAAACTGGAACAGCCACTGGAACTATATTTGTTGTTTTTCTGAAAAAAAAGTATCAAACATAATAATTACAGTATTTAAAATTAATGTTTGACAGAAATTTTGATAGATTTTACATTCATACTTTATGGAAGAAACTTAGAACATCTTGAGGAAACTAAACCTTTTCTTCACAAAGAATATTCTCAACAGTTTTTGCAGAGTCAGATCATAGTTATTCTTTGTACCCTATACACAAGCACTGTAATGAGCTGTGTTATATAAATTCAATTTGATGAATGAACTAAGAATTAAAATGTTATGCAAAGCCTAAAGAAATTATTATCATACTTTTCCAGTCAGTATTGTACTGTTACAGCCAGTATTGAACTGTTACAGTCAATACTGAACTGTTACTGTCCGTATTGTACTGTTCCTGTCCGTATTGTACTGTTTCAGTCAGTATTGTACTGTTCCAGTCAGTATTGTACCATTTCAGTCAGCACTGTACTATTTCAGTCAGTATTGTACTGTTCCAATCAGTATTGTACTGTAAGTCACTAATGTATTGTTCCAGTCAGTATTGAACTGTTATAATCAATATTGTTCTACTATAACAGTCAGTATTGTAGTATTCCAGTCAGAATTGTACTATTTCAGTCAGTATTGTACTGTTCCAGTCAGTATTGTACTATTTCAGTCAACATTTTACTAATTCAGTCAGTATTGTACTTTTCCAGTCGGTATTGTACTATTTTAGTCAGTAGTGCATTACTGCATCCAGTATTGAACTGTCACAGTCAGTTCTGTACTGCTACAGTCAGTAGTGTACTATTAGTCCGTATTGTTCTAATCCTGTCAGTATTGTACTATTTCAGTCAGTATTGTATTGTTCTGGTCAGTATTGAACTGTAACAGTCAGTAATGTTACATTTCAGTCAGTATTGCACTGTTATAGTCAGTATTGTACAATTCCAGTCAATATTGTAATGTTACAGTCAGTATTGCACTATTACAGTCAGTATTGTATTTTTCCAGTTAAAGTTGTGCTATGACAGTAAGTATTGAAGTACTTCAATGTTCAAGTCAGTATTGTACTACAGTGGATTCCGCTTAATTGCATAGCCTATTTGTCAGTAAAAATTATGCAAATAACCGGGCTATTCTTATAACCGAAATTACGATTTTACCGGAAGTGTGAGTTCAGGTAAGACGACGATACTGTGGATCAACCAGGGATATCACTGTTCAACATTTCTGATCTGGTATTTAATTGTTATAGACCTTCTCATTGTATTGTTCTTTATCAATAAATAATAATATATATTGTGTTTGTCTTGTTTATTGACCTTCTTTACGTTGTGTGTATTTATAAGTAAAACCACGTGTTTCTCATCTATAAATAGTCAAGTAATTTCCTGACCTTTCTACGAAAGCAAATCCCATATTTCATATTTCAGCCAGGATTCAGTGTAATATTCATCAATGTTTGCAGTTTGTGGGCTTTTGAAATGGTCTGTGTGTTTTTATTCCTCTGTTCATTGTACACTGATAGTTGTGTATTATACGCATCATTGACCTCGATATATTCCTATGAAGTGTGGATAGTATGGGGCACCTTAGGGTAGTTGAATTTCATTAGACATTGTACTGAATGAATGACTTTTAATTTTCGTATAATATTTATGCCTTGTAACCCAAGCTCACTCAAAACTGTTCAGCTCATTAAAGAAAATTAAATTTACATTGATAATCATTTGTAGTCGGAAGAATTTAAATAGGGACAAAAAATACCCCAAGCCGAACCTCAAGCCGCATCATAAGGTGATGTTCGGCATGTCGTCAGAAGTCATTGTTCACCTAGGGGCTTGTTTATTTTAATGTAATTAGAAATCATTTATATTGTCTTTTATGTCCATGATTTGTTAACCCATTATTAACACCTCCTGATTGATGATAATCTAGTTTTTACAACAATAAATGTGATTGACATATTTATGACCCGAAGGCTTAAAATAGAATTTGGGGAAACCTGTCTTTACCTGGACAAGGCAAAATTCTCTATGCAATAAACCGAAATGCACCTCCAAGGCCTATGCAAATAAGCGATTTTTTTCCCTAATAGAATAATAGGAAATGGTTTTGTGCAGGAGAAAATTATGCTAATAACCGAAATATGCAATAAAGCGATATGCGATTAAGTGGAGTTGACTGTATTACAGTGAGTATTGAAGTAATGTTCCGTTCCAGTCACTATTGTACTGTTACAGTCAGTACTGAACTGTTCCAAATCCAAGAACATGTAGTTGACACTACACAAAATAAACCCTGAAAAGGCCAGAAAAGAGAGACTCTAAACCCAGATTCAAGACCATCTTTCATTTGGATCCCCATCTCCAATATTTTTTTCCTCTCTTGCCAAAACTTACTCAAATCCTTGAACTGGCTGGATGTAGATATTGATCTGTAATCTTTTGGCAGCAGACAATACTAAACCAGTGTTCTACAAGTATAAAATATCACAATCAAAATCTATCTAAATCATAATCTTTAAGGCAATTTTAAGACATTTTAGATAAGTGGACACATTCTTGCTGGAAAAGAAGTGATTAATCTTACTATTAAAATCATCTACTGTCAGTCAATCATTGAATTAAGTTTGCTTTTCATCCATAATGAAGTAATTGTTTGGCAAAAACCTCACTAACAAATTCAACAGAAGTCTAACCACCACATAGGGCCATTTTAGTGAAATACCTATACACTAAAAAGGTAAAAAAAAATATGCATTCAATGCAACCACAACAATTTCAGTTACAAAAAATTTTGAGTACAAGATTCAAGTAACTACTGTAAATTGGGTTATTTTGGCGGGTGTTAAATTTGACAATTTTTCCGCAAAAAATTTCACGAAAAATTTTGGCGGTTTTTATTTAGGCGGATTCTGAGTGATCAAGCCCAGAGTAAATATTTCGTGGAATTGATTTTTGGCTTTTAAAACAGACAGCTAAAAAAAAATATAATTATCATCTGGTGAAAATGACCCACTATATGGTATTTGAATTCAACAGACACACTTCTAATGCACACAGAGTTGTTCTACTCACATGTTCTAGATCAACAAATGTTTGGTGTTCCTCCACTGAGGGACTGAGACCACCTACTGACTGCTGTATTCTCTCTGATGCATACAGAAAATGAGGTAGGGAAACTACTCCTGGGATGTGGAAATAATCAACTGCAAAAAAATATGGTTCAAAATATATAGCTGATTATGTGAAAATGATATTACTTGTTTAATAAATAAAAAGACAGGGCATAAATGGAACATAAAATGATACCCAGCCATGTTATGACAAAAAAGGGGGATGGCAAAATTTTCAAAATGACCTAACCTGAAAACCATTCTTGGATTTTGCTGAAAATAGATCCTGCATTTTATGGTACTAAACACTGTGCAAAGTTAGAAATGAAATCATTGATTTTCAAGTTATCATCTGGAAATGCTAATAAAAAGGATTCAAAACAAACAACAGACTGTATTTTATAAAAAAAAAAATGCTCTGCTTATTCTGAGTGATATAGCTCCAATAACAGTCTTGACAAATGTCCTAAAGTGAGACATGAACTACCTAATAACAGTCTTGACAAAGCTCCTACAGAGAGTAATGAATTACCCAATAACAGTCTTGACAATGATTCTACAGAGAGTAATGAATTACCCTATAACAGTCTTCCCAAAGCTCCTACAGAGAGTAATGAATTACCCTATAACAGTCTTCCCAAAGCTCCTACTGAGAGCAATGAATTACCTAATAACAATCTTCACAAGGCTCCTACAGAGAGTAATGAATTACCCAATAACAGTCTTGACAATGATTCTACAGAGAGTAATGAATTACCCAATAACAGTCTTCCCAAAGCTCCTACAGAGAGTAATGAATTACCCAATAACAGTCTTCCCAATGCTCCTACTGAGAGCAACGAATTACCCAATAACAGTCTTCCCAAAGCTCCTACTGAGAGCAATGAATTACCTAATAACAATCTTCACAAAGCTCCTACAGAGAGTAATGAATAACCCAATAACAATCTTGACAATGATTCTACAGAGAGTAATGAATTACCCAATAACAATCTTCACAAAGCTCCTACAGAGAGTAATGAATTACCCTATAACAGTCTTCCCAAAGCTCCTACTGAGAGCAATGAATTACCTAATAACAGTCTTGACAAAGCTCCTACTGAGAGTAATGAATTACCCAATAACAGTCTTCACAAAGCTCCTACAGAGAGTAATGAATTACCCAATAACAATCTTCACAAAGCTCCTACTGAGAGCAATGAATTACCTAATAACAATCTTCACAAAGCTCCTACAGAGAGTAATGAATTATCTAATAAATCGGAACTTTTTACTGGACCTACACAATTGAAGCATGGTACATATACCTACATTCGAAAGACTGGTCCAGTTCTGTAGACTGATCCAGTTCTATAAAGACTGATCCAATTCTATAGACTGATCCAGTTCTATAATGACTGATCCAGTTCCTATAAAGATTGATCCAGTTCTATATAGACTGATCCAGTTCGATCAGAAACACCTGCTGAGTTGCTCATAAAAAGTCAAGTCCTGGGTAGACAAATGAGGAAAGGAAAACTATGACCCATTGAATAAATCAGTTTTCATGATGCAGATGGATGCACCATAAGGACCCACAAGTTCATGATGACGGCCATAAAACTTCTGTAGTAATGACTTCAATCTTGTAGCAACATAACCCTGTTCCATAAGCCTATTTGTTAGAGTTCTAGCGCGATATATAAAGTCTACATAGTTTCGGCAAGCTCTGGCATAACATATGAGTTGTGATATGAACACTCTCTCAGGTATTGAAGGACTTTCAATATTTTTAAGAGTCCTATTAATTTAAGTACCAGTCCATAAGAAATTCAGACACTGCTTATGGTAAGGTCATTCATGTTGTAGAAAAAACCATGGAACACAATGGTTTTTTGATCTATATATGCTATATTTTTATGTAACTTTCAACAATATAGCTAATAGCTGTTAGTGAACAAGAAATAAAAGTTAATTTGGTGGCTTTTTGACGCATGAATCACCTCCTGTCAGATACTTAAGTAACGGTAACATTTCTTACTTATTTGGCATGTACTGATATTAAGTAAACCAGTGTCCATACATGACCCAGTACAGAACCCAGCATTGTCTGGGTTCACTGTGGCGTTGGCCAGATACATCATCCCTGCTGTATAGCGACGCAATGTAATGCCTTTCACTTGAACATCTGATGTCCATATTCCTGATACCGACCTATTTTATATGGAGTATAAGGTAAACACATAAAAACAAGAAAAAGTAACTTTCCCGGTATACTAATTTTTGCTATTTTCGCAGTTGACTGAAAACACAAAAAATAGTACTGGTGAAACTGACATCTTACACTTACCATTTAAACTGTGAAAATTGATAACCGCAAATATGTACTTGAACGGATGGAAATTAGCAACCGCAAAAATTAATACAATTAACAGTAGGTCATTTGATCATAAAAGCCACTGCATTTCCATGTTGAAGAGGAAAAGAGGCCAAAACACCTGAATACCTCCCAACTCAAAAATCCAATAGCAGTCACCACTTGGTAATACATGTAGTAAAAATGCATTGATTGATTTACATCCAAATTTTTAAGTTATGCAAGAGGAGGCAACACCATGAAATGATCCATATAGTCATACCTGCAGATATCTGATGAAAATAAATACATTCCTCTGTCATCACTGAGATATGGAGGGCCCAGAGTGCCATCTATTGAAAAGAAAAGAGAAAGTACTAGCATTAAGGAGTTATTTCATATTGGAACATCACTTGAAAATGACTAACATACAGTGCAAGGGCATCCATTGAAAAGAGCATATTACACAAAAAAATCATTTTAAAGTTTTAAACTGACTGTTATCATTAGTGCTATTCAAGAAAAGAATATCTCTGAGAAGAACACAGTTGATTTATTGATGTGTTTGAGGGGTGATAAAATTTTAATTTTTCTCTTAAGACATATTGTATCTTAAGTTTCATGTGTTGGCAGTACTCCTAAATATCATGGATGTTCTGCTCCAGGACACACTTTTTTATGGAATTGCCCTTACGTAAACACTTCAATTAAGCTTTCACTTACTGCTACTATGTGAAAAATATTGAATTTTCTCTATTCATGCTATGATGCAATTGTTGACAGAAAAATAGAAAAAAATCGTAGCTCATTATAAGGTTTTTTCTTCAAGAGATGGGAAATAATCATGTTTATAATTGAATCTTATTACCTGTTCCATTCACCATATTGGCATAACGTGTTGTCCAAAAATCTAAATATCTGAAATCAAAACATTCAATACATCACTGCAAAAACATATTAACAACCAAGATTTTCTGTCTATTTTGTCCAACTTCATCTTTCTTCAATGTTTATATACAATTTTTCATTTTATAACCAAAATATAATATGAAACAAAGAAAGATAAACATCCCGAAGTTGCACTTAAGCCATTTAAAGTAAATTCCTTGGTTTTCAATGAAAATCAATGAGATATGGAGGCATCTCCTTTTCCTACATGTATATTACATGCATTAGGTCCTTTCCTACATGTATATTACATGCACTAGGTCCTTTCCTACATGTATTTTACATGCACTAAGTCCAACTTTTGAGTGATGAGGGTACTTCCTATATTTTACATTGCAAGCAAATGATGATAGAAATCCTTTAGTTTTTATTTATGATTTATATGGCAATAAAACTGGAAAATGAAGCAGGCCTGGAAACCAAGTACTGTGAAAGCACTTCAATTTGTGGTTACCAATTTTTTGTGGATTAGGAAAGAAACACTAGTTCCTGGATTTTCGAATTCATGGTCTTGAGGTTTTAGTATACACATCAATGGAAATCTCCTTTTCGTCAGGGACCAAATTTCGTGGTTTGGCCTAACCACATAACCCAAGAAAATTGGTACCCCACAAACAATATGTTTTAGTTGTTCTAACATAAACATGAAGACTAATTTTATAGGGAAAATGGATTTGGTGAATATGTCAATGACACAACAACCCTATCAGGATGATAATGTCAGGTCAAGGCCACCAAGGGTTTTCAAAGAATGTTGAGCAAACCATCACAACAAAGGGCAGGCTGCAGCCAGACCAAAAACATCATTTTACACAGATAAAGTTGCCTCTATATACTCTAGCAACATAAAGTAAGCTGAAAGTGAAAATGAAATACACAGTTAAACATACCTAAAAATCAGTTCAAAATGGTCTGAGTCCCTTGTTAAAACATAAAAAATGAAACTGATTATATATTTTAGAATCTAGTGTATATTACCTTGATCCATTATATTTATCAATCATTCCTAGCGTATTAATATCCTTTTCTCCAGTATATATTGTATATAAACCATCATCTGTATTGTTTTTCTGAAAGTTACAAGAAATTTTTCATTTTACTTTTTTAACCACCCAAAATTCTGAATACATAGTAGAGGCTATAGCAGAATTTGATTTTTTCTGGATATATTTCATATTGAGTGAAGGTTGATAAAATAGAAAAAATGAAAGGTCTAATTTTAATTAGATTGCAAACCACTAAAATGAAAAAAAAATTTGAAAACAAGAAAAAAAAGAGCTTCCTTTCATGTATGGAAACATTGTACTTTTTAAATTCAATAAAATCATTTAAAGGATTCTAACTGTCAGTTATTTAAACTTTTTAAACATTTCAACTTCAGACATGTTTTATGGAACTGACAATGGTATTTTGAATGAAGTTTTCTAGTAAGATATTTGAAACAAAAGTTGTAATGGAATATGGTTGCAAAAACATGTGTTATCTCCCCTTAAATGAAATTTGTAATGCTTTCCACTGACCTATAATTTAAAGATAAAATGCAACCTGAGGTTAATTTCAATATTTTGTAACATTTTTAACAACATGTCAAAAATTAAAATATATTATCTTTAGACCATTCATGATTCTTCACCAGACTGCTACAAAAATACATTGTTGTCATATTAACTCCCTTGTGACTTACATTCATAAAATATCCCACATAATCAGTATAGAACCAGTCTGGAGCAATCTTATGAGCAAAATGTAGAGCAGGATCATGGTATCCCCAAATTAACTCCTTCACACTCCTGGTATAGAATGGTCCTTCCTGTTCTAACTTCAGTCCAATTTCTACCAATTTGTTGATGTCCTCAAACTCATTTTTCACAGCAGCCACTACTGTCTAAAAACCAAATTAAGAACTAATTAAGTTCTTTATAGCAAGGTTTAATGTGACAGAATCCAGGCATTTTTATGCGATTCCTTTTTAATTAGCAGTTGATGTGCAATCTTTGATATACATGTAGATGTTTTAATGATCTAGAAAAATTGTAGGTAAAGCTTACTAAAGGTTACCCCTATTCCCCAGTCTATGAAACCAAGTCAAGTTCTTTAAAATTGTCAAACAGGAAGTTAATGTCCCTTAAGTCTGAAATCTAAATTACAATATTGCATACCTATTTAAAGCCTCTAATAAAATATCAAGAGTTTTATAAAATAAACTGTTATCACATAGATAAGTCTGGCCTCTTCGATATAGTCAATATAATGGTGTGTTTGTTAAATATTATTTTTTGTGTTGCTTTCTTATTTTGTATAATAATTACCACTACAAAATGCACTAGGCAACAGATGGATGACCACTGAACTTAACATTTCTGAAGGCCATCACAAAATACCTCGTCACTTCGTGTGGCAGGGTATAAAAAGTGGTCAAATAATTACAACATGTTTGATGACTTAATGTATATAATATTTTGAAATATGAAAGGACTGAAGAATTGGAATATCGGACAAATTAAAGGTGTGAAATAATTCAAGTGGAAAATTCTTCTTAGAATAACATGTGATTAAGAACGGCAAAAATGTGAGTAGCTGGGGATTAATTGTTTTTTTATTGCATCACATTAGATAGTAGGGATTTAAGTAAAGATGGAATTTAAATAAAAATGTCTAAATGAACCTTAAACCTTAATGTTAAACTTTAACATTAAAATTCCTGTCAACAAACCACGACTGCAAGGGTATATACATAAAATTGGCATGAATTTGTGATGCAGTGATGTTAATGCATCTGTACATCAAATATCATTGACTTAGTATAAGGGGTTCACATTTAAATGAACTTGTCTGAAAACTTAACATTAAGTTTGTGGACGCTGTCGTCGCCGTTACCGGAAAAGCAAAACCTAAAATATATAATCCTCCATTTATATTTACCTACCCAGTATAAAGCATTAGGTGTTTGATAAATGTCAGTATCATTTCCAACAGACAAACTTCTGTCAAATATAAATATTCTCTTCTGTCTATATGACACTGTTCCATTAGGGTTAAAGGTTATATTAAACTTGTGTCGCTTTTCTCTGAAACAAATCAAACATAAATGTGATTATATTCATCAGAGGTTATTATTTTTTAAGAATAGAAGGCCAAGTACACTTCTATGTTTCAAATTAATGGTCCCCTTAAAGAAAACTATAAGTTCTTATTGAAGTATTAATAAAGACTGCTTTAAGCTCTGGATCTTGGCATCAGTAAATTTTTTAAGGTCATAGGTCAGAAGTTGATAATTCAGGACCTGTAGGCCTGATTCAATCAATTAATTTATCCAATAATTCATATTCTAAAGATCTTCAATAAAAACTTTTTATTTTTTATCTATAAATACCATAGCTATCAACTATTGAATTTAAGCACACATGATATGCCTATTCTTCTTTTTTCAAGTTTTAAAATTTCGCACTATGAAACTGAATTCTCACTCCTTTTTATAAAAAGTAAAATAAGAAATTTCTAAGAACTGAAAGGAGCTAACAAGTTTGCCGATGTAAATAGATGTATACAGTTCAACTAAATTTCATAAAATATGCTTCAAGAATTTTTGGGTTATATAGTGTGGACAATGGTATATCATTTATATTTCTAATCAGCGAAAACATGTGTATAGAATTATTGACAAAAAAACAAAAATAACACATGTTAATCATATGATGATTATCATTTGACTATCATATGAGGCACTTTTGGCTGAGTATATCATTAAGCCTTGCTGGTTAAAGTATAATGAGCCTGACTCACATTGATGACAAAGCATACTTACATATATGTATAAGGTCCCTTTTGTACAACATATGGTTTCTTTCCCTGTAGAACCTCGTCCACATTTGTGACATTGAACATGTAGAACTGCATATAGACAGGAATTGGGACATCCTTCCATAAGTCATATAATACTCCTCCCTCCTGTATCATCACCGTCTAAAGAATATTAAAAGAATACATAGAAGGCTAGGTTATGTTCTTGTAAATTATTTCCAGACCTGTTTATGCTGCTACATGTATATGACAATCAATATTGTTTGCCTTATTTCAGGAATATCGAGAATTTGTTTTGTTTTTTTTTACATACAAATATAAAAGTACTATTAAGATTCACCATCAGTAGAGCATACTTTGCAGTAAAAATTTGTAGAAATTACTTAGAATCAGTAAAAGAAAACACCACTATGTATATCAGATATGAAAAATATAGCATTAATGGATCATAAAGTTATACCCCAGATGTAATGATGAAAAAAGGGGATACCAAAAACATTTTTGGACTTTGCTTTTCTTTGAGTTTGATCCTACATCTTTTATTCAAGTTTTAAAAACAAGTTCTTGTCAATCTAATTCAAACTTACCTTTTCTACCATTTTCTGTACAGCATAACTTACAATGGGTATAGAAATACCTCCTATCAAACACAGAATCCATCCTGTGCTACACAACTTACAAAGCTGCTTCTTCGGCTGCATCATCTGCATTATACCACAAAATCCAAATAGGTTATCTCCCCTTTATAATAACTACCTCTTGAACTCCTTACCGTTTGAATTTTGTTCAACTATAGTTTAAAACTTCAAAAACTATAAGGACTGTACAGGAAATAGAAACTACATTTATTTTAACTTTGGTGTTGAATACAATATACCAGGCAATTATGAGTTTGTATAAATACAATGTATTAAAAATCATATCATGGGTTCAATTAGAATTAGATTCAAGGAATAATACCTGTATAAAAGGAACTCCTTTTTAGACTGAATATTTTTTTCTCAGAATAATGTGTCCAAAAGGTGTAAAATGGCTAACTACAGGCAATTGCTTCTGTGCACAATAAAAATCTGGATCATTAAATACAGGGCATTAAATCATAATCAATCAATCCTTAAAATTATCACTATCACATAAAACACAGATTTTTTTGGCGAAATACAAACTAAATTTTATATCATAAACATACTTTATTGTGTAAGTATTTATGATTTTTTTCTTCACTGGGACTAACTCAAGTGTACATACCCAAGGAAAAGGTAAGAATTAAAAAAAAATGTATGTACATATATCTACATTTAAACACCTTGAATGCTTACCTTTCTTTACATATATTTCTGTAGCTTTTTCACAAGTGTGCTAATTCAATCAGATCTATTTCCATAACAACAGCTTATGTACAACCAGCAGCTTTGCATCCAGTAGATAGACACAAGTCACTCTAAACAAGAAATGCCTCTAAAAAAATAAGATTAAAATGCACCTAGTAAAATAAATGTAATAGTAAATTAAACTACCTTCAACATGTTCAAGAATTCAGTCAAATTTTACAGCATATGTAATATGGAGAATAGTGAAAATCATTCAAAGACCTGACTTGAAATTCCAGGCTATTTTCCTGAAATGTGTGAAAAATGCTCTACACAGACGTCTATAAAAACAAACACAAAGCTACAGGATTTAAATTAAAGTGCATTAAGTGTTTATTTGTAAATATGTTATCAGAATTATTAATCAAACAAAGGTTATAAATAAGGTCAAAGACAGGACCAGATTAATACATAGACTATATTTAGATAGATAACTGAATAACTTAGTTATTATCAACCTGGTTAATGTATTACTTGATAGATTTAGGTTAATTACCATTAACTAACATTCTATACAATTGAAAATTGAAAAATATGTACATTATGATGAAATGTAAACAATAAAAATTAATATGGTAGAAAGTGTTACAAAAAGAACAAGAATGCTACGTGTAACCATATGTCCCCCACCGCTGCAGAAAGAGTTGAATTACAAATGTTTGACACTTGTATAAAAAGCAGATTCAAAACTTATGTGCTTTCATAAGTCCATGTGGTGATTCAAGGTTAATGTATCTTAATGAATCAAATTAAGTTAGGTTAAGAATTTTTCATACAACCAAAAAAAAATCCGCCAAAAAAACTGTGAAAGATGAACAAAGTCCCATAACTCCCATAAAAATTGTCGAATCAAAATAGCGGTTAAGTATGATTAACTACATATGGTGACAAACAATCCTACAAAATTTGGTCAAATTCTGTTCAGCGGTTTCTGAGGAGTTGCGTCCACAAGGTGTTCCTATGCGAATAATGTGAAAAATGAAAAAAGTTCCATAACTCCCATAAAATTGTCGAATCACAATAGCGGTTAAGTATGGTCAACTACATATGGTGAAAAACAATCCCACAAAATTTGGTCGAATTCCGTTCTGCCGTTTCTGAGGAGTTGTGTCCACAAGCTTCGAATGGATGGACGGATGGGCACCAGCATTTCTATGTCCCCACTCCACGTTGCGGTGGGGGACAAAAAAACTAGAACAAGCAACTCATGGCCATATGTTCCCCGCCACCTAAAAAAAAATTCTCATAACTCTTGTGGACTTTGTTGAATCAAAATGGCAGCGTAATATGATCAAGTACAAATGGTAACTAAAAATCCTACAAAATTTGAACAGAGAGTAATTAAGGGAACCAAGATTCTAGCGGACATCAAAAGAATGTAATCCTGGGACAAAGACCAGACATGGACTGCAGACATACAAAGAACATAAAATAACCAAAATAATACATACAAAGTAACAAAAGTGAATGAGTAACTTGGACTCCACTAAAAACTGGGAGCATGGACCAGGTGTATCCATAAGGTAGGCACTCTCTGCTTTTCTAGAAACACCCACCCAGTTGCTCACAAAAAGTCATCAAGGGTAGGTGAAAGAGGAAAGGTAAACTATGACACTTTGAACAAATCAGTTTTCATGATGCAGATGGATACACCATAACAATCCAAAAGTTCATGATGATGGCAATAATGGAACGAACAGACAGCATAATTACCATATATGTTTAAATACATTATAAAAGTACATAACCTCGACAGCAAAAACTTTAATTTTAATTGAATCAAAATATACAGATGATTAGAAATTGCACTAATACAGGGCACAATAGTTATAAATATTTCAATATTACATATATGCTGTGATCTTACAAAATTGCCAAATTTGAATATAGACAAAATGATGGATATGTCATTGATATTCTTACTAGGGAATCCTGCAATTTGATTGGTCAGCTTGACAAGGGATATGGTCTTGTGGTGGACCAGGAAATTTATTGCTTTTATGAAAGTGGAGTTAAAATACAGTAAGTACATGAAAGTAACCTATGAACATAATTATGTGGGAAGTCAATGTGTTTTGAATAATAACAAGCGAAATTCAAGAAATTTCTTACATCATCTTTAATGTGTAGTGTCACAGATGTGAACCGCTTTGTATAAGAAAAATAAAAGACTTGTATTCTAATCATAAGAAAATGTCACTTAAACAGATCAGAAGACATTCAAATAGAATATATTTGTTATTCAGCATCTTTACACTTAGTCTCATCAGAAATCAGATAATATGTCATATGACAAGTTTTCAGACAACAAAAAATCATACGAATATATAGAGGTTAATTAAGACTTACATATGAGAATTAAAGTTCATATAGACCAAGACTATGTGCTACAAATTACAATATGCAAAAATAGCTTAACATATGCAAATACAATGTAGTTGAATTTAGCTATGCATTGATAAGAATATAATGACATTATAAATACATTTTAACATTTTTGTTAGAGATATAAATCATATATCTGGGATTAAATATAACCAGGGACTTTATCATCTAATAAACACTCACTGTTTCATCAGTCCCAAAATTCATATAAAAATTGATAAATTATTTTTTTTTGTTTTCGTCATCATATTGTCATCCTAATAAACTTACATTTTATCAAAAATCATTCCTTTTTGTCCGCGAAGAAAATATACCGTAAGAAGAGCACCAATAAATGACAGTCGCAATAAACGGTCATGGTAGGTCACTGTGATATTTGTAATGTGGTAATCAGACATACTGCCTTTTAACATAAAAGTCATGTAACTCATCAAGAGCAAAGAAATGTATCTTTAAAATGCTGTTTTTGTCAAAACTAGGCATTTTTAGCAGAAATAAGTTTTGCAAGAAAACTAAAGTAAGCTCAATGCATAATCAAATTTTGAAAAAATCACACACTTACATTTATAGTAAAGTTTTAACCTGTGAATGTTTCACGAAAAAAAATAAAATTTGGACTGGAAAGTGAAAAATAGTCAATTATTAGTTTGGTATGGTAAGTTCAGGCAGAGACCTATAATTAAAGAGATAAGAAACTTGTTTATAAGCAAATTTATTGTTAAAATTATCACACCGCAGAGAACGAGATTCCATGACCTTTCCACTTATTAAACTAAGTCATCTGACACCTGGAGACTTTTGTAGGCATTATAATAAGAATAATTTCAGCAACTGAAAGTTTCATTCTATCTATCATAGTTTTCAAGATATTGGCTGAAAAATAGAGTCATTATTCACCTCTCAAGGGCAACAACTCTTACATGGAGTCATCTGACAACTCTGATACCAGGAGACTTTTGTAGGCCTAATAATAAGGATCATTTTAGCAACTGAAAGATATTAGCTAAACCTAATCGTTTTGGAGATATATGCAAAAAACTACCATCTGAACCCTATGTTCTATTTTTAGTAACAGCAGCCATGTTTTTTTAAACAGATAAAAAATCCAAATAGTCATTTAGGATACCCTAAAAAACGAAAATGCCAACTTCCATTCAATTCTGTGTAGTAGTTTCTGAGGAGAAGATTTTTGAAAGTAATAACACCAAAAACAGCAATAAATGTACAAAAAGGGCAATAACCTCAACATGGGTCAACAGATTTTCACCAAAATTGGACCACAGATACATGATGTACTACATGTAGACCTCATCATGTTGAATACTTTTACCCTATGTCAGAATTAAACCTAATGGTTTTGGAGATATATGCAAAAATCTGCTGTTTGACCCCCTATGTTCTATTTTTAGTAACAGCAGCCATAGTTGTTTTAACAGATCAAAAATCCAAATGGCCATTTTGTTTAGGATACCCTAAAAAAAACTACCTTTCATTGAATTGTGTGTAGTAGTTTCTGAGGAGAAGAAAAAAAAGTACAAAAAAGGCAGTAACTCCAACATGGGTCAACAGATTTTCACCAAAATTTGAATTGCTCACCTGGTTGAATTTTGCCTTTCAAGGGCAATAAATTAAACAAGAAGTTGTCCAACAATTTTGACTCAAGAAAACTTTGATAGGACTTATCATAAGGATCATTTCAGTAAAAAATGAAAGTCTTAATCTATCATAGTTTTCAAGACATTGGCTAAAAACTGTAAAAAAAAAAAAAAAAAACTGTCATTTTCCCCTGTCAAGGGCAATAACTCTTATAAGAAAGCATCTGACAAATTTTATGCCTGAAGACTTTTGTAGTCCTAAAAATAAGGATCATTTCAGCTATTGAAAGAATTTGGCTAAACCTAATGGTTTTGGAGATACAATGTATATGCAAAAAACTACTGTCTGACCCCTATGTTCTATTTTTAGAAACAGTTGCCAACGGAACAAAAAACCCCACTACAATTCTATGCAGGACACCCCATGGAACACTAATACCGAGTTTTGTTTCAATTGGTAGAATAGTGTCAGAGGAGAAGATTTTTGAAAGAAATAACAAAAAATAGCAAAAAACATTGAAAAAGGGCAATAACTCGAACATGGCTTAGGTCTCACTAACCACTTCCGGGTCAAATGGCCACCCCCTATGTAGTACCAAAAACACACTGAATCTAGACATATGCATTGTAAGAGCATTATTTGTGTGTCTTAGATTAAAAGTAGTCAAAATGAAGCTGAGAATGTGTACTTTAAAATCATATATGTAATTAACTACAAAAGTGTATGAATACTGTTTACATGTGTGAGTAATTTGCCTCCATGCTGTCAGTTAGCAGAACAGGTAAAAATGTGGATTTTCAGTATTATTTATTCAAGTAAATTTTGTGAAGAATTTCTACAATCATTGTACCATTAGCATAATGATTTTGGAAGCCTTATTTTCCAAGCTTCGCAATGGTATGCAACTTTAAGATGTCATTTGTCCTGGGAATTCACGGTGAAACTTTGAAAATTACTTTTTAACATGTAAAGTAATGGAAACATTAGAAGTGGTTAGTGAGACCTGAATAGATTATAATGAAAATTTGACAGCAGATAGAACTCATCAAGCTGATGAACACTTTTATCTGTTAGAATTTGGCTAAACCTAACTGTATTGGAGGTATATGTGAAAAACTACTGTCTGACCCCTATCTTCTATTTTTAGTAACGGCGACCATGTTTTTCGACGATCAAAAATCCCCACATCAGTTCTATGCAGGATACCCCAAGGAACATTCATATCAAGTTTGGTTCCAATTGGTCAAGTAGTTTCAGAGGAGAAAAGTTTTAAACATTGTTAACAACGACAGATGCCAAGTGATGGCAATAGCTCACATGGCCTTTGGCAAGGTGAGCTAAAAATTTACAAAAAGGGCAATAACTCCAAAATGGGTCAACAGATCTTCACCAAAACTTGACCAAAAATAGATCTCATCATTCTAAACACTTTTACCCTGTCAAAATTTGGTTAAACCTAACAGTTTTGAAGATATATGCAAAAAACTGCTGTCTGACCCCTATGTTCTATTTTTAGACGGCTGCCATGTTTTTTAACAGATCAAAAATCGAAACAGTCACTTTGTACAGGATACTGTAAAATACAATCATTAAGTTTCATCCAAATCCATTCAGTAGTTTCAGAGAAGATGTTTGAAGAATTGTTGACAACGACGACAAGGACAGACGCCAAGTGATGGCAATAGCTCACATGACCTATGGCCAGGTGAGCTAAAAATGTGGTGAACATAAAGCTAAGATATCGTAGAATAGGAAACTGAAGATTTTATTTCAATATTCACAACACTTTTTAGTAATGGTAACTGAAAGTCAAGTTGTCATTGACGATTATGTTGGTACAAGATCTCATTTCCCTGTCCCGTGTTAATGTGAGACTTCGGGTCAGTTGCAAATCTCTGTAATTACAGGCCTATGTTTCTAGTTAGACATTTTGGGACTAATGAGAAAATAAAATCAACTGACTTTGAAGATATAAAGGTTTTCAACTATTTTTTACTTCAAATAATTTAAAACATCATTCAGAACTTCAGGACAAAGTGTCAGTATAAATTTCTTAATAATAACAGAAAAATCTGCAATATACATGTAGTGACTGGGATACAGGGAATTGGGTAGGCAGTGGCTCCTTGTCCACACATTTGTGGACGGGGAGCCTCTTCAGGCTAATAGTCCAGACATGCGGTTTGTGTCAATAACATAAGGTATCATGACGAAAACACCTGATTCTTTACGGAAATATTGGTGAATTGATCCGCAAATGTACGACTATTATTAATGGCTTAGCAACCTGTGATCACACTTAATCAGTCTTTTCCTTCAAAATTCTCAACAATTAGCTCGAATAATAGAGGACTGTAAAGGACTCAACTAGCCTGAAACATGAAATGTACATATCTTTTCACCAACCCGAATTAATTTTTACTAGCCTAGGGCTTCAGGCTAGTAAATAAAGGCAAGCACTGCTTAATAAACTGGACAGTTTTCTATTCGTGTTATATACTAGTCTGGAATGACAGCATTATGGTTTAAAATACAAATGTATGCCAGACTGAATCATGTGCCAAAACAGTCTCTCTGGATGTGCAAACCTTAGGTGACAGTTTTCTATTCGTGTTATACATGTATACTAGTCTGGAATGAAGCATTATGGTTTAAAATATGCCACACTGAATCATGTGCGAAAACAGTCTCTCTGGATGTGCAATCCTTAGGATGATGGTAGGGTAGTCGTCTCTTTGACACATACACCATACCTATTCTCGTTATATTTATTCAAAAGAGTCTTCCAAGTTTGTTAAATGTGTGTATATTGTCTTAATTCTGAATGATTTTAATCGATATTTGTTACATCAGATATGACTCCATAACTTTTATTGTATTTATATAAATGAATATACATTCATATAGTCGAATTTATGCAAATTTTCTCAGGAGTCGAAATTCCCATGTTTCTGGAATTAAAACAAGATATTCTGACTACAAAAATCGCCACAAGTCATCAACAGAGTCACAGGTGTATCAATTGTGATGATATTGAAGGTAAATAACAAATAAGCTATTTTTTAGTATAGATTAAACACTCTAGGGTGACTGGATAGACTACCCAAGTGCATTTCGTTCAGCATTTTTCTAATCGGTGTTGTGACGTCTATTTTGCCTTTTACGGACTGATTTGAAGTTTACACCGGATCGAAAAATTCCGGGGTCACACGTCATCATGAAATTTTTGTCCACATCACGTAAAGAAGAAATCACTGCATGTAGAGAAAAGAAAATGCACATAAAGTATTTAGAGATCGACATAACGTAAAGATGAAACTACCTCGCGTTATAAGAAAACCACTGCACGTAAAGATAAATCCACATAACGTAAATATATGTTGACATAACGTAAAGACAAAATTACAAAACGTTAAGACGAAATGGCAGAACATAAAGACAAAACGACATAATGTAAAGATGTTCCTACACAACGTAATTACAAAATGACTACATGTAATTATAAAACCACAGCAAGTAATATAAAATTGACAACACGTAAACAAATGTGTATCTTATCAGACAGTTTAGGCATTCCATAGATATGGGTACTGTACTAATCCCAAAAAGGGATTATGTACTGTACCAGAACATAAGACTTAAGGGTATTGGAGTATAGAAAAATACAGGCCTGTATTATGTTGTACAGCTAGTTATGTGTATGAACTTGTGAGTAGAAAGCTTAAGGTTCAGCTAAGTCAATATCTAGGACATTCTGAAATTCATATAGATCTGTTCCTAAATGAATAATGCAGTGCAAGCTAGCAATTATTTGTGACAAATTGCTAGATCTGATTGAAACCTTTAATATTTCATGTTTATTGGTGTTGGTATTTAGTGTATCATGGTATAAAATATCTCAATTCATCTAAATTTAAAGAAATTGCAATTTTTTCAAGAAAATTAATGTTAGCTTGCACTGTATTATACATTTAGGAACAAAACTATATGAATTTCAGACTTCAAATCTTGTTTTTGACAGCAGTAGATTTATTCTAAAGTATGCTGTTTACATTTTTGTTGGTAATGTTTTATAAAATTTATAAAACATTTGTTCCTAAGTTTGACTTGTGCTTGTGTGTTATATACATATAAAGATGCATTTAGCAATGTTTCAGTTTTTAATTTAATGTATTATTAAAACTATGAATGAAAACATTTCATTAAGGAATGTCCTAGATATTGACTTTTACAGAACCTTAACTTAGGAGTTAGGTAGGTAACTACTATACTCGGCGTCACATAAATAACATACTGTTAAAATTTGAATAAAAATATTTTCTACGACTTTATTGACACCAACCGTCGTTTAAATTGTCTTAAATGACTTGCTCATTCGTTTAGCCAAACAGCTTCTCAAAAACAAGTCGATTATTAGCTTAAATCATGCGTAACAAATCCTTACGGGAAAATCCCATACTAATATCCGCCATGTTGGTTTTTACGGGACGATTTGTTTACAAACGAAGTGCGTAAGTTCCCGTCGAACTCCGGTGACAATCGTCTGCTTGATCAACTTCTCGGTATTATACGTTGTTCGCGTAAAATAAATCCGAGATATCCGAAATAACGCCGAATTGCATTCTGGGTTCTTCGGTTTTTGGACAAACCATTTAAACGTAAACAACATCTCCTAGCAACCCGATCACTGTAAACATGGCCGACTTTTTACAATGTAAATATTGCCACCTAGAATTATAATCTGACAGGAATTTAACGATTCAATGTTTAGGGAGAAGCCGTTTGGCTAAATGAATGAGCAAGTCATTTAAGACAATTTAAACGACGGTAGGTGTCAATAAAATCGTAGAAAATATTTTTATTCAAATTTTAACAGTATGTTATTTATGTGACGCCGACTATAATGAATGTCAGGCTTATTCAAAACGAAAAAAAATATAACATATACTATACAGTACATCACTACATGACAGAAATCATAAGATTTTTATCTAGTTGCCTTGTTTTGAACACATTTTCCTCATAAATATAATCTTTACGTCTAAAGTCAGTTACCAGTAGGAAGAAGATGCGGTTCCCGCTGCAGCATTTCGATATTTCCCCCGAAGGCACAAGACGAGGTTTTTCGTATCCTTTTTGTGTACAGAGTTATCTTTTCTTGACCGTCATTTTTCCCGGTGATGTATGAATATTTCAAATTTGCCATATAGTATTATAAGCATTTTTTGCACTGCATGCAGCATACAAGTTCAATACTTTAGTTTTGCAATGAAGAAGTTTTAATTTAGATTCAGGTAAATTTAAGAAAGGCGCCATTATATGGTAAGTCTTACCACTTATGGACCTTATTTTCTAATACGAAATTTCATACTCACCGTACAATTATTTATTTACATTGGAAACAGCATGTGAACTATCTGGGTATTAATAACTCACCAAGTAGAAACCGTAGCAAAGGATCTAAATGTAAAGATATTTTGTTTTTGTAATTTATCCATACTATTAATATTATGAAACATGAGTGCGAATCCCCAGGCTAATCAACAATACAGTCTACACTATTATAGTATAGCCACTACTCATTTTCCACATACATGTACATTTGTATTCTTGTATAGGACATGTCTTGTTGGCCTACATTGGACACAAGGAGGATTGCATTGCTTCTAAGGAATCATGCACATCCTAGATCACCATCCTTTGGTGCCCACTGTGGACCAACAATACTCACTGTCACAAACCTTTAACTACCTATGTTTACTGTTCCTATCTCAAAATGAAATGTTTTACATTTATGAATATTATGATCAAATTAGTCTGTTTGGGTGACATGTTTTGGCCACTATTTTTACAGTAAATCAATGAAAAATACATGTCAAATGAATTTGCAACTCCAAAATTCCATGAAAAGGTAATAATTCAAAGGTATAAACTGATCTTTTAATCACAAGACAAGCTCATTATTTTTCATAAATCAAACTACGAAATCTGTTATGAAAACAAATATCTAATTCTATCATTTAATCAAGGGGATATTGTTTAAAACTGAGAAATTGTAATCATGATTACATCAATAAGTACTGTTGTATAGTTTAGCCTAATATTTTGGAAGAAAAAAAGTATTACAAGCCAAAAATTAGAATATGGGTGAGGTGAGACTACAAATCAGGTTTATATTTCATTTCAACTGATGTACATATTGAGCATAATGTGACATTATTCTCAACAAACTTAGCATTTTTCTGCTGGTGTCAGGGGTTACTTTAACCAAACAATCTTATATCATTTACATGCATTAAAAACTTTACATGTATATTAAATGTTATTGTACTGCGCATAATTTATTACTGAAAATTGGACCGTGTAATCTGCTCATAATGATATATGTTTGTATTGTACTGTACACGCATATGCCTGGACTTATGCCATGGTCCATAATTGGCTAATAAAGTTGTATTCTTGTACATGTAACAATAACAGAGAAATTAGAGAGCATTCAATTTTATACTGAAATTCATCAAAACAAAAAAGAATTGTGAATACATGTAGCTGTCCTGCTCAAGTTTTATGGTCAGGATTAGTGTACATACTGTATACAAATGTGATATCTTAATTTCATCCATTTCAGGTTCTAGTATGTAGTTAAAAACACAAGTTTTAAAATGTCTAAAATTGCCAGGGTAAGTTTCAATGATAGAAAGGCTCATAGCTGAAGGTAGATGTATATAAATTACATGAAATATGCTACAGTGAAAACTGTGAAAACCGAACCCTGAGAAAACCGAAATTTCACTCTAAACTGAACTAATTTTAAAGTCTTGTAGAATTTCCTATTCAAACTGTAGTAATTAAACCGAATCTTGTCAAATCCTAATTCCGATCACTCTCTGTTTCCCTTCCCTTAATTGATAAGTATTTTTTTAACCTGTATAAACCGAGCGTCGCCAATCAGAAGTTAATTATTTTGTTATCTGATCTTGACACTTCTGAAGCCATATTATAACTTGAGCAGATTGATGATCACTCACCTGCAATTAATGAATTACCAAAAGTCAAGTGCATTGTGGGTGAATGAATTTCAATCTCAGACATGTCCAGAAACACCATCAAAGTGTTCGTAAAGTTTGCTTTTTTAAAATATTGATAGGTCAAATTTAGTTTCAGTGCATTATGGAAAAATGGTGAGAAAGTTTTCCAGCACTTTTTTCCTTCATGTATATTAGCAGTAAAAATATCTATGTCATAGAGGCTTAAGGATAAATTTAAATAGCATTTCAATTGTTTCCTAGATGTGTTAAATATATTTGAGGCATAAAATACCAAATTGAGAAAAATGATGTGCTACCTATTGCCTTATTCTTATGTGGAATGGTACTTAAATATATCTAAGTAATTTTTAAATGTAAAGACAAAGAACATATTCCTAAATTGTTTGAAGCTGGAGGGGAGATTAACATATTTTAATATTAACTGTGTTACTCTTTTTAAATAAAGAATTTAGTTAGTTAGTTAGTTAGGTGAAACAAATTATAAGTTAGCTTGTCATGTGGATTTTAAATCTTTTTGGCATCAAGGAATGTAATATTTTGTTTACCTCTGTTTGAAGTAAGGTGCTTTTTTTCTGAGATGTGTGATAGTTTACAATGATGATATTTTGTATACATTAACATTTTTTGTATTAAAGGTACCTGGTTATCAGAGTAAGAACCCACGTCAGTCCAGGGGAATTATTGGGTGAGTCACAGTGTTTTAATTTGTTTTACGCTCATCCTTTGACAAACATAGTATGGTTTGTCCATTCATCTGTCTGTTTATCTGCATTTCCATCCATCCATCATCACATCTTTTGAAAACTAAAAAAAATGTTTCAAGAATTTGAATATTTTTTCAATGCAATATTTGTTGACTAGTTTTTCATTGCTTTTCAGTTTTTTTATTTTATAGTTACGCATAAGTGGATCAAAGGGACCCTGGGGCCTACACCACCCCTTGTGCAAAACATATTGGTTGATTTATAGAAAACACTTGAAACCAACTAAGATTGTTGAAAAAAAAACAACCTAAAGTCTGCTTTTAAATGTCTGAAAATTAAATAATATGTTTTTTCAGGGATAGAGAAATACGATTCAAGTGCTCCCTGCAGAATGTAATTCTTGATGTATTGCGCAATAGACCTGGTTGGACAGAGGTTCCTGGGTAAGGTCACAAAAATTATTTATTCTAACAATTGTTTATTGTGTATGTAACCTCAATAATGCCAGTTGTTGTTTCCCTCCTATACCCAACAGCTTTAATGTCTTTGAGAAGAATGAAATAGAATGCTGAAAGGGGCTGAATTATTTGGGTTACTGTTTGTAGTAATGATGAACAGATCATTGTCTGTCGATTTTTTTAATATTGTTGATGTAGTTTTAATCATAGTTTGCTAAAGTCACATTTAATTGTATTTTATTTTCACATAGTACACAGTAAATAATTATTAACAAAGAATGTCTTGTGTGTCTTGATCCATATTATTTTATGATATGATACAATATAATATCCTACCCTAGAAAGGTATTATACTTTAAGCCTATAACTTGAGCTATACAGCGCTTTAAGCGTATATCTTGTATCTGTAGCTTCTTTGAAAGTACAGTGAAACTTGTCTCGAACTGTCTAAACAAATGAAATAAGGTATGGATCAAGAGATTTTGGGAAGGGGGTAGTTCCTAAATAGTGGGGTTTCCAGTCTATTGTTGTTCAATATATGCCCCCAAAATGCATGTATTTAACAAAATTTTCATACATAAGGTGGTAACAATTTTCATTACCAAGATTTCATATTTTTCTTTAAAAAAGTGGGTTTGTCAGGATATCCCCTCCTTCTGTAAATTTCTGAATCCACCAAACAAAGTCTCAGTGATTCCATAATTGATTCTGTTTAGACTGGTTCAACTGTACATTTTGGTCTTAAACCATATTATGCATATATTGTAGAATTTTAGCGTGCATTGCATTGTGGAATATGTGGCTGTAATTTGAGTTAAATATTTATTACTTACTGGTAATCATATGCTTTAGCTATATGTTGTCAATTTCAGTCCAAATAGTCAGGTACCAGCTACTGCCCAGCAGGGTACCAAACCAACAGGGTAAGTCTGGGTTTCCCAGATACCAGATCAAAACTAACTACTATATGCATGAATGCAATAATTAATGATAATACAAAAAGTTTGTGCATGAATTAGAGTAAATATGAGCTCAATTCTATTTCATTACTGTAGTTTCATTTTGTGGAAATACAAAGTAGGTTGCATTTACGACTGGCATGGTTTGTTCATTGATAAATAGTAATTTAACTATTTGAAAAATAATAACCATGAAAATGTAGTGAAAATAATTCCTAAAATTCTAGACCTTGATTATAGTTGGCAGAATACCATTTGTCCTCAGTAATGGAACAACTATTTACATATATCATGACCCAGCTTCTTCCTTGTTATGAAATGATTGTAATTATGTTTCATGCAGAATATTTGTCATGGTCACCTTTAACAACTATACTTAAACTTACTAAGTTCCAAAATGTGATGTATTAGTTTTGATGTCCATTCAATGAAAAATTGAATGTTTTAGGATAAAATTTTTCATTCTATTTATAGTAAAATTTGATAAGACAGTTCCTATATGCTATAATGCTAAAACTTGACAATTATTGACAATGTATGAATGACAGCCATTTTGAATTCCAGTCAACAAAGCTCAGGTTCAGCACAAACAGGAAATGTAACAAGACAGAGGTAAGAACATCCAAAACGACACACGATAAAAATCTCCTGGTAGAAATAACAGGTTCCCAGCGACACTTAAGTGAGAATTGAAACAGTTTTTCCCACAACTTGACACGCCTTAATTTTTCTTCAGTGATAATAAAATGAAAGAGTGACATGAGAGATTTTTGCACAGAAATTAAGGGAAATGAAGATGAACTGGATTAAGTTGCAAAAGGCATATAAATTCATAAATCTATTTATCTATTCAACAAATTTGGTTGAAATGTAACTAGAACCACAATTTTTTTACCCTATCACCATTTGACTGTTTTGGAACAGTTGTTACACAATTTATTTTCTATGGAACCTGTATTTTCTACCAATAGAAAAAACTTTTAGGCTGTACCTCTATTTTTCTTGACTATCACAGCTTTTCAATCATAAACCTCCCTCATGTGCCCCAAAATACTACATACTTTCCTTGTCATATTTTTACTTGGCTTTCCATACTCCCTCTAAGTCATGAGAAATAGACCAACTTAACTTTTCTCAGCTCTCCATTTCTGGGATGCACAGCTTCTCAACATTTTCTGCATGTTTTTTTTTCAAAGCATTCTTGGTGGTTGGGCAGTTGGCCTAAAATAGGCATATAGTTAGTAAATATCACAACCTTCCACACAATTACTGTATGAAGTCTTTCTATTTTCTGCTTTATCTCTATCAGCAACCATCTCATATCTTTCTTTCCAATTCATGCAAGTACCACACTGTATACTTTTTTCTTTTAGGCAATTCTCTTTCCACCCTCTCATGAATTGATAGTGCATGTAATGTGATCAGCATATCGCTCTTTGAATCATAAATTGATACAATATAGAAGTGCAATGAAGCATATCAAAACTGATCCTAGATTTAAAAAGTAACTGTCTAAAAGTTTCATGATTTGCAGTTTTCTTTTCTCTGTTTCTGTGGATTTTATTTTATACTGAATTTAAACCAAATGACAGCCTAGAGCAAACATAACCCTCTGTCTAACAAGAGTGCTTTAAGGCTGGTTTGACCATTTTATTGTTTTTAAAGTACCAATATTTCTGGTTTTTAACTTAACTTTCACGCTTTTATCAAATAGCAATATAAAAAAATAATTGAGTTCTTGCTGACTTATTTCCAAGATCACTCTGTGCCATTTGTGGCTTAACAATTCATTTCCTATTTAAGAAGACATGATTTTTAATTTCATTTTCATGAAGTAAAACTTGACATTACAGCAGCACATCTCAATCATCAAGCTCTGCAGTCCCTAATAGATTCAGGTGAGTTCAAAGGTCACATATTGCAAGCATGTCAAGTTCAATCAAATGCATTCATTTATACGTTTGTTTTTCGAAGATCAGCACTGTTGAAAAAATCTACTTATCTATCCTATCGCCTTTTTAGGAAGGCAAAGTCACATTCTAGCAATAGCATTGCAATTATACCGCACCGGTTAAGGTCACATCTTTCCCTGGATATGACTTGTCCTTTCTGTATAGCACAAAGGTGAAGGTCACATCTTTCTTGGGTACAAAATTGCCCTTTTCCATGAAGGTAAAGGACAAATCATTGTTAAGACTAATCAGTACCAAGGTCAACGTCTTTTCTGAACCATATCTTCATTATTTATAACTTTTCTTTTTCAAGCTAAATAGCCAGGAAACTTTGTGCTTAGATTAAAATAAAAATCCCAAAATATTTTCAGCAGGACAGCTTCATGCATATACAGTATTTAAAAGTAAATTCTAAAAAGTTGTCTAAGACTTTTATACTAAATAAAAAGGTTGAAATTAAAGATTTCCAAGTCACTGTATCAACCAAATTTCAATGAATGTTATTGAGAATTTTGCATTCAAATTTTAGTAAATAATTTTGGTATATCTATTTTTAAAACTCATCCTATTCTAAGTTTAAAAGACTGAGGTTGTAAGGGTACTTTTCTTGCCACCATTTTCCTGAAATATCATTTGTACTGTCTTAAGAACCAAAGAACATCATTTATTAAGTTTTCATGATTATGATTTAGTAGACCAGTACCGCCAGTGGCTCCTCAGTCCACCCAGGTGGCGCCACAGGGACGGATAGGGTGAGTGCTGCTTCTAGCATTAATAATCTTAGTATCTCCAAGTATTATAGGTACTAATCAATGTATTAGTTCAAAAGTAGATTCTTGACCCTGTAGTTTTAAGTAGATTTCCAGGGGCAGATCCAGAAAGTTTTTAAAAGGAGTTCTAGCTTATTATTTACTTATTATTTAACAAATTAATACCCACAATTAACAGAATTTTCCAACAGAATGGGGTTTCAACCGTTGAACCCTACCCCTGGAACCCTGAACCCTGGATCAGCCACTGATTTCTAGTATTTGCATGTGAATTTGTACCTGCCTGTGACAGATGTATTATGGTATACACTGCTGTATGTTTGTCACATGATTTATATACATGTAATGCCAACAGATTAATTTTTTGTTTCAGAGTTATTGTACTTCTAACTCTGAATAAAACCGAAGATAGGAATATTATGTGCTTTATGGCAATGTTTCTGTAAATCTGTTTTACTTTAATTCATTTGAATTGTTTGTGAATGTATTACAATATTTTTAAAAGCATGATAAAAAACCTAAAGCTGTATGAGATGTGTAAAACGTGGACAAATGTCATAGCTATATATAGGTTATGAGATTTTGCACACACAAAAATCTTATTTCAAAATCTGTGATTTTACAAAAAGATTACTTAATTTTTACCAAAATTGAATTTGCACATATTTATTTAGTAAATAACAAATGTCCAAAACAATTCACATTATTGTACTAATGTTTTTAGACTTTGTTCTTCCAAATTTGACCCAGATTGATTTGTATATATAGTAATCATAAAATTTACACAATATTAATCAAATACAGAAAAATGTTCTTTGTTTTGCATTTCACATTTTAATGAGCAAAAAAAAGCTTATTTAATTCTTGTAATTTTGAGGGTTTTTTTTATATAAAATATACATGGTCTTTTTGATACACATGATTGGAAACAACCTGTTTAATGCTTTAAGTTGTATGGAGTACGAATAGAATTCTCAATTTCATAAATATTTGGCTGGGTTGTACTATCCCATACCGTGGGTGCGATTTCAGGTCTGTCACACTTCCACTTCCTGTTTACCGTTGTTATGGCAACCCGGCCATTTCTGTCTGATCCATTTTTCCTGTATTTTCTTGTAGAATACTTATAGCATTAAAACCAATTTTCTCATCTGAATATTTAGTAAAAATATTTCAGAATTTCATGTGATATATCTTCAGTATTTATATAGTAAGTAAATATCTTGTTGAAAAACAAATTTTACAGTTATCAAAGTTTACCACCTATCCAAAGAAACAGGTAAGTAGGTCAAAGGTTAATTAAATTGACCTTGAATGTAATATTTTTCCTTTGGTATTTATGTTTTTATATTCCATATTATATTCTACAAGCAGACTTCCTCTGTCCTATTGTTACATAATGATATTTCTATCTATATTTCAGCCTGACTAACTTTCATCATAATAAATATTTTTCAAGTTCATATGAAACTTAGAATGGACCAGTATGAACTGATTGTAGGAGGTATATAGTGATCATGGTGTTCATCCATCTGTTTCATCTTTTTGTTTGTCTGTTCATCTGCCAACAAATACTCCGAAATCACAACCACTTGATGTTTTGTAGGGATGTCATATGGTTGGGTTTGATTTCTGACGTGTACTGTTCAAAGATACATCAACTTTTTGTTAGGTGACATTGTTTATATTTGACCATATGGTAACTGGGATGGGAAGAAGGGGTATCCTTTAGTGACCTTTGCTTTCAGTTTTTTTAGTTTATACAGAGTGTTTTTTCACTGAAAGTCACTTGAATGACTCATTGCTCTTAATAAGCCACAATATGACCCATTGCATTGTGTTCACTTTAATGAAAATCTGAATTTTTCAAGAGTCACTGAAAAATTAAAATTAGAATATTAAAAAAAAATGTGTACCTCTTAGCTGGTGAAGTATGGTACTATCAATTTTTATAATAACCGGTATTGCATGTATTCATAAATTTCAGGTGTGGTGATGTATTTTAGAAAATCTCTCTTTGATAGGAAAAATCAACAGCACATTTTAAGTTATAATTCATGCAATGTATAGCCAGGCCTGTACACAGGGCAATCTTATACTTTGAAACTTTGAAAATCAATTAATGTTAATTCCATTTCAAACAATGAGCTCTCATGTCAATTAACCAAGTGACATCCTTCAGTCCTACCTCTCACTATAAATTTGAGGTACATGTAGCAAAGTGCTTTCCATACCACAGAACCATTGGTGCATTTGTACTGAAGTTAATTTAATTAAGCACAGTGCTATTAACTATTGCACATCGAAGCGCATCAAAGCACAATATTATATTAGCCTTATAGAAAAACATAACATCACTGTAAAAAGCCCTGTGTACAGGTCTAAAACATGCTGTCTGATATATTCTGAATATTTCCTCTTCACACGCATGCATGTGGTATAGGTGTTCTAGAATGATGTGTATCACTGCTGTATCCTTCAAAATTGACATGATATTTTAAATTGATAAAAAATACCACCCTGTGTTGTTGCTTAAATTCCCCAATCCACACCTGTTATATTTGTTTTGCAGAATGAAATTGATTTATAAATTTTGTAAGCATATATGTCTTAATGATATATAGAATTGTCCTTTTTGTTTTTTAAAGAGAAAATAAGTAATTACCTTTTTTTCTTGTAAATTTAACGCATTGCAAAAATATGATTAGGACAACTGTAATTTTATCTTTTACTGTAATTTGTAGTTATTGCCAAATGTTCTAGGGGGTTAAGGAAGTTAATGAAAGGGAGATAACTCGTATTGTTTTTCTTTTAACAGTGATGGTGATTGGGACTTCTATTGGTGTGACAGAGAATGGCTGCACCAGAATTATGATACCATGTTTCTTCATGAACATCAGAAAATTCTACACTTCAGAAATCATTATGAGGTAAGTTCATGAAAAAGTCAATGTTAATTGTGTGCAAAACCATGGAGGAAATTATATTGAATTCATATTTTTCTTACAAAACAGGTAGTTACCTTTATAGGAAATAATATTTAAATTTTAAGATATTAGGTCAAATGGAGAATAGCGTATTTTGTTGAAGATCTTGATTCTCTCATTTCGGGAATTTCTTGTACTTCCTGATAAAAATAGAATAAACGCTGCTCATTTTGTTCTTTATTGTTTAAGTTGACAAGGAAAAATTTGATGGTGAAAAACTTGAAAAGATTAAGGAAGCTTACTGAAAGAGAACAAGGCAAGACAGAAGCACAAAGGTTAGTCTTATTCATTGTAGAAGTAATCCAGAAAATTGTGAGGGTCTGCATGGGGAACAAAGAATAATGATACATTTTTTAAAATATTATTTTTTAAGCTTGCATATAAAGGAAACTTGAAATATATCTGTCTTTGTCTATATCTCCTTCTCTATACATCTTGCTTGTAGGATTGGGATGCAGATATTTCTACTTCTCTATACATGTAGTTTGTAAGATTGGGATGCAGACATTTCAGTCATTGTTTGTTAAAAGTCAATTAACTATGGCATTGTCAATGCATGTGATATAAATATATTAATATGTTAGATCATTGATGGTTTCTAAGCCTTTTTTCTATTTCAGTTTTGACTTCTTCCCAACAACATATGAACTCCCTGTAAGTATTATTATGCTGCGTTCAATCTGAAAATTTCAATATCTTTGTCAGATTTGATGACATTGTTAGGGACTTAATGGGATATTTGAGTTCAAACATTTACTGTACAACAAACTGGTTGAATCTTATTGTCTATGTTTTCCCTTACAATTCCAGAGGTTACAAATATGTATTAATGTTCTGCCCATTTTTATGTCTTTTTATTGGAGTTTTTAGTTGAGATAGTTATAGAATATGAACAATTGTACATTGATTGCTTAAATTTTGAAATTGTGTTTTTTTATTGGTGTATTGAGAATATTCTTTCTCTGAAGTATGCATGATTCATTCAACCATCTTTTGCAGTCAGAATACCATATATTTGTGGAGGAGTTTAAGAAGAATCCAGGTATTATATGGATCATGAAACCAGCAGCCAAGTCACAAGGGAAAGGAATATTTTTGTTCAGGAGACTCAAAGACATCACTGACTGGAAGAAGGTAATGATTTACTACATGTTACACCTTTTATAAAAAAATAGGAGATTGCCAGTGAGACAGTCATTCACCAAATGCCCAAACAATGAACAATTAAACTTCTACAGGTCACCATACGGTCTTCAAAGAAGAGCAAAACTTATACCATAAAGCAAGCTGTAAAAGGCCCCAAAATAAATGAAGTGAGGTTTCTTCAGGCTGTATTGTTGAAATTGGGAAATGTTTAAAAAAAAAATATTTGTCATGCCCCTGTCTTTAGGTGTCGTGTATTTGTATGTATATCCATCCTGTAAATTTACCTCTGGTGAAATTTCGAAAATATGTCATGTTATGGATTTCTGTAAGATTGTTTGTTTTATGTGTTGGTAACTTTTGCATGGTTCAAAAATCAACTTTTTGTGTAACTGTATACATATATATCAAGTTTTGTGCAGCCCTCAAAAAGTACTTCAGCTTTATTACTTGTTTTACAGGGAGAGTACCAGCCACTCTCTGACCAGACCAGAGATGTTCCAGAGACTTATGTAGTACAGAGATACATCGAAAATCCATTGCTGATTGGTGGACGAAAGTTTGATGTCAGAATCTATGTGCTAGTGTGTTCTGTAAGTATAACACAAACTATATCTAAGATACTTTGTTCAGTGTTTCTAGTTAGACATTTTTAATATTGTATAGTAGTTTTGTGATAAGTAAGAATAGTAGAGCCTGAAAGCTCTGTAGCAAACACCATATGATGATTGTTCAGTTTGTAGTCTGTGCAATTGTCAGAAAAAATAATTTTGTCTGCTCTTAACTTAGTGAGATGAAACCCAGAAAGTTTTAATGCCCCCAAACATTCAAAACCTCAGTATGCTTTCTTTTAGACTTCTCTCACTAGTTAAAATCTGTTTTCCTATAAAACATCACATTTCAGATGCCTAGAAATGTTTACATTTAAAGAGCACATTTCAGATAAGTGTAGGTTTGATTTTTTGTTTCAGTATAATCCTCTGAAGGTATGGTTATACAGAGGTGGATTTGCCAGATTCTCTAACACAAGGTTCTCTCTAGACTCCATAGAAGATACATGTATCTTTTTAAAAAACATTACATTTGTCAGAACAGGCCTTACATTGTAAAATAAGATTTATCTTCCTTTGTTCATTTCCTGGCAGATTGTGTAATATGTATCATCTTCCTAATATTTATATACTGGTAATATTTCTATGTTCTGAACATTTTTTACATTATTACAACAGAATTGATAATTAAGGACCATAATCAGGGCATAATGCCCCTGTTCCTTTATTTAGTGATTAAAACCGTTGTTTGTACTAATCACTTTTGATATGTTTCATTATGTGGGAATAATATCATTTCAAATACTGTATTTTAGGGAGGTAGACCTAGGATAAGGGACACAACTCTTAAAAATCATTGGAACGTTTGTATTCGATGTCATGTAAGCATCAAGTAACTTGGATTGATTTCATTCTGTGTCAAATGAAAGCTTGATAGGCTTTGGTGAAATTGAATATGATACAAACATATCACTGACTTCATAAGTTATGTCGTTACCCTAGGTCTACCTCTTTAAATGTATATGATTTTGATGTAGCTTTCACATTACTGATTTTACTGAATGTAATGATTTATTATATTATCTTTAATGCAAATAAGATGTTCATCTTACAAATGTAGCTGTTCAAAAGAATGCCCCAGATTATGACCCTGAGAAGGGTTGTAAGTGGTCAACTCAGCAACTTAGGAAATATCTGGCTGCCAAACACGGTGTAGATAAGGTAAGTTTTATTTGAGGTAATTTGATTTTTTATTCGACACAAACCCAGATGCCACAAACGATAGTCCAGAGGCTTAAGAGAAGTAAATAATCTGACTGAATGTAAAAGTGGCTAGCCTAACCGGCTTCTTAGATGTGTAACACAATTTTGCTTAATTTGGAAGCACTTGGACACTTACACCATGGGTTTCAAACTGTCAGAATATGAAGAAAAACTGATTACAGACTATGATAGTCCTATGTGTGGGGAATGCCATTTTCCATCATGCACATAAATCTTTAAATTCCTAGGTTTTGGTATGAGTATGCTCATTAAAACTCTACATATGGCAGTTTTGTCTACATCTCAGTTTTCAGTGGCAAATATTTTGTTTATCATATGGCCATTTTACACATGCATTCCACTTCCAACATGTCCTATTTAAAAATTGTATCTTATTCTGATCATGCATTGACATATTTTGCTACTGCAACAAGTTTCGTTTATGTACCTGAGCCTTGTTTATCTTTCAGGTTCAGAAGATGATTAAAGCTATAGATAATATTATAATAAAGAGTCTACAGAGTGTTCAGAAAATTATAATCAATGACAAACATTGTTTTGAGATGTATGGTTATGATGTATTGCTAGATTGTGAATTAAAACCGTAAGTTTTGAGTTAATTTTAGAAGACATCACTTTGTTGGCTGGAAAACACATTTACTCTTTATTCAAATGTAAAGGCTGTTAAATCTGTGTATAGTGTAAAGTGGTGACTGCTACCTTGAACACATACTATAGAAATAATGCAATTCTTGCCTTTCAGGTCATTCAAAATTAATTTATTGATTCTCATACCATTTGTTATGAAAATAGTGATGAGGATGATTTGACATTGTTGATATCCTGAAAAATGGACAGCGCATATTTGTTTTTCTTTTATTGATATGGTGATAGGTATGGGAAACGATGCACCCTCAAAGAGACAAGGGAGGACCTGTAAACCAAGTTCTTTCTTGATGGCTTTAGTGAACTTGAATTACAAACTCAGTGAAACTTGGTTTATGGAGTTATCAATTTGTCTATGTCAACTTCTATATGTAATTAAAAGTAAGAGTGGGGGTGTATACCTGAAAGGTGAGGGCAACGTGGCTATTTTAAAAATTCATTATTTTTCTCAACAGATGGTTAATAGAAATAAATGCCTCACCTTCCCTGACAGCCAGTGGTAAAGAAGACTATGAGCTCAAATTTGGTCTGCTTAGTGATCTACTTAATGTACTGGATTTAGAAAATAAGTAAGCGTTTTATATATCTATGTTTTTATGCAAGATGTATATCTTCTTGGATGATATTTGGATTTAATCTTTTTTAATTAAAGTGATGGATTTTTCATATGCTGAATAGATTCTTCAAGGAGGAAACAACTGACATTGTCTTTATTTATTCTGTTAAAACTTTTTGAAAAAAAATCAAGTTAATTAATTCAATATCATGTCCTGTTATATCTGTGACATCACATTAAATACAGAGAAACAATCCTTTTTTACAGTTTGTGAGTTTAGCAACTAGCCCTATGCCTGAGACTAGTAAACAATTGGATGGGCTAGTAAAAATTTATGAAAGTTTATTTGAATATATAAGGGAAACTTTTCAATTTTGGATTGAGGGCTAGTAGCTGAAAAAAGTTTTTGGCACAGACTGCTGTTTGGTCTTTAAAATTGATTGGTTAATACGGGTGTTTGGTTTAGACAGGCATTTAGATTAGACAGGTGTTCAGTTTACCAAGGTGTAAAATACATTTAAATTGATAGAAAGGGACTTTAATAACTATCTGCATGGTTAATACAGGTTTTCAAATTATTCAGGGTTTGGTTTAGACAGGTTTCACTGTACATAAAAAATGCTGCTACACAACATATTTTAAAAAAGAAATCGCAGTTAAAAAATCAAAATGTTTGCTAAATGATCCTGTTTTTTTCAAGATTAACTGGTAAAGAGAAGAGAATTGGTGGATGGGATCTTATCTGGGATGATGGAGCTGTACTGGCTGATGATAATATGGACTGTACTCCTGCTAATGGATCTGCTGTTTCTACCCCTAACTCATATCTAGGTTAGAATCAAACAATTTACTACATTCGTCTTTCAATTCAAGTTTGTATCTTATATCTATCATGAGGATTGCTGAAAGGAAGTCCATGCTCATTATCAGTGGAGACAAAATTTATTTTTTGTGACTGGGCTGTCAAGCCTTCAAGATGCATATACTTGATATTTGGCAAAATTTAGAAATATCTAATAGAAAAAAAATAGAACATAGGAAAATCCAATCAGCTTTGAATTGTGTGAGTCTCACATAAATTCCATGAGATTTGACAGGCCAGTTGTGATTGTTTTTATGCAATACAAGTAGGGTCATGCTTTTCACACAGCTTGAAACATCTCTCAAAAACAGACAAAAATATATCATAACAAAAAGTGGATACCATATGAAGACATGGCTATTTCTTATTTGAACTGATCATGACTTTTGATGTCTTTCTGCTGATTTTGTCATATGTCCAATTCTTTATTTTACAGGTTGTTTTAATGACAGGAAAAAACAGTTAAGAGAAATATACCTAACAGCACAATCAGTAAAGAAGTCATAGTCATATTCAGTGTTATTTCTGCGAACTGAATTGTTGACCAAAAACATATATTTTGTTTGATGACCATTGCAAAATGTTTTGTATCATATTAGGGCCTTTATAAGGTTTACAATCCTATCCTCACTTAATAGATTACTTGGGACAATTTATTCATATATAGTGATTTGTATATGCTTTTCTGTTTGCCTAAATGTTTGGTTCAATGAATTAAATAATTGCTCAAATTTAACTAAATGCTTTGGACCATAAAACAGTATTCTTGATGAGGCTTTTTATTAGTTATGCTGGTATTCAATAGTTTAATATTTAATAGTTTCTATAGATCATATTGGATGTATATTGAGTATCAGTCCATATAAAACTTTGACACTACCTATGGAAGAGATGATCCATTGTGTAGAAAACCCACCAAACAAATTTTTTTATTGTCCAAAAATTTGATTTTTTCTTATTTTTTTATCAAAGTGAATGAATGATGTTAAATGATATTAAGGAAGAATGAATAATGGATGAATAAAAAAGTGAATATTGGTGATACGATTTGTATTTCTTTAGATAGTGAGGCTTCTTTTTGAATTCATCCAATTTGACAATTATTAATAGAAATACTAATAAAACAATAACACGGAGCTAGGATAAAAACTTTACTTGCATATAGTCTCTATACCCTGTCCCTGGCTGAGTTCGCTTTACTGTGTTCAATGCTTTCCTTTCTTTTTCTTTCTGCGATGAATTTACCCTTTCAGTTCACTTCGAGTATTTTCCATCTGTTCTTCCTGTCTGGTCTTTGTCCCTGGATTACATTCTTTCGATTTCCGCTAGAATCTTGGTTCCCTTGATTACTCTTCTATGTTTCTCTGAATCTTTCTCTTGGTATCGCCTGATGTTGATAAAAAAATTTCAGAAGTTTTGTGATACATGTGTAATAACATTTTTGTAAAATTTTTGTGAATTTATCTCATGAAAAAAGTAATAATTTTACTATTTTAATCTGAACAAGGATAACTGATGACTACTTGATATTTATTTTTCTTCAAACATCATAATCGTTTTACTCTTCAAAACTCCAATATGATTCAGAAACTTTATGCCTCCCATTGAAGAATGAATTTTGTCATATTTTGATTTTTTTTGTATATCCTACGAGTCAAAAATCCAAAACTATGTTTATTGACTCTTTGGAATACCATCTCGCAAAAACTGAAAATTGATTCTAAAGATTCTTGAAAATTGTCTCTAAAGATTCTTGAAAATCGTCTTGAAGTCAATTCAGTGTACTGATTTAACTGGATTTATTGCTGTTGAGTGGTAATTCATATTCTAAACACAAAATTTCGATAAAAACCAACACAAATTACAAACTAAGCAAGCATTTTTCGTATTTGAAAAATTAAGTTTAAAATAGACTTGCAGAGTTAGTTATTCTCATATTTCAATCCAGATTTTGAAGCCTGTTAGTTGCTGTCATTTGTTTTTGTTCAATGACCATTCCATCCCTATATGAGCACAAATGTCCCTCAAGACGTTTGATAACAGTTTGGATGACAAGTTTACAAGTGCATTATTGTTGGAAGATAATTGGTTGACCTGAATTTTAAAAAAGTACGACATAAGTTACAAGAATTTTAACATTGAAGTAACTGCTGCGGAGTGTAAGTGTATGAAATTGCAAGGCGAGGAACTGTTTGTCATGTTTTTTATTACCTTAAAACAAATATACACAAGAACGATTGTCAAGTGCACTCAATAAAGGTGTGGACTATTTATCTATAACTAGTGACGAAATGTGTTTTGCGATTTAAATCAAACCCTGTTTGTATAAACGGTCTAGTTGTTACTAGGAACACCCTTTTCTCTGGGAATATTTCGGTAATTTTATACTAAAGTAACCCCGTGCTATCTATAATTTGATAAAGTAATTGAAACTGTAACTCTGTTGCTGTGATGTCATAGTAGCTATATAAAAATGGTCGCGTTTCACAGTTTTTTTAATACATTTAGAGAAAATTCATTATATCATTTATTTTCGATTTTTTGGAGATGATGACTAATGTGCCTTTATAGTTCCAAATATATCCCCAATAACCCTAGCAGAAAATCTGTCGAACTAACATGAACAAAATAAAGACGTTCTAAAAGCATAATACAACTCTTACTAATATTACAAATGGACTGACGTCTGAACCTAATGCGTTGGAAAGTCTGCATCCAAAAATAAATAGTTTACAAGAAGTACTAACAACCAAAACTTTCGTTAGTGCTGTGCATCTCAACCCAGGATTTTTATTTTAGTAACAATGTTGCCATCCATTCTTTTAATTATGCAATTAGAGCCATAATTTCAATAAAAGGTAATTATTTATAGATTATTAAAAAAATCAGAGTTAATATTTTAGTTCCATGTATTACCTATTTAAGACTGTTGAAGTTGAGCCAAGTTGTAAATCGACATGAAACCTGTTGAATTACATTAACAATAGCACGTGTACACCTAGAATGATTCTAGTACACCTACACTGTTGTTATTCATTCAATATACGTAATAATTTAAAACCCATTCAAAATATTAGAAGAAGAAAAATTGATATGGGAATGCCTTGTCATCTTCATACTTCTGGAGCGGTGTAATATATAGAACTATTAATTTCTATGTACACATGCATGGATATAAAAACGAAGAGATTCTCATTTTAACTTATACGTTGAATGTTTCAGAAAGGTGTTTCATTTTGCAAGTAAGTTTTAGTTAATCAGAGTGTAGACATTCATTTGAATAGTGTTCCCCCTAAAATCTTAGAAATTAAACAAAAAGTTTAAAAAAAGTACCACAGATGCTCTAGGCACATTTACATTGCAGAAATAAATTGCCGCTTCCCTTTGTAACATACCGGCAACATAAGTAGCATGAGATCCATCAAGAAAATGCATACTAACTACAATTTCTAGCCAACCACAAAAGTTGGAAGACAAATATTACCTTCCCTTGTTAAGTTGTTGTTTAAGGGTAGATTAAAGATGGACGATTATGAAACACACACACACACACACACACACACACACACACACACACAGAGACAAGTAGAACTGACAATTTACCTAAAAATTCAAAATCTGGGGTCACAAGATCCCTGTATGTTGGAAGGTAATAGGGTTTTTATAGCTGAAATTGAAAGGTGAGGTATCCTTCGTTATTTATAATAAAAAGCGGCATATTTTTCTGTAATATGGGAATCGAAAGTCTGGTTCTAGTTTCCTATTCCACGTAAAGCAAAATTTCTGGTTATTAGACCGATTACCTTATTTGGAAGGTGCACAATGAAATCAAAGGGTTACAAAATACAATATGCCAATAATACATATCACACATTTCGATATGCTGTCCACGTGTTTTAAGGAGTCACCTCTCACCAGCAGCATTAGAATCATACATACAGGAAGTTCTAAACTCAAAAATTAATTGTATACAACAAAACCAAAACTGCCGCGATGTTTTATCATGACTACAAGGAATGAAACCTTAGTGATTTTTGGTATTTTGAAATTTGAAATACTGCAAATTTTGATAGATACGATAAATAAAATCTGTTATATTTCGGCATCAGAGAAGTCTGACTAATGGCTTGGTAAATTCCATCGGGGACCATTGATCCAGTGTTTATTATATACAAAAATACTAATAATTTATACTTCAAATTTCGCAAACTGTCATGAAACCAAATTCCAGATGAAATATATGATTCAGTCACATGGTATAAAAATATTGATAGCAAGTCGCTTCGAAAAGCAATACAGATAGATTTTGATGAATATCGTTGGAAAAAAATTAATGGCGCATGTAACTGACAGAACTTTTTTTGGTAACAAATATTTGTTTAATATTGTGTTTAGTAAGATTAAAAAAAATAAACAAATAAGGAAGAAGGAAGACATCTTAGGGGAAGAGTAGCAGTTTATATATTCGGTTTTCATAAGTTTGACAATAGTTCTAGCACAATGCTTCTGAGCAGTATACATGATGGTTTAAGGGCGTATTTTTCGGGTGGTGCAGGGTGGTGTACCCCTATGCACATGCGAATGACGTCACATCCGGTGACCGTGAACAGGAAGTGTCCGGTATGGGAGAGGGGACCGGAAGTGGACTTAGGTGGGGGACCAATAAAGGGAACAGGGGGACATTTTGATCTAGGGGGCTAACAGGTTAGGAGGAAGGAAACGACCTCCATAGGTATCCGTATTAAGTGTCCTTATTAGTGTCATTATATAGTATACTATAAACAGTTAAGTATAAAAAAGGGGGTATTATGACTAGTTACACCTTCCTTTGTTTATATATTTTTTATTTCTACACTTTAATTTACGTTAATTGTTTTTTGATTATTTTTTGTAAATTATTTGTTTATGATTTCATTGTCTTTGTGTAATAATGTCGAATTGAATGGGCACTTTGAATAGATTTTAAATTTTGATTTGAATTTCTTTGTGTTCACTTGATTATGTAATTTGAATAGATGTCCCACGGATTATGTATACTACTCTTCTGTCACTGTTTAACCCAATTTTCACTTTTTTTGATATGTGAATACTTATCTTAAGTACTTCGGAGCTTGCTTAAATTTGACATTTGAGATTGGTTTCATAAGGAAAATAATAAACATGCAGATAAACAAGACTGGTTTAGATATTATCACATACCTTGACGTATATTAAATCGTCGATATCAAAATTTGAACGGAACCAACAATTCGATATATCATCCCTCAATCAATGACAAAACCATGCACCTACGATTTAAAATATTTTAACTTGTCCGTGGTAACACTCCGTCCACTGATGAAAGTTAAGTTTTCTTCAGTCAACTCATTCAATTGCTTACTCAAGTCATATCAGATTTTTTACAAAACTTCTTACAGATAAATTCTTGGGATAGGATTAGGTTGATTGTTTACTGTCTTCATTGTGCAGTATAGAAAGAGGGCGAACGTGTCACAACCGGAGAGTACAGTTTAAACATGAGAACTTACTTTTCTCAAACCAAAAAAAAAATCAAATAAAGAACGTTTTCGCTTTAACTATGACTTTTAACAATCATTGAATTCGATCCACATACAGACATCCACACAAATTATCTTTTCTACTGCAATTCTACTTACTCTATCTAATCCCATATAATTTTGGATGCGACAATTATGAGGAAGAATAATCAAGGGAACCAAGATTATAGCGGTAATCAAAAGAATGTAATCCAGGGACAAAGACCAGACATGGAAAACGCATACACAACAAAGAACATGAAGTAACTAAAATCATACATAAAAAGTAACAAAAGCAAAGCGGACTCCACTAAAAAATGGGAACATTGACTTGGTTCACCAGTAGGGTAAGCGTCCTCTGCTTTTCTAGAAACACCCGTCGAGTTGCTCCGGGGTAGACAAACGAGGAAAGAAAAATTATGACACGTTGAATAAATCAGTTTCATGGCGCAGAGTCCATTAATTTTTATTGTTGTTTTAACATGAATATCGAAAGTGACTACATGTTTTAATTTTAGTCATACTACAATCCCCCCATTGTTTGGTCATTGTTAGGACTATTCTTATCGACACATACATAGCTTTATTTGTGCATATCGAGTATTACCTAAAACTGTTGTAAAAAGCACTCCGTTATATATTTGATGAATGGAAATTACGTAATACATAAACAATTAAATCCTCTCAGTGTAATTTAAATCAATTCATACGATATGAATCTTCTTGTACTCCCTAGGAAACACCAGAATATTCTCCTGTAGTTATTTATATAATTGTAGTACATTGGTTCACCCAAATATAATATTTCTATAAAAAGGTAAAGATTTCCATTCAAAATTCTTTTAAATTTGTTGGACACCCCAATAACGAGTTAAAACGTTTAGGTGAGCCGATCAGCTGCTAGACAATCATTTTCGTTATGTATTTTGGTAGAAATCGTAGGAAAAAAATAAAATAACTACTGTGAAATAATTCTTGAAAAAATTTAAAAATCCAATATTCTATGGCATGTTGGTATGTAAGTCAACCGAATAGTTCAACATAGTATTGTTTATATACATGTATATTGTTTTTGATTAAAAGTAATCAGTAACAAAAGTAAGCATTGCTTGGTTTATGACAACATGCATTTCTGTTAATATTTTAACGGTTAAACATATACTTGTCCGTCTTTTAAGAAATACCATGTTACTACGAAAAAATTTGATAACATTCTAGAAAAATTACAACATTAGGCAACATAGAGTTTCTTTATTTAGCGCTCGAATCTTGGTTCCCTTAGTTACTTGTGCAAAACTAGTTAAAATATGAAATATGAGCTCTGATTTCGACAGTTGTATTTGATCTTTACTTATGTTTTTATGTAGCATGTGCAGAACATAGACAAAAAGAAAACACATATGTTTTGTGAATTAACATGGCACATTTTTCTAACTTACTGCGGAGCAACTTTTAAAAAAGTGTAACATTGTTAAGTAACGCCATAAAAGATTATTCTTATGATAAGGCAGTAAGTGGTGTCCCTCCAACTAAGTGCTACTGATTCGACAATTACCTTTTCTATATTTGAATATTCTCTCACAAACACATGCTTATCATGTGAAACTTTTAATGCACTTATATTATATATTATCCTTGTCTCACGAGTTCAGTTTATAGAGCACAGCCTTAACAAGATTTACAAATTACTACTTAACATGATTTTTATTATTGAATTAATCCATCGACGAATCACACACACACACACACAGTCACGCGCGCGCGAAATAAAAAGAACCCTAGAGTATTGACTAAGTGCACCCACCGGACATGTAGGTATCATATGTATCATTTTGTAATTTCTTATATATTCATGAACTGTTCTCGAGGTGGAGATTGTCAAATTATATTGGTCGATGATATCGGCCGTAGAATTGTTGGGGTGATGTCTCTAATCTTAATCTGTATGAAGTAAATTGCGCTGCACTTGGATAAACTTTGAATGATTTGACGAAAGAAGACTGGATACTTACTGTAAAATATAGTTTTTGTCGCCGATTTATGAATCATATCGGCTTTTTTTTAAACTTTTGTTTCCTTTCAAACGTTAACTATAAAATTAACTATTTAATGTGTCTACATATATGAAAATACAATGTTGACGTATCATATTTTTGTGTTATTTATTTTGTTTCTTGAATGATACCCTGGTCTTGGCTGTTCATTTCACAACGTTAAAATAATCTTATATACCGGGATGAAACAGGTAAAATATAATCTGTCTTTACAGCTTATGTAGGTTAATACGTTTTTGGTTTCACATTGACAAATTTCCTAGAAGCAGTGAAATATGATATAAGTATTTTTGGTGTCTTATCCACAATAAACATCAACACACGCACACAAATTCAAGCTCCGGGACAGCGTCTGACGTTCAAAATTCACTCTAGACGCTACAGCCAGCCCTTTCCAAAAATGCCAGAATTTTGCAAAGTTGAGAACAATGCATTCAATGATTTTAATCGACGATATCTGATTGTAACACGACATTTTATTGGAAAAATGTCCGAGAATTTCGATAGGCCTGTTTAAAGCGGTTAGTGAAAGACGGAACGAACGTCTGCCACTGTGTGGAGCCTGACACGAGTTAAAAACCAAAACAGATCCTGATTTTTGGAAGCGTATTTTAAATATAAAATATAAAGAACAACATTCAAGAGTAATCAAGGGAACCAATGTTATTGTGGTAATCAAAAGAATGTAACCAAGGGACAAATACCAGATTTGGAAAACAGACATGCACAACAAAGAACATGAAGTAACTAAAATCATACACACAAGAAGATGACAATAGGCGAAATAAAAAAAATGTATTGCGATATTTTAATACTTTTCAATTAAAGCTATCATCTTTTTGTTTGAACCTGCATCAAGTGATTGCAGTTTTTAAAGTGGTCAGCTCTTCTTTGAAATGCATTCATCAATTAGAATAATATGTCGAATATCATATACACCGCATCTCATATTGGAATTTTCCATATTTAGTTTTAGTGTTGCTTCGAGTTGCATTTGAAAAAAAATGTAACATTGTTTTTCTTTCGGACTGTTGTTTTATCAGTATTTTCTCCATATCTCTTTTCATCTTTCTTTCTGTACTTTGTCTGATAATGCTGATAACAATAGATTTAATAATTTCATCTTTTTGTCCTTTTCTCCTTTCAATTCTTGAACGAAAATCCTGTTTCCGATCGAGATAATGACATGCTAGGGTTAATTGAACTAGACGACAAAACATGTTTACGCGACAAAAAAAAACAATAACAAGATTTCTATTGGACAATTCAAAAATTAAAAGATAAAAACTTATTTAGTGAAGCCTATGCATTAGTATACATCTCATATCTGAACTGAAAGGTAAGAATATAATTTCTGGTGTATATATATATATATATATATATATTTGAATAGGGCGAAGCAATGAAAGATAGTTAAATGGGATAATTAAATTAACTGTAAAATGTGCTTTCACCAGTTAATAAAGTATAATATCCTGGAATATGAGATCAATATGTAACAGAGTTTGCATGTACGACTGGGGAAACATTTCTAAAACTCTATCGATTTTCATGGAGAAAAAAATCAGTATATATGATTGCTTATTGTACCGATTCCTCAGATCTATATTTAAACGTTTGTATTGTTTGATCAAACTGGTTTCATGTAATATTCATTTTCGTTCCTTGATCATTTTCTACATTTTGTGGTCTTTTGTTTCTCTTTTGTATTTGAAAATTTCAAAAAATTTTTGGTAGAAGTTCCTCAATTATTCGTATAACTTAATGGTTTGTTTATTAAACTTCCCCGTTTATTTTTAAATCAACGAGAAATTGAGAAGTTTCCTGTGTTCACATATAAGTTAGATATACATGTTTCATTTCTGCATCATGGTAACTGAAGCATTCCAAAACTAAAACATTCAATTCTTTAGTAGAGACATTACGAAAGGTACATGTATGTTGCAATTAATTACTGAAAATGCATATTAATCTAGTTCAAGGCAAACATTGCTCTGAGTGATTGTATTTCTTATACCAGAAAATGAACCTATTCCGTTTAAGTTTACAACCGTGCCATAGTCATATTTTATTTGCTTTATATCTGATAGATATATCTTGCTCCAACCATCAGTGTTGAAGAGGAAAGAATAGTTTATCCTTCAAAAGTCTATATTTTATATATTTTTCTTGCAGACACAACAGTCAATAGTATGGCACTTGTAGCTAAATCCAATGTCAATGCATTTCAACAACGAACAGGTTATGACATAATACCTGCACATCCACTAGAAAGGCTACGTCCATTGCAAGTAGATGTCGAATTAAGAAAGAGCACATTTACAAATTGGCCTAAACATTCTATAATGTCACCAAGGAAACTCTATAATAACGGATTTTATTACATGGGAATTAACGACAAAGTCCAGTGTGCATTTTGTGGTGGTGTTCTTAGCGATTGGGAAAGAGATGATGACGTCGAGAAGGAACATGCCCGTCATTTTGGACAATGTGAGCTGGTAAAGGTCAGGAAAGAATCAAGGCACATGCTCAACAGTGAGATTGAAAAGACAAAAAACCTATCAAGTAGTTTGAAACCACACAACCGAAACTATATCTTGTATAGTGACAGAGTAGATTCCTATGAGAGGCTAGGATGGTCAAAACAAAACCCCCATTTACCAAAAGATTTAGCGGAAACAGGTTTATTCTATACCGGTAAATATCATGCTTCATTTCGAAAGGTTTTCAACTGTTCCGTCTCTAAAACAACATTTTCTTCCATTTCACGAAAAATCAATGTCACCAACGTTTTGATTTGATATCTAAAACCAACAGGAAAGATAAAACACATCTTGAGACAATAAAAAAAAAGAAAAACATCATATACATACACCTTCATATAGGTAAAAAATCCTCATAATAAGTTGCTGAAACTCTGTCTTAATCAGGTTTTATCACGTGGCAAGTGCAATATGCATTTTTAGAGGCTAATATGGTTGTCTTTTATTAAAGGCATTGTCTATACTTGTAGGAACTGGCGACAAGTGTAAGTGTTATATGTGCGGAGGTGTACTATCAAACTGGGAAAGCAGCGACGTGCCAAAGGAAGAACATCAACGGTGGTTCCCTAAATGTCCTCTGTTTTCAAACTGAAAACGTCAATAAGAAATCCTGGAATAACAGTTATATTAAAACTGATTTATTTGTTGACAGTAATCAAGGGAACCAAGATTCTAGTGGAAATCAAAAGAATGTAATCCATGAACAAAGACCAGGCATGGAAAACACATACAAGAACATCTGTTATTAACGAAACAGTACATTTTGAAAATGTAAAGACAATTTAGAGTAAAAAAAAATAGTTAGAATTTCTAAGTTTTATGACCTGTCAAGAATAATACTTCTATACGGAAAAGCCTGTATAAAAGAAAATAAAAGAATTTATATCATTATTATTGTGTCTTATTGTTTATATTGCGGAAAAGTGTTTTGTTTTCCTAGCTTTAGATACTGATAATAACAATTAAAGAATTGTGTCCATGGGATACAAATAACAAAGACATCTCTCATATTCCTTAACTTCAAATAATTCCAAATCATCTTCCAAATATACAGAGGAAGATGTTTACAAAATGCTGGAATTTTTAATCGACAACATATTTGTCCAGTGTGGTGGACCTGTTTTTCAACAAACGGTCGGCATTCCAATGGGAACAAATTGTGCTCCTTTACTAGCTGACCTATTCCTTCACTCTTATGAGGCTGACTTTATAGCTGATCTGATCAGAGAGAGAGAGAATATCGTTTGACTAGATCCTTCAATCTCAGTTTCCGCTATATAGATGATGTATTATCTTTAAACAATCCTAATTTCGGGGATTTGATACATCGCATCTACCCGAAAGAACTTAAGGTAAAGGATACTACAGACACTGTGAAGTCAGCCTCATATCTCGGCCTACACTTAGAAATAGAAGGTAAAGGAAAACTATTGACCAAACTTTACGACAAACGTGATGACTTTTCATTCAGAATTGTCAACTTTCTTTCATCTGTGGCAACATCCCTTCGGGTCCTGCGTATGGAGTGTTATATCACAACTCATACGTTATGCCAGAGCTTGCCGAAAATACGCAGACTTTTTGTATCGCGCTAGAACTCTAACAAATAGGCTTCTGGAACAGGGTTATGTTGCTACAAGATTGAAGTCATCACTACAGAAGGTTTATGGTCGTCATCACGAACTCGTGGATCGTTATGATGTATCCATCAGCACCATGAAAACTGATTTATTCAACGGGTCATAGTTTTCCTGTCCTCGTTTGTCTACCCCGGACTTGACATTTTATGAGCAACTCGACGGGTGTTTCTAGAAAAGCAGATGACGCTTACCCTACCGGTGCACCTGGTCAATGCTCCCAGTTTTTAGTGGAGTCCGAGTTGCTCATTTACTTTTGTTACTTTGTATGTATGATTTTAGTTACTTTATGTTCTTTGTTGTGCATGTCTGTTTTCCATGTCTGGTCTTTGTCCCTGGATTAAATTATTTTGATTACCGCTATAACCTTAGTTCCCTTGATTACTCTGGCAACATCCCTTCGGCTCCTGTGTATGGAGTGTTCATATCACAACTCATACGTTATGCCAGAGCTTGCCGAAAATACGCAGACTTTTTGTATCGCACCAGAACTCTAACAAATAGGCTTCTGGAACAGGGTTATGTTGCTACAAGATTGAAGTCATCACTGCAGAAGTTTTATGGTCGTCATCATGAACTCGTGGATCGTTATGGTGTATCCATCAGCACCATGAAAACTGATTTATTCAACGGGTCATGGTTTTCCTTTCCTCGTTTGTCTACCCCGAACTTGACATTTTATGAGCAACTCGGCGGGTGTTTCTAGAAAAGCAGAGGACGCTTACCCTACCGGTGCACCTTGTCCATGCTCCCAGTTTTTAGTGGAGTCCGAGTTGCTCATTTACTTTTGTTACTTTGTATGTATGATTTTTGTTACTTTATGTTCTTTGTTGTGTATGTTTGTTTTCCATGTCTGGTCTTTGTCCCTGGATTACATTCTTTTGATTACCGGTATAACCTTGGTTGCCTTGATTACTCTTTCAAAGGAACAAAAAATGTCGGGAATTCAAACAAATAATAACAAAATTTCAAAACGACAAATAAGCCATGAAAGCAACAAAATCTTTCGGTAAAAAATGAAGTTAGAATGCAGCCCAGTGGGATAGCTTGCACATTCAACATATTTGGGTAACTGAATATATCAAATTTCAAATCCTTCTAATGAAGGGTTGGTGTTTTGATCGTTTTCAAGTCTTAAAAATAAAACAGCAACAAAGTTGTTCCGAAAAGCAGAGAGTTGATGTGCGATACGGCTTATAGAAATTACAACCAATAAATGCACACTAAATTTAAAATCATGCTCATCAAGGGTTGGTAAGAGTTTTCGCCGCCTCGATTTATTAACTTTCATACGAACAGCAGTAAATCCTTATGAAACGCAAAGGATATAACGCATTGGCCAAAAATACGTCGTTGACATTGGAAAATCATTTTTCAAAGTACTTTTATATATTTAGCATAGTTATATAATGATTTCCTATTTCACTTATCCAATTAAACAGGTTGCATTTTTACATTTCAGTTATTTATAGCATTGTCGTTGTTCTGTATCAATTGTCCGGTTTCGTTGGATTTCCTAATGTTTCAAAAGTAAGTTTTCACTTAGACAAAAATATCATTATTAGATTTTGTAACTTTGCTTTTCAGGTTAATTACTTAGACATTTTTCTCTATTACTAAAAAAGAGATAATCAGAACTCATGTGGTCGATATGCTGTTTATTTTGAATAAAGGTTGCTCATTTGCTTTTGTTTGATTCTTTGTTATCTTGGTTATTTCATGTTAATTTGTGTGTGTGTGTGTATGTATTTTCCGTTTCTAGTCGTTAACCTTGGATTATATATTTTTGATTACCGTTCGAATCCTGGTTCCTTTGATTTCCCTTTTACTATACAAGGATTGGCATAGTCGAGAATAAACCGGAAATGGTACATAAGCCTTGGTAGAGTGGTTAGTATTGTATAAATAGAAGGTTTCTCTGAATAGAAATATTCTATTACAATAAATTAGGTTATTCATTAATCAAGCTATTGTGTTAAGAAACTTGAAATGCAAAACATATAACAGCTTATGAGAGGCACCACTACGTTAAAAATTTCGAAAAGATACTGAGAATATAGATAGACTTGTGAACTCAGGAGATATAAAGAGAGAAATCATTGATAATAAATTTACATTTTTGTCTGCTTATATTTTTAATACTTCACTTTTATGATGAATTGTAAATTCTTCTTGAAAGATTATGAGTTTTACAAAAATAGTTTAGCAACGTTAAAAATATCATGGTTTTCTGCTTTAATTCAAAATCATATTCTATTTGAAACCTGAGAATGACAATTCAATTTTCAAAATATTTAACAAAAATAAAGTAACATAAGCAGAGGGATGATTCAAAGGATGCTCAACATAACATTTGGATATTAGATACTTAATACATGTTAATCATATATTTCACTTAAAAACCTCTTCAGTTTCACCTTGACACATTTCCTAAAAGCATTGAAACATAATTTAAATAATTTCGTACTTTACCTTAAAAAAATTATTAAATGACAGATATCATATTTATCATATCAAAATAAATTCAAATTCTTAGAGTTAGAGTTAAAAATGCATAGCTTTGTTGAAAAAAGAAAAAGCAAAATACTATGTAACGATATTTCGGTTCTTTTTTTATGTAAAAGAATAATTAAGGGAACTAAAATTCTAGCGGAAATCAAAAGAATGTTATAAAGGCCAGCAGACATGGAAAATAGGCAAACACAACAAAGAACATAAAATAACTAAAATAATACATACAAAGTAACACAATTAAATTAGCAAGTCGGAAAACCATGACACGTTGAACAAATCAGTACTAATATTTATGGTGGAGAAAGATACACCGTAAGGATCCACGAGTTCATGATGACGACCATAAGACTTCTATAGTGATGTGTTCAATCTTGTAGCAATGTAACCCTGTTCCAGAAGCCTATTCGTTAGAATTCTAGCGCGATACAATAAGTCAGCGTTGTTACAGCAAGCTCTGGCATAACGTATAAGTTCTTACATGAAAACTCCATACGTAGGTGCTGAAAGGATGTTGCCACAGATGGGAGGAAAGTTGACAATACGGAATGAAGTGATCGCGTTTGTTGTATAGTTTGATCAATAGGTGCGATGTATAAAATCCCCGAAACTAAGATTGTTTAGGGATAAAACGTCATCTATATTGCGGAAACTGAGTTCAAAATATCCGACTATATCATATTGTCCTAGTATGTGACAAAAATATAGTACCTTGTATTCAAACATTGTATGTTTTAGGAATTTCTTTAATTCAATTAATATAATATTAAAGAAACAATATACATTATTCTTAACTACAGTTTCAGCTTCTCTGATCTATTCATATTCATTTGGATGATTTCATTTGTCTGATTATAGGTTTACAATTTATTTTCAGATTGTTGTACCTTTGTCATTTTCTACATAGTTTGTGTTCAATTTCTCGCTTAATTTTTCATTCTGAAGACATTTCTGCGAGAAGTTTCATAGTTTTACTTCCATATTCTCACAATACATTGATTTATCGATCAGAACTTCCCTGTTTATTTATAAACATTGCGGAAATTTAAATTTCCACATTAATATACTAACAAAGAATCCATAGTGCATAGCAATTACTGAGCTTCAAAAAGTTAAAATATTTTAAATCTAAGTCAAAATTATAATAACAAAAGTTTAGTTTAGATATTACTTTTTATCATATTTAAAAAGCAAGTATTTGCAGTAAGAACATGTTAGAACGCAAGATTTCATTCTCATTCATGAAAATGATTTAGTTCATGACCGCGCCTTATTCATTTTTTTTCAAATTAAAATGAAAGAAAGGCAGAAAAGATTTATAATTAATAATCGTAAGTTTATATTTTTGTTACAGCAGAAAATTCTACAGTAAACGCCATGCCATTCGTATCTCGACCCCCTGCCAATGCATTTCAACAACCAACAAATAGGCCATGACGTAATTCCTGAACATCACTAAGAAAGATTGCATTCAATGCAAGTAGATGACGAGTTAAGAAAGAACACGTTTAAAAATTGGCGGGCATACTCATCAATTTCACCAGAGTGACTCTATAAAAATGGATTTTATTATATGGGTATCCGAAACAAAGTCCAATGTATCTTTTTGTACAGTATTGTCTTTATTTTTAGGAACTGGTGATAAATGTAAATGTTATATGTATGGTGGTGTACTATCAGACTGGGAAAGCAGTGACATACCTAAGCACCTAACCAAGAGCATAAACGGTGGTTTCCAAATTAAATAATTAAATAAAACAACAACCTTCGTTTTTCTAGTCGAACCTTATTTGATAAACAAGATGTTTAGACTTTTATATTGAATTTTTGTTTTTACCTGTTGTCTTTAAATCTGTATAAAAGTACAAGTATTGGAAGTATTATCGTTTATTTTTGCCAGAAATGGCTAATCGCTAATATTATGACGTTCATGTTTTGTTTTAAAATAATTATTATCATAATCGATTGTATATTTAGGCCATGCAAGCAGAAGTGGCCGTGTTCATCTCAACAATACCCCCTTTCAATGTTTTTTTTTATAAGAAACTCAATACGATTTCGACATATGAGTAGTAACAGAAACACGCAAGGAAAAGCGTAATGACTGTTTGTTACCTATTGAAATTATTAAAACATATTTTGTTTATTGAGGTTTCTCATTTAAATTTTTACAACAAAAAACCTTCAGTGGGTCAGCCTGATATCTTGATCTACACTTAGAGATTGATGATGAGAAAATAGTGACCAAACCGTACGACAAACGGATGACTTTTCATTCAAAATTGTCAACTTTCCTTTCATATGTGACAACATCCCTTCAGCACCTGCGTATGGAGTTTTCATATCGTATGCCTGAGCTTGTCGTAACTGCACAGACTTTTTGTATCGCACTAGACTTCTTACAATTAGGTATCTGGAACAAGGTTATATTGCTACGAGATTGAAGTCATCACTACAGAAGTTTTATGGTCGTTATCATGAACTCGTGGATCGTTACGGTGTATCCATCTGCACCATAAATACTGATTTGTTCAAGTATCATTGTTTTCCTTACCCCTTTCGTCTTCTCTTGACTTTTTATGAACAACTCGGTGGGTGTTTCCAGAAAGCAAAGAGCGCTTACCCTACCGGTACACCTGGTTCATGTTCCCAGTTTATAGTAGAGTCCGAGTTGCTCATTTACTTTTAATACTTTGTATTTGTTTGGTCACTTTATGTTCCTTGTTGTGTTTGTCTGTTTCCCATGTCTGGTCTTTGTCACTGTATTACAGTCTTTTGATTTCCGCTATAATCTTGGTTCCCTTGACTACTCTTTATAATAGAAATACGGATTGATATAGCAATATGGTTTAAACTCGAGTTTTTATCATATATACATACGCTAGTATATACAAGTGGACAAGAAAATGTCATGTTATAGAAAGTACACATTTGTTAAAGTTGCATAACAGTTTCCTTTAATAAGTATCACTTATCTATTTATAGCATAATTCATTTCTATGGTGAATCTGTTTTTTTTACAATACCGTTATTATACTATTAAAAAATGCTTGTCCCACTAGATACAATAAACCAATACAAGGAACTCATTCTCAAATACAGATATACTTGTAAACGATTAATACGTGCGGGTATGTCCCATCCTATATTTTATGGAAATATTCTTCGCAGAGCACGAAAAGTTCAATAATTATGCAATAAGTTAACAAAACAGTGAATTGACTCATTCATAAGGAATATTGTTATGATATAGTTGTAAAATCGTTTAAGATAATTTTTTTGGTATTAACATCGATTTGCTCATAGGGCCTTAACATAGAAACTAACCCACTATGTTCAAAAGCAGACTTTGGCATGACACGGTTTGTATAATTATTGTATCCTATGATATACCGTAGTTCTGAACTACGCATGGGAAAAATTGGCATGGATATTATATACTATGGGGACATAACATGTAGGTTTAAACTGGACTAGAGTTGGCATGTCAGTTAACTGCTAGTAGTCCTTTGTTTGTGCATTTGTGCAACTTATTAACAGTTTCTTTATTTCTGTGTAAACAAGGGGCTCAGACCTAGTGAACTAATTTTTAGGGGGGAATTGTGTATTTTTTCCACAGTGGTCAGATTTTAAAAGGGAGAGTGATCACGCGAAAGTACGTAAACCCCGTCGCATATTTTGCGCCCATCCCAAGTAAGAAATTTATGGCCTCTATATTGTTCCGTTTTCACATTCAGTTATCTTTTATGTTCCTAACGGCTGTAAGGGCAACTCTTTTGCTGTACCTGTGTATAATTGTGTTTTGGGGCCAGATGCAACCTGCCCTGTTGGAAGACCCATGGGGGCCTTTAGTTGACATTTTTCATCGTCATGGGGTTGATGTCTCTTTAATATATTTACCCTATCCATTCTCGTAATGCTAAAATGTTAAGAAAAGGAAAATATGGAAATACCTGCATTTTAAAGGGAATACCAGAATAGTTCATAGGAATCTATTCACATCCAAAGCATTCCTCAAATTCTACGTGGTTTCTTTTATGCCGAATCATTTATAGAAAACATTTTTACTTATAAAATGAAGAAACAATTCATTGTGTAAACTTTGTACGCGTGTTCTTTGTTTGTCATTTTAAGAAGACATGGAGCTGTATCTAAAACGACTTCCATAACGATTGGTTTATGTATTTTAATTCACAGGAATAACCAGAAAAAAACATATGTATATGACTAATAAATAAATTCATGAAAATCATGTAATTAAATATCATACGGACGTTATGTATTTTTGACAGTACTTAATGTATCAAAAAAGTATTTTTTCGCGTGATTTTTGAAAAAAAAAGTTTGCATCTGTTTTACTTGCACAAAACGAACATTTACATATTGGTTCTAACCATGCGTCTACATACGTAATTTCACACTATGAAAGAATTTGTTGCAGTTTTACCACTTAAAAAAATCTAGAACATAGATTATTACATCCATTTACGTTAAGATAACAGTTTCATTTGCAAACGTGATAAAAAAAGGGCTTATTCATAACTTGATGTTGAATCATCTTTTTATATTGTTAATTGTTTGATACCATATAAGCTTCATCATTTTAATATATATATATATATATATATATATATATATATATATATATATATATATATATATATATATATATATATATATATACATATATATATATATATATAAGGTAATTAAGAAATTCATGACCATTTAAAAAAGTCAGTTTATGTAGAAAAAGTAACTGTTGTTATGAAGTTTCGAGCTAAGGATAGTTGTGAGAAAGCAATTAAGTTTTAGACAAGTAAGTCAAATTAATCGACATTTGTTTGATTTAGTTTAGAAAAGTACACAATGTAAAAAAAATAAGTATTGTAAATCAAAAGGACAGGGAATAGTCAATAGGCCAACGCTTCTATAAGTTAATTACTAAAATGTAAAAAAGCTGCTTGAAATGAAAAAAATGGAGGAATCTCTTTAAGGCAATGGTTTATAGACATCTTACCGTAGGATAAAAAATGCAAATAACCCGCACTGATGAAACGATCAATATTTTCAAAATACACAATGAACAAAATGGAAGAGATGACAATGTTCTTTTCTGGATTACGTTTAATGTACTCATCATAATGAGATCGACAATCAGCAATTCAAAATTTTATTTTTATCCAGAAACAAGCAACTGTCATGTTCATTCTGAACTAATATCACAATCAAGAAAAAGCTCTGAATATGTCACGCGTACAAGTTTAATGGTTTAATGAATGAACCACTAGCTGTTTTGCTCGTTGTTGTTGTACTTGCACTCCATATTCGTGTCAATCCGATCATGGTGGGGCTGTAGCACTTTTTAAGTACATGGTCGGTTCTTAATGTTGGTATTGTGAGCCTCTCTGCACTAACCTGGTCACCATTTCTACACGAATTCATATACATAATAACAGGATTAACATCTATGACTTAATACAAAAGCTTTTATATCAGTCGATAAGATCATGAAGACCATGGAAACTTTAAAGTAACGAATTTTACCTATAGAAAAAAAACATAACTTAGCCCGAATCGCTTTTGTAGGCGCTATGTTACAAATTAAACATACAAATGATTTGAAGCCTGTGGAACATGAAAGTTGGAATTTCTAGTCTTCAGGAACAATACACTTATTTCATTAAAAAAACCTAAAGATTAGTCTTTCATGATCCATTCTATATTTGTATATTGATATTTTTTCAACTATCAAAAATCACAATCATCGGTGCCTTCTTTGACTAAAAATAATTTTCAATTCATTACGTTCTATGAGAATTTGAAATATAGAACAATCCGAAGTTTTCTTAACCTGCCCTATAACGGTTAACATGTGAAAGGAAGTACTCAGTAAACTTTATATTAAAAAAATGAAAAAAAAAAAAAAAACAAAAAAAAAACAAAAAACAAAAACAAAAAAAAACAAACCCAAAAAAACAAACACACAAACAAAACAAAACATAAAAAAAAACAACAAAAACAAAAAACAAAAACAAAACAAAACATTGTCGCATGTCCACTTTGTGTTCTTCCATCTTTTATATTCCGGTGTTTAAGTAGTTTTGTAAAACAATCATCCACTTTATTATGCCCGTTTTTTACTTCCGGCACAGCGTTAACAACAATGCTATTATATAATAGACAATAGACAATAGAAAATAATATCAGAATAGCAAAATTCTGATTGGCCAATTTTAAATTTTGTTTTTAAACGTCTACTTATCAGTCGTGTATCTGATAATTTAAAAGAAAGGTAATATTTTAGATAATGTAAAAAAAACAATTTGATAAGCGACAATGATACTTAATACACAAAATTATTTTATTGTATTTAATGTTTGTATATGTGATCTAGCTAACATTAAGATATGATATGGATGTAAGATTAAAATAGGGAAGAGTTTGTCGTATTCAGTTGATGCAAACAAACTGAAAACTATTCAGTTAATGCAGTAATTTTCGCGTTTGCTTTTTTGTGGATTTTGTTGAATCTCCATATTTGTTGATATTGTTTTTCGCTTTTTTTTTTTAATAAATCGTGGTTTAAATTATAAATATTCAATTTCGCGATAACTATACTTGAACATGAAATGGATGATAAAATGAACATTAAATGATGAAATGAAAAATTGGATGGGACACAGGGAAAATGGGGTCGACAAATTTTGATTGCCACTGGAAATAGGGAGAAGTGGATAGGTTCGGGCAAATTAACCTCCTGTGGCAGAGCCCTATGGTTCCTACTCCGGGAGAATACCACAGAAGGGTTTTTTAACGTGCGAGGAAAGTGACATCTTTCCCAACAGGTGGCACCACTATGGTTTGCGGTCAGGTTTTCCGTATTATGGCCTGACGACGACAGCATGTAACATGTCAGGGTTACCCCATTCCACCGGCTGGGGCACACAACCCAGTTGCTCTGTGGGCAGAGCGCCCTATCCCCCGGCCAGGGTTCTGAGCACTATTTAGTCGCCTTTTACGACAAGCTTAGCGCTGCTGCGGCCTATTCTTTTGACACCCGGACCAGCACGGGGCCGAAATAACAATGGTGATAGTTAAAACTGTTATTTCAAAAGGAATCCAATACTTTTTCTTTTGCTGATTTCTTTCCCATGTGTTCTATAACTTCAACATAAGTGACGGAATAGTTCAATAAGCAAAACATTTGCAACGTTAATATATTTATTGCAGGAACAAATACTGCAGTCGCAATGGCACTTGTATCGACTTCTCCTGCCAATGGATTTAGACAACAAAAAAGAAGTGACATTATACCCGAACATCCTCTAGAAAGGCTGCGTCCATTGCAAGTAGATGTCGAATTAAGAAAGAGCACATTTACAAATTGGCCAAAAGACTCTTTTATTTCAGCTCAGAATTTGTATAACAATGGATTTTATTACATGGGAATTAAAGATAAAGTCCAATGTTCATTTTGTGGTGGAGTTCTAAGCGGATGGGAGAAAGATGACGACGTGGAGAAAGAACATGCCCGTCATTTTGGAAAATGTGAATTTGTGAAGATCAGAAAAGAATCCCGGCATATGCGCTTTTTCGCAAGTAAGGAAGCAAGCTCCAACTCCAGCAGTTTGAGTCCTGACAACAGAAAGTATGTTCTATACAATGACAGACTGGAATCTTATGATGAATGGTCAAAGCTAACTACCCAGTCACCAAAAGATTTGGCTGAAACTGGATTGTACTATACAGGTCAATTAATATTCTTATATTAAAGAAAATCAATTGTTTCGTTTAAACCTGTTTAAACTACGTAAAGTCTTGATATGTGAAAACAAGAGTACAACCAAGGGTGACCAAAGTTTGAAGTGGAGTCAATGCCGATTTTAAACAAAATATTACTACGATAGTAAAAATAAATGCGATAGAAACAAAGCATAGCAACGGAATCGAAAAAGAAAATTAGCAAACGTATAAAAACCAAGGAAAAGAAAACCCGCACCCCATCGGTGTAGTAGCGTCATCTGCCTTACACACATGTAAAACTATTCACATAATTTTCAACTAAATTTAGCAAATAAAATTGGACACAGAGTTCACGTGAAATTTGGATGAATAGTAAAGTAATATTCATGCTAAGTTTATGTAAAAATCCGATTACCATGTTTTTCACTTGAATAATGTTTGCCTGTTAATGAAAAAAAACCCCTAAAAAACAAAACACCTCTCCCCAAATGAGAAAAAACCCAAAACAAACAAAACAAAATGAACATAGAGTTGTCCAATCTTTTTTGAAAATTTTAGTTTAGAATTTGTACCTTTTTCAAGTATAAGTCTGTAAAATATTGCTATATTTGTAGGAACTGGTGATAAATGTAAGTGTTACATGTGCGGTGGCGTATTATCAGACTGGGAAAGCAGTGATATACCAAAGGAGGAACACAAACGTTGGTTTCCAAACTGTCCTCTGTTTTCGAATTAAGAGACTAGCAATGTACATACCAGTTCGATTCTTTCCTCTTAAATATTTTAACAAAACCACTGATATTATCGCTCTTCGCGTTTTAATATCTCATTTCAACCAGAATTCGTGTATTAGCTTAATTTTACTATTAAATACTTTCAGCTTTCTCCATTTACTCTCATTCACAACATGCATTTAAATGTTGACAAATGATATGCCATTAAGGAAAATGAGCACCAAACTTACTAACTACATAAGTTCAAATGTAACTAAACTTTCGAAAAATGATTGTAAGCATCATTAAGAATACAAGGAAGTTTGGTAGCTATTGTTTTGTTATGCTACCTTCATTCCACATATATGGTAATATTCTAACGTTTTATTGCCTATGAAGGAAAACAACTCAAGAATAAGAATACCTAGTTAGAGGTTGCTGCTACTTTTATGAATTCTGAAAAAAAATGAGATGAACCTACACACAACATAAAACACAATAAAAAAAAACAAGAAAAATCCAGTCCACTGTAGCTGGTAAATTTTTTATTAGATATAATTTAAGGACTAACGCTTTCTGTAACTTTCCCCATATGTTGAAACTATTTAAATCGAGTGTGTGTATTGCATTTGTTTTTAAGCTAAAATTTATTGATAGTAATCAAAGCTGGCCAAAGATTTTTTTTCACCTTAATAGACTAAATTGCGATTACCCTTTATGCGAATGAGTGTTTTTTTAACGTCCTTGACTGCCCTGTCGGGTCCCACACGGACGGACCCTTTAAGCAGGCTAAGAATACTTAATGCGATGCCAGTCATTTTAAGGTGACTACAATGTATGACTAAAATCATAATATGTAAAGCTATGATGAAAGATCGATCAAATTTATCAGAGTTAACGCAATCAAAAGTTTAATGCCTTTACATTAATTAATAGGCTGATAAAACATATGGAATTAGTCTTTATCTTTTTTTTTGTTTTTTGACGTTACCTTTTGGTTTCTAAGAATTGCTTTTGTCTTTGCCCTTTACTTTAAAGAATTGATGGAATTGTTATATTTTCATCAATTTCGGTTTATAAGTTCATAATAAGAAATGTATACACGACAGAACAACTGAGACATTGTACTAGAAACGAAGGTTCATATATCATGCGACATATGTCTGATATAGGTCTGATCATGAGTCATTGTTATATTGTAACACTAGTTGTTTGCTGTCTATAGGAAATGTGAACAATTCTATAAAAAACAAAACAATGAAGAAATTGAACTGTAACATATTGATGATACAGAAAAGTTTAAAGTACATTTGTACTGTCCGTATTTTAAATACATTTAAGTTAATATATGAAATCATCATCTCATCGCATGTCTTTTCATATATTTTTTGACATATAACTACAATTTAAAACGCCCTCTTCAACAAGTACCACTTATTTATAAATATCTTTACATCAACTTCATATTTGACGACTTCATTTTTTGACCATAATCCTAGGGCGGGAAGCGGGGGAATACTTAATGATCTTGCTTCCCTTGATTAATCTTTGTCTTAAGATGTTTTTTATTCTTTAATTATTAATGGACTGTTTTGAATATTATTCTGTATTTCTGTATTGCCGTATTGCTAATAAAATGTTACATCGAGGTATAAAAGAAAGAAGAAATCAATGATACGGAGACCAAAGCAGTACGAACCAAAAGGAGAAATATAAATCATGATTTACAGATTTGACAAAAGAAGTTACAGGGTATAATCTTTTCATTTTTGTTTTAGTATTACACTAGTCAAAACACACACTCGTGAGACAGGGTAAAATAATAAGTAAAACACTCAGACCACTCAGACAGGGTAACGTAATAAGTAAAAGAGTAATTGTCTACTGCTTAAAGCCATTCAAACATTTATTAACATCTTCTTCTATATTAAAATACAAAGTACTGAATCAATCCTGATTTAGTTTCACTTTCAACTAGTACTATATATGAATTATAACGTTCCAATTCAAGTTTACAAGGACTTCTGTAGTGATCAAATGTGTACTTCCTTACATTATGATTCATGTAGAGATAAAATGGAGTCATTGTAAAACAGAAAGTTGAAAGCGATGAATAATAACAGGAAAACATCAATGCAGATCATTTCGTATATGAATTTCGTTATACTATCAAGGACAGGTGATTATTTCAATTGTTTGCTAAAATGTCACTTACAACATTGTTCTGAATTACAATTTAGATAAAAGCACACAAATCATGACTATTCACACCTATGATTTTTTATTTATTGTCCAGTTTAATTTTCTTTACAAAAATGTTGTAGAAAAAAACAAACTAAGTTATCCTTCCTAAAATACATAGAGAAAAATACGAAGATGAATTTATTTCGGTTTTTATTTCATGTTTTCAGAAGTTTTAATGACCTATATAATACAGCCTTATGTAATATCACAACCGAATTATCATTTCAAAAGTTATACGAGCATTAGGTTGCCGATATGAAAGCTGTCACTTAATCATAAGAACATTTAGACTTTCCTGTAACAAGCATCATCTTCCGTACAAACAATATTTGACATCGATGTTTGCATATGAGTACATGCCGTCATCTTAAGGTCCCACCCTGAGTGTGAGTGTACATAAGGCTCCTACTAGAAGATTTGAAATTATCCCTCTTTCTTAAATTTAATTTTTTTCCTCCATATATTTAATTTTAAAACAATTTGTTCATCTTTGTTTTCTACGAATCAAGTTTCATCATATAAACATATGTATTAACATTGAGCAGAGAAAGATCATCAGTAAAGCCTGGTCAGAAACGTATTCTCTTCGATGTAATGTTTGTCTGCAGTGGTTCTTTTTTAAATTGATATGTTAAATGAACGGACTATAGAAAACACAATATTTTAAAGGCGAAAGGATTTTTATGACCACATCATTCATGTAATGTTACAATTTCTAGAATCAGGCAGAGAAATTTTGTGGCGTCTGTCTGAGCATAAAATTACGCATTGAAGCTTTAAATTGGGGACGCATTGAATTTATCTTCAGTGATTGATGTGAGGAAAAAATAATTCGTTGGGTATTCTGGAATTGTTAAGCCGCACACTTATCAATGTAAAGAATATCTATATTTGTACTTTACTCCTACACTTTATAAGCAAACAAACATGTTTGTCTCCCGCTATGTAACAGTGTTTTACCTGAATCAAACTTGTATGAAATTTGGTGATCATCGAGTATGTTCCGCTGAAAACGGAAGAGAGATGAGGTTAATATACAAATCATATGTTATCGTTACCTTATCAACTACACGATAAGACTGCATGATTGACTATATCTTCATATCTTAACGATAATCATTTAAAAGTCACTGATGTCTCTCGTGATTAACTAAAGACAGACATACAGACAGACAGACAAATCCCTGATCAATGTTTAAATATTTTCTGAGTACAATAGATTAAACATAATAAGCACGTACATACACAAATCATTGTTTATAACTTTTATTTTTTATTTTTCGCATGTATATATTTTAAAACCGTAAATATTATAGGAATTGATGATTAAACTAAAAGTAATGATAAGTTTATCAATAATGATTTGTGCATGTACGTGCTTGTCTGTTTGTTACTTTGTATGTATTATGTTTGTTATTTTATGTTCATTGTTGGGTGTGTGTCTGTTTTCCATGTCTGGTCTTTGTCCCTGGATTACATTCTTTTGATTTCCGCTAGAATCTTGGTTCCCTTGATTACTATTTACCACGGTATTGTCCGTCTCCTGATCGGAGCTTAAAAGCTGCCGCTTTCGAAATTTTCGGTTTTCATTACTCGCAATGATGGGATGAAAAGGAAAGTGATGAAGCTCAAAAGTGACAATTTAGATCAAAATAATACTTTTTAATATCCAACTAATGTTGTAATGTATTAAACAAAGTGTTGACACTAAAATGTGTTGTGAAAATGCTCCCTTTTTCGGAAAATTTTAAGAGGGTGTCTTCTTATCTAGAGTTTCCGACGATTAACATCTATGCAAATTGTATCTCTGCTAAAATTTCAATATATAAAAATGACATTATTATTGATTTTTCTTCAGAATTAATGATACTTTCCCCCGGTTATTTCAACAACTCGCACTCCACTAAAAACTGGGAGCATTGACCAGGTGCATCTCTGCTTTTCTAGAAACACACGCCGAGTTGCTCATAAAAAGTCAAGTCCGGGGTAGACAAACGAGGAAAGGAAAACTATGACCAGTTGAATAAATCAGTTTTCATGATGCAGATGGATGCACCTTAACGATCCACGAGTTCATTATGACGACCATAAAACTTCTGTAGTGATGACTTCAATCTTGTAGCAACATAACCCTGTTCCAGAAGCCTATTTGTTAGAGTTCTAGTGCGGTACAAAAAGTGTGCGTAATTTAAAACTTAGTACAAAATACATTTATACGTGTTAGAGTTATTCCGCCTTTATCATAATAAAAGCCGTATAATCAACTGATTTGTAAGATAAGTATACAAATGGGAAGTTGCTTTTCTAGGTTTTTGAATGAAAACAAATATGCATATGGTTTTAGAGAGTTAGATCTGATATATATCACAGAGACGAAACTTGATGAGACTTTCAACGATAGCTTATTTACGGTCGAAAGGTACAAGCATTTCAGAGAGATCGAATACGGCCTGGAGGTGGTATACTAGCCCTTATAAAAATTGACATTCCATCCGGTAGACAGCAATTGTATGAGTCCAAAGACTTAGAAAACATATGTTTTGAGGTACACGTCTACGACAGAAAATGGTTAATTATGGGAATATATAGCTTTTTTGTTGAAAAATTCTCAAACAATGTAGATCAGTGTTTAGAAAATATGAACACGATCTAATCCTTGGAGGTCTGAAGTTTGATTTATTGCAAACCAGAAGTAAAACATTTAATGATATATGTGAGATTTTTTTTATCTGTATTAGCTTGCAGATAAACCGACATGTTTCATGAAAAAAATGTAAGCCATCACTGGTAGATGTTATACTCACAAATAAGAGTTTATTTTGTTTCAATACACATAATATCCCTACTAAGTGATTGTAATAGACTAATAGCTACTACCTTAAAGAGAAATTTGTCAGGTAAGAAGAGAAAAAGTATGTCTTTCACTATAGAACTTATTTATTTAATCATGATATTTATAAAATTAACATCCATAGTTTGGCTAATAGCTCTAGTACAAAACAAATGAACGGCAAATAAATGAATGATGCAAAACACTGGTGACTTATACCTTAGACAAGCATGCTCCGATTAAAACACACAGAAATAAACCACTATCATACATGAACAGCGAACTAAGAAAAGTAATTCATCAAAAACATATGCTGCATACAAATTATAATAAATAACAAAACAGTAAGACCTGGGAAAACAAACTAAAGAGAGGCTCTATGTAAAACCTACCTCTTAGAGAGGTGCACAGGGAGAGCAAAATCCTGTGATTTTAGAAAATGCGTCAAACCATTCCTATCTAAAAATGGTGAGCAAAAATAGTTTTATCAGAAAGTAACAAAACAGTTAATGATACAAAACAGGTAGCCAATATTTTAACACCTTTTTTTTCTACTGTAGCCATTGAAAAAGACATCACTTATGAAAAAGATGAAAAAGACCAACACCCAAGTATAAAAGAAATTGAAAATAATCGAAACAGTGGAGTAAGTTTTGATTTTTTTTAAAGTAACACCAGAAAAGGTTGATACAATTATGAATAAAATAAACATAAAAAAGCTACATATGCTGATGTTATTCTAGCAAAGGTTGTAAAGCTAAGTAAATCTGTCATGGGACCTCAAATTACAACACTTAAAAATGAAACAAAAAAAAAGATAAACTTCAAAAATCAACTTCGGACATATGAGTGTGTCATCCTTTATTTCAAAAATCTATGAAAAAAGTACTAGACATCCAACTTGCTGATTTTGTCGATAAAATACTTAATCCGTATCTAAGTACATCTCGAAAGGGACATGGGTGCCAGACTACAGTGTTAATACTGCTGAAGGATTGGAGAGAGGGCAAAGATAAATATCACTATATGGTTGCTGTTCTCTAAGGCCTTTGACTGCTTACCAAACGAAGTTTTGGTGTCATATGGTATTATACCACAATCTGTCTCCTTAATAAAATCATATCTGACTTTTATCCAAATGGTAGAAATCAGCAAAATAAACTCGAAAACATTCTTAGCAGTTGGGCTGGCATTCATAAAAGGGTCCCACAAGGCTTGATATTGGGTCCCTTCCTTTTTGATTTTTAAATTTCCATTCATCCCTTCCGTATCTGCGTATGGAGTGTTCATATAACAACTCATAAGTTATGCCAGAGCTTGCCGGAACTATGCAGACTTTTTGTATTGCGCTAGACTTCTTACAATTAGGGTTATGTTGCTACAAGATTAAAGTCATCACTACAGTTTTATGGTCGTTATCATGAACTCGTGGATCCTAAAGGTATATCCATCTGCACCATAAATACTGATTTGGTCAAGTGTCATTGTTTTCCTTTCATCTTTCGTCTACCCCAGACTTGACTTTTTATGAACAACTCGGCGGGTGTTTCTAGAAAAGCAGAGGACACTTACCCTGTCGGTACACCTGGTCCATGCTCCCAGTTTGTAGTGGAGTCCGAGTTGCTCATTTGCTTTCGTTTCTTTGTATGTATTATTTTAGTTACTTTCTGTTTATTGTTGTGTTTGTCTGTTTTCCATGTCTGGTCTTTGTCCCTGGATTGCATTCTTTTGATTTCCGCTAGGATCATGGTTCCTTTGATTACTTTTTTAATATATTTCTAAACGATATTTTTTACGTCATAAAATATGGATTACTCTATAACTATGCGGACGATAATACTCTGTCATTTTCAAGTGCAGACTATAGAAATCTTATTTCAACTCTTGAAACGGAGTCAAATTGGTTGATAGAATAATTTAAACTATAAACAAAATGCAGGCAAATCCTGACAGTTTCAGGTAATAGTATTTGGGAAAAACTTTTGAAATGAACCCAACAATTGAAGTTCAAAATAAAAATTAGCTTGTGAAAAAGTAGTCAGATTGGAATAGAAATTGCCTTTAAGCTGAAATCTGACGTTCATATTTGTAAAATATGTAGAAAAACAGCTCAGTAACTCTGTGCTCTAAAACAATTGAGCCAATTTCTTTCCAGGCTTAATGAAATTACATTTTTTCATGCATTCGTTCTAAGCAATTTTAATTTTGCCCTTTGGCTTGGCATATCTGCTCGGAAGCTAGCACTATAAATTAGAGAAAGTCCATGAACGAGCACTTCGCCTCATTTTTGATGGTTACATTTTGTCATATTTGGATTTAATTACAGAGAACTCAGCTGTCTACTCCACTCTTTGTCGCATCAGAACCATGGCACTTGAAACATTAAACTTCAAAATCTTACAACTTATCTTCAAATCGTCTCAAGAACCTGGTAAGTAAATAACAATCCAAATATTCCTTCCGGTACAGCATTGTTTTGGATATCCCACGGGTAAGAACTTCTTCTATTTGCAAAACCTCATTTTGATATGCAGCTCCTGTGTTATGGAACAGCATGCCTGAAAATTTGATGACTTCTTACAATTTAAAAGCTTGCTTCAGTCCTGAAATGGATCAGAATGTAGATGTAGTGAATGCAAGTAGTCATACTTTTATCTCTGTTTTTTTTTTATCTGTTTTTTTTTTATTTTGGCTTGTGTTTATTTTAATTGCTTAAAAATTGTACTGCTTATGCTTAAATGCTATGCATGCTAAACTGTGTGATTTTTATTTATTCATATGTGCTTGTATAGTTGTTTTTATGTTATGTATTTGTCATTTATATTCGACATAAAGCTCGTGAGAGTTTATGCTTGTATGTTATAAAACATGCATAATCAACGGAGAAAAGAAAGAATAAAGTTTTCTATGCCTATGTTTAAAACAATATGACAGTTTGCTTTAGACTTTTCAACCTGAGTCAACAAATCGTTCATTACATGTCATATTTTTTTGACTTAATTTATGGCTCCGTAATATATCAAATTTTCTGACTCAAAACACATCGCTTATGACATGTCCAATCTTTCCGATTCAACTCAATACTCATGTTATATGTCTGTGGGATTATTGTACTTGGGTACCAATTTTGTCGATTTTTATGGTTCAGAGAAATCGTTCTTCTCAAAATATGAAACTTCTGTTCAAATTAAGAAGCTTTTGTAATAGCCCAAACATTTGCTACAATGACAGATAAAAACTTAACAAACTAACAATATTGATAATAAATTATCAGTATTGAAATCAAAAAGACGATGATACACATTTACCAACTTGATCGACTCACGGATGTAAAACAACTACAAATTGGCTTTATTTGATTGTTGAATTACATGCTTGAAGAAACAATTGCTTTTGTACTTGACTACAGCATCCTTTACTTAAGGTTTCCAAAAATATCGCCTTTATTCAAATTAGCATCACTTTTGCATTCCTTTAGAATAAATTGAATGTAGATGACTGTTAATAAGTGAAATTGCGGTCTTCAGTTTTAGTCAGGATTTAACATTGTTCATTTTAAATATATTCTAATGATAAATAAAACACCAAAATCGCTTTTTACACGTATTATAACAAATTAATTTTATGACTTAAACAGCCAAAATCATATTCAGCTCAATTTATATGTTTGTAAATAATTTACATGTTTTTCATGTCTGGTCTTTGTCCCTGGATTACATTCTTTTGATTACCGCTATAATCTTGGTTCCCTTGATTACTCTTACATATGCTAATCATACAGGTTTATGTTGAGTCTTTGCTGATATCATCACATTTTATGATCCCAATCACATTTCAATTGACTGTTATGTAATTTCTATCATCTTGTTGAGACAAGCTATTTTCAGATATTTCCATATTTTATTGGTTTGACAACATACCAAACTTGATACTTACCAGATGTTACCAAATGCGATGGGAAGGTAACTGTTGTTGGAAGGGGACGTGCTTACCCTTCCAGAGCACCTGATAACACTTCCATTTTAGTGAAATTTCATATTGCAAGTGCTTCAGAAAACTGTACAATATCACATGACTTTCGATTTATATGATAATCAATTCAAAATCATGTGTGTAACTTTCTGATGTGTAGATAAGCATTTGTAATGGGAATTAGTACTGTTTGCATGTTTCTGTGTATGTTTTTAAATTCCTTTGTTCTGTCTGACTTGTTCTTCGTTTGGTGTTTATGACTTTGTTTTGATCACGGCTGTCCACTCGTTTGAATGTTCGGTATTTTAAGTTTTTGCTGTAGGTAAATATTATATATCCTTGGTTACAGATTGAATTTGATTTTTACGAAATTGGAGTTTTGCATGAATTGCATTTTCATATAAACTTCTGCATCAGGGCACATATTTTCAAGCTAAAACACTTGAAGTCTTTTCATTTACATTTTAATTATTTACATGGAATGCAAGATATACAGATTCAGCGGAGAGTATTTTAAAAATCTTGCCATCAGTTTGTAAAACTTTTGCGTCGTATTTGGTTGCTGCTGTATAGTGGTATAAGGTTCCTATCATTATCCTTGTAAAAAGATACTTAAGTTATATGGAAACTCTTTTATCCTGATGCAAAATAAATACACCACTCTATTTTTGGATGGATCGCTTGTTTCGTTCCATTTGTTTTACAATATCGTCTCTGTAAACTTTATTTCCAAAGCAAACTTGGCTGTACCATCTCTATCTTCTATACATGTTTGTGCATGCTTGAACTGTGCTTGAAAAAACATTGTTAAGTTTATTTTAAAAGGCATTTCTATTTTTTTTTATTGGAAAAACGTTTAACAAGAACTATAATCAATTCATTATCATGTGTAAAATTTGTTCTATGTCTGAACACAAACAAAACAATAAACGTAAAACTACAAGTACTTGCTTAAATTACATAGAAAAGGAGAAAAAAATGCAAAAAATATTCATAAATAAATAAATGAGATTAAATAAAATGCATGGTTATATAATTCTATTTGATAAAACTGACAAGAGCAAATAAAATTTAGAAAAGATTAAGAAAGGAACCCGTTGTACAAGTGCTGATAAGTGATTTATTGAAATTCAGCAAGAATTGGAATTTCGAGTGAGATTTATCAATTTTAGAGATTAAAACCGAAAAAATATAAAAAAAATAATTGTATATTCTACACCTAACTTAACATATCATAGCTAGAAAACAATATGTTAATGTCTTTAATATTTCATTTACATTGCGATAAAAAATATACTATATTAGTGGTATCTTATCAACATTTTTTCTGGGTCAAAAGCCATGGTTAGGCATGAACTAAAATATATATGTCGGCATTACAAGCAGTTGATCGATAGGTGTACCACTAAAAAGCTACATTTACCGTCTTTTGCGGACATGACTTTGTTCGGACAGCGCGTGTCTTGCAGGATACAGGAATTTCTTATCTTAAAGGAGCTCCCGGGTTCATCTTCAATTTTAGGGATTCTTACTGCTCGTCTCTTTGTATTATACTGTTTTTTGTCTTCCTTGTTATTATACTGTTGATTTTTTCTGCGTGCGTTCGGAAGTATTTTGGGCAATGTCTTCCCCGCCTTAAGACCCGCTATTCATTCGCTTTTCTTTTGAGAGACACATCCGCTTGTAATTATTTTGTGAATATGGAGAACATTCTACAGAGATTGTACATTCTAAAATAGTAAAGCTGTTGGATAACAAAAATATGGACGATGTATTTCAAAATTCATATCGAAATGTGCGCTTAGCCAAATTTGTCTCAAGAGAGAAAAAAAAGTTTTTTTTTGGTATGTAAAGGAGTGAAAAAAAAAGATACGCTATAAAACGTAAAATCCGATTAAAACTATCCTCTATCATACACATGACAAGAACATCATTTATCCAGTATAAAGCCATCACTCCATGTTTTGGAGGCATCCATCAAATATGTTTCTTCTCAACTTAATAGACTGTTGTGATAGAAAGTATGAAATAAAATGGAATGTTTTTAAAACAAGATATTGATTGATAGAGAAGATAAGGAATCCGTCCAAAGATAATTGGTACTGTTTACATTATCCCCATTCTCAAGACAAAGAATGCAATATCTGAATGAACATCTCAACCCGCTAAACTATTCCAGTTTTTGTATGTAGGAGTGGTCATTATGGTGAGCATTGTTTTATAGTTGGGTGCACAAAGATTAATCACAAAGTCTTAATCATACTAAAAATAAAATTCACAATATCATAATGTGCAAATTGCGATATGCTACACACGTATTTCATGGAGTAAATTCTCATCAAAGGCATTAAAATCAAATTCATAGGAAGATTCAAATCCAAAAATTAATCGTATATAAGAAGTACTCAAAACGAAAAGTATAGAAATAGGTAGTCAAATCCGTCACCAACAGGTTTTATCATGTGCAATACAAATAATACAGTTTGAGTGTTTTAGTTATTTTAAAATTTTGTGACAATCCACAAAAAAAAATATGACATAATGCAGGGTCAGGCAAGTTTGACCTTTGGTCGTGGCATCGATCCAAGGATTTTCCTACCCTTTATGTTACATTGTCTCTTAGCTTTCTTGCACCAAATCGAACATCATTTATTTCAATATGTAAACAATTAAAAATATAAATCGGGAGAGAAAATTATTCCCTCAGTATAAAAAGATCTACAAAGTCTTCTATAAAGGATGATATCATAAAAACAAGAAAAATCATTGATTTAAAAAATGTTAAAACACACTGGATTTCTTCTCACTCTGAAAATGATAAATATAGTCTAGACAATAAATAATGTGAACAAAACATTATCAGCAGTGCTTTTAGGCATGTTAGAATATTTTAACAGCTATTGGTATTTGCTTAGTAGAAAACTAAACGAAAGTGAAATATTGGAAATCCCGATCGACACTATTTTTGACTCAATGATTACACATGATACTGCATTATAATACTACATATGACAAGTCATAAACAATCATAAACAATAATTACATATGACACTGCATTATGATACTACATATGACAAGTCATATACAATTATTACATATGATACTGCATTATGATACTACATATGACAAGTCATATACAATTATTAAAATAATCATATGTAAATAATGGTTCAGTCTTGTGTATTAACTGGAGTAACATTTGGTGGCATCTATAAAAAAAAAACATAACAAGCATAAGCATCGTTCAACATAAATTCAGAATCAATACGGTAAACCATTTTTGTTATGGACAATAAGTGATGTTTAAAAACTTCAAAATCAAAAGAAATTTGATGATAGGCAACCAAAATTTGAGGAAGGGCAACTGATGTTTTAAATAGTTTAGGGAGGGTGGTGATGTTGTCTACATCTGTTGTTTTTTATTCATATTTGAACAAAACGACAAACCCACTGTCTTCCTTTCAGTTTCAACTGGAACAAATAACACATATATCTACTCCACCAGGGCGGGAGACAACAGTTATTAGTTTTATTGTGATATAACAACTTGACAGAGCATAAAATGTGGGTGACATTCCAACATAAAACCACAAAAGACTAGTATGCTGAGCATCTACAATCAATTCGTAATGAGTGTACATGTTATGATTTAATTCTTCTAGTGAGTCAGGTAGTATTTGCTGAATGCAAAAAATGTCATAATTGAATGCAACAAAACAACACGGAACAGCATACAGCGAAACCAGACAAAGATCTGGAAAAGAGACTTTCTCAGTACTCGCAATTTTTTAGTTTCTGAATGAAATTCAGGTCATTATTGCTGCTAAAAAGAATGAGGTTCTTTTTCTGTATTATGTTCAATAACACATCTTTTAATGCACCGTCACCGATTGCTTCTTGAAATAACATAATATGTTTTCTGAATGTCCGTCGACAAAGTCGTCAACAGTTTTTATTTTTGAAAAGAAAAAAAAAGAGACAACCAAAACATTAACAAAACATTAATAAGAAACGAAAACCAAACAAAAGTAAAAGAGACAAATAAACCCCCTCTCAAAAAAATAATGGTTATATTGCATCCAAATCAAACACAATACAATGTATCAATAGTGTTTTTCCTATTAAATATATAGTTTTTAGATGGTTTTGTATCGGATACGTCTTACTGTTTAGACATTGCTTCAACACCATTTTTAAAAATATGAAAACGAGAAATACTTTAAAAAAGAAGATATTAAGTTTGTTTTAGCGATACATATAAAAATATAATTAGAATTCAAACTTATTTATCGGTCAACTGTCAGACTTAACGAACGTTCAACTTACAGAAACATTTGCAAAGTTTCAGCTGGGAAATTGAATGGAAATGATGAATAGGGGAAACTCTTCCATGGGTCATCTCAACCCAAGCTTTCTCTCAAATGAAGCGTCTAAGTCTTGGAAGTTTCAAACTGTTTTACGGCACTATCTTTGTCAGATAGGAGAAAAGCTGACATAATGTGTTGCGTTCATCATTTGATGTTTGGTTATTTTTTTAAATGAGAATACGTTATTTTCGTGATTTACGCAAAAATGAACAGAAACCTAGTATACGTGCCATTAATTTGCTTAACTTTTGGCTTAAGAGAAAATAGTTTACGCATTTTCGGCCTTCGTCAGGGGTAGCAATTACTAGTTGAGAGACGACAACTGCTGACCCAGACTGAAGTGAAAAGATATTTTAAGGGAGGACCAATAAAGTCTAAGATAAAAAAACAATATAGTGTCGAGCAAGACACTTTCAGAAAACGAAATACATGTAAAAATAATATGATTGTGCTATGATAATTAGTTGAATCCATCTTTTCAAAGACGTTGGTTAGCCCGACGAACTTGTCGGTTCCCCAAGGAACGAAAATCAAATAGGGTGATAGTTACAATGTCTTGTGCCTTTTAAGCCGGTCGGTAGAGTTTCGTAACACTCTTGAAAAAAATCTTGCATAACTTGCCGTTGTTTGGAAAAGTGTGACCTACAAAAATGCAATGTAAAAATGAAAGATTTGGGTGGCCAACATATAGGATGATTTTATGCTTCACTTCAAATATTTTTTCTTTACTTTATTGGGTTTTAAAGATATCGATAAACACAAAGATCACCAGTGTAAAGCAATATACAAAGGTCATGGAACCAAAGTTGAGCAATATACAAAGGTACAAGGTAAAGCACAATATAAAGGCCAGGGAATACAAAGGTAAAGCATTATACAAAGGTCAGGGAATACAAAGGTAAAACACTATACAAAATGTCAGGGAATACCAAGGTAAAGCAATACACAAAGGTCAATGAATATCAAAGTAAAGCACTATACAAAGGTCAGGGAATACCAAAGTCAAGCACTATACAAAGGTAGGGAATACCAAAGTAAAGAACTACACAAAGGACAGGGAATACCAATGTAAATAAACTACTCAAAGGTCAGGCAATACCAACGTAAATACCCTACACAAAGGTCAGGCAATACCAAAGTAAAGCACTATACAAAGGTCATGGAATACCAAAGTAAAGAACTACACAAAGGTCAGGGAATACCAATGTAAATAAACTACACAAAGGTCAGAGAATACCAACGTAAATAATCTACACAAAGGTCAGGGAATACCAAAGTAAAGCACTATACAAAGGTCAGGGAATACCAAAGTAAAGAACTATACAAAGGTCAGGGAATACCAAAGTAAATCACTATACAAAGGTCAGGGAATACCAATGTAAAGCGATATACAAAACTCAAAAGTTAAGGAACACGCCTACGCAACGAAAACGAAGACAGAAACATATAAAAAACATTGACTCTGAACGATATCAACAAGAAAAACAATGACATTTCCTTGACTATCATTTTAACCGTCTTAATTGTACACATTCAATAATCAAATGAATGATTGTTTCGGTACATACCTAGTAGATAATTTGAAACCATTAAAAAGGGGAAAAAGAGAAATAATTAGATAGAACATTGTATTGTTGAAACTTCATTGAAATGAACTGGAACAAGGCATACAATATGGTGGTGAATTTTTAACCGTTTATCCGTTTGGCAAAAAAATGTGAAAAAACACCCCAACCAATAACAATGTAGGAAAGGTGAAAGTGAAACCTGTTTGTTTCAAACCAACAGAAAAAGAATTTAAGATATTTAGCACAAATGTTCTTGACATTGAAAAGGGCATCGAATTATGACACTTTTCTTCTTTTAGTTTTGGCATATTAATGTAGAAGAACGAACCTTTGCCAAATGAAATGCATGTTCTTATCGAAAATGCTTTCAGGAATGATCATAATGATTTTTGATCAAAAGTCGTATTTTATGTACGCAAACAAAAATTGCATTTGAATACGAATCAAATGAGATGAATCCTATAATAACACTTCAAAGTCATTAAGGAAGATATAACGATATTATATAATGCAATAATCCTCCTCTGGAAAGTACGAACTTGACATGAACAAACGAAATACCGCGGGAATATTGGAAATGCTCCAATTCAAATTAAGACTATTTTTACACGTCTGCACTATTTCTGATTTTAAATCTCCTGTAAAATAGAACAATTTATTTATAATGAAAATATTTTTTTCAAAGATCTTTGTGATCAGGAGAACAGCTGCTGCCAATCATAGGCGACCGAAATTAGTTTCTTTCGTGCCAAACGGTAATGGATAGATTTTTCCCTTAAGCTGTATGGCTGTTTGAAATGAACAAATAAACAAAGTAAAAAATCTGAACTTCTATAAAGTGGTTAATACACAGTTCTTGCCCTCTTACTAGCTCATTTGTCCTATATGCACTCGAATCAACGAGACAATGTCCTTTCCGGTGTCTTTAAAATGATTGGTTTTAAAAAATAATAAGATCAGAACGCTGTTATACGGGGACAAACAACCGACACCAACCGTAAAAACCAGCAACTAAAACTAATAGAACACAACAACCGTAAAAATACAACCTATAACAACCATAACAAATAGCCCACATCAACCGTAACACACAACCAAAAATTATTGCCACAAGAAGAAAATAACGAGCATAACAAACATCCAACAAACAAAACAAACATAAAAAGATCAAATTCCATATTATTAACACACATGAATATATTTGTCTACCAATTCACTTCATCGGCTTTTTCTATTTTTTTTTTATGAGCAAAACCTCCCCTTTAAAATCTGGTCACTGTGGAACATATACCACACAATTAAACCAGCCTAGAAATCAGTACAAAAATGCCTGAATCCCTTGTTACAATGGAAATAAAACTGAATATAAATTGAACAAATGTACAAACTAAGGACTACCAGCAGTCAACTGACATGCTAGCTCAAGACCAGTTTAAACCTCCAAAATGTTATGTCACCATCGTATTTAAAATCATTTCCTATTCTTCCCATGCGAGGTTAAGAATACGGTACATCATAAGTCATACATTAAGGATACAAACAATGCCATGCCATGAACTGCTTTAAAATGTAGTTTTTTTTTAAATTCCTATATATATATATATATATGTAAGCACCACAACATGTACAAGGTAAGCAAAGCAAAAACTTTCCCTAAAATATACACAGCGTTTATTGATATGCTTTCAAAACACATTTTTGAACCTTTCAATATTTAAGGTACTAAAATAAACATGATATATATGATATTGCACTCACCGGACAATGGTATGTTTCTCGGAGATTTGTGAATGAAAGCAATTAAGGTTGGTATTAATTAATGGGAGCTGTGTGCCAACAGACAAACTTCTTCGATTGCCTTGATGTAAAACATAACTCATCATAAATAGTGTTTTCATTTAGTACTACATCATGGTTCCATCAAGTATGAAAGTGTGCTGTCTTCACCTAGTAAAGTGTTTTATATGCATGTTACGTTGAACAGTAAGACTTCTGAATGATTAATGGTCATCTTCACTTCTGACATTGACTGAAACTTATAAAGGAAAACGAAAATCAAAACTATAATAACAGTAGTCAAGCTCGCAAAGAGAACACTTCTCGCTTCAAAAGAAATTAAATATAGAAGTTTTGGCTTACAAGAGATGTGGACAGACGAAAAACAGGCAGACAGACAGGATGATTTTTACTTAACCGGGTTTGTTGGTATTAAACTGGCCAATACAATGACAAAAACAAATTAAGGAATTTATGGACAGTAATAAAGTTAAAAAAATACTGCTACCGATATGAAACTTCCTAAAGCAGAGAAAAGAGCGACTCCTTTTTGTCAAGAAGTACTGTACTGTAAAAATCATGTTTTCAGTGCGATTGTGAAGCTTTGTGTCTCATCGAAGTAAATAGTGAAAGTGAACAACTTAAATGTCAAAACTACCAATTAAACTAAATACAAAATCCGTGTCAATTCTTTTTTCATCTTTCGAGTATCAGGTATAAATTCATAAAAGCGAGTGCATCGAGTAGAAAAAATATAGTTTAGGATTGTCTCTAAAACCGAATCTAAATGCTAAGTAGAGTCTGGCTAAATTAATATGATCACGTTTTATCTTTGGTAATTAAATCATATTTGTTAAAAGTGCATTGGAGGTACTAAAATAATCATTTTGTCATCACATGAACGATAATAAAACTACACAATGCTAAAAACGCTACGTAAACTAAACTAAGAGGATAGTTACATCAACCGTAAAGTCAAGCAGTACATTCTGTGGTTGAGAAAGTCAGCATGACAGAGGATTTTAGGTACACCACAGAACGAATACTATTTATTGCCAATAGAAACCACAAACACCTTATTCTATTTTCGGTCGTATATTAAAAACTGAAAAAAAAATTCTTACAATATTTTGCCTCGAGTTGATAAGTAAAACATCGAAGAAAAAATGACTACATCACTATTTTATCATGGGTAGCCTATTTAAGCCAAATACTGTGAAAACACCTTATCCAATGGTCATTATAACTTTACTTATCACTTCAAAGCTTATTCGTGTTGTCTTAAAGTACACGATCAAGGGTTTTTGATAACAGATGCAGACCAAATGGGCCCTGTTATCTTTTATTTAACTTACTTTTGAAGCAATATGATTCTAATATAAAGCATCATGTAAATACAAAAACCACACCCACTTTTTTCATCAATGTGAATGTGCTTTAATGACAAAATGCCTATCCCTATCTTAAATACATAATACATTCCACAAATTTATGGAAATAGAATAATAGAATCTAATAATTGGATAGATAATTTAAATGGGTCGTTTTAATTACTGATTGATAACTATTGCTATTTTTGCCACTGTTATGTATATATAGGTGACCTAGTTTCGATATTTGACTGGTACATATCGCATGCATTGAATGTTTGGTATATTGTATATATACAAATGTTTTAAATTCGCAAATAGTTCATGAATATAGTTTGTATTTCGTTTAATTTATGTTGGGAAGAGCACAAACGCATAAAAGCAGGAAAACATACGTTAAACATGTTTTTTTTGTGCAATAAAGACATCTTTATTGATTTGTATTTTACTTGCCTTTGTCAAGCATGAAAAAAAAACATGTGTAAAACATGTTTTGAAACATGTTTAACTCATAATTTAAATTTGTTACTGTGTATATAGACGTAAATAATGGACTCGGTCTGGAGTTTTTAGTTTACATGTTTCAACCTATAAAATATTTTAACAATTTTTGTTTAACTCATTGCGGATCTTGTTAATGATTAATGTGAATATATATTTATCATATGAACTGATTTTAAATCACGATTGAAACAAAGTGCTTAAAGTAAAACGATCCTGCATCTCCGACAAAGAAACCCTGTTGACTTTAGTTATTAAGAATTCAAGAAAGTAGACTTTTTTTACATCTATTAAAAACAAACCAGCTTACACTGAAAGATAAAGCAGAAAGATGTTTTAATATATATGAATTGTTTGGATAGACATTCTTATTGTTAACCAACGCGTCGGTTCCACTGCTGGTGGACCTAAGGTCTCCGAGGGTATTCCTAAATCAAGTAGTCAGCCTTGTCTGACTCCAACTTATATTAGATTTTATTCATCATATTTGATAGAGATCTTCCTATATACTTGATTCTAATGCTGCTGATGAGATATTACTCCTTGAATAACGTGTACAGCATATCGGAATTTGCAAATATATGAGTGATATCTTTTGTATTTAATGATCGTACACTTTAATTTTGACAACATTTTTAATGAAGTTTTGATTGTATAGGTAGGGTAAGAGTCCTCTGCTTTTCTAGAAAACCCGCCGAGTTGCTCATAAAAAGTCAAGTCCGGGTAGACAAACGAGGAAATGAAAACTATGACCCGTTGAATAAATCAGTTTTCATGGTGCTGATGGATACACCATAACGATCCACTAGTTCGTGATGACGACCATAAAACTTCTGTAGTGATGACTTTAATCTCGTAGCAACAGTTCCAGAAGCCTATTTGTTAGAGTTTTAGCGCGATACAAAAAGTTTGCGTATTTTCGGCAAGCTCTGGCATAACGTATGAGTTGTATTATGAACACTCCATACGAAGGAGCCGAAGGGATGTTGCCACATAAGAAAGGAAAGTTGACAATTCTGAATGAAAAGTCATTACGTTTGTCGTAAAGTTTGGTCAATAGTTTTCCTTTACCATCGATAAGCGTTATCTGCTTTTCTAGAAACACCCGCCGAGTTGCTCATAAAAAGTCAAGTCCGGGATAGACAAACGAGGAAAGCTAAGCGACACCATCAGACCGATCTAACATATATCTTGAAAGATTATTACGACAATTAGGCCGCTATTAATTAACTTTCGAGAGCAAACGGAATGTATCTCATGGGTGATAAAGGATTTTTGTATGTGTGTATTTAACTTCTATATGTGTAACAGTTGAACAGATTTTCAAGCTGTTCTGTCAATCTAACTTTAACACTATAAACAAATAATGTTTAATTTGATATTCCATCATTGATGTTTTCTGTAACATGTTGCTTTATACTAGCGATGTTCTATCTGCATCTGTAACATGTTGCTTTATACCAGCAATGTTCTATCTGCATCTGTAACATGTTGCTTTATATCAGTGATGTTCTATCACTGATTTATTGGTTATTCAATGTTTCAAAATATCAATAAAGATGACAGCACCTAAAATAATGTGAATTAATTTTAACTCGTCAGTTTTTCATTAATTTGTTGTTACGTTACTTTTTATCCTATATATAGTATTCCAATTGTTCAACTCTTACGATACTTTTGCAGACAAACGTCAAAAATGTTTTCTGTTGTGCTATTTAGACTATGTTTAAATTTGACCATAGACATTGTCACCCTGTCTATAAGTAATGCAACTCTAAAAACAATGCCCGATATAAAAAATATGTAGATGCACTTATAACAATTTTCTAGGAATAGGGAGGCAGCAGGTGGAATTTAATAAAATAAAAACAAGCCCAACCCCGGTAAAGCTGAAGACATCCAGCCGGGAAATTGTTTTAATTGTAAAAGCTATATAATCCTTCACAAACCTAATTTTAGTTTAAAAATATAACATAAAAGCTATACTAAATCGGGTAACCAAAACAACATTCTTGAATATTAAATAGTCTACCTTAATTCAACTATCAAATACTACCCTCCCTCAAAGTTTAACCTCTAATTTAAGAAAATAAAGCTGACGGAATTGCTTGACAGTTCTGTTGTATTCAAATACCATTGACAGAAGTGTGCAAAGATGTAAACCTCTATACTTTCTTGAATACATTCAGAATAAACATAGTTATTTCAAAGTAGGAATTTAAGAATTCAACAACATCTATAACCTAGATTTTCAAAATAAATAAGGAAAACGCTTTAGGAGATAAGAAAAACAAAAATATCGTAGTTTGAAATGCGCAAGATAAAGTTCTAAATAAAAATTATACCACACTGTTAAACATTACTCCTACACGACTAAAGTAGCTCTTTCAAAATAAGATTAAAGACAATCAATAAATAAATATTATATTTAGATAGAAGTCACAAACTAAAAAAAGAACCCAATCTCGTTCAACTAAACGTAGCATTGCGTTTTTTTTCCATAAATCATTTGTCTCAGTTAAAAAACGCACATCGAACAAGATTACAAATTTAAATTCCACGAAACTAATATTTGTGTATGTCCTGGAAATGGCTAGCGCTTTACAATGAAATATTTAATTACCATGAAACTTGCTCTCAGCACTCATGGTTATGAGGCCTCATACAAAATGACAATTGTTTTAGCATTGTAAAGAAGACTGAAGAACGAACAAATATTGCGAAAACTTGGTTGTTAAAAAGGCAAAACAAAAGCATAACAAAACAAAACAATAAAAAAGGTGCTATAGAAGTGGAACAAATTCGGATTATTTGTAATTATCAGGGTCAGCCTTTAATTTCATTTTAAGCTAGTCGTTGTGCAGCTCCCTGATAGGAATCATACGGACATTAAATGTGATGAAATTCGCATTAAATGTAATTACTTCACAATTAAAATTTGATAAACGCTGGAATCATATCAATTCCATGCAAAAACTTATTAATCAAATATTCATCATTTCAATTTGTTATGACAACCGAATAGTCTCAAAAACTGCAGACATAATAAAAGTTTGCATATGTAAGTTAATTGAATATATAATGGAATAAAAATGTAGAGAATTATCTATTTCATATTTTCCATCACTTAATTATCAAATGATTTTTTTTTAATTCGTCGTAGCTTTCGTATCGCATCGTCCAAACATCAGTCCAAAATATCTCGTCATAGTATTCCTGGCACTTATTCATTATAGCCATTGCACATTATGACAAAAACTGTCGAACTTATCGTTGTATCCCTTTTTCGACTTTAAGACGGAAGAGAATTCAAATTTCTCTTTAACTATTTCGATTATATTTTGTATATATTGGCGCAGAAAGAATGGGAATGATTGCTCACAATTTTCTAGTTTACTTTCAATTGTTGGGATTTTTTTCTTATGCTGCTAAGTGTTGTTTTTTTGTGGGTGATTTTGCTTCATGCATAGTCTTTGATTTTCAAGTTCTGAAAAAAACTTGATTAATAGGAATAATTCGGACCCCAGACGAATAGTGTCAACTGTGATGTAATTGAAGTAATGAATGATGATATATTTATCGATAAGATCTTTTTATCTTAAATCTTACTACTTCGTCATCTTACAGGTTAAACTTGCATGTCATAAAGGTGCATTGAAGTTACCTTTGTTTGGTTTATAACAAGACAAATTAAACACTGCCACATAAAACCATTGACTAAATAACTTAAATTGCAAAATCATTGTTTTTATGGGGCTTAATATATTTTGGAAATCGTTTTCTTGACAGTTTTGACTGTGGAGTAGTACTTTACGTGAACACGCCCACTTAGGTATCATCTTATCAACAGAACAACATCATGATACATAATGAATAATGAATGATTTTGTCTTAATGTCAATGTGTTTGACACGTGTCTGGGAGTGTCTTTGATAATGTCGCATATATCCGGATTATGCTCACTTGCAATATAGAGGGTGTCACTGGAGGAATAGGACATGAATATCCTTCAAGAGCACCTAATTTCACTACCGATTTTTTGTGCTTTATATTGCATATTGCTAGTGCTTTAGCTTTTTGTGACGTCATGTTTTCCTTATCTTCAATTTTTATGTTTAATCTTTTTTAATCTGTTCACTATATTGTGTATGTAGGTCGTCTTTTTCTTGTTTTCACGTTTAGGCCATGTTTTGGGATTTTGACATATCCGAAAGAGTAATCAAGGGAACCAAGATTATAGTGGTCATCAAAATAATATTATTCAGGGACAAAAACCAGACATGGAAAACAGACATTCACAAGAAAGAACGTAATGTTACAAAAATCATACATACACACAAAGTAACAAAAGCAAATGAGCAACTCGGACTCCACTAAAAATTTGGAGCATGGACTAGGTGCACCAATAGGGTAAGCGTCCTTTGCTTTTCTGGAAACACCCACTGAGTTGCTCATAAAAAGTCAAGTCCGGGTAAACAAACGAGGAAAGGAAAATTATGACACGTTGAACAAGTCAATTTTCATGGCGCAGATGGATACACCGTAACTATCCACGAGTTCATGATGACGACCATAAAACTTTAGTAGTGATGACTTCAATCTTGTAGCAACATAACCCTGCTCCAGAAGCCTATTTGTTAGAATTTAGTACACACGTTAATAAGTATAATAAAAATGAACCTCCAAGTCATTTATAATTGATACTCCGAAAAGAAGGAAAGAACTGTATTGTGGTTGATGAGTGAGAGGCGTTATTAACTGGAATGGCATTACTTATGGATAATATACTTATGTCGACCATGCTATAAAAATGATGATGTGCTACAATACTGGCTTTGACAATTGTTAATTGTGTTTACTTGCGACACATTATCATAATCAGTTGTTGAGCATTCTTTTATATTTATTGGTTTTAGCATTCCTATTTTCATATCAAAGAGCTAGAAGCGCAAAATGGCGGTTGAATAAATCTAAATGCAGAAAAATATGTTTGTTAAATAACTGTTAATATAATAACATAATAACAAAATGTAACGATCAGTTACTGATTTTGCAATAAGTTTATTTGGACAATTGAAAATGAACCATCTCTATTGAATATTTTAGACGTATCTTTAAAGAGTAATCAAGGGAACCAAGGTATATATGAAATGATATTTTAACAACCATATTGTGTATGGAATAATGTTCCCGCATTTAAGTTACAAAAGTATGTTTCATACATGAGGCGATTATGAAAGAACACCCTGCCGAGTAAAATTTGGCATTGTAATTTCGATACACACATAAAAAATGAATCAACTTGATCGCAGAATCAATTTCATTTTTAATCTGTTGGACATTAAATGCATTTCAAAATATTTAAAGTTTCTTCAAAATAACACGTTAAGCAATACCTAATCGTTTGATAAAACCGTTATCCTCATTTCGAAATTAATACCATATAATTAGGTATAAAATAGGTCTAAAAAACCTAATTCCGTTTGAAAAAAAAAAAATAAAGGTCATCTCGTGTTCACAAATAAATAAAACCGTCAACATAACCAAGAAAAACCCAATTGAGTAAAACTTAATACAAACAAAACAAATAATAGGAGGCAAAACAGAATAAACAAATAAAACCAAATAAAAAAAGTAGTCTTTTTCATAGTATTTTCATATCATGAATAATCCCAAAAATAATAAATCAAACCATTTATGCAAAGTGCAAACCGATATTTATTTCGATATCTTTTTATTTACGATCATCAGCACAAACCTTCATTTGAAAATATATTTAGTAATTCGATATTTGTTGTTTCAAGGTATGGACAGCTAATTTCAATTACAGAACAAGATTAAAATCAATTTGTACTTTGAAAAACATTACTCTATAATCAGACATCGTTATTCGTTCTGTATCACGTGCCATATAGCAACAAACATTTTCGCGCCAAATTTTCTACATATTACCGATTATCCTAACACTCAATTCATTTTCGACAGCTAAATGCTATAGAGCTGGTAATAAGACTTTAATGTTGATTATTCAGTTCACAGGGTAACTGACGACTGCAGACACTAGATACTGACAATCTTCCTAATTGCATTGACGGGTTTCCACTTCATCAATGAATATGTGTGTGTGACAAAATTTTGACACTTATTTATTTTGGAATTGTAATTTTTTGTTAGAATTATGGAAAGTAAACCGAGACCAAAATTGATCGTTTTCGATTTGGGTAAGTATTCAGCTTTCATAATAATTCCTTTTTCAGAAATTTGTTTTTTACATTATCATTTAACCGTTTATTTCTGGTTGTAGGCATTTCTAGTTTATTTTTATTAACGACAAAAATATACAAATTAATTCAACTAATAAACAGAAAATATACCTGTCTATATTTAATTTTTCTATATTTAACCCGAAACGAAAATGTCCAAGTAGATTTAGCACGATACCTTATATAATTCTGAAGGACAAGGTAGGTATTTAAGTTCAAAGAAATCAAAACTATGAAACTATAAATATAGATAAAAACAGGAGTTGCTAAATATTTTTTGAAAATTTAAACTTTGAATTTAAAAAAAACGATTTTAATTGATATGCTCTTAATTGGTGTTCTAGAAGAATCAAAAAAGCAAAATAAAGTGGTAAATTTCAAATTCTGCATTCACATTTTGTCCTACATAATTCACACCCATGCAACTAATTAAATACATAACACTCGAAGATGATGATTTTCAGTTTCCGTCATTAATGCTACGCCCGCTATAAGACATGAAGATGTCTGCAAAACTATATTACAGGTATAACTGCCAAATTATGATATCGTAAACAATAAGAAAACGACTGAAGACAAAGTAATACAACATACTTGTCATCAGAAAAGGGTCGTTGTCTCCTGACACATATATCCAAATTAATTGTAGGTGTGTGTATGTTTAAATTTCCACTGAGTAACCATTCCAATTTACAATTCTGTTGATGGGTAATGGATTATGATGATTAACATGATCAAGATGTGGGAATCGAGATTTCTCAATGAAGGAAAGGGACAATGTACATGTACGTTAGGAACTTTTTGGGTTTGTGTGTATGAATTTTACCATAAATACCATTCAAAACCTCATTAAGTATCTGGTTTAACACTATGAGCTGATACAATTAAGACTGCATATACTGTTTTCATAAAATACAGTGTAAATATTTATTTTTGTAGGTCGAAAATCTTACGTTTTGTTGTTAATATGGTCTATTTTATATTTTTATGATGTAATTTTCGCGGTCCTAGAATCTACGAAATATGCTCAAAAAGAGGAATAACCAAAAATGTTTGGGGTAAAATGTTGCTGTGCTTTAATTTTTGCGTCCCGACAATTAGCACGAATATGTCCAAAATTTAAATAAAAGAACAAACAAATAAAAAACAAAAACAAAAGCAAACACCCCCCCCCCCAAAAAAAAAAAAACCCCAAAAAAACCAATAGACTCCACCATGACAAAAACATTTTTATAGCATTTTACTATAAAATTTCTTTCCAAATTGAAAGTTTCTGTCTACGTTAACATTTCGGAGTGAAAAGGTTTTCGTGTATATTGTAATATAAGATTTTTGAAACCTTTAAAATCACAGAAAAAACATACACAATAGCTGACGTCATAGATAAGAACTATGATTCAGAAAGACGAGAGAGAAAGCAACTGAAAATTAAAAAAAATCATGAGTCTACACTAAATCGATCAACAGAAATTTTCCATAATATTTCAGCTTAATGACTCACTGTATATTTTAGCACCGTATAATGAGCATGAAAAAGAGAATAATGGGCCGTTTGCATTATGCTGTGGAGAACTTACAAATAAAATGTATGCTATGTTTTACAAATTAATGACAACATTGCATCTAAGCGCTTGCTCATTTCTAGCCAATAATACTCTTGATAGTAGTAAGATATTGCGTTGAGGGTTCTTAAACACTGGAATATAAGTTGTATTACGTCGTATCCCTGCAAATATCGTAAAATATTTCTTCATGGCGATATTTTCTAATGGGTCTGAAAAATCAGGCAATTTTCTTTTTATGTTTCAATCCTCATCGAAATCAGAGAGTGGGTGATTAATGCATGTGAAAAATTCACCAAATACAATTTTATTTCTTATTCAGCGACACTATAACCAGTCTTTGTCACTCAGTCGTATTCCAATCGAAATAAATATTATATAGATTATTTTGAAATTAGTACTGTGCAAGAGTTATCGATCTCGATTTGATGGATTTGGTAGGTTTTAGAGGAAGAAGGATGCATTTTGTTTTCAAAAATAGACATCTGAATAAAAAAAGGATTATTGTTAAGAGAAAATAAAGCATATATTAATCGAAAAAGCATTGTTTGTTCGGGATTTCGGTGGCGTTTTTGTGAACCACTTTTTGTGTTGATCTATCCACTGCAACAATTGCGAAGATTACAACGACGTGGACAATACACGTTTTATCCTTTTCTCTGACTCCCTATGGATGATACAAAGAAATGAGTAAATCAATGGTTAATAATCAAAAACTAAAACGTATTTAGCCATTTTTACAGTATTTATCAACTCATTACTGTGACCAAGGCATTTATATGTTAATAAGTCTAAACAATAGTCAATAATCAGTCTTACAGGACAATGGATTGTAAGTGAACGATGCAGAACCTAACAAAAATCTCCTAGCCTCACTAATATCATCATAAATCATAACATTAACTGGACTTTAAGTCAAAATAATTTTTACATGAAAAAGGTGCACCCATGTCTGTCGCCTTGAATCAACAAAACTTCAATTAGTGGGACCCTTCCCCACAGTTTAGTTTTAAAATTATTCTTTATGCTGATATGTCCACTGATTTACCGAAAATGACACTATATAACGAGAATAGGCATGGTGTATATTTCAAACAACCCCATCGGGATAAAAAGAAATGTCAGCCCAAGGTCATCCATTAGTTTTCAATGAACGACGAGGAAGCCCCCCATACCACAGAACAGGCTGCAGCTGACCCGTAAACATCATTATCAATAGGTACAACAACAGAGTTGCCCCTATCTACTCAAGTATACTACATATTTTAGAATGCAAATACTATTTAATCACCAACGGTATATTCCGCAATTGAAGAGGGAGGGTTGACGCTCTATAAAACCCAGATTTATCCCATCAGTTTGTTTGAAATACCTGTACCAAATCAGGACCATTGCAGTATCAGCTGTTTGAAGATATAATATCTATAATATCAGATTTGTTCTGGACATGACATTATCATGGATAGGATTAGTGTAACTTTGTTCTAATTTTGTACAGAATAGTACTGATTCTTTAGTTTGATGTTTAACAGTGTATTATGGAATCGGCTTGTGAAGAGGTACTACCATACTTTTATCAGTTTATTGTCGATTTCATTGTTAATCTTTACTTTCATGCAATTTTGTTTTGATTAACTGCATCTCCATCTTAAATGCTGATAAAGGGTTTTTGCGGTGATGTTGAACATTTAACTTTATATTCATAGTGAAGTTTTTTTTTGTATTACAAATTATGATTATGACATCTGTATCTTAAATATTGTGGTTGATGAACCTGCAGGGGTTGATTGGCAGAATAATTCTTAAAAAAATACGACATCTTTTTTGTTTTTGTTTTGAAAATAAGTGCTGCCAAGTTAGCACTATTCCTAGATGGTACTTCAGATTAGAATCTCAATCTATTTTTTTCTCGTCAATTTTCATTTGACTGCGATTGTATTTTCAAAACTACCTGCTTTGTAATCATCAGACACTTTTACAGAAACCATTCATAATTCCATCGTTTGCATGAAGCTTTAATTACCAGTAAGGGTGTCAAGTATTATCCCATCTAGGAATCATGCAAAAGGCTACATATAATTATTTTAATCATTCTCTGTCACAAGTAGTCGAGATTTATATACCTGACAAACCTCCCAGCTAGAACATTTACACCATCGTTCTATTGCAATTCTTAACAAGACTTTTATTTGTATTAAATTTCTGGTTAAAAATTTTGCTGTGAAAACTTTTTGCAGTTTTTATAGTTGATTCAACCATAATATCATCTTTAAATATTTTTTTTCGGCGGTTGTTTCTAGAAAAGCAGAGTCCGAGTTGCTGATTTGCTTTTGTTACTTTGTATGTATGATTTTAGTTACTTTATGTTCTTTGTAGTGTATGTCTGTTTTCCATGTCTGGTCTTTGTCCCTGGATTGCATTATTTTATTACCGCTATAACCTTTGTTCAAATGATTCCTCTTCGACATTTGGCCACAAATACCTATGTTTATAGCAAAATTTCCGAACCGATAAACTCTTGGCAATATAAAGGATTAGTCGAAAAGTTAAATCCGTTAAACAAATTACAATGTCAAGGTAAAAACAGGAAAGTTGAAAATTACCGCAATGGTCCTAACTGATATCTTACATTGTAACTTTGTGTTTACTGGAAAAGTAAAGACTTTTCGATTTAAGCCAAATTAGAAATATTCCACACATTTGCTATCTCCTGCATGATTCTAAGATTGAATGACAATAAGGTAAATATGGAAAAGACAGGCGTCAGTTATGTAACCAATTAAAATTTACTTGTCTGTATAAGTAATTAAGAGTAATTAGCAAGTAAACAATCCCTGGAACAAAACTGATTAGTTAATTACTAACCACAATAGCTAATTCTGATTTGTGGTTATTGGTATTTAACCATAGTCTGTTCATGAGCCCAGTTGTACGGCCACGTGCGATCGAAATCAAATTACAGAAAAGATGCACGACATGCATGCAAAAATGCAACCGCATAAGTTATTTATGGAGTCTTGTGATTTTTTTTAATTAAGAACAAAACCATATCTGTTACGTGTACTAAACTTTCGTGACTTTTCTTAAGAATTTTAACAATTATTTAACTGATTTGATACTTGATAGCTATACCATTAAAGTAATCTTAAAGCGCCGTTGAAAGGATAGAAGTTATCTTCTTTGTTATACGGACTTTCCTTTCAGTCTTTTTTGACTGTTGCCTTGATGTTATCAGTTCAGTACTTTTGTTAATACACTTACGTCATTTATAGGACATGGCCTAAATTCATAAATTAACGAAATGTAAGTCTATTGCCGTTGGTCGTGACTTTATCAACAATCGTTATCATTTTACTCAAGTTATCGAATTGTATATAAAAAAATGAAACGAATAAAAAATCTAAAAAAGAACAACGACAAAACAACACAGAAATATAATGACTGGGATGTAACTCGTGCACAAGGTAATAACATATAAATTGTCATTATAAAAAAAAACTTTCATCGAAGTTGTTTTCATATTTCATCTTTTAGAATATTACACTTTTAACGATTAGGGCTACTAACAGCAATAATCAATCCCAGTCGTATATCTAAGTTTGAATACCATATATTCAGTTTCTAACTGATCCGTCATTTCAAGTTATTGTCCAAATATAGAATGTCTATGGAGGACGTCGGCGATGGTCACGACCATTATGTTGAATTTAATTGTTGTTAGGTAGAATGGAAAAAGAAATATTGAAACATCAGAAATTAACTTCCTAGAACTTCTGTGAGAACTGAAATAAAAATAAATTAGGTACATCGGTAGAGTAAGCGAATTCGATGGTGCTTAGTCATGACAAATCAGTATTAAAGAAAGACAAGATAAAAATCTTGAGAGCTAGAACATTAGATAGACAAATCATTGGCGTGTTCGAAATGGCGATTATGGAACGTACAACTTCAGTCTATCACTTTCAAATCTCTGATTTAAAAACTGACTAGAAGGATGGTTCATGGCAATTTTAAAAGCCATCGGATATTCCTAATGTATGAGAGGATTTAAACGTAATTTCTCGTTGTTTAGATTTTGAAACCTAACATCCTTTCAGCAACCGCATCAAAACTAATACATGTTACCAGAGCTCGCCGAATCTACGCGAACATTTTGAATCGTGCTAGACTTCCTACATTTGGGCTGCTAGAACAAGGTTAAGTTCCTACTAGAATACAAGAACACAAGTTAAATGGTCGTCATTATGGTTGTGGTGCTCCAATCTGCATTTGTAGAGACCTGGTTGTTCATTTACTTTTGTTAAATTGTACGTGTAATTTCCGTTAGTTCTTGTTCTTTCTTAGGTGCTTCAACTTCCTGTTATCATTGATTTATTTTATCGAACACCTGAAGTCCAAAAATGGTTTGGTTTAGACAAGTTTCAAAGTATTTGATACTTTGATTTTTTTCAATTATTTTTCTTTTTAAATCATGTGTTAAGATAATCCAAAGTCTTATATACCAGCTCTTTAACACACTCTAAAAGTGAAGTATAATTAATTATAACACCAACGAAATTAGCAATATATATTATTGGCATTTTTGTTTTATATCAGATTATATATATATCATATTTATCAAAATTTGTAGTATTACTTATTTCAAAATAATACCTAAGAGACTGAAGCTTCATTCCTTGTGATGCACATGATATTTCGGTGATGTATTTGGCTTTCTTTTTCGATACTATTGACTTTAAGTACTTCTATACTATTATTTTTACATTATATCTTCATATATATTTGATTCTAATGCTGCTGATGAGAGGTTTCACTTTGAAATACATGTAAATGTACCGTACAGCATGTTAAAATTTAATTTTGCAAAATATAAATGGTGACTTGTATTTATTTTATAACTACATGTACATAAGTAGGAAAGTAACGACTATCAAACAGGAAATTTGGAACTTAATCTTGCATCTATAATGAATTATACAGAACATGAAGTTGATCCTGTATGTTGAAAAGTATGTATTCCTCTTTAAGATTATGACTCGGTTAATAGTCAAAAGTTTTTCAATCGTGTTTGTTAATCAGCAAACTCTAGAACATTAAAATAAATGGTGTCAGACAGGGTTATGTAATATTAATATAACATTGCAACGCTTTCTGCAAAACCGATTTAACTGATATTATTTGACTTAAAAAGACGGCAGACAAGTGAACGGAACTAATTATGGGTATGCTCTAGTGACGATATTTCTACAACCAACTTTCGATTATGTAAAGATTTCACGGTAATTTTCAAATTACAGGGAATTCGCAAGATATGAGTTCTTAAGGGATTCATAATTGCCATTACAAACAGTTTAAGCATCAATAAATGATGTTTCATATAGATACAAGTTTAGCTTCTTCATTTATATTTTAAAACAAGGTAAAAAAGCAAACCGTATCAACTGAGAGGTCATCTTTACACCTTGAGACACTTTTTCGATCTATAAAAGAAAAAAACGTTTTTACCCAATCTGATTCATTCAAAATGCTTCTCGCTATTGTAGAATAATGGAAACCAATACCGGATGTGATTTTTTTTATCTTGCATTATCACTTAAAATGGGGATTCGATTCGAAATCCGAAACCACAAGTCAAAATTCGAAGTAACCATGACGACCTTTTAAAATCCACAAACTAACGAACATAACGGATCTTGATAACAAGAAATAAAAGTTCTTTCACATTACTAAGATTATTTATGATCATCTTATAATTTTCTCTTCATTATCTGTTTTGTTTTTTGTCTTAGGTCTTGTAAATTCTTTCCCAATGACTAAAAATCAATGTATTCAAGAGGTTAAAAAAATAAGCAATAAAAAGCATCTACAATGTGGTAGCATTGGTTTATGTCTTGGATGATATCAAACACAAGGAATATATATAAAATAGTAAACAAAAATGTGGTTTACCGTCGTATGATCGTGTACGACTGAATTAATAGGACATCTTAAATGCGAAGTTCAAATACATTAAAACGAATTATTTAAATGAACAGTTCAGTAATCATATGATCTATCAACATATGTGAATGTCAAAGGGTTGTATTAATAAATAAACGCCAAATACAAGGCGAAAACAACATAAGCAACATGACCAACTACTCTTTCGACAGCTTCCAATCATATGTTAAAAGAGCAGACAGAGGAATTTTGACAACTTCATTGACTACAGGTGTGAAAACAATCGACAGAAATCATAATCGATCAAATTGTCAAAAATAGTTGAATGTTAATTATCACTGCAATCATTAAACGATCATCAACATAAAAACTGTAGTATTATTTTCGGTTTTGATCTTATACCGCTTGTTTTGAAACTCTAAAAGAAGAATTTGGTGAATTTCCAGCACGAATTATTTCAAGGATTTCGAACAACAGAATTTTTGCACAATGAATATTGTATTAAGAAGCAAGAATTGTTGAAAGTAGGGTCGTTTGTACATCTGTAGACGAGAAGTTGCTACTTACTGTACCCAAACCGATGTAAAGGTAATGTAAGGCACTTTATCTAGTATCATTAAAGAATTTTTCATTCCATTTAACCTTTCGAAAAGGTCATGAGATTAAAAAAAAAATGCACGGAAAGATTGTTATTGAAAAAGCTATTGTACTTAATCAAGACGAATTTGAAAAACGCAACTTTATCTTGATTACGATGCTTAGAATGTCGACTGAAAATTTTGTAATGTTAATATTAACATCTAATCACAGCAGCCTTATTTTGTCGATCGGTTGTTGAACATTTGAGATACAAATAAATAAATTGTGCGGGAAAACGTCATCGTTCTTGATTTGTTTGAATCAAGTGGAAATAAATGTATGTTTTCATAAAAAATACAGATCTGTATGTTGAAATGACTACATAAATTTAGGTAAAAATATAGTAACTTAAGACCGAAAGTAAACTACCGTTTGTTCGATTTTTTTTAATTCTTCTGCGCCATGATTTACCTTATTTGAATTTCATATAGATTGGGCATTTAAAACTATATCAATATTTTTTTATGATTTTTTTCTGATTTTATACAAGGTGAAACCTTTTATCTAACAGTCATTAACTGTAATGTACTTATTGTCTAGCTTTTGATTGAGATATGCAATAACGACAAACACCATGGCAAAAATAGATATAACAAATACATTTCATCTCTTTATTTCCAATTAATCCTACATCTCAATGCTTTCTAGGGAATTCAAGGATTGCCAAAACAAATGGAAATAATATAATAAGGTGTACAAATTAATTACTTTACACTTGTGTTTAGAATCATCAACTTGATGGTCATTAGTTGGTATTTATTGCTGGATTCTCAAGGAACTATTGAACTCAACAGAGATTGGAAAACAAGCACCTCTGACATGTTATAGTCATTATTGCAGCAGCGTCCAAATCTGAAATATTTCTATTGACCTTGAGTAAAATGAAAAGGAACATTCTTGGTATAGGGCCAATCCATATAATATGATGCCTCTAATGATTTACGTGACCAAAGATATAATGTTATTTTTTATTTGTGCATTTATTTTCATATTTGAGAATATATCTTTGATCTCAAAGGTCGTGAATACTATTACAAAGTATCATACCGGTGTACGTTTTGCACTCTCACAAAATGCATTTAATAATGGCATGAAACAATGAAAGGAACTATAACTTGCGCTGACAAACGGACATCACATGTATATGCCAATTTTTATTGGGAATTTCTGGTGGCTAGTACTTAAGTTTGGTAAAAATGTGCTCTTAAATATGTTATCTATGGAGACTAATCAAGATTGCTGATTGATTAATCATGGTTATTTCTAGTATGACAGTAACGATGACTTTCGTGAACCGGTTTCATCACAAAATGTCCAATTGGCAAGTTTCGAAAACCTTTTCGAAACTAAAATGTCGACCATCAAGATCGCTTTAATTAAAACTAATTGACATCAATTTGAGAATTTCATATAAAATCGGACCCATATCTTATCAGGATATTACGGTAGCACGCAGTTCACCCATGATCTTAATGCTCTTGTATCTCTCATCTCTATTACATCAAAAGTTGTCGTTGTAGCACAGAATGTTAGTATTGTGCATCTCACACAAGAAAAGAGTTGGTTTTATTATATTTATTTCAAACTCATCAATTAAAATTCGAAGATTTATTTTCTCTTGTTCCTTTATTTGTTGCCTATTTTATCATGTGACTTCCGACTTTCAAAATCGATTGGTTCAAACTATGGTTTCTTGATTCCACTATTTTCATGAATCTTGATTATAATTAATATCTTAGTGAGATGTCTCTTTTTGTATGATTTTTTGTATGATCTACCTCCGATGGCTGTAGAAAAGGCCTTTGAGGAATTTGATCATATCATGCGATAAAAAGATCAATGGCATTAATCTGATAACCATTGAAGCCGCCGATGTAGATGCAAAAATATGAAGAATAACTGAGATTACTTGAGCATTTTCAATTTACGATTTAACATGTTTATCACTATCCGGCTATAACCATACATTATATAGGCGCCCTCAGCAAAGAAACGGCTGATGTCTTGTCTATACTAACATATGCAACTGAAGTAATCGACCGCATCGTCAACTTCGAATACTTTAAATCGACAGGTACATAAATACCTTTCATATTTGACGAAGACGCCCATCAGTGTTACATATTTCGCTATAGTAATCGAAATTCGTGCTGATTTAGGACAGTATTATCAATGATAAAACACGCATAGTGACAATACACCTAACATATTTTACAAATTATCGACATTATCAACGATGAACCCAGATTGTCCGGGTCGAGGAAATATTTACTGCCGATTGATTGGATCTTTGGCATCACGCGAATCGTAATATCTGCAGCCAGCATATAAATATGCATTGCTTATTCGTTCCTCACATCAATAAAAAAGACAGAAAAAGACTAAGATGTTAAAAATTGAACATGTAAATGAAGTCTGAATTCAAGAAGGATGACATTCACTATGACCCTTTTGTCATATATTATTTCATTAAAAATGTACTTTTCAACATAAGACGGCAATATCTATAAACATAATGGAACGTAATATTAGATTTATAACAAATGCAAAAACTACATTTATTTTTTTTTGTAGAAATCAAATAATAAACAAATGCATATTTACACAATACATAGACACCTATGTCTGCCTGCACATGTAATATAGATCCAATGTTGAAAATGTTTACAGGTACACATATATTTTGAGTTACATATACAAATTTTTCACTGTTACTATTGTAATTGCAATTCGCGCTGGAGACTATATTAGTGACAATGTAACACACGCTTTGGTTATTCTAGCGAATAATGTAACATATTTCGCAGTTATCAAGCATAATCAACGATGAACTCTGATTGTCCAGGTCAAGAATAAATTTACTACCGATTGATTTGAACTTTGGCGTAATAAGTATCGATGCATCTTACGAGTATGATTCTGCGAATGAAAGAAAGGGAAGACAGTTGAACAAAAATCAATCTGACCTCAGAATTAGATGTGCTTTTGGGCCCCATACCTAGGAACATCAAAATTTATTTCTGGGACCGAATGAAATTATATATGAAACTATTCTTTAATCAAGAAACAAGAGATAATGCAGATTGTACATGATAAGGGGGTACGATGCCCCACGGCACTGAGTGACACTATCTGTGCCTTCTTGCAATTATTTGAAATAGTTTCTCGTGATTGTCTTACAAGCATCCTTATCAGTTTTAAATTAAAAGAATTACTGTTACACTGATATATCATATCGATAATGGATTTCGGATCGAGAACTTATATAATTATCATTTCAAAATAAATCCATGGCACCAGACAGTATTTGAATACGTAAGCTTTATAGAACAACGTCGCTTGAAAAACGGGTATGTTGGCACCGAATGATTGTTGTTCTAACAGTACATGCTGACCTTAATTACAATGAACATCTGTCGAGGAAATAGGACTTTCATTCATAGATTATATAAAAACAATGGCAGGTCTTTGAATGCAACAAAATGAAATAACATTGTTGGTGTTCCCTTGAAACATATGGTGTATAACCAACAATCTAAAGTTTTATATTTCTAAGAATGAAGTAAAATATTTTTAATGTGTATTGTTAGTCAACTTGAACTTCATCATGTTAATGAATAGAACGCAAGTTTCAATTCACACTACTTAAAATAAAAATAATAAAAAAAAATAAAAAAATAAAAATGGAGCATTAGAAAAAAGCAATCATGCTACTCTAAGTCCAAAAAGAAGACACTAATTAAATTCTTTGATAACACTATACTAAAAATACACATATTTTATTCTGAGGAGGCAATAAACAGAATCAACCTCGGCTTTATTATGAACAGGGAATTGGTTTAGTCTCTCCTTGGTACAATGACCATCACCTGATGAACTTTGGGTATTAAATGAACAGGGCATTGGGTTAGTCTTTCCTTGGTACAATGACCATCACCTGATGAACTTCAGGTATTTAACTAGACAGTTGACGATGAGTTTTGAACTTTTTGTACGAAAATTCATCTGGCTGTGAATTCCACATGTATTTGAAAATATGTCTGATAGAAAGTTTAAATGTCCTCTCATGAGGCAGTTTATATGATAATTGTCGTTTAATCAAGACAAGGCAAACTGTTTCCCTGAACATCGTAAATGTATGCGTTTGTAGTGTGTCATCACTCGAAAGATTCGATTATATAGGTAACGTTGAAATGTAAAGACAAAAAGTTTCAGATATATAAAAACATGGCGACTTTGACACACAATGTACGACCAAGAAAATAAACATCTGTTTATCATCACGACACCAATGATGATTAATCTACAAAGTTATATGAAAAGAGGATGCAAAAACAAAGCAAACAAATATTATGCAACAGCTTCTTTTTGTTTGATTGCATAAAAAGCATAAAAAGCGACGCTTAGTCATTTCAAATAGACATGTGTAATTTATATCATTGCGTTCTTGAAAAGTTTGGCTCCAGAGTTTGCTGAATCTAGAACCGAACAGTTCAATTTCATTATTTATATTACCAGAACAAGAAAAACATCATTTAGATTTATCTACATAGTTTCAAAAATAAGCCCTTAAATATTATTTTAACACATCAAGTTTTTTTTTTAAGAAGAATATTTTCAAAGTTTTGAAATTAGATCATACGCGTGTATACACCAAATTATATATATACATCTATTCCTAATGGAAGTAAGCATATGTGATCTCCTGTAGCACAGCATAATACTTTTAACGTTCTGAACCGATACTTTGATGTGGAAAAATAAACAGTTGAGTTATGTGTAACATTGCTCGCAAGAAAATATGAAAGAATAAATCTGACATGGTTAAATTGTCAGATCTCAACTATTAAGAAGGTTAGAACTTTACTGAATATTAATATCAATGGAACAGGATTTGATTCATAATGAACATGATATTCAAAACATAAGTAGACAATAAAGGTTTGACACAGTCCTCTTCGGTCGTAAATGGGCCTTATAAAAATATATAACCGATTATGGAGCTATTTCATTCAATACTGTTTGCTGATCCATATTGGTAGTTTTTGAGCCATTTTATACAGAACAGTTCGGTAAAGTCCATTTCCATCGTTTTTAAGGTTTTTTTACTCATCAACTAGACGAGTACAGTCGCTATTGATTCTTTTACACAGCAACGATATTTGTAGAATTTGTGCCGAGTCCGCATAGGTTGTTATAGAGCCTTCTTATACATTAACGGTAGAATCAACTTTGGTCATAATCGAACCTTAGTACACTTTGGGTGTTTTTTTGTATTTTTAGTAGAGTCCACTTTGGTCGTTATTGATGCATTGTAGCAAAATAATCAAAGGAACCAAGATTCTAGCGGAAATCAAAAGATTGTCCTCAATGGACAAAGACCAGATATGGAAAACCGACAACTGTTTGTCTTTTTAATACAATTTGTACCTTCACATGGCGCATATACAGTTTTTACTTAAATTTTTAACATGATTGGTTTTGAAAGGCGTAGGTTGAAAATCAGTGGGTTTACTTTTATAATATTTTTTTTTCATATTGTTTTGCTAGACCATTCAGATATATATCTTCCTTAGAAGATGTTCGAAATAAGATAATTTAGAAAAATACTCTGGACAGCTAACAAAACATAAAAAAAAATCAAAACTAAGGCGTGTTCAAGGCTTTTTAGTGCAAAACTATGAACATGCAAAACACGTGCCTTTCCCTTCTTTAATGTCAATAGCAATGAAAGAAAACGCTTTACAAAAAATCAAGGATCAAAGATGAACAAGTGCCACAGTACCATCATATTACATAAACACAGATAAACTGCTGTTTCTAAAGGCACTGAAAGTGTAACCACAATGTTCTTTTCCTTGGATCTGTTCTTCAACTCAACCATCTTGTTTATACTAGAGGTAATTTGAAATACACAGTAACAGAACTGGCTTCATTCATAAAATATAACAGACAAACCCATTATGTCTTTCGTTGAATAATTATCATTAAGATAATTACGAGTTTACCGATGTCACAACCATCTTTATTGAAGATAAGCAGCTGTGAAGCATGCTTCGATTATAATTGAATTTTCAGATGCAATTTTAATTATTGACGTTATTTTGTAGAACTCTAATGAGAATGGTTATGTAATGTACATTTCGGGTTGTGTCAGAGACCTGAGTTAAACATTGGAATGCAGGGCTGCATGTTTTGTCAGCTTTAATTAATATGACCTTTGTCTCTTCCTTTCTATAAATGAGTTACCAGACTTTAATTAGAAGTTCATACCATACCTTTCCGTTTTGTGATGCACCTTATTCTGGATAGCTGTACTATTGTTGAACGTAGAAAGGCAGCTCAGTACTTTTCCAAGACATATTTTGAATGCCTGTTATGTTCTATTTATCAAGGAAGGGAAATGGGTAAAAACAATTAAATACTTGGTACATGTCCCATATTTTGTATAGTCTGCTTTTTGGCAAAATTCTGATGAAAGTTTGTTACCATTCACAATAATTTATTAAAACAACATCAAGATAAAGCGGGGATATTCGTTTTTGTCTTTTGTGTTCTGAAAAACGTTCGTAGATTCTAATATGTATGGATGTAAACAAACGCAAATGAACTTCGTATTCTAGTGCATCTGCATAAATATATGTATGTATATATGTATATATATGTTGAGAAAATTTTAATTTTAATTTTTCCAACCGAGGGTAGCTTAATATTATCATGGTGTATAACCCGTGTTTAGATAAATGCAGCCAATTAAACAAAAACAGAATATATAATTCTTTAACATCATTTGAAGCATGAATATAGGAATTAAAATTGATGTTCATCATTTGTATAAATGCCACATTTTCAGAACTTCTTTATTTGTTTTCAGATTACACACTATGGCCATTTTGGATTGACAGAAAAGTCAACGTTGAGCCTCCTTTTAACAGAACAGAGTGAGTGTACTTATAAAACGAAATTCTCAGTTTCAAATACGATGGATATATCTATTCCAATTGTTTTTGAAACATTTAATTTGATTGGTCAGCGTCATGTAAATCATAACTTTCACTTTTTGTATAAACGCATGTGGCGTATCAATGCATTCAGAGACAAAGTAGTGCAATTATCATTGACGCTACAGAAGGTGAAAACGTAGTTTTCGTTGCATAAAATTGGAATTATAAGTAATTACGAATTATTTTCAACTGAGTTTTTTGATGTGTAAACGCGACCGAATCCTTAACAAGCATTACATAAAGTCCGTCGGTCTTTATTTAGTTTGCGAGTGACTCGGTTGCGTTCACATATCACTAAACTACTGCAAAATAACTTTTATTACTATGATGAATCATTCAAGTTAAGTCTTGTTTAGAAATAATAGCGTTCAACCAGTTTCTGTAGAATTCCAATTAAAATAACATTGTGAAATTCATAAAAAATCGAAACCAATAAAACTAACAAAATATAAAACAACCCGAAGGAACTAAAATGAGTTAACACTCGTCACCTTATCTTCATAAACCGTATCTATTTAATCATAGGCTCGACCTTTGAATTAACATTTTATTCCATAGCGATAAAGATCCACTGTCATGAATTATTTCCAGAAAGAAGTTTAATATTACAAGACCGTAGATTCGTAACTTTACAAAACTTCATAATGTTCCTGCCGTTATTGATATCTCTGGAAACATTTAGCTAAATGAAAATGTCATGAAAGACTGTGTGTTAACCATAAATGTAAAAAAGCAATTGGCTATAATTGCTTTTACACACTTATTTTCAAGACCTTTAACATCTGAAAATACAACAGGCAGATCGAAAGTCATGCGAAAACTGTTTTCAAAATTAGCTTTTTTGACATCGCAAAGGCAATCGTTTCATATTGAAATGTAAATAATGATGTATTGAGAAAAATCCTGGTATCATATTTCAACTAAGCATAAAACATGGTATCTTACACGTATATCCAGTAACTTTCTTCTTGATACCTCTTGACATACCAAACCAAAGTGAAGTAAAATAGCACAATCATCGTGTTAATAATGTGCTGAGGGTTCTTACATGTAAATGATAAGTATAATGATGTTTTGGGGCCAGCTGCAGACCGCCCTGTGGTATGAAGATTTCCTTGTCGTTCACTGAAGACCAATGGATGGCCTTAGGCTGACATTTTCATCCCGGTGGGGTTGTTGTCTCTTTGAAATATATACCATACCCATTCTCGTTATATGGTATTTTTTGATAATCTTAATTCTCCATTTCAGTGATGGAAAAGTATTCGATGCTAACAGTAGGGAAGTGAGATCCTTTCCAGATATAGAACATATTTTACACAAACTACACACAGACGGATATAAACTAGCAGTAGCTTCTGAGTAAGGCTAAATTACATACAAATGCATACGAAAAAAAAAATTAACTGTTTTATTCTCTTGTTTTTTTTTTCAAACAGTTGGATACATACAGATTTTTCTTCATATAAGAATGGTTTAAATTATGTCTCTACATCAAATTTTACTACGGCTCGAGTAGAGAAATAATAAAAACAAAGACTTGGCTAATGGAGGATAATTTTCTTTCATGAAAACTCGGAAATTGTAAAATGGTTGGAACCTCTCGCGGAAGTTTGTTTAATTTATTTATCGAATGCTCGTCCAATTTTTAGGACATTATTCAATGTCTTCTGTTAAAGTTTTGGCAACTTTGATTATAATAAGGTAGTATTTTTATGGACAATAGTCTGGGTAATATTTATGACCTGTCTCTAATGTTATTAGAATGGTGCTAAACAATGATTACTTTCTCGTTAAAACAACTGAACGGACCCAATCAACTGTAACGAACCACAAAACAATGATAATGATGATAATAATAATAATGACAAAAAAACAGTAATAATTTAGGGCGGAACGCAGTTGAAGGAAACGAATGAGTGATCGGAAAATATAAAACAAAAAATATTTAAAACGGTTCTTAAAAAAATGTCCTTCGTTTCATTCTATTTGACACAAAAGGGATAATTATTCTAATAATTATAAACCCATAAATTAATCATCTTTGGAAAGTAAACACAAGATATGTCCAGGTCTAAAGACAACAATCTTTATACAAGAAACATAAATGAAATAACTGAAAATTATTCAAATAAAAAAACATATTTTAATCAAAACGGCGCAGACCTGGAAAGGTGAAGAATAAAATTTAACAACGGAATTTGCGTTGTTTTGTTCAAGTATTGGTTAAAACAGACATAATACGATCAACGAGCTCAAGGCAATATAGCGCTGAATACTGTGGAGAAACTATTTCAACAGTTCTTTTTTCATTGGTTTCTTCAGAGACTAACAGTTTTGATGGAACCTTTATTATTTATTTGTAGTAAGTTTGAAATCGTGATTTGTTTAACCAAGAGAACCACAAAATTGGTGCCCATAAGATAATAGTTCCACCAGAGTACAAAAATACATAGAAACTGCTCATACTTCCCAAGCCCCTGACTTTTTTTGTGATACTACTTAATATTTTAGATGATTATGTTAATACCTATATCTGATGCCTTATAACATTGATCATAATTTCATCCAGTTCTTCCTTCCATTTATCATTCGTACCCATTTTTATATTACAGGTCTGGCAAAAACCTTGTACATATTTCGTTTGGAATGTATAATTTTCGAAATATTTACACGTTGATGCAAATTGATGATATAGTTTTGAGGGTGTTTGCTAATTCAATCAAAAACCAATTAATACCATGCTAAACATTTGAGCAGAAAGTTTATTCAACAAGACAAGATTTTTACCATCGACCACCTAAGGTTGAGTAAAGCACTGAGTTTTGTTTGTGTCTGATGTATTTAATAAACTAATACATATTAATCCAAATGTTTCTTTGATAAGATCCAAGAGACAACACCTTGAAACTGACATTTATGTTAATAGATTGGGCAGATATCGTAAATGTTTCGTCTTTTGGCGGTAAATTTATTTTATCTTGTTAAGTTGGAACAGAACATTCTAGTTTATTATAATAGTGTTGATTTTTGTGTTATACATCAAAACAAAAGAATTTCAATTCGACACTATGAAGATTTTGTGATGATATTTTGCTTGATTAATTTTCAATTTTGATAAGCAATAAACATCCGCGTGTTTTTTTATTTGCCATCATCCTGTTGAGTAAAATATTTCATTTATAACGAAAAACGACCGACTTTTGGAAATATATTCATTCTAACTCAGGAACTAAATACAATACGCAAAGAACTTTTAAAACAACAACGGCATAATGTAGCAAGCCTGGAATGTAAATATTTTGTCCTCTCAAAGGCTCTCTCCCGATATCTTGCATGCCTAGTATTCGCTATTTCAACGTTTTTACACCTCCGCTATACTCAAAACTAAACCATGTCTCTTCATGCAAATAAGTACAATCAAATGGAAAAAAACCATGCAAATCTTAATGAGTAATGCATATTTTTTTTGTAAAAATTTAAATATTAAGGATAGCAGAGCCATACACCCAAAGCACTTTCATAGCGGAGTGATACGAGTGACATTAGGAAGCGGTTATACGGTTTGCGGAGGACCTACGGCATGTATTATATGTTATCCTGTTTCAGGGCGTTCTATAAAGAAGAAACAAGAAGACTGGTATCGTACTTTGGCTGGGACGATTACTTCGATTATATAGAAATATACCCAGGATCTAAAATTACTCACTTCTTACAGTTAGTATTTGCTAAAAATGTATCCATGGTTATACAATAATCTAGGTAGCTGTTCAAAATATCGAAAGATTCTGTCAATTTATGGTCTAGGTATATTGAGCAAAGTATAACTGGATATACAAAGTATCAAGCCATCTTTGATACTATCGCAACTTACGGCATGCATTTTTGGCATTTCTTACGTTACAATCTTCCTCAACAAAAAAAAATAATCCAAAAAAAAAAAAAAAAAAAAAATCCAAAAAGCTAATGACGAATAAGTTACAACTACAGAACATAATACAATGATAATGGAAAAAATTAGTTACTACAAATATTGCTTGCTTTAAAAGGAATGTTTCTCTTCGCAGTAAGTAATTTTAATATGTCGCAAACTTATGTTAAAAAATCAGAAAGATAACTTATGATTAATATAAAATGGATGAAATTCGAATATCAAGATTCAAAACATGATTTTTTTTGGGGAATATTGACTTTATGACAAACGAGATGATTTTGACATTCCAATCGCAAGCTTCCGTTTTCTTAGTGGCAATATACTAATATCACCATTCTATGGACATATATTTTACGATTGATCCGTTGCTGCCGTGTCTCTGTGTTTGGTACACGGACTTTCTTTGAAGAGCAAGGATACTGTCAATAAGCGATTACAAAACAGTTGTGTTAAGCCTTTGTTGATATCATGAGAAGACGTTTTATTTTTGTCAGGTAAATTAAACTGACCAATATGAACTTTCTCTCTAACAGAAGATACATGACATCTTCAGTTAGATTTACGTTTTATCTGATAGACCACCCACCAAACTTTGGTCAGATTTTATTCACTTGCAATGTAACAGGTGGCGCGTGTGGAGAAGGACATTATTACTTCTCCGTAACGCCTGATATCGCTACAAGTTTTCTGTGAGATTTCTACTTGCAAGTGCCTTAGTTTTCGTTACTGTCTTATCTTCAGTGTTATTGTGTTATTGTATATTATTCCATTGTTTACACTGAATATGTAAATCCTCTCAGTATGTTAACTGTTTTCAGGTTTTGTTCATGTACTTGTATTTTAGTATCTCTTGGTTGTCCTTCTCTTTTAATGCTTGATACGTTTTTGTCGATATTGAATCGTATACTGTGGAGTAATCGACAAAAATGAACCAGGTTAATACAAAATAACATGGTTTACTCAAAAAGAACCAAGCAGCCGTTAAACATCAATTTATTTCAGAATAAAAAAGAATAGTGGTGTAGATTTCCCCGACATGATGTTCTTTGACGACGAGAGGGATCATCTCTCCGAAGTGGCACATACTTGTTTAGGTAACACAATTACTAAAATTAATCATTTTAAACAATACTACCAAATAATTTAATTATGGTTGAATTTGATTATCTCCCCTGAACAATTGTTTTTTGTCTCCAATCACTAGGATGTCTCTCATTGAATCTAATACATTTCGTATGAGTAAATCCCAAGAATATAAAGTTCAGTTTATAAATTTCTATCGCCAATATTAGCAGGGTATATTGTTATCTCTGCTTCGCGCCGCATCCGACATAAAACAACTTCATATTTAACAAATACATTACTACACGAAATGAAATAGTTTGATACTTCATGAACAAAAGTCTCAAAATGCAAAAAGAACGCAAAAACAAGACAATTACCAAAACAGCTGCAGTTAAGTCTCTATAAGAATCAGGCAGTAGGTGAAACATTGTGAGAAAAAAATCATTCTGAAAGTTTAATTTGAGGATTTTCACCATCAGAATCGTGGAAAAAATACAAGATTTTCCAAATTATTTTGGAATTTTAAATTCATTGAAATACACTGAAAATTGGTATACTCTGTAAAAAACTATTTTCTAACCTTCTATAGAAATTTTTTCTAAGCAAATCCAGTGATGCAGAGATATAATGGTTTTTTTTTTTTTTTTTTTTTTTTTTTTTTTTTTTTTTTTTTTCAAATAGAGAAAGCATGTCTGAGTGAAATTGTCAGATTTTTTAAATTTCACCTGATTCTTACAAAAACTTACACTTAACATGTTTGTTGCCGGGTCGACAGTAGTACTTATATTTTATTTTTATTGACTTTACATGCAAAAATAAGTACATTTATTTCGTTGTAGACATTCTGTGTGCATATACGAGTGTATACTCTTTTGTAGTTTTATGCAATATCAATACCAGGTGAAATGTTTAGACTTTTCTTCCAGGTGTAACATGTATCTGGGCGAATCGGGGTGTGTCTGAGGAAATTTTGGATGAAGCCTTTCAGGCTTTTGTGAATAACCACAGCGAAAACATGAATGTTAGTAATCTTTCAATTAACAGTGTAGATTCTGACGAATCACAAAGTGAAACAACAGTCATTTACTGTCACCGGAGGCGCGGGTCGCGGGCCTCGATCCAGTATGAAGTCCCGCCTGTTATTGACAGAGCAATACGTCTTCGTGGTCGGAGGATGTCTGCACCAGCTCTTAGCATAAACTTGAAAAACGATAAAGCTAAAATGGTGGCATGTCCAGAAATCATTGAGAACTGAAAACGTTTCAAGAATATAAACCATTAGCAGGATTACAAACTGAACTCTTCAAGGCCACCATTGAAATTGACAATATATGACGGTTCAAAATCTCAAGACCATGAAATTAAAATATTTAATCATTTTTTTTTCGGAAATAACCTCTGTTTGCGCGTAGTGTAGACAAACAATGTTGATTATTCATCATCAATTCTAATTACATATATTGTTCTAGCAAACGAACGATTGTTTGCCAAAGTAATACAATCAAACACAGTAACAAACAACAAAAACAAAGTATAGACAAATCAAAGACGTCCTAGATAAGCTTTATGGATGAAGGAAGAAAGCAGTAGTGTTGGGATAAAGTTCATCACTGTTAGGACAAAAAATAGTAATTAAAAGTAAATTAATCTATAGGTTAAGCATATTATTGACAGTCGCTCTAACCACCATCTTGATTAGCTGGACAATACTCAAGTCGATCATCTGTTATGATTAGCATGAACAAAATGCACTGATATGAACACTGGTAATTGAAGCAAACATCTGCTGAACATCAAGTGTACGATAGTTTACAGTCAGTGATAGAATCTCTCAAAACTTCTGAAAAAAAGATGAATTAAATTCCGAAGTTGATTACTTTGCTCCGTACTACTATAGATTCGTTAATTTTAAAGTGTGGATGCCTTGAAGTTACCCCTGTAGACTGTCTGTTTAGAGTAAAGACCGTGTCATTGTTGCGTTTCATATTTTGAGAACTTCATTCGCTTTTTCGTTAACATTTCTAGACTAGTGGACCACAAAGAAAGTCTTCATCCCCTCTAATGTAAATTATCTTCAGCTAGGTTGCAGCTGTTGTTCTTTGACAGAACCTGATAAAATTGTTCGTCAGGAATAAAAACGACAATATCCTTAATTATTTCATGTACATTCTTTTCTTTGTATGACTTAAGAACCAAAATACCAGCTCATAAAATAATAAGTTTTATTATAAAAATATCTTCAGACTAGAATCGAATACCAAAACTTGTCGCGTTTTATCAAACCACATTTAAAGATTTCCTCGAAACGGGCGTTGGTGGAATCTTCTCCCCAAACCAATGACCTTCTTCCATTACTGAAGACTACGCTCAGTAGCAGGGGCATCAAGAAAATGAATTATTCATCCTCTATTACAACACACCTTTGTTGATCAAATGCTTGGAATCTGATGTCTTTGCCAATTTTTTCTTAATGAATAGGAGTCATTATCAATAAATGCAGTCAAGGACACACTAAATTGTGTTTTAGATTAGTGAGTTCATTCCAAGGATGTAAGAGGGTGATCATATCTAACATATCCTCTGAATGACAACGGATTCTACAATGACATCCTTAATCTCTTTGAGTCTTATTAACTAACAATACGACACCCGTAGTGTCTACATTTCAGCAACTCAACCAAGGTAACGTTGATTGTAAATTACTCCTGGATTAAAAGGCAAATATTGAGTATTATCATAAAATGCAACCATGCCTAATCGTTCTTTATTCAATATTTGAATGTAAGTTTTATCGGAGCTCAACGGTTAACCCATATCCGATTATGAACATAATATTTTTTCGGGGATTCTGTTTAATGACCATAAATGCGGGTATGACATGTACTTTTCGCTATTTAACTGTCCCCACAAAATCGATATTGGAAGTACGACTTTCCCTTGCATAACAAATAATCACTCTTTTCAAGAAAACAGTTCAAAATGCCATAAATAAGAACTCTGTAGACTATAAATGAGAGACTATTGCTCATTATATTTTGTCTTAAGTGCCTGTACTTCTGCCTGGTAGATTTCGATTGTAATGACTATGACTCACAGATGTATTATCTGTATAATTTATTGAACGTTTATGTAAAAATTGAACACATATGTATATTTGTGTACAGTCGACTATATCCTACTGAATAGGTTTAACGAAATTAGAATAAACTGTGGAAAATAAAATATTGTTTCTCTTCTCTCTGCCTTGGTGGACTCGAGGTAGCGTGTTCGCACTTCGAGTGTTGTGGGTTAATTGTTCGATCCAAAACCCAGTCACACCACAGACTTCATAATTAGTAGTGAATGAAGCACGAGGCATGTGGCAGAAAAAGTAGGGAGTGTTTAATTGGCTCAGAGTCAGAATAAAATATCAGAGTGGGATGATAGACACACCTACCTACAGGTTGTTGTTTCTGTGGGCTAGCACAACAAAAACCCGGCTCAGACTTTCGCACTAGTACGAAGCAGGGTCCGTTTGATTGATCACACGTTAACGTCCTGAAACGCATGAAATATCAGGTAACAAATATTACACCACAATCATTCAATCAATTTTACTTTGAGCTCCCCATTAAACGCTATTGTATCCTGCTGTCTTTTTCATCTTCAGTTCTTCGGACGTGACATATAAGAGCAATTCGGTAGGTGTTTCTTGAAAAGCAGAGGGCGCTCACCTTACCGCGCCAAGACCATGCACTCATTTTGTGGAGCAAGGGGTTTCTCATTTACCATTGTTTATCTGTTAAAGGTTTTATTTCGTGCTCTATGTTGAGTGTCATCATTTTTCCTTTTTAGTCTTTATCCCGGTATTTATTCTTTCGGTTAACGCTCGAATCTTGGCTTCCATTGATTACTCTTTCATCATTAGACAGAATAAAATCTAGAAAATAATGATACCTTGACTAATACGACAAGCCTCGCAATACCTCACCAGTTTCAAAACTATCGGCTACCAAAAAATAATTTAAGAACAAGAACCAGGAGAAACGGCAGGGTCACCTTTTTTTCAATCTTTTTAGAAGCATCAGGTTACTTTTGTCACATCACAAAGTCTTTAGATGCCAAAAACTATGACGGTAGACTAAATGTGGCATTGTTTTTGTCGGGCTGACCCTTTTTTAATAAATAAATGAATAAATAAATTAAATAAATAAAAAGACCAGTTAGTACTACCATAAACATATTTAACCTATTTGATTCGTATGCAAAATTATAGAAAAATAAATGTTAAATCAAGGAGTTGCAATAGTGCTGTCTTGGAGTTACGGAGAGAACAAAAAGCCAAGCTTTGAAAATGTCCAACTCTGCTGGTTCTTTTCACAGTAAAACACTTCAACACGATCTTTAGCAATATTGGAAATCACTTTCTGGCCTTGGCACAAGAAACATATAACACATCTCCCAAAAATGTTATAAATGAGGAATTGGATAACGTGTTTATTTGTATAAGCTTAACTTTTATATCCTCTCCGTATTTTAAGCTGGTGCAAATCCATCGAAGAACATTGATATATTGAGATGTTATTGAGAAATTCCCAATGTCGCTTTCTGATAATTTTTATATAACATTATATACATTTCGTACGGCTGGAACACCTGGGCTTTTGATCCATCTCCTTTTTGAATTCTTTTTTTTATGTTAACTCTTTACATGTAAGTACTTCTCCGTCAAAGAATCAGGCAAAATGTATATAAGGTGTGGCACATGAAGGAAAAAAAAGCGCAGAGATTTTATTGCACTAACCAATTAAATATACCTGATAACCACCAGAAATAACCATCAAAGTGCTTGTAAAATTTGCCTTTTTAAGATATTGATAGGTCAAATTTAGCTGAAATGCACTACGGAAAAATGACGGGAAAAATTTTCCGCACTCTTTCCCTATGTAAGCAGTCAAAATCTACGTCATAGATGCTTCAGGATAAACTTAAATAATTATTGGGTTGTTTTCTAGATGTAATGAATATATTTTAGGCAAAAATGACAAAATTGGGGGAAAATGATGTGGCACCCATTGGCTGATTCTTACACAAAATGGTGCTTATAATAACATCATATCAGTACATTCCAATAAGTTCTACATAAGGGACGTTAGCTACAAGTTTAAATTTGGGGAAAATGTAACGGAAAGATTGATGAATATATAAAACGACGAAGTGAAAAAAAGCTGTGTAAAAACGAAACAAAAACAAGAAGAGGTCAAAAAGAAACACAACATTAAAAGTTTATGTTGAACCGCAACGAATGTTCCAACAAATACTGGAAGAATGGACTAGGTGCACCGGTAAGGTAATTGTTGTGCAACAATGCCAGGTGGTACATATTAACATCTACCGTGAGAGAAATTAATAGTTAAATGTGTAAGATAAGTTCATGACCAGCCGTCGACTGCAAAGCGCATTTGTTAATTGAACCATTTACCATATAGCATACATGTAAAAGTTAATAATTTAGAAGTATCTTTTTGATGAATGTGGTAATTGTAATTAAAGGGTGAGCAAGTAGAACATGTATCCAATACTATCGTTGGTATGGCAAAAATACCAGTGTTTCAACGCTGATAGTGAAAAGAGAGATAACCATGATGCCAAAACGTCAGAGGTATTTTATTACCTAAAGTCACTGCGCTTTACATGCCGAATTTTACTGTCTAAATCTGTTAAACAGTGCTGAATGAACAAAAAAGTGAATTATGTTTTGGCAGAAGCATCAATCGTCTATTAAATGAAGTATGTTTACATTTGAAGCCGTTTGACATACCAAAGCTTATTACCTTATTTACGTAACGAACTATCATCGGAATCTTAATTCTCATTTCGTAAGATGTTTCCTAATTATGCGTGAATTTTGTGCTTAATATAGACCCTTGAAAGTATTTATAGACAACTGGGAATGGCAATTAAAACTCTTTTTGTTATCTATCTTTTTTCTTTAATTCGTTTTCCAGTTAAGTCCTTGACATAAATCTTAAAGCAGTCAACGATATGACACGATATAACAGCCGTTTCTGCAAAAATTCGTGTTCTCTATATACCGGCGTCCACGAAACAGGACAATGTTCTCTTGTCTCTTTTAACGTAAACAAAAACCACCACAGAGCAAATATTAAAATAATTGTTTTACCTTGGATGAAAAAGAACTCGATGCATTTTAACATTTTAACAAAAAAATCAGAATTTAACAAGAGAACAAAACATATAAACATACGAAAAGCGAAATGCGAACTCAATGGCAGTAAGGAAAACTTTCGGAAAAAAAGTTTATCCGGATTAATATTTTTTGGCAAGTTATCGTATTTACAAGACATTATTCCTTCTACACGTTATAAATTTATCGCTAGTATTAACAAAAACATGTGTTGTTTGTGTTAAATACAAATGTATTTTTATTTTGTTCTTACTAAATGTAAATTTAACTTAAATTTGATTTATGCTTTAAATGCATGTTAAGAAATAAGTTACCCTCTCTTAATACAAAAAAATATATCATTTTTTATCAATTTAGATCGAAGATCAGAATTGATATTGCAGTCGCCAGAGCCTTCATATTAGATAGCATCTGAAATTATCTTAGTGCACTACCGCATGAAAATAGTCCCATTGACACACCCCATTAAGATTCAAATGCAGTCATTTGGTTCAATATATAGATATTTCTAGTATATCAAATTAAATTCTATACTACATGTATTTACGCCAATAAAAAAAAACCAACACTCAACTTTTACTGCGAACTAAATATGCTGATTAATTTGGTTTGTATTAACAATGATCCAAGTAAATATTTAGTTGACCTTTAATCTCACCAGTATTTGTTTATTTTTTATGCATTTACCCGAATAAACCAATCGTTCATTACATTTTATTCAACGTGTCGATATATTTAAGTTGCCGACAAATGCAATATTCTTAGACGCACAATAAACCATTTGATGTTTACATGTAGCTAGAAATGTTAACCCTTTGAGAATAGTCATCATTCATAGCAATGAAAAAAAGCAATGCTGAGCATCAGTTGAAAGAACTGTCTTCATATATTTCATGCAGGTCCTGTCGGATCCATATATTTACAAAAAGGGGGCAGTGATACCGATCAAGAAAATTATATTAGTTTCCAGGCAGGGACTACACTCCCTGTTTCAGGCTAATACAATGTATTTACCGCTCATTTTTTGCTAAGCTTTCAACAAAAGGGTAGCATAACTCCCGAAACCATCATGATTTATCACCCACTGTATCGTGTATTTTTATTAAGGTCATCGCCTCGTGACATCGGAAGTCCTGAGATGACAAATAAAAATGAAACTTAAAAAGTTTGCTTATAGACGATGGCATATGAAATTCGATGATGGATTTCTCAGGAACAGTGTCAGTCTGTGGTCTGGTGATATTGCTTTTTGTAAAAATAATTCTATTTACATGTAGCTACTCAGCCATGTGCTATAATGATAGAGCTGTAGGTGCTTCATGGCCTTAAAAGTGCATGACGAGTGTTTCCTGCACAAGACATAATTGTTGAAATATTCTAAGACTTAGGCGTTTACGTTAATGTACGTTTCTCTGGAATTAGGTGCCCAGAAAATAAGCGCTTTTACACGATGAATCGCGAATTTTGTTCTGTGTTTATTAAATTCTTTCGTGACCAGACTGATGAATTCAAACATTATTCATAGAGTTCAATATTAACCATTTACAACAATAAGCTTGTGTTTAGATGTATACGTTTGAATTGGATCGCCGTTATTTCTGTTTATCGCCGCTTTTATCCCATATTTTTTTTTCGATTTGACGATTATTTGAGGCGTAAAAATTCAAATGATCGACATAAATTGATTCAATACACGAGTACATTGATTTTATTAAGAGAGGGTATAAATGCGCATTTATAGTTTAATCTGAATCGAATGGCTGATGAAGTGGAAACCAGTAATGCGTCAGAAAGACAATAACCCTACAAAAGCGGTCTACGGGCCTAAAATGAACGATGAGAGGTTTCCGAATCTTTATTACATTTGGGTGCGCATTATATATGAACATAAATGTGAAAGTGTCTTCAATGTTTATACCGATTCTATATACACTGGAAGAGGCGAGCATCTGTAGTCGAGAACAAAAATATTTCATGAATTATTATCGACGGCGTTCTTCTCATCGAAAATATGGGCTCAGTTTTGCAACAATCTTGTGCTAGTAATCCTTTTCTATCTTTCAATTCATTTTCCAAATTATGTAGTTAATTGCGCAAAATCATACAGCAATCTACAAGTAAGTTTGTTGTTATCAATTTAGATCGAAGATCAGAAATGATATAGCAGTCGCCAGAGCCTTTAGATTTGTAAAGCCTGATAGCAACTGCAATTATCTAACACTACCGCAGTAAAATAGTCCCATTGGCATACCCTATTTAGGTTCAAATGCAGATAGTTACGTCCATTTTATAGGTATTTCTAATATATCAATTTTAATTCTATTCTATTTACGCCAATAAATAAACTCAATAAACAACTTTTACTGCAAACTAAATAATTATGCTGATTAATTAGGATTGTACATTTGTATAAACGACGATACAATTAAAAATAGTTGACCTCTTATCCCATATTAGTACCTGTTTATTCCTATGCAATCAGTCGTTTACTATCGATATGTTGAAGTTGTCTATTTATTTTTAGACGCATGATATAGACAGAAATGAACACCCTGCGAAACTGTAAATAGTCGGAAATCTGTCTTCTGATATTTCATGCAGACCCTGGCGGATATTTATAAAAAGGGGCAGTGGATCCGACCCAGAAACTTACATAAAGAAAGGGGTTCCATGCTATCATGTGCCACTCATGTTTTACAAAAGAGTAGCATAACCCCCGAAACTATCACTCACTGTGTCGTGCATTTTCATTACGGTTTCCGCCTCGTGACATCGGAAGCCCGTAGATGACAAATAAAAATAAAATTTTGCTTAGACGATGGCACAGGAATTTCGGTAATTTTTTTTTATCGGGAATGGTGTCAGTCTGGTCTGGTGATATTGCTTCTTGTAATAACCCTTCTATTGTGCCATTTTAGCCATGCGTAAAGATAATAGAGCTGCAGGTGCTCTAGGACCTTAAAAGTGCGTGGCTAGTGTTGTCTGCACCATACGTAATTGTTGAAATTATATTCTAAGACTTTAGCGTTTATGTGCCTGGAACTAGATGCCTAAGAAACTAAGCACTTTAAATGACACATATGTGTCAATGCGATAACTTGTAGCACTTGAGCTGTAAAGTTTATCAACTGAGGAATAAAGCTAGTTGAGGGGAACATGTACCGTATCTAAGGACATGATTTATTTCAATGATTGTTGCGGTTTAAGTTTGAATGATTTGACAGACAGTACGGCCTGGAGGTGGATAAATTGTAATTCGACTTAAAAACATTTAGAAACTGGGAAAGGCCAACTAGTTGTTTGTAGTCCAATTACGCAGTATGTCAGAGAGTTTTGTGTTCATTCATCTAGGTGTTCCATGTAAACCTGACATCGAACCTGAATATTACGCAAACTGGCACACTGCTACAATGCATTATAAAATTTGTGTGTGCTTTTTTTTGTAATGTCCTTCATAATCAGAATGCAATTTGACGATTATTTGCGGCGTAAACATTCAAACGATTCATATAAATTGATTCAGTACACGAGTACTTTGATTATACCTAAGCAAAGATCATGAGAACAGTTTTATCGAATTCGTTCCAACATTAATATCCTGAACATCAATAAAACTGCACTAACGTTAAATACAAATTTATAAAATCAATTAAATGCATTTCCCACAGCAAAATTCACAGTTCCATTTTGTTGGCATATTAGTCAATAATTGTCTATTCATTACTCGTGGTTCGATCCGTTTAAATGTATGTTTAAGCTAAAACTGAGACATCGATCCCGGCAGGAGATAAAGGTTGTACAAAGCCTAATCAAACATTTATATTGTGCTGTTGTTTTATCAAAGTAGATTATAGATTATTGGGTAAAAAGAGAGAGTGATTTAACAGTAGGTTTTTGCCTATTTATCGCACACCTGAATGACAACACGTCGCTAAGGTGCGATACACAATTACCATATTCAAAGTCGTCATGACGCTTGCTCAGTCATCCGGAATACAAGTACACTTCCGATAAATTTATTGTTAAATATTATTTAAAGTTTTTAAATTTAGTTGAAAATTTATTATCATTGTCTTAACACGGAATAATGGCCACTGCGGCCAAGACTAATCAGCCTCCTGCCGGGAAGACGGCCGCCAACTGCAACTTTGTAGCTCAAGATCAAATTTGGTAAGTCAGCTTAAATTACTAATTAAATTCAATTAGTTAATGGGTTTCCACATTTCATGGATAACTTGATTAATATTAGTTTTTTCAATGTTTGTTAGTTTTTGATAGGCTTGTTTATATATTTTGCTTATCAACATTGAACCAATCTTCTGGTAATTGAAGATAGGAATCTAAATAGATATAAAATTACAGAAAACAGCTCCAAATGTGTGACAGACGGATGTTAAAATCTAGATAACCATAAAAAACTGTATCGAGTTTCTTTATTGGTCTGATGCGTCCGTATTCTTTTGTATTATAATGTTTTAAACCATATCTACTTGTTATGTATTGTGTGAATACAGATACATAAAATCATGGCAAACAATTTATTATTTACGGTCTGGCATTCACGCAGCAACGGTATTCTTTGTCAAATGTAACGTATATTCCACATGTACATGTAAATACGTTCTTCGAGAAAAAAAATCATTTAACACAGAAATGATGTACAAATGCACAATACACACAAATATAAAACACATTTGTGTATGGAATATAAATTGACCTTATTCATTGTTTTTGTACACGAGTTATTATACCGGTAAGCCGGGCCTCAATTTTATAGTGTAACTTCTATAACCTGAACCACGAATAAACCGGACACTTGTGTAAACCAACATCATCCTGACGTCTGTTCATACTGATATGGATGTGCCTTAAAGTAGTCTTGCTTGACCAGACCAACTATTAGTCAGAGTTCGGAGTTCGGTTTCAAATGTTTGACTATAAACGTTTTTTTTTTCTTCCAACAACGTAGATAATCAATCTTTAATTACTGAATACATGTAGCTAGCCTATTAATAAAATGACTCACTTATTCTTTAAACACAAATTAATATACTCCTTATTTTAATGGGTGTCGTGGGTAGGAGTCTTCTCCATTTTCACCCTCGCTGCCACTATGGAAATAAAAGGTTGAAAGAAAAAGTAGATAGAACGTCAAAAAAGATAGCTAAAACCCATAGGTAACAATAGAGACAAAGATGAAGTAAAAAAACAGAGACACAGGTAAAATATCATAAAACAAAATACCCAAACATCAAAATAAGAGGAGCAATTAGTTATAAACAAAAACATTATGACAACTTCCGCTTTATTTTAAGAGCTATTGCCCAATCACACCGGATACAGAACAAAATGAATACTATTTACTATATTCGGATACAAGTCGAAATTGTTTAAAAGGATTACACATGTACAGAATCAATATCGATTTGGTGTATACCTCTTCTTAATACATGTACAATACTTAAAAGTTCGATAACCGATTATAAAACATTACAGGATTATGAAACAATGAACAAGTTTCTTTTGAAATAAAATACCCCAAGATAAGGCAGACATGATGTTGTTAAATGTTGAAATGGCTTACACAGCAACCATTTACTGTCAAGTTTGTAAATGCAGACTGCGTGTTGTATCCAGCGAAATTTATATTCAACAGTAATAAATGCTGCATTGTGAGCTTTATCATATTGATTAAGTGTCATATACCGTTTTGAATTGTATTTAAATGAGTAAATAACTGTTAATCTTATGAAACTATTCAAGTACATGTAAAACGGAGCTCTAGGTTTAGGTGTCGATCTTTTTTGGGTTACATAAACGTACATGTATATTTGAATCAGCGTAGATTAAAACTTCAGAAAACTGTAATGAACTGAAAATAGATTATTTAGGGAAATTACCAGCCCTGTATGTGACTTATCGATACATGTCCGTTTGTCTGTTTTACTCTTTTCTTGTGTTTTGTTTAAAAGTTACAAACGAATTTTGATAAACAGGCCTTAGAACTCTTGGCATTAAATTGATTTTATTTCTGATTTTCATTTCAGGAAAGACCATGTACACCATGAAGAGACAGCATCAAAAACCTGGCCAAATAGCTGGGGATTCTTAACTACACCTTACGATGAAGTAAGTAATAAAAGGCCATTCAATTCACCTTTTGAAATCATATGAGAATTAAAAAGGGTGAAAAAAATAATAATAACTCGGTATATTCATGATATCATGGACGATAACTTTTACTTGGGTAATGTGACCTGACACTCGGAAAATATCCGAGAGACAATAGCTAGTAACCATGGCAACCTTTATAGTCCTTTTAACTAGTAATTAACATCTGTGTCAGAAACTTAAGCACAGGATTTTTGGTCATGATATTTTCTAAGTTTTCTTAGACGAGGTTGGGGGATGTACCTTCAGTTCGTCATTTTCGAACTCCAACAAAACAAGACAAATTAGCCTATTTTTGGGCCATTGTAAAATTATATTTAATGTTCGTACCAATCCCATACAAAAATAGGTCTTCCCAAAGAAATGTGATCTTCCTTTTGTCGTATTAACTGTAGTGGGGGTTCCCTCTACTATCTGTTCTGAAGTTTGCTTTACATAACTGTCAGTTAAATCGAAGTTAAAATACAATCAATGAAAAGATTTACGAACATTTTATGACGCCTGAACAAAGGGAATTTTTAGTACAGCATTAGGACAGTAAAACATTCAATGGAATAAATTTTAGGTCGACCAATATTATTGATGACACAGTTTTGTAATATTTCAATACGATTTTTACATCTGTTAGAAACTTAATTGCATCATAAATCATTATTTTCATTATTGTAACAAAACTAATTTCACCAAGCTGCGAACGTCATGGCAGGAAACACCCTTTGTAACAGTAAGAAATATGTTTAAGAATATAAAAAAAGAACTTGCAATGGCTTCGTGATTAGAGAAAATTATATGTCTATTAAATTTTCTTGTTGCATGACCAAGTATTTTCATAGGTTACTCCTTAACAAACTTTTATGTATGAATGTTGATTTTACGAGGTATTTAAACTCGAATATTTCAAGTACTATTTAAAATTATATATACACAAATTATTAAGGTCTCAAACTTTCTGTTTGAACAGTGAAGATAGTCTAACTCAATATTAAAACCCGATTAGACTACATGAATTGAGAGTTTTACAACCACGTATAAAATATACAAGATAAATACGATATTGGGCGGCGATATTCGGAAAACACACAAAGCAGACAGACAACAAGGACCAGCGTAAACTATTATAGATGTAGCAACGGGGTCTAAAGAAAAACAGATCAGTCGAGGCAGACTTAATACATGTAGCATTGCAAAACTATTTTCACAATATCTCTCATTGTTTCAGCTTTAATATAATTAAATTCCAAATGGATAGGTCTACGTCGACAACAAAACTACCACTGTCCAAATGTTTTATCAACTATACGCTTAAACTATACGTATAAGTGGACATCATTTGATTTTAATGACTGCTTTAACTATTTTTTAACGCTAAAGAAATGTTCCCGTATGTTTCAATATTTTAATTTGATTCACGACGAATTAGACAAAGTGACAATATTACAACTAAATCAAAGTGACCAACAGACATACCGACAAATGCAGTTGAAAATTTGAAAAGTCCCGGCCACTCAGTTTAAGTCGGAGCATCAATTCTAAAGACTTTGACAACTTGCAAAACTTCAGTTCATTGACAGATGAAAAAGGTCAAAAGGGTCAACTGCCTGGCCATCATGATATGTAGCTTCGTCCAATGATCTGTCAGAAGGGTTTACATCCGACCACGCCGTTGAGTTTTGACATATTATTACACATAAAAATGCTGACATTGAAATATCTTATTATAAACATTATATATTTAAAGTACATATATCTATTTTAGTGATATTTTTAACTGATTATGTAATAGCATTTGCTTCATTAAATGGGCGTGTAATCTGATTGGCAGTTCTACAAAGCTCAAACTCTGGTTGACAGTTCTACAAAGCTCAAACTCTGATTGACAGTTCTACAAAGCTCACAACATGTCCATATAATAATGCTACCATGCCATATTCCTTAAGACCTTTGTACACCAGGACGGACCATTTCAATCTTAAACGACTATACATGTATGAAACAATTTGATTTTTTTTTAGTTTCTTATTCATTCTATGTTACTTTTCTCAAGGTTTACTTTACTATATTTTATGTCTTTATCTACGATCTTATTGATGTTAGCGCAATTACGTTTGATTAAGAAAGAAATGAATGAATTTATTATTGTTTTACCACGGGCAAGCCATTCATGTCGGTTTTACCCCGAGCGATAACGAGGGGTTAAATAACAACATAAATGACCAGCCCATGGTAAAACAATGATAAAAGGGAGTTTCTGTGATTAATTTCGATTCCAAAAGGACTAGATTCTTCACATTTTTGAATAGACGCAACCTATGTGTTGCACGAAATGTTTATCACTTTTTTACCATGGCTGTGTTCTAGAGCTTTCAAATACGTCATAATAGAATATGAAATAGAACAGCGGTTGAAAATTTTCTATTTGATAGATGTTAGTTTAAAAATTAAGGTGATGTCGAGGGCATCGTCTTCTATAAATTACTTGCTTTCTACAAATATACATTTATATATGTTAGTTTGATTTTTTGCTATGGGAGATGATAAATAGGATTTAAGATATTCCATTGGACAAGGCAGATAAAAGAAGGACATGTACAATGTACCCGTCCAAAGTGCACACTCAATGCATACATGGATCGCATGACTTATTAGGCCTATGATCTTACACTTTCTGAAAAAATATCCGATTGCCGTTTTTAGTTATCTTAAAATGAAAGTGCATATTGAAAAGAAATCACATGCACAACAAAGAGAAACTTATTGAACCTGACTTATCTCAATAAAATATCAACCAGGCGATCAGTACCTTTAGTACATAATGAATATTCCATTATTCGTTTCTTTGTAGTAATTTGTAGGTTATAAAAGTGGCAACAAATCTGATTAAAATACACTCAATCAGTATGGTTGGCTTCTTTGTGAAAATATAGGTTCACTGAATATTAAACAAGACTTAAGAGACAATATTCTTTTTACAGGCTTGCCAAGTCAATAACGATTTAATCTAATATCAAAATGATCGAAGAATTGAAAATGTTTTACGTTATATTTTAACTGCTAAATGACTGGTGAGAAATGTTAAGTAGGCCCGCGCATGAAATATGCTCCCGTCTTTTTAAGAAACGCTTGTCTATATTATCAAGTTAACACACATGCAGTGCCTGATAATACGGACCAAAATCCACTTAGCTACTGAAGTTGAGTACACAAGTTGTGTTTTTATATCAAATATCTGGAAAGTCCGATACATTTTGTAACAAACGATGAGCAAACATAATAGGTTGATATAGTCAAAGAAGCGATCTTGGTGCATCAACAAAATTTTGACAGACGGACGGACACGATCTTACCTTTTTTAACCGCCTTGTAACAGGCCAAAAATAGGCCTACTGTAGAAACACAGACCTGTAATTACAGATCTATAAAAAGAGTAATAAAAAATTGTTCCATTTAATTACAGCTAATGAAGGATGAAATGCCAAAAAAGGAGAAATCGAAACCTGTGAACGTGTTACAAATAAGGCCAGTAACGCCTGTAGAAGAATATATCAAAGTTGAAGCCTCGCCCTCACCATTCCCAAAAACAACAGCGCAGACGGTAGGATGGCGGTCAACGTCTAAAGCGCATGCGTTAGAAAAGTATGGCAAATATGCAAAACCAAAAGGAGGACTTGTAAGACAATTGAACTGGCCAACAGAAGCAATAGATTAATAAAAATGGTGCTGTCTCAGTGAATAACTTTATTCCTTTTTTTAACTGATGCAAATGTTTTGTTTTGTGTTATGATTCATAAATATCAGTATTACATATGTGATAAGGTTTATTTAGATTTGTTAAATCTGTTTTTAGTCAAGCAATTTCTAGAAATATTAAGACTTCGAATAGAGAGACGGCACTCAATATTACATCAAATGCCTAAGACAGTGCTATAGAATTTGTACTAAGGATTTTTATTATCTAATAGTTACTATATTTATCTATTTGCAAATTGTGCAATAATATGTATAATGTATACATGCATTTCAATATGATATGCTTTTAACATATAATAGAGATGCTAACTTTATCAAAATGTAATTATGTGTCGTGATCAAATAATAATTAAGTACTTCGGTTCTTAGATTTTTACAAATTTGCTTTAAATTTTAATTTTCAAATTGAATTAACTTTCATTCGAGTAAATCAGTAATAAAGGTTTTATTACTAAAGCTTAGAATTTGCAGCAGATTACTGTGGCGTCATTGAGGTACGCTGACAAACAAGCTAGCTCAAATAAACAGTATTCTAAGGGAATGTGATTTTGCATTTTATAATATTTTTGATATTGTTTTATGCACGTATCTTGATAGATGGGAATAAAATGTTACAAACTTGTTTAGCTTTGTTACGATATATTTCTGTTATATTTTGTACCATAGCATCAAACGTAAAGACTAGAAGCAGTTTACAATAAAAGAAAGAAAAAAAAAACCCTAAAAAACAAACAAAACAAGAGGCTCCCAAGAGCTTGAATCGCTCACCTGTTAAATTTTTGCCTTTCAAGGGCAATCAAGGGCAATAACTCTAACAAAGAGTTGTCCGACTATGACTTTGGTAGGACTTATCATAAGGATCATTTCATCAATTGAAAGTTTCATTCTATCTATTATAATTTTCAAGATATTGGCTGAAAACTGTTGAAAACGTAATTGTCTTTCAAGGGCAATAACTCTTATATGGAGTCATCTGACAATTTTGTTCCCTGGAGACTTTTGTAGGCCTTATAATAAGAATCATTTCAGCAATTGAAAGTTTCACTCTATCTATCATAGTTTTCAAGTTATTGGCTGAAAACTACTAAAAAAGTCATTGTTCACCTCTCAAGGGCAATAACTCTTACATGGAGTCGTCTGACAACTTTGATCCCGGGAGACTTTTGTAGGTCTAATAATAAGGATCATTTCAGCAATTGAAATATATTTGCTTAACCTAACCATCTTGGAGATATATGCAAAAAAAATACTCTCTGACATACATGTTCAATTTCTAGTAACAGCAGCCATGTTTTTTAACAGATCAAAAATCCAAACATTCATTTTGTTTAGGATCGATACCTTTTCATTGAATTCTGTATAGTAGTTTCTGAGGAGAAGATTTTTGAAAGAAATAACTTCAAAAACAGCAAAAAACGTAAAAAAGGACAATAACTCCAACATGGGTCAACAGATTTTCACCAAAATTTGACCACAGATAGACCTCATTAGCTGAATACTTTTATCCTCTGTCAGAATTTGGTTAAACCTAACCGTTTTGGAGATGTATGCAAAAATCAGCTGTCTGATCCCTATATTATATTTTTAGTAACGGCGGTCATGTTTTTTTAGCAGATCAAAAATCAAAACGGTCACATTTTAGGATACCCTAAAAACAGTAATACCAACTTTCACTGAAATCTGTAGGGCAGTTTTTTTAGAAGATTTTTGAAAGTTATAACATCAAAAACTGCAAAAAAAACGTAAAAAGGGCATTAACTCCAACATGGGTCAACAGATCTTCACAAAAGTTTGACCACAGACAGATCTCATCAAATTAACACTTTTACCATACGTCAGAATTGGTTAAACCTAACGGTTTTCGACATATATGCCAAAATAAAAAAAAATAAAAAAAAAAACCTGCTGTCTGACTCTATGTTCTATTTTTAGTAACGATGGCCAAATCCATTCAATAGTTTCAGAGATGTTTGAAGAATTGTTAACGACGACGACAGACGCCAAGTGATGACAATAGCTCACATGGCCTATGGCAGGTGAGCTAATCAGTAACCCATCATACAGAACAAAAGCAAAACCCTCATAAAACATACGAAACAAGAGGTACGCTCGCTACATTGTGCTGAGGACTACCCCCCATTCAACCATTTCGGTCAAAGCTGGTAAAGGGAGACACAGTACAAGTCATCTACAAAAGCAATATACCGAACATCCAAGCATTCCATGTAATAGAAGTTGAGAAATCTGTTACGAAATTTCCATTATGCACAACCACGCATTAAGTCGATCGGTAAACAAGAAGTAGATAAGCGAGGAATCTGAAAAGGGGAGACACGGTACAAGTCATCATGCAAAAGCAATATACCAAATTATCTAAGCATTCCCTCCAACATGTCCAATAGAAACTGAGAAATGTGTTACGAAAAAGTGAAACGGACGGAAGGACAAAGTAATTGCGATACAGTCCCATACATCAGAGTAAGGAAGAGGGTATAACAACGAACGTATAAGCCAGTCAACTAACAAGGATAGGGAGTTTTATCGTTAATTCCAATTACCATACTGTGTCATGTGGTCGGACGGACAGGTAGAGGTATGCTTCTCCGTTTTGTCCACAGAAAAGAAAAAGCGTAATATAATTGCATTCTGCACATCTTGGCATTATAGTGTAGGCAAAATATTCCACTGGTTCACAATGGATACAAAAGAGTGTTTAACAATTTAGGCTGTACTACCAGCAAATTACCAAATCTTCGGTAGATATATCATATATCCTACATTTTGGAAGGGCAATATTCACCAATGAGGCCTCAACATGTTTCCTGGTTGTTTTGCAAACAAGTAGTATAGAGAAGAAAAACAGTGCCAATGCTCCTTATATCCCTGTCTGGTATTCGTCCCTGGATTACAATCTTTCGAATTCCGCTGGAATCTCGGTTCCCTTGATTATTCTCTCAACCCTAGGTTTGGCTATTAACTAAACCTATTCTCTTGAAAACTATGAAAATGCTTGTACACGTTTGCCTTCTAAAAATCTGCCCTTCAGTAGGAATGCTGTCATGATGCCAACAATGGTTAAAACGTTGAAGCAGGTGTTCTAATATTCCTTGATCCTGAAGTTTAAAGAGGGTATCCAGGCAAAAGCCAGGCAGCGGGTGGCACATGATTAATTCTGTTTATAAAAAAAATCACCCATTTCATATCACAAATGCATCCTTTCTCAAAGCTGAATGTTGGTTTTGGATTAACTGCACCATAAAAGAGAAATAAATTATAGAAAGCATTGAAATTCAACAGGAAGATAAATCTTTAATTTGAGCAAAATTTGGTTGTTTTGTTAGGGAACTTTAAAATCATTCTGCGCCATCCATTGTCAATTCAAAACAAACTTTACACTAATTGACATACATATGGCATACATACTTTACATTTGAACAAAAAAAAATGGAAATAAAATTTACCCAACGCCACTCATATCAAAGGATCTGCCTGATTTTTACATGAACAGCCTCTTTTAAAAATTGTTACGATTCGTCCGAATTGAACAATTTAGACCTGAATTACTGCCAACTATTAACTAAGGCAATATTTGTAAAAACTGATGGCATTTATCAATTAAAAGGTCTTTCAACGGCCAGATTAATATGATTGATATTGGTTAATTGCCTTCAAATCTTTACCGCTCTTTTACCACTAAATGTGTTTTTATTTAAAGTCCTATTTATTACTGACAATATTATTCCATATCTCTATTATTAGAAGTCATTAAAGAGGAATACTAATAAAATTACACGTCTATGGTTTATAAATCAATACAGAACTAATCAACATCTAGAACTGTTACATGTATATCCAATGGATACACATAAAGTATATCACGTTTTAATGCAAGGCATCACCTTTTATTTTGTCGAGTTCTAGCTTTTCCTTGCTCAATAAAGAAACTTTAAGATATCTGAAGTCAATCATTCCAGTTTTTGACTATTTATTAATCCATTCTTTTCTCCTCTGTATTCAGCCACCAAAAAAAATCAAAAAAAAAATCAAAATTGTCATACATAACTCTGAAATTTTAAATCCAGAGGGAATGAAATACAATCAGGAGTTATACTCCATGAAGATAAACCATTAAAAGCTCCCTCAGGAGTTGTACTCCATGAAGATAAACCATTAAAAGCTCCCTCAGGAGTTGTACTCCATGAAGATAAACCATTAAAAGCTCCCTAAGGGTTTTGAGTAATTGTTTGACTAGTAGATAGAAAGAAACAGATGTGAACAGTGGTAAACAATAATACAATAGAACCTAAATCTATGCTGGAACTAAATGACAATAAATAAATTTGGACAAACAGACAGACAGACGGGATAATTCCTATATACCCCCAAACTTTCTTTGTGAGGTATGATTATTATTAGGTGATAACCTTACAACAAGCTTTATATAAGTACACCTGCACCCACTATTGTAATTGTTATAATTCAGTTTTTAATTACTCAATTTTTTACAAAAATTAAAATCAATGGATCTGCACACCACAATTAAGTGTATAAGCACTAAATGTTGAAGAAAATGGCAATACAAGCCTTCTAAGTAAGCCATTGAAATTTACTATTTTTATAAAGGTTAAAAATGGTGCATTTTTATCATTTCACCGTATCTTTATACTATGTAGTCCTATGAAATATTAAAATTGCAATGTCTACGTTACTAAAATTAAATTTCATTGAAAGCTCAGCCAACTTCCATTACATGTAGTTATAAACAAACAAAATTTTGAAGCTTTATTGGTAAAAAAAAAAAAAAACTGAATTTGTTGAAGTTAGCCAGATAAACCATGTTGCCCTATCAAGATGGATAAATTAATAAATTAAAATCCCGTTTGTCACAGGCCAAGCAAAACCTTTTTCATAAAGCAACAAAATGATTTGTAGTCTGACAATATGAAAAAAGCTGCGTTTTATTTAGCTGTTATATGCACCATTACACATATTTGATTGTATTACATTAAAGCACAAAGGGAGGTAACACGTTAATATTAGTCTAAAAAAAGTAATGCTAATTAATATATACCATCTCCTTCTCTTGATAAACTGTTGTCAACTAAGTCATTCTGGTTTATATAGAGTTTTTAACAACAATCAAACTTTTTATCATTTGAAATAATAGGGAAGCAATGAAAATCATCTTTGTTTATATTTTATTTATTTATATGTAAAATATATACAGACTCTACAGGCTTTGGTATAAAAAATATAACTCATTTTTTAACATTAAATCCAGACATTCAGCATCAAGATTTCGACTTGAAAAAATTATTTATAGAAGGCTGTTTGGCATCCACTTTCTTTTTCTGGGTTTTAGCTGGTGTTTTGTTGTGCTGTAAAATAAGGGCAAATATAAAGATAGTCAAGTCTGGTGGCAAGCTAAAAAGTTGATTAAATGACTTAATACAACCCAACATTCTAGATATTAGAAGTGGAAAAGCACCTACCAAATGTTGGTTTAATGAAACACTCCTTGAATAATCTTAGTAAGTTTATAATATTAACACATGAAGGCCAATTGAATCTTTTACTATGTGTACTACACAATACTGTTTCATCCACTCAAGTTCTTTGTAAAGTTTACAGGTGAAAATCATAATAACTTTTAGAAAAAAAATTACGACGACGTATTTCACCAAAATGGAGTGATAACTTTACCAGTCCCGTTCTAAAAAATGCAATTTTTTACCCATCTGAAGAGATTGCATATCGATTTACATATTCCCGAGTTCTTTAACAATTTTCACTGGAAAAACTTACCCACTGTTGAAAATGGCCAAGTATTGATTTAGATTATTTCTGAAATTTCTACTTATGAAAGATTCCAAACCAAAAACTGCTTGTTCGCTACTTCTAGGTATAGCTATGATGCATTAATGTCAGATTTGTCAATTTTGTGTCATTACCAAATTTCCTAGTGTTAAGAAATAGTTCACTGACACAGTTTATCATGGTATTTATTCATAAGTAGCTTTTGTGTAGTCTTCACAATAAGTTTGAATGGGAATCAGGCTCCCATTCTAACAAATTCATAGGGTCAGACGACTGTGACCAGACTTTCAAGCCATCTTCTATGGTCCACAACTACCCAGTCTAACCCAATGAAACAACATTTTCTTTTCTGAACCATCTGGCAATTCAAATTCTAGGGTGTAGCTTCATAGGTGCTTTTGATTAACTTACGTAGATACCCTAAAGATAATTCAAAATCCATTGCAGCTTTCTTCTTTTTTTGACAAAAATTTTCCTTTGAACAATCTTTTTCACAGTTTATCAAAACATATTTTAAATACATGTATTAATTTCTATATTGGAAGACATTTGGGATTAAAAAAATACGGACTTTTCCAACGCCACAGATAAGACTTGGTTCTGATCAAATTAAATTCCATCAATTAACCAATGCGACATCACATTGAAAATATCAACCCAACAAAATTAAATATTCAAATATGTACACAATGTTGCATCAACAAGCTAACATGAATGGAACAGAAAGATGGACATGAGGATACCAATATACCATTCAAACTTTAAATAATACAAGACTGTTATCTGAATACTCACCATTTTGTCTGTACATGCTTTAAATACCTGAAAAGAAATTAACATATAAAATGATTTGCTGAGGGCACAATTGTGCTATTAAAGACATTTTCAATACATAACCACTTGTACTATGCTTCTATTAAAAGACGCTTTTAAACATCAAAAGAATTCATTTTAATTATGAGATTTTCTTCCTTTCTTTTATGCTTTTAAACGTACCATTAGCAATGCATCATTAGCAATACATGTTGAATATACGTAATAGCTACAACAAAAACACATTTATTCTATTGACTTCAGTGCATATTACACGCTATAAAGTACAATTATGTCTTAATATCATGCAGTTGGTGATTTATAATTTTGCTATATTAACTTAGACATATAAATAATACAACCCGTTAATTTGTTTTTGCATGCTCTAGAAGTCAGAGAGTGTGAAGTCAATGACAAGTCTGACAATTTGAAGTTAATTTTATGGTTCTCAGGCAATTTTTCATGTAAACCAATGAGGGTAGGAGCGTAGGTAAATAAGGCACACTTAGAGAAATCAAGGAAACCAGGATTTGAATGGTAATCAAAAGAAACCAATTTTTTTGTAGACCAAAAATACAATTAAAATAATTTAAGAAAAGCAGTAACGATTTATTGTAAAGTGTCAAGCTGGTCATTCTCAAAGCTGCCATATGGTATAATAGGGAAAGGGGAGGGGGGTCATTCTTATTGATTTGTAATCTTATCTCTCTCTCTCCAGGGGTCTGCTCATGATCAGATGTGTCAAACAATATTACATTATTCATAATAATTAGTCAGAATCTGATAAAGAATGGTTTAATTTTCACTTATGATCAGAGAATGGCTACTTTGATAAGTCAGTACACTTGCTATGTAAGAAAAAATTCATGTGTAAATTATCAGCCACATTGTGGGATCACTCATAAGCATCAGCTTTTATAGACATCTTGGAATGAATACATGTGAATTTTTGCAATTTAGTTACCCACCCACATACCTTCCTTACTTATTTCATCATTATTTCACATTTTAATTTTGCTTCTTGATAAGAAAGTTTCTCCCCACCTTTACTAATCTGTCATTTATTCATTTGATGTGTTGTATTTATAATTTGATATTATTAATTAATATTTCTATTCCTTGATTTTTCAGTATTCTAAATGTTTTATCAAAGTTATGTTTCTATATGTATTTTATGTCTTAGGTTCACCTTTTATGTACCTTTTTATATGTAAATAGCTGCTTGTTTTAATTTCATTATTTTTTTAAGAGACTTTGATCTTGCTTTTAATATTTTCCTTACATTAAATGTTCTTGCCGTGATATGGCCCTAGTCGCCAAAACGGCAATAAACAACAGCAATCAATCAATCAATATTTCTATACGCAGAATGCCCTGTATTATATGATTTTTGAATAAATGACCCATTTCCATCAATCTGATTTCTTATTTAGAGCAAAAAAGCTCGGACGATGGCCTTTGTGTATCTTAGTTTGTAATAATGATGTCTGTCGGTCTGTCTATCGGTCTGTCTTAAATATAATTCAAGGATAACAAACAGACAAGCAAAAGGGACACACACACCAAAGAACATAAAATAACCAGAATTTCATGTACAAAGAAACAAAAGCTAACCAGACTTTACTGAAAACTGGGAGCATGAACCAGGTGCACCAGTAGGGTATGTGTCCTCTGCTTTTCTAAATACACCCACTGAGCTCTTAGGTTTCTTTAAGAGTTCCATGTGAAACTTCATTATAAAAGGAAGCAAGAAATCTGACAGTGATGGCTCACTAGTGATACCCTGATTTCAATCGTGATATAAAGTCAAAAAAATGAAGTCCTCATTAAACTGTGGAAGTTGTCGCGAAATTTTTTGAAAATTTATTCCTCCAAATGGTATACCTATTAGGAAAAATGTGTTAAAATTGCTTCTGTGATGAGTAGTTGTTGAGAAAAGTGTGACAAAAATTTGAACTTTCAAAAATACAAAGGAAAAAAATAAACTAAGTCCATGGTAAACAGGAAGTTGTTGTAGAATTTTTCTGAAAATGGATCCCACTATATGGCATACATTCAGGAAGAATGTGTTAAAATTTCAAGCTCCTATAAGGAGTAGTACCTGAGAAAAATGTGAAAGAATAAAAGAACAGCGTTCCAATGTCCCATGTGAAAAAACAATAGGCTCCCAGGAGCCTGAATCACTCACCTGGTCAAGGGCAATAACTCTTATAAGAAGGTGTCTGACAAATTTTATGCCTGAAGACTTTTGCAGTCCTAAAAATATAGATCATTTCAGCTATTGAAATAATTTGGCTAAACCTAACGGTTTTGGAGGAATATACAAAAAACTACTGTCTGACCCCTATGTTCTATTTTTAGTAACAGTGGCCATGCTTTTTTGATGGATCAAAAATCTCCACATCAGTTCTACGCAGGATACCCCAAGGAACATTTATACCAAGTTTGGTTCTAATCATTTAAGTAGTTTCAGAGGAGAAGAGTTTTGTACAGTTGTTAACGAAGACTACGGACGATGATGACTGATGCCAAGTGATGGAAAACTTTAAATTCACTGAAATTTTCCAAGTCCAAGGGCCATAACTTCTATCCATCCTAACAAAAGTCAAACTTAAATCTGTAACTTCTCATGGTAAGACAACATACAAAATATACAATCAATTGGTGAAAGCATTACAAATCTAGAAACCCTGTTTATCACAGGAGCCCCTGCCTCATTTGTTAGTAGTGATTTTTTTTTAGTAAATCAAACGTGTCTGTAAGACAATAATGATGCCCCCGCTCGCTAGATTTACCAAAGTAAGATTATGTTTATTTTCGTATGAAGACATGGTTTGCAGATTCAGAAATCCTTCCAAGACTTGTGTTACTCATGGTCTGGGGATCAATTTGGAGATCAGAAATTCCTAAATATATGCATATCTACATATTGTATCCAGGTCACAAAGTGTCATGAAATTCTGTTTGGTAGTGTCAGACTAGTTGCGATGAGAAAAAGGGACAGATGGACGTATTAATGGACACATAAAAAAAGTTAATACCCCCATAACAAATTCCTAACTTTGTTGATTGGTATATATTTCTGACAAAAATGACAGTCTATCAGCCATTTCCGTAATATTTCATGAAAATCAAGATCCTATGACCTTGCACACCATCATTATGTGTAGAAATATCCTGCAAAAAATATTTTAGACGAAGAGATAGCCATACAAGCCATAAAGCCCTATTTCTGATGAAAATGACCATCCTGCAAAAAATACTTTAGATGTAGTTCAAAAACTGAATGAGGAGATAGACGGACAAGCCATATAGCCCTATTTTTGACAAAAACAGTTTGTCGCGGGGGCATAAAAAGTGTGGAAAACTGTAAATTCACTGTCCAAGGGCCATAACTTCCTTAAAAATCATTCAACTCCAACCAAAGTCGAACTTCATAGTAAGACTACATACAAAATCTAAAATCAATTGGAAAAAGCATTACAAAAATTACTATAAATTCACTGAAATTTTCTAAGTCCAAGGGCCATAACTTCCATAAAAATAATTCAAACGTAACCAAAGTCGAACTTAATCTGTAACTCTTCATAATAAGGCTACATACCAAAAACAAACATATTTGGTAAAGCATAACTAAAAAAAGTGCGGAAAACACGAATGGACGGAAGCCCAGCATTTCCATGTCCCCTCATGACATGTCGCAGGGGACAAAAAGTTGTTATGGATGAAAACATGGACAAGGGTAAAACAGCATACCCCTTCTCCTTCAGAACATGACTATAATAAAACACTTTCTAACAAGTTTTATGGAAGATTCACACAAATTTCATATTGAATTCAAATATTTGCTAAAATTTTAAATTCAGTAATTCTCAGTGACAGATCCAGAAAATCACCTAAAATCCCCCTCTTAGATCTGCCTATACCTCTTAGTATAAAATGCATATCAATCAAGCAAATTACTTACTTTCTTCATAGCAGTGGAAATAGCAGATTGATGAAACTCCTCCTCTGTAACCCATCGTACAGGCCTGGTGTAGTTGCCTTCGTCAGAACAACTGTTAACAGTGACACTCTCTACTACATAGGTCTGGTGAATGTGGGAAAATAAATGTACTACCTGATACAATAAAGAATACAAATCTTATCTATAAATAATTCAAAGTTAGATCCATGGATATGATGCCATTTCTTATAAGAGCTATTGAGGATGGCAGGTTCTTTTTTAATAGCTTTGTTTATAGTCCAAAAAATGATGTGGAAGGTTCCGTTTTTTATTGGTAAAACATCAAGCATTTTTAAGAAAATATTTTTGTATATTTCCCTAGTAGAAATTTTTGAGTAGAAAAGACACTTTAAATCTATTTGTAGTTATTCTTATTAGACCAAACAGTAGAATGATACCAGCAGTCTATTACTATTATTTACCATAAACATAGTACTGTAAATGTGTATCTGAAGTAAGGAAGAGATGGCTTACCTCCCTTACGGGAGATGACTTGACAATGGAATCCACTGTCAATCCACAGCTGTCTTTCAGTACCTGGAGATTGGTTGGTTCCTTTTCATCTTCACCTATTTTTAGTGAAGGGAATTCCCATAAACCTGCAAGAAGCCCTACCAAGAAAAAAAGTTTTATTAATTTCAACAGTAAGATCAGTTCAATGATCAGAACAAGAAATAATCAAATGGGTAACTAGAAATAATGCAAGCAAGCTCACAACAAGCTAGACCAATCAATATCTAAACTTGTACTGCACTGCAGCTATGATTTATAGACAACTTTCACATCTGCCATTTATGCAGAATATGGTGGAAACTGGTTTACGGTTTTATACTAGACAAAGAAAGGATATCAGATTTGAAGGCTACAGTAATAATTATGTGGAAATACATCTCCAAACATAAAAATATCAGAAATGCTTCAATAATATATGTATTATTTAAAAATTTCTGACAGTAATCAAAGCAAGTTTCTATTCCCTTGGGTCCCATTGCAATCTCATCTGATCTTATGCTTGCTGACCCCCAGTTGACCTCGATAGGATTGAAGAACTTTTCCAGAATGGAAGAATATGAGACATCTATAGTTGCTGAGGAAAATGCTACATAAAAGGGTTACAGACGGATACATGGTACTACAGAACATAATTCCCATAAAAGAAAATCAAAATTTCCTGATACATGCACAACTATATATGGTGATCTTGCTACATACCATGTTTTATGAAATTCTGTTTGGTAGTTTTAGAGGAGTTGTGATGACAGAAAATTTCGAAGTTCAAAAGGTATAAAATTAGAGAATCTGTTTCCTGATAATATGCACATCTACATATGGTGTTTTTGCTACATACCAAGTTTCGTGAATTTCTGATGAGTAGTTTCAGAGGAGCTGCGATGGCAAGCTGATATCTTATTGTGTTGTGGACGGACAGAGTGACTTAACTCCCAGACCTGCTTACACCTTTGGCAACACAGGTAAAAAGATTACTTCACCTACTTTAAGGGGAATAGAATTATGTTAAAACCTTAAGTTGGATAATCTCTCAATGAGGAGACCTGACATTATATTTATTTGTGCATGTCTACTTATAATGTCGAACTTTTCCAACTAACTTAATATATAACTATTGAGTAGTTTATGAGGAGTTAGTTGCTCTTGTAAATTTTAACTTATGAAACCCAGTAAAGTTGATTGAACTCTCTTAGCAGGTAATTGACATGTACTATCTTCCTTCATGCACATGTATGATGCCTAAATATCGTAGAAAGTTCTATAAAATTTTATTAAGCAATTAAAGAATCTTTTAACATATAGAACCATTAAGTTGGATAACCTCCCCGTGCAGATAATAAGTACATCTATACACATGTGTATGGCAAACTTCTGTAAAACTACATCAGAATAAATTGAGAAGACTAATATGAAATAAGGGAGAAATTCATGGGTAGACAGATGGGCAAAAAGGTTGATAAATACCATCAAAATTGGTACAATTATCAAAAAAAATAGGCATGAAAAATTAAAATCTAAAGTGCAACAATTTAAATATATGAATATTTCTAAACATTTAGTAAAATAAAATCCTGAAAGCTTCACATGATGAATACAACTTATCAGATAAGTATTACTGATTGACTGATGAAATCCAAGACAAAATAGGCTAATACATTCTAAAGATTTTTCCTTATAAATGACAACCATGCTTGTAAAAAAAAACTCAATATGCCAGTAAAACATTTCTTTGAAATTCTTTACATACATCTGCAAAAATTGATTGAAACTCATTGCATACATACTGTACCTATTGCTGAAAAACTGACCTTTTTCTGGTCTCTGTGTGATACAGTATAGCTCCTCTGTCCCTGAGTTCTTAGTAACAATACAAACTTTAGTCCTTTCTTCCCTAGCTGCCTTCTTCTTTCCTTTACGTGGATAGTTTTGAACACCTATGCTAATGTAAAATAAGGTACATGTGATGAAATAATAATTAATTGTAAATAAAGTAATGACATAAGTCAATGATGTAGAACATGAGGTTTTTGTTGTTTTTGTTTGTTAGTTAAGGAGGTAGACCCAGGGTAAGGGACATAACTCTTGAAATCAGTGATATGTTTCTATCATATTCAATTTCACCAAAGCCTATCCAGCTTTCATTTGAAACAGAATGAAATCAGTCCAAGTTACTTTGATGCTAACATGAGACTAATGTAAAATGCTGAATACAAATGTTCCAATAATTTGTAAGAGTTGTGTCCCTTACCCTAGGTCTACCTCATTGAAATCATTGACTTGAATCAGAGTGTTGAATGTAGTTCAACATCAATTGGCAGATATTTCACACATTTAAGGACAAGGACACAAACATCATTTAAACTGACCCTCCTTAGTTTTAGGCTGAATTTCTTTCAAGCTAGATTTTAAATATGCTAATGAAACTTACTTGCTGTCCCATTCTTCTCCAGAGGCGAAACACAATGGGCAACTGTCAACACCTGGGTATAAATGTAGAGATAAAAATAGAACAGGAGTTTCCTGATTGTTTGATTTACAGTTTCATTGTAAGAAGAGAATCATGCTTTTGTCAAAAACTATATCCCTAGCATCTAATTTAATTCATGTAAGTCACTAGGGAATGGCTAATATTAACCAGTTGTTATTTCTCTTTATTTTTGGAGTGTTTTTTAGCAACTTCCTTTTTTAAAGCACCAATATATGTAAGAATCAGGGATTGGAAGGATGAGGAACAGTGTTTTTTTTTTCTTCTTTTTTGAAAGTTTTAGGAAGCAATTTTACGAAATTAATAGTGATATATACATGCAAGCTTTACGATGCCCAATTGCTTAAAGTTGTGTTAACCAAGAAAATAATTGTGAAGAAACTCCATCATCTATTCATGTTTTGCTAAAAAAAACCAAAAAAAACAAAAAAAACCCACACACACACAAATACCAAGCATATAAATTTTGCAAACTTTGGTATAAAAGTTACGATGTTTAAGTACCATTCAATGTAAGAATCAGGTAATGTGAGGGACATCATTTTTCTCAATTTGGTCTTTTATGCCTCAAAATACATTCAATTCATCTAGAAAACATCTGAAAAGCTATTCAAATTTATCCTGAGGCATTTGTGACAAAGATATTTTTAACTGCTTATATAGGGAAAAAGTGCTGAAAAATTTTCACATTTCAAACTAAATTTGACTGATCAATATCTTTAAAAGGCAAACTCTACACTTTGATGGTTGTTTCTGGAGGTAATGAGATATAAAACTTGGATAATGCCATAAAAACTCAGTGTTTTTTTACTTCATGTGCCAAACCTTATGCACATCTTGCCAGATTATTAGACAGAGAAGTATTTAATGACTGTGAACATACCAATTTTCGTGGGTCTGGCAAACCATGAAATTTGGTACCCAACAAAAAGAAAATTACCCATTTGTTGTAGTTGCAAATCCAAATATCCATGAACTGACAATTTTTCACTAAACCACGAAAATCGGTATCCACAAATATAAGTGCCTTCACAAGACAAGACTTAAGTGAAAAGCTTCATTACAACTTACAACACTCAATATCACAAATAATTGGTCTAGCTTGGTCCTTATTTAGTTTCTTTGCTTGCTTCTGTTTGTCTATTTCAACCTAAAATCATAAACATATATTTTTTGGGTTTTCATCCTTCAAAATAATATTTGGAGTACAATTAAGAACTTGATCACTTTTCATTTGACATTCTCAAAAGATCAGAAAAGGAAAAGTTTGTGTTTAATATGAGAAAGGCACTTCCTGAAATACTCCTGAAGGACTGAAATCAGCAGAAATTTGTTCATGACAAAACATTTGCCAAGGAAGTCTTCTGCTTCTGCCACACCTGCTCATTAGCTACATCAAAAGAAAATTCATCTGCCAAACATCCCTTTTCCATCATCTGGCAGAATTCTTTGGGGTCCAATAGTATATCAAAGCCTTAATTTTTATTTTACCATTTTAAAGACTTCTCTACCATTTAGCTCTCTTTAGGAACATATTATAAATGTAAGTTACATGCTAGTTCACAGAAACAACAGGCTGAAGGCTGACATGTCATCCTACTTACCCTTAATACATTAATATAATAATCTGAAACAAGTCATCACTCCATCTCAAATGTTTGGCATGGATAAAATAACTACCAACTTGAGATAAAGGATACTACAGACACCATGAAATCAGCCTCATATCTTGACCTACACTTAGAAACTATTGACCAAACTGTGCGACAAACGAAATGACTTTTTATTCCATATTGTCAACTTTCCTTTTATCTGTGGCAACATCCCTTTAGCACCTGCGTATGGAGTTTTCATATCACAGCTCATACATTATGTCAGAAATGCTGAAACAAAGCAGATTTTTTGTATGACACTTGACTTCTTATAAAAGGGGTCCGTAATAGGGTTATGTTGTTACAAGATTGAAGTCATCATTACAGAAGTTTTATGGTTGTCAACTTGTGGATCGTTATGGTGTATCCATCTGCACCATAGATTTCCTTTCCTCTTTCGTCTACCCAGGACTTGACTTTTTATGAGAAACTCTGCCAGTGTTTCCAGAAAGGCAGAGGACATGTACCCAACAATGCAAACCGGTCCATGCTCCTAGTTTTTAGTAAAGTTCGAGTTGCTCATTTGCTTTTGTTACTTTGTATGTATTATTTTAGTAACTTTATGTTATTTGTTGTGTATGTCTGTATCCCATGTCTGGTCTTTGTCCCTCAATTACAATCTTTTGATTTCCAATAGAATTAAGGTTCCCTTGATTACTCTTTCAAGTAGTTGGTGTGGCTGGCAATGAAAAAAAAACAAGGACCTCTTGCACTCAAAGGTGTAAGGCAACCAGGAGACCATGGAAGAGGTTAAAATAAATATCAAAAACATTGAAGTTGTTAATTACCTTTAAATCACTTTAATGAAATGCATTTCTTAATTTCCTTGCTTTTCCACACCAACAAAATGAACATTTTTCTAAAAATTTATCATTTTTAGCACTTACTCACCTCTTGATATGCTAAACAGAGATCTCTAACAGGACATTTGGTACAAGAAGGTGTTTTAGGTGTACAAACAGTAGCTCCTAATTCCATCATTCCTTGGTTAAAATCACCAGGATTTTCTTTGTCAACAATATTGTTTGCATGCTGCCTGGGATGTAAAAAAAAAGCTGGTGAAAATGCATATAACATAAAAACCTCCATACAACAGAGTATAAACTTTCTTTAAATCAATACTGTTCATTGGCAAGAATTGTCTACAATTTTAAAACAGGAATAATTCTTGATTTTCCTATCTGCAATTGCCTCACAGCTGTAACTTTAACCAAAGACATGAAGATTTTATTGATGCTGTAAAGGGATAGTGGCTTGGCCATGTTCTTTGACCCGATAAAGGCATGATAAATATAGGCCTATACTTACTATATAAATAGCATATAGCTAAGAGGGTGATACAGCATTTGTTACCCATAGGGTAACCAAGGATGATATTTTAAAGGGGTAACAAACTGCTCTTTCACCTTCTCAGCCATAAATAATTTACTTGATTAAAATGAAGATTCCATTTTCTGATAGGGAATAAATAGAAAATTATCACCATCCGAGGGAAGTGACAGAGCAGAAAATTACCCACATATTGAACCAATCAAAATACAGCCCCATTAATTTTAATTGACATTAAGTATCATAACATAGTTAATCTTGTACTTACTAACATTGACTTACCAAAGTTCATCCTGGACCAGCTGACTGGTACTGACTTCCCAAAGTTTATTCTGTACTGGCTGACTGGTACTGACTTACTTAAGTTTATCCTGTACCAACTGACTGTTATTGACTCACCGAAGTTTATCCTGTACCAGCTGACTGGTACTGACTCACCTAAGTTCATCCTGTACCAGCTGACTGGTCCTGGCATACCGAAGTTTATTCTGTGACAACTGACTGGTATTGACTCACCTAAGTTTATCCTGTACCAGCTGACTGGTACAACTTACCAAAGTTTATCATGTACTGGCTGACTGGTATGACTCACCTAAGTTTATCCTGTACCGGCTGACTGCTACTGACTAACCAAAATGAATCCTGTACAAGCTGACTGGTACTGACTTACCAAAGTTTATCCTGTACTGGCTGACTGGTACTATCTCCACCCATCTTCCTCATCCTACAAAGGACCCTAATGACATTGCCATCTACAATACCAGTAGCCTATAAACGGAGAACAATGAAATACAGCAGATAATTATATATACTTAACAGCTTGGCTAAAGCACATGTTATGCATGTGCCACCATTTTTTGGGCTTTTCACTTATGAAGGAAAATAAAGAAACAGAACAGCTTTTTAAAAAAATTCTTATTTTCAGCTGTGTGAGATTTTCTTACCTAACCCACCATGTGCTGAGATAAAACACGTCTTTTCCCATTAAAAAGGCACAACTGAATCAAGTGAGTAATCATATCTTACCAATATTGAGTATGTGCTTGAAAATTCTTTTAAAATAATAATTTTATCAAGAACAACCAGTGATTGATTATTTCTTGCAGTTTGTTTATACTATTTTGAAGTGACCTAAATTTTACACCTTAATGTGACGTATCACTGACCTGATACATCACGATCAGCTGTTAAACGTAAGTAAAAGCCCCATTAGGAAACAATTAAAGCTTACTCTCAAGTGTCTGAGATTTCCCTACCTTGCACTCATACAGGTGCAAGATTCTTAAAGTTCCAAAGAAAATGCTATACAAAAATTCAAATTTTTTCTATAATTGCATTAAGAAGTTGTATTACATGAAGTGTTGACAGACTGCTTCCTCAATAAAGTCTTAATTTCCCTAATCTTAATTTTTGTTAAAGAATTCTTCCAATTGATTTACTGTATTGTCTTTACCTATAAATACGTAGTCATTATTCAAGTTTTCAAAATTCAAAGTTTAGATATCCAGTAATCATATGTAATTTTGACTTAAAATTGAAGTCCTAATATAGGTCCCAATTCAAATAAATGAATATTTAAATTACCTGTCTATAAGCAATTGATGCTATAGCTCCAGCAGTGTACTTTCCTACACCAGGTAAATGTTTCATCAGCTCTTCAGCTGTTTTAGGCATCTGGCCATCCATTTCATCAACAACCTGTAATGTGTACATTAAAAGAGTAACTACGATCTCAAAAAGTAATATTCAGATTCTGCAATTTAATTTGATCCTAAATAATGAGATGCACTATCTGACTATAGATATTTATGGATGTTCAAGACCATTTAGGAAATTCAACTGTACATGTATGGTCTAAGCCACACTTAATGCCTATACATACAGATATGTGGTCAGACCATATAACTGTACATGTATGGTCTGAACTACATTTAATGCCTATACATACAGGTACGTGGTCAGACCATATAGCTGGACCTAATTAATATCAGCTAGCTAATCCATACGACTTCTGACGGAATCAATAATTTAACTCAGAATAATTTGAAAAAAAAAAAAAAAAAAAAAAATAGTACATATTTTATATCAGTAATTACCTTCTTAGCTCCCTCGTGTAATCTTTTACCCCTGGAGTAATAGCCAAGCCCTGACCATGCTTCATTCACCTCCTATAAAACATATAAGTCAATTAAGTGTTACAGGCCTGCTAATCTTTCAAGATGCAAATGCGTGAGATTTAGAAAAAAAAATGAAAGATAAAAGGGAAAAAACAATAAAAAGAACAATAGATCAAAGAAAATGCCATCAAATCAGCTTCATAATGCATCTCATGTGTGAGAGTTGGTACCAATGGTGTTATAGTATCAAATGCTAGAACCATCCAAAGAACCAAAAGTTGCATACAGTTACAATTGACACTTTGAAACAGTCAATATCACAACTCCCATGATATGGCAAGCTGCTATTTTATAAGGTGTTCATAAATGGGTTCATTTGTAAATGTCAATGCCATAGCTGATTTGACAAAATGTTGTCATTGAAAATTGCTGATATTGTTTAGTTACATTGTTAAGTATCACAGCAGTAGCTCGAGACAGAAAAAGTCAGGAAGTAAGAACAAGAAAAAACAAAACTGAAGTCTTCAAAGTCCCTAATTGTCAAGTATACTATGCCATTGAATTTTGTTTGCTTTCAACATCCAGACAATTTCAATGCTCTACTTAACTTAACTCCCAAACAATTGGTGATTTTCTTATTTTCACTATAAACCAAGGCTTAGATATATGTATGGACTTGGTTCAGAATTGAAAAAAATCACAAATTTAGTAAGCTGAAACATGAAGATTTTAGGTAGATTTATAATATACATTCATGTTCTTTTCCATTTCACATCTTTTGACATATCAAACGTTTGTCAATTACTGACCAAATAAGTGTATTCCTTTTTTTAAAAAATATTCTTGACATTTAAGAATGTTTTGTTTTAAAAGCTCATTAGAGCTGGTGTTGTAATGTACCGAATTTACTTTTGAACTTTGAACTTTGTTGTGTAAGGCATCAGTTTGTTAATCTTCGTTAATCCGCTAAGATCAGCAAACATCAAGTGTAGTTACAATATGCTCTACTTAAATTCGTAACCCTGATGACCTGAATGTTTCGCAATCATAACAAACTTGGAGACCAGGTGTTTCTCAGCTATATTACAGAAAATTCAATGCTAACCAATCATTTGATCTTTTAATGTACACTTCCCGCTCTCATACAAGTAAAAAACACATGTACGGCATTTAAGAGATATATTTTGATCTTGTATGAAGCTAGAATTTACAGTTCTGTGGCACTGATCAGCAGCATTAGGTGTGTAGTAATATATAATCACATACGAAAATTACATACGAATGTACAGCACTGAAATTATAAGTGCAAGAAACCACTAACAATATTAGTGACTCCAAAACAATAAAATTGCTGATAAAGAATTTTTCCATGCAGAATTGATATGCAGTCACATGGTACATGTACATGTATGTCAAAACATCAGTCAGTACTTATGTCTTATATGACTAAAACTGCAGTAAAGATGACACCATGAACAGATTTATATACATCAGGGTATGATGATAAAGGTTGCTTATTGCCTGGGACAAGTGAAAATGCCATTAGGACAAGTAAAAGTTGAACATACTCGCACATTACAGCCAAATTTTATTTATTTTTCAACATGCATTTTGTAAAAGACAACTTAAATTTCAATTTTGGACAAGGTTGATAAAATGTTAATGCCATTCCCTGTACATATGCTAATATAATGTAAAAGCAATTGTGCAAATCCATATAATTTTTTGAAAGAATTTCTGAATAATTTGTGAAAGATCAATCAACAATGATTTGTCACAAAAATCCAAAATCAAAATAAAGTTATAATTTGTAATTATAAAATTTGTAAAAAAAATCATGTTTTTAAAATTGTTTAATACATTTGAAATACCTGGTATAAGTCATGTGATGTTGATAGCAAAGTCATGTGATGTTAATAGCAATAGTTTACCACTCTGACAAGTTGATTAAACAAAACCAACAACCCATCAGTGAATGATTACTGTCTAATGATGTCCTGCTAAATTCTTCTTCAGATAAGAAGATTCTGTAGATAGGGAAGGTCATCAATAACATACATACCTCTAAAGTAGCCTTGGATAGGTGTTGTATTGTTGGCCATTTCTGTAAATACAGATGTAAATACCTAAAAACAATTTTAACACCAATGTAAGTACAATGTACTTACTGTCTTAAAAAAACTAACTAACAACTAATTTTTTTTTGCATTTTTAGCATATGACTCCAATTCAGAATTTAATACATTTTTTTAATTTACAAAACCCATTACCAAACAAATAAAGTGCGATGGTCGTGCTGTTCTACCATGGTCAACACTGTGGTACGTTGGGTGTGTAACGCTTATATGCGTAAGTGCATTCGTTCATATTGAGCGAAGATGCGGAAGTATGTTGGTATCCCATTCAACATTGCCACAAAATTGTACACGCAGCAGCGCTTGTAAATAGATGATATTACTGAAATCGCCTTTCTTCCTGCATCACTAGCCTTTATTCGATCATTTTTACCAAAAGATACTTCATAAATTCACCTCTGTAAAGACCAAAGCATTTACGCGTTGCTATAGGCTGTCAACAATCATTTCTAACCATCACAGTTCAGCGTGATCACAATCCCACTTCAGCATATTACCATCACACTTCTGTGTGATCATCGTACCTTGTGTCCCATCACAGTTCTGAGTCTTACAAATATACAGTTAAACAGAGAATCTGGATTTGAAATAGCGGACTAACCTTCATCCATTTATTGTAGTAACTAATGACTGTAGCTACCTGTGTTTGTTGTAACATTATTTCTGATACCCATACTGTAAAAAAGATTTTCTTGAATAAAATTGAAAATAAATACATTTTTAATACACTTATTAACATTATAAATGCTGTGGTAATCAGCTTCAATTATTTTACATAGATGTAGACTGGCATAAAATTTTGTTTTAAAAGCAAAGGGTTTTGTTTAATCAACAGGAATATGATCTTTCAGAGTTGTAAACAATTAGACAAACAAGATAATTGAAAGATATTTACAAAAAAGCTCTGAGATGTCAAAATATAGTGAATTCAGTAATAGTTGTGTGCATTTATCAATTTGATTTTGTTGTTTTAGGTCGGGTACATGTATAATGATAAAAAAATTAATTCTGGGTTTTTTTTAATGTTAAAACTTAAACATGCAACAATTAAGACTGATTATTGAGGAAAAGGTTCACTTAGGGCTGTTTGGGCCCTTACTTGTCTCAATTTGTCTGTTGAGAACATGACTTAGTACAACAAAATGAGCAAACTGGATTTGTATTTTAATTTTATTAATGAAAGTTTGAAAGCGGTTATACACAGTAGATTTAAAAAAAAATAACTGAAATTGGTTAAAAACGAATTCCAATGTTTTTTTTTTTGAAATGTGATGGCGTGCTAAAAACTTTTGATTCAAAATAAACTAAAAACACTTACGAATTTCAAATCTCTACCTTAAGAGTACTTACATATTACATGTACATGTATGTGCATTACCAACGACAGTTACATGTTCATGTATGTAATTTTATTTTTATTCATCAATTAATAAGAGCTTATCTTACCTGCATAAGCTCTCTGATTCACATCTGGATTTTCTGCCTGAAAATAAAACAATCAATCATTTAAGCAATAATTACAAAATTCTTACAAATGCAGACAAGTTACATCAAATATAAAAAACATATTACCATTTTGGAAAGGTAAGATTTTTTTTTCAAGTAGAATATCTGTAAAATGTTTTTTTTTGGTTGTTTTCCCAATTTGTTTTTGACACTATGACCATTTTGCATGTTATTTATTACATTTAGTTTTCACAACTTTTGACAGATCTACCAAATCTCTCAGTAAAAATTGATAGTACTTGTTTTCGCCATGGTAGATCCCTTCTATTTGCACTGTACCAGTTCAAAAGCTTTGATCTAAACTCAGTGATTTCATCTGCCAAAAAGTCATGAACAGAACCTGTAACAAAATACAGAGATTAATACATTGTACAGTACATTGGAAGTAAATTAATAAAATCAACACTTTAAAAGTTAAAACATTTCATCCCAAATCCATACCAAATTCTATACTTAAGGGACTTTCTAGATTCTTTAAGACATTCAAGATTGCTTCAATTGTTACATTTATATGTTTGCATTTCTTAGATCGACTAATGCCTGTAATTTACTAAAATATTTCAACGTAAATGATTTATGGCAGGTGGACGTGGAATTGATCAATTTCTAACAAAGTGTTGTCGGTCCATACAATCCCTCAATTATGGGAGTGAAAGGACTGACAACTCTGTGTAAGAGATTGAAAATCATTCACTCTTGAATTTAGTACTGTATCATGCAACTCTTTGAGAGAATTTGGGTAACACCTATCACACATTTGTAGGTTTGTAGTACCTGAGTCCAATTGTTTTAAAGTTTGTTCACTGGATTATCCATCTTGTCTTTCTGACATATATATACACCATACCAATTCTCTTTATATTTGTTAAAAATTGTCTTTCAACTTTCGTCCAGGCAAAATACAACATCAGGGTACACTGAAGTTTCAGAAATATTAAAAATATAGGCTACACAAAACGTTTAAAGACATCTGTTATTTTTCTAAAAAGGTACAGACATGACTGGTGAAAAAATTGGAGGTCCTGTTGGAAGGATCTTGATAAAACCATGCAAAACTGCATATTCAATAACAGAAGCAAAACCCTGTGCTTGAAAATGAACAGATGTTATGTTGGCTAGACATACATGTAGAACAAGTCACAGAAGTTACGATGACTTGTGCCTACTTCGATGCATCGTCTTTACCACATGTTTCAGAAATTTTTTTCCAATTTCCACATTACTAATGTAATTGAAGCGTTTCTGTCATGATTTCATGTGTTATTGACTAAAACTGGATATATGGATGTAGAGGCTCCCCGTCCTTGCCTATTACAAATATTTGGAATTCCACTTGCCATCTCCCTGTCATTACTGACCACAAACCATAGTGGTGCACCGTGCTGGGAAAGATGCCATGTTCCTTGCACGTTGAAAAAACCATGCTATGGTATTCAATAGTAGGAACCTTTGCGCTCCGTCACAAGAGGCTAAACTGCCCAACCTTACCCATTCCTCCCTTTTTCTTGTGCCAAGTTGTGGCAATCAAAATTTGTCGACCCTATTATCCTTGTGTCCCATCCCTTTTTTCATTTCATTATTATCATTTCATGTATATATTATCATCCCATTTTATGTTCATCGCCTAAATACAGCTGAAATATTGCTGCTCGGGCGTTATACCCCAATAATCAATCAATGGATCACAAAAAAATGAATAAAATTCCCGCGTTTTAACCGTCTGAATGTAGTCCGAAATTCCTCTGACCCTGCAACCCTCCTCTTTTTTATTTGGATATTGATATGTCGGGTTGGGGTCAGAACGATGTGCCACACAAAAAGTTGGAGATTTAGCGGTACCATGGAGTACCACCCTTCAACCGCTTGTAACGATTTACAAGTTGAAATTGTGCATGACACACCTACCTAGTTCGATTCCGGAATCATTTTCCTGTATGCTGATACCAAATTTGCTACAAAAATTACATTTATTATTGAAGTTTGGATGATTTTCCACGAGAGACCTTGTTTTGTTGACATTTTGAACCGTAATACAGAGTAGGCGGAGCTTGTTACTTTTGGAACGGAAGGGTAGTAGACAAGTAATTTTTCAGTGAAATTTTGAAATATTCTGTTAAATTCCGGTTTTAAAAATCGTTTCTGCTCCGTTCTGTTCCAAAGGTTACAAGCTTTGTCTACTCTTATTACGGTTCAAAAATTTCCAACTTTTTGTATAGCACATCGTTCTGACCCTAACCCGACATATCAATATCCAAATAAAAAAGAGGAGGGTTGCAGGGTCAGAGGAAATTCAGAATCCGGGTTGTTTCGCGCTAATTCCGGTTCGCACCTGAGTGGTTTCGCCCTACTACCGGTTCGCCCTGGGTTGTTTCGTCCTAAATCGTTTGCCCTGGATGGTTTTGCCCTGATTTTTGTATATCAAAATATAATAGTGAATTTAAGGATTTAGCGATCTCAGATGCTTAATTAATAAAAAAAATGCATGTCAGTATCCATATCAAAAAATATTCTTGACTTTTTTTATTGAATTTATTTACTATAATTATTCTGGGCAGGTTGTGGTACATTTTCAACAATTGTTTGAAGATCAAAAGGTTGCAAGCTGAGTTAAAGCTGAAAATAACATCTATTGTCAATTACTGTTTGATGAATATTTCTGTAATAACAATGTCCGTTTTATTAATTTTCCTAACAATTGAAAAACCAATCAAAATTTCAATAAAAAAATAATTAATTGCTCCTTAATTAGGATTAATTACTTCTTTTCTGCAAACATGTTTTTTTAACGATTTCTTTTAATTTTCTTTAGAGTACTAATTAGTCTATCATAAATAACAATACCTTTTATTTATTATAACATCAATAATTTACCTGTTAATTGATAAGGGCTAAACCGCTCACCAATCAGGGCGAAACAACTCAGGGCTAACATGTAATTATACTCGACGTCACATACAGCACATTTTCAAATCGAAGCTCTACTTTTTAAACCGTCGGGACTTAATGCTAGAGTTGTCTCTCTATTATTTAATCTGAAGATAGTTCGCATATATGCATGACGTGTTAGTAAATGTACCAATGAGTCGCTTATTGGCTTAAATCGTGCGTAACAAATCCTTACGGGAAAATCCCACACTAATATCCGCCATGTTGGTTTCTACGGGACGATTTGTTTACAAACGAAATTTGTAAGTTCCCGTAGAACTCTGGTGACAATCATCTGCTTGATCAACTGCTCGGTATTGTATGTTGTTCGCATAAAATAAATCCAAGATATCTGAAATACGCCGAAATGCATTCTGGGTTCTTCCATTTAAACGTAAACAACATCTCCTAGCAACCTGATCACTGTAAACATGGTCGACTTTTGACTATGTAAATATTAGGACCGAGAATTAAAATCTCACCGGAATTTAACGATTCAATGTTCAGGGAGAAGCCGTTTGGCTAAACGAATGAGCAAATCATTTAAGACAATTTAAACGTGTCAATAAAGTCGTACAAAATATTTTTATTTAAATTTTAACAGTATCTTATTAATAATGTGACGCCGAGTATAGGGCGAAACCACCCGATACTGAAATGCGGGACTTAACATACACTTCCTAATGAAATCCACATATGAAGCTAGAAATTCAGAAGAAAAAGTATTGGATGCATAAAATACAACCTGCGACATCAGAGTCATTAGTTACTTTTCGTTTAACCATCCTCAAAATTTTGTTTCGTAACAAAAAAATATTTACGCGGGAAAGTAGCGAGCTCATAAGACAGGGGAATGCAATGGTGTCTGGACAAATAATTACGATAAGACCAGTACGACCCAAGAGTCGAATGGCACAAACCCTTTAGTGATTGTAGTTTAACGTCCATGGCAGGCATTTCACGCGTTACAGGACTAGAACGTTAAACAAATAGAACATACATTATGCAGTGCTTTGTACTAGTTCGATAGGATTAACCAAATTTCTATTTTGCTAGCTCAAAAAGCCACAGGTGGTTACCTGTACGCATATATACATGTTGGCATGCATGTCACCCTACTTCATACATTATTCTGACTCTGAGTCGTCAATAATCCCTAAATATGCAAGTACTCGGTGTAATAATGAGTACTAGTTGAAAGTCTTTGGAGACTGAACCAACGACCTCCCGAACTCGAGGCTCTATAAAAGAGTAATCAAGGGAACCAAAGTTATAGCGGTAATCAAAAGAATGCAATCCAGGGACAAAGACCAGACATGGAAAACAGACATTCACAACAAAGAACATACAGCAACTAAAATCATACACGCAAAGTGACTAAAGCAAATGAGCAACTCGGACTCCACTAAAAACTGGGAGCATGGACCAGGTGCACCGGTAGGGTAAGCGTCCTCTGCTTTTCTAGAAACACCCGCCGAGTTGCTCATAAAAAGTCAAGTCCGGGGTAGACAACGAGGGAAGGAAAACTATGGCCCGTTGAATAAATTAGTTTTCATGGTGCTGATGGATACACCATAACGATCCACGAGTACATGATGACGACCATAAAACATCTGTAGTGATGACTTCAATCTTGTAGCAACATAACCCTGTTACAGAAGCCTATTTGTTAGAGTTCTAGCGCGATACACAGTCTGCGTAGTTTCTGGCAAAACGTATGAGTTGTGATATGAACACTCCAGGAGCCGAAGGAATGTTGCCACAGATGAAAGGAAAGTTGACAATTCTGAATGAAAAGTCACCACGTTTGTCGTTAAGTTTGGTCAATAGTTTTCCTTTACCATCGATTTCTGTAGGTCAAGATATGAGGCTGACTTCACAATGTCTGTAGTATCCTTTATCTCAAGTTCTTTTGGGTAGATGCGACGTATCGAATCCCCGAAATTAGGATTGTTTGAAGATAATAGGTCATCTATGTAGCGGAAACTGAGATTAAAAATAATAATTAAGACGTTGAAATTGAATGACTTGTGTTTATATACATTTGTAATTACAAGTTTCACTTCATTTAATATCTTATGTTTTTCAATAACTTCCGATCACTTATGACTTGTGCTATCGTTATCACCTCTCGTGTTTTTTATTACCCGCATCACCTAAAAATATTTTGACCCACATAAATTTGTCTTTGTTCACGACAAGAGCTTATTAATAATTGCTTTTTATGATGAGAAATACTCTTTGTTGAATGCTAGACACTTGGGTGGTCGACTCAGCAACATATACATGTACCAAGACTCAGGAACATTCTTCCATACAAATGCATTTTTTTCACCCGTATTTACCCCTTCATTTACCAGTTTGTTCGAGAAATGAAATCTACTTAATTAAAGTTTTATAGTATTTGCCCATTAAAGCAATTGTCATACTATTATCCGTGACTCTTGAGATAAAACTTGTCAAGTTTCTTCCTTATCGAAAACACTCATCTGAAGCATGTAAAATTATTTTGTATTTTCCCACTTGCATCAATGTCCTTAATAGAAAAGGAAAAAACACAGAACAAATCTGATACTCAGCTATAACTTCAGTTCAAATATATCAGTCATAAAAATAATGTTTCCATCTATTTGCTGTGCCTTAACTTCAGGTTATAAAATTGGTAATTCGAGCATTCGTTGTTTGACAAAAAAAATACTCATCAAATAACCTTGTAAATATCATATTTATATTAAAATAAAACATACAACCCTCTCAAAAACACTTGACTATCGACTTTATTATGATATTAATAAAATATTATCGCACACGCCCCACTTACACTGCGGAAGGAACAACGTCAAAATAAATTTGAGATAAAGCCCATTTTCACACACAAAATGATGCAAATTAGTCTCTGCTAATTGAATTCCCGACCATTTTTGTGGATTACATTTTTATTCAACAAACACTTTTACCGAAGTAAATAGGATTTTGCAAAGTACATATACTATATGTTTGTGTCTAGGTGTTCCATTTTTCATGGAATATTAGCGATGCACATATTTTTGAGCGTATAGCTGCTGATGTGGACCTGTAGTAAAAAGTAGTGAAAAATCTATGAGCTACTGTTCACGGATAGTGACATTCAACAGGTCTTTAAAGTTATCTTGATACCACAAAAAGGCACCATATGTAAATCATACAGAAACATTTTTTTGCACATAAAAACGTCTTAGAAACACAAATCCTTTAAGTTGATTTTGAAAGATTATAATCGGCCTTCACAAAAAAAACCAAAAAAACAAAATAAAAAAATGCAGCTTATGTAAATCATATGGAAAAAAAGTTTTTATTTGCACATGAAAAAACATTAAAACATGTTTATTTCCAAATCGTAAAAGAACCATACACTTTACAGATACAAAGTCCCATAGAAGTTAAACATATAATAACCATATGGATTTGTGAACATGTTTTTCATTAATCAATTCGTAAATTCTAATCATATGTTTTTCGTAATGGTTCCACTTTACATGTGTTAATCATGTCACGTTCGATTTATATGGTAGCTATTTGTTGTAATTCAAACGATTAACATGTGCTGCACATTTGGCTGTGCTTAGTTTTACTACTGCAAACTTAAATCTAAAAAGTGTTTATAATCTTTCTATGTGGTTCTCGAGATGCTGATTGTAAACACTTGACTTAGTCCTACTTCTGTTTGAATTCAGTTTTTCAACCTTAATAAAGTTCGTTGGAGACAAGACGTACCCGTTAAGTTAAGTCATTTTATAAAATGATGTTGGTAATAAATATTTATTACATCCTACTTTAAGTGTTGCAAAATACAAAAAATGCCAATCATATATATTTCAGATTTCGATATGCTGTACACGCAAATGATGTAACGTAAACAAAATTCTTAAAGTAATTCTTTAATAAGTTTTTAATGTTAATTTCAATAATGACGTCAATAAATGACTAAGACTTCTGCAGCATTAATATTCAGGCAGTCATACAAAGGAGATATATACTACCTGTACGCACACATCACAGATTATTGCGGGTCTTCCTAACACTAGTTTCGACCAATCAACTCAATTAAATTGAACATTTGAGGAAGAACACAAGGATTTGAGGAAATTTTATGTTAAATAAACAAATCTGAAATGGAGAATTTCCTCTAATACTTGTTGTTTTCCTTATTTGAAACTGCAGCCACCTGATTGGTCGAAATGGGAGCTGAAGAAGGAAATTAAGGAAAATCTCAACAAAAAAGTTTTTTTTATGGAACCGGGCAATAAAGTAACATTGTTTTAACGTTACAGAAACAGATCATCTGTTCTGTGGATAAACCCAGCCAAATGCATTATTTATTTAAAAAAAAAAATATATACATTATAATATATTACCACAATCCAATCACCTAGATAATATTTTTGACTGAAACGTTTAGGCGTTTGGTTGCTTTTAAGTTCCCATTAACTAGAAGCATATGCATGAAACACCTTCCTAGTAGCAATAAAAAATTAAGTTTTGGTTTTAAATTAAACAGATTGTAAATTAAAGAACATTAATATTCATAGTTTTATTCATTAAATTGTACAATATCGAAATGAATTCCAGTGGCGGACCCTAGGCACTTACTTCTATTGACACTATAATGATCGATGAGTTCATGATGACGACTATAACATTTTTTGACGAGGTCTAAGAATTCTTCGAATGTCAACAAGCAGTGTCTTTATTTTGCTTGTTGCTTGTAATAGGATGATGTCTTGGCATTGGTGTATGATCTTTGACGTATATATGTTGTTACTATTTTACAGTGCATCAAGTGGGTTCAGTTTCATTTAGTATCACACCAGATTATATCCAAGAAGGATAGTATCACACCAGATCCAAGAAGGAACATCATTGACACTTAGATGTCATTATATTTCAATATAAACTACATTGACGAGTAGCTTGTATGGCGATCAGCATAAGTGAAAATTGTTATCAAATAAATACCAATAAAACACCCTGTTCCATCTCTAAGATTTGTTCTTGCAACGAAACATCGATCGAGTTCCACTAAGCACCACCGTCGACTTCGAATGAATCTTTCGTATGGCTGAATGGAAATAAAGGAAAAAGCGATACCGTATTAATAAGGGTAGCAGGTACGTTATTATATAGAAAACAAATGCTTTATTTAGTACATTGAAATACATAGGTTAATGGTTTGTAACTAAAATACTTTTCCCTTTTTTATCTCAAGTTATATGCAGTGGACAAATTGACAAATTTAGTGACGGGAAATTTTCTGATTGTTTTTTAATACCTTATACCATAGAGAACAGAAATATATTTTATCTTAAACTACTTATATATGAAAGAAATTTATCGGCCATTATAAACTATTACACAGCATTACATGCTATAGTAGCCGACATTAAAAAAAAACACTAATGATATTAATCTCTGCAAACAGCCTTCATGGTCTCATTGTACAGTACTCTGCTAGCCTCGAGGGTCGAAGTTATATTGGTTTAATTCATAGCCAAATCAAATTCGCGTGGCCCACTTCCCACGCAGACAATGCATAAGGGAGATTTTTTTAGTCAAAGAAAATAATATTTAGACTAAGTACCCACATACTCTATTGACCAAATAACCATTGAATCCCTATATAAGGTAATATTAAAAATAATTATTATTTTATCAACACAAATCATTAATTTTTATATTCATCAACACTGCTATGTTTTTTTTTTTAAATTTGATTTAGTAAATTCTTTTAAATAAATTCAAACATTACTTCTGTTCGAAATCCCAATTTCCGATTACTCAATGCCATAGAATGATAAACTTATCCCATACAAGGGGTGTAGCATATCATAATTCGGCTCAGAGCGTCGGGGGATAGTACGATTGCTAAATTTTTTTCCTGAAACGCACAACTTATCTGCCAGCGGACGTTGTACTACGATCAATCAATCAATCAATCAATCAATTTGTCTATTTATCTTAATCTCCATGATTGAAAAGAATAAGACTGATGCTTAAACTGATGTTTTACCTTTAATTTCTAAAGATGTATATTTAACATTTTTATAAATGTTTTAATTTACAAGCTAATAGTTGACACTGAGCGTAATTTTATTTAGTTTCATAATAAACTAAAAAAATACTTTGACTATCATACAAAATGTTACTCTTTCACATTAATTTTGCATTACATTCGGGCGGTGATGGACCAAGCTTGAAACTAATTTGTTTCGCATTTTAATTTGTTTTGTTTGCATGATAAATCAGCGTATAACAATCTGAAGAAATACTAGTAGTCGCACACAAAAATGTAGGTTGACTCAAAGTCAGTGGGTCCGTAAGATATATCTAAATGATCATAAAAGTTATCTAAACATTTCAGCAGGTCCATCCGACATTGTACTTGAGCCTTCCCATACTGAATATAATATTGCTGGGAGCAATCTGGAATTTCCATGTTTTTCACATTCGTGCTGGCATAGTATAACATTATATGGGATGGACCATCATCAGTGTTGTTTAAAAAAAATGGGGGATTAGTGTTGTATAATATTAGCAGCGAAGTGACGGGAAAGTCTTTCATTTGTATCATAATCGTACATTTGTATTCTAGTTCATTGTGTACGTCTGATATAGGGCTCTATGCAGTGACAGACACTCTTTTTTCCCTAAATAATCGTGACAGACAGCCATTTCGAAATTTTCGAACATTATTTAAATGGGACATCATTTGAGGATCGGAAACCTCGCAAAAGCAACACTTTTAAGATTCCTGAATTTTCGGAGAGGGCAATCTGTATCTACTACAGAGTAACGAATGTCAGACTTGTACGTAGTTCACATACAATAAAATTGAATACTGCTACAACTGCACTGCTTTGATTTAACTGTATTTGTTGTTGTAGTAAATTGAATGAAATAAGTGCTTAAGAATAGTAGGAGTTAATATATAGCTGCATTCATACAAAATTATTACAGATCCACCAAAAAGTGTATTGTTGAAACCAAAAAGTGTATTGTTAAACCCTTCCAGTACGTATACAATCAAGGAAAATGATAGCATGAAATGTTCCGCGGATTGTTATCCACAGTGTGATTACAGATGGACTGGTCCTGGTACCTGGTTCTCCAATGGGGTGATTTGCAATTCCCAAATATTTCAAAATCTAGAGATGGCCAGTACCAATGCAAAGCAGAAAATACTATAGGATTTAAATTTTCAAATAATATAATACTCAATGTTATTTGTAGGTATGCACTGCAGAGTATATAGTACTATTTTCTTAACAGTCTTTATAAAAATTAGACAAGAGGTGGTGCAGGTTCATGCATGTAAAAAAAAAAAAAACAAAAAAAAAAACAAAAAAAAACAAAAAAACAAAAACAAAAAATAAAATAAAATAAAAAAATAAATAAAAACAGCGGATTCGCATGTTACATGCCACATAACCAGTCTTAGTTTAACGATTGTGTATGAAATTTGCACTGAACAAGAGTTATCCTCCTTGAAAAGGTTTGATTTGGTTGATTTAAGTGGGAAATAACTGTATGGTTTTCTCCAAAATAAAGACAGGGCTGTCTTGACATAAAAAAATTATCATCTGTAGACCACAAAAGCATGGGATTTTCTACTCCAGAAATCATTTTTGCATAGACAGTTTCTGAATTTTATATGGATTGCTACTTCGGGGCGATTCATGGGAACTATATGATATATATAATATAATACAGTTCTCATTTATCATTATAAATCACACCTCCATCATGTGAGGGTGTTGAAATTACACAGAAATATATTTCTTATTCCTTTGCACGATGCTTATCTTTATCGCATGATTTATGGATATGTTAGATCAATAAGTTCAAGATCGAATCCAGGCTTGTTCAAATATACTGTTGGTATTTTCGGATGTTCTATGGTGATTTTTATATTGTTGCTTAGATTTTCGGACAATTTTCATTATTTCCGCATTATTCACGTCTTCTATATCATGGTACTTTGTTGAATTGATTGATATCGCCCTTGTGTGAATTGTTTTGGCGGGACACCTTTGTGATTTTGTCAAATATACTCGAAATACAGCTCATTAAAGTACTTGAATATAAAAAAGTCAACTACCCACTTTTGAATATTTAATTTTAGTGACAAATTCCTTCAAATAAATCCCTTAACTTTTGTCTTAAAACATGGAATCAACATCAGATATATTTTAAAAAATGAGACAAATGTAAATTCAAAAGATTGATATTTTGTTAAAAAGTTTGGGAAAAATAACTTGATTTATTTTTTCGAGATGGACCGGAAACAGTAGATTTATCTAATACAAATACGACTCAGATAGTTTTGGAACATCAATCACTCACCATTACATGTACTGCCGATTGTGGACCTACATGTAATTATTCATGGATGACACTGAACGGGGACCATGTTTCAAACAGTAACCATTTGAGTTTCACAACTATCGATAGAAAGAATGCCGGAAAATACTTTTGCTGAGCTCAAAATATTCAAGGTTCAAAAGTTTCATCAACAGTCACAATTATTGTTGAAAGTAAGTGTACTGATTTAACAAAAATACATTTTTAAACAATACACCGACAGGAATTTTACTGAAGTTTCAACTGATACTTTCAAAATTTCTATTTGCCTATCTTAAAGCTAAAATAATATCTGAATTCTGATATACAGAAAATACAAGCTGTTGTGTTATAAATTAGTCTAAAGTGGGTGGGGGCGCAAAAAACTACTTTTTCAATGTTTTCAAAGAATTTTCATAAAATGAGGGGATTAGGGGTAGTGTTAAATAAACAAAATATAGAATGCAAGCTATGAGAAAAAAAAACTTCACAGGAGTTTTTCTGAATATACTCTTTTCATGATCAAATGCAATACAAACTTTATTTTGGTTTTATTACGAAGTGATTTTCATTTTTCAGATATTAACTATTATTTCAAGTAGCCTAATCCTAATTCAATAAAAAAATTACACATTATAAGATTACCACGACGTGACTTGCCCTATATCTATGATTGTCTTTTGAGTTCCGCTTTTGTCATGAATAGTTATACAACCGTCAAAGTCAACCTTAAGTTCTACAGGTTTAATTACTTGTATATTATAAAGGATGATATGGAAACTAAATTAATTGCATTAAAATGTGTCGTAACATCGTGTAATAATGCAAAGTTTTATCTTTTTTACTTCATTGGACGTTAAGGTTACAGACCACCAATTCAACCAATGAGCATTTGGAACGTACGCAAAAATAGTCCTACGCAGAAATTACCCCTGTTCCTCATAGTGCTGTGAAAAAAAGTTCTCATCTTATTTAAAAAATTTAAACAGTTTCTGAAAGGAAAAACATTTCTGTACATTTTATAGGTGCATTTTGCTTCTTGTGATGTGAAGCCTAATCTCCATAATGATTTTTAAATATACCCCTATCTTGTGAAAACACTGGGATTTCCCATGCTATTTATAGACCCTTCACTTCCGGTGACCAGTACTGCACTGCAAGTCTGCTAACCCCACATGCCATTCTGAGGATTGTGAGCTGACATATGTAGAATCATGCTGATATATAGTCCTCTGCAGGTTAAAGTTAAGGTAAAGTCCAGAGACGCCATTGAATATTGTGAAATTAGCATAGAAGCCTATGGAAAGTGGAATTAGTGGTTTTTAGCCTTAACAAATTTCATCCGCTTTTGTTCTAAACTAACATATTCAAACAATTCTTGAACATTGTGTATTTTTCATTAACTGTTTACAATTCCATAATTCTTCTGCAACGACACCTTGAGGAAATCTCTGTGTTTTCGTGGAGTTTGATAGTATGTTTAGAGGTTTTAGAATTATATTCAGACCAGTACAGGAAAAATCCGTATTGGCTTTGCAGATTCTCATATTTGACTTTTAGGATGAAAAAAATCGATTTAGCAGTTTTACATGTATTTCGTCAAATATATTATAGTTAATTAATAATATATAATAATATTTAGGATATTTACAAAATGAATAATGTGACCGTTAAAATGCAATTATCTGTCAATTAAAATGTTTTTGTTGTTTACAGTCATATGAAAAATAAATAACATCGATTTGTGTTGTGTAAAAAGTTGATTGAGATTATTTTGGTTGGGAATTTGTGTGTGTTCTGCAATCAAACAATTCTATTTCTTAAATGAATGTGGAAGATTTAGTTTAACTGTAAATATCCCATATTGTTTAGAATTCTCTATAATAATTTTTTAGCATTACCAACAAAATTAGAAAACAAGAGTATAATATGCACTGGACCAGCATCACCTATATCATGGATCCCAGACATAACTGTCGTGCCGGAACAAAACTTTACAGTTTCATTTTGGCCAAAAGGAAATGCAATGAAAAACAACAAGACATATATACAAAATACCTATCATATATATATATATATATATATATATATATATATATATATATATATATATATATATATATATATATATATACCAATATATATATATCCTTTTTTTTTTGGAATTGGAATCATCTATTGAATATAACTTTCAGATTTTCTCGGAAAATAGTGTTAGCAAAGCTTGGTCAAACACCATAAAGTGTTCAAATCTAGGTAAATACTAAATTCAATATTTAGATTTCAGTATAATCTTTATAGTGCAAGGAAAGTACAATGTTAATAAAATTACGACTTGATTTTACATCCACATATTCTTGTTTACTCTAACCATACTGAGGAAACGTTTTATTCGAGGAGGACTGTCTCCACTTTCTGCATAGAAAAAAATACATTTATTATTACATATACTCATCTAAACATGGTAAAATATAAGGATTGTGAGTCTATTTCATTTTTTACTACATGCATAAGATTATGATATCTTTTAATTTGCACTATACTTGGTAGTATGCTAATTTTGTTTTTGTGCTTAGTGTAATTTTCTTTCAGAAAGATCACCAAATAAAACTATGGGCAACGGTAGGTGGAATTGTTATGATTTTGATTGCCATCTTGTTTATTGTTGCTGTCTTTAAAGTTTTCATTAATAAAAGTAAGTTCATCCTTACACAAGGACCTACAACTATTGTATGGTATGCAAAATGATCCGTTTTTATTTAAAATTCATATACCATAAAGCATCCTCATTGTATTTTGTCATATTTTTTTATCGTAAGCAGATATTTTTGCGATGTTAAAATTCATATTTTAATACAAGTCCTTTTAGGGGGAGTTTAATTTTCATAATTATCTTCTCCTTACGTATTTATTTATCTTTAAAAACTTGATAATCATGAAAATATTTAAAGATTTTCATGGTTACCATCACACAATTTATTCACAAAGAATGATACAATGAATATTATGCAATATATTATGAAATATATTTTGACAAGTATCACTTATATGACTTCTAAGTCTCCTTTATTCAGTATTACAGTATTACAAGGAAGTTATTCAGTGTCAACCTCCGTAAAAAGGCAGAGGGTGAAATATGGTATGAAAAAAATCCACCATTTTTAAATGTTGTTTGACTGATGCACCATCTGAATCAAGGAAATGGGAGTGGACTATCCATATCACGCTGGCAATTAAAGTTATAATTACACCAAAATGCATTGAAAATGAACATTTCAAGGGCAGATAACTCTGTCAAAAATATCATTTCTTAAATATTCTATTGATAAATTTCTGCACGAATCCAGTGATGCAGAGATCATATAGAGCATTTTCATATAGAGAAATGATTCTTGAGGTATTACATGGATCATTCTCTTCTGTCATCATACAAAATCATACAGTTATTTATATTCTAATTAACTAATTATGTTTAATATGACGTGTTTAAAAAAAAAAATATTTTTTTTTATCAAAATGTGTATGGAAACATCAAAAACATCGATTGGAAAAAGCTGTTTTCAAAGGGAGACAATTGGTGTGAAATGTAATGGGAATTTATATATTTTTTTATCGTCATCATGAACTCGTTGATCGTTATGGTGTATCCATCTGCACCATGAAAACTGATTTATTCACCGGGTTATAGTTTTCCTTTCCTCGTTTGTCTACCCCGGACTTTTTATAGGCAACTCGGCGAGTGTTTCTAGAAAAGCTTCGGACGCTTACCCTACCGTTGCACCTGGTCCATGCTCCCAGATTTTAGTGGAGTCCGAGTTGCTCATTTGCTTTTGTTACTTTGTATATATGATTTTTAGTTCCCTTGAATACTCTTTTAAATATTACAAGAAAAAGAGTACAGTGACTCTCAACTGTCTTTTTGAAATATGAAAGAATGTCTGTTAAGTGACCTTTACATAAAGTAATAAAAAATTATATCTACCATTTTTCTGATAGTTTGCGAAAAAGCAAAAATTTCCTTCAGAATCTATGTAAGATGTTGCCTTTATTAAGGCTCAGTTGTTTCGAAATCAAGTTCGGTGAGCTATATTTTTTTCCATTTAAATTCTAAACTATATTCACTCAAGACCATCTTTGGAAAAAACCAGTAAAATCTGTATACTAGAAATATTAGTCATGATCTACCGTAAGTCAAATTTTAATGTCAGATCGGTGGGTATTTTGATATGCATGTTTCAGGGCCACAAGTAGGGAAGAAATGTAAAAATTATATAAAAAACAAAACAAAACCCCGTCGATTAAAAATATGACTTAATTTTAAAACGATAAGGATTGCAGTATAAAAAATAACTATATTGACTAGAAATAAATACGATATACGAAATCGGTACGAATCTGCAAAAACGGTCGGCGAACGTTCTAATCCTCTTCCGTATATTGTTTTCATTTTAAGTCAATATGAAGTTATTTTCTTAATACTAAATATATCTCTAATAAGATAAATTAAGGAAACCACAATTCAAACGATAAGAAAATAGATAGACACAACAAATCATGAAATAACCAAAATATATGTAACACGTACACTCACGGTAAATGAGCAATCTAAACTCCCATAAAGATGGGAGTATGGACGTGGTGTACAGGAAGGGAAAGCGTCCTACGATTTTGTAGAAACAACCACCCATATGTAATTATGTATTTACGCCCGGGGTAGACGAAAGAGAAAAGGATAACTAAATTGTGTATTTCAATGATTAAACATTATTACGAGCCATTATGATGCATACATATGAGATTCATACAGTTATTGTTTAAAGAAATAAATCGACTTAATCATTGATATAAATGGTGACTAAATTAAATAAATGGATTAAACACTCAGATTTTGTCTTCTTATATTTGGAAATATTTGCTCATAATTATTTGTTTAATTGAATATTCTTATATAAAACATTATATTAATTCTTATATTTTTCTTGGAATTTTATGACTAAATACAAGTAAATTGCAGGATCTAGAATCTGTAGCAGTATGGGAAGAGAGAAAAATAGTGGAAAATGCTTACCAAGGTACTTTGTTGTAGAATCTTTAATATAATATTAGTAAAATGGTGAATAGGATGAGAAAAAATTCTAAAAGAGTAATCAAGGGAACCAAGGTTATAGCGGTAATCAAAAGAATTTAATCCAGGGACAAAGACCAGACATGGAAAACAGACATACACAACAAAGAACATAAAGTAACTAAAATCATACATACAAAGCAACTCGGACTCCACTAAAAACTGGGAGCATGGACCAGGTGTACCGGTAGGTTAAGCGTGCTCTGCTTTTCTGAAAGAAACGTTTCCGTTTCGTAATTTTTAACGTGAAACAGGTCTAAACAAACAAATAAACAGAACCCTATCCAAACAAGAATATATTAAAGTCCAGTCCAATCAGCTTCAATGTATTTCTGAAATGAAAGACTTGTCTTTATCTTGTTAACGAAACAGTAAGGTTGCAATTTCTTGTATAAAGCAAACCAACAAATTACAGTTTACTATAAATTACTATAAATTATATTTCTACATTTAGATGTACAATTTAAAAAAAAAAGATTTATGAATGTCAAACGGATTTAATGTGTATCTCTCGTTTATCTTGAAAATAATTCATTGTTTCATTTAATCACATAGAGTTCTCTCCCTTTCGCACATTTTGCATGTAAATTTTCTATTGTATTCTATATTATGCTGTGTATTTGCTTTAATTTCAGTGTAAAGAAAGTTGAAACATTCTGTAGTGATGAATTCAATCTTGTAGCAACATAACCTTGTTTCAGAAGCATATTTGTTAGAATTCTAACGCGTTACAAAAAGTCTGCATACTTTCGGCAAGCTCTGGCAGAACGTATGAGTTGTGATATGAACACTCTATACGCAGGTGCTGAAGGGATGTTGCCACACATGAAAGAAAAGTCATCACGTTTGTCGTAAAGTTTGGTCAATAGTTTTCCTTTACCATCGATTTCTAAGTGTAGGTCAAGATATGAGGCTGACTTCACAGTGTATGTAGTATCCTTTATTTCTTTATTTCTTTCGTAAGTTCTTTGGGGTAGATGCGATTTATCAAATCCCCAATTAGGATTGTTTAAAGATAATTCGTCATCTATATAGCGGAAAATGAGATTAAAGGATCTAGCTAAACGATATTCTTTCTTTCGGATCAGATAAACAGAATAACGTCAGTTTTAAATGCCTTGAAAATCCCCACATATCGCCCTTACGGGTTCACTGTATTATTTCTTGTCTCGACTTCAAAACTACCTTTATTCTATATATGACTGCCTGAGTTGATGTAACATAGACCCAAACAACATTTTTTGTGAGCATCATCATAACCAAATTAAAAGAATAAACACATATCAACCAATCTCAGTAAACACAACCAATATCGTATTCAGATTTAAGTACAATTCTGTGAAAGAAACACGCAATGGGTGGCACATCATTTTCTCCGTTTGACCTTTTTGCTTCAAAAATATTCAATACCTCTTAAAAAAAGAACTGAAAAGCCATTTGAGTTTATCCTGAAGCATTTGTGATATAGACATTTTTGACTGCTTATATAGGGAAAAAGTGAGAGAAAATTTTTCGGCCATTTTTCCTAAGTGCATTTCAGCTAACTTTGACCTTTCAAGATCTTAAAAAGGCAAGCTCTACAACCACCTTAATGGTTATTTTGAGAGATTATGAGGTTTAAATATTTAGATCATGCCATAAAATCTTTGCGTTTTTTTTTCATGTGCCACATGTGGAGTCCGACTTGTTCATTTACTTTTGTTACTTTGTTACTTTGTATGTATGATTTTAGTTACTTTATGTTCTTTGTTGTGTATGTCTATTTTCCATGAGAGGTCTTTGTCCCTGGATTACATTATTTGGATTACTATAACCTTGGTTCCCTTGATTACTCTTCCACACCTTACACACACTTTGCCTGATTCTTTAACAGAGAAGAACTTTAATTTCTAATTTTGAAAGATATATGTCCATGCATTTATCATGTGTAAATAAAGTTAAATCAACCAATACATGTTTTTACCTAAATTATCAAGGAACCAAAACAATATAATTTGAAAGTTATAGAAATTATTGTGTTGTTTTATTTCTAATTTTCAGGCCCAAAGAGCAAGAAAACCTTTATGATGATTTAGTTCAGATTGATAAAAAAACTGACAATGAATACGCTGATCTGCATAAAACTACAGGTTTGTAGTGTGTCGTTTCATTAGTGGAATAAATTATGTATTTTGTCGACTATGAATGAACATATTATAACATTCTGACACTACACTTGAAAAAATGCAACTTATGTTTTCATATGTATTAGAATATATGGAAACATATGTGTATGGAATATTATGCTTTTGTGCCAATAAAAACTCATAGAAACAAACGTTTTCCAAAATTATATAAAGATCATACTTTATTCATACATAAAGTCCCATGGGAGACATATCATTACATTATAGTTTATATATACTTATTTTTCATGAGTTACTTTGGTTGTCCTGCACTTATGTTTATCATGTGTTTTTTTACTGAGGTCCTTACCATATGAACGAGAAATATTTGCTTTTCATGTGTTTTAAAACATGTATAAAACACATTGATGCATTTTTTTTTCTGTGTAGTGTAAGTTCTGAACGTCTTTACTATACATCGAGGAGCATTTCAGTGCCATTCTGTTAACCCTTATTGTCGGATACGATTTAGTTGGTTTTAATTGTCAGTCTTACGGATATGTATTAAAAAATCAACCCGAACACATGCACGGATAGGGACAAAATTTCCATTATACATTCGTTTCCCTTAAACTTAATTTTATATACTTTCCCATTCAACAAATTCATCCTTTACCACTTGTACGCTATTCATCGAATTAACAAATTCACAGATCTTCTGTACCGTGCGACTGGCAAATAAGTGCTTTGAACATCAGCAACCAATGCATCAATCACGGATGCCTCCTTCAGTTCTTCGATTGATTTACTTTGTGTATTAATTTTAATCCTTCTTCAATTGATGTTTGCCATCCGTATCTCGGCCGCCAAATGTTTCATGTGAGAAAAATGCAGTTGATTTTTAGTCCTATTTGTACATTTGGTCCACTCGGTTTTTTTTAGTCCGACTTGCACTTTCACTTTTTCTTTTCTGTTTTTTTTTTATTCTGATTCTGATGTTATTTACGTTTTTGTTTTTAGTTTTGTTGCATGCTCCTTGTCCCATGGATTTGGTTGCATGCTCCTTGTCCGATGATTTTATTTCATGCTCCTTGTCCCACGATTTTATTGCATGCTCCTTGCCTCAATGATTTTTGGTTGCATCATTCTTGTCCCATGGTTTTGTTGCATGTTCCTTGTCCTATTGTTTCTGTTGCATGTTCCTTGTCCCATTGGTTTCTGTTGCATGCTCCTTGTCAAATGATTGTGTTGCATGTTTCTTGTCCCATTGTTTTTGCTGCATCCTCCTTATCCCATGGTTTTGTTTGCATGCTCCTTGTCACATGTTTTTGTTGCATCCTCCTTGTCCAATGGTTTTGTCGCATCCTCCTTGTCCCATGGTTTTGTTGAATACTCCTTGTTCAATGGTTATGGTTTCAGGCTCCTTGTCCCATGGTTTTGGATATAATTGACATTTAAGTGATTTTCAAATATTTAGACAAAAAGTGTTGATATCCTTGACTTTTATTCTCTAATATGGTTACGAGCTGTCACAAGATTGTCAGCCATTACATCAACACAAGAATTTCGGCTTCGATTTGGCTTAATTTCTTATTCATTTATGTTAAAAAAATTAACACTTCAACAAAACAGAATACATTATATATTTTGATATATGTTTGCAAACTTTATACTTGGTCCTTAATAGAGAAACTCGAAAAAAAAACGTAAAATATAGGAGGAAATAATTAGTACCAATACACCTTTCGTATATTTTATCTTCATTTTTAATTTAGGAAATGTAATATCAGCAAAATTACCGAAGCGTGAACAATAAGATAATTCATAAACGTAAAAATACATGACCAGAACGTAAATCAGTAATCCTCGTGTGAATCTTTAAGTTGCAAGGGAATCACCGTAAAGACGGATTATATTAATGATTTAAGAAGAAAAAAATATTACCCAAACTCTTTTCATATTACTTTCAGCTAATCAACTGTCAACCGTATACGTCTTATTTCTTATTTTCTCGTTGTTACTGTTGTTGTAGACCTTTTTAATTCTTTTTTTTTTTGACAACGAGATGTCTTTATCATGATAACTCAATTATAATACAAGATAGTTTTTAAAGGCAACAGGGAGAAAAGAACAATACAAAACAATGGTTATTACGACTTAATGCATTGAATTAAAAGAAAATAAAAAATCGAAACCTTTTGTTGTGCTTGTAGGTTTGCTATTTACTAGTATTTCCTGATAATTTACATTTAATTAAATAGGATTACAATAATAATGCAAAATTTATCTCCACTATATTCTTAACTGAAACACATTTACCTTATTTTGGGCAGTTGAATTTATTTAAGTAGACTAAAATTTATTAGCAGTTATTTTTTTTAACCACAGAAGAAATACCATATGCAAACATACATCCTACCTGAAACGGGAAGATAAATATTGAAGATACAAGAACGTGCAGAAATGAACTACGAACAAATTTCCACGCAGCCATCTGCAAAAAAGACAGCAAACCAAAGGTAATTCCTAAGCCAAAAGAAAAAAATAACAAAATTAAATGAGACCAGAATATGAAGACGAAAAATGTATTTCAAGAATAAAAAATATTTTGAAAATGTACTTTTTTGTTACTCCTGTCTTTTGTTGCAAAGCTGTAAATAAATCACCGTTCGTGAGGCTTTATTATTCGAGTATATATTTGTTCCTTTTTTTGTCATTTACACCACAATTAAGTTACAAATCAAACTTCAAGCTTTTACTCTAATTGACAATCAAATTCAATTCATTTGACGTTTTGATATGCATACCGTTTTATTTATGTTTTAAAACGCAAGTTTTCAAAAAGACCAATACGAGATGGATATTACAAGACTATTGACAGTCATACTTCCGAAACATTTTTGTGTTTTTTGGTAAGACCATTCATTGTTAATCTTACTGCTTTTCAAAATATGACTAGACAAATGGGAAAAATTATTGTAAATGTTTTTTGCTGTAATTTATTTGTCCTATCTATTCGGATCAGTTATTGCAAGGTATAAATCTAACAAGTTGGTCTGATTCTGCAGAACCCACCATTGGTTATAGTTCAATTCAAGTGTGATCACTTATTGCTTATTTGTTTTTCTTAAAACCTTTATTTGATTGTCCAGTCATTGATGAACGCCGACTTATACGATCAACCGGTGAAAACAGAATATTTTTGTTAGTAATTTTATTAATAATACTATTTCATGAGTATGAATTTAATTATAAATTATGCAAGAATAATCAAAAGAACAAAGATTCTAGCGGAAATAAAAAAAATGTAATCCGGGGACAAAGACTAGATAAGAAAAACAGACACATGCAACAAGGAACATGAAATAGCCAAAATGAAACGTTCAATAAAACAAAGTAAATGACAACTCTTACTACACCAAAAACTGGGTGCATTGTCACGATGCACCGGTAGAGTAAGTGTCCTCTGCTTTTCTAGAAAGAGTAATCAAGGGAACGAAGGTGATAGGTAATCATATGAAACTACGAAAACTATGAAAAGGTTAGCAAATCGGTTCTCATGTTGCAAATGGATAAGTATAACGATCCACGAGTTCGTGATGACGGCCATATAAATTCTGTAGGAACTCTTGTTCCAGGAGCCTAATTGTAACAATACAAGGATGGTATCAACACGTATTTTCGGCAAGCTCTAACATATGAGTTGTGATATGAAAATTCCACACGCAGATACTGAAGTGATTTTGGCACAGAAGAATAGAATGTTTACAATACGGTATGAGAAGTCAGCCTGTTTGTTGTATGATTTGATCATGGGTTTTCCTTTTCCATCGATCTCTAAAAGCAGGTCAAGATATGAGACCGACTTCATAGAGTCTGTAGTGTCCTTTATCTAAAGTTTCTTTTTGGGGGGGGTGTAGATGCGAAGTATTAAATCTACAAAACTAGGATAATGTAGAGAAGACAGTACGTAATTTATATAGGGGGGAACTGAGATGATAGGATCTGGCTAAACCACGATCCGTCTTTTGGATCTGATCAGCTATAAAGTCAACATAGTGAGACTGAAGAAATAGGTCAATGAGTAGCGGAGCACTTTTTGTTTTTTTTCTGAATGTAAGATATCGGTTAAACCGTGGTTTCCTGTGAACATCACATTTAAAAATTCAAAGTAGTAAACTTGTCTATTATAACGCACTTCAAACATAAATATAATTTATATTACGTTTTAAGTTAGTAATCTCATGACAGTCGTACTTAGCCACAACGCGGAAGTTTCTAGAAGTTGAAAGATTCTTGAGTACTGATGATAACTTCAGTTCAGTAAGTTTCTTTGTTTTAATTTTTATATGTTTGTGTGATTGTCTCTGTTTTTATCAACGAATATCAAACATTATTTTTTGCTTGGCGCAAGGTTAAATAGACTTTGTTTGAAATACCGTTTGTTGAAAAGCCAAAACAAGCTTGTCTAGTTCTGAAGACAGAACAACGCACACTTGAATATTGAGCCAGAAAGTTTGAAATGGGAGGTCCTGAAAAATAAGGATATACATGCCTTAATTCAGTTTCCAGAAAGTTCCACTTAATTAAAAAAAGGAAACCCCTCCTCGAATATGTCACTGAAAATCTTGCACTTTTAATCAAATGTTTGCTATTTGGTCATTTTCTCATGTTTTTCCGTATGTTGTCTTATTCTACATTCTACAATTATTGAATAAATGAGAGATTGTTTGTTAATTAACATTGGTATCTACGAATTAAACAATCCACGAAGATTGGTATCTACGAATTAAAATACTTTCACAGTAAGTGGAATTTAGTGGTTACTTTTCTACTGATACTTTTGGAAAATTCGTGACTTAGATTTACTTAAATTTAATAGTATTAAGTACGTTTTTTTTTTCACTCAATTGTTGTTCATATCTTCTGCATTGTTTTGACTTCTGATTTCTACCAATTTTGACTAGAGGCAATTTTATTTTGCCCATTTGCGTTGTAAAATAACGGAAATAATGAACCGTAATGCAAGTGGATGGTTCAGTGCGCTATAAAACCTGGTTTAACCCATCTTACATTTTGAAATGCCTGTTCGAAGTCAGGATAAATGCGGTGGTTTCTAACTTTACGGTTTTTGCCATTTGAAACTTTCCTTTTGACTGCTAATTGTGTTATTAATCTGAACAGAAAATTAAGTATTTGCTTGATTTCTATTTCAATTACGTTTCGTAGAAAAAACGGTCATGTGCAATCCGAATGAAAATTTATTTTAGACTAAAGGCTTTTTTTTCTATCGTTTATCATTATTTTTACAAAATATAGACTTATAGATATAAAATAGTTCAACATAAAAAGTAAATTTCGTTGTAGTTTACAGACGACGATGCCCTCAATAATTCACAATTTGATTTTATTGTTGATGATGATTATGATATCAACGGCTGCAGGTTGGGATTTTTCAATATATGTCATGGTGATATTGTATTCGTTATTTAAACTTTTTGTGAACTTTGTTAATATTCAACTTTGCTCCATTTGACTGACAATCATATGCAAATCATGTGAAATAGTTTTGCCTGTGTATGGCTTTCAGTTATCCAACGGCATGTAATAGGGTACGTAAGTCTCGTTCTAGTTTGATTTTCCTTACCGGAAGTTTTGATGTAGAAAATATTGAATACTGAACTGGACGCTCTGTTAATAAGAAATCTTCATGCATTTAAATAATAGTTTCTTTTGAAACCACGGAGTCACATTACGAGATTTACATATCCTATATCGGACTCAATATCTCAACCAAAGTTTTCATAAACACTTCCTGCTTCACTACGTTTCAACATAACTAAGTTAATATTTTCTCAAAGCATGCGCATTTGTCATAAACGAATTTTAGGATGCAGAGGTTTAGAACGCTACGAAACCTGGTTTTACCCACGTTTAATTTTAAAATGCATATACCAAGTCAGAACCATTGCGGTGGTATCCAACTTCCGGATTTTACCTTCATATTGTTAAAATAACATTGTTTTCTACTTATATTTTTGACCATTGCATTAATTTTATTAGTGTAATTGTGTAATTTCCCTTAATTTTATTATATTTAGCATGAGAAAAGTGCAAAAGCTATGAAGAATACAAATACATCTCTGATGGGGGTTTTAAAAAGCCATTTAATATGTGTTTCTTATTTTTTTTACTTGTATCAAAGCATTGCTCATCTACAAGTTAATGTGATAAGTGTACTGATACTACTTACAAGGGTATACATGTATCATGAATACAAAAACCAAAAACAAAATATGCTAATAAAAATCAGAAAGACACCACTTCACATCGGATCAGTTAAACTTTGTTTTTAATTATGTAAATGAAGGTAAAAATATTGAAATTTTTAAGAAAGAGAATATAATATTGTTTCATGGATTCCAAGTCTAAGTTTATTGTTGGAGTGGTTGTCTCGTTAATCAACCCCGCTTCAATATTAAATCAAGTGATCTTAACTTAAATATGAATACTGTCCATTTGTCATTCTTCAGCAAAAAATACTTTGCTAATTTCACGTACCATTAAACAGGAAAAGGAGTTTATTTAAACCAAGATGCAATACTAGTCGAAACATTTATGCTTATTATTCTTTTTGAAATCCATCAACTATTCATATTTCACAAATCGGATCATATTTTTACATTGATTCTTCTTTAATATTTGCATAATATGTTTTCTCCGGAAAATTATTCTTTCTGGCGTTTTGTCTTTAAACGTAATTACATTCATTTCGTTGCATGAACTGTTTGTTTAGATTCCGTCAAAATGAAACCTCAGAAGATAAAGATAGACCCAACTACAACTAGTTACAAACGAACTATTGGTACATCTTTGAATTCAGTTACATGCTCAGCCGTATGTGAACCATCTTGTAACTTTAAATGGATCTTCCCTGACGGAACAACTGGTACAAGCAATGTATTATCACTATCCCGAATAGAGAAAAATCACGACGGGAACTTTAAATGCAAAGTCACAAACGCTATTGGATCAGCGGAAACAAGCTTTTCTTTGGACGTACAGTGTAAGTATTGCCACCACGTTGTTATATCTTTAATACTTTGATAATTTACTTAGAGTGGAAGGGCAAGTACACGGGTTGTTTCTGTGGAAAAGTCAAATATTAAATAGTTTAATACTTTGTGAGGGTGTTCATACAAAAAAACAGGCAGTGAGCTGCACGTTACATATGTCGTTTAAAAAAAAATCATCCATTTCAAATCACAAATGCACTATTTGTCAAGAAAAGATTTAATGATGGTTTTTGATAAACTGCAATAGTTAAAGAGAAAAAAATGCAAAGAAAAAAAATGAACTTCTTGAAAAAGGGAGATAACTCTTTATTTCAGATGCTTTGATAGGGAACTTTTAAATCGTATTCCGAGCCATCAATTGTCGCATAATTTAACATACATATTTTTTTTGGTTATACATGGGATTTTCTATTGAAAATTGACGGTGCATAATATATTTTTAAATTTATAGTCAAATAATGATGTGTAACACTATTCTCTCTTATGGCACCACCCGCCTTATCGCCGTAGTCCAGCAGGTCTCAGTATCGTATTAATTTTCCCATAGTTTTCTATAGTGAAGTGCATATTTTTAGGATTTAAAAATAAGAATAATTAGTTCTCGTACTGAATTGACGGTAGTACTGCAGATGATGATGGGGAATGGGATTTAAAGTGCTAGGTTCTTGTGATACATGGGATTTTTCATTTGACATACATGTGATATAAACATTACATCGGAATAAAATTACAATGTACCAACCATATCGGTGGGTCTGCCTGATTTTAACATGGACAGCTTCTTAAAACTTTATTTATATTGCATCACTTCCCAAGAAATTATTTTAGATAAAAAGAGGACAATGATGTGCATGCTACTCCACTAAGATTTTTGGTATGAAAACAAATAAAACAAAATACAACAGAAAACTCAAACAGTAACAAAGAGTCGCTTTCAGAGAAGAGGAAAATAATAATTGATTAATTGATAATACAGTTGAAACTCCCTCAAAAGTAAAGATGATTCCTTACAACAAAAAGGTACAGCCTAAAAACGGTCAAACCAACTACAAAAAATGTACACTTCTATTAGAGCACATTGTTCTGGTGAAAAAATTCTAAATTAAGGGAGGTAGTATGGGCAGAAGGTGGGTAATCAACCGAACAAAAATAAAAAAAAAGTTGAAGAGTGAATATGTGAGAGATTGGGGTACACTAGATAGCAGAGCTAGGGTCATAATGCAGCTGGTGACATAGGGCTTCAAATGACAAGTTTTTACCCTATAGTTAGGGTAAAAAAATTGGGAATTTGGCCACAAAAATAATTTCAGTTACTTAAGTATGCGAAAAAGTCTTAACTTGCAATATCATTCCATTTAAAAGGTTAGAATAACATAACAAATACTTAAGAACATTCTCAGATTTAAACAGTTTTTATTTATATATTATTTGCAAAGATCCCCCAGAAAATGTGACGCTATCACCAAGCAACACATCTTACTCCATCAACGAAAAAGACGCCATTTCTATAATATGTTTGGCTGATTGCAATCCAATATGTAGATACCAGTGGGTTGGACCTGGCGGCATGCTCAATGATGATATGATTCTGCAGCTAACGAGCACATCAAGATATGAAGATGGACAGTACCGATGTAGGGTTGAAAATAAACTTGGTTCCAAGTATTCACAAATGATAAGAATTGATTTTTATCGTAAGTATGCTAATGAAATAAAATAAATGATCTTTGTTTGACCAACTCTTTTCTTGCAATTTTGCACTACTGGTAGCTTAACTTTGTACCTATTTATATGTTGAACTTTTAAAAGAAGTAGTAAACAAATGTTGTTCACAGTACACAGAAGAATTGACATGTTATCAAATGTTTTTAAGATAGGATTTTCTTTCTTATTTTTAAAAATTACGATAATTGGCTAAATGGAAGTTATTTAACCAAATTTCTCAGTCGACACAACGTAATTGAAGAAGGTAAAGAAGTTGACTGCGATTTTTCTTTTTGTGAAATATATATTAAATTGGAAGACTGTTTATAATTGTAGTTAAGCAATATATACAAATCATATTTGATACTCAGTACTTAATTGCTATTTTTTTTGGACAAGCAACAGAAATGGCATTATTGACCAGTAATTTAAGACAATGGAAATGAAGTAGAATTTTCCTTCTTTTGATATGAATTTTGTACACAATAAGTCAACTCTCTTTCTTTGAGCAAACCATGTTCATTTGTATAACCAAATTTTCCACTGTGAGATCGTTAAAATTAACTATTCAGATAGTCCCAAACAAAACAAAAGTTTTGAAAATTAACTATTATAATGATGAAAAATATAAGATCTTTAAATTTTCTATAAGCATTAGAAACGTTTTTACGCAAGGATGACCCTTGCGACGGGAGTTTAAGGTACTTCAATCAGGAACGAGGAATAAAATATGCAAATGGTGTATTGAAAGTAATTATATAATTGCCCGAAATTCAAACCTTTTTTAGAATAAAATCTTGGACCAACTTTGCAAGTTTTTTTTAATAAATACTACATTAAAATAACCAAATTTTGCTTCCAGATTCCCCTACCGATATTACTCTTTCACCCTCAACATATCGCTACACCAAACTTAAAGGAGAATCGTTAGGTCCAATAACGTGTACGGCTGATTGTAAACCATCTAGTCAGTATCAATGGAAGTTTCCTGATAAATCCCTACAACCAACAAGAAATCTGTTTATATACTCTCTGTCTGAAACTGATCATCATGGACTTTTCGAATGCCAGGTAACCAACACTGAAGGAACAACTCTTAAACACATAATTGTTGATGTTTACTGTAAGTATTAACTTATCATATGATATTACATGTTGTGTAAGGGGTACATTACACCTAATGAAATTAACTCTACTAAAAATCGGCGAAACGTTTTATTTTGATAACTTAAAAAATTTTAGTAATAAAAAGATTTGTTAACAAAGCTAGTATATGTTCATTAAAATTATTCCATGAAATACGTGGTTAACATTTCTAGAAATTCATATATTTTGTTTCTTTTATCGAAGTAAAACACTGAATAAAATTTAAAGAAATTTAAACGAGTCAATTAAGTTAGGTACACCCTTAAAGAAAAGAAAAACGAACAGCTAGAAGAGGCAATTTGTATTGTACATTCTTTTTTTTTCTGTGAATCAAAATGTTTTTAAATACATATCGTGATTCTTTGTTTACTTTATCCTGAGGAATTTAGAAAAAAAGTTTGCATGAAATTCGAATTTTGTTTCGTATAAAAATAAAGAAATCAAATTAAACATGGATGGCATTCCCATTATATAGCTGTGATGGGCGAAATTTGTGCTATTAAGTCAAACTTGGAAAAAAGATGGTCATGCTATGAACTTGTACATGAATTTATATGTAGTTTTGAAATCAAATGTGAACGGGTTACATTATCGTTTTTCACAGTAAAAATATGATGTGCACATTTGCTTTGAGATTTCTCTAAAGTTTTATTTCTATTTGAGCTTTGTTCTAAATATATCATTCAATATATTATCGGTGTTTACATCATTTTACTTAATTTGTTTTCTTTCCAAGATGGGCCAGAAACAGTCAACTTAACGAGAAAAAATACAACAGTTAGAGAGTATCGGACATTCACTATATCTTGTCGTGCCGATTGTAGACCTGTGTGTGATTTTTCATGGCAGAATGTGAACGGGGACCAAGTTTCAAGCAGTGATCAATTGAGATTCAGTACGATTGATAGAAAATATGCCGGAAAATACTTTTGCCAAGCTCGAAATAAATACGGATCCGAAGATTCAGCAAAAGTTTCAATAACTGTTTTTAGTATGTACACTATTCCAAAGCTGTGTAAGAAAAGAAAGTAAATGTATACATACAAAGGTCAATTATAATAAAAAATGACAACATAATTTATGAAAATTCTAATTCCTTCAATACGAGGTGACAGGTACATTCTGCTTTTGTAAGAAGAGTTCAACTTAAAATTTCGATAAGTAACATTCACCCTTTATTATATTGTTAAATCACAAATAGATATAATCAATAATTTATTTTAACGGCTTAAATCTGATTATATACTCTTCTACTTTTTTTTCTAGCTATGCCGACAAAAGTAGGAAACATGAGTGTGATTTGTACAGGCCCAGATTCAGCAGCTATTTCATGGATTCCAGATTTAAGTGTAGTTCCAGAGCAAAACTTTACAGTATTATTTTGGGCGAAAGGATCTGATTCGAAAAGCAACAAGGTGTACTTCAGGGATACAAACCAACCGTTTATATATATTCTACATTTGAATAAATTATCTCCATCTACTAAGTATTATTTTCAGATTGTGTCTGAAAATAGCATAGGTAAAGCGTGGTCCAATCTACGAACCTGTTCAACACTCGGTAAGTATCATGATGTAACAGTAACAATCATTTTATGGGGCAGCTTTCTGTGGTTAATCAGAAAGGTATTGAAGTCTCGTCTTTATAATCCGTGATTTCACGTAATCTAGTCTACCATTCAAGTACATGGAGATTAGTTATTACAGAACGATGTGTTCAGTACTAAAACACAACATCATTTCATGTAAAAGTACCGATAAAAAAATGACAAATATCTATTTCTACGTGATACTGTAAAGAAAAAGCATGAAATCGAAAATTTTGCATTGTAATGCAGCGTTTCTAGATCCCATCCGGTCTTCGGATTTCAATACGTCCTACACAGAAAATTACGGTAATAAGGAAAATGAAACTAGAACGAGACTTACAAACCTTATAGGGTACTGAGTTTCTGTTTAAAATAATTCAAGTAATCAAAAGTAGTTCTAAATAAATTGAAAATTTGTGGAAATACTTTGATATCCATAATATTTTATTTATTTGTGGAGGTACTTCGATATCCAAAATGCATTGTATATTTGTGCAAGTACTTTTATATTTGATATAATTTAATAAAAATATATTTTCAAATATACTAGAATAATTCAAATCCAATACTGGTTTCTGTCGTAGTTCTTGATAGATACAGGAAAAAAAAACATTACCCATTGTGGTACATTATAATTTGAATGAATAAATTAGTAGGACCAAGGATATGAGATAGCAAAGATATTTAAAAAAAAACGATAAAGAACCAAAACCAAACATACCAAAACTGTACTGTCTTTTAGTGAATTGTACTTATATTTTGTAAATTGTATTTGTAACATACATCCACGTCTATAGATCTACATGAAACCACATTTGGTGAATCACCGAAGCGACATAATAGAAAAACAGTTCGAGACATTTCAAGGATAGTTTTCACACACAAGTTAATGTGAAATGATTTAAGCTACTTTGCCTTATCTTCATTTTATTTTTAGAGCCCCCATCAATTAAATCGATGAGCAGTATTGTATTATTCAGTGGAATCGCCATGTTGTCGGTTGCAAGCTTGATTACTGTTATCTTCATAATACCTTTTTTGCTGAGAAGTAAGTAAATCATATTTAACTTCAACCTAAAAGATAAAGAGTTCAGTGAGCTTTAGTTCTAATGTATGCATTTATACGACTTCATAAATCTTGTTCTCCACAAAAAAACTTTCAAAATTGTAAACAATGGTATTAACTGTGGTCAAATTAGACTTTTGTAATTACGAACACATTTTTTTCTAAATTGGTACAAGTTAAAATTCTTTATTTCCGTTGTTGCAAAGAGGTCATTTCTTCGTTGTAATTGCAACAGCTAAAACTGAATCTGATTATATGAATAAGATATCTCCAAAACAGAGGTCCTTGTATTTTCTACGTCAAACAAACACGAAGTTAGTACAGGGACGAGGGAGCTACCAGCCTCTATTTCGGAGATTGTAAGATATTATGCTTCCGTATTACTTTGAAATTGGAACAAATGAGTATTGTCTGTCTTTTTCATTTTTTCCAATGAAAATAGACGATCCTTATACACATTGCATACAATTATTATTTGGTCCGTTCTCAGCGATTCAAATAATCTCAAAACGAAAAAAAAAGTTGTTACGAGACAATTAATAATATTTGGACTTTCAACTGTTAGAAATAATACATAAGAAATGTGTCAAATTTTTTAACAGGTTATACTCAAATACCTGGTTTGGGCAAGTTTACACTTTCATATACCGCTTCGCGGTATATAAGCACAAACTGCCGTAAACCAGATTAATTCGTATAACCTGTTCAAAAGTTTGAACCGTTCCTCAAATAACATATAAAACTAGGGGCAAGGACATTTGAAAATTATCCCATGATAAAAAAAATGACGAAAAATATAATCACAACATAAAAATTTAACCTCCTTAAATAAACTTTTAGGTCATCAAAGTGAATATTAGTTTAAAAAAGTGAAAAGGCTTTCTACAAAAGGAAGCATTTTTTTATTTGACTTTCCACTGTAAAGATAAAATCTTAAACAATTGAATAATACATAATTAATAGATTTTCTTCCTAAATGACCGGAGATCTCATATGTATCAAACAACACTAAGAGGTCTTCCTAAATGACTGGATATCTCATATGTATAAAGCAACACTAAGAGGTCTTCCTACATGACTGGAGATCTCATATGTATCAAGCAACACTAAGAGGTCAATAATGAGGGACTATGTTTACGTTTGGGGGCGCACATCTTATGTGCATTTTCAATCATTTTATGTTTTTTATGACTTTAAAGTCAATTTCAAGTCTCTAGTTTCTATTTATTTGTGGTTATCCGTCATTTTTTTAATGTAATTATAATTTCTTTTACTATTTTCTATGTATAAATGGATCACATCACCTATGGCAATGAGTTAAATATGGTATGAAAACATGCATGTTACTGATTTTTCCCATTTTGATTAGTTCTCACAAAACATAAATGTCCTTCTGGTTTGTTGCCTCGGTATTTTTTGCCAATATGATAAACTCATTTATTCTTATAAAAAAAACAAGCTTACCTGATTTTTTTTACTATGCACTGTATTAACTATTTAAATGACAAGCTCATAGGGCAGGCATATCTTTTAAAAAAAAAAGATTATAAGTCATTGTAAACGTTCGTATATACACCATCATGAGTTTTACCAAGTAAATTCTTAATGATTTTGAAATGCAATCAAAAACCAACTTTGTGTCGTCAGACTAGCAATAGCAGACAAATCTCAAATCATAACTGTATGTGCGATTTCTGGCATATTCAATGATACTTATTTTTGACACATTATCTTTTTTTTATTACATTTTTAGTGTTGCTTATCGGTCAGTTTTTTTAATACAATGATTTTTGATTTTATGTAGTTCTAATTCTGAATTTTGTAATTTTCCTCAAACCACAAGTTGAAAGAGTACTCAGTGGAACCAAGGTTTTAGTGGTAATCAACAGAATGTAATCCAGGGACAAAGACCAGACAGGGAAAACAGACATACACAACAAAGAACAATAAAGTAACTACAATCATACATACAAAGTAACAAAAGCAAATGAGCAACTCGGACTCCACTAAAAACTGGGAGCATGGACCAGGTGCACCGGTAGGGTACGCGACCTCTGCTTTTCTAGAAACACTCACCGAGTTGCTCATAAAAAGTTGAAAACTTATAGAAGAACATACCATTGAATGTATACGTTTTTCACCTTCAAGGTTCGGAGTACTTTAACAAATGTTTTTACTGGAATTGTAGAATATAAAATTTGTAAAATTTGGAAGAAAGACGATAAATGTGGATCATGTTTGTCAAACATTCAATTACCATGGTAAGGTATTTACAATAATATCAACAATATTCATGTAATCCCTTGTGATAGAACAGTACTTAGACATTATTGATTAAACTGTAATTTTGAGAAAGGGAGGAATGTGTTAATGATTTTAAGAATTAGTATTGTTCATGTTAATTATAAATTGAATTATATATACTTAAGGGTATAAAACAACCAAAAAAAGGGGAATTAAAAGAACATATTATAAAAACAAGTAACTATAAAATAGCAAAAATACCTAAGGCTAAACAATTAAAGTGTCAGCAAATGCACATACAAAAATACCTCGGTGAATAACAAGTAATAAAGAAATGTATTGATACCCGGAGTACAATAATTACTTGTACACAAATAATAAATGGGTCAGTAAATCATACGCAAGGCAGGTAAACTGGACACATAGAATGTTTGTGTCCAGATTTATGTCCAGATTTACATTGAATTAAGGATGTCTTGTATAATTGAATAGTATATATTTGAACATCATGTATATTCTGAGATCCTCGCTTTTACTATTGTAATAAACGTAGCAGTCAGTGTACACGTCTTGGAATTATTATCCGTGCCAGACTCTGTCACACCCCAGAAAAATAAGAGGTAAACAATAGACAAAGAAAACTTTTAAAAATTAAAGGTATTCTCAGGAAAAGGACATGACCCAGTTATGCAACAGAAAAATAACGAATTCTTATCCATAATTAATCTACTAAAGTTTTAGGAGTAGAAGTCGAGAAGACCATTAATCACCTATTTGTTCGACTCAAGCTTAAGATATTGTCATTTACTTTTAGTTTTTGGTTTGCAATTTTGACAGTAATGCCATAAAATATCTAACTGAGAGCTAATTTTTCGTTTAAGTCGAAAGACGAAAAGAGAATCTAATTATGTGAATACATCACTTCCTCTTTCAAGTAAGTAATTATTAGTTAATTGGTTAGATTAGATAACATATGGATAGGAGACTTGACTTTGAATTTACTTTATTCATTTGCAAACATGACTACGTTTTGTCGAAAACAAAATACTCTGATCTGAAATAACGTTTAACGCCTGTAAAAATGCTAGTACTAGTAGGACCTCATCCTTCTATGTCAGGGCTTTAGTCGACCTTCGCTACATCTAACCCTTGACATCACTTGCTCATATTTAGGAAAAAAGCACAAAACAACATTGTTTTTGTTTGTAAAACGTATTATGCCCGATGTTTATTATCAGAGGTAGACGCAGAGAATAGTAGCAGTAATAAGACTATACTCCCGCTACACACTCCGAAGAAGAGATAGTGGAAAACCATAAATCGGTGCCATCCTATTTTGGTCTCTTTGCCCAAGACGATGATTGTGATTTACCGTCTATGTATTGGATTCCTAACTCCACCAGAATCCCTTCTGGATATGCAAAATGTACAACCAAGCCTATTTCAAAAATTCTATACCCACAGCTATAAAAATGGGTCTCCAGTCCTTAACGACACTTAATCCCTTAGTGGTATTAGTTCAATGTTGATGCGTGTTTCAACACACGGTCGGCACTCCAATGGGAACAAATTGTGCACATCTACTTGATGACCCATTCCTTCAATCTTATGAGGCTGACTTTATAGACGATCTGATCCAAAATAATCCAAACTTCATTTAGCTAGATCCTTAATCTCAGATTCCGCTATATAGATGACGTATTATCGTTAAACAATCCTAGTTTCGGGGATTTGATACATTGCATCTATCCAAAGAACATGAGATAAAGGATACTACAGACATTGTGAAGTCACTTCCATATCTTGACTTAAACTTAAAAATCGATGGTAAAAGTATACGACAAACCCGATGACTATTCGTTCTGTATTGTCAACTTTCCTTTCATCAATGGCAACATCCCTTCTGCATATTGGTATTTGTATATCACTAGTATGTTTTTAAAGAGCATCCAGTAAGTACGCAGACAGGATTATGTTACTATAAGATTAAAGTCAATCTGCACCATGGAGACTGATTTGTTCAACGTGTCATAGTTTTCCTTTCCTATTTCGTCTACCCTGGACTTGAATTTTTAAGAGCAACTCGGTGGGTGTAAAGCAGAAGACGCTTACTCAACCGGTGCACCTGGTCCATGCTCCCAGTTATTAGTGGAGTCCGAGTTGCTCATTTACTTTTGTTCCTTTTTATGTATTATTTTTGGTTATATAATGTTAATGTGGTCTTTGTCCCTGGATTGCATTCTTTTGATTTCCCTTGATTACTTTCTGAATAGGGTACATTGTTTTTTGTTGATATTTACTTTTTTTCCGGTGCTTAATACATGAATTCACACTTCATTTTGCTCCGAATGACCGAATATTTTTCTCCGAATAACCTTTTGACGTCAATGAAACACTAATTCTAAATTGTGACGTCATTAAACTTTAAGTTGAAGGAGAATTTAGTAATTTAGTAAAAACAACGGGAAAATATGTTATTTTGGTCAATGGCGCCCACAAGTGTAAATAAATATATGTTTGAACTGATAGCTTCAAAGAGTAATCAAGGGAACCAAGGTTATAGCGGTAATCAAAAGAATGAAATCCAGGGACAAAGACCAGACAGGGAAAACAGACATACACAACAAAGAACATAAAGTAACTAAAATCATACATACAAAGTAACAAAAGTAAATGAGCAACTCGGACTCCACTAACAACTGGGAGCATGGACCAGGTGCACCGGTAGGGTAAGCGACCTCTGCTTTTCTAGAAACACCCGCCGAGTTGCTCATAAAAAGTTAAGTCCGGGGTAGACAAACGAGGGAAGGAAAACTATGACCCGTTGAATAAATCAGTTCTCATGGTGCCGATGGATACACCATAACGATCCACGAGTTCATCATAACGACCATAAAACTTTTGTAGTGATGACTTCAATCTTGTAACAACATTACCTTGTTTCAGAAGCCTATTTGTTAGAGTTCTAGCGCGATACAAACAGTCTGCGTAGTTTCTGCAAGCTCTGGCATTACGTATGAGTTGTGATATGAACACTCCATACGCAGGAGCCGAAGGGATGTTGCCACAGATGAAAGGAAAGTTGACAATTCTGAATGAAAAATCATCATGTTTGTCGTAAAGTTTTGTCAATAGTTTTTCTTTACCATCGATTTCTAAGTGTAGGTCAAGATATGAGGCTGACTTCACAGTGTCTGTAATATCCTTTATCTCAAGTTCTTTTGGGTATATGCGATGTATCAAATCCCCGAAATTAGGATTGTTTAAAGATAATACGTCATCTATATAGCGGAAACTGAGATTGAAGGATCTAACCAAACGATATTCTTTCTTTCTGATCAGATCAGCTATAAAGTCAGCCTCATAAGAGTGAAGAATATGTCAGCAAGTAAAGGAGCACAATTTGTTCCTATTGGAATGCTGAACGTTTGTTGAAAAACACGTCCACCACACTGGACAAATATGTTGTCGATTAAAAATTCCAGCATTTTGTAAACATCTTCCTCTGTATATTTGGAAGATGATTTGGAATTATTTCTTACAAAGTATGAGGAATCTCTACCAAGAACTATATATTTGTGTCTAGGTGTACCATCTTTTTTGGAAAAACAACAATCTATAATGTTTTTAAGTCGGGATATTAACTGAGTATGGAGAATAGAAGTATACAGTGTTGAAAAATCATAGGTTTTAATGCTATAATATTCAGATAATAGCCTTGAACTGATTGTCTCCAAAAGATCTTTCGAATTTTTCAGGATCCACATTGAATTAATACCACTACGGGAGTAACAAGTATTGTTGTATGACTGTAGACCCTCTTTGACAGTTGTGAGTATAGAATTTAAAAGTTTTGAAAGAGGTTTGGTGGTACATTTTGCAGATCCAGCTATGAAACGTTGTTTGTGTGGATTCTTGTGAAGTTTAGGAATCCAGTACATAGACGGTAAATCACAATCATCGTCCTTGGTAGAGAGACCAAAAGAGGATAGCACAGATTTATGGTTTTCCACAATCTCTGTTTTGGAGAGAATGGTAGCAGTGTAGGTCTTATCATTGCTATTATTTTCTACGTCTACCTCTGATAATAAACATTGGATATAAAACGTTTTGCAGACAAAAAGTTGTTTATTACGTTTCTGCCTTTTTCGTCATCCTTAGAAGAAACTTTTTCAAAATCATCTAGTTACATCTAATTGGCCTCAATCCAGAGATTAATTAATTAATTAATTAATCGTATTTTGATGTATACAACACAAAATAGTATTTTTCTTTTATTTCAAATGATATAAGCATTTCATCTTTGCTTCCTATGAGAGAACAATCGCATTTTAACAATACTCAACGTATCGGGAGGTGGACATAAATGGACCGGCTATTATTCAGTTATAAAATCAGTACTAAACAAATGTGTAGAAAATTGTATTTCAGGACTTATGCATTAACTTTATTTTTCATTTATTTGACTTTTATGTACACTGTAAACCTCTCCAACAAAACCGTTTATTGTGCAGAATGTGTTCGCTTTATCAGTGAGTCGGATTACGTGTCAGTCAGTTCACTTGCGTTCTTGCAGACACTATCAAGGTTGCTAATCAGCCGTTGGAAGTCAGAGCAATCTCTGACAGCAGGTACCTACCTGGTTGTCAATCTTAAAAGTGTGATAATGGTAAAACTTGATATGTTTGAAGTGTTTCTTTGGTATGCATACTGTTCAAATGGCTGAGTGAAATGCAACAGGAATAAAATTGAAATTATAAAAACTGTAGGTCGATGGTAACTTATTAATGAAACTTAATATAAAAGATAAGAAGCTGTCTAGTTAAGAGTCATGTAAAAGTCGATTCATGCATAAAAATGCTTCAGTGATTTTATCAGACAAAGACAAAATTGTATTTCTCGGACAGTTTACATTGTTAAAAGAGACAGACAACTGATAAAATTACATGATAAAAGATACATACAAAATAAAAAGTATATGTAGCTATCTATATATATTCGTTATATGTTCAATTTGGTCTAAAAATAAATCCTTCATTGTTAAAAACCTCGGTGGCCCCCTTTCATCGGAGGTAATTGTTTGATTATTTATATAGGTGGAATTTTCACATATTTTTCTCCTTTACAACCAATCAAATTTTAACTCAATTGATCGGGATGAATTGAAGCTTTTATCATTGTGGGATAAGTGGGATAAGTTTTTGGACCAAAATAAACAAGGAGAAATACCATTGTAGCCTTTATTATACACGAATCACCTTTTTTCTTGATGTTGCAGGATTCTTACATGGACTGCTACTTAACTAAATCAAATAGGAAATCTTTATAAAAAAGATTCACAAAAGGGAACGATCACATAATTCTGATGAATACTTGGCATATTCTTTAAAAAATTGTGCATACTCATATTCTTATGTGATAGTTAATTGCAACAAAATAGTTTTTTTTAGTATAGTATTGAAGGAAACCCTCGAAATAATGGCCCGGATGATTTATACAGTTCTCTGAATATGGTTGATTCTCCATACACTTCGAGCATTTTTTTTTTTAGATATTATTGAAACTATCAGTATCCTTAACTATGATCAATGCCATTCTGATCCGTAGAAAAAAATAATATCGATATGTTATTATAAAATTGGTGGCAATATACAAAACAATCAGGATTTTTAGAACGCCGGAATCTATACAGTGTAAAGTGAAGTATTTACCCCCTCCAAGAATAGTTTATACAAGTCTATTTCGGGACGAAAAAGGGGGGCGCATAATTGATATTCAAATATGTAGTACTTATTTTGAAGTAACCATTACATGATCATTCATTTGAATACACTATACTCTTTAAGAAATATAGTTGTGAGAATTCTGTTCCGTGCATGCTAATTAATGTTGACAGCACACAACACATGATCACTTTGCTTCATGCTTGAATGCGTTATGTGGCAATTGGTGGTCATACGTTGATAAGTAGAAACACGTCAGTAATGTCAAAATGCAGTTGTTCTCAAGGCTGCCTACCCCACAAGTGTACTGAAATTATTTATTTAAGATGGAGAACAAGATGAGTTTGGAGAACATCGAGAGTACGTTCATTTAAATGATATCTAATTATTATAAAACAAGGATGCAGATGAAATTGGTTAAACAAGTTTTACTTGTCTTTGATTTAATTTTGTGTGCATTAAAACAAGTCGATATGCCGAATGTCGGAAACAAATGCATAAAATTAGAAATTATTGTATAACATAAGCTTTATATGGATAGTACTTGTTGTCCTTTGGGCTTGAATTTATATTTTGGACTGTTCACAGAGATCCGTGGCATTATTTCATGCGTATATAACTAAAATCTGTCTAACATGCCAGCGCTGTAATTAGAATTTCCCGATCATACAGTGTGAAAATCTAAAACGACACTGATTATTCGTATAAGATAAAAATGACCTTCCTTTAGTCTCGAAAACAGAAAAAAATATTTCTCGTTAAATTAAGTAGTGAGAGAGGCTTAGCTTAAACTGTTCTTATTTCATACTTACAGTCTGTATGAAAATTTAGAGGTTACAGACAAGACGAAGGTTACCCAATACTCCAAAATAAGAGGAAATGGTTCGTATTTATCTATTTTTACAATACTGGTATGGGGGAAAACTTCAAAAGAACTTGAGATAAAGGATACTACAGACACTGTAAAGTCAGCCTCATATCTTGACCTACACTTAGAAATCAATGGTAAAGGAAAACTATTGACCAAACCTTACGACAAACGTGATGACTTTTCATTCAGCATTGTCAACTTTCCTTTCATCTGTGGCAGCATCCCTTCAGCACCTGCGTATGGAGTGTTCATATCACAACTCATACGTTATGCCAGAGCTTGCCGAAACTACGCAGACTTTTTGTATCACGCTAGAACTCTAACAAATAGGCTTCTGGAACAGGGTTATGTTGCCACAAGATTGAAGTCATCACTACAGAAGTTTTATTGTCGTCAACATGAACTCGAGGATCGTTATTGTGTATCCATCTGCACCATGAAAACTGATTTATTCAACGTGTCATGGTTTTCATTTTCTCGTTTGTCTACCTCGGACTTGACATTTTATGACCAACTCGGTGGGTGTTTCTAGAAAAGCAGAGGACGCTTACCCTACCGGTGCACCTGGTCCATGCTCCCAATTTTTAGTGGAGTCCGAGTTGCTCATTTGCTTTTGTTACTTTGTATATATGATTTTATGATATTCTTTGTTGTGTATGTCTGTTTTCCATGTCTGTTCTTTGTCCCTGGATAACATTCATTGGTTCCCTTGATTACTCTTTCCCATTCTATGGAATTTGGGGGATGGGGGAAAGTTGGGATGGGGATAAGGGATAGGGATAGTGTATGGGGGGTGGGAATGGGGACAGGGGATAGTGTATGGGGATGGGGATTTTGAATGGGAAGGATTGTGAAAAAATTAAAGCATTTATTGATATGATAAATGTATTAAATTTAATTTAGAATATAAATTATATATTGAAGAATATAAAAATATAAAATTCAATTTAAAATATTAATAAAGAAAAAATCAACACGTAACAAAAAACCAAAGGACATGAACATCCTGGACTCCACTGAAAAAACTGATTACCACTAACTTAAAATTCTAACCGCTGCAACAATTAAGCTAATATGCTTAATGATATAAATTAAGATAACCGCAATTGTATCTTGAATATGTGGATCAACATGGAAGTCATACAAAAGATGATTATCGAAATCTTAGACAAAGATCAGCGGCTTTCATAAAGAACTACCATGACATGATTATGTTAGAAATATATTAGTCCTATCTTCAAAACAATTACTTTTGTCCGTAATTTTTAAAATATAATCATCGACCTTCATCTGTCATAATTTATATTGATAATTTACCAGACTTGACTATCAGCGAACAGCTGCCAGCGACTTTTTTCGAGAGGCAGTCGTAGGCATTGTTTTAACGACGTATTGTCCCACTTTTTTGGCTTCATTATAGGTCTTTCTTCTAATGCATTCTTATGAAAAAAGATGTTTTTTTTTTGTATTCAATTTTAAAGTAAACACTATTATTTGGTTCTGATATTGAAATATTTTACAATGTGTCTTTTATGTACATGCAGTTAAGCTGCTTTTACGGATAGAATAATATCTTTTTAACTGATTTTGAATAATGATCTTTAATGGTTGACAATAAATTCATACAATATGTTTTTTTTATCAGATGAACAATCTTATGTAAATTTAACTGTTTTCCGTGACACAACAAAGACAAAAATTGAATATCACCAAAAGAACAAAAAGGAAGACTTCGAAAAGATTCAAAGGAAACCACCTGTGAAACAAGACGGAAAACAAAAACTGCACCCTAAACCAAATATGAAATGTTAGAACACGAACTGTTTGAATTTATTTTTGCTTTTGTTAATCTTTGAAACTCATAGCAAAGAAAAAAAGAACAAGAGAAAAGAGATATAGAAAACTTTCATTTCATTACACGAGCAATAAATATAGCTTTGAATATTGATCGTTTTTAATATTGCCAATTACAATGTTAAAAAGATTTCTCTGCCGTTTTGTAGCAAGTACGATTTGGATGGCAGTTTATCAGAAAGTTGAGAACGTCTTGCTACGATCACTAATTTTTTTCTGTCCATAACAATATAGGTTACTCTTTCAATCACCCACATGTCTGTTTTGTCTGACCATAAACTATTTACAGAAATTTGCCGTAGTTTAAAATTTGAACCCCCTCCCGCAAACACCGAAATTTCGTCAATTTCATTAAGATAGGTTTACATTAATTTAGGATTTCTGACTTTTAATTTTTTAGTCATGATGAATTTCGATATTTGATTATGCTTCCTAATTCGATAATTGTTTTAGTTTTGAGTACTTTTTGTTTACGACTCCACTAAAAACTGGTAGCATGGACCAGATTCACCGGTAGGGTAAGCGTCCTCTGCTTTTCTAGAAATACCCGGCGAGTTGCTCATAAAAAAGTCAAGTCCGGGGGTAGACAAACGAGGAAAGGAAACCTCTGACACGTTGAATAAATCAGTTTTCATGGTGCAGCTGGATACACAATAACGAACACGAGTTTATGATGACGACCATAAAACTTCTGTAGTGATGATTTCAATCTTGTACAGCATAACCCTGTTCCAGAAGCCTATTTATTAGAGTTCTAGCACGATACAAAAAGTCTGCTTAGTTTCGGCAAGATCTGGCATAATGTATGAGTTGTGACATGAATAGTCCATACGCAGGTGGTGAAGGGATGTTGCCACAGATGAAAGGAAAGTTGACAGTTCTGAATGAAAAGTCATCACGTTTGTCGTAAAGTTTGGTCAATAGTTTTTCTTTACCATCGATTTCTATGTGTAGGTTTAGATATGAGGCTGACTTCACAGTGTCTGTAGTATCCTTTATCTCAAGTTATTTGGCGTAGATGGGACGTATCAATCCCTGAAATTAGAATTGTTTGAAGATAATACGTCATCTATATAGCGGAAACTGAGATAGCCAAATGATATTCTTTCTTTTTGATCAGATCAGCTATAAAGTCAGCCTCATAAGAGTGAAGGAATAGGTCAGCAAGTAAAGGAGAACAATTTGTTCCCATTGGAATTCAGACCGATTGTTAAAAAAACACGTCCAACACACTGGACAAATATGTCGATTAAAAACTTCAGCATTTTGTAAACATCTTCCTCTGTATATTTGGAAGATGATTTAGAATTATTTCTTACGAAATATGAGGAATCTCTACCGAGAAATATATATTTGTTTCTAGGTGTACCATCTTTTTTTGGAAAAAAACACAACGATGTATAATGTTTTTAAGTCGGGATTTGAAATGAGTATGGGTAATAGAAGTATACAGTGTTGAAAAATCATAGGTTTTAATGCTATAATATTCAGATAATAGCCTTGAACTGATTGTCCCCAAAAGATCTTTCGAATTTTTCAGGATCCACATTGAGTAAATAACACTACGGGAGTAATAGGTTTTGTGGTAGGAATGCAGACCCTCTTTGACAGTTGTGAGTATAGAAGTGAAAAGGGGTGAAAGTATCACTGCTATTTATTTTCTACGTCTACCTCTGATAAAGATTATACTAAAACCGTATTCAGCATACCGAAAGTGGAAATATTTATATGATTGGTATTCTATTAAATTTTGACCATTTTCAACCTTTATTTTTTCGTTTATGGTGTGGTTTTAATTTAGTGCTTTCACCTTGGTTCCCTTGATTACTCTTTTCATTAAGCTTTAGGATTTTTTTTCCAATCTCTACTGGTATAATGGGTAACATATTTTCTAAATAACTAAATCATGAAAGTCTCTGGAGAAGCCTAGTTATCATAATCTTTATTTTCTTATTCCTTTGTCTCTTATCTTTTCAGTTGTGTTCAGTTATCCCTAATGTGTTTATTTCTCGGCGGATTTTTCTAGAAAAATAGAGATCGCTTATCCTACCGGTGCACCTGGTCCATGCTCCCAGTTTTTAGTGGAGTCCGAGTTGTTTATTTTCTTTTTGTTGCTTTGTACATATTATTTTGGTTGTTTTATGTTCTTTGTTGTGTGTGTCTTTTTTTTTCCTGTCTTGTCTTTGTCCCTGGATTGCGTTCTTTTGATTTCCGCTAGAATCTTGGTTCCCTTGATTACTCTTTGCCACCCTGATTTAATGTTTTTTTTGTTTTAGAAGAAGTCAAATTTGAATATTTGTTTTAAATGTAAGTAATCAAGTTATTAATTGCTATAAAGTTTGAAATGTTCTTTTTTAAGTGTCTTGTATTAAGCACTTTGTGTCTGCATGTTTCCTTTTCAAATTTTTTGGCAAGCGGGAGTGTATTGTTTCTTCTGAATAACATTTTGTTAAAGTCAAAAAGTTATCAATGAACAAGAAATAAAGGTATTCCATTAACATCTAAAAGAAATTTTGTTACCTTGCTCTTTTACACTTAACATTCTTTATATAAAGATCTAGACATACATAAGGGCTAAGTACAGTTGTACATATAACATTATGAGGTATAATGAATATGAGGTGATATTCAGAACGTAACGGATATTTAGAAGAACGAATTATGCTGATGAAGCGATACTGAATACAGTGTTTCGGGAAAAAAGCTACTAGATTCGATTTAGATATCCAATTTTTTTCCAAAATATCAACATCTTCAAGCGATACATGATGCGCAGAGGAAATTAGGACTAAATGTGGTAACAGCAACTCATAACTTACACGGCAACATGGAATACACATGGATCACAAATAAAAAAAAATATTGAAGCAAGAAATTAAAGAAAGGAAACAAAAACAAAAACACAAAAACAAAACGAACAAGAAAAATATTGAAAGTGCTGGTGCCCGAATAAATATTGCTGTGAATACTCATAGTAGTGATGTTGTTGACTGTTGCCTTTTGAAAATATACAAATAACTAATAAAAACTCTCTCTTATTCAAAACGACAACAAGTTGTATATTAGATACAAGAATTATGATCACATGGTTCTGAGCTATAATGACATGATTACGATGAGAACATCTGACATTTTTGTCTCCTTCAATTTAGAATGGCAATGAAGTACAGTACACTCGATTTAAGCCTCGTGCAGGTCCGGGTGTTAAAAGAATAGGCCTGCAGCAGCGCAAAGCTTGTCGTAAAAGGCGACTAAATAGTGCTCAGAAACATAGCCGGGGCTAGGCGCTCTGCCCACCGAGCAACTGGGATGTGTGCCCCAGATGGTGGAATGGGGTACCCCTGGCGTGTTACATGCTGGCTTTGTCAGGCTATAATACGAAAAACCTGAACGCAAACCATAGTGGTGCACCGTGTTGGGAAAGATGCCACGTTTCTAGAATGTTAACGAACCCTGGTGTGGTATTCGATAGGAGTAGGAACCTTTGCACTCCTCCACAGGAGGCTAAATTGCGCGAACTTACCCATCCTCCCTTTTTCTAGTGGCAATCAAATTTTTTCGACCCTTTTATCCTTGTGTCCCATCTCCTCTTTTTTCATTTCATCATCATTTGATGTTCATTTTCCCATCCATTTCATGTTCATCGTCTGAATATAGCTGAAATATTGCTGCTAGAAGGTTAAACCCCAACAATCAATCAATCAATCAATCAATCAGTCGATTTAATATCACCCCCAGGACATTTAAGCACGTTTATGATATATTATCAGTTGGATTTAGGTTTTATATATTATGAGGCACAAATTTCTTTCTCGATCTAATGACCCCATCATATTGGACTGTATTGGATAAACTAGAATCCCAAGTATTTAAAAGTAAGAATAAAAGTAAGAATGAAAGATTCATCGTAACGATTGAGTGATTTCATCCTTCCATAAACATCACAATGTCCAGCTCCAATTTTCTTGATTACCATTCCTCTATAGCGCAAAATGTTTATTTTTACAGTTTTACCGCTAATGTCTAGGTATAAAATAGACGTCTTACAATCAAGCACTTTCGTATCTACGCGCACGCTTGGGAGGTCTAGATCTTTACATCATGCATTTAAAAAGAAAAAAAAATAAGAACATAAACAAATGCCATAAGATTACGAGTCACTTTTCACAAACCACCAAATTTATTCAGCAAGTGACATTTTAATACACTAGATAAATTGATTGATCACTTAAATTGTACAATTTAAAAATGAGAAAAGGGGCGAACTTAATTGCACTTCTCTTTTGAATTGAGCACATTGTATCAAGACCGACTCCATTTCAAACATGAAGTTATTCTCGCAACATTTAAGTATTTTTGTAAAGATATTTCTCTCAGAAATATTTGCCTTCGGAAAAATGATACACTGAATTGTTTTGATTTCCTTATTTAGAAGTATACTTATTATAAAACATAGAAAAAAAGAATTGTCAAAGTTAAGCGGTTTTAGATGCTTTAATTAGAAATATTCTAGTACAAAAAAAATAAAATAATGAAAAAAAAATAAATAAATAAATAAATAAAACAGAAAAAAAAACAAAAAAAAAGGTATTCGTCATTTTGATCTATCTACGTTGTATCTATATTTGTCTTATGCCCACTCTAATGTGTCCTTCAAATCTATTCAGTACGGATGTTTTTCTGACTAAAAATCCGCCCTTCTCATCTTTTTATAAGTATTTCAGGAAGTAGTTTTAAAATGTTTTGTCTCTTCATTTCTATCTCCATTTGAGTAGTTTCCGATATTGCTCTGTAATAGGCAAGGAAAGATTAAATTTTATAGTTCAGTTTATTGTTTTACAACAAACGCAAATATCACTTAGAAAAGATTTGCTGATTAACACAGGGCAAAAAGTACTTGTGGTTAATTGGTCAGCGACAGGACCGAATATGACGTTATAATAAAAGGTTAACAGGTATTAACTAGTAATAATTTTACATCTTATTTTACTCAGGACAGTACTGCATAAAAGAATAACATTTTTTTTTGTAATTTGTTAACAAAACTTCTAAATAAAAAAAAATCAAAATAGAAAATGGAAAGCCAATCTTGTGTATTATATTAGCGATAATAAAGTTAATGTACATACATCTGAATAAATTAAACATTAACTTTTATGCATCCTTTACCCATATTGAATACTTACTATTTAACAGCATTTTAATTTTACTCTATTTAATAAATATTAGAAGTAGTTTTAAAAATCACATGGTGTTTTTTTTCTTTTATCAAAACTGTCTCTCTGGCAGATTTTGTGAAAATATTTGACACTTAAGATACGAAAATAAAATATTGCCGTTGTTATTAAAAGTATTACTGTATGTCAATCGAAATGTTTGCACATTGAGACTGTATAATAAATAGGTACAAATAATGTATGATATTTAGTAAAATATGTGCTTATATTGCAAACGAAACACATTTTGCAGTTTTTCCACAAATACCTAACACCTTTATGCAAAATGAAGCCAAAAATTCTGCCTAACTTGATAAATCAAAAGATATCATTACATTTTCGTTGGTCACATGCTTCAACAACTTCAATGTTCTAGGCATAAATCGTATTAAATAAAAACAACTTTTGACAAAGTATTTAGTTAATTGAAGCATGCTTCACATTTGTCCAGATCCTATAGAAAACCACTTGCACACCTCTTAATTACATGTTGCATATATACAAAAATTTGTGACATCATTATGATATGTAAACGTTGCAAATCTTCTTGTCAGGGTTTATTCCTCTTTTGTTTATTCAAACCTATGCCAGTAAGTCATTTTAGATTTGGAAATTGATTTTAAATATTAGGACCGGAAATTGGTATAAACGAAAACAGACTTTTACCCCTTTCCAAATAATTAAACCAACTGTTTTATTAAGCTCTGCAACCTGAAGCATCAATTATATATGTATCATAGAGTCCAGATATATTTTAGGCAGAATGCATTATTCCGCTGGCCAAAGTTTAGTGATGTATGAATCAGTTGGACCGGAGCTATTTTGGAAGCGTCTCTGTAGATTCTGATGTACTTAATTTTCATTGGTCGCGATAGTTCCATGCACTCATGTTTCATGTATATATCAATGTTGGTAACCCTAGTTATTCAGAAGGAATACAAATGGGAGGGGTGAACGACATACCATCCACTCACAACTGTATATAGATGCACACAAGTATAATTGTCTGTTATAAAGCAAAAGATGTAGTTCCGTGTGTCTTGTACATAAACCTAAATGGACTGGTGATGACTACAATGTGAATACAAAACCGGACGCAGTTCCTCAACGATTGCTATATCACAAATGGATGACAATTTTGGCAAGTGTGTTTTCATTTTCTAATGGTTTCGTTCTTGACCATTATAGCTTTTTATATTCTTTCTCTAAGACTGTTAATTGTTATGCTGTTAGAGTGTGTTTTTATAGAACCTTTCCTAAGTCACATTTAAGTGCATGAGACAAATAAGACAATAATAAATATTATTAGTACTACTTTTAGTGTAAGTCGCTTATGACACATTTGGAATTCTCTTGGTAATGTGCTTGTCTCAAGTGCGGGAAGTCGACCTAGTCAATATCAAGACTACAAAACTTAAAGTCTGCTTCTCAAGCAAACACAGTTAAAGAGTAATCAAGGCAACCAAGGTTATAGCGGTAACCAAAAGAATGTAATCCAGGGACAAAGACCAAACATGAAAAACAGACATACACAACAAAGAACATAAAGTAACTACAATCATACATACAAAGTAACAAAAACAAATGAGCAACTCGGACTACACTAAAAACTGGGAGCATGGACCAGTTGCACCGGTAGGGAAGTAATGAAGACTTGATGGCAAATTAATGTGTTTGAGTTGGGTAACTTGCCCGAGTTGGTATGTCGGGCTAGAAGAAAGCATATTTAATTCATCAAATATTAACATATTTTATAAATACTTAAAACACATCTGCGTAGGGCAAAAATCTACTAGTTATTTTACTGATTAAACTTTTAGGGCAAGAGACTGTAGAGTCTCAATTGGTTACTCATTGTACAAAAATAATAGAAAGGTACAATTTATTACAATTTTGAACTAAAAAATGTCCTATATCCATACGAAAACAGAAAGTAAAAATAATAGGTGAAGATTTCGTTCAAGTGCTAATATAAACAATTCAATTCACAATCAAATCAAATTAGTTTCTGTACCTTAGTCATATTTACTTCCGGGTTTAATTCACCATATAACCTTCATAAATTTTACTGAATGAGTTGTACGCGCAACGACTACAGATTAAGGAACGTAATTAAAAAATAAAAACATATAACAATTCAAAATGTTAGACAGCTATCTATAGACTATTCTTTTCTTAAATCACACATGTTAGTAAGAAGCACAATGGCTCATTTAACTTTTTAAACATTTCAAATAAATATATCAAATCTTCATTCAGATTTAAACCTTTAATTTCACTTAGTAAACAATCAATAAAGGGTAATCAAGGAAACCAAGATTCGAGCGTAAATCAAAGAGTGTAATCCGGGGACAAATACCAGACTTGACAAACAGACAAACGCAACAAAAGACCAAAATGGCCAAAATAATGCATACAAACAAAAAAAAAAACAACAAAAAAAAAAAACAAACGTAAATGAGCAACACGGACTCCACTAAAAACTAGGAGCATGGACCAGGTGCGCCGGTAGGGTAAGCGTCTTCTGCTTTTCTCGGAACACCCGCCGGGTTGCTCTTAAAATGTCAAGTCCGAGATAGACGAGAGGTGAAAGGAAACTTACACCGTAATGATAAACGTGTTCATGATGCTACGACCGACCAACAAACGTCTATAGTGATGACTTCAATCTTGTAGCAACACAACCCTGTCCCAGAAACCTTATTATATGAAGTTTAGCGTGCATAGTAACGATAAGTTCTAGCATAACGTATGAGTTGTGATATGAAAATTCCACACGCAGGAGCTGAAGGTTGTTGCCACAGATGAAAGGAAAGTTGACAATTCTGAATGAAAAGTCATCACGTTTGTCGTAAAGTTTGGTCAATAGTTTTCCTTTACCATCGATTTCTAAGTGTAGGTCAAGATATAAGGCTGAGTTCACAGTGCCTGTAGTATCCTTTATCTCAGATGTGATTGATCAAATCCCCGAAATTTTGATTGTTTAAAGATAATACGTCATCTTTATAGCGGAAACTGAGATTAAAGGATCTAGCTAAACGATATTCTTTCTGTCGGATCAGACCAGCTATAAAACTAGTTTTACAAAAGTATAGTATTGGGAACTGAGATCTAATTATGGGTCTTTTATATTGAAATCGTCAGTTTGATATTGTTTTTACTTTTAGCAAATAAATGTTATAACTTCTTGTTACTTGTACAATATCTTTTTACTACGTTTTTGTAGTACTATTTACTGTTAAGTGTATTGACATGAACTGATAAATTTAAAAAATAAAACATTGATATTTATTTTTTAGTAACCTCAAAGTAGCGGATGAGAATGTTTTACAACAACTACACATTGAATTTGGTAATATTTCTGACATTCTTATCTCATGCAGGTTTGTATTAAAAAAATATAATGTGTTTATACTGTTCAAATCCTAGCTACTACTCAAAAGGAATTAATTGAAATCACTGCACCTTGGAAATGAATAACACGACATACAACCAATTAAAACACTCATGTTTACCCAGACTAAGACTAGATTGTAGACCAATGTCAAACATACACAACGATTATTGCAAAATGTATGTCTTACAACATATAATAATGATATCTTTTCCAAACCACTTTGTATTTAAAAAAAAATATATAATTCTTAAAAGCCTTTGGATTCATTTTTTCCAATACGTGTTTGCGTGTTTAAAGTATTTCGCTGTCAATGTTCAGTCTTTTTTGCAATATTTTCAACCTCCTTTTGTTTGTTCCATTTCGTAGCATTATTATTTTTTTGCATAGTGACACCCACTTTTCTTTCCATAATTAAATTTAACACACCTTAGAATGTTATTTGCATTTTTTTAAAAACTCTTTTGTTATTTTTTCAGGACAGAATTTTTGATAAATAAAACATGCAGAGTCGCAAAAATTTTATTTGCTTATATCTCAAAAATGTGCACACTGACTCACTCTTCGTTTCTACTTACATTGTTTCAGCATGAAATGTCTTAAAAGATTTCACAACACTAAATCCTTAATCCTAAACAGATCAGCGAATAAATTTAATATGCACAAATATTTATCTTAATGGTTTTAAACAATATATGCTTTGAAACATATGAAAGCATACTATAAATTATTTGAAAACATATTTTTCTTTCATGTATATGAAAATCTGGCTTGTATTATTTTTTTAAATTCTGTTTTTAAAAGTTAACTGTAACTTTTTTTATAAAAAGAAAATGATCGTTTTGTTACTAATGGCTTACTATTTCCTTTGAATTTCAGTTTTTCATGTTGAATCAATATCACTGACTGTGACGCCAGATTATATTAAAAAAAGGTCTACTTTGACATTAACTTGTGATACTTCATATTCCACTACATTTAACAGTAGTTCATTTGGGGTACTTGCAAGTATAGTAAGCAATTCAAGTAGATGTTACAATAACGATACATCGACTTTATGTTCCACCATCTGTTCTTGCAACGACAATAAAATTTCGTATTCATTTTCCCCAACGTCAGCATCAAATGATTCCTTCTTTTGTTTCAATAGTGAAGAAGGCAATAGCAGTGATGTTTTTGTAATGGCAAATGGTAAGTCTGTCTGAGGTGTCTTAAACTATATAAAATAATTCTAAAAAGGAACTGTTAAATGGTTCTATCGATTGCAATTCAATACAGTTGTGAAGCAATTGTGTTTGGGAATATCTTGACATTCTCACGTAAGTACACGTATGTACACTTTGTTATAACTTTATTACTGTTTATATCACACCTATTTTTGTCAGATCTTAATCTTCCTTACTATTTGTTCCATTGAAGCTGTTTAGAAGACAATTATATTTTTTGACTTCAATTTTCATATATTTTTAGATAACGTTTTTTTTTAGCTTTATTTCTTTTCACTTTTAATTTTCATTGACAATTACATAGAAATCGAATTGTAACCTTGATCTAGTTAAGATAAGATAGTCGTTGTATGTCTGGTCATCCAGTACTTGGAACTAATTAATTATTTTGATAGCGGTCAGCTGTTTAACATATTTAATGATCTGTATCAGACAGACAATGAGAGAGTAAAAGTTCAAATTGGTAATTTGGGGAGTTTTCCGTTACATTTAGGTTAATTGGGTTTATTTGTTCAGATTCGGCAGATAATTATGGTCAGTTAGAAATCAGAGTTCGATCGGTAAACATTGTATTCAAATATGTGAATGTATATATTATGTAAATAAACGTAGGATTAGAAAGATCGTTTTTAATCGAAATCATGGTCGTAGACAAAAGTTATAGTGCTCGTCGTCTAGCTTCCCAATTGCATGGTTGAACAAACAATCGTGAAATCGCTTCCACTGCGCAATCACTCTGCTCCATTTTCTGGTAGCAGAGCGTGGTTAATATGGACAAAACGGACTTATCGAAATCGTATCGAAATTATAATTCATAATCGGAATTAATATTGACATTTAGTAATCGTTAATCGAAAATGAGCAATTGGGAGCTAGATCTTAGAAACGAAAAAATGGAAGAGACAATGATCGAACAACAAAACGAAAAAATCGAGGATATTAAAAAGGACAAGGCAAAAGCTAAATCGGCCTTCACAAAATTGAGACATAACCTTCTCCAATTAATCGATGAACCGGACGAAATTCCAGATCGTGATATCATCAAAGAAATAAGACAAAAACTTACAGATGCAGAAGAAAATGCTATGAACATTATGGAATTATTATATGACGAATATAAGAAGAGAAACGAAATATTAAATGTACGGAAAACAGCTAATGAACTAGAACAAATGGAATCAGAATTTTCTGAAGCGATAAATGAATGTCAAAACTTTTTGATAAGTACAAAAGACGGTTCTAGTGTTTCATCGCGTGCATCGAACTATAGAGAAGAAATAGATAGACAAGATGTTCCAGTTACCGACGATAGTGGCGATAGACGTGAAATTAAAGATGACATTGGACAATTAGCAGATCGGATTAATCGTGACATACTAGTTGAAGTTCAAAGTGACAATCGTATCGAAATCGGAAATGACATGTGGAAGCAGTTGAAACGAATTGCGATTCCAATATTTTCGGGTGACAAACGAAGTTATGAAGCATGGAGGGCCGCCTTCATGTAGTGTGTGGACAAAGCGCCGGCTACACCTGAATATAAACTTTTACAGTTAAGACAATACTTATCGGGAGAAGCATTAAAAGTGGTTGAAAATCTTGGATATTCGGAATCAGCGTACGTGGCTGCAAAAGACAGATTGGAGCGTAAATATGGAGGTAAACGACGACAGATCGCACGTTATATAGAAGAGTTAGAAACTTTCAAACCAATTCGAGTGGGAAATTCAAGAGATATTGACAAATTCGCAGATTTAATTGACGTAACTGTTGTGAATCTAAGGGATGCCGGTCGTAGTGAAGAACTTGGTAATGGATCGTTATACAATAAATTACAGCAAAAGTTACCCGAGTCTATGCTTGCGCAGTACCATAGATGGGTATTCGAGAAACGGAGACCGGAATCAGTCGAATCGTTGAGGGAGTGGATAATTCAGGAAGCGGAATTCCAAACTATCGCGAGCGAAACTGTCCGAGGATTAGACAACTTGAACAACAATGACGTCAGGCGTCCGAGACCGGGTACAAACAGAACTTTCGTCAGTAACACTGAAAACACAGATAGAAATGCTCGTAGACGACTATGTAAAGTATGTAATGAGCCGCATGGTGTGTGGAACTGCGAAATGTTCAAAAGAATGGATTTGCAAAAAAGGTGGAATGTTGCAAAGGAGCATAAACTTTGCTATCGTTGTTTAGGAGATAATCACCTCGGACAAAGGTGTCCAAGAAGTAGAACGTGTGGAATCGATGGTTGTAGGGAGCTTCATAATAGAATGTTACATTATGAAAGGATTAACAATTTTAATCAACGCAGGCGAGTGGACAGTAACAATGTGCACAGACATTCAGAAATATTCAAAAGTGTTACAGAGCCGAACACTGAAGGGGAGCGTCAAAACAGAACGATGATCGCTAAAGACCGAGAAAAGGTAAATAATGTAATTTTAAGAACTGTACCAGTAATTGTCAGAACTGGTAATCGAAAGTTGAAAGTGAACGCACTACTCGATGATGCTAGTACAAAGACTTATATTAATTCGGATGTAGCCGCAGAGTTAGGTCTCCATGGACAGTTACAAACTATGACAGTAAATGTTTTAAATGATGAATGTGAATCGTTTGAAACAATGCCAGTTGAGTTCGAAATTGAAAGTGTTAATGGCAGAACAAGAAATCGAATCGTAGCTTTCACGACAAACAAGGTGACCGGGAATATGAAACCCATAGATTGGCGACAGCACAGTTCTAAGTGGGAACATTTGAAAGGCATACAGTTTCCGGACATAGGTTCGAAGCCTAAAGTTGATATGTTAATTGGTTTGGATTATGCCGATTTACATTATTCGTACAAGGATATTCGTGGTAAACCAGGCGAGCCGATAGCAAGATTAACTCCCCTTGGATGGACGTGTATTGGGAATCCAGACACTGATGACAATCTGACACATTACAATTACACATACTTCGTCGGAAGTATCAATGAATCAAATGAATACGATTTATTGTTAAAGAAATTCTGGGACATTGAACACGTCAAACCTATCGATAAGAATGAGATGTTAAGTGCCGAAGATAAACAAGCTGTCAAAATCGTTGAACAATCAATGTGTTTCAAAGATGGTCGCTATGAAGTAGCCTTGCCTTGGAAGAGTGACCCTGCTAATTTACCGGACAATTATAATATGGCTTATCGCAGACTTGAGAATACTGAGAAGAGGTTAATTAAGGATGCGACTGTGAAGAACGATTACGTTGAAACTATTGAAAAGTATCTTGACAAAGGTTACGTCCGTAAAGTGCCAGCTGAAGAAGAGGTGCCGAAATCGGGAAAATGGTATTTACCGCACTCTCCAGTTGTAAGACCAGACAAGGAAACTACAAAGACAAGGATCGTATTCGACGCGTCTGCAAAGTGTGAAAATGCATCGTTAAATAGTGTCATTCATCAAGGTCCAAAATTACAGAGGGATTTATTTGATGTTCTATTGCGATTTAGAAAGAATCCAGTTGCGTTAGTTTGTGATATTGCTGAAATGTATCTGAGAATAAATATAGCTCCAGTTGATAGGCCATTTCACAGGTTTTTGTGGCGCTCAATGGAATTAAATCGAGAACCGGATGAATATGAATTCAATAGTGTTGTCTTCGGAGTTAATTCTTCGCCATTTCAGGCCCAATATGTTGTGCAGAAGCATGCCGAGTGCATGAAAGCGTCGCATCCGCGAGCTGCGGAAACAGTACTTCATTCGACTTACATGGATGATAGCATGGATTCAGTAATGAATGAACATGAGGGAATATTATTGTATAATCAATTGTCTGATTTATGGTGGAAAGCTGGAATGTACGCACGCAAATGGTTATCAAATTCAGAGGCAGTGTTAGATTTTATTCCGAAGGAAGATCGCGCGTCCGAAGTTAATCTTGATGATGGTAGTTTGTCTACTGTGAAAACCTTGGGAATTATGTGGAAAGCGAATGTAGATTTATTCACATTCAAAGCGAATCCTCCAGGCGAGGACTTTGTGTACACAAAGCGAAATTTCTTGAGAAAAGTGGCTATGTTATTCGATCCTCTTGGATTTATTTCGCCGTATATAGTGAGAGCTAAAATGTTGCTTCAAGAAATGTGGTTAACTGGATATAATTGGGATAATTTACTAGATGAAAATTTAATATGTAAAGCAAAATCTTGGTTTAAAGAGCTAAATGATTTGAATCAAATCAAAGTTCAAAGGTGTTTACAAGTTGTGGATCAAAATGAGGAAATTATTCATACTAATATTCATACATTCGTTGATTCGTCTGAAGAAGGATATGGTGCCGTTTCGTATATGAGAATCGAGTATAAGAGTGGATTAATTTCGACAAGGATTATTGCATCGAAATCGAAAGTTGCACCAATTATTGCAGTTAGTATTCCGAGATTAGAGTTGATGGCTGCTGTTTTAGGATTAAAACTTGCACTTTCCATTGCGGAGCCGCTTAGAATACCGACGGAACAACTTGTGTTTTGGTCAGATTCTATGGATGTTTTATGGTGGATACGTGGTCGAAGCAGAGACTTCAAGCCGTTTGTCGCGAACCGCATTGGAGAGATACACAGGGCTTCGAGTCCAACACAGTAGCGCTACGTACCAACGAAAGAAAACCCCGCGGATCTGGTATCGAGAGGCAGGACTGTTATTCAGCTGAAATCGGACATTATATGGTGGGAAGGTCCAGACTTTCTATCAAAACAAGAATGTGACTGGCCTGAATGTCGTATTAACAAAGGACTATCGTGCGAAAAAGAAGTTAAAAGCGCTAAATCGGGTGCTAAATTAGAGACTGCCAAGGACAGTGAAATATTTACAATGAAAATTGTGTCTGTATCGGAGAAGGATTGGCGTTTAAATCCAGAACATTATTCGAGCTGGTTGAGACTCGTTCGTGTTTGTTCATGGGTTAACAGATTCGTTGAAAATTGTAGACTTACGCGTGACTTGCGTAGAAAAGGTGGACTTAGTGAAGATGAAATCGAAGAGGCAGAGACTCAAATCGTGCGCGACGCGCAGAGGTGTGAATTTCTAGAGGATTATAATTCAATTATGAAAGAAAAACAGTTACCGTCGGGCAGTAAACTTCTAAGTTTAAAACCGAAAATCGATGAATATGGACTACTTAGATGTGACGGGCGTCTTGAACATGCAGATTTCTTGCCGTATGACACTAGGTATCCTATAATACTTCCGAGGAAAAATCGCGTGACAAGACTAATCGTGAAATACTACCACGACAAAGGTAGACATGTGTGCGGGACAAATCAAACATTATCCATGATGTCATCTAAATATTGGATTATATCCGCCAGAGAGAAAATACGTGAGTGTGAAAATGAGTGTTATACGTGTCGTAAGAGAAAGGCGAAAACAGCAGAGCAAGTAATGGCTCCTTTACCGGACATTCGTTTCAGAACGCCATTACATGCATTTGCGCGTATCGCAGTGGACTATGGTGGTCCGTTTATAACAGTGCAGGGTCGAGGAAAGAGACGTGAAAAGAGATATTTGTGTTTATTTACGTGCTTGGCATCGAGAGCCGTGCACTTGGAAGTTGCTTTTGGGCTAGATACTGACTTTTTTCTTAATGCATTTTATAGAATGGCCAGTAGACGTGGAATGCCACAAGAAGCTGTTTTGGACAATGGAACAAACTTTATCGGTGCAAACAAGGAATTACAGGAACTAGTTTCACTATTGGATAAAGACAAAATATGTGACAATACGTCGAATAAATGTGTTAAGTGGCATTTCAATCCTCCTCTCGCGCCTCACTTTGGAGGCGTACATGAAACGATGATAAAAGCCGCAAAGAAAGCAATTTATTCCATATTAGGAAATGCGGACATTACTGACGAAGAGTTGTTAACTGCATTTATCGGTACCGAAGCAGTCATTAATTTGCGTCCGCTTACATACCAGTCGGCAGATTCCAGAGATGACTTACCGTTAACGCCTAACCATTTCCTACATGGACAAATCGGAGGAGCGTTTGCACCAGAGACCGTTGATACAACTGACTTTAACCCATGTAAACGATGGCGTCGAATCCAGGAATTAGTTAGACATTTCTGGCAAAGATGGATTAAAGAGTGGCTACCAGGACTAAATAGAAGACATAAATGGACTGAAACTGAAAAGGACTTGAAACCCAATGACATTGTGCTTGTAATGAATCCCAATCTTCCACGAGGACATTGGCCGTTAGGCAGAATCATCGAGGTGTACTCAGGAAAGGACAATCATGTTCGAGTCGCCAAAATTAGACTTGGACAAACTGTTTTAGTACGACCAATTACCAAACTGTGCCCGTTGGAAGTTAATTGACTTAAATTTAACGTGCAATAACTATCAAGAAGCAGTGACTTTAATTCTCTCCGTTTACATGGACTATCGCTATAGTTATGAATTATAGACTATCGAATATTTTCATTTATTTCGTTTTTTTTTTTTTATGTTTTTTGTTGATTGGCTATGCTCAATTAAGAAGGGGAGAATGTTTAGAAGACAATTATATTTTTTGACTTCAATTTTCATATGTTTTTAGATAACGTTTTTTTTTTAGCTTTATTTCTTTTCACTTTTAATTTTCATTGACAATTACATAGAAATCGAATTGTAACCTTGATCTAGTTAAGATAAGATAGTCGTTATTTGTCTGGTCATCCAGTACTTGGAACTAATTAATTATTTTGATAGCGGTCAGCTGTTTAACATATTTAATGATCTGTATCAGACAGACAATGAGAGAGTAAAAGTTCAAATTGGTAATTTGGGGAGTTTTCCGTTACATTTAGGTTAATGGGGTTTATTTGTTCAGATTCGGCAGATAATTATGGTCAGTTAGAAATCAGAGTTCGATCGGTAAACATTGTATTCAAATATGTGAATGTATATATTATGTAAATAAACGTAGGATTAGAAAGATCGTTTTTAATCGAAATCATGGTCGTAGACAAAAGTTATAGTGCTCGTCGTCTAGCTTCCCAATTGCATGGTTGAACAAACAATCGTGAAATCGCTTCCACTGCGCAATCACTCTGCTCCAGAAGCTCATGGGGTTACTTCTTGGAACATGTGTAAACCTTACCAGAATTTGCAATTTTATTTTATTGGTATTTTCTATTAAGAGTAATCAAGGGAACCAAGGTTATACCAGTAATCAACAGAATGTAATTCAGGGACAAAGACCCGACATGGAAAACAGACATACACAACAAAAACAGTAACTAAAATAATACATACAAAGTAACAAAAGCAAACTCAGACTCCACTAAAAACTGAAAACATGGACCAGGTGCACCGGTAGGGTAAGCGTCCTCTGCTTTTCTAGAAACACCCGCCGAGTTGCTCATAGAAAATCAAGTCCGGGGTAGACAAACGAGGAAAGGAAAACTATGGCCCGTTGAATAAGTCAGTTTTCACGGTGCAGATGGATACAACATAACGATCCACGAGTTCATGATGACGACCATAAAACTTCTGTAGTGATGACTTCAATCGTGTTAGAGTTCTAGCACGATACAAAAACTCTGCATAGTTTCGGCAAGATCTGGTATAACGTATGATTTGTGATATGAACAGTCCATACGCAGGTGCCGAAGGGATGTTGCCACAGATGAAAGGAGAGTTGACAATTCTGAATGCAGTCATCACGTTTGTCGTAAAGTTTGGTCAATAGTTTTTCTTTACCATCGATTTCTAATTGTATGACAAGATATGAGGCTGACTTCACAGTGTCTGTAGTATCCTTTATCTCAAGTTCTTTTGGGTAGATTCGATATATCAAATCCCCGAAATTAGGATTGTTTAAAGATAATACGTCATTTATATGGCGGAAACTGAGATTGAAGGATCTAGCCAAACGATATTCTTTCTTTATGATCAGATCAGTTATAAAATCAGCCTCATAAGAGTGAAGAATAGGTCAGCAAGTAAAGGATCACAATTCGTTCCCATTGGAATGCCGGCAGTTTGTTAAAAACACGTCCACCACACTGGACAAATATGTTGTCGATTAAAAATTCCAGCATTTTGTAAACATCATCCTCTGTATATTTAGAAGATGATTTGAAATTATTTCTTACAAAGTATGAGGAATCTCTACCAAGAAGTATATATTTGTATCTAGGTGTACCATCTTTTTTGGAAAAACAACGATGTATAATGTTTTAATGTCGGGATTTTAACTGAGTATGAGAAATAGAAGTATACAGTGTTGAAAAATCATAGATTTTAATGCTATTATATTCAGGTAATAGCCTTGAACTGATTGTCTCCAAAAGATCTTTCGAATTTTTTAGGATCCACATTTAATTAATACCACTACGGGAGTAACAAGTGTCGTGGTTAGACTGCAGACCCTCTATTAAGAAACCACAAGATCAATGTCACTGCTGGTAGACAAAAGGTCCATAAGTGTGGTAGAGTCCAATAGTCAGACTAGAATTGTTATATCATAGGTGTTTTACAGAAATTTGCAATACTCATGATATTACCTATGGTATCTTTGTATTAACAAGAGAAAAGATTAAATAAAATAGACAAAAATATCCCTTACGTAAATTGCGTTAAATCTAAACTGATTTGTTTAACGTGTCATAATTTTCTTATCCTCCTTCGCCTACCCTGGACTTGACTTTTTATGAGCATATCGGCGAGTGTTTCTAGAAAAAACAGAGGACGCTACACTACCGCTGGAGCCCAATTTGCTTATTCACTTTTGTTACTTTGTATGTATTATTTTGTTTATTTTTAATTGTTCTTTGCTGTGTGTGTGTGTCTATTTTCCATATCTGGTGTTTGCCACTGGATTAAATTCTTACGATTTTCTCTAGAAACTTGTTTCCCTTGATTACTTTTATCTCCAATGGTTGTACGTTATGGAAGTTTACTGTGTTTTCTTTATTGTTCATGTGGGTCATTGTGATTCCTGTTGTCACATTTTTTACATGTCCTTATAATTATTTTGGTTCTTCGGTAAGTTCTGCCAATATCACGTTACAAGTAATATCAAATCTAGAAATTAACTCTAAGTATGCCTCTTACTTATATCCATATAATAATTTGGTCAAGTTCCTTTATATAAATGTATCTGTCAAATGATTTCAAGATTTTAAACACAACTTCGGTCTTTGTGTTGAATCAGTTCATTTTTTATTCGTTCAGATTGGCCTTGGAATGAATAGCCATCCTCAACAGTTTGTAGGTTATTCGTTAAGAGCAATAACATGCTTAGCAGAATGCAGCACAACATGCACTTTTAAGTGGATCTTTCCTGACGGAACAACTGACACAAGCTACGTACTATCTCTTTCTACGATAGAGAAAAGTCATGATGGGACTTTTACATGTAAGGTCTTAGATGGGTTAATATCTGAGGATTTTCTTTGGATGTACAGTGTAAGTAGTGTCATTTGTTTAACTAATATTCTGTATTCAAACCAGACAATTGATAGTATGTGATGCGTTTACACAATTTTGCGTAATTTTTAGACAGGAAATTACTTCAATAAAACCCAGTTTATTTTACCCCTGCAATTTTAGTATGCCTATTAGTCCAAATGTATACTTGTTTTAAGAAAGAAACTCTTCAAATGAATGATAATGTTTCCCTTTTTGTACAAAAGAGAGAGATTTACTCAAGGCAAGTGGAGATAACATTTTTTTATTATTTGGTATTATTGTACATACACTTAACCAACAATGCCCTATTCCCGACTCCCATTAACGAAAAATGTAAAAAAAAACCACTTCCTTGAGAAAATCATCAAATGGAGTAAGGGCCAAATATCGAGTTAGATCAATCACAATTTCTATCTATGATGACGATGAAACAATCAGTTTATTCTGGATAAAGTAATTGTTAAAAATTAAATATTGTTATCCGTTTACAGTAAACAAAAAACTTCGAGTATGAAGATATGCCATTGGTATCACATACATAAAATTATCACGTGATTTTAGAAAAATAGCTTGCAATCAGAGAGAAATATTACGACAAGTTACGTAGTTTACTTGAATAAATAGAATTTGTCCTGCCATGATTGAATGAAAATAATATGATGAACTTCCTTGGGTAGTGAACTGGTTAATTGTCAAAGATATTCAAGATCTGTTGAAATACCTATGAGTTGATAGGAAGGTAAATTTGTTTGCTTATTATTGGTCTCGGAAACTGGTTCTCAATCGGTGGTATTTTACGATTAAGACGTATTTTAAAATCCAGTGATGGCAGGTACCAATGCAGAGCAGAAAATACTCGAGGCATGAAGTCGTCATCCTTCATAAAAATCAATGTTAATTGTAAGCACTGTTTTCCTAATGTTTTAAACTTACATATAGGTAATGACAAATTTAAAATAACAAAACTGCTAAACTGCAATAGTAAAAAAGGAATAGTCAAAAGGAAAGCCATTGTAAAACAATATTAAACTAAAAGTCCGATCATTTTGATAAAAAAAGTCACAGTTGATATTAAATCGAACATTTCTAATTACGTATTTCTATTTCTATATTTCTATGAAATAGATATCACCCTATTGGAAGAATGCAATATCATTTCCAAATATTTAAAGAAAAAAGAGAATACCATGGATTATTAAAAAAGAAAAGTTTCTTGGCGAGTTACTTGATATACGTTTTGGAATGTGAATTATTAGTTCAGGTAAATCAAAATGGCCGTCTATAATTGTAGTGAGGTTTGTTTAGACAGGGCTATTGTTTCATCTCAGTTTATTATTTTCATTGTTATTGCTATTATTACTTGTTTTGTTTGTTTTGTTTTTAATTTGTCAATGCTGTTTTCGAACTTTATTAGGAAGTTAAGTTATATTTACACACGAAGGGGACATAACTTTTGTAGGTTTAAACTGTCTGGAGCTAGCATGCTAGTTAAATACTAGTAGTCCTTAGTTTGTACATTTGTGTAATATATATTCTTTCTTTATTTCCGTTGTAACAAGGGACTCGGGCAATTTTGAACTGATTTTTAGAGGGGAAGGGTTATGATCACGCCAAAGAACATTTACCCCGCGGCATCTCTGCGCTAGTCCCAAGTTAGGAATTTTTGCTTCTGTATGTCTTGTTTCGTTCTCACATTGAGTTTATTTTTATGTTACTGGAAATATAGGGGTAACACTTTCGCCGTACCGGTGTATTATGATGTTCTAGAGCCAGCTGTAGCCTGCTCTGAGGTGTAAATATTTCCTCGTCGTTCATTTAAGACCAATGGGTGGCCTTGGGCTTACATTTATATCCCAGTGTGGTGTTGTCTCTTTGACACATTCGCCATACCTATTCTCGCTATATAATAAATCTTAAAAGAACTTAACACTACAGAGAATATGAAGCCCGTCTCATTGGCATACACTAAGAGATCATTGGGAAAAAAATGACTAATCTACATGAAAAACGCGATGACTCCTAATTTTGTTTTGTCACCTTTCTTAAGGTTTCTAAAAATGGGTTAAGTTCTTACAACATTTAACTCATCACTACAGAAGTTTTATGGCCGTCATCATGAACTCGTGGATCATTACGGTGTATCCATCTACACCATGAGAACCGATTGGTTCATCGTGTCATAGTTTTCCTTTCCTCTTTCGTCTTCCCTGGACTTAACTTTTATTAGCAACAACTCGTCGGATATTTTTAGGAAAAACAGAGGATGCTAACCCTACCGGTGTATCTGGGCCATACTCCCAGTTTTTAATTGAATCTGGGTTTCTCATTCACTTTTGTTTCTTTTTAATGTTTTTTTTTTTGGTAATTCTTTTTTCTTGGTTTCCTTGATTATTTTAAAAAAGCAAATACTTGGAATTTATCCTTGGAATGTATTAATTTGATTTCTGATCTCCAGTCTTGGTTATCTGAATTTTCTTCGGCAATCATTAAGGCAATTAAACATCAGAAAAATAAACAAGGTAATTATAAGTGTAGACTTTTTTTGGTTGTCAGTAAATTTATGAAATACATCTTAATAATTTCGTCCGCGTTAGGCCGGAAAGATCATTGTGAGTCATATAGCAGTAGGATGCCTGAGTGTTATTAGACATGAGCTATGATTTCAAGTAAAAGCCCATAAGACAGGCAGTGAGTAGGTGATTTACTAAAAAAATGTTTTGAACGTAGAAATGAAATATATTCTTAAGTCTAGATATGAACTTAAATACAGTCGAGGGTACCACAAGATGTGAGGGAAGACATGAGAGTTAAATGTATAAAAATTTCTGCTTTCAAGACTCACCATTAGATGTTTCTTTATCGCCTTCATCACAAACCTATGTTAGCGCAAAAGGAAACTCACTAGGTTTAATTATCTGTACGGCTGATTGCAAACCTTCCTGCCAGTATAAATGGGAATATCCGGATAAGTCAATACACTCAACTGGAACCCTAAACATAAATTCACTGTCCGAGATCAACCATCATGGACATTTTCAGTGCAAAGCAGTGAAGGATTAGCTATAAAAAACATTAATGTGGTTGTTAACTGTAAGTATTTAAATGTCAGTGTCTTTTTTAAGATATAGGCATGGGGGAAACATGTTATAAAATAACCCACCCCTTTTGAAAGTCTAAATACTATCAGAATAAAGAAATAAAGACTTTCTTCGACATTTTTATAAAATCATTTTTAAATTTATTGAAGTGCACTACAACTGAACAATACAGATGTAGATCAGTCTGTCGAAAACCTCAACTTCCTAATAACTCTGGTTCCCTTGATTACTCTTATTGTACAGTGAAGGGAAATGTCCAAACCTATCCAGAATATCGGCAAAAAATACCGAAGCGTCAGCAGTGAGTGTGATGATTCAAAATCCAAATCCATGTCCTTAACGTGAACACATGAAGTCGAGTCGATATACATACACAGTGGAGCGAAACGAATAAAAAAAATATTACACATAAAAACTGAAAATGATTGAAACAAGATGTCACTCAAAAACTAAAGCACCAGCAATATGAACTCCCAAAAAAATGGGAGTGACATCAGGTGCTCCGGAAGGATGGGCATGTCCTCCTCCGGCAGCGACACCCACCATTTTGCAAATAAATATAATCCAGGAATAATCTTGCAACAATAATACCATTCTGCAACATGTACCAAACCCTATTGACATTCATATTGTAAGCGTAGTTCATAACTTTAATATAGTAGACAAAGATCCGAAAATGACCAAATTATTATTAATTGTTTCTTCTTTAAATTTACGAATTTGATCTTGAACTAAATATCACAAAGCAATAAATTATGAAAAATTAGCATAGGGCCAAAAGTTCGCTTGGAGATTTAAAATGAATGAAAATTTATTTCTTCCTTTCTAAGCCGGTGATTGAAAATGCAAGTGACCTTTTTAATCCGAATTTTCTTCAATTTACAGATTTCATGGGAGAAACAGATTTTCCTCTATCCTCCTAGGGATAACAAGATTTGTCCACTCTCAATAGTTAAAGAGTAATCAAGGGAACCAAATTTCTAGCGGAAATCAAAAGAAAGTAATCCAGGGACAAAGACCAAACATGGAAGACAGACATACACAACAAAGAACATTAAGTAACTAAAATAATACATACAAAGTAACAAAAGCAAATGAGCAACTCGGACTCCACTAAAAACTGGGAGAATGGACCAGGTGCATCGGTAGGATAAGCCTCCTCTGCTTTTCTAGAACAACCCATCGAGTTGCTCATAAAAAGTCCGGGGTAGACGAAAGAGGAACGGAAAACTATGACGATGAACAAATCAGTTTTCATGTTGCAGATGGATACACAATAACGATCTACGAGTTCATGTAGGCGACCATAAAACTTAAGATTTAACCCACTTGCTGAAGCTCATGGGTTAAAATAAAGAATTTAACTATTTCGATTGGAGAAATCCTGTAATCCTCTAGAAACTGAACACGATAGCACGAAGTTTCCAAATACATTGTAATAGATTAAACGAGTTTACAATTTTTTTAAAAAATATTAACATTTATTTTAGCGGAACATGCATGGGAATATTTGAATATAGGACATATTTATAAAACTTTTTATTTAATAATAATAGACTAAAACTCAGGGTAAAAAGTGTTTTGAAAATGCAAAGCCATAGCAAGGATACAAGAGCAAAGTCGTTTACAATATTGAAGTGTGTTATGATTGGAAAAAAAATCATTATTAAAGATATCCACTTCCGGTAGATGATAAAATAAGTCTTATCTCTCCCGACATAGACATTACATTGTAAACTTTAATAACAAATAATCAAATAATGGTAATTTCATAAAGGGCAGTATTTTCAGTAAAAAGAATGTTGTCAGATCTGTGGGTTTTTGACAGGCATGTTCCAGATTTCATTTTTGATTTTGAATGGTTCTTAGTAATACCTTACAACTATTGTATCTGATAAAAACTGCAAGTAATGCTTCGATGTGAAACGAACATCACTTTTATAGTATATATTTGTTTTGTTTTAAAAAAAGTCTTAGAAGCTTCATCATATCTTTGTCTATGAAATATCCCTTTTAATAAAAAGAATGTCTAGCCAGACTTTAATTGTAGAAACCACTTACCTTGTAGTCAAATAGGAAAGTTCCTGGTAATGCACCTCACAATTATCCAGATAAAGGCTGTTTATGTAATCTTTTGAGCTAATATTTCAAGTTAATCTATTTTTGTTACCATCAAGATGGGTCAGAAACAGTAGTGGTTTATCCCTCAGGCAGAAATAAAACAGTGAAAGAAGGTGGGATATTTAGTCTGACATGTAGTGCTAAATGTAGAACAACATGTAGTTATACATGGCAGAGCGGGGCTAAAGAGGTCTCCAGTAGTTTATTGTTGAAGTTTGCCTAAATTTCTAGACAAAATGCAGGATTCTATTACTGCATGGCACGAAATAATTATGGAACAAAATTTTCGACACCTGTTGAAATCGAAGTCCAAGGTATGATATGATAATACAAAGATATAAGTATTGCTAAATGAAAAGAAGGACTTAATGATAAAAAGATGTATGTATTTTTTAATTTTTTTTAAAAGGAAAAAGAACGTGAATTACTAGGTAATTAATCTAGAAAAAGATCTTCAAACGAGGAAAAAAACTTAAATTCAAAACTTTAACTTAATAAATTAGGAACGCCTTTAAAAATCCGTTTTTGACCTTTAAACTTTCTAATAAAGTATTCATTTGCATACCATGTGGTCGTTTAAATATATTTATCCAACTTTTATTTTTAAGGATAACATTTGTTTTCTGCTTATAAAACATTGTGTTTCATCATTACATTTTCTATAAATATATACTATAGTATGTACCGACTTCTTCTTTCTGATTCCAGCACCTCCAACTAAAGTTACCAACATTAGTGTGATTTGTACAGGACCAGAGTCAGCATCTATTACATGGCTTCCAGACCTAAGTTTTAAACCGGAGCAAACTTTTATTTTGTCATTTTGGCAAAGCGGGACTGATGTGAAAAACAGCAAGCCATACGTCAGGGATAAGAACCATCAGTCTATATTCATCCTTTTTGTGAACGAATTGATACCTTCTACAATGTATAAAGTCCAGATTATGTTTAAAAATAATATTGGTACATCATGGTCAAACACAGTCAGTTGTTTAACTCTTGGTAAGTTCAATTCCTGTCCATTAACGTAGGACAGGAAACAAATGGACCCAGGAAATACTGACATTTGTTGTTTATTGTTTAAAATGTTACTGCTACAACATTATTGTGTTGTTGGTTTTGATTTCAGATTCTCCATCCATTATATTGAGGTTCAAATATTTTATAATTGAGATTGAAAGGTACATGTATCTATTTCTTACGTGTATGACATGTGTCACTTTTCGACAAAAGTGTAGAAAGCAATGTTAATTTTAAATTCAATCAATGTAATTTATGATTATTATTTAAGACTTTAAATGAAAATCTTCAACATGTCATTTGATTTAATACAAACTGCGTTTCAATATCTTTATATATAGCTTTTCAGTTAATGTAATCGTCCAAAAAGGTGTTTTATTAATGCGGAAAATGATTTTGCCTGCATCTACGCTAAATAGCGAAATACCAAAAACTATTGTTTTCAAAAATGTAGGCTTTCAGATATCTTATATTATTACTCTTTATAAGTACGACCAGTGGCGGATCTATAGTGTTCCGGGGATATGAACCTCTCCTTCCTAGGAGAAATGTAGAGCCTTTTGAGCAAAACTTTGAAAAAAAAAAATTGAGCAAATAAAATCCGGACCCCCTACCCAACATCTCTGGGTTCGTCCCGGAGAGCTGTCTTACATTAATATTTGCTACGTTGTATTTTACAGCACCTTCACCAAACACTTCCTCTATCAGGGGCGAATTAGTAGGCGGAGTCTTCATGATTGTGATTGCGTGTTCGATCTTAATTACCTTCAGTGTTGTACTGGTTTTAAAAAGTAAGTTCATGTTCAATATTTTGATACCAAGATGGAATATTTTAATAACAAATCTGATCATACAGCAATAATTGAACAAGACTTTTTATAATAATTTTATAATAATTAAATGATTTTTTTTCCAAACAAAGTAAAGAAAGTCCGAGATATATATATATCCTAACGTTGATTTATTTGGAAGTAACTAGTGACGGTATTCCGTTTAGAACACAGTTTGATGATACCTGGTGGATCTTGCAAAAGAACTATATAACCTATAATTTCAGGATACAGTATTTGGAAAGGTTTGGAAAGAGAAGACAATTTCTGTTCGTTTTGTTTATAATCATGGCCACTAATCTTGATACCATGGTAATTTTTATTTTACATTGGAAAACATTTCTGTGTAACAGTAAAGTAGCAGAATAAATCCTTTTCCCTCATGAACTTTACTGTTTTTAATACCATATACGGTTTTTTTTCTTTTATTTATCGTATGCTGATATGTAAATTTCAAAGTTAGTGACACATTCAATATTAAAACTAAGACAGCTCGCTGTGTGAATTGAGTGTATGCTTACCTTATGTGGGTTTTAAGTACGAACTGAAAAAAAAAACGTATAGATTTTAGTATGTTTTATAAAGTCAACAACCACAAAGTGCCGGACGACTTTTTTTTCTAAGTACATAAATTCTTTTTATAACCATTACTAACTGCTTAACAAACTCAAATGCACTTATTCCGGAACTTAAATGACGAATCAAAATGAAATTTATAAGATCAAAAGCAGATGAAAATATCATAATTTGATATAACAGAGTTGCATCTGGATTCATGTTCACCAATAGGAGTGAGATTATATCCGTTCATTACAACGAGGAGTCAGATTATACCCATTCATTACGTGAAACCTTCGAGTTGTTTCGTTTTAATTTTATTTTTAATCCTTTCAGCTTAAGGAAAAATGACCCTGAGAATCATGTGTATGAAAATTACAGAGGTTAGTATTTCTGTTATTAAATTGTTATGGTATTGTAAATATATGCATTATTCGCACACAAAAAAGGCATATTTGTCAGCACCATGGCTCAGCATGGGGATACCATAGTACTTATTAAATCGTCTCCGTTGAGACGATTATAAAGAAATGAAAGCAGATAACATGCACGAAGAAATTGAAAACCATCATCTCATTGGATAAAAATCTCAAATAACGCAGAAGTGAAGCGCCGATTATTTATAATTGGCTGACAACAAAACACACCCTAAAATCAATACGTAGAACCGTATGCGCTTACGGTATATTATCATTATTTTAGCATCTTCTTTAGACTGATACTGGCTGAACGGAAACCAGTCTTAAATCAGAAGAATCGGTAAACTTCGTAAATAGTGGCAACGATCAAATTAAAAAAAAAGAGTTACGATATACATTCAATATGGTATTGATATGTTACAATAATTTCAAGAAAGTTTTGATACTAGCAATGTTATCTAATGTTCACTACATTATCTATCGTGTATTCCCGTTTTATTTTCGCGGGCTTTTCGCGCATGAATGGTTTTGTCGTAAACATAGAAGAAAGTTTGATAATGCATGATTGACTTTGGTTACGTTTTATGTCAAAGTCAATTTCTAAGAAACTATGTACCTTAGGATGATGTAATGAGTTGTGGGAATATATCTTTGGGAGTCTGTCAGCATCAAGATAGATAATCAATGTAAGAAGCATTAATGTAGAACATTCAAAGCTCTACCTTCCTGCAAAATTTCATCAAAATTTATAAAGTTTGATAGAGCTGCAGCTCTTAAACTATACAAGATAGATCATCAATATAAGAAGCCATAATGTAAAGCATTGAAAAGTCTACCCACCTACAAAATTACATCAAAATCCAAAATGTTTTGAAACATTACAGCCCTTCACAGCTTTATTTTTTACCGAAAATTATTTACCGTATATATTTAAAAATTTATATCTTTTATAATTTTTAAATAAGAAAAATATAACATTTAAGGACATTCATATATTCTATTTTAACGCTAAGAGACGAGTAGCTTTTTTGAAAAGCTAATACTTGTGATAGATTTGAAGATATATTTTGCCATTCTGTACAATAACCATGAATACAAAATGCAAATCATAAGTATTGCAAATTTCGATATAATCTGTACACTTATGTCAAGGAGTAACATCTCATCAGTTGGATTAAGATCTTCAAATATATTTGATTTTTATGCAACTGCTGAGATGTTACTCCTTGACATTTTTTTTTGCGAGTGATTTAATTTCGGAAGTAAAAAAATATCGAAAATAAATCGTCGTGAATAAGTCCATTTATTAAGAAATACATTTTAAACAGAATATTAGTTGTGTATACAAATTGAAGCCAAATTCGAATATATAGCCTCAAACGGATAAATAGTGTATCCACAAAAACAATTTGATTTACAGAATTTAGAATAAAAATGTTGAAGTCCCGGTACGTGTTTTTATAAAAGGAGAGGCCGCTTACCCTACCGGTGCACCTTGTCCATGTTCCCAGTTTTTAGTGAAGCCCGAATTGCTCATTTCTTTTGTTTCTTTGTGTGTATTAGTTAGGTTATTTTATGTTCTTTAATGTGAGTGTATGTTTTCCCTGTCTGGTCTTTGTCCTTGGATTACATACTTTAGATTTTCGTTTGAATCTTGGTTCCCTTGATTATACTTTTAATGACTCTTCATGTGCGTTTTGAATTTTGATTTTTTAAACAAACATTACCGTACTAATTCAACCTTTTGTAGGAAAGGACGACCAACAGGACAATTCAGGAGAAAGGTACATTTATATCTTTACAGTTACACTTATTTAAACTTAGAGTTTTCAATACAGTTATGGTTTTGAAATTGTATTTCATTTAAATTGGGTGATCAGAGTAAAACGTTTCGTTAATTGAAAAATTGCTAGTTTAGTTTTTCTGCATCATTTTGTTCAAAAGATTAGTTTAAAGTTGAATATAAATAAAATAATGAATTTAGTGCTTATGGTCTAAGCATTTGAAGAAATAGTGAGAACTCTTTTTTATGCCTAACACTGTTCGGTTGCTTAACAATTTGTCATCATTTTTGTACTATCTATACATTAACTTTATGTCATTTAATATTACCTCAATGGAATGAAAATCACGTGACCTTACTTGGAAACATAGGAAACCACAATGTTGTGAATGTAAATATTAGCCATATCATAGGTAATAAAATGATAATGCTATAACATCTCAATAGCCATTGTTCATTGTATATTTTTTTGTAACAGCAATGTTTGATTGATGCACTTTATTTATATCAAAACAATTAAAATTTTTATTCCTTATACACCTCTAAACATGTGTCGGAGGAGCGACACTGACAACGTGCATTACGCAGCGCTGAGAGTGAACATAGGTTTGTCTTTTACTAAAAGCATATATTGTAAATATATTACTTTGTACTAATTTGTGCCATTATGCAAGTGTCAGATTTTTATTTTGAAATAAACCTCTTGTAAGTAACTTTGTTCTGTAAAGTTAGCCGAAAGAGGTCCTAAAGTTATTTACCTTTTACCAACTACAGTTTAAAAAACTGCAATTAAAAAAACTAAGTATAGCTAGTAATTTTGTTTAAAAAGATAAATAACTAATAAATCTTAAGATTGTTACTCGGATTTTTTAAAAATTTTTGTATAAAAGGTGGAATATTTGTAGGTACTATGGAGTCAGAATCAACACAGGCATCAGCAGCTGCAACAGGTTTGACATATTGTCTTATACTTGTACTTTTCACGAGGAAATTTGACGTGGTTATTAAGTAGTTTTGGTAGGTCAAATAATTTTTGGGTGTAAATTTCATGTTGTTCTGAAGTCTCTACGTCTGTATTAAATTAGAAATGAATTTTCGGTTTAGGAATACATTTGCAGATTTCTCGTTGTTGCGCATTTAACAATAATAACCACCAAAATCACCCCATCCCACACAATACTGCTTAATTTTCAATGTTTACAAAATTAATTCAAATTGCTGCCTGATATAACTGTGGTCACCCTTTACTACTGTACACAGATTTATTGAATGCTTTTCGGAAGTTAAAAAAACAGACTTAAATGAATTGTCTAATTAGCTCATCAGTCGAATGTAAACTGTTTTGATCCATGCATTGAATTTCGTAATTCGACAATAATTTCAATTATGATTAGCGAAAACTAATATGTTCTGAATCTATTCTAAATGCGACCACAGATTCAAAGTTGATTAAAACGTTAGAAAGACAGAAATATGTTCCTTCTATTTGAATGAATTTGACCAAATATATATTTTTCAGAAGAAAAGCAATATGCAAATATTCATTTCAACTAAAATGGAAAAAAGACGGAGAAAAAAAAATAAAAGTGAACAAAAACAAGAACAATGAATCAAAAGAAAGAACACCAATGAAACCACCTACCCTGAAGAAAGTACCTGTTATAATTGATAAAAAACCTACAGTTCTCCCAAAACCAAAAATATCAAAATGAAAGTTGTTCAAAAAAAGGCTGAGTTATTCAAGAACCAAGTAAGTGCTTATGCTATGGTAAAATACCAAATATTTGCTGAAGAACTTTTATTGACGTTGTCTCTGGTTATTTTATATATAACAGATTAATGTAGGGAAACAGAAGTGAAATTTAAAAAGAAATAAACATTTTCTACTATTCTTATAACAAATAAAATTAAATGTTCTACTGTAATTGAGCACTTTTATATGATAATTACATAGACCTGTACTTGATGTATATAGACAACACATTATTTAAGATGTAGCTTTTATTTTATTGATTTGTATTTTTTAAAAAAAATCGTAATAAAGTATAAATATTCTGTCATCTCTACTTTGTACAGTGTTTTAAATGATTTTTGCTTTGCCTAAATTAAAAACCTGAAGCAACCATGTATTTTATTTTGACACGAACGAGTGAAACTAACACTAAAATCTTTGTGTTGATATAATATTTCATGGAAAACCAAGAGAGACTAATGATAATGTTTTACTTGCAACATATGCCAACTACGTGACATAACACAAAGCATTATCTACTCATTTATTTCCATATTGGTTCCTTTTACGAGTGGCGAAAAGTAAACAATAAAGTAAATGTATCCTAACGTCTGGATGAGGTACTTTATTATTATTCCTGTTTTAATTCTGCTTTGCCAAAGGCTCCAGTTGGGTTTATGTACTTTTTTGTCAATCAAACAGTTATATTATGCTTTTTGTACTTCATTTAATTGAAACTTATGGTGTGAATTAGCTTTCAGTTTATACATACCAACTTGTGTAATATACAAAATGGAAGGTAGCACATGCGTTAATTGATAAATATGCCATACACATACATAGGTATTTTGTGTATGTGTGCTCAAAATTATTCTGGTTGTTAAATATTACTGAGAGAAACGATTCAGTCACTGTTTTTTTTCGTCAGGCCATGTTTAAGTTAATTAATAAAGATAACACAGAGTTAGAGTATCTTTATTTATTTCGTTACCTGTCGAGAATACAACCCTAAAACTTCTGTTACATAGAATAATCAAGGGAACCAAGGTTATAGCAGTAATCAAAAGAATGTAATGGACAAAGACCAGACATGGAAAACAGATATACACAACACAGAACATACAGTAACTAAAATTATACATACAAAGTAACAAAAGCAAATGAGCAACTCGGACTCTAAAAACTGGGAGCATGGAGCGGAGTGTTCCGGTAGGATAAGCGTGCTCTGCCTTTCTAGAAATACCCGCTGAGTTGCTCATAAAAAGTAAAGTCCGGGTAGAAGAAAGAGGAAAGGAAAACTATGACGCGTTGAACAAATCAGTTTTCATGGTGCAGATGGATACACCGTAATGATCCACGAGTTCATGACGACCATAAAACTTTTGTAGTGATGACTTCAATCTTGTAGTAACATAACCCTGCTTCAGAAGCCTATTTGTTATGAAAATAACAATAGTTTTGTACCTTAAAGTGTGTGTGTCATCGTGAAACAAAATTCAACATTTTTTTATCAGTTATATTTGTCTGAAAAAAATATAACATTTGGTGATTTTTACTACACTCATCAAATCAAAGTATTGACTAAAATGTAAATATTTTGTTTTCACAATTTTAAGCGAGTGAATTGTTTGATTTTGTATACTTCTAAAACGAAACATATCGGCAAAATAATACCGAAGCTTCAGCAGTGGGACAATTCTAATTGGTCAAAATCTCAAAAATATGGCGTAAACGTGAACACATGAAACAGACTTTCTGACACAAAGTAGCGAACCGAATAAAATTGATTTCACATAAGTATAACTTAGTATAAGGGAAACAAGACGTCATATAAATAAACTGGAACAATACAAAGTGAACTCCAACAAAAACCGAGAGAGAATCAGGTGCTCCGTAAGGGTAAGCATGACTTCTTCCGCCAACGGCAACCGCCATATTGCAATGAGTATAAACCGGTACATGCAATAATATAATAACAATAATGAACTCCATGGCACGCGTTGAATACTGTTCACACTAGGGTAAAATCATTCATTATGAATCATGATGTAAACATAGACGATAGACATAAAAATACAATAGACATACTGCATTATCATTATTATTATTATTATTATTATTATTATTATCATGTTTTTTAAACCGCCGAAATTCGATTTTGAACTTTTTTTTATCACAAAGCCATAAACCATGCGATAACATCAATATAGGGCCAAACATTTACTTGAAGATTTTAAAAGAAATGATATTTAACTCTCTGTGTTAAACTCGATGTTATAAACTATTTTCACCGCATCTAAGTATGGAAAATTGAATACCTCGAATATATGACATATTAAGAATCATTTTATGTAATGAATTATAGACTAAAACTCTAAATGATAAACGTTTTGAAAATGCAAAGACAAGGCATTGATGTATGAGCTCAGTTATTATCACACTGAAGTGTGGTTTTATTATTACATATGGAATATTTTACATGACATATGGCGTGTTTTACATGACATATAGCGTATTTTACATGACATACAACGTATTTTACATGACATACGGAGTATTCTAACTGTAAAACAGTATGCTTGCTTTCCGTACTTTTATAAAATTTAATTGCTGTAGATCTTCCAATGCAAGTTTTTTTTGTAATTTTTCACTATACTATTAATGTCATATGGTCTTCTTATAAAAGGAAGAGATGTTTATATAAGTATTTAATTGTTCAAGGATTTCTAAGAAATGCTAAGTGGTTGTCGTTATTTTTTATGTTCAGTGTTATTTGTTCTACCTTTTTTCTATAGATCAGGTCGATTTTCTTCTCTTATGAATATGATTACTTCATTTATTTTGGGGCCTTTTAAAGCTTACTTTATGGTATATGCTTTGCACATCATTGAAGACCATGGGGTGGCCTGTAGAAGTGTAATTGTTCGTTGCTTGACTTTAGGTAGATAACTCTCTAATTGGCAATCATACCAAATCTCCTATTTTTATGTCATAACATTTCAAATCCCTCGGAAAATAAAGACGCAACACTTACAACTATGTTTTGATATTTACATTAAAATCCTTTATTTAGCATATTTTCATTACAACAACTAGAAAAGTATGCATCTTGCACAGCAATAGTAAAAATTACCGAACTCATCATCACAAATCTAAGTGACATACTAAATAATACATGAAGTTAAGAATAAACTGGAAAAATGAAAAATAATCACTATGTTTCGTACTTGGTATATGCATTTCAAATTGAAATAGTTTGTTATTCCAGGTTTTATGACTAGGCAAACCTCCCGCTTAGACATAAGAATTTTGGTGTAACTGTTTGTTATGCAAAAAAGTGAAAGTGCTGAGGCATTAACTTCATTCATTTATATTACTTTCAACTTACAAGCACGTATTTTGATATTTTGTTTAAAATGATATAGTAAACAGAATGTAATATGTGGCTTTTCATGTAACCCTTATTCTTTGAACAGAAAAAAAAGCCAAATAGAATGAATTGTATGATTCAAAATTAAAGGAGATAACTATGTAAATGATACTGCAGTATTATTGGATTTCTACGTAAATTGTTTCTTATCATATAGACCAATAATGGAACTGAATAACAAAAATAAAGATGTGTAGCCCCTTTTATCGGCGTCTATTACGTTTTTACAGAATTTGAACTATTCTTACAAACACTTTTACTTAATTTCATCGTCCTTTAAAAAAACTGTTTGATAGACATTAAAATATATCAGATGTCCTTTACATTGTTCCACCAGTTTTGATTCATTATATGCATTTAAGATTTACACACGTAAAGTATTTTACATTATGTTTACATTATGGGTATCAGGTTTAAATATACAATATCCAGTGTGATGAATTAACTTCACCCACAATCCCGAAGTAATTTGTAAATTTGTAGTTGGTGAGAATGGAAGATAATTAACTTCAGTTATTGGTAAGAATACATTGTGAGGTTTTATTAGTCCCTTAAATTTAATAGGTTGAAGTATGTTCCCTTTCCTTTTACTTTTCCTAAAATTGAATAAGTTGAAAATCCCTTCTGGTGGAATAAGAAGTTTTTTCTTTGTCTTGGTAGTAGTAACAATGTCAGCATTTTACAGTGTGGTATGACATCCTCTTTGCATATCTTCCTTTTTCGAGTATTTGAAGGGATTGTTAAAGTAAAGTGTGATTTTATTCAAATCAATAGATATGCAAGAGTAATCAAGGGAACCAAGGTCATAGCAGTAATCAAACGAATGTTATCCAGGGACAAAGACCAGACATGGAAAACAGACATACACAACAAAGAACATAAAGTAATTAAAAGCATACATACAAAGTAACAAAAGCAAATGAGCAACTCAGACTCCACTAAAAACTGGGAGCTTGGACCAGGTGCACCGGTAGGGTAAGCGTGCTCTGCCTTTCTAGAAATACCCGCTGAGTTGCTCATAAAAAGGCAAGTCCAGGTAGACAAATGAGGAAAGGAAAACTATGACGCGTTGAATAAATCAGTTTTCATGGTGCAGATGGATACACCATAACGATCCACGAGTTCATGATGGCGACCATAAAACTTCTGTAGTGATGACTTCAATCTTGTAGCAACACACTGTTCCAGAAGCCTATTTCTTAGAGTTCTAGCGCGATACAAACAGTCTGCGTAGTTTCGGCAAGCTCTGGCATAACATATGAGTTGTGATATGAACACTCCATACGCAGGTGTAAAGGGATGTTGCTACAGATGAAAGGAAAGTTGACAATTCTGAATGAAAAATCATCACGTGTGTCGTAAAGATTGGTCAATAGTTTTCCTTTTTCATCGATTTCTAAGTGTAGGTCAAGATATGAGGCTGACTTCACAGTGTCTGTAGTATCCTTTATCTCAAGTTCTTTGGTGTTGATGCGATGTATCAAATCCCCGAAATTAGGATTGTTTAAAGATAATACGTCATCTATATAGCGGAAACTGAGATTGAAGGATCTAGCCAAACGCTAATCTTTCTTTATGATCAGATCAGCTATAAAGTCAGCCTCATAAGAGTGAAGGTTTAGGTCAGCAAGTAAAGGATCACAATTTCTTCCCATTGGAATGCCGAACGTTTGTTGAAAAACACGTCCACCATACTGGACAAATATGTTGATAATTAAAAATTCCAGCATTTTGTAAACATCTTCCTCTGTATATTTGGAAGATGATTTGGAATTATTTCTCACAAAATATGAGGAATCTCTACCAAGAACTATATATTTGTATCTAGGTGTACCATCTTTTTTGGAAAAACAACGATGTAAAATGTTTTTAAGTCGGGATTTTAACTGAGTATGGGGAATAGAAGTATACAGTGTTGAAAAAACATAGGTTTTAATGCTATTATATATTCAGATAATAGTCTTGATCTGATTGTCTCCAAAAGATCTTTCGAATTTTTCAGGACCCACATTGAATTGATACCACTACGGGAGTAACAAGTGTTGTGGTAGGACTGCAGACCCTCTTTGACAATATAGATACATGAATAAACTTCGTTTTGAAACCGTTTTGATTAAATTGTACAAGCATTATTTAAAAATTCGGATTGACGGTCCTAATCTGTACAGCTTCGCCAATATAGACACATTATACCAGAAAGAAAAGACACGAGAATCTGATCCATATTTACAAGAGGAAGTTTAGTTGCAGGTCGTTTTGAATGATTTCGTTGATCCTAATATTATACTTTACCGAACAAAATTTTGAAAACATAAGTTTGAATGTTAAAAAAATGTACTCAATGATGTAAAACATATTACTACTAAGTTCTAACATTCTGTAAGTTAAGCATTGATCAGCTGATAATTAGAAATCTAAAGTATTGAAAGTAACCGGTCCGATTATCTGTTATTTACGGTCAATTTTTAGCGAGATTATCCCCTAATAAAGAAATTATTGGAGACTTTGGCATACATATATTTGATGTATGGTTCTTCAATGGAATAAACTGATTAGTAAATGATGTTGAGGGCTATATTATAAATTGTTGATTGCCCTTGGGTTCCAATATGGACAAAGAAAACTGCTATTGCAAATTGCCTTCGACTCGGGCAACATCATTAACTGAAAAATTGTGAAAACAACTAGTTACTAAATATTTCATTTGTAGCGTTTTTGTTTTACTTTTACTTGATTATATGTCATCGGGTTTGTGAAATGATCTCTTCAAGATAAAAGAATTGAACTGTATATAATAACGCTACAAATATAATTCACATTTGTAATGGATTATTCTTCATATATAACCATACTTTAAATAACAGATCCATTTTTATAGCACATTCACCAAGCTTCAATTGATAATTGAAATTAAAGAGTAATCAAGGGAAGCAAGGTTATAGTAGTAATCAAAGGAATGTAATCCAGAGACAAATGACGATGTTCAACAAAATCGGCAACTTAGATGCGGTGTTGTGCATGACAGTATTTTTTGTTACAGGTTGTTACAATTTTGCTTTCATAAGCTTATCAACCCAACATCATCACATTTCATAAATGCCCAGTATAACAAAAATACAATACAATTAAGAATATTCATGTTTGCACTACCTAATGGTACAATAAATGTTTGATTACTGAAGTCCTTTTAAAATCCTCTTGCCTTCTTTCTTGGATTTTGCTAATCAGATCATTGATAACATGTTGGTCAACACAATTTAATACTGCTATGACACAACACATCTTGCAGTCCGTTGTTACACTTGTTTAACTTGCTTTTCTTACAATTTTTTACCGTGTATTTCAGTGTTTCATGTTCGTTCCATATCGCTGAATGTTTAGGCAGGGTCGACTTTGACATTGACATGTTATACACCGTATACCGCACTCGGAACTAAATTCCACAGTTACTATGAAACACTTGCGAGTATAATCAGCAATACGACTGGTTATTATGATTTTGGATACTTTGATGCATTGTTCTATTTGTTATTGTGACAATATTCAATATCGTTGCTTTATACACCACCATCAACATCCATTTTTTTTTTTCATTTGTACAAATGTTCGAGCAGGGCATAGTAATACTGTTTTCGTCAGGGCAACAGGTTAGTCTCAATATCATGTTTGTTTTGATGATCAATTGATTACGTCAAATTTCATCAATGATGTTCGGCAGTAAAAGAACATGACATGATCACTTATAAATTAAACAAACAATAGGAAACTTTATAGCTCAAACATTCAGCAAATTGTACGACTTTTATGTATATTTGAATGATTAAAATTACTGGTTTTTTTTTGTGTTTATTTTGTACATTGAGGAAGCTACATTAAACAGAAAGGGAAATTGCACGAACAAATATGAAAAAAAACTAACTGGTAGTGTCACCTAAGGGTAAAAAAATACAAAGACAAACATATGAGGGTATTAAATTAAGATACGCATTACACACCTTTTAATTAAAAATAAATTGGTCCTTTGCCTCCCTAAACCACCGGTAGCTTATATAATAATCTTTTTTTTTAGTTTAATAATCAAATTTGTTCAGCATGATTTAGATTTCTCCCATAATGAATTATGTTATTGATTTCTACATGAATGTTTGTGTGCTGTTGCTTTACAGCAGGTTTGCCTTTTCTAGAAGCAAAACTTTATTATCAAACTTGATCATAATCTTCATTGCATGGTCGCTCAATTTTACATAATGAAATGTTGTAGAAGCGAGATAATTATCTAGACTAAGAAAATTAACACGTCCAAGGTGAAAAGCATAAATAAATTGGTGATAAATTAAATTTATATAAAATTATATTATACATTATATTTTGTAACTATATATGAAATACACTGATAAATGAATTTGTTGTATGTTTCTTTTCACTTTGCTCTTCGTATTGGCTCTAATAATATTGATAGAGAAGCATTCCTTAAGAAAAGTCTCTAATATAATGACATGATAGCACTAATTGTTTCATATGTTTTCTTCTCAATTCTAAAACTGTAATGCTTGAAATTCCATTCTTCTAGCTGCCTCTTCATACATTGTATTGAACCCATCAACTGGATCATATAATATCACTGCTGGAACAAATACAAGAGATAATATGTTCATCGCGTTCCTGCTGGCCAGTAATTTTACTTAAATAAAAGTGTGGTGAAGATTCTATTCATATAATACATGAAGGCAAAGCCAAACGTAAAAACAAATTGATAACAAAACACATGTCATTAAAACCTTGTTTTGGTTTATAGTGTAAATTACCTACCACTTTTTAGAAAATTACCATTTCTAACACTATTATCTGCTAATTAAATCCACCAGGATTGTCTTTTACTGAAAACAGAGATCCATTATTCCGAAAATTAAGAACGCACAACCACAGAAATAAATGAAATAAGATTTATATAGCTAGTACAGTGTGAAATTTATATAATTTTTTTATGATTCTCCATTTGAAGTCACTCTATCGCCTACAACAATAAAACATCGCAGAAAAAGGGACTTCCTTAGATCCAATTACTTGTACAGTAATTGTAACCCCTTCCTGTCAGTATAAATGGAAGTACCCAGACGGTTCAATACACTCTACTGAAACTCTATCCATAGCCAATTTGTCTGAGTTGCTCATAAAAAGTCAAGTCCGGGGTAGACAAACGACGAAAATTTGGAACCAAGGTTATGGCGGTAATCAAAAGAATGTAATCCAGGAACAAAGACCAGACATGGAAAACAGACATGCACAACAAAGAACATAAAGTAACTAAAATCATACATGCAAAGTAACAAAAGTAAATGAGCAACTCAGACTCCACTAAAAAATGGGAGCATGGGCCAGGTGCACCGGAAGGGTAAAGTTATACAATTTTATTTACATAAATTTAATGCCCCGTTTTGTTTTTATTCGGTTCGTTTTATTTAAAACAAACATATCCTTTTATATCGAGTTTGATTTTTGTTCCGTTTGTTTTGAAAACTGGGAGCATGGACCAGGTGCACCAAGTTTGGTCAATAGTTTTCCTTTACCATCGATTTCTAAGTGGAGGTCAAGATAAGAGGCTGACTTCGCAGTGTCTGTAGTATCCTTTTCCTCAAGTTCGAATTTTTCAAGATACCACTACGGTAGTAACAAGTATTGTAAATCCAAAGAGTGTAATCCTGGGACAAAGACCCGACATGGAAAACATGAAATATAACATTTATCATAATTTAGGTATTTTCAATATGGCAATTACTGCAAAGAATTGAGTTTTCGACCAAAAATGGGGTCAAGTGCTTTGATTTAAGTAACAGGTGAAAACGCGTTATTTTAATTCGTTAAGGAACCGTTTTATTACTTACATCATAGTATTTTTAAAATCAATTCGTTAATTTTATTGTATTAAGTTTCATTTGTTTAAATAATATTACTTTCACTACACCATTAAAAAACTTAATTCATTACAACTTAATAATTGGATCTTTTTTCTCGATATTACTATTTTTAATCGTTATAAATTCATTTAAGCAAAATTAGGAATAAAATTGTAAAAACTAAATCATCAATATATGTATCAGTTCTTACCAAGTCATCATGAATAGTTATTACCAATTTTGTATGGCTTCTCTTTGTTAAAAATCAAATTTTACTGACCCATTCTCATGATTCGGGCGTTGTCCTTAGTAGTCCAATGTAACAGACAGTTCATCGTTATGAAGCTTCCATGAACAAATTTTCAGATGATTTTAAGGTATATCTGTTCCTGTTATTTACTATTCAAATTGTTGGATTATGAAATGTTCACATTATTTTATGTTATGAACAAAGATTTGAAAATTTTAAGTTCTCTTTTTATTGGACTATGAAAAAAAAAATCAATACAAGTTGGTACTGCATTCTTAAATAGCCAAATATTTTTTGGCACCTCGGTAGTTGCTTTTTGACTATTGGATTTTGGATTATTTCTTAACTTTGTACTTTCAAAAATTCATAACCTGCAGAATAAATGATTTGAAAAAGGATTATGAGACGTAAATATATAGCAATTCGAGTCTATTAGATTTCAATGGTAAGCTTATTTAGTTGATCGCTTACAGGAAGGTACATTGCCATTACGTGTACATTAACGAAATTTGCTCATTTTTTGACATTTTGTATAAACTTAATGTTTTTATACAGTAAAGCTATACTTCTATATTCAAACTTATGCTTTTAAATTAAGTTCGTCAAGTTTTCATTTAATAGCGGAGTTATACAATTTTAAAATATAAAATGTAATCCTCTCTATGAAAGTTTGTATTTTAGAAAAAAAATTACCATCCTACGAACAGTCCCGTTCTAAGTAAAAAACTATCGTAGGGAAAGAGAGGAGTACTGGATACGCAGACTAGGTACTGCAATACCTTACAAATGCGATAACAACATCAAAAGTATAGGAAACATTTCAAGCCAATATAACAATAGCATAAATGTGATGAATTCATTTGACAAAATTCCAAGACGGGAAAGGAGTCATGGCCATCTCCACTATACGTCACCTAATTACATGATGTCTCCATAGATGGTTTCTTTTCTTTCATACAAAAACCTCTTGGATTTAATCAACTTTATTCTATACTTATCACTGTACTTTACTCTCTTTACAAAACAAGTCTTGACACTCCTGGTTCTGACCCCACCTCATCATGACTCTTTGCCATTATTTTGGTTATTGGTTTCCACAGACTCTTTAAACCAGTTTGTGTGAAAAGTCAAGATGAAGAAAAACAATCATTTCTTCCACTACCGTTTGTCAACAAAGGTATAGATGCAATTAATTTGGCTGACATCCTCCATCACAAAAACGTTACCAACAAAATTCCCCCATATTTCAAAGACAAATCCATTCCAATTATTTCATATTCATATACTTCACCATTACATCCAAAATTTTCAATTATAAAAGGCTATTGCAGAACCTCGAGATTGAGGATTTCAAGGCTAAACCACTTGACTGTTCTTGCAAAAACTCTCCATTCAAAGATGGTCCTTCTGGTCACGTCGTTACGGGATATTTAACCATCATCGAAAGCGAATCTCTGCGTAATATACTTTCTAAAGGTCCCAAGTACCGTGAACCACGCTCCATAAATTGGAATTGTAACTTTAAAGTTCTTATGGATGCCGTCGAGGACTATGAAAGAAAATGGACAAAACGAGAAAAAGACATTGATTTTCTGTCAGAGAGAATAAAGGCCGTGAGGTCTTTAATTTTGAAACGAATGTAAGTTTTAAGTAGGTTAATGAGTGCCAAGGCTACATCAGTTTTCGAAGACCCCGATGTAGCAGAAACATTGTCTACTATACATGACAAATATGTTGTTGCACCAGCTGACAAAGCCCACAATACATTATTTTTGTCTGCAAAATGTTTTACATCCAATGTTTATTATCAGGGGTGGGCATAGAAAATAATAGCAGTGATAAGACCTATACTGCTACCACACTCTCCAAAGAAAAGATATGGAAAACAAAAAATCTGTTCTATCCTATTTCGTCTCTACACCAAAGACGATGATTGCGGTTTACCGTCTGTGTACTGGATTCCTTAACGCCACAAGAATCCATACAAACAACATTTCGTAGCTGGATCTGCAAAATGTACCATCAAACCTCTTTCAAAACTTTTAACTTCTATACTCACAACTGTCAAAGAGGGGCTGCAGTCTTACAACAACACTTGTTACTCCTGTAGTGGTATTAATTCAATGTGGATCTTGAAAAATTCGAAAGATCTTTTGGAGACAATCAGTTCAAGGCTATTATCTGAATATAATTGCATTAAAACCTATGATTTTTCAACACTGTATACTTCTATTCCCCATACTCAGTTAAAATCCCGACTTAAAAACATTATACATCGTTGTTTATCAAAAAAAAAGAAGGCACACCTAGATACAAATATATAGTACTTGCTAGAGATTCCTCATATTTTGTGAGAAATAATTCCAAATCATCTTCCAAACATACAGAGGAAGATGTTTACAAAATGCTGGAATTTTTAATTATCAACATATTTGTCCAGTGTGGTGGGCGTGTTTTTCAACAAACGATCGGCGTTCCAATGGGAATAAATTGTTTGTATGTTTGTTTGTTGGGGTTTAACGTCCAACAGCAATATTTCTGCAATATTCAGACGATGAACATGAAATGATGATGAAATAAAAAAACAGGATGGGACACAAGGATAATAGGGTCGACAAATTATGATTGCCACTAGAAAAAGGTAGGATGGGTAAGGTCGGGAAATTTAGCCTCCTGTGGCGGAGCGCAAAGGTTTCTTCCCCTATCGAATACCACAGCTGGGTTCTTTAACGTGCAAAAAACGTGACATCATTCCCAACACGGTGCACCACTATGGTTTGTGGTCAGGTTTTCCGTATTATAGCCTGACAACCCCAGCACGTTCCACGCCAGTGGTACCCCATTCCACCATCTGGGGCACACATCCTAGTTGGTCTGTGGGCAGAGCGCCTAGCCCCCGGCTAGGTTTCTGAGCACTATTTAGTCGCCTTTTACGACAAGCTTAGCGCTGCTGCAGGCCTATTCTTTTGACACCCGGACCTGCACGGGACAGGAACAAATTGTGCTTCTTTACTTGCTGTCTTATTCCTTCACTCTTATGAGGCTGACTTTACAGCTGATCTGATCCAAAAGAAAGAATAGCGTTTGGCTAGATTATTTAATCTCAGTTCCCTCTATATATATGACGTATTATCTTTAAACAAATTTAATTGCGGGGATTTGATACATCGCATCTACCCCAAAAACTTGAGATAAAGGATATTACAGACACTATTAAGTCAGCCTCATATCTTGTCCTACACTTAGAAATCGATGGTAAAGGAAAACTTCTGACCAAACTTTACGACAAACGTGATGACTTTTCATTGAGAATTGTCAAATTTCCTTTCATCTGTGGCAACATCCCTTCAGCGCCTGCGCTGGAGTGTTCATATCACAACTCATACGTTATGCCAGAGCTTGCCGAAACTACGCAGACTTTTTCTATCGCGCTAGAACTCTAACAAATAGGCTTCTGGAACAGGGTTATGTTGCTACAAGATTTAAGTCATCACTACAGAAGTTTTATGGTCGCCATCATGAATTCGTGGATTGTTATGGTGTATCCATCTGCACTATGAAAACTGATTTATTCAACGGGTCATGGTTTTCCTTTCCTCTTTCGTCTATCTCGGACTTGACTTTTAATGAGCAACTCGGCGGGTGTTTCTAGAAAAGCAGACGACGCTTACCCTACCGGTCCATGCTCCCAGTTTTTAGTGGAGTCCGAGTTGCTCATTTGCTTTTGTTACTGTATGATTTTAGTTACTTTATGTTCTTTGTTGTGTATGTCTGTTTTCCGTGTCTGGTCTTTGTCCCTTGATTACATTCTTTTGATTACCGCTATAACCTTGGTTCTCTTGATTACTCTTTCTCAATATAGTCACTGTTTTGTTTGGGGTAGGGGTAGGTTTTTCATTTCAAGTTTCAAAAGAAATTAATAAATGTTTTCAACCGCCGTAAAACAGAAACGATAGAGAATAGATTACAAAAAATGAAACTGCATTTTTAGTAATTATTAGCTCAATGATAACAATTGAAAATATAAATCCGAAATATCATAGATATTCAAATGCAAGTTTAAAGTAATTATCCACTGTACTATCAATGCCATATGGTTTGCTCATACAAGGAAAGATGTTCAAATAAATATTTTAAAACTATTCAAAAATATATCTTAACATTTCACATTCGTCAGAAAGTGAAGACGCAACACTTACGAACAACCACGTATTGTTATTTGCATTAAAATCCATTACAATTTGAATCATATTTACATTTCCATGATGACAATTAGAAAAGCATACATCTTCATCACATTAAATCTAATGGACATGCATGAAAGTCAAGAATAAACAGAAAAATGAAAGTAGAAACTTTCTTTTTACTTAGTACATGTATACAAGTGAAATGGTTGTTTAAACAAGCTTTTATGGCGAACATAAAAGTTTCTGTGTTTTAGTGCACACAAAAGTAACAATTTCCTTTAATTTCATGTACTGAGTATGCCAAGCCAACTTACAAGCACGTATTTAAGTAACACTCCAGATAAATGTCATGCACAATGTGATTCATGGTTTGGTAGATTACGTATGTTTATCTTTAATATTTTGTTTAAAATGTACAGGAAATATAAAGTAACATGTAACTCTCGTTCTTTAGAGATAAAATTGCTATAGAATAAAAACTAGTACAGAGATTAAACTATATTAGGTGTCCTTTAAAATGTTACACAGGTTTTCATGTATTATATGTATTTAAAATCCATACACGTATAGAATAATTCATCAGCGTGACGAATCCAGTAAACGAGTTAACATCCGCAAACCCCGGAAGTTTTTTTGGTAAACTTTTATGGTGCTGGTGAGTTTAGAGGATAATTAACTTCAATTTTCGGTAAGATTATATTGTTACGTTTTATTTGTCCCTATATTAAATAGGTTGAAGTTTATTCCCGTTCTTTTTGAATTGAGTAGGTTGAAAGTCCCTTTTCTGTTCGAATAACAAGTTTTTCTTTGTCTTGGTTGTTCAATAAGCAATATACGGTGTAGAATGACAATTTTTCACATATCTCCTTTCTGCAGTATTTGAATAAATTGTTAAGACAACGGATGATTTTATTCAAATCACTACATATTCAAAAGAAAAATATATGAATATATTTTCGAAATCAGTTCAATCATAGAGTACTTACATTGTTTGATCATTCGGATGAACGATCCCAATTTGTATAACTTTGCCAAATTGGTCAAATTAAGGAATTAAAAGACACAAGGATTTGGTCCATATTAACCAGTGAAAAGTTGCAGGCCTTTGAACAATTGTGTTGATCTCAAAATTATTCTTTACCGAAAATTTTTTTGAAAACTTGAGAGTGGAATTGAAAAAAAAAGAATCCGTGCTATAAAACATATTATTACATATCAGTATCAAAATTCTAACATTATATTGGTTAAACATTGATCAACTGATATTTAGAAATCCAAAGTATTTTGATAGATGAATTTTAGAATCACAGCAATTTTCAAATATTGTTGCAATTTCTATCAATAATATTTAATTTCCTGATCCATAACAATCAGAGAAAATTTATCTGAACATCAACGATGCTGGTAAGTGTCTGAATTAATATAAAATTCTGAATTTACCTCATTCTCCAAAGAAAAAATATCCATTTCTAGTTGATTCCCCATGCATTTTACACTAAGTTATTACAAAATTAAACTTAGATTTTTTAATCATTAACATTTTATCTTTCTTTATATTCAGATTACATATAATGTAACGTTTTTAAGTGTATCCCATGCAGTTTTACAAGTAACATATTGCAAATATATTTCCCTGTCCTCTGACAATGAACATCATTGTCCATAAAAATATCACAATAAACGTAATACAAGCAGACAGAGTATTGTATCAATATGAGCAAGTCTAAAATAGTTTTGTGTGTCCCTTTTGCACTAGCAAAACACAAAGACATTTTTTCATTGTTTTACACGACAATTTTAATGTTTGATAATGTTAAGCTTACTCAACTTTAACATGTAAATGCTATTTAAACTCCACCGGTATATTACCGCCACAATGGTAGAAAGAGGTTTGGTCCGCTGTAAAACCTAAATCTAACCCTCCATTTCGTTTGAAATGCCTGTTGCAAGTCAGGGCCAAGGCGGTTCCAGCTACACCGGGGGTAATATCCATGTAAGATTCGATTTTGACTGAAATTGATAATGGATCTGATTAAGTGTCGGTAATTTTGTTATTGCCCTTATTTCTTCAATGTATAGAACAAGATCTCTAATTCGTTGATGTGATTATTTTAAGTAATATTTCCTGATTCAAGCACAATTTGAATAATGGCAAAGAAAATATATCCGAAGAGAAACGCATATGTCTTCAATGAATTATAGCCCTTCTTTGTAACAATGATTAATTCTGATGATTAATATTGGACTTTAGACCCAAACTTGATGATAAACGTGTTGATTCCCCTCACTTAGTGGCAGTATACCAACGTCTTGAGCCTATTGAGTATACATTTAACAGTTAATCTGTTAATTTCGAGTTTATGATACTTCCCCTAGGCCTGTAGAGTACGGATACTATCAAAGGTATGCTCAGTATTTGTTGACGTCATCAATACAGAAGTTTTACTGTCGTCATCTCAATTCGGTTGAACGCTATGAAATTACTTTCATGACTTTCTCAGAGATGAGACGGGATATATTAAGTAAGACTCCACGTCTTACCAAATTAAACAACCTACCGAGCTAGACAACTTACTGCTGTTGTGTAGTTCCTTTGGTACACTCTTCTATAGCAAATCAAAGGAACTAGGTCATAAATTACACAGAAATACATTTCCTTATTTATATATAGTGAAACATGAAGCGTGTATTAAATACTTGATGACTGTAACTTGTACAAACGGCTACCACATTGTTGCTGTTCCGAAAATTAATTTTGTCTTTCTCAAATCTTTCACGCAATTCATTTCAAGAATAAAGCAGTAAAATATATACAAAGGAATAGCCATAATTATCGCTTATAACACAAAAAAAAATGGCAAACACATACGCGTATTTGAAGCCGCCTCAGAATGCTAATGATGTTCTCTACCGTACTTGAAAGGAAATAGTATATAATGTGAACATGTTATATCGATAAATCTTATTTAAACGTTTAGCTTTAAAAATATTTAATATTTGCTATCATTTTAAAATCATTGAAACGTGTTACCATACTTCGTGAACAGGTTTATTACTTTATGATATAATAAACAGTGGATTCCCACACGTTTCCTTTCTCCTTCCCGGACATAATGTATAAAATATCACACCCACATAGGTTCTATTTTTGTAAACTTGAATAAATGGTAACATTATAAATTCTTTTTCTTACTTTCAATTTATCAAAGTATTCGTTTTCTATTACTGTCTGATAACTGTTGCCATACTTTTTATACTGGAAAAGGGGAAAATAGATTGTTTTTCGCTGACGCAAATAAATCAGTGGAATTTTGTTTACAAATATACATGTTTTCTGGTAACGTAAATTATTTTAAAGTAGATAATCATATACTTACATTCTTTGACTCTTCACTGGCAATAAAATAAAATATTTTACTTTCATTCATAACTTAATTTTTTAGTATAAAAAGAGGAAGCAAACTATTACTATCATCACATACAAAACGCGAAACAAAATCATTGATCATAAAAAAGAAGCTTTATTAATTCTTACATCCATCATTAGTTGCAGCTTAGTCGAAAATGGTTTTTTTTCGGATTTCGAATTGGAGAATTTCACGAATCGGTAATGTATAAGAATAAATTTAGCGAGTTTTGATTTCCTACTACTTCAAAGACGTCTCTATAAAAATCAAGCAGAAATTTATTCATTCATATGTAAACCCAAATTAAGTTTTATTTCTCGTTCAGAAAAAAATATTTAAATTGTGTATAAAATTTGGCTTATTGTAGGAGTTGTCGTTCTTGATTTTGTTGATTTTAATGGAAGATGGATGTAAAGTTTTCTCAAAAGTGCAGTTCAAACTACTGAAAGGGCTATCGGTAAGAAAAGATATAGCCTTTGTAGACTAAAAGAGAATCATTTGTTTGGGTTATTCTCCACACCATAAATCACCTCTACTATTTGCAGTGTCTGAATTGTATATAATTAAGTCTCTCGCTATAACAAATATTTGCAATACAAACATGTTATGCTTTGGATCTTTTTCTACCGAATTAAACATGCTTAAATTGTTTTCTATTCTATTTTTTAAGATTGGCAAATGACGATGTTTAACAAAATCAGCATTTTTGATGTGGTGTTGTTCATGACAGTACTTCTTGTTACAGGTTGTTACAATTTTGCTATTTTAAGCTTATCAACCCAATGCTCTCACTTTTCATAAACGCCCAAGAATAACAAAATAATAACATAAATAAAAAGATTCATGTATGAACTACTTAGATGTTCATTAAATGTTTGATTATTGCAATCCTACAAAATATCCTTTTAAAATCCGTTAAATTCTGTCTTTAATTTCGCTAATCAGATCATTGATACACAATACAATACTGCTATGAAACAACACATCTTGTTTAACTTGTTGTTTTTACAAGCTTTTAACGTGTATTTCAGTGTTTCATGTTTGTTCCATATCGCTGAATGTGACGCCAAATTATGTTCAAAAAGGATCGACTTTGACATTGACATGTAATACTACATACACCACATACAGAACTACATTTAACAGAGATTCCTATGGAAAACTTGCAAGTATAATCAGCAACACGAGTGGTTGTTATGATTTTGATACGTCGATGAAATGTTCTGATTGTTCTTGTGACAATAATTCAATATCGTTGCTTTATAAACCACAATCAACATCTAATTATTCTTTCAATTGCACAAATGATCAAGAGGGAAATAGTGATACTGTTTCCGTCAGAGCAAAAGGTGAGTCTCAATATCATGTTTCTTTTGATAATCAGATAATTACGACAAAGTCAACAATGATGTTCCATAGTAAAACAACATTGAATGATCTTTACAAATTGAACAAACAATAGGACACTTTACGGCCGCAAATTGTACAACATTTATATGTATTTGTATGATTAAAATTACTACTTTTTTGTTTATTCCTAGCATTGAGGAAGCTACATTAAACAGTAAAAAAATATGTACTAACAAAAATGACAAAAAAATGGTTATGTCACCACATGTGAGAAAATACAAAGACAGGTACATGAGAGTATTAAACTAAGATACGCATTAAATGCCTTTTACCCCAAAAAAGGTGGTCCATTTCCTCCCCAACCCGTCGGTAGCTTTTATAATAATTTTATTTTTATAGTATAATTATCAAATTTGTTCAGCATAATTCAGATTTCTTCCATAATGAATAATGTTATTGATTTGTACATAAATGTATGCGTGCTGTTGCTTTACAGCAGGTATGTCTTTTCTAGAAGTAAAACTTTATTAACAAATTTAATAATAATCTTCATTGCATGGTCGCTCAACTTAACATTATGAAATGTTGTTGAAACGAAATTATCTTCTACGAAATTAGCTATGTAAACACATATAAGGTGGAAAGCATAACTAAATTGGTGGTAAATTTTAGTCAAAATGTTACTTTATTCAAATAGTGTAGATTAAATGGCGCTGTTATACGTTACATATATAACTATATATATATAGTGTGTGTGTGTAATACACTGATGAATGTTTGCAATATTTATATATGACATCGTAGCACTTATTTTTCATATGTATTCTTCTCTTAAAAAAAATATCACATGAAATTTTATCCTTCTAGCTGCCCCTTCTTATATTGTATTGGACCCGTCAACTGCATCATATAATATCACTGCTGGAACAAATCTACAAGAGATAATATGTTCATCGCCTTCCTGCTGGCCAGCGTGCATATTAACATGGGAGGGACCAGTACCAACTGTACCATATTCAAAAAATGGACGATTGATTTTACAGAATATTACACGCAGCGCTACGGGAAAGTATACCTGCAATGCAAGCAATGAAGTCGGTTCTTTGAGCAGCGAACCTGTTTATGTTAATGTTCAATGTAATTATTTGATTAGCTTATTGTCGTTAATATCTGTATTAAGACCAATTAGTGATATATCATATACATGTAACATTTCAAAGCCATTTTCCTGCTTATAAATACATGAGCACACACATGAGCGGCGTTTTTAGAAAAGCAGAGGACGCTTACCCTACCGGTGCACCTGGTCCATGCTCCCAGTTCTAGTCCTAGTTGCTCATTCGCTTTTGTTACTTTGTACGTATGATTTTAGTTATTCTATGTTATTTGTTGCTTATGTCTGTTTTCCATGTCTGGTCTTTGTCCTGGATTACCTTTTTGAACCTTGGTTCCCTTGCAAACGGAACAAAATCAAACTCGATATAAAAGGATATGTTTGTTTTAAATAAAACGAACCGAATATAAACAAACAAAACAAAGCATTAAATTTATGTAAATAAAATTGTATAACTTTACCCTACCGGTGCACCTGTCCATGCTCCCAGTTTTTAGTGGAGTCCGAGTTGCTCATTTACTTTTGTTACTTTGTATGTATGATTTTAGTTACTTTATGTTCTTTGTTGTGTGTGTCTGTTTTCCATGTCTGGTCTTTGTCCCTGGATTACATTCTTTTGATTACCGCTATAACCTTGGTTCCCTTGACTACTCTTTTACTTCATCGAATCAAAAATTAATTATATTATTATATATTTCCGTGTAAACTTTTTTTCGGATGAGCAACGGCTTTGTCATAGTCAGTCATATCGATGATGTCGTCAAATGGTAAAAATACCTAGATTTGTCAGTATATACCTATCTTTTTTTAAAGTTGACTATTTGATGCCCATTTTAAAGGGACTGTCTGCTATCTATATGGAAAGTTTCTTTAATGCATGCGTGTATTTGTTTAAAAAAAGATATAGCAGTTGGAGATTAGGGAAACAGGTTTGTTGGTGTTTTTGAAACTTTTGCCTTTGATTAAATATGAAATCTTGGGGTTTTGTTTGTTCAAATTGATTCATGTTTTTCATAGATGGACCTCAAATGACAAAAATTTATCCAGCTACCACAAGTTACCAAAAGGTTGTAAACTCCAATCTAAATTCAATTACATGTTCAGCTGATTGTAAACCATTTTGTACCTTTGAATGGATCTTCCCCGACGGAACAACCGGTACAAGCAACGTTTTATCTTTGTCAAGGATACAGAAAAGTCACCACGGGACCTTTAAATGTAAGGTCAGAAACGGGATAGGGTCAGAGGAAATCAGCTTCTCCTTAGATGTACAATGTAAGTACTATCATTCATATCAGGTAAAATAATTTTGTTTAGATGTTAAAGTTTGAACTAAAAATTGAAACTTATGTTCATTTTTTAGCAAAATAATATAATCATTGCTAATTAATGCTATTGACTGTAACATTTTCATGTATCATCAAAGTATCCTTTTATGCATAACCTTAAAACATTGTATTATGAAATGTTTAAACTTATGTTAAGTAACCATATATCACCATATAGATAAGGGAAAATGTTCACGTTCATTTATGCAAAATTTACAGATTCGCCAGAAAATCTGACGTTATCCCCTGGGAACAGCTTACATACGATAAGTGAAAATCGTGACATAAATATAGCTTGTTTCGCTACATGTAATCCGCAGTGCAACTACAGTTGGACTGGTCCAAGCTGGTCCTCAAATGGAGATGTTTTACAGTTAAGAAGTATTTCAAAGTCCAACGATGGCAAATACCGATGCAAAGCTGAAAATGTGCATGGCACTATATATTCAGACTACATAACGATTAATGTTATTCGTAAGTAATTTTACGTTAATACTAGTGTGGTGAAAATTCTAGTCATTTATGAATATATATTTTATGTAATGGCAAAATTATTCCTAAAAGCAAATTGATAACGGAAAACATATCATTAAAACCTTGTGTTTGTGAACAATTTTAGATACTTATCTCTTTTAGTAAAATATCATTTCTTACGCTACAAATATTGTCTGCTCTTCAAATGCACCAGTAGTGTCTCTCTTTAACTACAAAAAATATAAAGTTTGTAGATCCTTTATTTCGAACATTAAAAAACACACCCACAGGAATGAATGAAATAAGATTTTTACAGCTAGTGCAATGTAAAATTTATCAATTTTTTTCACTTCCAGATTCTCCATCTGAAGTCACTCTGTCGCCTACAACAATTAACTACACCAAACAAAAGGGGGAATCCTTAGGTCCAATTTCTTGTACAGCTAATTGTAACCCTTCCTGTCAATATAAGTGGATATACCCAGACGGTTCATTACACTCTACTGAAACACTATCCATAACCAATCTGTCTGCGACTGAGCATCATGGCGATTTTCGGTGCCAAATAACAAACAGTCAAGGCACAACTACGAAATACATTAATGTTGTGGTTAACTGTAAGTATTAACTGTAAATTGTTTTAAGAATCAGGCAAAGTTGGAAAAATTAGAAATATGCTTGTCAAAACCCCACCTTCCCCACAACATAATTTCACTTAATGATGCATCCTCTTTTTGAAAAGACCATTAATCTCTGCATCACTGGATTTAGTAAGAAATCCTTCAATAGAATGTTAACAAATGAGGTCTTTGACAGAGCAATCTGCATCCGAAATGTTCATTTTAAGCGCATTTCAATGAAATTGTAATTCTGCTAACCAAAGTTATATGGAAAACTTGTCTTTTTTCATTGATTCTGATGGTATAAAAGGTAAATTATATTTTTAAAATGATGGGTCCTTTCATACCATGTTTCACCCACTGCATGATTCTAACAGAGGCTGACACTTAATAACTGTTTGTTTGATTCTGGTGTTTAAACAGCACTTAAAACAATTGATAATGCTTTCTCAAACTTAATTGATTTTTAAGTAAATTTTTATAGTTGTTCACATGTGTTCAAATGATAGAAACGGAAAATAACATTTGACGAATCTCATAGTATTGTAAGATAAGATTATCAATCATGTCCATCTTATATTCTTATTTTGAACTTTAAGATAAACCAGAAACGACCACTCTAACTCCATCAACAACGACTCAAGTAGTCAGTGAGTTTCGGGGATTTACTCTGACATGTAAAGCAGATTGTAGACCTCAATGCTCTTATACATGGCTATCTGTGCATGGACCTAATATTTTTCCGAGTAGTTCTCAATTGCGATTTAGCACAATTCGTAGGAAGGATTCTGGACAGTACTATTGTAGAGCACAAAATAATTATGGATCAAAATATTCTTCAACTGTTACAATAATTGTTCAGAGTATGTACACATTATACTTATAGAAAAAAATAAATAAAATGGGTTTTTTTTACAGTGTCACTAAGAACTTTAGAAAACGGTCATAAAAACAATCTAGGGAACCAGGGTTTGAGTGTTTAATAAAAGAATATTAAGACAGACTAGACTGGGAAAATAGACACACAAAAAAAAAAGAACATGAAATAACCAAAATAATACTGTCGAAGAAACAAATGTAAATGAGCAACCTGGACTCTACTAAAATCTGAATCAAGTGCACTGGTAGGGTAAGCGTCCTCAAATTATCAAAATGAATACTGGAGCTCCAAGTAAGTATCATGCAAAATGTGATTCATGGTTGGAAAGCCTACATATTTTTATTTTTTATATTTTGTTGAAAATGTTATAGTTAACAGAAATTATCGTGTGGCTTTTCATATAACCTTTGTTCTTAGGAGATAAAATTTATATAAAATGTACTGTAGAATTCAAAATGAAGGGAGATAACTCTGTCAATAACACTAAAATGTAATAGAAAATATTGGATTTATTAATGTTGATCATCTCCTAAGAGTAAGCAGGTTGGAATGAGTAATTATACATATAGACTTATAAAGCAACTTAATGACAAAAATAAAAATATGCAGCCTTATTTAGGGTGTTTATTCCGAGTTGGTCATTTGCTTTGTTACTTTGTATGTATAATTTTAGTTATTTTATGTTCTTTGTTGTGTATGTCTGTTTTCCATGTCTGGTCTTTGTCCCTGAATTACATTCTTTTCATTACCCTATAACCTTGGTTCCCTTGATTACTCTTTCATATAATAAAGAATTTGAAGGATTCTTATAAAGACTGGTACTTAATACTTTCAAATGATAAACTGATATGTACATATGTAGTAAATGAATATTTATTAATCGGTTTAATATAAAATGACTATTTTATTTGCATGTATATGAGAATACAAATAGAGTAACAAACGTGAGTGTGATATGTATCAGCTGTTATTCATCGGATTCAAAATCTTATCATGATCAGGTGCAAACCTTTCACATATTATTATATTCTCTTAATATCCTCTTCTCTTCTTTTTCGAGCACTACCAACAAAAGTAGAAAACATGAGTGTGATTTGTACAGGCCCAGATTCAGCAGCTATTTCATGGATTCCAGATCTAAGTGTAGTCCCAGAGCAAAATTTCACAATATCATATTGGAAAAAAGGAGTAAATTTAAAAAGCAATAAAGCGTACACAAAGGACAGTAATCATCAGTTCTTATATATCTTGGATTTGGATGAATTGACATCCTCCTCTGAGTACAACTTTCAGATTCTGTCATATAATGGAATAAGTACAGCGCGGTCAAACACAATTAGCTGTTTAACACCGGGTATGTGTGGTATATTATATACATAATTAACACCGGATATGTGTGGTATAACATTTACATAATTAAGATCAGGTATGTGTGGTATATCATTTACATAATTAAGATCAGGTATGTGTGGTATATCATTTACATAATTAACACCGGATATGTGTGGTATATCATTTACATAATTAAGATCAGGTATGTGTGGTATATCATTTACATAATTAACACCGAATATGTGTGGTATATCATTTACATAATTAAGATCAGGTATGTGTGGTATATCATTTACATTATTAACATCGGGTATGTTTTGTACATCATTTAAACAATTATGAATAGTTTATTAACTCGTCCCGTGTGCTGTATGGATTTTTGTAGAAAAGGCGTTTGAATCTTATGGTATCAAAAGTTTTTTGTTAAAGATTTATGTAGAGTGTCTGTGGCAGACTTCATTTTCCCAAAGAACTTAAATGAAACTCAAATAGATAAACTCTAAGCTATATACACCTGTTTTGATACTCCGATATTCTTAATGTTCATAATTTGGTGACATCAAACAAATTGCTAATAATTTAAGATGTTTGAAACAAAAATAAAATATGATATAAAAGTAAATTGAAATTGCATTTACTGATTCTTTTATATAATTTGACATTTTTTGTTTATTTTTACAATATATTTATAAAGCACTTTACAAGACAGAGTAAATCTGGTATACGTAGGTAATGTTATAATTTGGCATCTTTTTGAAGACAAAAGAAAAATTTGTGTTGATTTTTCACATTTTTTTTCCTTTTCCGTGTTCAAATGTATCTTTGCAATATCTATTTCAGCACCTTTATCCAATGACTCGGCAAGCAATGCTGAATTGATAGGTGGAATTGTTATGATATCACTTTCAGTGTTGATTATCGCTGCAGTAATCGTTTTTTTTGTTTTGCGAAGTAAGTTTTCTATTCTGTAACCATTCTACTAATCAGATAATACAATGTTTGATATCAACTTTTCAAAATAAATTCTTTATTAAAAATTATATCCTTTAGGGTCAAGCAATATATAAAATAATATAACTACACAATATAAACAAAATTTAAGGCAAAATTCAAACAGCATGCAGAAATTGAAAAATCGATATCACTACTATGAATTTGTCCGACTTGGGTCTGCTGTCCTCTCTTCTAATGATTTTACAAAGATAACTCAAACATGTCTTACAAGCTCAGGGGGTATGGCTTAGAATAAAAAAAAAATAACTTGTCCATTTTATCTTAATTTTTAAAAGATGGAGAAAGGTTATTCATAAAATCAAGAAAGTGTATTCTTAATTCGGAATAAATTGAATACGAATGAAATATACAAACGACACATGACTTTTAACTATATTATAATTATAGAATTTTCTAGCAAGTATAATCATGATTTGAAGGATATATGATTGGGTCTTTTCTTTTGATAACCACTGAGTCGATCCAACTGTCATATTATATTATATTTAGATAGAACTGTGTATCTACATTTGAAGTACTACAATTTTTTAAATTGATAAAACACAAAGGATTTATTCCTTGTATTGCACACGTTAGAACTTCTTGGTGCAAAATTTGGCTTTTTATGCCTATACCAATCTGTATCTCATTGTTTACTGCCGGGATCTCGATACGCTGCATTACAATGCAAACACTACACTCAAAGCTCTGTACAGGCAAATTTTGATATTTTCATATTTGCAATATAGATGACGTACTATCGCTAAACAATCCTAATTTCGAGGATTTGATATACATGTATCAAATCTACCCCAAAGTGCTTCAGATAAAGGAAACTACAGACACTGTGAAGTCAGCCTCATATCTTGACCTACACTTACAGCTCGATGGTAAGAGAAAACTATTGACCAAACCGACGGGATGACTTGTCAACTTTCCTTTTATTTGTTTCAACATCCCGTCAGCACATGCGAATGGAGTTTCCATATCACAACTCATACATTATACCAGAGCTTTACCGTAACTATGCAGACTTTTGTATCGCGGTAGGCTTCTGGAACAGAGTTAATATGCAACAAGATTCAATTCATCACAACAGAAGTTTTATGGTCGTCATCATGAACTCGTGGATCGTTATGGTGTATCCATCTGCACCATGGAAGCTGATTTGTTCCATGTGTCATAGTTTTCCCTTCCTCTTTCGTCTACCCCGGACTTGACTTTTTAGTAGTAACTCGGTGGATGTTTCTAAAATAGCAGAGGACGCTTACGTGCACCTGATCTATTCTCCCAGTTTTTAGTGGAGTCCGAGTGGCTCATTTTCTTTGTTACTTTTTATGTATTACTTTAGTTACTTTATGTTCTTTATTGTATTTTTCTGTTTTCCATGTCTGGTATTTGTCCCTTTTGATTTCCGGTGGAATCTTGATTCGCCTGATTACTTTTATATGCGTTTGAATGGTAGACTTTGACCCATTTTCATGAAGTTAAGAAGTTTCTTGACGAGACTTACATACCCTATTCCGGAGGCAAAAAAATACCAAAACACCATAAATCCCAAATAAACTAAAATTTTACACCTACAAAATTTAGTACAGGATGTAAAGATGAGGAAACTAGACTCTACTGGACACAAGGATTATGAATCAGGGACATCAGAAAGGGAATGCTAATTTGCTTTTCTAAAAACATCAGCTGAATTGCTTATGCGATGTAAAAAACCAGGTTAAAGCGAGAAAAGAAAATCACTACACTGGTAGTGAAGATGGCCACCTTGCAACCAATGAAATCATGATATAAAACAAAGTATAACACAAGATGGAAAATCAATCAATATTTAAATATGTACTGACTTTTCCATTTAGAATACAGTTGTTGCAAAGGTTCGAAAGAGGAAGATGATTCTAAATCATTTTGTGGGTCGTGTTGGGAGCAAGTATCTTTGCCATGGTAATGTCTTTAACTTACTATTTGGAATGTTATTAAACCTTTCGGGTGTTTATTTTGTTGTTAGCTGAAAGTGCGGGTAGGATGTTTTTAAGGTATGCATGTTAACTTTAAAAAGCCAACAGGTCGTTAGAAATTCATATTCAAGAGTATTTTTTTCTTATTTTTATTTTCGCAGTAAAAGTAAATACTTTTTAGGGGTAATATTTTATTGGGGGATTATGTTATGTTCGTATAATAGTATTTTTTAGGTTATTAATCAGTATGTCTGTAACTGTTATTAGATACGTACATGTAGCCATAGCGTGGATTGTAACCCCTTATTTGAATACGTGTTGAATGTTAACGATACTTGACATTCCATCTACCGTGCGATTGACAAGGAACATTTTAAGATATTTTTTAAAAATGGTTCTATATTTATAAAACACAAAATTGGTAACCTTGAGCACAAAAAGAATAATTACATAATAAAAACTTGATTCAAAAGTACAAGATTTGTCCAATCATTCAGTTATTCAACACACCCTCTTTTTACCAGGATTTACTTTCCATTAACACTTTAAATGACTAATGTGCTACAGCTACAACCCTTTGTTTGTTTTAGCCAATAAGATATTTTCAATTTACTTGTCGAAAAATGAGGGTATGTAAATTTGCTTCCCTTCGCTTGGAAATCAATTCAGAATAATACTAATTATCGCTATTTTGTTTAGAATCCCTTTGATCTTGCTATACGATCATTTTCAATCTCACACAAGTCGAGTGAGGATGGAAATTATCGTTAGTTTCTATGTCCTCGTGTGACAAACAAACAACGGCGTAGGAATATTTGACGAACCAAATAACCGTCAGTTTGTATACTGCGTATGAAATAATGGCTAATTTGTGGCAATATTTTCTAGTCTACAATGGAAAATGATTGAATACAGTAACTTATCCGATTAGAATGAACAAATTCCAAAATTATTCGATGAATTTTAAACGCCAATGTCATAGTTAACCGATTTTATTTCCAATGATGTGAATCACAGCAGCACAAAATACGTGACGTCACGTAACACGTCGCTGAAATATAGTCCCGAAAGGAAATATTGCAGCGCTTATAAAACGTACATATTTAGGTCAGGAAAACTGAAAATAAAAGATAACAAATACCTTACAATTCAGCAAAAGAGAGATAAACAAATTATTAATTTTCTTTTCAACTCGCGGGAATTTCTCATGCTCATCTCGTTGAAAAAATATTAAATGATCTAATATTAAAATACGTCTGCACATGTGCAACAGTAAAATGACATAAGTGAGTCAATGCCTTCAAAGACAAATGTGCAACCATGTGTATTTTTTCATAATTATATGCAAATTCAGTCATGAGAACGGGACTTTATCTTTTTCTTATTATTTCTTTCGTGTATTAGCAAACGACAGTATCTATTTTATGTAGGTCGATTGCGATTTCTCAAATGTTACATAATTTGCTTGTTATATTAATCTTAACACGAAGAGAAGGCTTACTTTTATTTTAAAATCTGTACACTTTGTTTTGTTTTGGTTTTTTTTCTCGTTTGTTTGTTTTCTTGCTCTCTTTAAGAGGTATAAAAAGTTTTGTATTAGATAGTTGGAATTGTTTTATAGATAGCTTTCATCAAGAACTCGTGGATCGTTATGGTGTGTCCATCTGCACCGTGAAAACTGATTTATTCAACGGGTCATAGTTTTCCTTTCCTCGTTTGTCTAACCCGGACGTGACTTTTTATGAGCAACTCGGCGGGTGTTTCTAGAAAAGCAGAGGACGCTTACCCTACCGGTGCACCTGGTCCATGCTCCCAGTTTTGAGTGGAGTCCGAGTTGCTCATTTGCTTTTGTTACTTTGTATGTATGATTTTAGTTACTTTATGTTCTTTGTTGTGTATGTCTGTTTTCCATGTCTTGTCTTTGTCCCTGGATTACATTCTTTTGATTACCCTATAACCTTGGTTCCCTTGATTACTCTTTCAAATCGTGTGTTTTGTGAAACCTTAGCTCGTAAATTTAGTTGTTTTAGTTGCAATTTGTTCTTTACTTTATGTTTTCGTGTTTTAATTGAAGAAATAAACTTTTTAGGGGAGTCATAATTCTTGAATATAAGAGTTATTATGTTATTGCTCTTCTTTGAATTTTATTGTTGAACATCTGCGAATTATGTCACTAACCATAGTTTTATTTCTTTATCATGCCAAGTAAACGTAAATGGTAGATTTTAATCCAATCTTCACAAAATATTGGGCGGGGAGAAGGATTTTATTTTTTATTTTTTTTAGCCTAATTATAGTTTTTTTAAACATAGATATGTTATAAATCCATCAGTTTCAGTGATGAAATATCATTTAAGTTGCCAAGAAGTGGAAGGTTTGTGTATTATAGTACCTCAATATTAGAAACTGACGCCATAAAAATTAATGTTGACATTCCCGCCCCAATGCTTTTGATTTTTTGTAAAATTTTTAGGGACGGATAGGGATGAATATTAATTAATTAATTTATTTGGCTTTATTTAAATCTTTTAATACAAGTATATACTTGATTTTATTTATTTCAGCCGGAAGAAAAATGAAAACTCCAAAAATCAAATGTATGTTAACTTTAAAGGTAAGTTTTAGTTTATTTAAACAAAATGATATGTGTGTGTGTGTGTGTGTGTGTGTGTGTGTGTGTGTGTGTGTGTGTGTGTGCGTGCGTGCGTGCGTGCGTGCGTGTGTGTGTGTGTGTGTGTGTGTGTGTGTTTAAAATCGCGTTTAACTGCACAATAATAACTGGTTTATTTTTTAGGTCAAAATAAAGAAATGGACAAAAAGGGGAACAGGTATTTTTCTTTATAAGTCATTGATCTGATAATATATTTATTACTGAGGTTTATATGACATATATTTGTTGTCTTAAACTGAAATCCAGGTGCTTCAGGCTATACGAATGCAAATGCGACGAAAATCGTGTACTTGTATGGTCGGAACTTATGCGTACGAAACCAAATGTGCAGGTTTGTATGTTTACTTGTGGTCCAACTTGTAGGGTATATTGAATATGCGTGTGTATTCTAAATACCATAAACAGCTACTGTAGTACAGAAAAAAAAGATTTATACGTTCATGGGAATAGAATGATACTTCAAATAACACTGCAGAATTTTTTTTCTTTTTTTAGACGCAATGTTTGCTAATTTTCATACACGTTCTATTTACGACTGATATGCATTTTTCGATTTAGTTATATCGTCGACATTAAGAAGACAATTTTAAAATGTGCAAAGTACATGTTATGTGATCCTATTTTCTTCGTTTTAATTTTAAGCCAGCACATTTAATCTTTTGAAATGTAAAAATGATATCATAATTACTAAATAAAACACACAAATTAATGAAACTCCCATACATAAAGTATAGGTGATTTGAATATAGATGATCGATTTTTATTTTAATGTTCCTGGTGAGGATTGGTTTGGATATATTTTACAGATTTCATTGAATGGCGATATAAAAGAATAATTCTTTAACTAATTGGAATATAATCTTTTGGGTATTTTGAAATTTAGTTTATTAAGTCGCTTAGTTCCAGAGTAATCAAGGGAACAAAGGTTCTAGTGGTAATCAAAAGAATGTAATCCGGGGACAAAGACCAGACATGGAAAACAGCCATACACAACAAAGAACATAAAGTAAATAAAATAATACATACAAAGTAACAAAAGCAAACTCGGACTCGATTTCTAAGTGAAGGTCAAGATATTAAGATATTAGGATTGATTAAAGATAATACGTCATCTATATGGCGGAAACTGATTAAAGGATCTGGCTAAACGGTATTTCTTTCTTTCGGATCGGATCAGCTATAAAGTCAGCCTCGTAAGAGTGGGGGATAGGTCAGAAAGTAGAGAAGCACAATTTATTCCCATTGGAATGCCGTTCGTTTGTTGAGAAACGCATCCACCACAGTGGACAAATATGTTGTCGATTAAAAATTCCAGCATTTTGTAAACATCTTCTGTATACTTGAAAGATGATTTGGAAAAATTTCTTACAAAGTATGAGGAATCTCTACCAAGAACTATATATTTGTATCTAGGTGTACTAATCTTTTGGAAAAGAACAACGATGAATAATGTTTTTAATTCGGGATTTTAACTGTGTGTGGGGAATAGAAGTGTTGAAAAATCATAGGTTTTAATGCTATTATTCTCTGATTATAATCTTGAACTGACTACCTCCAAAAGATCTTTCGAATTTTTCAGGATCCACATTTAATTAATACCACTACGGGAGAAACAAGTGTTGTGGTAGGACTGCAGACTCTCTTTGACAGCTGTGAAAGAGTAATCAAGGGAACCAAGGTTATACCAGTAATCTTCTTAAAGCCAGATATTTTGTTTTGTCCTACATATTCTACATATTGCATATACCTTATCATTTAGTTTCTCGAATATGTGGCAAAATCTTTTTTCTTTCCACAAAGTTCTTTTACTTCAATTAAATCTACATTTAACTATTTTGCTCTTGCGTTACCGCAAATTTTATATGTTTATGTTCGTATATTTTCTACAAATTATTTTTTTATATGTTTACTCATACCAAATGTCTTTGAAAATAGCCTTTCTTTTACCGATGGTCCGTGTGATCTATCGTCGTTATTTTTGTCATCTGTGCAAATTTATTTTTTTAAGTTAAGAAAAAAATATGTTTAACATCACTAAATGATGGTGAAATTTACATTGAATGTTGAGCACCTCGGCGGGTGTTTCTATAAAAGCAGAGGACGCTTACCCTACCGGTGCACCTGGTCCATGCTCCCAGTTTTGAGTGGAGTCCGAGTTGCTCATTTGCTTTTGATACTTTGTATGTATGATTTAAGTTACTTCTTTTTCATTGTAATGTATATCTGTTTTCCATGTGTGGTCTTTGTCCTTTTCCTTTTGATTACGGCTATAATCTCGGTTCCCTTGATTATTCATTCGGATAACCGATAGCCTTCTTCAGCATAAAACTTGTAAACTTCATAAGTTTTATGCTGAAGAAGGATATCGGTTATCCGAAACATTCAATGTAAATTTTACAATCATTTTGGTGATGTTAATCATATTTAGACCTTTATTTATTTTTTTTTGTTATGTTCCGCCTCGTTTTTAACGATTCATCACCCCGTAAGAGTGATTGTTGACTTTTATTTAGACGATTATATCCATGTATGTATATAGAAATGTCTATCTATATATGTTTAAAAACAAGAGACACTGGAATAAAAATGTTACTTACTTTCCTCGGCTTGAAGAGCTCTACAAAAATCTTCATTGGTTGAAGTTGTTTTTTTTTTTGTTTTTTTTTAGTCATTGCCCTTGGAGGTTTTTTGTTGTTTTAGTGTACGACTTAATAAACTCTTTGGTCAAATGGGCTGTGGAATATAAGTACCATACACAGTACAGTAAAAAGATTTATACATTCATAAAATGGAAGTAGATAAAATAATAATAGAACTAACAATGCAGAAGTAAATTAATTTTTGTAAACACGTGCCATTTCAGAACAAGATCGAATTTTTGATATCACTTGAAAATCATAATAGATAGAAATTTTCATTTGATGTCATGATACTTATAATAAGGCATACAAAAGTCATGTTTCATGAATTGAGTAAATTGTAACCATTTTGAATTTCTAGTGACTATACAAGTCTAGAAAGATCAAATCAAGCTGATGACACAAATTATGCAGCATTAAAGATGGGTTTGTATTTATTTTACTTAGTCGAATAAATATCAGCAGCCAAATACATTAATTAAACTGAAAAAAAATATAATGTATTTTAACTTTAAAAAATAAATGGAAATGGAAATGTATTGTGCTTTAGACAAATTGTTTAAAAATTTTAAGTGCATTGAATTTGGTGTATTCCTCGTTTGTCTATCCCGGATTTGACTTTTTATGAGCAACGCGGTGGGTGTTTCTAGAAAAGCAGGGGACACTTACCCTACTAGTGCACCTGGTCCATGCTCCCAGTTTTTAATGGAGTCCGAGTTGCTCATTTGCTTTTGTTACTTTGTATGTATGATTTTAGTTAATTCATGTTCTTTGTTGTGTACGTCTTTTTTTTTCATGTCTGGTCTTTGTCCTTGGATTACATTCTTTTAATTACCGCTATAACTTTGGTCCCCATGATTACTCTTTCATCATTATTAATTTGTTAAAAAAATTTAATATTGAGATAAAATGGTTTATTATTTTTGATTTTTTGCAGTATAATTGTGTAATTGCATAATATTTGCTTCTTTTTTTAGCACAAATAGAAACAACAATTACATCAAAGGAAAGTAAGAAACAAAATGAAAATTGTATTGTTTCTTCTTACAAACTTCGGTTAAAATCTATTACGGTACATCAGTCTATCATCTTTTCTTCTTCTAAGACGCTTTTACAAAGATATTTTACATGATACATTGTGTTGTGTGTTAGACATTTTATTTATTTTCCGCTTTATAATTTTTTTATTGTTCAGTAATTCTTTAACACAAAACATACCCTTAAATACAACAACATCATCAGAAATGGAAGACGTGCAGAGTTCTTTGAAATATGAAGTAATCAAGGGAACCAAGATCCTAACGGAAATCAAAAGAATGTGATCCAGGGACAAAGACCAGACGAAGAAAACAGAACCACATAACATTAACATAACCAACAGAACACGAACAAAACTCGGACTCCACAAAAAAGTAACACTAAGAGTATCATTGTTTCCAGTTGGCGAAGATAATTTTTCAAACTGTATAATGCTTTGAAATTCGTAATACAGATTTACGTAGCATATTAACTATTGATCTGTACTTTTTTATTCTTTCAGAAGAAAAACCTTATCAAAACGTGAACTTGGCCCAAGAAGACAAGAAGAAAAAAAAGAAGAATGACAATATAAAGACAAGCAACGTTGAACATACAATCAAAGCCTCTGAAGACACAATTCAAATGAAAACACCAGATCAAAATAAAGAGAAAGTTGCGTTGAAACCACCTGTAAATAAAGGAGGAAAACCTAAAACAGCGCCGAAACCTAATCAAAAACATGCTTTATAATTAGTTCATTTTTAATGAATACTGATACTGCATTGTGTGATAAAGTAAGGACTCGATACATTCTTTATTTCATGATCATTTTCCATTTTTTATTTTTTTTCTATTTGATTTTGTTTTGTTTGTTTTGTTTTATGTTTTAGGGGGTACATGATGTATTTCTGGCTTTATTTTGTCTAGAGCTTTCTTCTCAATAGTCCTTTTTCATATTCCGGACTCTTACTTCGCTCCCTTGAAAAATAAGTGGAGGGAAGTAACTTTCCAATTCGACAGACTGGTTTACAGTCCCATTGGAGCAATGCACAGCAGTATACCTCAAATTCAAATATTTGATTTATTGGAGCTGCGATAAGTGCTCGGATACGTTTATTAACTTAGTTCAAACCATTTAGCTTCGTGTCGAAGTTAAAATAGTTTAAGTTAAAAAAAGTGTTCCCAATGAGAAAGCCAACCAGGTTGTCGTCTGTGGTAGATTTCATGGGTTGTAAAATAAACACAACCTCATGTAGTTAAACTACAATGGTTATAAAAGACGAATTTGTGACAGTTTTATGCTCAAATGCTGCTATGTTATGTTAAGCTTTGTTAAAAATGCGTGCATACGTAAAGATGCTGAAACGCCACTCTATTTCTCTGTATGTTGCAATTGCAACAACGACATAATTTTATTCAGTTTTTAAACAGATAAATAATTAAGCATGTTTTGGTAAGATAATATAAATCATTAAAGATAATTTTAACAGCAAAAACTACATTTTTTCGTTTGAGTCATTTCACTGCTAGGGAATGAAGTCCTTTTGCAGAAGTATTGTCAAATCGAATGAGATTTCCTAAATAATAAAAATCACTGTTATTGCCAAACTAATTAAAACAACAGAAATTATGGCATTTCTGCAGGGAAAAAAGACATACAGGAAAGTACATGTACAAGCAATCGAGTCTTTTCCATGATCAAGAATTATTTATATACTTGAAATTAGAGAGGCGACTTATGCATCTTCTTCAGCTTCATACCTAGACCTAACTTATATATAGATGAGTCAGCAATCGAAACTTCATTACAAACACGATGAGTTTAATTTTTAAATTGTAAAATTATGCTTTCGAAATGGCAATATACTAACATCTCCAGCCTATGGAGTATACATTTCGCTATTGATTCGTTTTTGTCGACCCTTGGATAGGTTGAGATTTTACCGATGACATAAGATATCCTCAGTGAGATTTCACTGATGGCACGAGATATCTTCATTGATTCTTCACCGATGACACAGAATATCCTCATTGAAATTTCATTGATGACACAAGACATCTTCAGTGAGATTTCATCGATGTCATGAGATATCTTCAGTGAGATTTCACGTCTTGCTGGATTGACACTTACTAAATAAAACGATGTAGTTCTTTTGGCAATACTTTTTTGGAGTAGCTCTAGAGTTTTTAATCGCTTGGTGTAAACTTTAGAAAGACACATTTAATTTCATTCATGAATCTTACGAATAAGTTCATAATATTGAATCCGTAAATATAATTTATAATGATCATGATCAACCACCAGTTTTTCGAGGTGATGTTTGATTTTTAATTTGTGTATTTTAGATATTTTTAGATTTCAATATTATTTAAGCCATGAAGTTTTATTGATTTATTCTCTATTGCACCTAGTGCTGCTAAATTGTTTTTCGGTAGGACCTCTTTGTAATTCCGCCTTGATAAACCAAGACAGCATGTTTCCGTTGGGCCAACGTTGGCTGATGGTTGGTTCGTTGCTTTTACTTGGCGTTGGTTTCTAGACAAGCTAATGGTTAAACACGACGTTTTGAAATTATAAATACTTATTTATCATAAAAATGTTCTACGTTGGCCCAAAGTTGACCCTACTATATTCAGAATAACCGTTGCATTTTATGTTTAATTCTCTTTAATAACTTGTTTTAGAAGCTTTTTGTACTTGAGAGCATTGTTAAATTTCAATTTTTATATCAAAACTATGATAATATTATTCTACATTTGTCCTACCCAGAGACAACATTGAGCTAACATTGAACCAACGTCAAAACAATTTTGGTCACAAACATGTTAAAGCAAGCTTAATGTTATTCTTGATGCAAAAATGTATGTAGATCTCAAAAACGTAAAACAATGAAAGCAAAAATTGTGTTGCATCTAAACTCTCATACTAAGTTGGGCCAACCCTGGCCCAACTTTGAAACAGCACAGCAAAAAATATATTTATTTATTAATATAATTTTACTTCAATCAAAAAAAAAAGTTGTCAACTCTTTTCACACGTTCTGTTACCTGCATGTTTACTATTTGTGCAAAAAGTATCCGCGTTTAATATTTAGAACTTAATAACACCAAAATTAATTATGAATAACCCAATCTAACTTATGACAACAATAATGTACATGATTATCTCTTCCTAACGCAGTTTAGTAACTGAGAGCATAATATACTTTTTTTTACAAAACTGAAGTTGTATTTCATTTTGAACAAATGTATTTCTTAATATAAATTTAAAGTCTTCCTAAACACAGACCAGTGACAGTCAGAACATTTGTCTATTAAATGCAAAAAATGCAAACTTTGGACATTTAGTATACCAATGCTTTTAGTATCTGCTGAATTTATAATAGATTTTCTTGTTTTAATCTTGTAAACTACAATCAACTTGTCATTGGTATATTCTAAATGTAACGAATTTATATGATAAACTGAATCTTACCAAATTTTACCGACATGCAAGTGGACAGGTTCTGCTTGCAAAGCATGACATACTTACATTTCGTGACCACCAGATGTCACTCCCATTTTAATGTGTTGCAATATTTTCGTTTTTTTTTTGTTTTTTGTGTGTGTGTGTGTTTTTTTTTTCCTTATGTTCAGTTCAGTACAATGCAATTTTGATATTTCTGATTTGTCGGAATTTTTGCAGATTGATATATATTACAAAGTCAATATTTGCTTATCTGTCTATGAAAACACTAATCAACTTAGTAATTCTGAAAAAACTTATTTGTTCCATGATTTTTGTATTTAGCAGAATGACTTTGGTGACATTTTCATTGTTTTGCTTTTATAGAATTAATATGTTAAATTATGTTTAAAAAAGCGATTCTGTTGGCGATAAAAGGTATTTTTGGTCTTTTCTCTGCGGATATAACTTCACAGCATAGTTGTGTCAATTTCGAAATATACCATACAAAACAGCACAACTGACCAATTGAAGACAGATAACTCTATTTGGGCATGTAAGACATTGTCAGTCTATTATACCCGACTTGATAATTAAATATGAGCTGAAGAAGTATAAAGTTATAGTAATATAGAAAGTGCTAATAGAAACGAGAGGTAATCCGCTGTCAAGGACACAGGAAGAACAAAACTTATAACACCTTTAATCAGTGGCGGATCCAGAGGGATTTTGTTGGAATTTGTCGTTTTCATGTGTAAAGTTGACAGAAAATGGCAATAATGGTTTAGCATCCCCCATTTTACTGAGGAACCCCGGCTGACACCCCTCCTTTTCAAATTGTCTAGATCCGCCCCTGTTAAATATACTTTGACACTCTAATTTGTATAATTATAGTTCGTTTTGATTTTTATAAATCGTCGATAAAAATCATTATAATTAATTCAATGTTTCAACTGCACTCGTTTTTTCTGTATAGTGTATACAAACTCTGTAAAATATTTTAGAATTTTATTTCAATAGATTGAAGAATTCCCAATAAAGCTTATTTTTTTTCAATTTTTATCTTGACTACTTTAATCTAATTTTGCCTGTTTGAATGTTGGATCTGACATTTGAAAATTTGGTGGAAGTATAAACAAAAGTACATGTGAACATGCTACATAACAAAGCAAGTTCACTTCAAGTAATTTAAATACCTAAGGATGCCACTACAGGATTAGGAAGCATGTTTATTGTCGTCATTTGACACCTTTAGATATTCAAATTAGTTGATGTCACATACTTGCCTTTATCAAGTCAGGACCTTTCCAGTGGTTTCCAAATTACCGGTTTTTACCCTGATCTTGCCATTTATTAAATGTACTTTCCTTTTGACTATTGATTAATGAATTGTGTTATTATCCTTAACTTACTATGTACACTGTAGATGAATATTCAAATAGCTCTTCCAATACTTAAGTATCAGTCTTTATAAAAATCAGACAGGTGGTGATTCCTGCATGTTGAAAACCCACCAACTTTACTTTTATTTCATATCCAGAATCAGTTACAGACTACATAATCAGTCTTGGTTTTCCATTGCGTGTTGTACTTTTGACATAAAATTTGCATAGATTGTACATGAAATTAGCACTTTGAAAGAGTTGTTGTTCTTTATTTACTTTGATTTGGTTGCTTTTAGAGCAAGTTGAATGCACTATTTTCTCAAAAGTGCAGATCTGAATACAGAAAAGACTAATGCTACCTAATATAGCATCTGAAGACCAAAATAAACATTGCTTGCTCGATGGGTTTTTCTACACCATGAATCACTTGTACCCTAGGCAGTGTCTGAATTTTATATGGACTGGTACTTAAGCACACACATAAGAATATCAATATATAAATTACATTACATCAAGCTTAATACGAATGACTTTTATGTTGAGATATTATTCCGAAAATATTGCACAGACTTCGTTTGTACTGTAGAAAAGGGTCCGCAGTAAAAAAGTTGTATGTTTTGAAAAGGACTTTTTTTTTTCGAAGTTTTATAATACTCAAACAGACTATACCATCACTTTGATCAGTCTATAAAGAAGTTAAATTAACTGTACTACTTATCAACGATTCACGTATAGAAACTCTTGGTAAACTTTACTTTCCAAACTCCCATAATTTTGATGTTGAGAAATAAAGAGGGAGTTATGGAAAACTAATTTAAGTACTTCCTTGTGACAGTTTAATAATCAGGCAAAATGTATACAAGATATGGCATGTGAAGGAAAAAAAAGATTTTATTGCATGATCCAAGTATTCATACCTTATAACCTCCAGAAATAACCATCAAAGTATTTGTAAAGTTTGCCTTTTTAAGATATTGATAGGGCAAAATTAGCACTGTGGATAAACAGCGGGAAAATGTTCCCGCACTTTTCCCCTATATAACCATTATAAAAAAATCTACATCACAGATGCTTCAGGATAAATCTGAATAGTTTTACAGTTGTTAAGTAGAGGTACTAAATATATTTGAGGCAAAAAAAAAAAAGACCAAATTGAGAAAAATGATGTGTCACCCATTGCCTGATTCTTACACAGAATGGTACTAAAGTATGAGTTATTATTGAACCTGTCAGTTTTTATATGCATTTTTTTTTTTTTTTTTTTTTTAGTTTGTTTAATAAATATTGCCTAATTCTTTCACTAAATAACTAAACAAACAACTACACCGTGTTTTTAATAAATTCCAATGATTCATAATACTGAGTATCAAACCGTAACGTCCCAAAATATTCATCTCTTGTCCTGTTAAATAATAATTCCTCCATACATCTGTAAGCATATGTCTCTCCGTGGAGGTAAAACTTGTTTGCAAACATTTCTTGTCTTGTTGCCAAAAGAGGAAGGTCTCCAACACCAAACACACAAACATTACGAACACGATGACCACGACAAGGCCAGTTGTAAATATGATTACCCCAATTCTTAAATCGTGCAATGAATGGTTTCTTGACACAGTCCATTTCCGGTTCTCCTGAAAACAGACATTCATTTTTCAATAAGACCTGTTTTGAAGAATTGTTGGTGACAATTTAAAGTATTTACAGTGAGTTATATACAGCACCTGTATAGAGTAAACGTCCCATTTTATAAGGGCATGCGCAATGGTAAATAGGACAATGAGAATGGCTTTTCACCGAGCGGTTTAGGATTCGATCTTCGGTGGCGGAGTATAATTTGGGGAATCAAATCATGCTCTCCCGTTACATTTGGCACCCAACTAAAAAAATCCAGGAGTTTGGTTAGATATTGAGCTAGTGTTAAGTGGTTTATGGTGCGAGGACTCTTAAGGTGGGGGAAATGTGGCAGGACGGCCTACCGGCGTTGTAGTAGGTAGTGAGATTTAAATGGCCAGTTATTTGACTTGGCTAAGAGTAATCAAGGGAACCAAGGTTATAGCGATAATCAAAAGAATGTAATCCAAGGACGAAGAAGAGACATGGAAAACAGACATACACAACAAAGAACATGAAGTAACTAAAATCATACATACAAAGCAACAAAAGTAAATGAGCAAACTCAGACTCCACTAAAAACTGGGAGAATGGACCGGTAGGGTAAGCGTCCTCTGCTTTTCTAGAAACACCCGCCGAGTTGCTCATGAAAAGTCAAGTCCGGGATAGACGAACGAGGAAAGAAAAACTATGACCCGTTGAATAAATCAGTTTTCATGGTGCAGATGGATACACCATAACGATCCACGTGTTCATGATGGCGACCATAAAACTTCTGTAGTGATGACTTCAATCTTGTAGCAACATAACCCTGTTCCAGAAGCCTATTTGTTAGAGTTCTAGCGCGATACAAAAAGTCTGCATAGTTTCAGCAAGCTCTGACAGAACGTATTAGTTGTGATATGAACACTTCATTTACCATCGATTTCTAAGTGTAGGTCAAGATATGAGGCTGACCTCACAGTGTCTGTAGTATCCTTTATCTCAAGTTCTTTGGGATAGATGCGATGTATCAAATCCCCGAAATTAGGATTGTTTAGAGATAATACGTCATCTATATAGCGGAAACTGAGATTAAAGGATCTAGCCAAATGATATTCTTTCTTTCGGATCAGATCAGCTATAAAGTCAGCCTCATAAGAGCGATGGAATAGGTTATCAAGTAAAGAAGCACAATTTGTTCCCATTGGAATGCCGACCGTTTGTTGAAAAACACACCTCATTCCACAGGGCAGGCTGCAGCTGGCCCCAAAATATCATTATACACAGGTTCAGCGAAATAGTTGCCCTTATATACAAGTAAGATACTTATATATAAGTAAGATAAAAAACTAAAGGTGAAAACGAAAACAAGACATACAGAGGCCAGAAATTGCAGACTTGGGACTAAAAATGCGGCGGTGTTAAAATACTTTGGCGTGATCACACCCTTCCCCTTTAAATTCTGGCCACTGTGGAAAAAAATATAGCAAAATTAAACGCACCTAAAAATCAGTTCAGAATGGTCTGCATCCCTTGTTACAACGGAAATAAAGAAACTGAATATAAATTACACAAATGTACAAACTAAGGACTACTAGCAGTTAACTGACATGCCAGCATATACTTACAACGGTTATGGAAAATTAAAGACTTTAAAGAATATTCTAGTATATGATCAGGGTCATATAAAATTATGATAATTTACCTTTATAAGCACCTGGGATTTGTAGTTGTGGATTGTGGTTTAGTGATGTGAAAAATGTCTCATCCGGGATGTCTACATTTCGCGTCCAGTTCAAAAAATCTTTTCCTATTTTGTTATGCAGAATGAAATCAACAAATCCCCGGTTAGCTACGATATGAACTGAGCCTTTCAATGGATGAATACTGTGTGGTGCCTTTGGGGCTTTCGTAAAACGGTCTTTGTTCATTCTGAAAAAGCGCAAATAATTTACGTGAAATAATCAAAATGGACGATAAATTAAATAAACCTCCTGACACTTCATTACATGTAGACATACAAAATAATGGTTCAAATTCAAAGACCGTGTTAATTTAATGAGATCAACATTCATTCAAGTTGTTGCCATTTCTCAATTGTTGTAAATACGGTGGCGGATCCATAAGGCGGGGGGGGGGGGGTCCAGGGGTTAGAACCCCTCCTTTACTTGGAATATTTTGCTGATTGTGTACAAAATATTTGGGCAAATAATAGCATGAAATTCCCCTTTTTACCCCCTTCCGTAATTTCAGTACCTATACAATAATATAAGATAATGTAATAATTTATAAATAACATAAATCTAAGAGCAGTTACATGTAGTTACCCCGAGAAATTCAATGAAAGGTATTCAATCTTGTGCATTTTGTGTAATTTGTGTGATTGATTATTATGATTCTCTTTAATATTTTATCATGTGTTTGTTTGTTTTAACATTGAATTATGCGTATTTTTTTTTGCCCTATATTGGAATTGGTTAGAATCCTATTGTTTGGATTTTATACCAATGATAATTTGATTCGATTTGTCACTCCGAGGTGTAACCGAGGGTAAAAATGTATTTTAAGGGGTAATTAACTGCTCTATCACCATCTTCGCAATATTTATTTACTTAACAATAATAAAGAATTTTCGCGAGAGGATAGTAAAAAAATCATCACCCTCTGAGACATGTGATAGAGCAGAATATTACCCTCGTATTCCTAGATAGCAAACAGATGTTGGGCCAACGTTGGCATTATGTTGGCATGCTCGTTGGGCCGCCGATGGCAAATGATGTTGGCCCAATGACATTTTGCTCATCGGGCCAACGTCATCCCCAATGGTCGGCGCGACGTTGGCCCAACATCTATCAACCAACATGTACGACACATCGCCAACGACTGGCCAGCATCTTTTTTTCCATATTCCATCAACTTGCCAACGTACTACCAACGGTTTTTAGAGGGAAAAGTGATTACTGAAGTGTCCTCTTTAATTTTTGTTTTTTCAGTTGGAAACAAAAAAATTTACCCGGTAATGTTTTTTTTTTCTGTATCGCGTATAGCAAACATTTGATCAGAATAAACACCCAAAGTGACATAACCTAGAAGATATTTCAATAAATGAATAGTCAATAACTTAAAACAAGGACATTATTTTTTCTATCTTTTATTATCATCTGTGAAAATTTTAATCAACAAAAACTCTGTTGAAATTTATATAGTTTAAAATGTATATGACTGAGGGCAGCCATTTAACAGATTCAAATTTGGTTAAACATTATGAATATTGATTCATTTTTTGTCATACTTTTTAGCTCACCTGGCCAAAGGCCATGTGAGCTATTGCCATCACTCGGCGTCCATCGTCGGCGTCCGTCGTCGGCGTCCGTCGTCGTCGTTAACAATTTTTCAAAGCTCTTCTCCTCTGAAACTGTCTGACCAATTGGAACCAAACTTAATATGAATGTTCCTTGGGTATCCTGCATAGAACTGATGTGAGGATTTTTGATCCGTCGAAAAACATGGCCGCCGTTACTAAAAATAGAACATAGGGGTCAGACAGCAGTTTTCCGCATATGTCTCCTAAATCGTTAGGTTTAGCCAAATTCTGACATGTGGTAAAAGTGTTCAGCATGATGCGATCTATCCATGTTTTGGTGAAAATCTGTTGACACATGTTGGAATTATTGCCCTTTTTGGACGTTTTTTGCTGTTTTTAATGTTATTATTTTAAAAAATCTTCTCATCAGAAACTACTTTACAAAATTCAATGAAAGTTGGTATTTTTTTTTAAAGGGTATCATTAACAAAATGACCGTTTGGATTTTTGATCTGTTACTAAAAATAGAACAGAAGGGTCAGACAGCAGATTTTTTAGTATATCTCCAAAACGGTTAGGTTTATCAAAATTCCGACTTGATAAAAGTATTCAGCATGATGAGATCTATCTGCGGTTAAATTTTTAAAATATGTGGACCCATGTTGGAGTTATTGCCCTTTTTGGACGTTTTTTGCTGTTTTTGATGATATTACTTTAAAACATCTCCTCCTCAGAAACTATTCAGCAAAATTCAATGAAAGTTGACATTTTTGTTTCATAGGGTATTCTTCACGAAATGACCGATTTTTGATCGCTGAAAAAACATGGCTGCCGTTTCTAAAAATAGAACAATTGGGTCAGACAGCAGATTTTTGCATAGTCTCCAAATCTGTTAGGTTTAACCAATAGCTTTCAATTGCTGAAATGATCCTTATTATAAGGCTTACAAAAGTGTCCAATGAATCAAATGTAGTTATATTGTCTGACAACTCCTTGTTAGAGTTATTGTCCTTAAAAGGCAAATGTTTAACAAGGTGAGCGATTCGGGCTCTTGGGAGCCTCTTGTTTGCAATATGAATAATTAAAAAATAAAAGTTCCAATAAATGAAAAAAATATATATAATTCAAAAAAACAATTTCTTCACAAATGTACAATGTATCATGTAAACAATTACATGATGTACAATTTATCCATCCAAGCTCCTAGAATTCACAATGGTTGATTTGTATATCGAATCAATGTCTGTTTTTGCTGTGTTTCCCTCACTTTCTAATTTTTTTTTCTTCTCAACAATTTGCTTTCGCCTACCATTTCGAGCAGCTGCATATAAAAACCAGTTCATAACAATCTTATCAATGTCTGATGCAGTAACTATCAATCTGTTCTTCTTACAGCTCCTATAATGAAGAACATTGTTTCATACTTGTTTTTTTAGTTCTTAAAATTTTCCACACGGTTCTTGGTTTTATTTTTGTATTAAGTAATCACATTTTAATCTAAACACACACACACAAACACTTTAAATTAAAGACTTAACTGTTCTCTTTTGTTTAGATTTCTGTTGATGCGAAAATCTAGCAAACTTAGTAAACCTTAAAAGTAAATGTTAAGAACTAACCTTTCAGTTGCCAGTAAGCTAGTTGAATAACAATGTACGACCTTATCGTTTGTTCTGTTGTGATGAAATGCTCACGGATTCTAAACAGCGCGGTGAATGGAAATTTGATATATCCCACACTCCTCTATCTGTCAGAACATCTGGTATTGTTGTCTGCGTATTTTCAGTTCATATCATAAAAAAAACACACACACACAAACACAAATTGAGCCATGTCAGTTTGAAGTGGTAATTAAACACGTTTTAATATTACTCTATGAAATTAGAATCTGTAAAAATTATGTCAAGATTTATGTAGCTATTTTCGAATTGAACATTGGCATGATGTTGTCTGCCCAACATCATACCAACCATTGACAAATATATATCGGCCCACTATCGGACCAACATAGACAATTTAACTTGTTAGGCAAGTGTCGATGGACCAACACTGGCAAGATTATACAGCCAACAGTTGGTGAACACACGTTGGCCTAATGTTGACCCGATGGTAGCATGGCAACGCCAACAAGTTGCCAACCGTGCCAACAACTCGCCACGTTGGCCCGACGTGTACATGCCTTCTGGGTTGAACCAATCAAAATACAGCAAACTGACATGAAATATAATAAAGTAAAATTTCTTTTGATATTAAGCACTTTATATAATTACTTCCTTATAAAAATCGTAGAAACGTATCTTCGAAATTGAGTTACCAAGAATTCTGCTAAAAACCAAAATTAATACTTAAGTCATTATATTGCGTACATATTTACCTTTTAACAGTTCCTTCAATATCGTTTGCTCCATTGTATACTTTTAAAATTTTAACTAACTCTAAATTGGTCCTCAGTGGGAATTCTTGACCAGTCAAATTGATGAAGTATTTCCACTTTTTGTGTCTCCAAAGATCGCTCATACAGGCAATCTCGGGTAATATGACACCTATTGTCCCCCATACAACTCGATATGATTTAGATGAGATGAACACATTTTCAAAGCAGCTTGCAATGCCATGCACTGCACTTCGAAAATCGTCTTCGGAATTTTTATCAACGTGTATGCAGTACACGTTTTGAGGTCTATATATTGCACGAAGTAGTGATTCTACTTGCTGAATACCTTTAAACACCACTAAACTAAATGCTATCGGAAAATTTTCTTCCTCTTCTGTAAGTGACGAAGTAATATAGCCTGTTTCCTTGATATATTGTTCACAATTTTTAGTACTTTCAATTAGGGTACTTGAAGGGATTTCTAAAAATGGCTGTTTTTTCATCAATTTTAATCGGTTAAACTCGTGAATACTATTTTGAAACAGTAACTTACAATTAACATTTAACACTTTTCTTGAATTTTCGAACAAGGTCCAATCTGGAAATTTAGTCTTCTCATCAGTAGAAAGAGTCTCTTTGATAACAGTGTTTGTATTAAAACTCGGACACCCACCTTGTGTCTTAATCTTTGTTCTTTTCTTCAATTCTGATTTGTTCTTAGAAATTTCTCGATTAAACTGTTCCGATGTGTTTGGTTTAAGTTGATGTTCATCGGTTGTTACTACATCTTTAGTCATTCTGTTGTTCGAGAGATCTACCAGGAATTTCCTGGATAGGAATGAGGCATTTCTAATAGCTAAAACTTGGATTCCTCGAAACAAATCATTATCAAAGTAACCCTCAAGGCGTATATCTCCATTCTCTTCGAAGTATTTTGTAGAAATAAAAGTAGTAGCGTTTATGTCCCTTTTCGTTACATATTTTGTATAAAATAAAGATTCGTTTGACATTTTGTTGTAAATATAACAGCAGGCGATGATAAATACAGCAAAATAAATCAATATCTTTTTCTGAACCTCAAATTTTCTTTTTCTCATATTGTTGCTCTCGGAGCTCCTTATATTTCCAATCTCATACGTATCTCTTCCGGCAGGGTAATCTGCAACGTTATAAACGTTATAAACATGAGAAAACGACAGTGATAAATATGTTTAAGGACGCATGGAGTTTTAAAAATAACTGATTATCGACTCAAATTTTAAAGATAAAAGGGTGCGTTTTGAGAAGATGACCTGAAGCAAAGTTGTACTCAGTTTCACCGTTTCACCAGTAATAAAACTTGAATTTTATTTTATTTTATTTTATTTTATTTTTTTTTTTTGGGGGGGGGGTTTCTTTTTGTTGATTTTTTTAGGGGAGGGGGTTGTTCGTTGTAATTTTGTTTTGTTAAACAACACAATACAAACTTGAAGGTATTCACTGATAGTGGCTAAAAAGATTTGTTGAACAACACGGTCAATTATATGAGCTTTTACTGAGTTCTTTAGGTAGGTTTCAATTAATATCCGAATACAAATACATGTAGTTACTTCCATAGAGATTTGTAAAATTGGACGACTTATTGATATGCGAAACCACGAACAAAAAAACGTTTTCGATATCGAAATAAATAAGCGGACGGCAATTTGATTTAGAGGGGGTCTGGTAGTTTTAGGCATTAAATAGACTGCCCTGAAAAGTTGAAAATATATATTCTGCTGGCCTACACCTCAAAGAAAATACATAATTGTTTTGATCACAGTTCATACAGTGAAATGGAAATAAATAATATTATCCTGATGTGGCTGAAAATGGATATTCTGACCCCACACAATAACCCATCATCAAAATCAAATTGTCGTCCCCAACCCCGAATATCTAAAAAGAAATTTTCTCTTTACCTTCACTTTTTGTCAAAGAGTACCTAACAAATGCAACGAGTAGAGAACGTTTTGGTTTCGTGCAGAACGACCACTTATCGTTCTATGAACATTTTAGGTAATTCGTTGGCGTTCGTTGGGAATTCTTTTACTCGAACAAAAATTCTCATCGTTCGGAATGTATTTCAAAGAAGAGGAAGGAATGTAAAAAGCAAGATAAATAAAGCTCGTACGAGCCTACTCTTTCCCTTGGCGCATCCTGGGTATTGTTTTCCATACAAAGTAACGAAAGCAAATGAGCAACTCGGACTCCACTAAAAACTGGGAGAATGGACCAGGTGCACCGGTAGGGTAAGCGTCCTCTGCTTTTCCAGAAACACCTGTCGAGTTGCCCATAAAAAAAGTCAAGTCCGGGGTAGACGAAAGAGGAAAGGAAAATTATGACACGTTGAACAAATCAGTTTCCATGGCGCAAATTGATACACCGTAACGATCCATGAGTTCATGATGACGACCATAAAACTTCTGTAGTGATGACTTCAATCTTATAGCAACACAGCCTGGTTCCAGAAGCCTACTTGTTAGATGTCTAGCGCGATACAAAAAGTCCGCGTAGTTTCGGTATAACTTGATTTATTTGTAATAGGGTGTGTAAGTCTCGTCATGTGACCACGTGATTTCACGAGAATGGGTCCTTGTCTATCATTCAAAAGCATGGAGATATGTCATTTAGAGAGCGTTAAGTTCAGTGTTGAGGGCAAAATATCTGTTTGCGTAAATATACTGATAATAATTGAAACATATCTATTTCTACATGATAAAGGTATTAAGAAAACACATCAAATTGAAGAGTTTACATTGCTATACAGCGTTTCGAGTACCCGGAAGTAAACAATAAAATGTAGATCGGTCTTCGGTTTCAATACGTTCTACATCGTAAATTCCGATAAAGAAAATGAAACTAGAACGAGACTTACATACCCTATTAGTTGCAGATCCTGTTTCGTTGCTCACCCGATACCATCAGAGGTTGTCCTATTCGGTTATATCATGTGCTAGTGTTCGCGCTCTAGATTTATTTATGAAGACGTGTCACTCGATTAATTAAAAATATATTCTATGTAGCCAAGTTTGCCACGTGATCTAGCTGGTAGTGGAGGTGGTGTTCCAGAGTTTGGACGTACTTTAGACTTGTATATATATCTACATTTGTATATCCTTGCATCAACAGTCTATGTTGATAATAGTCATGCATGATATATTTCTATATACTGTACAATGTAGCAATGCACTAGCAGGTTAGATAGAAGAGTTCCCTTTAGACTTCATACATAAATATATCATAGTTAAGTTTTTCCTTTTAAGATTCTAACTTAGAAGTTCATTTAAATATAATTTCAACAATATTCAATTTTTTTAAACTGGTTGCTCAAGTGTAAAATGATGATATCTAGTATACGCCACAAAAGAAATTATAATATACTTGACGGTCTAGCTGGTCAGACAGCTTAAGAAAACAAGTACTGATCTGACATATATGTTTTAGATAGTTGTAAGACTGAATACCGGGTCACTTAAGCCTCTAATCAATATGTGTGGTTTAAAGCAATATTATTTGAAAAACCAAGACCTTTAAATATTTAATTAAACTGTTATTTCTACAAATTGTCAAAATTAATATTGGTAAAATCAAGAATAATTGTCATAAGGAAATAAATAGTTACGTCACACGAAAAAGGAGAATAATTTAAATTTGTTTTCTGGAGATGCATCAGTTCCTATATAAATGACATTTTTTCTTTACAATCAGTGTCATTTACTTGAGGTGGGCCTTGCTGTATTGATAGACAAAGTGAAAATGGATTATGTTGAAATGTATGAATTTCAGAGTAAATTAACGGTTGAATCATTCGTGTATTTTTTTATGAATTTGACCTGATTCTTATCATTACTTGTACTTTTTAAATCATTAAGATATATGGTTACTACAATGCTATATGTCATTTATTTCCATTGTTTTGAAATCATTGCATTAAGAATTATAATTTTAACATAACACAAATATATCGACGTTGCGCACGGTGTTCAATACTGTGTCACGCGAATATTGCTTACTTTTTTTTTATTTTGCGTGGATCCTAAACAGTAAACCAAAATTAGATTTATCATATATCAAAATATTTGATATTTTGCATAGATTAGCATTATGATACCTAAAAACGGCAAATTATGATACTTAAATCGGATTCTGATACGAAATTGTCACCAAATTCGTGAAAATTACTGTAGACGCGTAACCTAAATATAGCATACAGAACGGATGTAGTGCTTTAACAAAAACCGAAATGAAATATACATTCCCTAATTTCGCAGGTAGCGACACTAAATTCCCCGAATTTCTCATATGTTATAAACCATGGCGGTGAGCTTTGTTTTTCATTCTGTATGGTCACTTTCCTTATAGAGTAAGTGATGTAGACGCTGTACATCATTGGAGAATTAAGCAATAAACGAACAGTAAACTACCCATAAAAATAAATTTTTATACAGAGAAAAACAAAAAAATGAAAATATGAAGAATGTGCATCTGATATAGAACCGAGAACAGAAACAATCAGGGAAATATAAACTACATGTTAAAAAATCTACCATTTTTACGAGTTCTAAAGAAAATGTCCACCTCTATATTTCAACAAATTCGAGCATGGTCTTAATGTATTTCATGCCTTAGATATCTTTAATGAATATAGTTACACATTCCCAACAGATATATTTGAAATCTGCATTTAAAAACTTTTTGAAACCCTAAATTATGAAATTTTGCAGAAATGTATCACATATATACAGTATTTTGCGATTTCTAAGCAAAATGTCCACATGGCTATTTGACGTAATTATGGTGCATGCGACGTTGAGTGGAGAGGAAAAAATAACATCCGCGATTTTTTAGCGTAAAATCTTTTTCTTCAATACCCGCTCTAGGAATAATAATAAAAAAAAAAAACAATATGCGTTGATAGTAAACCACGCCAAATATGGATTGCCAATCTTCTGTTAAGAGCGAATTAAAATAAACATTGGTATAAGGAAATGTTAAAAAAATGATAGAACGATGCTAAGGAATTGATATTAATAGTAAGTGGAACACGTAAACGTGATTTGTTAGTAAAATACATGTATGTAATAAGTAACCGTTACCAGTATATTGATTAAGGGAGTTTCCCGATTTAAACAAGCTAGAACAATCGATGTTTGGACCTGCGCACTATAGCTGTGATATATAGTTGCTGGGGGAAATGCAACAAAAAAAAGTGTTATGGATGTTCATGTATATACGAAACTACGGAACATACAAATGTAATTCCATATATGTAAATTAGAGAATGTACATGTATGTGAAGTTTTAAAAATTAAGGGTGTGTAAGAGTTATTTCTTTTGTTCATGTTTTTCTCATTATGCGTGTTTGAAAATATACGTATGTATGATCGTTATTTTTATTCTATTCATTGGACTTTATTTTGAAAAAAAAATTATTGTTTTTGTATGTTCGTCGACTTGATATTTATCTTTTCGTCCAACTGCGTATGTTATACCACCAGTACTCTCGACCCTGACATAGTCTTACCCGGTAAATTTACACGTAGATATGGATCAAATGATTTTTCAAGGGGGGGGTGCATTTTCATGCAAAAAAATCCGAGACCACACCGGTACCTCAATCTCGGAAAATCAAATTCCCATTGTTTAAACTGTAAAGTAAACAGAAATCGAACAGCGAATAAAACATTTTGTTGTTTTTTCTCCAATCAATTGTTTTGATCCATTGTTGCATCGAAAAATATTATTTAATATCGTGGCTTTTCGTAAAAAGTAATATAGCTCGCGCAAAAAATGTCTAAATAATGACACATGTACATACTTGCTATACGCCAATGATTATGTACAGGAAGTGTTGTACTTCAGAAGTCCACATCGGGGATGGAATTTTATACATCGAGATTAAGGGTAAACAAATTTTAATTTGGGCCCCCCCCCCCCCCCCCCCCCAAAAAAAAAAAAAAAAAAACAACCAAAAAAAAAAAAAAAAACAACCCAGTAACTATATGAATAAGATGGATTTTTAAATGACTTTCTTATGTTATTTGTTCGTAGATGCACTTAGAAATCGATGGTAAAGGAAAATTACCAAACTTTACGACAAACGCAATGACTTTTCATTCCAAATTGTCAACTTTCCTTCCATCTGTGGCAACATCCCTTCAGCACCTGCGTATGGAGTGTTCATATCACAACTGATACGTTATGCCAGAGCTTGCCGAAACTATGCAGACTTTTTGCATCGCGCTAGAACTCTAACGAATAGGCTTCTGAAACAGGGTTATGTTGCTACAAGATTGAAGTCATCACTACAGAAGTTTTATGGTCGTCGTCATGAACTCGTGGATCGTTATGGTCGGTGTATCCATCTGCACCATGAAAACTGATTTATTCAACGGGTCATAGTTTTCCTTTCCTCGTTTGTCTACCCCGGACTTGAGTTTTTATGAGCAACTCGGCGGGTGTTTCTAGAAAAGCAGAGGACGCTTACCCTTCCGGTGCACCTGGCCCATGCTCCCAGTTTTTAGTGGAGTCCGAGTTGCTCATTTGCTTTTGTTACCTTGTATGTATGATTTTAATTACTTTATGTTCTTTGTTGTATATGTCTGTTTTCCATGTCTGTTCTTTGTCCCTGGATTATATTCTTTTGATTACCGCTATAACCTTGGTTCCCTTGATTACCCTTTCGAAATGATTTAATTTACGCAAAAAAATATCGGTTCTTTATTTTCAAATGTATTTTTAGCTACGCCTAATATTTGAACCCAAGTTCAGTAGGATTTTAATATCAAAGCAAAAGCACACCATGTACACAAAGTCCGACATTTAAGTTGGTTAAAGTTTGAACATAGATCGGCTTACTGGAACTCGTCGGGTGTTTACCCCAAGTTTAACACGGAACAACAGTATATTATTTGTTTATACGTATCATATTACAAAGTTTATTATTCGTGGGGGGTCTTCAATTAAACGTTTTGTTTGGAGGAAGATACGGCTTCATTAAAGTAAGTGTAACTTAAACAAAATAATCGTTGCTGAAAGTAATATCTATTTTAGAAATAAAAGAAATTTGATCCACCTGTCCAAAAATATGAGACATATGTGTACCTTGTAAGCCCCACCCACGTTCGATTCCATAATTGTTGTTGTGATGAGATAAATTATTGTGTCTTACCTTGTTCAAATGAACGATTGATTTTAGATGACCGAACACCACACAACGTTCCATTTCTGAATTCATGATTTAAATGGAACCACAATTTTCTATTTATTTAAAGTCTTTCTGTGCGATAGAATTGTTTACCAATTGTGTTCCATTGAAAACTTGACATTTAAATTGGGTTCGTCAGTCATTTAAAAAGAAACAAAATATTTTTAAATTGCTATTGAATTCCACCCTTTAGGGTTAACGTTATAACGAAATGAAAACATGACGATGGCATGACTGATTTATTGGACAACAGAGATAGATTTAATAATATAGAGTAGGTAAAATACCTATACTTTCGTATTGGCCATAATTTTGTTTTTGTTTTTTTTAAAACAAGACGAATTAATTAGAAATGAATAAATCAACTACATGTACATGTATAATATCAACGCGTAGAACAAAATAAAACCTTAGTTTTATTTTGGTAACTTATTGTAAGAAAAGATTAGAATTGAATAAAATCCGTTCTCCTTTCAGAATTATTAATTACATGCACTTTTAAATGTAAAAATGTTAAGTGCACTTTCGTATATATGGTAATGGTTGATAAGAACTATTTACATACAACCAGATATGTAAAACAAAAAGAATCAAATAAAAAAAAACACCGACAACTGAACCAAAGTTCTTAAAAATAGAAGGATTAAAACTAATCGGTCGTTGTTGGATTCATGTACATGTATTATTGGAAGTTAATATGTAAAATTATTGAAAATATGCTTTCGGATAAATCAGGATTAAAACCTATATTCAGCTATTACAATCGAACATATCACAAAATGTTTTCTTCCACTTAAAAAAAATACAATAGAAAATTAAGTCTTAGCTTGCATAAATAACGGCAATACCTTCATGATCGAATTTTAGCATGCATGTATATACATGCAACGTCCCGGTGTTCCGATAGTAGCATGTTAACCTCGATTGTTATAACATCCGGTTTTATATAAGTGATATTGAATTATGTCATTGGGGTCCTGTGGTGTAATGTAGCAGGCTCCAGTCTGAAGGTATCATGTATATACATTGTACAATGTAACACGGTGACGGGACGGGTAGAACTTGTATTTATAGCTGAATTAAGTCTGAAAATTATGTAGTATGTTCACCTGTACGAATGTCATATTTTTCTTTGAGTTTTTCGTGTATGAAGTGGAACGAAAATCTCATACTCGACTTAAGCTTCTCCCCATGACCTGTTATTTCTACGCTTATGCTGCCCATAAAACATTTCCTACTAAAAAGCGCCCGGGGAGGAAATAGCGCTGAGAGATTTTAAAAGCACCCGATGAATACAACTCGAAAAAAGACATACTTTTGTTTAAAAAAGCCCTTTCTATTTTTAATGTATAAAAAAGTACTAAGTGTACACAAGAAACAATCATAATATATTGCGCACATGTATATATTGCAAAGTTTTGATATCAATACATACCCTTGATAATATACTTTTTTCAAGCCTCTTTTTAGACTTCTTTTATTTAAAATGTTGATAAAATTTGTTTAAAAACGACAACAAATAGACTACAAATAAGAGATGGAGTGCTCAGACGGTTAGTATAAAACAGCGCCGAGCCCGGTTTCCTTATATCCTTGAGTTTTTCCACAAATTTAAATTTTCAAGCAAGATGATTGGTGGAAACTTCAGCATAGGGAATATTTTAGGAAATCCTTTGAAAAGCTAAAAGATGTGTCTCCGATCATGTGCAAATGTATCACAGCAGAACACTGATTCCGGCTAAAGATTCCATTTTTTCTCCGGATCCATGCACATATAAGAAAACTTTGATAACGTTGCAAGCGGACAGGCCTGGGTTTCAATAAAAAGAAATCAAATCGAGATTTTCATCTAATCTTCAATTTAAAAAGATTTGTTTGGTCAAAATTTGGGTTGAAGTAGCATTTGAGGAAAATCTCGATTTTTAATCTTAAAAATAAAATCAGAATCCGTTTGTTCTATTTATGGAATAAGGTATACAATGCATCTTTGCTCAGTTTGCCTCAAACTAAATGGAAAAGTACCCTACATAACTTGACCCGTCAATGGTGAAATAACTAGTAATCATACAAACTTTGGCTAGGCTACAATTTTCAATGAAAACTAATTCTTGACATATTCTAAATAATCTTTCGTTTTTGTTTGTTTGTTTGTTTGTTATTTTATTTTATTTATTTATTTTTGCATGACCGTCTTTAATCTTTTGCTTTAAAAATAATTGCTTCGATGCAAAAGGGTTTAAGCCCACTTATCCCGGCCCCGGTTATACCCACTTATCCCTTCCCGGTCCCGGGTTATAAAACTGAAAACTTGAACAGTGTGTTGTATTATGTTTATGTCAGTTTACATCATGAGCTAAAAGAATTTTCTTCGGCGCATTAAGTAGAACTTCTGGACCGCTTGCGAATGTGAAAATATATCCACGATATTCAAGGGAAAAGATGTCAGCAAGGGTGAGGTACGTTGAAAGTTACAAACTTAAAATCTTGAAATAGACAAAGAAAATAAAAGAACTTTTACAAAAATGTTAACAAATTTTGAAACATAAACTATTGTTAAAGTGTATAAACGATGAAAAGACGAATGAATGGTAGGAGATTAAAAGAAGACAGAAAAACGAAAACGTAAACAAGCTCCAAGCTCAAACACACCTTCGCCCTGACCAGATAAAATGGCGGATAGGTCCGACTCTGATACCAAATTAAAACAGGCTTTTTATAATACCCCAGATCAAAGCAATGCATCTGTATTATCAACAGCCCATGCTACATTATATGTGCCATAACAAGGATACCCATTCACACATTTTAACCAATTATGAATGAAATGAATACCTTTACCTATTTGTTTGTAATCATCCCGATATTGTGGAAGCTAGAAAAAAAATTATTCCACAATATTATACTCGTAATCTAAATGTGAGCATTAACGTATTGTAATGTTCGTGTACATCGCAATCTTTCATATTTCATCAAAAACATTATCAAAATTCTTGCACCTAAGTAGATTGATGAAAGAATATGTATAATAATTTCTAATATATAGTAATGTACTTGCACATTTGAACCATGCAATTCTAATCCATTCGTATTATCTATATAGAAAACACCACACTGGAGTGACCGATCGAAGAGAACACAGACTATGAAAATAAAAGCCTGTTTAATCTTAGGTTTGTACATGTATACGTGTCTAATTTTAACACATAAATCTGTTCGCTTAATTTTGGAAAACGTTATTGATCACAAACTGGACCCAAAAGTAATATTTCTTACCTCCATGAAATGTTTTTGGTGTGAGTTAATTGAATTCATTGTCTGTTCTATAAAATAAAGCTAGTTTACATCAATGAATATATCTATCCCTCGAGCTGTAGTAGTTTCAATAAGGATTTTAAAATCAATTTAATCATAGAATCCTGTAATTATTTAATAATAATTTTATACCTTAGAATTACTATTACACCATGTCAGATTCTGAAAGTTAACTATGTTAGAATACAATAGAGAATGAGAATAAAATTGTATTGTTCTGATTAACGCTTACAGTACATGATTGGGAAAAGTTAAAATGAAATACATCTTTTGATTTGGATTTATAAAATTTTGAGAGTTCCTGATGAATGTAAAAACTATACTATTTTGTATCGTTAAACTGTAGAACAAAAAATAGCAGCTTCAAGATGCGTTGTCACTTGTGCTTTAAAACGACAATATAGAGATCTTAAGAGTAAATATTTGCTTTTTGACTGAATAAACAAAACAATTATTTTTTTCCACGGAAGCTTATAGTTCTGACGAGGTTGTGGTAAAAGGATAAACATATATTCCAATCAATGAAACTCATTTGAAACCCATAATACTGTCAATATAAATGTCGCACAAATACAAATCAAGTTAAAAGTACATTTTGTACACACACACAATTTTTGTTGGTCTTGAGTGTGTAATCTAACTAATCCGCAGTCATACTTACATTGTGAAAATCAGTCTTGTATGTTATGCAAGTTAATTACAAGAACCATTTTATAAGAACATGTAGTTTGAGTTATGACCCCCTCTCCCAAATAAAATTGTTGAACACGGTTTTGTTTGTTTTGTTTGTTGGGGTTTAACGTCCGAGCAGCAATATTTCAGCTATATTCAGACGATGAACATGAAATTGATGATAAAATGAACATGAAATGATGATGAAATGAAAAAGGGATGGGACACAAGGACAATGGGGTCGACAAATTTTGATTGCCACTGGAAATAGGAAGAGGTGGGTAGGGTCGGGCAATTTAGCCTCCTGTGGCGGAGCCCTATGGTTCCTACTCCGGGAGAATACCACAGTAGGGTTCTTTAACGTGCGAGGAACTTGGTATCTTTCCCAACACGGTACACCGCTATGGTTTGCGGTCAGGTTTTCCGTATTATAGCCTGACAACCCAAGCATGTAACACGCTAGGGTTACCCCATTCCACCACCTGGGGCACACATCCCAGTTGCTCTGTGGGCAGAGCGCCCTAGCCCCCGGCTAGGGTTCTGAGCACTATTTAGTCGCCTTTTACGACAAGCTTAGCGCTGCTGCAGGCCTATTCTTTTAACACCCGGACCTGCACGGGTAGTTGAACACGGAGAAGAAAAAGAGCAAATAGGGAACTATTAGTGGAAATACAGGAAATATTTCCATGTATAGGGTTTGATAGTACACTATTGTGACACTGTCTTCGTAACGTAACCGTTAGTATTCATTACTATTAATTGAAACTCAAATTTTTTAAACAGATAATTAAGTTTTTGTTAAAGATATTGACATGTCATAGTATGGTAATAAGGAAAAATTAATAAGGAAATTGAATTTATTTAACCAAGGTCTCGAGTTTTTAACATTTTTTCACTGACAATTACGTTGTATGAATATTCTTTTAAAAGGCAATGGGTCTTTTACTTGAAAAAGTCAATTTTCAAAAACGCATACTTTTTTCAGCGAAAAACAAGATCTCTATTATCTCTTACTATGAAAGCATAATGATAGGATTATTACATCTACGAATCCCCATTTTTGTTGTTGTTGTTTTTGTTTCGCGATATTGTCCAGTTACATCCGATTGAGCGTATCAGTATATATATATATATATGATAGTGATTATAGGTCAAGTTTTTGAATGACTTACCTTACGAACTAGTCTTCACTTCAATATTAGATTAAATCTGATTACCATAGTCAAAATGAGACTATACATCAATCGACTCCATACTCGACATTTTGCAAATCAGAATTGTCATATTGTATAAGATATGATCTTTAAAAATATTCCAAACAGAAAAAATGTGAACTAGACATCTATCCGTAAAGTTAATCATTGTCCTTCAATACCGAGACCATTCGTCACGGATATTGATAAGATAAATATATACAAACGGGAAAAGGATCATCCTCTTCTACACGTTAACCTTGCTTTATAGAGATTATCATGTTTGGCCATGGTTGTAATGTAAACAGTGACGGTATTCAATTCTGAAATGCTCACCATCTGAAACTAGGTGTAGTCTTTTCATAAAGTTAGTGCGAAAAATATTAATAATACATTTGAAATGTTATTGAAAATTCGGCTTGGTCTTCCATCTTTAATATGATACATACTGAATATTACATGTCCTCGGTGGCCATTCGGGTAATATACATGTAGGAGTCTCGGGTTGATACCGAATGTGATACAGATTTGGACATGTCATGTTCATTATATCGTATATATACAGGGTATGCGATATAGGTCTAGGGGTGTGATATATAGTATGCGATAAAGGTATAGAGATGTGATGCAGGGTATGCGATATAGGTCTAGGGGTGTGATATAGGGTATGCGTTATACATTGTAAGTCTAGGGTGTGATACAGGGTATGCGATATAGGTCTAGGGGTGTGATACAGGGTATGCGTTATACATTGTAAGTCTAGGGGTGTGATACAGGGTATGCGATATAGGTCTAGGGGTGTGATACAAGGGTATGCGTTATACATTGTAAGTCTAGGGGTGTGATACAGGGTATGCGATATAGGTCTAGGGGTGTGATACAGGGTATGCGTTATACATTGTAAGTCTAGGGGTGTGATACAGGGTATGCGATATAGGTCTAGGGGTGTGATACAAGGGTATGCGTTATACATTGTAAGTCTAGGGGTGTGATACAGGGTATGCGATATAGGTCTAAGGGTTTGATACACGGTATGCGAAATAGGTCTAGAGGTGTGATATAGGGTATGCGATATATGGTAAACGATATAGGGTTTAAACAAACATTTATTGTGCATATACTAAAAAGGTATATTTATACCTAAATATATGATATAATGTACATAGCCGCCGGCAGATCCTATAAAGAATTTTTTGAAATATTTTTCATGATGGAAGAAGTTCGCTATTTTTCTTCTTTCCTGTCAGCATTCTTTATGTTTTTGTTATCAGTTTGTTTTTATTTTTTGTTTGTTTGTTTTGTTTTGGTATTTTTTCATGTTTGAGCATACCTATTTGTTATCAGATTTGTAGATTTATTTAAGATTATTTCAACTCCAAAACATGTTTTTTATTATACACACTGCAATTATTTGCCTTGAACGGTTTAAAGAAATGAACCCGATTGGCCGTGCTGTCTCGTTGCCATGATGGCTGCATCTCGGTGTTGCCTCGGACTATTACAGTCTTTCTTGGGCCATTATTACAGACCTTGTAAATATAAATGGTCCATTATCAGGGGGGGGGTCAGTCAAAATATGAAGTATACAGAAAGTGTACAAGTTTATATTAGTTTGAAAGAGCCCAAGAAATGTAATTTAATGGTGTAAAAAAAATTTTTAAATCGGATAAGGGGTTCAAAAGTTATTGCAATTTCAATTTCAAAATTTTGGTCAATTTTCTTGCGAAGGCAAAAAAGTCATATTTTGGGCACTTTTGGGGCCCAAATTAGTCAAACAGGTAAAGAAATCCATACATTGTTTCTTAATCATTTGAATAAAGCCATTTCACACTTTGATTTAAGCCATTCAGGGAACTTGTATCTTAGATACAAAGAAAATTACACTTTTTTGAAATTCCCCCCCCCTCCAAAAAAAAAAAAAAACCACTTACGACTTTTTTTTAGCTATGTGTCAACAGCATCATGGATTAAAGTGCCATTTTTGGATATTCATATATGGTAATTGGAAGGTAGTAGAAATCTGATACCTTGCAGGTCTTTCAAGAGTAATCCATTAAACACAAATAAATAAACAAATATTATGTCAAAATCTCTGATTTTTTTTGTCATTGGAATCAAAAACACTTAGGCAGACCCCCCTTTTTTAAATGCGTTTTATTCTGCTTATTTCATTTTGGCTTACTAAGAATTAAAAAAAAATATCTATTTTTTTCTTTACTAAGAATTCAAAAAAAAAAATAGATACTAAGAACTCAAATATCTATTTTTTTCTGTCACTTGTTTTGTGCGGAAATAAATTTGCTTGACTTGAAAAATCATGTTTTTCAGCTCAAAAAAAATTCTGAGTTAGAAAATTTACATTTTAGGGTAAATTTTAGAGCTATTTTCAGTGGAAAAAATGGGGAAAGGTCAGACAAAAAAAGACATTTTTAATTTAAAAGCAGTTTTTAGTACATGACGTTATTGTTATTGTGATTAAATATGTAAAAACACATTTTTTTATAAAGAAATAATTAAATTATATTTAAAAATTAACAAAAAAATGTGCAAAAATAGGGGTAAATTGAACATTTTTGAAAATTTCAGATTAAAAAAAAACGCATATTTATGCTAATATTGATTAAAATATGAACATACCATATACTTATGTAATACCATTTTAAAGCTTAGAATCTAAGCTATCACAAGAAGATACTTTCATCTTATTTTGCTATAAAATGTTTAATGTGGATGAAAATCTGTTAGGCCTAAAAGTATACCTTAAATGAAGCCAGACGATAATCAAAATAAACATACATTTTTGTCGCAAAAAGTGGCAAAATAATTTCATATCAAGGGCTGGTCAATTCTAAGATTCCTAATGTAGTCTTGTAATGTTTTCTCGTTTAAAAAGGGTCTTTTACCAGTCTCAGTATTGTGTTAAAATTGCTTAAAATTTCAAAAACAAATGCATTTTTTCCAAAACAATTGAGAAATTTTTTATGAATACATTGACTTGAACCAATGCGCATCCTATCACTATGGAACTTTGAAGCCCTAGCTGTTTTTTCATGTATACTATTATTTACATTAAATGATAATAAAGAAATTATCATCGTTTGATTAAGTTTAATAAACTTTTCGAAGTTTTCATTTCAGGCCAGAAGGGTTTCTTTACCAGGATCTACTATGTCTACCAAATCTACAAAAGAGATTATGTACATAAGGACATTACACCTATTAAACATCATTTACCTTATAAATTTACTTAGAGTTAGTTTACTTTCTATTAAATCATAATCTGGTTTGCTAACAATCTGAAGAAGATGGACAACTTTATTTGATGTTGGTTGCTTACAAAGCGGTTTTCTGGATTAACCGTTATCATGAACGCTTGATGACAAAAGATGTGGCGAGGAGTTAAAAACACCAAACTTCCTTTTCCAGAATAACTATCTTCATTTCAAAACAAGAGGATAGTTTTATAAGTTTAAATTATTGTTATGTTAAATAACTTAATATGAATAATTTCGCTGCGTTCGAAACGCTTTGCTGCAACCAATCTACAAACAAAGAAATAATAATTAGTACCTGAAACTAAAAGCCCTTGGATAAAAATCTACAAGAAAAAAAGAAAATGGTTTAAGAACCTGAAATGAAGCAAAAAGAGTTAGTGCTAAAGGAAAAGAGAAAACAAGAATTAATTTTGCTGAAAATTTTTTTCTACAATGATATCCTCACATCGCCATTCTGATAGTCCTCTAATATAGGCTCCTAAAAAATGTTGCTATCTTCCTCATCGTCGTCATCATCATCCCCATCCTCGTGATCATATGCTACAGTCGACAAACCTGTATCAGCATCATGTCCTGTCACAGTTCCTGTGTACCAAAACTCCTCACCATCAGCCTCTTGAAGAAAACGGTGGTCATCTCGTCTACCTTCAATAAAAGAAGGATCCAGGGGCACAATCCTTAACTCTCAAGTCTCTAGGTCATCTAGCAATGGGAAGCTGTAAGTCTCCCTGTAAGAGACTGTAAGTATTATAAATATAATACATTATACTATATAAACAAACATAGTATGTTAAAAGTATGTTTTCTAAATAGAAAATGACCACAGCATTAGAAAAATCCAAATATACTAGTATTCCAACTTAACTGAATTTCTTTTTTTTTTTGAAAATTGATGTACTGTAGCTTCACTACTTAGTTCTCAAATCAGTCTGAATTATGGTATTACATATGCGTACAAAGTAGTACCAGTACTTCTGCACTGTAAGTATAGTATAGTTGTATTTTCAATTCATCTATTTTAAATACTGGCATTAATTTATTATGTAGTTTTCAAGTTTACAGAATTTTGATAATGTTAATTGAAATATTTGACTACACGTGTATCAATGAGTTCTATCGCTCATTTGCTATTGTACAGGTAATTAAAACAATTGATTATATTGATAAATCATTAGATTCTCTCTGTTAACTTTTGTCTTGGCTGTCTTGTCTTTGTCTCTTGATTATGAAGATTCTGTTCAAATTTCCAAACATGACCTCGTATTCAATCTTAAAAGTTTAAAATGTTTACCTTCCACTTTAATACTTGTCACTCTGGCTTTCTTTGTTGTAAATCCACTACCACGCTACGTAAAGTAGTTCTTATGAACCGGTCATATATTACATATATTATTGAATATCAAGAAAAGCAGAGGTCACTTACTCTAATTGTACAACTGGACAATGCTTCCCTTTTGGTTCATTATTTACATAAACTGTGTTTCAAAATTACGGTAGTCTGGCAGTTTTTGTTTAAAGTTTAGTTTGATATTTATTTCATTCAGAAGTTGCTATAAATGTGGTATTATATGAGTACTTTTAGTTTTTCTTCAATTAATTTTTTTAAACCATTTTATTTTTTGCTGCAGAGTTCAAATACTGGCAAGTCTCAACATTGCAGAGTAGTAAGAGAATGTGCATGTACTTTTGAATTATTGAAATACTTCATATAAAAAATATACATACTTGTTCACGTCGTGCTTCATCCAAGTCATCTAACCAGCTGGCTTTATGGTTCTGGGTGCACATGGTGATTCCTTCCATGGCGTTGGTGGTGGCTCGGGGCATTACTCTGATGAGGCTGTCCAACTGGGCAAAGATCCTCCCTGGTCCAACATTCGTCCTGGGAACTGATGCTGACTGCTCCAAAAGTTCTGCTGACCAATCAGTGGCATACCTACCTCCCTCAATATGGTCTTTCAACTGTCTGCTACAAACAACCTTAAAAGATGAAAACAGAAGTTCTAAGATCTCTCGTGTAAGATCATTTAACTGTGGGAAAGGACTTACCAGTCTATCATACACCTTATCTTTCTGTACCGTCTCCTCACCAAAGATGAACTCTCTTCCTTTCATCAAGGATGACGCATCAGTAGAAAGTCTTTTGAAGGCCTCATACAACTGCTGGTACACTGGTGTCAACTCACTCACATACCCATTCTCCTCCATGAATCTCCACATTGGCCCTGTTACCATCTTCGATACAATACCTAATGCTCTAGCCCCGGCTTGAAAAGACAATACCAAGATCAGCATTAACTGCTGCAAAGAGTTTATTATCTGTTTTATGGTCTTCTGTAAACATGAAACAAAATGTTAATTCTATTACCTTTAAAGGAAGCAAGGGGAACTTTCTTTACTTCTTCCTGGGTCTGTAAGTAGTCTCTGAACTGCACTGGTTTGCCTGATCACAACCACGATCCTGCACTGCCTTACATACCGTCCTTACCAATCGTGTTGTACCGGCTTCACCTGGCTTACTGTATCCTCCTGGTAGGGTAGGTGCTCCAACCTTCTCTCCAGCATGAACAAGACGCTCCCACAAAGAAGGAGTCTTGTTTGCCTGCTGGGACAGAACTACTAAAATGAAGGCCACAAAAGAAATAATTAATAATAACATACCTGTCTCTCTGTACTGCGCAAAGGGTGTCCCAGTTCTCAATCACATGTTGCAAGGCTCTCTCCCTCCATTCAGACAGCAAGGTCACGAACTTCTTGTTGACACTGACCTGGTCACTTACCATATTTTTTATCTTTGCTGCTACCTGTCTTACCTGGTCGTTGTCATCACCTGTCATCTCTGTTACAATACCCTTTAGTAACTTCTGGTATGCTTCAGCGTCTCCACATGCCATATCACGCAGCCCCATGCACATGGTTTTACCTGAAAGAGAAGTAGGAATTGCACCGTTATGATGTCCAAATGTAGTTGTGCCATCAGGCCCTACAGTTAAATTACCTTCTGAGGAGTGTATCTCTTCCTTCGGGTGAGTAAGAGCTACACTCCTAGTCTATGGAGGCATTATGGAGAAACACAATTAGTCATATAGTAAATAAATGCATATAGGATGTTGGCACTATATTCGTTCATGTCCAGAAGAAGTGTCTCTTTCCGTTCGATTTGTTAGGTTTCATTAGTGTCAAACATGAGGCATAATAGACTTTGACTCCTAATTCAAAATTGTATGTATCTATTTCTTATACCATTCTACATCATTTCAGATTAAAATTTTATCAGCCAAATGCTATATGTTTCCCATGATGAAAGTGACAAGAACTGCCCAATGATATTAAATGAAAGATGATAATGTTCATGTAAACTAGTACTTAATTTTATCTATACGAATTTAAACGTTGATTATCGGTCACTTAGATTTGGTATGAGCGAAAGAAATTTCGCAACTGTATTACCACCTTCATGTAAATCTAGGTATGAACGGAAATCGTCGTTAAGGGAACGCATGTTCATGCAATTTTATAGTAGACGATTCGGCACCTTATTGACTCGACCCATGCCAAATTATATTTTGTTTGTTTATGTGCACCTGTGTTCTTACAAATCTTTCTTTACATTAAAAAAAAGAACAAATTGAAGTCATTTCAATATTATACACATAGTGCCTATGACAGAGGCTCTTGTAACGGAATACCACACGAATAAAGGTAATACCAAATTTTCGAATCAGAGGGACAATAAAATAACACATAAACTGGCTAAATCTAGAATAAACCGAAAAAAATGAAAATAGCCATAATGAACCTTACTTCCTTTCAAACTGAAACTGAAGATTAAACCAGGTTGTACTATCAGTCAAACCCCCGCTTCCATAGTTAAGATTTTCGATGTGGGTTTGTGCTGTGTACACAAGTCAAAATTGGTTTGCTCTCTTTGCAGAATAGATAAAACTAAAACAGCAAAAGGCAGGTCAGTTTTTTTACTATAATATTTTATATAAAATTAATGTAACCTTCTCATACCTAAGGAATGCTATGCCTTAAAATTCCTCTAGATACAAATGTTTGTCTTTAATCAGAGGAAAAATTGAACTCATATTTGTCAAGAGGTAATGGTGAACTTAAAGTCATTGAATACGAAGTGGTGTTTGACTTATAGTTTTAACTCCGTTGTTTTATTTTTCTATATAATGTTTTCGTCATCTTCTGCTTTTCCCTAAAATGAGTCCGGGTGAGTTCTCAAAAACAGTAAGGCAGATATTTACGAAAATATGCAAACCATACTGATACTTTGTTTTACAGTAGCTGGGCAGAAGGGTCAAATAACGAAAACGTATCTTCATTGTCAGATTTGTACGAAATTTTATATTTGTGTATACTTCTGTACACGCTGAGCAATAATGTGCTCATGAGAAGTGACTTAGCCCATGTTTTGCGAAACGTAAATTTTTAATTCCTATTTACCTTTGTACAATCCAAGGACATGCAGATGTGGATTGTGGTTCACAGATGCGAAAAATGTCTCATCTAAAACACATACTTTATACGTTCATTTTGTTGTTTGGTTATGAAGAATGCAATCAACCAATCTACAATTAGCACCAATATGAACTGAGCCTCTTAGGGGACGAATACCTTGAGGAGTTTTGGGTGGAAACCAAAAACGCAGTTTTTTTTATTCTGCAATATTTCAAATTAACTGTTAAAACATACATCGACAGTTCAAATGTAAGTTATTTCGTCGGTACACATCAAATATTAATTTAGGAGTATCTGTTATGAACGCAATATTCAGTTTTTCACTTCGTACTTCGTAACTCCTTATATTATTGATTCTGAAATCAATGAAATGTGTTATTAGGAAAAATACTTGTAAATACATCATGAAATACTGGTCTAATTTATATTTTTACTTATGTTCAGTTCTTACTGACTAAAAGGTTTGCTTGAAATGCAACGTCTTACAAATGTATGTTGATAGCAATTTCGTGAAAGATACTTTTTTTTTTGCAGTTAGATGATAAACGAAAGGTTTTTGTACAGATTTGGTCGTTGAATGTAAATGTTCGCAATTATTGAATATTTGGTTATTATTGGTTTAACACTGTTTTATTATTGGATGTGTTTTGTTTTGTAACTATACCATATACACTTTTCACTGTTCTGTCAATAACGCTAGCACCATTTTCAAGATTCTTATTAATTCTAAATTTGTTCTCAGTTGGAATTCTTGACCAGTTTTAAAAGTTGATGGAGTAGTTCCACTTTTTGCCAGGGGAGACAATAGTTTGAATTCGACTAAGAGATCGTCGGCGACTGGGATACTAGCGGAATTGGGATAAAGCCACATGGAACCACCAAAATACTCCGCAGGCTGTAATCTTTACCCTCTTCCATTTCCACATCGCATGGTTAACGAAAGTATACCGCTTCGCCGCCGATTTTTTCAATTGTCAAATTTAGTATGCGCTGTTTTATTTTTCGTAAGACATGGACGTATTATGACATTAAAGCTTTTTTTCTGTAATATTCACTGAACTGCAATATTTCTATTATTATGTGGTTTTTTTTTTAATTTTGACGAGCAGGACTATTTTCTTCGAATTGACCTGACGCAGGTCAAACATTCGCAAGCACGAAGGAAATTCAATTGAGATGTTTTTGCTCATTCCTCCCTCTTGATAAGGCACTTTTATTGAAGATGTCAGGAGTATCTAATGACTTATTTTTGGACCTACAATGTACACTTTTCAAGTTGTAAGTACATGTATATTGCTAATGTCTACGATTACATGATGGGTGTATTGTAGATTTGAACGTGTTAGATACAAACATTTTTTTTCACATGTAAAGAGTTTTCAAAATATACAAATTGTACTTGTACATGTATACCTTATACATGTACAGTTCATGTGTGTTTTATTTTATACCGAGAATTTACTTAAAATACACGCAATGTGTACATGTAAAAAACGGTTTTTAACAAAATCAAATAGCAAACAAACATACAAGTAGCAAACATGAAAGAGTAATCAAGGGAACCTAGGTTCTAGCGGAAATCAAAGGAATGTAATCCAAGGACAATGATCAAACATGGAAAACAGACATACACAACAAAGAACATCAAGTAACTAAAACAACACATACAAAGTAACAAAAGTAAATGAGCAACTCAGACTGCACCAGAATAGGTGCACCGGTAGGGTAAAAGTCCACTGCTTTCTAGAAACACCCGCCGATGTGCTCATAAAAAGTCAAGTGAGGGGTGGACGAAGGAAGAAAAAAAAACCCAATGAAATGTTGATCAAATCAGTTTCCATGGTGCAGGGTGCAGATGGATACACCGTAACGATCCACGAGTTCATGATGACGACCATAAAACTTTTGTAGATGGATACAGGGTTATGTTGTTATTAAATTGAAAGTGTCAAAATACAAGGAGGTCATGTGACATATTCAAGGAGGTCATGTGACATATTCATCACATTCAGTGGTGGATTATTCCTATGTAGCCAACGAAATTTTTCGATCATAAAGGGTCCCCATTTGGACCTGCCTATGCCATTCCTGCTTTAAATTTTCCAAAATTTGTTTAATGTGTTTTTTTTGTTTACATTTTGATTGTACTAGAAATTGACCCATTCTGTAATCACCGTCATTGTGGCTGACTTGTTTTTGAATAGATTTAAGGCATGCAGGGGCGGATCTAGAAACCAGGGGTGAAAGCCCGGGTTCCTTAGAAAAGGGAGATAGGATGCCAGGACATTATTTACCATTTTTTCTGTCAATTCTACATTTACATGGCATGAAAATTTTCCAAGATAAAGGAGTGGTGCCAACCACCTGCATCCTCTAGTATCACCACCGGCATGGACTTTATATTATGCAATACATTTTTCTGTCACTCCATGCATTCTTGTGCATGTGACTGAAACTCAAACTATACTGTAAATTGTGTAAGTTTTATCCACTTAACATAGTGAATAGTTATTTCAAGAGGTTAGTAGTAAAAACAACTATCAGGTTTATGGAATGCAAAAAAAAACAGTAATTATACAATATACATGTGTGTATTAAATCCATATATAACTGATAAACAACATGGTTCTTTTTTCAGTACTTTTTCAAGATAAACCAGATACATTCATTTAGAATGCAGATCATAATTAAAAGTATGATGCAGGACTTTCATGACACAAGAAAGACACAGTCAATTCTATGTCCATGAAAATACATGGACAATGTGATGGATATCAAAGCATCCAGAAGTAGACCTTTCATATAAGATGATTTTCAGGGACGTTCATACAAAATAAGTTTTGGAGGTATACATTATTTACACAGTGATTTAAAATTTTCAAAACTGGTGATTTGTCTTCTCCAGACATTGCTAGTGCATAACAGTGGTCATATTTCTTTGCACCTTTTGCAGTTTACATTTTTATTCTGTGAACTGGAAAGTTGCACTGAAAACTACAAAATACATGTACTCTATAACTATGGTTACTGACATGTGCAGTACACTGTTAATTGAAGATTTATTCTTGAAATTGTGATATTTGTAATAAAGGAATGATTGTTATATTTTTTCCGGTCTATGAGGAAATGACCCCAATTACGTGGTACATACTAAATAACTTGCGTAGCATGTTATTTTCAAGTGTACACTACGGGCATATAGTGATGACTTCAATCTTGTAGCAACATAATCATGTTCCAAGAAGCCTAAGAAGTTTAGCGCGTAACAAATCGTCGGCGTAGTTAGTGGAAACTCATGCGTAACGTACATGTGTATCATGTGAAAATTCCATACGCAGGTGCTGTCACAGATGAAAGGGAAGTTGACACTACGGAATAAAAAGTCATCGCGTTTGTCGTATAGTTTGGTCAATAGTTTTCCTTTACCATCGACTTCTAAGTGTAGGTCAAGAAATTAGGCTGACTTCCCAATGTCTCTAGTACTCTTTATCTCAGCACCTGTCAACTATTGTAGCTTTTGTCTTTTGCTCTTATTCATAAAAAAAACATGGAACGGTAACTTAAAAGCAACAAAAAATGCTTTATTTTAGATAAATGCTGTTTTCCTGATTTTTAGACGTTTTCAATTCATCGTGAGGTAAGGTAGTATATAATATTGAAAAATAAAAATAAAAAGAATATATATTATATGTAACTTGGTGAAGGAGTGCAACTGAAGGTTAACTTAAAGATTTTTGGAGTTTTTTTTCAGAATCCACATATGGCTACAACACTACGCAAGTATACAGTTTTACAATATTTTTGTTGCCATTTACTCTGGACAAAATCTTTTTCAGACCCTAAGATGAGTCCTCTTATAATTTACACCTGATGAAGGCATTGCCGCCAAGATAATTAAATATTTTTTTTTCCAAAACTGATTGGTCAAACGCCTCAAAAGGAGAACTCGTAGTGGGGTGTGCGTACTTAACAAAATATAGGTCAGATCAATGATGACCTATCAAGCGTTGGACGCAATGCCCTTTTCAACGCTTCATGATAAGTCTCAAAGGAGACGTATCAAGCACAAAAAGGTCTTCAATAAGTGTAAGCACACCTTCATTTAGTAACATCTGAAAGACCCAACAACGAGTGTAATAAAATCCACGGTAACAGAACGATGACAACAAAAAAGTCAAATAACACCAAGACACATTAATGACCTTCAACTAGTTTTATAAGGTCTTATTCACCCTTTTAGTGTAAGGTCAAAATGAACTGAAACAACAAATTAACACACCGTAAAATTCAGTAATATATCCAATTCTACCTCAAGGCATTTCTCAACATACAACATATAGTCAAAATGAGATATCCAATTAAAGAACGCTCGCAGTTCCTAAACGTTGGCTCAGAACAAATGGAAGAATGATAATATCATCAAAATTACCTGCATTGGAAATAATCGGTCACTACAATCACAGCAGACTGGCTTAGTAACGCTAAGTACCGAACAATACTAATGAAAGTACCGAAGGTGCTGACACTCGGAAGTCGCTCGGTGTGCAACATGCAAGATAGGTTCCCGATGTTTATTTTTTAAGCAATGTGCTAGAGTGCCGGTCATGACATGGACCAAGGTTTGAGAATGTTTTGGTGTTGTACCCATATTTCCCTTGCAACCTGCAGCAAAACAAAACAAAATTGTACACAAATATCGTGAAAATAAGATTATTGCCTTTGTTTACGTTCTTGAGACCTTAAACTTGATGTTGATTGTGACGCTTCTTGATCAAAGATTTTGATTATAATACCATTCACGGGGCATAGTTAAAATCCAACAACACCCAAAGAGATCGATAACTCCAATTAAATTGTATTAGCTTTTAACTATCTTCTATGAAATTACTACGCGGCCAAGCGGCAAAAAAAAAAAACAGTTTGATGTCTCGATTTACCAGTTCGACAATATTTAGCTGTAAATTAACACTTAACATGTTTGAAATATCATTTATTTTGGATATCGGTGAAATATTCAAAGTTTAAAAGAGAATCACGCATTAATTTGAAGAAAGCATTTCCGTCCGTGAAGTTATCTGCCGGAAGCCCTTTTGTCATTCTTATACTTACAATACTGGAAGCCACTCACGTGACTTCCGAGTAAAAATGACTTTTACGAAGGCTTACAATTAGGGGTCGAGGATCTCTATTTGAGAAAACAAGGTTCAAAGAATCCTTTCATTACGAATTAACCTATAACAAGCAGTTGATAAATCTATCGGATTTTGTTTGAAAGAATGTGCTTTATAGACTATATTTCCATAAAAAAAACTGGGTGAGCAACACAATTTTTATTTAAGAATCTGCACGTGCTATCATATTTTTGTATTAAACTTAATTTGTGACTTATCGATATATTTGTGGTTTTATTTATTTGTATTTGTATACTTGTTTACATATTTATTATGTCTGAGTTTAACTAATAAATTGTTATAAATCTGAAAATATGAAATCTACCTTGGCAAAATGAAGGCAAAGCCTTGGAGTGAAAAAGGGTAAAACAACCAGTTTATAATTATAAATATAAATTAAATAATTAAATCAGTGCATGGACTTGCTGTATAAGAAGCGACAAGTTCCGAACAGCGTCCAACGAATAAAGCCGAGTATCTCAAAAGGATTGTCTGCAGTGGCTAGTAATGGAGGGACGAACGTCTGCCACTGCGTTGAGCTTGATGAAACAAATAAATCAAAATACATTGTTGAAAGCTTCCTGCAGATGAACCATCCTTTGATAATAAGTTTTACGGCAAGACTTTAACTTCAGCTACCCCGACTATATTTTGAATTTGATGAGTATCAAGGGATGCAGTGATCTGCCGTCTTCCAGGTTTTCTCGGAGTTAGTTGCAAGTGTGCTGCCCACTCTTGATGGCCGCTGATATTGCTGGAAAAGTAAATAAGAAATAAATCGAATATTTAGATACAGTTACGAATGTTAAGCATGTTAAAACGATAAATTATCACCAGTAATGTTGCAGAATTGTGCCAATGTTCTCAATTTAAAAACACAACAGGCGTGTAACGCATGCGCAAAAGTTGAAAAGTTTACAAACATTTGTTTTTGAAGATTTTTTGCATGTTTGTGGGAACATGCATTGACGCTGAATATTTCTGTCTGATGTAAGCATTTATTTGTTTTATTTAGCAATAGTACCAACCTCAAGTCAAATTGTTCCTCATTATCTAACCCAGGACCCTCTATGGTAAGACAACATTTACTCAAAGCAGCAGACAATGGGTTTGTAAAAGACAACCTACATTTAAAGGATTCTCCTACACGAATATGGTTGTCAAGAATCTGAAAAGGATCGAAAAACATTTTTGGTAGTCTAAGATCGTACAATGTACATGTAATGTTATATAAATCTAAATGGTATGATGTATATTCGGAACAGAGATTGATGGGACCTTACATTTAGGAACGTGTAGTTTTCTGTTATTTTTTGCATGAAAATGAAGAAATACCTACATTGTTTATAGGTATAATTTAACGATTAAATCTTGTTGTTTTTGTTTTTCATAATTATTTTTTGTTAGATATTTTCTGATTATGATAAATGATACTCCTATAAAACATGCTTCATGGACATACAAGTTTGAAATGCCACGCAACATGTTTTTCACATGAAATAATTACGCATGTTTCACATGTGCATTCTTTCACATATGAAAAGCGCATGTGAAACGCTTGGTTGTATGTGTGATACATGCGTATAATATATGTTTACCTCACATGTATCACATGCGTTGCATGAAACGTCACGCATGTGCACATGTGTAGTATTGGCTTTGCTTCTTTTCCGATTTTGTAAACAGACAGTAACAAATTCCAAGGATTAATCATTGAGTATCTGAACAAAGCAAACGAAGAAAAAAAGTTGATGATTCAGTGATAATGTTAAAAATGTACCTCTATTTGTATATCAGGTTTTCGGAGTCTGAAATCGTCCTGGAATGCTTGGATGTGGCCTGTTTCCACTACTTGTAATATCGCCGATACTTTCATTCCCATTTGTTCACTGATATGTGGCAAATATTCTGTTAAGCCAACTTTCATGGAAGCAACATCCTCTGTAACCCATAAAGGGGTATATTTGTAACGAGTTTCTTTATGCTTTGGGTCCATGCATTTAGGAATAATAGCGACTTTTGGGAAATAATCTATATACATGAGGACTAAGATGTTTAAACAGTATTTCAAAAAAATTCTATTTATATTGTATCAAAACCCGTGATGTGATTCATGCATGACGAATTTCATACAGTGGATTGGAGATAACTTACAAATCTCTATTTTAACAAGGTACAAATGAGACACTGTTTCTAGTCACAGTTGTAAATTTCACTGTTCAAAGTTGGAAAATTTGGGGCATATTTCTCTTAGGTAAATGGGCTAAAATGGGTTCCAAAATAAGCAATGGTTTTAATGAAAAAAGTAATGTGTATGATTGCATCGAAAATCCATGAAGTTTGTAGTGCAACTCCTAAGCTAATAAAATATGTATCACTAAAAAATGTAAGCACATTGAATTTTTTTCATTAACCATTTCCTTACGCTTTCCAGTGCACCTGGTCCTTGCTCAACAATTTTAGGGGAGTCTGATTTTCTCTTTTACTCTTGTTTCTATATATGTACGCTGTTATTTTGGTTATTTCGTGTTCTTTGTTGTGTTTGTCTATGTTTCTTCTACTCGTTAGCCTTGGATTATGTTATGTTTGTTAACTTTCGACCTCTGCTTCTCTTGTTTCCCTTTTGATCTTATCCCACCATCTTACCTGACCTTGGATCTAACGGTATTTCAAAAGAGTGTTCTTTAATAGTCTTCTGTTTTATGCCAATGTATGAGACGGATTCGCATACCAATCGTCCCTTTATAGTTCGGACGTGGTCCCCAACGTTTCTGAAGGTCACAGTAACCTTAAATTCTTTTCCTATCATGATGAAGTCTCGTTGGTCAAAACCTCCGAAAATAATGTCCTATAAAATAACATGAATTCAGTTAATTATAAGCGCCCACGAGAATGGACTTCTTTTATATGTTCTTTACTAAACAGCAGGTTGCGGGCCCGGCATATATCACCTTTAAAATAAAAAAAAACAAACTTTTTACAAATAATCCTACCCTGTGATTCTACTCCCCTCTCCCAAACCCAAAATCCTGGATCCACACCTGGACTGGTAAAGGGTTTTGGAAATCATGAATAATAGCCTAATAGCCTAATTAAAAATAGTTGGAAATACGCCTTCGAACATGACAGACATCTCGAATGCTTCGATATCAATGTCTCTTTTGATAATTTTTAGAAATATTAATTTAACACAAATTAACTGTTCCGTTTGCTCTCAATGACATCATTCCAGTTGACCTCAACGTAAATGGATAACTTTACCGATAAGATTTTTTTCTGTTTTGAATTTTCTCTATTGTGCAGTTTTTAAACGTGTATCACTAGATTTCAAAGGCCATAAGGGCTGTGAGGTTTTCAACCATACAAGAGTCCTGCTTAATTAATGTCACCATAAAATGTAACTAAATGAGCATTTAGCAGGACCAGATTAAAAAAAATTATAAGATTTCACTTTGTAATATATATGATTCTATTACTTTTTTTGTTGTTGTTTGTTTTAAATATTAACAAAAAATATCAATACCAATTCTGTGAAAATTCAGACATAAAAGTGAAAAAAGACGCCATGCAAAGAACAATTATAAATGGAAAACACTATGAATATTTAATATAGAGAAATAAGTCCGCATAACTGTATTTGATTCGAAGTAAATTCATAGTTAGCAAGCACTGAGAGCTTGATTCAAGTCTGACAGGAAGTCACGTCTTTCGCAGCTTCCCATACAAGTTTGGTATTTTCGTAAATTCTTCACTAAAAAGCGTTTACTATATGGTCTTTAACAATTAATTAAATTCATATTCTTTATTTTCCTTTCTGACATGCCATCAGTGTAGTCCTTTCTGGCTTTAGTAAGGGAGGCCGAAGTACGAATACCAAGTAATACCGATCTCACTAATTAGCGACAAGACGCGTCAAGAAGCGTCAAGATTTCTAGAAAAAGCGACAAGAGGGGAAAGACTTTTTAATAAAACTATATTCAATTTCGTCTTCTTACAGGTTACTCCTGTCTCATATTATACATCTATTTCACAAAATATTTATACATACTTAAAATCATCAAGACGATATTTTTCTCAGATCTGTATTTAATATCTTGTGTATTACAAAGTACACGCAGCTCCATTACCATATAAAATATGAGGGACAAATCTCGGGTAGATGTATGCATAAATATTCATATTTTGTAGGGAACAGATTTCAAAGCATATTCATGTGTAATTATTTGCATGTACCTGGTATCCTCGGTTGTAAACTGGTCTGGTTTTCAATGCAGATCTGTTAGCGTTTATTACAGCAAGTCTTTCCCTGTCCGACTCTACAAAATATCCATGATTGAGACGTTATTTATTTGTTGCTTCTTCTATATTATATCAATATACAACTCTTTAGTTCTACCCAAGCCCTACGTGCTCACTGACTTTACACGAACCAGTCTCTTTCATATTTCGAAATATATCTATTAAGGTGAAGTCATTGCATATACTAGTTTAGATTTTATTATTATAAACCATGCTCTGTAAAGACTTATAACAGGTTTTGTTTCGAAAATTTCTTATTCCATTTTACATACATAATAAATACGGAATGACACTCGTGTTTGAGAAGTTAAGTAAGAGACTTTACTAATATCAACCGGAATTAATTTCAAATGATAATAATCAATGTCTACCGTAAATAAATACATCTGAACGGAGGAAATAGTACAAATATAGGCAGTCATAAATAAATCTTTTTTGTCTTTATATACAAATGTACTTTTGGTGTTTGCTTAGTTAACATATTTGTAGTTTTACAGAATTTAAATGCCCTGAATTCCTGGTATTTTAAATGGTAGAACTTCTCGGAGCTGGAATAGGCTTCTATTTCGATATTTTTTGTTTTTAGTACTCCTTACAACTTATTTTGGGATTTAGGTCTTCCTATGTATTTGGTTCAAACGCGCTGATTACAGGAATTTGCAATATCAATGTATGTGTGAGTGATCAAATTCATAAGAATAATACTAGGCCCTTCCAAGAATCTCTATTGAAGACCTGGAATTTCTTTTACTAGTGTGAGAAATTCCCTCTTTAGACGAGTGGAGCGGAGGCTAGCGGAACGAGTCAAAGGACAATTTCCACACGAATGGAAAAAATCCCAGATCTACAGCAAATGACGAGTGTAAGAATGTATTTCTTCCTTTATACAGCCAAAAGCTATGGAATTACAATACAGGTCAATGAGTAATTTGCATAAAATATGTTTCGTTTTACTGGGTGCCGATTAACCACAAGCGATTAACAGTAATCACCGACTATTCCGTTATATAATAATTAATTCTTAAATTTTGTATAATTTGAATATTTTTACATATATTGACAGTCATAGATGTGGATCTGCGTACAAAAAGTTTAATTAATTTATCCATTGACCCTCTGAACTTTACTGGACTATTTTTAGGCTAAAAACCACTAATTCCACTTCCCATAGGCTTCTATGCTAATTTCACAATATTCAATGGCTTCTCTGGACTTTACCTTAACTTTAACCTGCAGAGGACTATATATCAGCATGATTCTACATATGTCAGCTGACAATCCTCAGAATGGCATGTGGGGTTAGCAGACTTGCAGTGCAGTACTGGTCACCGGAAGTGAAGGGTCTATAAATAGCATGGGAAATCCCAGTGTTTTCACAAGATAGGGGTATATTTAAAAATCATTATGGAGATTAGGCTTCACATCACAAGAAGCAAAATGCACCTATAAAATGTACAGAAATGCAGAAATGTTTTTCCTTTCAGAAATTGTTTAAATTTTTTAAATAAAATGAGAACTTTTTTCACAGCACTATGAGGAACAGGGGTAATTTCTGCGTAGGACTATTTTTGCGTACGTTCCAAATGCTCATTGGTTGAATTGGTGGTCTGTAACCTTATTTGACTATTGCGATTGGCTATTTTACTCATCACAGACACGGTCGCGTGCACCAGTCCGTCATGGGCGGACAACGAAAACAGAAGAACCGTCTTTCCGTACCAAAGCACTGGTAATTTTACCGGTAAGTATAGTTGAAATTTAAATGCATATCTAATATATTTGTTCGAATCAAGCTTGCTTTCAAATGGCACACCGTCGTACGTTTTTGCTCTACTTGTAGTGTTTTTGTTTTGTTGGCTTTGGGCTTCTAGGATTTGCATCTCACCTTGGTATGAAGGTTTGTTTTTTTTTAAAGAATCTTAAACTTAAAAAAAATGCTGATTTAAACACGCTTCCACGGATAAAATTTGAAATTTTCAAACTCCGGGTACTATAAAGTTACTGAAAAGACACATGGAAATCTGTTAAAATGCTAGGAGCCGATATCTTCAACTATGACAGATCATGCCATTTTTTGCAACTGCGGTTTAAATGTAACCAAAACAAAACCAGTTCATTAAAGACCCTAGCCATCCTTCAATGAGATTCCAAAAATACATAGGTCAATTTGTCGCTTCCGTGAAATTAAACAACTATTACATCTTGCATTATATAAATGAGTAAATATTTTAGGTTTCAAAAACATGTTGTCATTCATGCATAGAAATTAATCAGATTATTGAGTGAAACATGCCTTAACCGAACCACTGTTTGGTTAAGACATTTGTTCGGTTTAGACAGGGATTCAGTTTAGACAGGTTTTTTCGGTTTAGACAGGTGTTCGGTTTAGACAGACGATCGGTTTACCAATGTTCAAATATACATTTGAACCGGTATTTAGGGAATTTAAGAAGTGTCCAGTTTAGACAGGTTTTCAAATTATTTAGTGTTCAGTTTAGACAGGTTTCCCTGTACTATTGGTGCAACAACAATAGTGACTTTAAAGACACATGGACTATCTTGTCAGCAAATTATTTAGTGTTCAGTTTAGACAGGTTTCCCTGTACTATTGGTGCAACAACAATAGTGACTTTAAAGACACATGGACTATCTTGTAGCCCTTGTATTTATATATATATTTCAGTTGTTTTGTTGGGGTTCATCTTTGAAAGAGTAATCAAGGGAACCAACATTTTTGAAATCAAAAGAATGTAGTTCAGGGACAAAGACCAGAGTTTGAAAACAGATACACACTACATAAAATAACAAAAATAGTACATACAACGTAACAAAAGTAAATGAATAACTCGGACTCCACTAATAACTGGAAGCATAAACCAAGTGCACCGGTAGGGTAAGCGTTCTCTGCTTTTCTAGAAACACACGCCGCGTTGCTCATAAAAAATCAAGTCAAGGGTAGAAGAAAGAGGAAAGGCAAACTATGGCACGTTGAGCAAATCGGTTCTCCTGGTGCAGATGGATACACCGTAACGATCCGCGACTTCATGATGATGATAATAAAATTTCTGTAGTGGTGACTTTAATATTGTAGCAACATAACCCTGTTCCAGAAGCCTAATTGTAAAACGTTTTATATAAATTAGCACGGTACAAAAAGTCTGCGTAGTTACGGCAAGCTCTGGCATAACGTATGTATTTTGATATGAAAACTCCATACGTAGGTGTTGTCACAGATGAAAGGAAAGTTGACAATACGGAATCAAAAGTCATCGCGTTTATCGTATAGTTTGGCCAATAGTTTTTCTTTACCATCATTCTCAACATGTTGGTCAAGATATGATGCTGACTTCACAGTATTTGTAGAAATCTTTTATCTCAATTTCTTTCAGTTAGATGCAATGTATAAAATCCACAAGCAAGGATTGTTTAATGATAATACTTCATCTATATAGCAGAAACTGAGATCAAATGATGTAGCTAAAGGCTGTTCATTCTTTTGGATCAACTTTAAGAGTGCCAAGAAATTGAAGATAAACTATCACATCAAACTTCATAAAAAAATCTGCTGTATGTTTGGTGAGTACAATAAGATCGAAAGTAAGCGGAATGACAGACTTGAAAAGATAGATGGCAAAGTAAAGAACGGGTTTGAATTCAAATGCAAACTTTAATTTTTAAAAAAACATTCTTTATCTACTTCTGATTCTTTAAACTTTTTTTAAATATTTCTAATGCGTTCTTAATTTCATAATTTCTTTGGTTTCATTTTCTATTCCAAAACTAGGGGCAAAAGCTATACCAAGCTCAGTATCATATACACACAGTAAATCGTTTTTCAAAGACAATCCATAGTTATTATTGATAGGTCATAAGACAATTCCAACATCTGCCCTAGCTATGATACATTTTCAAAAATTATTTTTTGTGGAGTCCGAGTTTCCTTTAGCTACTTTGTTATTTTATGCTCTTTGTTGCTCATTTACTTTTGTTACTTTGTATTATTTTCGTTACTTTTTGCTCTTTGTTGTGTATGTCTGTTTGCCATGTTTGGCCTTCGTCCCTGGATTACATTCTTTTGGTTTCCGCTAAAATTTTGGTTCTCTTGATTATTCTTTCGAACACCTTATATTGTTTTCGCTTAACTGGTAGGAACCAACTTTCGCTAACTTTATTTCCGGTTCGTCTGACGAACTGCATGTAATAATTGAACACGAATCTGTGGTTCAGTTGGGACGAACCGTACAATGAAAAGTTAAAACAGTGCCATTTTAAACAATATTATTATTCCATCATTTTTTCATGAAAAACCTAAAGTATACTCGATTTTTGTTATCTTACCATCTTTGTATTTATAATCATCTGTGATATCCTGTCTAATAGACGCCACATCTGTCAGATAAGGTTTGACCGGCATTCCATCCGGTACCTTGGTGCTGATGTTCCTCCCTACCCTGTAAATTCCCGCCAAAAATTACCAGGCGTAAAAAATGACAAAACGTTAAGTAGCAGTCCACCTAAGAATCATGCAGTGGGTGATTTATCGATGTCAGACATTTGAACCAAATTGACTTGCAATATGTAAGATTTAATGGAAAAACAAGAATTAATATAAAAAAAATGAAAAATGTTTTCACCGTAACTATAGCAACGACCATTCCTTAGCAACCCCCAATTTTGGGCCTAAAAACACAAAAACATCACAATCTGAATGTATTTTTTTGTATTTAATGGTGGAAATTTGTCAAACTACATAATTATATTAATGAAGTATGTCTTAGGAGAAACAATTTACAATAAAGTACAAAACAATCTGATTTGTTTAGATCTGGTTACCATAGCAACCAAAATTCTTAATTTTTGACAATTTGAAATGTACGAAAATAGGCTATGTTCAGACCCGTTTTGCTAACAAGAAAAAGAAGATATTAATTAAATGTATGCGTGGATGTGTAGTAGGTGCTCTCCACTGAAACATATCAAAAATAAAAATATGTAGCATATCTTTGTTTTTTGCTCATCTGGACCCAAAATCACCCCCTGTAAGAACTTTTCTTCTTCTTAATATTTTTCATACAAACTTTGTCCGGACCATAACTTCTTTTGTCTTTTGACCTATACTTCTAATATTTGGTATGTTGGTATATCCTCTCAGGGTAGATTGTCGCATACCAGAGTGGGAGACTTTTGACCTTGACCTTTAACCTCAAGGTCAAATAACATACAAATTTTGGTAAAATACGATACATAATTTTGTCAGTATTATTATTTTTTTGGTCTTTTTACTTAGATATCTGATCTTTGGTATTTGAGTATATCACACCAAGGCAAGGAGTAATGTTTTAGGTAGGTGACCTTTGACCTTGACCTTTGGCCCCAAGGACAAATAACATAAAAGTTTTGGCAAAATACCATAAAAAACTTTGTCTTGGCCATACTGTTTTTTTGTCTTTTTACCAAGATATCTGATTTTTTGGTATGTAAGTAAATCACATTAAGGTATAGTGTAATGTTCAAGATATGATAACTTTTGACCTTGACCTTTGACTCCAAGGTCAAATGACATACAAAATTTTGGCTGAAATACCATACAAAATTTTGTCTGGGATAAAGTTGTTTTGTCTTTTCACTTAGACATCTGATATTTGGTATGGGATTATAAAACCTGAAGGCCAGGCATCACATACTAGGATGGTTGAAATTTGAATTTGATTTTTGACCTCATGCTCAAATAACATATGAAAATTTGACGCCATTCATACAGAATTTGTCCATACCATAACGCTTTTTGTCTTTTGACCTAGACTTCTAATATTTAGTATGTTGGTATATACTCTCAAGGTGTAGTGTTGCGTACCAGAATAGATGAAATTTTACCTTAACCTGTCGCCCCGTGCAGGTCCGGGTGTTAAAGAATAGGCCTGCAGCAGCGATAAGCTTGTCGTAAAAGGCGACTAAATAGTGCTCAGAAACCTAGCCGGGGGCTAGGCGCTCTGCCCACAGAGCAACTAGGATGTGTGCTCCAGGTGGTGAAATGGGGTACCCCTGGCATTTTACATGCTTGGGTTGTCAGGCTATAATACGGAAAACCTGACCGCAAACCATAGTGGTGTACCATGTTGGGAAAGATGTCACATTCCTCGCACGTTAAAGGACCCTGCTGTGGTATTCGATAGGACTTTTTTCCTAAACACTTGCAGATAATGACATGATAAGTTCACAATGAGTGATAAGTTACAGATCAGGTTTACATTTTGTTCCAATACGATGATATTTAATTTAGATTAATTAAAACTTAAATTAATCAAAGTCTGGCGTTTTAAACTAACATTCTGAGTAACAGAATTTAGTTAGAAGAGGTTGGTTTTCTCATCGTATATTTCAGCTCATCTGGGACGAAGGTCAGTGTGAGTTATTGCCATCACTTTCTGTTCATTGTAGTTGTCTGTTGTCTTGTTGACTTTTTCAAAAATCTTTTTAAAATTTTATTTTGTTGCAATCTTTTCTAATGCCTATAAAAATCATTTTCAAAAATCATTTTTAAATTTAATTTTTGTTGCAAAAAATCTTTTCTATACCTGATTTAACACTCTAATTCCTAGGTCCTTCTAAATATATTTCTCTTATAAATCTACCTACATGTTTATGTCTGTGTTCCAACATAGTTTAATATATGAAAAAATAGATAAAGGAATATGCCAAAGAAGAAAAAAAAACTTATTTTTTTGTAAAGACATCACGATTTAGTAATTTTGGTATCATACCTCATTAAATATAAAAGGCAGAATTATATAACTGAAGTCATATACGGATGCATCAAGGATATTGAATCAGCATCCAAACGAAGTCTGCAACCTATATTTTACATTTCATAGACTGTATTAAAGTTTACTTCTGATCTCATGTATGGGCAATAATAAGTAGGAAGATCATATAAACTTGTTGACTATAAATTAAAGTAGTTCGCATTTTACAGTTATGCAATTTATTGTTAAATGCCACGACAAAATGAAATGTATAATTTTAGGTTACCCATGTTTGGTTCTCACATAGTTTCTAGACAGCTACAAGTAATAGACGTAGGGTAACAGGCCAGTAAACAAACATTTGTTATTTTTAGCTTTCCTTGCCAAAGGCTAAGTAAGATTATGCCATCACTTGGCGTCCCTTATCATCGACAAATTTTCGAAATTCTCCTCCTCTAGATAATTGTGCACGAAATGACCGTTGGGATTTATGATCCGTGGTAAAAAAAAACATAGCTGCCGTTACTAGAAATAGAACATAAGCGTCTAAAGGCATTTTTTTTAAAAATAACTAAAAAAAGACCGTTACCTTTAGCGACATTCTGCCAGGGGATAATATTGTTCAGAATTAAGAGAAAACCTAGGCCAAAATTCTGCAAACGGTATTCACAATTGATGTAGGAGTTATGACCCCTATAAAAGTTTTTTTGGCATTCCTCGTATGTACAACTTCGAAAATATTCTCCTCAAAAACAATTGTTCTGTATGGTATTCCACATAAAATAAATGTTGGGATTCTTGATCCATGACAAAAACATAAGCTCTGTTACTAAAAATTAAACATAGAGGTCAGAAGGGAATTTTTTTGCAAACAACTCAAAGGTTGTTGCTCTTGGAGGGTTATATAGTTCAGCATTATAAGATTGATCAATATTTCACTCTTCACGTTGACGTACTCCCAAACATTTAGATTGGGGAAACGCTCTCGGACCCACTTGGGGTCTGGTAGTAGGCCAGAGCGTCAACAGAGCAGCCCAGCCGCTAGTAGGACATACTCTGACTGAGTTCTTCGGTCGGGTATCCCGAAAGCTGGGCTCCGCTACCTCCAACTACTAACAGAAATTTACTAACAGAATCCCGTAAGGGGCGGTCGTGCGAGATCCGTAAGGATAGTCAAGACCATAAAAACCCCCAATCATCATTGACCAATACCGATATTTTCGAAACCATTCGTCTACTAATGTAGGAGTTATGGCTCCTGAAACAATTCTTAATTTTTCCAAATGTACATGTGCAATTTTGAAAATCTTCTCCTCTAAAACCATTTAAGATCAGTAAATGGAAATAAAGCATATTAATTCTTTAGTGTATTGTGCTTGAAATGACTTGTGTTTTTTAATCCGTTAAAAATGTATATGGCTGCCTGTACTAAAAATGGAACATAGGGGTCAGAAGAGTTTTTTTTAAATAATTCAAAAACTCTTGCCTTCAGCAAAATTCTGGTTCAGGTCATAAAATGCTATCAAAACCGTTTAATACATTTGACTATTCAGTTAATTTTAACTTAGCCTTTTTTTCTGATAAACAAATGGTAAACCAGGTGAACGATTCAGGCTCTTTTAAGCCTCTAGTCATCCATTTGTAATGTTTCTATAATATATGATAAATGTTGATTTTCCACTTGTCCACTTGTTCTTATCTAAATTTCTGGCACAAAATTCCATGTTGAGTAAGTCACAGTATTGTGACATTATGTTTAAACAACAAAATTATAAAACATTTTGAAATATTCTCTAAACAAGAACCTACATGTTCATGTTTACAAGAGTAATCGTGGAAACCAAGATTCTAGCGGAAATCAAAAGAATGTAATTTTGATAAGAAGATGTATATTTCAGTAAAACAGTAGTTAAAAAATGGAAATGGGATATATTGTCAAGAGTTGATCTACAAAAACAAGAAATATAAAAATACAGAAATTAATAAAAACAATTTAGTACCAGTCATATGACATCTGTCCTCATTAACACTCATCAAGTCAAAAGTTGATATGTTATTTGACCATGAGGTCAAAGGTCAGGTTTAAATGTCAACCAATCTAGTACGAGGCGCCTCGCCTTAAGACAACATAACCCCATACCAAATATCAGATGTCTAAGTAAAAAGACAAAAGAAAATTGTGGCCCGGCCAAAATTTTGTATGATATTTGGCCAAAATTTTGTATGTCGTTTGACCTTTGAGTCAAAGGCCAAGGTCAGAAGTCATCCAATCTAGAACATTTCACTATAACTTGATGTGATTTACTTAAATGTCGATAAGGTCAGATATCTAAGTCAAGATCTAGGTCAAGGTCAAATGTCACCCACTCTGGTACGCGACACTCCGTCCTGATAGGATGTACCAACATACCAAATATTAGAAGTCTAGGTCAAAAGACAAAAAAAGTTATGATCTGGACAAAGTTTGTATGAAAAGCGTTAAGAGGAAGAAAAGTCTTTATGGGGGTGATTTAAGGTCCAAATGAGCAGAAAACAAAGATATGCTACATATTTTTATTTTTTGCTATGTTTCAGTGGAGAGCATCTACTACACATCCATGCATACATTTAATTAATATCTTCTTGCTCTTCCTAGCAAAACGGGTCTGAAGATAGCCTATTTTCGTATATTTCAAATTGTCAAAATTTAAGAATTTTGGTTGCTATGGTAATCAGATCTTAACCGATCAGATTGCTTTGTACTTTACTGTAAATTGTTTTCCATAAGACACACTTCATTAATATAATTATTTAGTTTGGTAAATTTCCACCATTAGATATAAAAAATACATTCAAATTGTGATGTTTTTGTGATTATTAGGCCCTAAATAAGTGGTTGCTAAGGAGTGGTTGTTGCTATGGTAACGGTGAAAACATTTTTCAATTTTTCATTTTATTCATTGTTTTTTCTTATATATCCAACTGATTTAAATTCAATTTGGATAAAATATCTGACATCAATAAATCACTTTCAGTGAAAATTGCATGATTCTTAGGTGGACTGCTACTTAACATGTTACCGTTATTGCACCCCACTAAATCATTTGCATTTATTTGAAAGAAAACTTTAATTTACAGTCATTAATTAATTTGTGCATGGACCGAATAAAACAGATTACTCTCATCTGTGAAAGGTCCTTGTGATTTTGAGCTGTAGTGAGTTAAAAATTAGCAAGTTTGTTTTATTACAATTTTGAATATGACAATTTAAAAATTTTCTTTAACCACGAAAAGGTTTGATTTTTAACTCTCACTTATGGTAGCATTATATGTAACATTATGTTTCAGTCTCCGTTTTCCGCCTTTGCCTTAGACCCTAAACATTCTTTTCCATTACGATCTAATCTTTGTTTTTTTTTAATTCACTCAAATACATACGAGCTTTTGTCTAAGGACAGGATAAACCAATGACCGCCATCCCGACCCCAGTTCACCTTGTCAGCGTTGACCTCAGCGAATACGAATGGTCCATCGTACAACAACTCACATTTTCCGGCTTTGATTGCAGCAACAGACATAGGACCACACTGGTACATACCTAAAAAAGTTTGGCACAGCTCAGTACTTTTCCTAGTGCAGAACCTTTCTGAATTTGATAAAAACTTATCTAAAAGAAGAATTATAACGCAGTCTAAATTTGGTAGTACACAATGGTTTTTTTAACTCGACTTAAGGTGACGGAAACGGTAAGGATTCAATTTCACTTCTGAATACACATAAGAGAAAATGCTAAAATCTGTAACAGTAAAATTTTCAACATTGGCTTATCTATCTTTGTTCTTATTTACAAGTAGTGACAATAGCACGAAGTGCGCAAACAGGATGACCAGAACGCACGGTGTAAATAGTTAAATAGACAGAATCAAACGCGTGGATTTAAAAGAAAGATTTTTAAAAATTAATAAATTTCGTCCTAGCGCAGAAGAAATTACCGGGAAAATCATATTTATTAATAAATAATTGTTGATTCGTACCTACCGTCGCTACGTTCCTGAGGAGTAGAGTCTATGACTTGCCATCCATTGTAGCCTGGAGTGAGATCATTCCTATTCATCCACACGTCATTCCAGCAATGAAAGTTCCTGAAATTTGTTGACTGGTTCATTAATTTTAAATTAGACTAAGCAAATTAATCATTTGAAAGTCGTTGTGATTATAATTAAGGTTTTCAATTTACAAGAAGATTAAACCTAGGAAAAACAAACATATTTTAGATATGTGCCGAATCACGGTTACATGTATCAGTTTTGGTGAAACTCCTTCACGTTTCTTACCCAAATACAAACATAACACAAAGTGTAAATACAATTACTATTATGTATAAAAAATAAACGACAAATTCATAAAATTTCGGAGTCAATAATTTCGGTAGAAATAAGATTTCAAAACAGATCGGAGAGGAGAAGATGGACACCATTTTGTTCCCCTTTTTAAAACCAATTGTTGAATGCTAGTCGTTACTATTTACCAAACAGAATCTCTGACTCCCACTCCATCTACTGCTTCATGACGCTGTAGATCCCAATAAATATCCACTGTGATACTACCATCTGAATCGTGGGCTGAGGAGAAGTTTGTTACACACCTACTAGGGAGTCCAAGAGCTCTGCAAACTAAAGAGCGACAGTCTTATGACGTATAATGTGTAATAGAATATTTAAAATCGATATCTGATAGAATAAAACCTGACTGAACCTATGTCGTTTTTGACAGAAGAATATGTTTGATTACACGGGTTTTTGGTATATCTTGGTTCAAAACAGAGTCATTTAAACTGTCATAACTGAAAGACTCAAAAAGTGTGTAGTTTAGACAGGTTATCTGTTTGTGCAAGGTGTAGTTGACGGTTATCTGTTTGTGCAAGGTCCCCGTGCAGGTCCGGGTATTAAAAGAAAAGGCCTGCAGCAAAGCTAAGCTTGTCGTAAAAGGCAACTAAATAGTGCTCAGAACCCTAGCCGGGGGTTAGGGCGCTCTGTCCACAAAGCAACTGGGATGTGTGCCCCAGGTGGTGGAATGGGGTACCCCTGGCGTGTTACATGCTGGGGTTGTCAGGCTATGGTACGGAAAACCTGACCGCAGACCATAGTGGTGCACCGTGTTGGAAAAGATGCCACGTTCAAGAACCCTACTGTGGTATTCTCGGAGTAGGAACCATAGGGCTCCGCCACAGGAGGCTAAATTGGCCGACCCTACCCACCTCTCCCTATTTCCAGTGGCAATCAAAATTTGTCGACCTCATTGTCCTTGTGTCCCATCCCTTTTTCATTTCATCGTCATTTCATGTTCATTTCATTATCAATTTCATGTTCATCGTCTGAATATAGCTGAAATATTGCTGCTCGGACGTTAAACCCCAACAAACAAACAAAACAAACTGTTTGTAGGAAGGGATGTAAACGTTTCAGTATGTAACCATATTACCAATTAATGACGAGGGTACAAGTGTAGGATTCTTATCCACTCTCTTTTCATCCTGCCGATCTATACAATAATGTAGTTTTCTTTCCTTTTGCAAAAAGCAATATTGACGTGTGCTTAATAGTTCAAGTATGAAAAGATTCTGTCTGATGTTGTTTGCTTGACGAACGGACGGACGGATGAAATATTATCACTAAATGGACCTTGAAGGTAATGCTTCATTTTAGCGATTGGATAACTTTGTTGACTTAGAGTAAAAAAGTATTGTTTGTACTCGATGTAAACTATTGATAAATAAAAATGACGTCATTAAATCAAGAAAGTAAACAATACATTAGAGGTAAAATGAGAGCTTTATGTTTTACTATCATGTTATAAATTTGAAAACAATAAAATCTTCGGTCTAGTTTCAAGACAACTCAATTTCACAAAGTAGCAAATTTCCAAAACAAATATTAAAATGGAGCTTTGATTTTCGGTTAATGTTTTAAAATTATGTCGATCACAAGATCATCATAAATTGTTTATCTGTTTGTCCTTCATATCTTTTATAAAATTAAGCTTTTTATTCTTCTAAATAGGCATGGTGTATGTGAATTCTATACATGAAGAGGATGAACTCAAAGCCTTGACAACGAAACAAATGCTAACGTATTACACTACTAAAATAATTAATTAAGGATCGGTTTTACCAAAGGACCTTGTCGAATCAGTTATATGCATTTACCGAAACCTACTTTCGATCCGGGATGTTGTGGTTCAGCTGGGGGTGTATCCAGATAATATTGGATATTATTCGTTAAATATTGGTCTTCATCCTTTCACGGATGAAGTACACGGATATGCTATAGCTTACTTGTAGTAACTATTCCCGAGAAAACGAAGCACTGTCCATATTTAACAGCTTTGCCTGTTCTAGCGTACTGTCTCAGAATACGGACACTTCCGGACCATTTCAGTGGAGAAACACCATCAATGTAGTCAGAGTCCCATCGACCAGTTAGTATTCCATTGTCATCAAACGAGTTCACCTATAGTTTATTTACACTTACATGTATACAACTATGTAATACATTAAATTTCGGTAAATACTACGACAAATTCGCCCTTCTACCATAAATTTCGTGTTGCTTGTTTTAAACCATTTAAATCGTCTGACGTTCGATTCTCACATTGGTAAGAGAGGAAGCAAACACATTTAGTTCTAAATATTGACTCTCAATACTAATACCTTTACAAACAAAAATTGGTTAACCTGTAACCATAGAAACTATTAGTACACATTATTGGTTTTACATCGTGAAATATTTGTCTAAGAAAAGAGGCAACTTATCTAAAAAGAAAGGAAATTCAACGCACGACTCCTAATGATGGCAGCTTAAATAATAATCATAAATGTTTTATAGGCAACTATTCTCGTTTAATTTAATATAGAAGTTTCCTTTGTCAATCTTAAGTGTGTGCATCTTTTTACAAGGAAAGCTGAACACAGATCAGTATAGATCCGTTTATTGTTGAAACTAGGAACTGTGAGGATTTCACACTTATAAAAGAGACAAAGAAATACCACCCGCTCCTCATCCAAATAGACATATGATAGAAATAAAACAATGTCGAAAAGAGGAACAGTCGGAAGTAGAAAGGTAAGAAGTTGCAGAGGTTACTGTAAAGAAAAAGGACGACAAACGGACTGACGAACATCATGACCAATATAGATGTGTACCTCCCACAGAATGGGAGAGCTAGAAAAACAACCTGTTTGTGCGTGGGGGATAAAGGACGGGAAAATTCGAGACTTCGACCCACGCCACGTTGATTTTTTTATCATACATTCCATTACATTTCTGTACATGGAGATCGATATATTTTTGAAAGAGCCTTTATGAAAGAGAATGATTTTGTACAATATGAACGGGGTAAACACGAGTTAAATACATGTAGAGCTGGGTGCGACAGTTTTTGCGATTTGGTTAACAAGATGATGATAGTTTGATAAAACAAATAGTATGAGCTTACTATTTTAGAAATAATCCTGGATACCCTAACAGGGTCCGCCATGGCTTTGGTTATGTTGTCATTGAATCCTTTCCGGACACACCACAAACAAGTCTCCAATATACCGTCTTCAAACTGTGAAGAAGCATTCACGTAGATATAAAAAGGCACTTCAAGATATTGGAGCAGCTGTGTGTTTTCTATACTTCAGCAGATAGTTTGTTAAATTTGAAAACTTTTAAGAAATAAACAAAACAAGCATGAGAAGTCAAAAGCAAAATTGTATAAAGTTCAAGTCAATAAAGGTAACCATGGTTGCCAGTAACATTGTCAATGTAAGTTGAAACATCGGCTTTGTTACATGTATTTTTTTTAAAAATGTACTGACTTGACAAACGTAAATAGCCATCTTCCTTTTGATATAATTAAAAGATAACGCGGATAGCAAAATTGTTTTTTTCTACATTGATAATACAGTGCCTATGTCGGTCAGTTTAAAATTTGAAAATAAAGTGAAAATTTATCTAATTTAATATAAAAAAGGGGGGAACAAAAAATGCTCTACCCTAATTGTATGTGAAGGTATAGTAGTACATGTAATGGGTACATGTAATACACGTTTTGTAGACCACTCACCTGCCCAAAGAACCATGGTTTAGCTCCGATCTGGTTTTTATTACCGTGAAATATAACTCCGCTATCATTTAAAACATATTCCTTAAGAAGATGTACGTCAGGAAAATATACGTCATCACCTATAATAAATAGCAGAAGACTATGGATTTGAGGTCCTTGTTTGTAATTGGCGGTTACGGTTAAGTCTATGAATATACATGTAATGTCTGTTAAGACAAATTGATGACAGACTTGGATGTAGACTGATTAAATATACATGTAAAACCATTTTACCACATCAAAAATGTTCTTGTACATGTATAATTACACGTAGAACAGTTTTACTATTATACTGAAGTTAATCTTGGCCGCTTCTGAAATCTACACTAATCTGAGGACTTTTTTTTATTTATGATTGTACTATTAAAAAAATCAACTTGTAATTACCTTGATCCGAATCCAAAACTTATCTAAAATTAAATTAGTCCTCGTAAATTTAAATTTTTAACCAAATCTAAAATATCACGCAATGTTAAACTTAGTATCCAGGAAGTCACATAAATGGATGTCTTTTTCTTAATTATCGGTAATTGATTTTCATGTAGTAAGTAAAGTTCTACTTATATTTAATACGGTCAACTTTTTTCTGGCGCACAGGTACATTTCACTTATAAACTTAACTAATTAATTAGGAGAGTGTGGTTATAAGACCACGAGTGCCGAAGAACGCAGTTTTACAACGCATATGTTATCATATTTTTTAACATACCTCCTGATTGGTTTACCCTGGTTCTGTGATATCAATGTCGCTGAATTGATTCACAACCCGCGGTTAAAAAAATCCCGAATTAAGTACCATTTTGAGTAAAGAAACTTTAACTCACAATTTAACCTGGATCGATTAGAAATTAAATCATCATCGATTGATTTCATATTACATGGAACAGTTCGCGTTTATTTATATAAAACGACTGTGGACTTGGTTAAATTCATTAAAATTAATATCATATTTGCAGACGGAAATATGGTGTAGATATGTTTGCTTAAATTTTTTAACTCAATTGTAACCAACGAATATTTATCAAACGTAAACAAATTTTTAATCAAGTATCTGCAATTTTACAGTAATTCAATAATCTTACCTCTACACCAAGGGTTAAAAAGAATGTAAACCAAAGTAGGATGGATGTAGACCGATGTGACCTCCTGACCTTTGGCCGTGTTTGTAATGACCTCAACAACAAGCTGCCAGTTTGACACAATACAGTTAGGTGGCGATGTTAGTGTTATGAAGTAGTCCGTCTTTGATCGTTTTTCTGCTACTACGGCCGACCATTCTTTAAACTTGAGTTCCTTTGATAACCAGAAGTCTACATGGGTCCCTGCTCCTGGTCGTGGGTCGTCACCTGGATATAAGAGAAAAAACAGACAAAAGAGTTGAAAATAATATAATATAAGACACAAGCTAGAGAGGCTTCTTTTTTTATACATACGTCACTGTAATTAGTTGGATGAGATTCGAGTAGACTTGGAACGACCAAGAAGCCTTTGTCCAACATAATCCTGAACGTATAGCAAAAAACCGATGATTAAATTCTTTGAATTAGTAGTCTTTGGTTTGTTTACTTCCTATAAATATTTTTTTATGGAAGAAACACCCACTAAAACCGGACGTACTATCATTCGTTTAAATTGGCTTTATCATTTACCATTTAGATCATGTTTCAAAAAAATAAAGTATACTTTAACTGAACAAAAGATACAGGTTTTAAAATATGATTACTTTAAGAAAACAAAAGCATTAACTGTAAAATCATTTTTGGGTGAACACGAAATAGTCTTCATTCAATTTACAGCATTTCATTTAGTTAAATCTAATGGTAGTCGAACTTGTTTGTTGTTCATGTACATACATGACAGAGTTCGGATTACACATGTTCATCTATGAATGGAACTCTTGACATGATTTCCGGTTTGTTCAGTATTACTTTTATCAATTGACAGATTTCTTTTTTTAACCGTTGAAAAACCCAATATCCAATAAGCTTTCCAGACATATAAGTGTTAAATTGTACAGAAAAATGACACGATGTAAATTCATTTTGTTTTGAATGATATCTTTCCACCGTCTGTTTCTGTCATAACGCCTTAAACAACACCAATAAAGGATATTAGTTGATTCTCCTGTGACATCTAAACCGTAAATCAGGAGAACGGGAAGATTACCCATACGCTCTTCCTAGAAAACATAATGAACAATTTTGATTGAGTATGTTAGGCAATCTCACTGTGTAATTAGATGACGTCGGCAAACAAATAAGGAATTACTGGCAAATTGTTATATAAATGTCAGTTTGACTTCTGGCCCGGGGATTAGTTAAGTTATGGTGTACTTGGCTTGAGTGCAGTAGTGACAGTGAAGTTCTCTTGGGTGCAATAGGTCGTGGGTTCGCTCCATGTTAGCATCCTTTTAATGAATAATTAACGATATGCGTGGGGCAAAAATCTCTTGAATATCACTGATGGTAAGATTCACAACAAAGAAACATGTATTGAGGATCAGATTCACATAAAGCTTATTCTAAAATCATACGGTTGAAAAACGAAAAGATAACGATTCAACAGCCAAATTTCAGGATGACGTTTACCTCAGTGTTTGCCACACTGAACATGGGAATAAAACTTGAACTTCAACAGGTATGATTTATTGGAGAAAATACATATCGGATACATACATGGTGGTTGGATTATGTCACTTAACAAACAAAAAGCCTTTCAAAAGCAGACCAATACAAAATCAGAACATCGCAAGAGGTTAAAGATTACTCTATGCTTAAAATGGGTATAAAGACATGTTAAACCGTAGTTGAATCATCTCCCCTTGCAGTGACACATCATTGATAAACTTTTCTTCATTGTACATATATGTATTACGCCTAATATTCCTTTAAAACTGTATAAAATTTATTCAGCAGTTTAAGTGGAGCGGCCCTTTCTATGTATCGAATAGTTATAACCACTATATACACAAGACGCGTAACATTCCTATAAAATTGCATCGAAATCCCTTCAGCGATTTACGAAGAGTTGCCCTAAGGCCGTCACCTTAAATCTATCTTTCTTTGCAAGCATTACATGTATAATAACATTTCTTTATACACATCTATATATATATGATGCCCAATCTCAAATAAGTTTACCAAAATCTATTGATCTATACAGGAGAGAAATGCGCTTATGGGTTATGTAGACGAACTGACTCTCAGACGGACAGAATGATTCCTTTTTACCCCTCAACTCTCTTGGTGGGGAATGGGTATAATTTCCGATGTAAATCAATATTGCAATATTTTTTATGTCTGATTTAGCACTTTAACCTGTGTAAACCCATGCAACGATCTTCAACAAATAAATTAAAGATTAGTAGGGGTAAGAAAAGACATGATTTCTTGTGACTTCAAAACAACATAAGTAGCAGTCTTTGAAAGAATCATGCAAATTTTGCAATATGTGATACACCACCAAAATGGCTACACATTTTTCTTTTATTTTTGTTAAAACGTTGCATAATAGGTATATATGATGAAATGTATAATAATTCATTCTTAACTGTCTTCTCTTAGGAGATAATCCACATTGATAATCCAATAGATTATATTGTATTTTAGTGTCATTTACAGAGTTATCTCCCTTTATTTTGAATTCTTCAGTACATTCTTTATAATTTTTATCTCCTAAGAACAATGGTTATACGAAAAGTCACATGTAAACTTCTGTTTACTATGGTATTTTAAACAAAATATAAAAAATAAAACAATGTAGGCTTTCTTTTTTTGCATGATTCTTAGATGGAGTGCCATATATTACGTACTTGTGGTGAATACAAATCGTAAAGTGTTGACATTTGGATCAAACTTTTTATTAAAGTGAAGGATTATTTCAAACGCCTGTCCACGTCGTATGGTCAACCCTTCGTCGTCATAGACTCTGTCAAACTTATGGGTGTGGTGGTCCTTCGCATTTTGTCTGCTCAGTGTGTCTATAGATTTGATCTTCACCTGGTTTCCATTGGAATTGGAAAAGTGAACATGGCGATCCATTTCCTGAAGGGTAATAAGAGAGAAATATTATTAACGAAAATATACATGTTAGTCAGAGTGTCAGATTAAAGATATAGCGACAATAAAACCGACATCTGATCTCGTTGAACTAAGTTGTTCTGATCACGATATACCCAGTTTGTCAAATCGGGACCTGTGCCTCGTAGTCCGTTGAAGAGGAAAATGTTTAATCAGGTATCGGAGAACAAGCACACACAAACATCAGGCATCGGACGAGAGAACAAGCACACACAAACACGAACTTAATGTGTGCCCCGGACGAGAGAACAAGCACACACAAACACGAACTTAATGCGTGCCCCACAAAATACCAGTTCAAAATTATCGACATGCATGTGAAAATTTCTGCACTAGCTACTGTTTAGTTGTGTCGACTGGTTAAGAACATGATAAATACTTTAATACGTGTTCCAGTATTGTTGTATCATTTTAAGTGTATATAAAATCAGGACGAAACCTCTGATAAGATATAGAACATGTTCAACCCTTCATCATAGAAATGTATTACATTGTTTTGTCTTACGCCTCATCACAGATTTTTTTGGCTTTTTGCTTTTAGCCAAAAACTTCATTTACCAAAAATGTGAAAATGTTTCTAGTCTTAGAAAGCAGAATTCGAAGAACAACCGTTTCAGTACTAGTCTCGTGGTAGTGTGCTTCGCCTCGGATGCCGGAGGTCGTGGGTTGAATCATCGGCAGAGTCTTATCAAAGGCTTTGAATTTGTAGTCACTGCTCCTCCGCCAAGCACGTGGAATATAGGAGATAGAGCGACGCAGTTTGCTTTTAGGAATGTACCAAATGTATCAAGTGAAGGCAAATGAATCATTATTTCTTAACCTCTTTGATAACTGACTATTTATTTGAATCTTGAACAGACGTGTCTGGTTGAAAATTGTGAGTTTTTAAAGCAAATGGGAGTTAATTCCTATTGTCACATAATGCACAAATAGCTTACTTTTTCTTCCATCAAAGGGAGACAAATCGACATAATTAGCAGGAAAGGACGAATTTACAATGAATTTCCAGATCGCTTACACTTCTCTAAAATAGAGAAAAAGACGAAAATGAGGTTAATTCAAATCTGATGACATGCTAGAAAGAAAAATTGATTAAAGCGTCTTCTCCTATTATTTTCCTTTTAGGTTTCTGTAGGTGAAATAGATTAGATTGATTTTTAATCAAGAAATGCATATTTGAACTAGGTTATTATTCTAACTTCTGATAATTCTACAACTCTGATGAATTTTAATTTATCTGCATTGTTCAATACACAAGGAAGTCTACAGCAGTCGCCAGCCAATCACAAGAGAGCAGCCTCGACTTAGAATAGAAGAGAACTGTCTAATCCGACACAAATCGGGGAGTAAAACTATGTTGGTAAAACAGGGTTAAAACAACCGACAAATTTCATTTCTAAACCGGCAAAACGTCAGCTTATTTAAATTATAGATGTCTTACTAGGTTCAAAATTCTCAAAGAGATAGGGAACTGAACGGTAAATGCGATATATCACTATCAAACTTAACATGCATGGTTCCATTCGGTGTGTTTGAAAAGATTCGACCGAATGGGTCTTTAGTTTTTCATTCCAAAACAAAAAAAAATGTGACAGACAAACGGACACAAGGATCATGATACACACCGATTCGTCGAAAATTGGGTAAAATTGAACACGTTAAATTTATAGATGGAACAAAGTTACTTAAAAAACCTGTATAAACAAATACAATCTGTCTATCATTTCAATAACTGTTCATTGTTTTAATTGTGTAAACCAAACAACTGTTTAATATCGAGTTAATTCTAAGCCTTATCAGAATATCGGAAAAAGTCTATTGACACTGAATAAAAATCTTCTGTTTTAAATGAAATACAACCAAGGCGGAAGCTGGTTGATTTTTCTGTTTCGGCTTTAATCTCGTTTTTACTTCATAAAAACTGAATTGTCATAAAAAAATCATTAATTTATCTTTTATCTCCATCGCATATATTACCAAGGAACTTAAACAAATATGTGAATTTGCGTACTTTGGTTCATTATAGACTGGCTTTAGATTTGCAAACTCCAGTACATTATAGGCTGGCTTTAAATTTGCGAACTCTGATACCATACAGGCTAGCTTTAAATTTGCAAACACTGATACAATATTAGCTAGCTTTAAATTTGTGAACTCTGATACAATATAGGCTATCTTTAATTTGCGAACTTTGATACAATATAGGCTAGCTTTGAATTTGCGAACTCAGATATAATATAGGCTACCTTTAGATTAGCGAACACTGATACAATATACTAGGATAGCTTTAAATTTGCGAACTCTGATACAATATAGGCTGGCTTTGAATTTGCAGACTCTGATACAATATAGGCTAGCTGAAATAAGCGAACTCTGGTAGGTTATCATTAGATTCACGAACTTACAGTCAAATTAAGAAAGGCTAGGCTAGAGAACTCTGAGTTAAAGGTATTAAGATAGTTACTTGTAGCCTCGAATTTGATTAAAAGCCGACATAAAAGCACACTACCATAAAATATACAACATGTAATCTAAAAGGGAGGCAATAGCAAGCATGTCACACCTTATGCCAATCATAGTATAATATATTGACTATTTATATGAGGCAATCTTGTTGAATTACTGTGTAAGTCAAGCAATCACTGGACATTAATGAGCTCTTTTGGAGTTTGCTGAGAAAATTAAGTCTTTATCGCTTTGACCGATCATGGGAAAATTATTTCCGACATTTTGCTGATTATGTTCGTCAACCTGCAGTATTTTAGTCAATAAGTCCCTGGATTAACATCAAATTGAAAATGTTGAAACATTGATGCTGATATTGATGGCAAATGCATGTACCAGACACAGCCATTAGTTCTAATGCCACAGAAATCAATCGTTTTACTACAAAATTTCATTTCAAATATTTCAATTTTGAAATATTCAATCATTTGAAGACACCAAGCGTTTAAAGTTTAAAAAAACTATCAAAATTCGAAGATATTCTCATTTCCGGCTATGGGAGATAGTGTAACACAACATGTATGTTGTCATATCCAGAGTAAGATCAAAGATCTTGGAAAGGATTTGTTCATTGTACATGTAGATTCCGTAGGATAGCATATAAAACTTAAACTTACATGTACATGTAGACTACTTAACAGAGTAACTCGGTGGTGCACTTAAATTTTAATTAAATGTTCAGTAGTAATCTTGATCTACAGTTCATTCATACCGATCGCCTGTGATATTGACTTTCAAATTGCTTTAATAAATTAACTGTTTTGTGCTGTAGCTCCATTCAAGTTTTACTTCTAATTTTACTTTCTTTCCAGCGAAACTCTATTGTCTTTTCAAAAATTTCAATTATCCCCCATCGACACACACAAAACCAAAACAGTGTTGTTGTTGTTTTTTGTTTTGTTTTGTTTTATTTTTTTATTTTTTTTTGCAAAATTTTATTTAAACCACTTTCAACATATCACTTTTGAAGTAAAATTATAAACTTACGTACCGATGAAAAGGAGTCCAGTTAAAATTGAATTACATGCATCAGCAACATGTCAACATCATATACTTGCATTCGCCTCGGGCAATACTCCACCCTTTGTTAAAGATGACCATTAGTTTTCCTGGGGGAGAAAGCCGTATATCACCACTGTATTACATCGCATAACAAGCGTGCGTGAGACATAAACATTTACAAATCTATGTCCGAAAGACGTTTAAAAATTATGAATGCAGTTTGCATTATAAATAGCAACGATAAGATGAAAAGATTTGAATTTTGCACTTTGAAGATGAAAGAGATTTATCATTGTGTCTATTTAACATCATTCGTGTCTGGTGCATGTAGATAATTCATAGTTCAGTCCTTGAAAGCGAGTGATTCATTAAAGCCTACATGCAGGTTTGGTTCGTCAGAAGTGGACCCAGTGTATTCTCCACCCTTGAACTTGGGAAAAGTATTGGTCGCGTGAAGTCTAGATTTTTAACAAATTGTCCCGCCAAAGATGTTTATTAATTCTATTTAACCCCTGGATCCCGCCGCCCCCCCAAAAAATAATAATAATAATCCTGGATCCACCCCTGTACATGCATGTAGTTTCTCATGTATTTGATTGTATGTAGAAAAAATGTGGCAAAATTCGTAAATGTGCGTTTCGAAATACCAACAAAAAGTATTTACAATAACATTCTTTTCTTAAAATTGAAATTGAAATGTTTAAAAACTGTAGCCCTTGACTAAGTGAAAGGATCTGATTTTTTTTTAATTGCAGTGCGTTTCGTTGAAATTGTTCCTCGTTTCAGCAAAACTTATATACCAATTTGGTCTCACTTCATATTGGATACATAGGGTCATTTTAAAGATCAAGTATAACTCTCAGCCCGATCTCAACAGGTAACGTTGGCTTGTCCTCATCAACATGTAAATCAGGATTGTCACTATCAATTTAACAAATCTTGAGTAATACTTTAGGCAGTTTTCATTCATAAAGTAATTTACATAACAATTCAAGCGCTGTTGTTTTATAAACATCCATATTTGTTGCTAATATTTTTAATTTTAAAAATTATAAGCTTCTTTCATATCGGCAGTATTATGATAAGGACAGTACCTTTGGGTTTTTATGATGAAATTGATGAAAAAAATGAAGGTGTTTCTGTTCTCCTAAATGATTGAGTCACTGTTCCAAATTATATCTGATTCTCACCAACTGTCCAATCAAAGATCGGAGGAATCCCGTAACAGATGATATTTGGTTTGAAAATCAAATCTTGCTTGAAAGGAAAACGGAAGGCTAGAGAACATCTCCAGTGGCTATCCAATGATTTGTCCGGAGATAATACGCCCTTTAAATTTTTTTGTCGATTTCGTGTAAATGTTGGCCAATAACGAGCAAATGATGGGTGGCTTGGCTTGGACTCCTTTTTTCTGGAATCTCCTCTTTTCAAATTCTTTGAATCCGTACCTGATTTTCCTTTTATCATTGACAACATATCTGTGGTATTTAAAAAAAAATCAAAACTGGTTCTTTGTGAAGAAACCTATGCTTCATTTAGACAAATGTAATCAAACCTTAACTATTGCCAGGAACAAATAATTAACTTATAAATATGAAGTATGTTCAGAAAGAAACGATTGTAAAAAATCTCTCTGGTATTGTACAGATAAGCGACAGTTTTTTTAACCAAGAAGTCACTATTTTTAGTACATGTATCTAATCTTACAAAATCAGGGTTCAGGTGGACTCAAAGCCAAGAATTGAGATGATATTTCTTTCCAGATAAACCTTATTGTGCAAAACAGTACATATTCTGTAACTAATCTTGGAATTCCGTGAAGTGGACCATTTTTATGATAAAAATAAAATTCTTACGAGGACTTATAAAAGCTATAGAATACCAGATAACAAATTCGGTGTGTAAAAATAGCTCTGAAAATATCGCACGAGATTGGGACACCAGTTTAGAATAAGTCATTGAGCATGTTCGCTGTATTTTTTTTTTTTTTAAATTTTAATAATGGGATATTCATGATATTGAATTTAAAAAAATCAAAAAAAAATCTACTCAGTGGCTCTTATTGGCAACCTTGCTATTTTTTTCCGTTCTATTCCAGCATATTCAATACACTTGCGTGCAACGCATTCAACTTGATTCGAATTCAGTTTTCACCTTACACGAATTTGTAAAATAAAATCATGATCACAGTCGAACCCTTTTTAAAATGGAGACGAACAGTTCTATATGCACTTATTGATACCAATGCAATTTTTTTGCCTATATAAAATACGAAAGCTGACATCAAATTTCACAATACATGTACGTTTTTATGAAACTATGACGACTTTTATGTATACAATATGTAAAAACTGAAATAAAATATGTACTAAATTACATTCCAACATCTGTGCGAATCAATAGACAAGAAAACCGATACTACGAGTCATAAAATCAATGGTGTAATGTGGATACTGGATAAAATAAAATAGCCCTGGAAAATATACCATGTAAAGGGATCTAAAAAAATGTCAATATTCAGAAATTATATCCAATCTGCCTGAGTACTGTCCTTATTTTCGAGTGCTTTAAATCCCGTTATCGGAGCTGTCAGCACCAAATACAAGACTTATCACGCTCAGAGAAATTATTGGAAACTGTTGCTGGATCATTGCGAGAAAATGACACTAAACTGTTTTGAAAAATGAGCAGAATAAAAGGCAGGCTATAAATTTTTCATCGACCGAATAATCTTGTCATACTTTGATAGACAGTGTCTCTGCTACACCGGCGGTAAACTTCCGTTGAAGTTTCAAAGAACACCTGTTACTTCTGTATTGACTGTACGCATGCGTGAAATGTTCTACGGCACTTTTTCAATTTGAAAAAGATAAGGAAATAACAAAATGGAAGGTGCTAATGGAAAAGGAAAAACAACAAACTTTCTTAGACAATTTAGAGATTTAAATACAAGAGAGTTCAAACAGATTACAGCTCAACAATTTATGGAAGTATGGAACCACTACGACGAAGACGGTGAGTCATAAAGTTTTTAGATAACAATCCATATTAAGTTTTATTTCTTTTAAAAGAGCTACTTACCAACAAAGCAGCGTCGACACTCTCTTGATACATACTTTGAAGACTCAAGCTTACTTGCTGCGTTGGGGATCTTGTTATTGCAGGGGGGTCTGGAAAGGGTGGATTTTGATAATTCAAAGATACACACAATTGCCTAAAAATTACGATTTGTACCATCCTACTTTTAGTTAAACATGGTTTTATTTTTTGTGGTTTACAGAAGCAGCAGTGTGTTAAAGTCTGCATTTGCTGCTATGTTTATTCTGAATCGATTACACCCTCCTTGCATTTGGTACAGGTAAAATTTTATATCCCTTAAAATTGACGAGAAAAGCAATTAAAATAGGTAGACAAGACGTATTCCCAGTTCATTTGGCATAAATAAGACTCCTCTGGATTTTTATAAGGAAATTGATTTTAGGCATGTTTCGTATAGTGAGTGGCATATAAATCAATTAGAATTTGCCATTTCATTCATTTAATTCTAACAATTACGCTGTTCATTGCTTTTATAGAAACCTGAAGTTTTTCGATAGTATCGAACGCTAGTCATAGCTTGCATATATTGTTTGCACGTGTTAGCGGTACTTAATCAATAGAAATTATACATACAAGTTAGTATTTTAATACGAGCACAATGAACTCTTTACAATTATTGTGTTCTGTGCGAGATAAAACATAAATACCTGTTGTTGGAAAGAGTTTTCTTACAAGCTACAATAACCACCATTTATAAGGTCTGTGTAGGTCCAATTAGCTAAGTCATAGTCGTTATTATGTCACGCGAAGGAAAAAAAATAAAAGCGGTCAAAAATTGTCGATATTTTTGGAAAGTGATATTAGGCGGGGGTTCTCGAAGATCCAAAATCTTAAAAGTAATAAAAATTCTCTGAAAAAAAAATGAAATGCTTTATACAGATTTTTAGTGTTTGTATAAAAATGAAATGGCTGCGTGTACACATGTTATCAAGTCTCCATGACAACCTGTCCCAAAGAATGTGATAACCTGAATATTAGGAAAGAAGAAAGGGATTGCATGCATAGAAAATTTAAGACTTGTTTTCAATCTTCGTTATGATAATGATGTATGTATAAATTGTATACACTTTCAGACCCTTATATGAAACATGGTACATGTATACTATTATAGTATTTTATATGAATGTCCATTATATGAACAATGCTACATTTGTACCATAGTATTACATATGATTGTCCATTATAGGATCCATGGTACATTTGTTCCATAGTATTTCGTATGAATGTCCATTATAGGATCCATGGTACATTTGTTCCATAGTATTTCGTATGAATGTCCATTATAGGATCCATGGTACATTTGTACTATAGTATTTCATATGAATGTCCATTATATGAACCATGGTACATTTGTACCATAGTATTCCATATGAATGTCCGTCAAGAAATCTAATCTACATGTACATACTTATAATATTATAGGACAATCTGGTAAAATTTATTTTTCTTATAATTCCTAATTTTAGCTTTACCAAATATTTGGTGTTGCCACTGACGAATTTCATTGTTTACATGCACTTGTGTTTCACCACACCGTTCATTTTTCATGTTTTATTCTTTCGTTTACCCGGACTTGACTTTTTTATGAGCAACTCGGCGGATGTTTCTAGAAAAGCAGAGGATGCTTATCCTACCGGTGCACCTGGTCCATGCTGCCAGGTTTTAGTGGAGTCCGAGTTGCTCTTTTACTTTTTTTCACTTTGTATTATTTTGGTTATTTTAGGTTCTTTGTTTTGTTTGTCACTTTTCTATGTCTGATCTTTGTCCCTGGCTTACATTCTTTTGATTTCCTGTAGAATCTTGGTTCCCTTGATTACTCTTTTATAATCTATATACGTTCTCCGTTTTCCTATAGTACCTTCATTGATAGTGCAACATCTCGCCTTCTCTCGGCATCTCAACATGCATGTGTAGGGTCATTGTATCGAACGGCAATACAATGTATCTATACAAGCCAATTAATAAAACCTGTCACGTATCTTTCCATCAGTTTTATGTACATGCCTACTCCTATTACGTTCCTATCAATACAGATCTTTTTAAAATGATATTAATAAAATATCGGTATTTATTTCGTTTTATTTGGCTAGTTTTTGAATAGGTTAGTTGTTTCGGTATTTTTCCATGTGACCATTTTGGTTCTAATAAAATATCGTCGACAACTTACAATTGCAAGTGATTGGGAATTAATATTTTCAGAAAGGACCATGATTTTCAATGATAAACATAATTTCAAAGGGGCAATTATTTAACACTCCTTAGAAAAACAATGTTTACAGAAGGAATGTGATAAATTGCGCATGGCCACTTCTTATCCCAATAACTGAAAAGCAAACAAATTTACACAAAATTATTTGGAGAGAGTCTTGTGTGTGCAAACCAGTCAAATCATGATACGCAAGGGCAGCACATAGTAAACTTATTCATCTTATCATCATGCTTATTAATAAATATCAGAGAACCGACTTTTTCTGAATCAATATATTTAGGTGAAAAGTATTTTTAAGGATCTAAAACATATCAATAAAATTTCGAACAGATCGGAGAATGATTTCCCTTCATTTTAAAGGTTTAGGTGCTTTCTACTTATTTTTTTTTCCATTTTTATCATTTCAGTTAATTACATACCAACATTCACTTTCCAGGAAACTTGAGTTTGTGATTTAAAATGAATACACTTGAACATTTTTTTCCAGAATTATTTAAAACAAAAACAACAACAAGAAAAACCCATAATTTAGCATATGCCACCCATTGCATGCCTAGATCTCCCTTTGACACCCTACTTAACTAATACGGCACAAATAAATCTCCAGGGGCGGATCCAGGTGAGGGCGTAATGGGCGTACGCCCCACTTTTCAATGAAAAAAAAACCAAACATCAATCGTAATCTGCTAAATATTGTATTGAATATGGCAATTTGTCATATTCATTCATTAAACAGGTCATAATCTGGTTTCCTTTATACTGATTCTCGTACATTGTAATTACGCCCCCCTTCATAAAATTCTGGATCCATCCCCGTTCTCTTACCAGGACTCGGCCAAGCTTACCAATAAAGAGAACACTCTGACTATATATATTGGACATTAAAAGCATTTTCATATGATTGGAAAACATTGCATATCAGTTTCTAGTTTCTATAACATCCGGGTTTCAGCGGAGAAAACTTTTCACGTACTTATATATTTTTAATCATATTTATATTAATCATTTATACTGCAACCGCTCTAAACATTGAAACAGGGAAAATACATTGATGGTAAATGACAAATGATACGTACATGTAGTCACTGACTGGATAAAACTTGATCTCGTGGTGAACTTGATTATCATTTGAATTTGTCAGGAAGTCTTCCGTATGGTCAATTGAAATTTATTATAATGCTTTAAAATGAATGTGTGAATCTACTCATCCTTAATTGGATGAAAGAGTTTGTCTTTAATATCAGTGGAAGAAAAGGGTAATAAACGAAGGAAAACGAAGTTTTCATGGCAGACACATATAAACGGGCAGCGTGAACCCACTGAAGGCCGGGGATGAATTCAGGAGCCAAAGAAGGATGAGCAGTTCCTGCTTGTTGTATGACATCAACCGTGCTGCTCATTCCAGGCATTATCTGGTTTAAGAGGAAGAATATCTATGACGTCAAGATGGAAATTGTTTTCTAATGTTGAAAATCGGTTTATCAGGCCACGGTTTGTAAATATCTCAGAGTGACAACCGTAACCTATGTGCTACATAGTCATACCCAAGAAGTTTTTTTCTTAAAGCCATTGAGGTCTATACCTAGAATCGGCAGAATCTCCAGAAAAAACGGAAGAATTGTGAGAGAAAAACTAAATAAGCTGTTGCTGCTGGAAAGGAAGGGAAAATTGACAATTCGAAATTACTATAGTTCCGCTTGTCATGGAATTTAGTGACAGCTTGCCTTTTTGTCATTTCAAGATGAAGGTCATGGTTAGAGGCAGATGTCTGTGTTTCTGTAGTTTCTAAAACCGCCCAAATCTGCCCCTGACAACCCATGCTTTGCAAATTTTAGGGGGGGGCACACGCCCGCCACGCCCCTCCTGAATGCGTCCGATTTTATAAAAGTGAAATTAATTGGAAGCACTTTTTTTTTAAATACAAACTGTAAACTGTTTACAGTTTAAGGCTCGTGGATTAAAGATGCCAGAATTGGTTGGTTCGGTTCTGACAGGTAATAAGAAAAAAACGAAAAATGGTGGTCACTGCACCGGGATCACGTCTCGGCAGAGCACGTGGCATTTAGTTATAACAACTTGTCGGAGTCAGAATAATATGTCTGAATAGGGTAACACACCTTCTCGTGAGCTGTTGATACTAAGTGCTAACTTAAAAAAAAATCGACTCAGTGTGTCGGACTTGAATGTATAGCAGGGCCTGTTCGAGTGTTCAAGCGTTTCGATCATGAATGCCATAGACCGTTGGACTGCAATAATATAAGAGACAACGTCACTCACCTGTACAGAGGTATATTTTTTTTTAAAATCTGTCATGCGCAGTACTTTTATCCCGCCCCTTCCTGTAAATCAGTAGTGAAAGTAAAAAGCTGGTTTATGGGTAGTTCTAGAATCGAAATGGTATAAAACTACCCTTTTTATCTTTAGGATATTATAGAGATCTCAGTTACTTAGAATTGGTCATTCTTTTTTTTTGCACAGGAAATGTCTATATACATAAATATATTGTGTCTGAATCTCGTCCTAATAAATAACGTATGAATATTAAACCATACTGATTAGAACGCTCTTTGTAGCTGGCGAACCAAAATGGAATTAGCCAGGGTAATCTCCTCCGCAGACCTACAGTCGCTTCCTGATTTACTTTCTATCACTCTCCTAGCTTATAGATTCAGCTATACAGGATGTGAAATTCACACGGCATGAGCTCTACTCATCTGCCATGCTGTTTTAATTTGCATAAAGGGTGGGGTTAAGCACTGTGATGTAACGCTTTGATATTGGAAATGTACCCTCTGAGTAGGAGAATGTGGCCAGGATTCCTCACTATAGATTTTTTTGTATATAAAAAATTGATTTTGTCTATTGAAGTGGACGTCACAGAAGTAGGCGTTACTGTCTCGAAAAGAGTAACACATCATTAGTTACAGTTGTGACCAAATCGTGACAGCTAATCTCAATTCTTTGTGTAACTAAACCCTAATACAATGAGGTCGTGATGTTTTGTTTTAAAAACAAAACAAGTGAATCTACTTACATTTCTCCAAATCGTTATCATTTTGATGATATTAATTGCAAGTGCTAGACGGTGGGTGAAAGGCTATCGCCCAACAATATTCGTGTTCAGGAAAAGAGACCTGATTTGACCAATAGGAACTACTGGGCCATTTCCCTTACACTTGTTTTTCTTTTGTGTAGATCAAGTAGTTCCGATTGCTGGTCTCCTGTAACCTTTTTTTATACGACAGCTAACATATAATTCGGTCGTATAATGGTATCACACCGTCGTCGTCGTTAGTCTGTTAATTTAGTTTATTTTCAAAAACATGAGTAAAATTTACTCGTTTCGAAATTTTAACACATTGTTTCTAAGGATATGGTGGAGGGCCTTATAATTTTGGGAGATTTTTGCCCACCCCTTTTGGAAATAAAGGGCTAGAAGGTGAAAAATAGGTGTTATCATTATGTCAATCTACTCCTTTTGTTATTTTGTTTTGAAAATATTTTAAAGAGTAGGCTTACTTTTTATTGTTTCGGAGTTAAATAGGTACAAAATTGGGCCATGCCAAAAAAACGAAAATATAATAATAACCTTATTTATTTTTGGTCCTATTTCTAATTGTTTTATGAGATTCCTTATGGACATCCCTGTCGGCGTTTTAAATCTGATATCTCTTACCTTTTTTGAGTTATCAGAGGTAAACAAAAGGGTTATATTCAAAATAAATCGACTTTTTAAAATTTTGGTCCGTTTCGAAAATGTCGTTTCAATGAGGATGGAAGTCTCAACTAACTGACGAAGATAACATTGACACCCGTTGAGATCTTATAGAGAATGGCATCTGAACGACCTGACACGACACTGATATCGAGGTTTCAAAGAGGATAGATTTCTCAAATAACTAACGGAGACGAGACTTACACCGAGATCGCAAAGACGATTGAATCTCAACGAACCAACACGACAATTACACCGAGGTATAAATGAAGATAAATGTTTCAACTAACTAATTATAACAGACAGCACTGATACCGAGATCTCAAAGAAGATTGGACATCAATTATAACTGATACGACACTTACTCCGAGGTCTAAATGAGAATAAAAGTATCATCTAACGGACCAAAAGATCACTGACACCGAGATCTCAAATAACTGACACGACATTGACATCGAGGCCTCAGAGAGTATAGATTTTTCACTGACAAGACGACACTGACACTGTGGATAGATATCTACAAATTCTCAATGACGAGTCGGTTAACACTTTAGTGTTGGATAGGATAAAAGTCGTAAAACACTGACAACACGATCTGGCACTGTGGGCTTCTAGGGAATAGAAATATATACACTCTAACAAGACGATTTGATAATGTCGTCTGTGATGGGATGGAAATCTAAGCATGCTAACAGGACGATTTGGTACTGTCGTCTTTGAGTGGATAGAAATCTATACACTTTAAAGATTGCACTAACACTGAAATCTTTTGATGATAGTTATACTAAACACAATGACAGTGGTGTGGAGAGGGGGTTGATTTCATCTTTTTAAGGTTGATATCTATCAGAGGTATTTAAGAACTTGGGAATACATTGTATGTTTGGTACATGTTTGTTTTGATAAACCATACATGGCGACAGGACACCATAGTTCAGTTGTTTAAATAAAGAGCAAAAACAGTGATTATGTAATTCCCCGCGGATCGAAAATTATAAAAAACAAAAACAAAAAACAAAAAACAAAAAAAACGGTGACGACGGTGTCCCCACAATGGGGTGGGTCGTCCCCATGAGTTTATACAGTCATGTAGATATGTTGACGCTACAAAAAAAATGCACGAACAGGGATTAATCTGGTAAAATCTTAAGTTACTTTTAAAAGAAGAATTTTTTTTTATTTTAACAAACATATTAACTATGATATACAAATAAATAATATAAAATTGAATGCACGGCGGTCAAGTAAAATATGTAACTTAGTTTTACTCTGTTCTAATATGGCATGAGTAAACACTTTTGGGGGTAATTTTTTATCAACTAGATAAATTGTTTAAAAGAAGGGAAATACGATTCAAAGGGAGTGCGAAACACAGTTGAATATTCTGGTTTCCGCTTAAGTCGACTGTTTCTTTTTAATATTGGCCCAAAAATGTTATCAGTTTATTCAAGTAATTGTTTGAATTTGACCAAATATAATAATTGTATATTTTACTAGCCAATCGATTTAGAACAATAGGCTTTTAAGTCTAAGAAACCTGTAGGAAAGTTTCCCATGTCAAACAGATTCTGTCCATTATTTTACTTCAACAGTCAATAAGAATTAACAGAGAGGAAACGAACCCTGAATTACCAGAAAAACCTGTCGTAACCAGAAACTTTTTAAAATGCCATTATATCAATTTAAATGTATTTCTAATATCTAGGTAAGCCGAACACCCGTCTAAACCGAACATATGTCTAAACCGAACACCTGTTTAAACTGAACTCCTTTCTTAATTGAACACTTGTCTAAACCGAATACCTTTCAAAACTGAACACATGTCTAAACCGAGCACCTGTCTAAACCTAACACCTGCTTAAACTGAACACCTTTCTAAACCGAACACATGCCTAAACCTAACACCTGTTTAAACCGAACACCTGTCTGAGCTGAACACCTTTCGAAACTGAACACATGTCTAAACCGAGTACCTGTCTAAGCCAAACACTTGTCTAAACTGAACACCTTTCTAAACCGAACCATGTTTAAGTCCAAAACGTGTTCGGTTTAGACAGGTTTCACATTATTATTTTTTTTACAGGTAATGGTTTCATAGAAGGGAAAGAACTTGATGGTTTTCTGATCGAACTTGTGACTAGCATCAACAGAGAGGATGTCGGACCGGAAGTAAGTTATTTTTATCCCTTGTAGAATGCAAGGTCTGTTGGATCGTTGTGTTTTCGCTTTGTCTGTTGTTCGTACAGTTAAATTTTAAGGACGTATTGAATTTCAGTGAAAATTATGCAACTCATTTTAGGAAGCCGGATCACCAGCTATCTAACAGATTACTAGCTATCTTAATCTCTGTTAGATTCTAACGCCTTTTTGTGCAGGTGAATTAAGTGAAACCCTAAGTGTTGATCACAGTCTATAAAAAATACCCAGATCTCTTAATCTTTCATGGCGGTTTTTAAGGTCTTGACTATAAACCTTAAATGCGGATATTGCACGACCGCCTCTTACGGGATTCTGTTGCTATGTCCTTTAGTAGATGAAAGTAGCAGATTCCAGCCTTCTGGATACTTGACCGAAGAACTCAGAGTATATCCTACTAGCGGCTAGGGTGCTGTGTTGTCGCTCTAGCCTACACCGAGACCCCTCGGCTAGGTCCTGCCCTAGTGCCGAACATATGTTTTTGAATATAAACAAAAATTATTAAGACAATAATAGATCCTGCTTTTTATATCTTTTCTGTTCTGGCTATTTATTTCTAGAATATTTCAATCCTGTCTTTTTATTTCATGTGTGATCATTGCTCTAAATCTATTTGGTTAGTATTTCTTGTATTTACTAGTACATGTATCAGCTATGGAAGACAAATAAGACCACCTCTATCTTATTTTCTAGTAGGAGAATTGTTATGTATGTGAACAAACAAAGCTTGGAGAAAAGATCGAAAAATTATACGTGGAAACCTACAAATCTCACATTATAATCATGATACTGAAAATGAATTTAGCTTTAATGTGTAAAAATTATGTACATATTTCCGAAATCTCGTGAACGGCAGACCATGTTTATTACCTTTATAAGATAAAATATAAATTAACGTGTTAATCTGTATTTTGTATTATAAAACTCGAAAAAAAATGTGCTGGCGCCTTAACATTTTATAGATTTTTATATTTCATAGAAACATGCCCGAGTTTATAGAAAAATCGTGTAAACACTGTCTAAATATGGCTGATATACTAAAATAACTACAATTTTGTAGTTTTACTTCTGATAAATTATTCATGGTTCTTTTGGTTGAGTAATGGATATTTCTGTTTTACAAGAATAAAGATTCGTTTTGTTTCCGGAAATGTAACTGGTTTCCGGGTACTGATTACGTCCCAAGCCGACCGATCAATGTACTAAAAAAAACTTTTCCTAGTCTGTAAACAGAATAACATAGTTCGTTCATTTTTCTACTGTAATTCTTCCCCAAAGGTTTCCTTGTGTTCTTGATGTATATTGTTTTCAGGACCTCTGTACAAATGTTGAAATTGCTAATACATTGTGTATACATACTGTGAAAAAACTTTCATTCGTGGGTAACAATTTTCGTGGTATGGGGATAAAAAGTTCGTAGCTTCTTAAATTCGTTGATTTGACAAATCTGTCATACAAACACACGGAAAGTTTCCTTTTCACTGTGAACAAAACTTCGTGGTTTACCAAACATATGAAAATTGGCACACCACGAACAATTATACTTTCACAGTGTAAGATAACTTTAATCCTAACTGATCCGTTCAACTAAATGTCGCATTTTACTGTACATGTACATCTAGTTTGCATTGATAATTTTCAGATGGAAGTCGGCTTTACATTTCTTGTAAACTGGTGACATCCGTAGCTTACCTAGTAGAACATTCTTTGAGATTTTCACAGAATAGCGGTATATATGCATCAGATTCGGTGCATTTGACTTGCGCAAATTTGTATTACTTTCCATTTTTTTTCTATTTCTAATTGGTATTACCTTTCCGCAAAAAAAAAACATTTCCAGAAAGAAAAATGAAAAAACTACCTGTACACTTTCATGATTTTTTTATAATTCTGTTCTTTTTTCGTTCATTTTTTTACCTAAACTTTAACCTGATTTTGATCAAAAACTAATGGACAAATCAGCCATTTATTTCGAGCTCTGCACGATATATGATTCTTTGTGGATATTAATAAAGGAAGTTGTCGTTAAAGCGTAATACTCTGCATATCTTCGTTAAACATTATTGGGTTATACAATAAACTACTAAATAATTCATTTGTTTCTTCTTTTATCTTAGTTGTTTGTCAATATCTTACATATCGTACCTAGCTGTATGCCATTTTATTTTAACGTTGTACAAAAAAGGAAATGAATAAATCATAATTTATATAGCCACCATGTCTTCAATATACAGCGAAACCTGTAAAAACCGAACTCTTTTGGACTTTAATAAAACTTTGTCTGTTTATACAGGTGTTCAATTTACCAAGGTTAAAATACATTTAAACTGATATAAAAGAACTTTAAAATTGTCTTGTTTAGACAGGTTTTCAGATTATTCAGGGTTCGGTTCATAAGGTTATCTGATCATTCAACGTTCTGTTTAGACAGGATTTTGGATTATTCAGGGTTCGGTTTAGACAAGTTTCACTGTACTAATATCGTCAAAAAGAAACAACGACTATTTTTTTTTAAATTTCTTTACACATTCGGATATCAGTTTATAAAGATGTTCATTTTATATTTAAAAGTAAACAGAGACCACTGCAAATACAAATAATGAAAAATATTAATAACATGATAATGTCATAACAGTAAATCGTTCAACCATAGGTCTACCACAACACTGACTCACTAAAGCATATCTGTGAAAAAATGTAAAATTTTCGTTCAGGCTTTTTTTTCGATTATCGATTGATAGTTAAATGTATTTGTCTGGGCTCCTTATAGGTATTCTGTAGCATATATTGAGTTGTTTGATTAAACATGTCGTAGTCCAGAAAACCAACTCTTCGTTTAAGTATAAAAAGCATAGGCTGAAAATCATAGTTAGCTTATGTTTAAACCCTAATTAATTATTTTTAATGGTTTCCACGGATAAGATTATTTGCCGTATAAATTCAAAAATGGGAATCACAACTGCTGCGGACTGGAACATCTCTTCATCTTAGTACTACCAATTTCCGGTTCAGAGTTATAAACATCCGCAGTGATACGATCTGCGTCTATTAAACGTATACGTTGAGATCAGCGTCAATATTGAACATTATCACCTTTCCGTTATAATTAGCTTATTTGGTTATTCTCTGAGTTTACGATAATATAAAACCATAAGTATCGATTGGTTAAAGTTAAGACAATTTAAGGATGTAATACGAATGTGTCATTGGCTTTGAACAATAAAATAACATTAAACAGACAATTATAATACTCGTATTTCAATATCACAATATCATAGTCATCTTGGAACGAAAAAAAAACCTGTCAGACGAGAGTTCATTGTCAGTGTATCAGTTTCACGATCAATACAAATGTCGGATTGTACAGGTTTCTTATAGACTAGGTACATGTAGTCGGATTGACTGTACCGACTTTTTAATTTTGTTTGTTGGGGTTTAACGTCCGAGCAGCAATATTTCAGCTATATTCAGACAATGTACATGAAATGGATGATAAAATGAACATGAAATGATTAAAAAAAAGGATGGGTCACAAGGATAATAGGGTCGACAAATTTTGATTGCCACTAGAAAAAGGGGGGATGGGTAAAGTCGGGCAATTTAGCCTCCTGTGGCGGAGCGCAAAGGTTCCTACTCCTATCGAATACCACAGCAAGGTTCTTTAACGTGCGAGGAACGTGGCATTTTTCCCAACACGGTGCACCACTATGGTTTGCGGTCAGGTTTTCCGTATTATAGCCTGACAACCCCAGCATGTAACATGCCAGGGGTACCCCATTCCACCACCTGGGGCACACATCCCAGTTGCTCTGTGGGCAGAGCGCCTAGCCCCCGGCTAGGTTTCTGAGCACTATTTAGTCGCCTTTTACGACAAGCTTAGCGCTGCTGCAGGCCTATTCTTTTGACACCCGGACCTGCACGGGGTCCGACTTTTTAAAGACTAGGTAAAGACTAGGTTGATGTATGATTATACGGGCTACTTTAAGGCTAGGTTGTCTGATTATACATGCTATATAATGGTTAGGTTATCGGATTATAGAGGCTTCTTAAATGCTGGATTTCGGATTATACAGGCTATTTTAGTCTAGGGTCGGATTATATAGACTACTGAAAGGCTTGAATGTCGGATAATATTATATGTTTCTTAAAGGCTAGATTGCCGGATAAAATACGCGTCTGAAATACTAGACTGTCGGATTATAAACTGCTTTAAGAATAAGTTGTGGACAGAGACAGGTTTTTTTTTGAATTGCTAGATTTTCGGTTTATACAGGTTTTGTAAAAAGCTTGGTGTACGGATTGGACAGATTCCAAATTTTTCATAGTTTAGATGCATGTACTTCGTAATAATTGTGTGCGAATTGACATGGTATGAACAACGTTGTTTGTGTTTATCCATGGAGACATTAACGCCCACCTGTATTCACCAATGATCTGTCGTAAAGACTATCAGTGAAATATGTACAATATATTTGCCTTTAAGTTAAATTTATCTGTATAAAGAGCACCTGTGTTATGTGACTATGATTTCGTTCTCCCTTCGAATGCCACTAAAGACAGGGTTTTTCTCCACCCCGGACTTGACTTTTTATGAGCAACTCGGCGGGTGTTTCAAGAAAAGCAGAGGACGCTTACCCTACCGGTGAACCTGGTCGGTCCATAATCCAAGGTTTTAGTGAGTCTGAGTTGCTCATTTATTTTTGTTACTTTGTATGTATTATTTTTGGTTGCTTTATGTTCTGCGTCGTTTTTGTCTGTTTTCCATGTCTGGTCTTTGTCCCAGGATTACATACTTTTGATTTTCCGTTCCCATGATTATTCTTACAGTATTTTAATGTGATTGTAATTTTGCTTACAAACGCACGTACATGTACTAAACACGTGTGCAAAGCTAATACATGCTCCTTTTTTAATTTTAATTTTTGAGTTTATAAAGGGAAAAGGGGTGGGTTTTTCGTCACATAGTAACTTGGACTTTTGGACGCGAAGGAACTTGAAGACACAAAAGTGGATATCAGAAATATATTGTTGGTAACATAAAACATTAATTAAAGAACACACACTTCACTTAACTAAGCAAGTAGGGATATATCATACTAACGGTGTTCTAGAAATACACATAATTATATATTTTGCTATAAAAAGGTTCACTTGATAACATGTGAATCACGTATGTACTTGTAAGTGGACTTGTGTATATAAGTATTCCTGGCTTGCTTACCAAAGACAAAATTTGTCGCCTTAAATTGTATTTTCAACCGATAGCTTTCCTGTTCTGGGAACAGGCTATGGATTATTGACGGAGACTGAAATATAAAACAAGTTCTTGTCTCTTCTCCCATGGGAATAGATATAATCCAATGTAGTCAGCGTTTCCACTATTTTTGACGAAAAAATCAAATTACATTGCTGCTGATGTTGAGTTATTGACTGATTTTCATTCATTGTCTTCCACAAAGCTTCTTTAATTGAAACTAATTGCATTAAAGTTGGAACAAACCATTTTTTAATAGTCTCCAGTGATTGAATAGACACTGAATTCTTCAACAGGATTGCGTGAAGTAAAAACGACTGATGCTATCGCTCACCAAAATCAACACATTACAGTTTTTTTAGAAAATGAATTGATGCATTATGGGATTGAATGACTACCGATATCTTCTATAATCTCAGAATTCTTTAGATGATTTTGCGATTTGAAGTAGCATGTTATGATTGTTTCAACTGCCGGATAAGGATAATAATGGAATGCATCGTTTGTTAAGGCGTCAATTTCAATATTCATTATATTGTGTTTGTTTTTGTATTACTGCATTTTATTTTTCAAGTTAAATATTTGATTTTTAATTGACCATGGCATCTTTACGCGTTGCCGATTTCATTATTTAGGTTAAGTCTACTTAAATCATAAAAATCGTTTCACATGTTCTCTCATAATAATATATGCATTTGTTCTGTAACTAAGTTGCATAAAGAGGCGGAATAAAGTACTGAGTATGGCAGGAATGTAAAGCTTTGAAATAACGCTTGTACATTGTACCCTCTGCGCAGGACGTTGATTGAATTATTAACCAACGTACATGTCTGTTTGTCATATAGATAAAAAGGGGGTTTTACGGCAAGATTCATTTTTTTTTCAATTTTTGACCTTTTCTTTTTGTTTGTACATTTGTAACGACGGGTTTTCAAAATATCGGTCATTCCAGGCCAATAATGACACTGTTTTATAACAAGGGCGTTTAAATTACATTATTTATAATAAGCTGAGTTAATGGGACTATAATGGTAGAAAAAAGCCAAAGTAAAACAAACTTTCATTTCCTTTTGGAAGCATGATTAACATTAGTGTGTTAGATTGCAGATCGCAACAAAACAAAACAAAAAAAAAAAAAAAGAAAAAGAAAAACGACATGCATAAATCATAATAAATGAAAACGACACATATGAGTCCGCACGAACTCCACAAAAACTCAAACACAAACCTGTCCAGTTGTACCGGTAGGATAAACGTCTTGTGCTGTTATAAAAAAGATATCAAACGAGGTTGAATGACCATTGGATTAATCTACTTACACGGCTTCATGGCCCGGAGTAGCTAAATTAACAACAAATATTTGAACATTGTTAAAAAAAATCCAAATGACGACTTTTGATCGGGGGAAATGTGTTCCAGTGTCCTTCTTTCTACTGTGAAATCACCAGTTAAGCATTAGACAATGAAATATGTCAAGGTAAATGGAAACAGAAAACAGGACATATGTTTCCAATATTTCCGGACTTTAATGACATGCGCAGAAATGGAGTAAAGCAAAACTAGTTAATAGACTTTTCCGTTTAAAGCGGTTTGTGCCAATTAACACTTGGTACAAAACTAATCTATCATTATATTTGAGTCATACAAACAAGAAATAATGAAATTAATTCATTAATTTCAATAATTCCAATGAATTGCATGTTATTAATGTCTGCAAGTTAATTTAGTAGTCTAAGAACGTAAAGGCCCATCTAAGATTCATGTAAAAGTTCATGCCTATCTTTCACTCACAATATTTTGGCTGGAAACCACTCCGAAGGCTTTAGAAAACACAATGTTCTTATCAATCAAGTGTCAGTTAAAGTTAACTTAACAAATATTAACGGATAAATATTAGTTTAAAAAAAGAACGTGAGTGTCCCCGCCAAACCATGTACACAGTTTCACAATTTAAACAGTCAACGTGCAGCATTTCACAGGAAACACAAATTGCAGGAATTATTTAAGGTTATTTTCATATTTGTGTGCAGTGTAAAATTAAGTGCCAAACACGTAATAAATCCTCATCTGTATGATTTTTATAGGGAGTTATACATAATTCCTCACTTTTAAAGATTTCTATTTTTTTCCATTTGTATAGAATCAAAATCATTCAATCTCTAATATCCTCGTTTGTCTACCCCGGACTTGACTTTTTATGAGCAACTCGACGGGTGTTTCTAGAAAAGCAGAGGACGCTTACCCTACCGGTGCACCTGGTCCATGCTCCCAGTTTTTAGTGAGAGTCCGAGTTGATCATTTACTTTTGTTACTTTGTATGTATGATTTTAGTTACTTTATGTTCTTTGTTGTGTATGTCTGTTTTCCATGTCTGGACTTTGTCCCTGGATTACATTCTTTTAATTACCACTATAACCTTGGTTCCCTTGATTACTCTCTCATAGACATGCCTATGAAAGTGCATTATATTGAAAACCTCTTAACTTTCAATAAAATCGATTTATTGCAGGTTTTGTCTCCGACAGCATTGGAAGATGCGAAACTATTGGTACTTAATGCCTTTGATGAAAATGCAGACGGAAGGATAGATATAGCTGAGGTAAATACGGTACAAACCAAACAGTTGTTAATTTAGAAAAAAAAAGAAAACTCATTATTGCATGAGAGAAACACATGAATTTCAATTAACGTGGATTGTATCCTTGTAAGAGATGTGTGAAAACCTAGATATATAACAAAGTCACGGAATCCTTGACCGTGATTAAATTGGCTGCCTTTAAAAGGAGCGGTCTTCCTGAGAATTGATGACTCATTGCCCCCTACCGAGTGAAACCTATATATTGGTGCAAAAGGCCGTTAAACACCAACTCAAAAGATAAAAAAGACATTTTCTTGTTTAACACATAGTAGGATAGTATTTAGTGGCGGATCTAGAAATTCCGAAAAGAGAGGCCGCTCCAGTGATTTCCTGTAATTTTCTATAAATTGATCAAACGAATTTTTTGGGCATTATTGGGAGCAGCCCCCATCAGCCTTCCCCTAAACCTCAATGTATCCACCTACCGTATTCTCTGTAGGTAGTTTATAAATGTATTTCTTTGCGTTGAATCTTGGGAGATTTTCTGATAATCCAGTATTTGGTAATGTAAAATTACAAATATGGATAAAGACCATTAGAAAGTTGTATAACTAATCAACCACGAATTGACATAATTAAACTTGATTTGATGGAAATATGCCATTATATCGTTATTATCTTTCAGTATTATAGTGGCTATATTGAATAACTTGAAAACTTGCCAAATTATCGGTCAAATTTTAGCGCCTAAGTTTAATTCTTATACATGTTACATGTGCCAAATTTTCTGCCTTTTTACACTTTAAACAGATACCTACGCAGACTAAAAAGGAATATAGCTATCTTATCAAAAAGAAGAATTCTCACCACGCTTTACTACAAGCAAAATATAGTCCACCCATCCGCATATAATCTGACAGCGCTCTCCAAATGTCACGTGACGCAAGATTAAAAAGCGGAAGTTCGATCAGCATATCAAGAAAACGTAACTAAGGATCTTACAATTTTCGGGTTGAGATTTTAGAAAACTTTGTTCAGACTTTTAACTTCACCATATAGGTTAGCCCATCAGTTCAGACTTATTTTACTACATTCAAACAAATCATAAGTGAATCCTGAATAAACCAGATTAGAAAAAAATATCAGCGCTGTGAAGTTCCATCTCAGCTTTTCTGGTTGAAACATGTTATTATTGAGTACCTGCTTAGACCGATCAGTCCAATGTGTGTTCGATTTAGACAAGTTTTACTGTGATTTGTTTGTCAACTTTTGTAATCAACGTATTCTGTTCAGGAAGGTTTCTTTGTGATTTTGTAATCAACGTATTCTGTTCAGGAAGGTTTCTTTGTGATTTTGTAATCAACGTACTTTGTTTAGGAAGGTTTCTATGTGATTTTGTAATCAACATATTCTGTTAACTTAAAGGAAGGTTTCTATGTGATTTTGTAATCAACATATTCTGTTTAGGAAGGTTTCTATGTGATTTTGTAATCAACGTATTCTGTTTAGGAAGGTTTCTATGTGATTTTGTAATCAACGTGTTACATGTATGTTTAGGCATGTTTCACGTTAACTTGCCTTCTCCTTTTTGTAATTTACCTGTCCAATTTAGGCAATATTTTCTGTGATCTGGCTTATTAACGTGTTTAGTTTCGATTAATTTTTCAGTGATTTTTTAGAAATCAACGTGTTCGGTTTAGGCAAGTTTCTCTGTCATATGCCTTCCCCCTTTTTTATCATCGTGTTCACTATTTACGTAGGTTTTTTGTGATCTGGCTTTGCTCATTTTATGTGTAATCAACTTGTTCAGTTTAGGCAAGAATTATGCCCTTCCACCTTTTATAACTGTATAACTAACGTGTTCGGTATAGGAAGGTTTCATTGTTCTTTTTATTTTTTGGTGTTGTATTTTTTTCAGCTTGCTCAGATATTACCAACCGAGGAAACTTTTCTGTTGCTGTTTAGAAGAGACAACCCTTTAGACTCAAGCGTAGAATTCATGAAGGCAAGTACAAGTGGATATTGGAGTTCTTTTTATATTTTTATTATTTTACATGGTTCGTTTATTTAAAATTTATGCACAAAGAAGTATATTCCTCTGTTTTATTTAAAGATGGAAAGTATAATTTAATTCTTAAACCCTCTTAAACTTAGTTCAAGCAATATGACCAAGGAACGATATGCGTTTAGTGAAGTTAAATGACGATTGCATGCTCGAAAATTGATTGTGCATCTTAATGCTTGGTAAATAGATTCCGAAATGTACAGGCATGCGCACAAAAATACACGCACAAACGAGAAAGTACCCATTATACGCACGGGGACAGAAATATCGCACAAACGCAAAGAACACATATTTGAGATCAGATCTAACACCCACAAAACTGTTCTAGAACTGCCAGAAGAACAGTTCTTTGACAGATTTAGAACAGTTCTCGGATAGTTTTAGAGCCAGCTCTTCTGACACTTCTAGCTGAGCCGGCCCTACTAGTATAAATATTCTCGTATAGCCGGTTCTGCTAGTAGAACTATCAGCAGAGCTGGCTCTAGCACTATTCTAAGACTGGACCTTTAGAACTGTCCTAGAGCCGGCTCTTCTTACAGTTCCCCTGAGAGGTTAGAACTGATCTCATCTATATAGAGCACATATGAGTACATGGGTACAGCCCGTTGAGAAGTCCCCCGTCGGGTAGCGTTGAGGACAAATCTATAATTAGATCAGTGGGGGCATAGATAAGGCATATATATACATGTATCTTTTTACTATTACAACTAATTTGTGTTATTTCCCAGAGCACTTTTTGTGCCTTGATGAAAATGACAACGTTCCTAATGTAGTATTGACATGTTGTTTTTCGATAAATAATGCCACACTGAAAGTTCTCATGACCTTATACCCTCATGTATATCAATTTCAAATGAACAGGGATATATTCCATCATTAGTTTTATCTACTTACATTGGTAATCACGTTTGAGCCTACATTTTGTACTCGAGAAATTACACTTTCATATCTTAATTAGTTCGAGTTAATAAAAGTCCAGAGCTGAAAGCTTTGTCAGTTTCCTTTCAAACCACTAATGAACTTTTAAAGGAAAAAAGTTTTTACCGAGATATTAAATAAAATGTAGGGCAAAATTTCTTTTTTACGTAGTAAAAATATTCTTCAAACTTAAGTCTTTCTCTATCCAGTGGTTACAACCCCATACACTTCAATCACTAATGGGAATTAGTTTGTATTTACCTGAATGAATGACTACTCGTACAGAATATTCTTATAAAGACATTCGAATATTGAAACCGTAAATAAAGAAAAAAATGTTCATTACCTGTACATGTTGTTTATACATTACAATATATGATTCGACAGAAAAATGACGCCTTGGTCAAAACTAGAATCGACAATACACAAAAGGTGTGGTCTCAACAGAAATAATACAAATATTTTTGTACAGAAATAATAATTAGTTGAAATGCATGTATTTTCATTATTTTTTACCACAGGTTTGGAAAGATTATGACAAGGATAGAAGTGGATATATAGAAGCCGATGAACTTAAGGTAACAAGTGTTAAATTTGATACAAAACATACATTTGTAGTCCCGTCCATTGTCTTCCGATCTCAGTTTCTAGAAAAGCAAACGCTTCCCTACGGACTCACCTGGTCCATAAACCCAGCTTTGGATTGGACACTAAGGTGTTGGTTTACCTTTATTCTGTGTGTCTTAATTCTACCGGTTTCTGTTCTTAACTCTGCACCTTTTTAGAACGAAGTGGAGGTCATGAGTTTCGATGCGAAAGTCTTAGCTCCCTCTGGACGAATTTGAACTTTGTAGATGGGGCCATTGTAAGCAGTTTTGGCTGCTGTCCGATATCAATTATTTCTTTCATAGGACTTTCCCATTTTTCACTATTTGGAATGAAAGAGAATTTTTTGTCACAATTGAACCTAGCTGGTGTTTATCTTCAATATTCTTGCAAATTACCCCTATTTCCTTACACATTCGCTTAATTCCAAATTACCCTTATTCCCGTACACATTCCCTTACTTCCAAATTTCCCTTATTTCCTTACACATTCCCCTACTTCCAAATTACCCTTATTTCCGTACACATTCCCCTACTTCCAAATTACCCTTATTTCCTTACCCAAACCCCTACTTCCAAATTTCCCTTATTTCCGTACACATTCCCCTACTTCCAAATTACCCTTATTTCCTTACACAACCCCATTTCAGTTAATTGTACCATATCCATATAGAAAGCATAAAATACATGGTCCAATGAATCTATCATCTACACCCGCTTTCATTTTATTTTGTAAATAGTTGCAGTTATTATTTTCTATCTCCAACGACGACGCCACTCTCAACTCATCCCTATTTTCCCTCAATTATAAGTACTGTATAATAACAGTTTAAATGAACATAAAACTTTTAAATGACTGATTTTTTAATGAATTATAAACGTTGTATTTTCCTATTTTTCAATAACATTTATGGTTTAGAATATATGTTTACACCGTGAAAAATCCAATTCTTCCATATTCAGCATTCCATTTCTATTACAAAGCAGAATAAAGAGTTTACCTTATTAAAGGATTTCGAAACAAAGCTTGATAATACCATAGCATGTTATTAAAAAGAAATATTTGATCTTCTTTATGTCATATGACAATGATTTCTCTGAGGAGTTGTTTTTTTTCGTAAAGAAAAAAATAATTGACTTTCACGATACTACGTTAATACTTTCAATACTTTTAATACGAAGAAAAAAAAAGCTTTACTATTGTAATATAAGACTTAGTCCTTTATTACACGAAATCATGGTGTCTACTAGAAAATCTGTTTATTTCGTTTCGCGCGCATTTTTCCATTGGTCACAACCCCATTCACTTCATGGGAATTAGTTTGTGTTTACCCGAATGAATGACTACTCGTACAGATAAGATCAGTTCTAACCTCTCAGGGGAACTGTCAGAAGAGTCGGCTCTAGTACAGTACTAACCTCTCAGGGGAACTGTCAGAAGAGTCGGCTCTAAGACAGTTCTAACCTCTCAGGGGAACTGTCAGAAGAGTCGGCTCTTAGGACAGTACTAACCTCTCAGGGGAACTGTCAGAAGAGTCGGCTCTAGGACATTTCTAACCTCTCAGGGGAACTGTCAGAAGATCCGGCTCTAGGACAGTTCTAACCTCTCAGGGGAACTGTCAGAAGAGTCGGCTCTAGGACAGTTCTAACCTCTCATGGAGACTGTTAGAAGATCCGGCTCTAGGACAGTTCTAAAAGTGTCATAGAACAGTTCTAGGACCAGTTCTTCTGACAGTTCTTGTAATGGCGACTTTACGAAAACAATACTAGTAGAGCCGGCTCTACTGCTAGAACTGTCAGAAGAGCTGGCTCTAAAACTGTTCTAAATATATCATAGAACTGTTCTTCTGAAACAGTCGTCAAACACGTTAAAAACCCATTATCATCACTGAATGAACATTCCATGAAGTGAGTTTTAAAATGTCTATAATTTAATAGTTACAGTAATGTCAGACTGATAGAAATTTGCAATTGTCCAGTTTACATATAACTGCAATAGGCGCATGTAGTTCATCAATAATTACAAAATTTCCGAAGTGACAGGGAAACTCAAGGCAAAAGTCAAAAGGAAAAGTAGAAAGAAGGAAAGTCCATATACCAAATGGCAACATCTATGCAAATACCGGAAAGTTGGCAAAAATCGCCAATGGTCTGACTTGGAACATTTGTTTTCGATAGATAATTTGTGTGAAATCAAGTTTAATGGCGCGCTAATCATCCTGCTTACATTAGGGTTTAATTGTTTACGGTACAGGCAGCACAAAGTTGCCACCACTGATTGTCATTTCATCGAAGTAAGACCAGCTCTATACCCTGTAGTTAAGTATATTAATCGCAGTAACTTCAGCTGTTACGAGAAACAGCTTTGTCAATCAAAATGCGTTTCATCTGTGATTTTTTTTTCAGACATTTTTATACGATTTATTGAAACGTTGTAAAAGGCAAGCAGATGTGACGGAAGAACAGATGATCTCTTATACCGATACGATGGTAAGAATAACCGTTTGTTAACCAATAACGATTTCATTTCCTTTACTGATATCCCTTGGTTTGCTTTTCTTTTTCTTTACATTATACCATCCTCAGCAAATAATTTAATTTGCACGCGACGTTTTAGTCTTCGAGCAGTTTCCTGCCATTTCATAAGTTCTGACATTTTAAATTGTCATGGGGAGAAGTCTTTTTCAGCAAAGTTTTGCTCTATAAGATACATTATGGGTTCGGTGATAAATTATATAAAAGTGCCATTTTCAAAAGCTAAAATTATCTTTCTTCATATATTGTGTTTGAGCATATTTTCAAAATCGTATCAAAGTTTGTTGTTATAGTAGTCACAGAAACTGACTTAGTTCTGTTGGCGTAATTTTTGTGATCTTAGAAACAAGTAAACGGGTTTGTCTAACGAACTCGTTTGAGTTTTGAATATTGTACGCGTGCTTTCCTTGTAGGTGCATTCCACAAAGCCTTGGAATAAATTAATTAGATACCAACTTTCACGAATTTGTGACCTATTATAAATCATTCTTATCCAGGGTTATAATAACATCCCCTCCTATAATTAATGTTGTTATATCAATAATGCTACAAATTAAATGGAAGAAAAATGGGTTACTGAAGCCTATACATATGCACTGACCATTTTCTTCTCAAAGAGGGCTGACTAGAATATTTTGTAGAAGACAAAATTTTAATTACTAGTAATAGTATCCGGAGTTAAGATTTTCTTGTTGAAAATCAACAATGTTAAGTGATGAGGAGGATATTGCATCATGATTTTTTTGTCTGTAAGTTTCTGTTCTGAATCCAAAAATAAAATTCAAACATTCTCAGAGCCCCTCGCTAATAAAATATTTGGCCCCTTGTCTCCATGACTTTTTCGCTACTCGTTCTGTAAAGATAGGCGACAAAAGATAGAAAGATAGATGTGAAAGGGTTTCAGAAGTAATTATTACGTCCAGAACAACAATTATTATTATCTTTCTTTAGAGAATATGTTCGAATATATTAGATTTGTCGGCATGAAAGCGCAACCCCGAGTAGGGTGTATTTTTCTATGCAACACTAGACTCTTTCGTGTTAACTGCGGGGAAGTCGTTGACACATACTTCGGAGAGGTGCAGCTTCCTCGCGGAAGTGCATATTAAGCATGCTTATCTACTACATTGTACCTCACAGATGATTCGAAAGGGTCTATCAAACAGTGCTACAATGTTGACCTAGATTATTTCTATGTTATGGTAAATATGTAACTTAACACGGTAACTAATGGTAGATGTCACAAACCAGCATCAATTGTTTGTTTTACAGTTTAATATCATAAATTTGTCACATGCAGTAATTAATAACTTGTCACTAAACCGACATTTAACTCTCTTCCGTTTTAAAAAAAAAAACAACTTAATGACTTAAGATGATTTTTTACAAACTCCAGATGATTTATACAAAGAAATTAAAGGTCGTAGTGGAATCTTCGAATACGTCTTGGTATCATTACACGAGAAACTCATCAGTTGCTCCTCGACAACCAAACACACTTGCCTAACAAATTCGTCGTGTACAAACTAACAGCTGTAGGCAGATTCAGGAATTTCTTATTTTCTTACAAGCTTTTCGAATTTTTAAACGTTTTGTTTGTTTTTTAGCTTCCGTGTAGATTATGTATTTGTTGCAGCCACATTTTATATAAATCTCTGATAGGAGATTAATATACCACGAGTTTTAGTTATCGCCCCTGGCCATAGGTTTCCTTGATTTTACATTCATATACGTGTTCTTTTGCCTTCTACTGACTGACTTTATTGGATTATTATTGAAGATCTCGAAGGTTTGGTTAATTAAAACCTAGTTAAAAAAAAGACTCAATGAATTTATCAGATCTCATCTTGTCTTTTCAATCTCAAATACAGGTTTTTATCTTATCTTTTTGAAAATCTAGGTTTTCTTTTTACAACGCTTTAAAATATTATATTTTATTTATTAAGTACCTTAAAACACTGTGGTCAACACGTGCCTGTAAACATCCATCCTTAACAGTCCGTTTGCAATTGTAATCCTGTCTGTTTATTTTTCTTTCAGTTGAAACTTTTCGATAGAAATGGCGATGGCAAACTACAGTTTAGTGAATTAGCAAAGTAAGCATTTCCACTGAGCACACCCTTTTGTTTTTCAGCTTCAACTATTTGACGGAAATAAAGACGGCAAATTGCAGCTTAGCGAAATGGCAAAGTAAGCTAAAGTTTGTCGTTCTTTGTCGCGTTTTTTGTAGATATTGTGCCTCTTGTATATATTACGCACTGTAGCGTTTCAGCTTTCACTCTAATTATTGTCTAATTATAAATTAAATCATATTTTTAATTGTGTGTATTTAATCTATAGATATAGAACTATCATTGTGTGTTTCTCTCATTGGTACTTTTTTTTCTTTTGCAAAAAACTTTTTTTTCTCTAGCTACTATGATAATATACACCAGTAACTGCTCGGCTGTATTTTATTCCGCTTTCCTCGATTAACAATAAGATACGAAGGGTCCTTTTAGTAATTCTTTACATTAGATGTATCTTGTGTAACGTTATAAATGCTTAAAAAATTTATATTTTCCATAGATGTGTGTAATGAAAACTGTTTTTGTATACTAATTATGGCATGATACTTGAAAAATGAAAGGCTATCAAGATGATGAGTTTTGAGTTCAATTTTGTAAATAAATGATAGTCTGAAGTTCTTGATTTTAATGATTTTAACGAATGTCAAATATACGTTATGGTTAGGAATTGACACCAGTATAAAAAATATTTAAAAACTACATCTTTTTTTCCAGAAACAATACTTTGACGTGCTTATAATCACATGTTTATCAATAATTAATTTCATATACTTTTCTTTCATACATCTTTTTTATTTTCTTCTATTTTATACGTTTTTGTGTAAACTTTAACTTGGTTATTGAATTCATTCTAATAGCTTACGAACCTACAATATTATTGCTGATGAAGAGTGATATAAATTTAATTTGACTCGTTTGAACATAATAAACAATTATTTAATGTAAATTTTAATTTCAGAACTACATAGATAATGATCATGAAACAGCTTATTTTTTTTCAAAGTTATTACGATTATTTTGGTGTATTCATTCCTTGAAAACTAACTTGGTCTTCGGATATTCCCTCGTTTGAGTACCCTCGGTATTGTTTGGGTTAACTATTTTACTGACGTCTCTATTGTATAGTGAAATCCATCTAAACCAACCTTTGTAATACTTTAAAATTTGTTTCGACATAGTTCAAAATACATTAAAACAAGCTCCACACAGCGGCAGACTTTCGTTTTATCTCTGAACGCTACAGACAAGCCTTTTGAAATTCCCTGACATTATTCAAATCAAATGTCGTTTGATTATCGGATGATGTTGCGTAGAATCATTCACATTTTCTCGACTTTGCAAGATTCTTGCATTTTCTGAGAGGGCTTGCTGCAGCGTCTAGAGTAAATTTCTAACGTCAGGCGCTGTTCGGAGCTTGACTTGAAAAGGTGTCTGGTATAGAGAGATTTTGGATAATACAGGGGTCGGTTTAATGAGATTTCATAACTGATATTTAATCGGTTCGGTTTAGTTTTTGATTGATAGTTTGTATTTAAAAGTTTAAAGTCCTGTCATTGATTTATTTGTGCCATTAATTTTTACACACGTATGTCATTTATATTTATCATTTGTTTCTCAATCTTTCCATGCAAAGACTCCTTTGAATCAAAATATTTAGCAATGATTCAATTAAAACTTTTCTTTGAATAGAAAAAAAATAAGGTAAATCTGCCGGTTTTCCCCATTCATCTCCCCCCAAAAAAATATTTAGCATTTTAACAATAGTGTATTCATTTTTATTAACACAATTTTTGCTTAAATATATCGTAGAAATCTGATAATGTCTACACCCTGTTACAGGGGAAATATCTGCAGTTTCAAAATTTTTTTTCTTGGTATTCTATAGTTACTTGGTAAAGGGGATTTGTCCGAATTTTTGTGTTGTATTGTTTTTGTTTGATGTTTTTGTTTTGTTTCATGATTTGGGTTTTGTTTTCTTACGATCAATTATATTTTTCTTTGACTAAAGCTTTAATGCTTTGTAAACAACCTTTTTACACAGGCAAATGTGCCACACATGAGAATTATATGGTTTGCATCATATGATTATCATATAAGTCCAGCACCATATGATAATCATATCTTCGGTATACATATGATTATTGCATGATTATCATATGATAATCATATGTTTTTAAGCCAAAATTACCATATGAGAATCATATGATAATCAAAATAAGAATCATACGTCACAGATACTTATGAATTAATTTAATTTAGCTTTTCAGTTGTTTTTCTAAATATATTGAATAAATTTTAGACAAAAGATACCAAATTGAGAAAAATGATGTGCCACTCACTTCCTGATTCTTACACAGAATGGTACTTGAATATCAATGAACACATGTATAAACTAATAATTTTTTCATTTCAGTTTCGAACTTGAAAAATTTGTACTAAAAATATAGTGTATAGGTTCAAGCTGTTAATTTACCAAAACGTTTGGTAGTCTTATTGGTTTGTCTGTTCGGTAGTCTTATTGGTGTGTCTGTTTTGTTGTCTTATTGGTTTGTCTGTTCGGTAGTCTTATTGGTTTGTCTGTTCGGTAGTCTTATTGGTTTGTCTGTTTGGTTGTCTTATTGGTTTGTCTGTTCGGTAGTCTTATTGGTGTGTCTGTTTGGTAGTCTTATTGGTGTGTCTGTTTGGTAGTCTTATTGGTTTGTCTGTTTGGTAGTCTTGTTGGTGTGTCTGTTTGGTAGTCTTGTTGGTGTGTCTGTTTGGTAGTCTTGAAAAATTTGTACTAAAAATGTAGTGTATAGGTTCAAGCTGTTTGGTAGTCTTGTTGGTTTGTCTGTTTTGTAGTCTTATTGGTTTGTCTGTTTTGTAGTCTTGTTGGTGTGTCTGTTTGGTAGTCTTATTGGTGTGTCTGTTTGGTAGTCTTATTGGTTTGTCTGTTTAGTAGTCTTATTGGTGTGTCTGTTTGGTAGTCTTGTTGGTTTGTCTGTGTAGTAGTCTTATTGGTGTGTCTGTTTGGTAGTCTTGTTGGTTTGTCTGTTTTGTAGTCTTATTGGTTTGTCTGTTTAGTAGTCTTGTTGGTGTGTCTGTTTGGTAGTCTTATTTGTTTCTGTTTAGTAGTCTTATTGGTTTGTCTTTTTTGTAGTCTTATTGGTGTGTCTGTTTGGTAGTCTTATTGGTTTGTCTGTTTGGTAGTCTTGTTGGTGTGTCTGTTTGGTAGTCTTGTTGGTGTGTCTGTTTGGTAGTCTTATTGGTTTGTCTGTTTGGTAGTCTTATTGGTTTGTCTGTTTGGTAGTCTTATTGGTGTGTCTGTTTTGTAGTCTTATTGGTTTGTCTGTTCGGTAGTCTTATTGGTTTGTCTGTTTGGTAGTCTTATTGGTTTGTCTGTTTTGTAGTCTTGTTGGTTTGTCTGTTTGGTAGTCTTATTGGTTTGTCTGTTTTGTAGTCTTATTGGTTTGTCTGTTTGGTAGTCTTATTGGTTTGTCTGTTTGGTAGTCTTATTGGTTTGTCTGTTTGGTAGTCTTGTTGGTTTGTCTGTTTGGTAGTCTTATTGGTTTGTCTGTTTGGTAGTCTTATTGGTTTGTCTGTTTGGTAGTCTTGTTGGTGTGTCTGTTTGGTAGTCTTGTTGGTTTGTCTGTTTGGTAGTCTTATTGGTGTGTCTGTTTGGTAGTCTTATTGGTTTATCTGTTTGGTAGTCTTATTGGTTTGTCTGTTTGGTAGTCTTATTGGTGTGTCTGTTTGGTAGTCTTGTTGGTTTGTCTGTTCATTTTCACAATTAATAGTAATGTATTTCTTGGATGACGACAGCTTTTCTGGAATTTTCACCTTATAAGACAATGAAATTTTAGATAATTATATATTACCTTATGTCTATACATGAAGAAGTTACTGAAATGGGATATTTACAGGTTACTGCCAGTGAAAGAAAATTTCTTATGTAGACCTGTTTTTAAAGTAAGTATATGAATATGAATATTGCAAATTTTGGTGTACTTTACATGTGTTTCAAAGAGTGACATCACATCAGCAGACTTATTACAATCAAATGCTAAGGAAGTTCCAGATTTAATTCAACTTGTACAAAAGAAGTACTAAAAGTCCAAACCAGAGCCAATTTCTACATACATCTACCAAATCAGAAGACATTCGCGAAAATCAATGTGACATTCATCTTTGGCTTTGAGAATTCTACGAAGTCTTTATAGAGTCTCGGCGGAAGCATGACTCTTTGTTAGAGTTACAGTAATTGAAAGGCGAAAAATGACTTTGAAAACAATAGAGGGAAAAATACTTCAATTGATGAAATGATCCTTATGATAAACCCTACATAAGTTTCCATGATTTGAAGTTGTTAGACAACTCTTTTTAAGAATTATGCCTTTGAAAGGCAAAAATGAACAAGGTGAGCTATTCAGGGTCCTAGAATCCTAGTTTGATATTGTGATATTCAACCTCACCGAGGGACCTTACTATTATGATAGTGGTTTACAGTTGAATCAAATTCTTCCAACTCTTACCCAAGTTTTCTGGCAAGTTCAATCATAAAATCATGATTGATACGGGAGAATGATCCCCATTGAGGATAACCTAGATATAATTTAATTAAGTGACCTCTTTTATTCATTATATATCTATGTAATATTCCTTTTTACGAGATCTTTATTTGAAATTTTTCATCAAACAGAACTTAAAACAACAAAAAATAAAAACTATGATTTGTTAATGTCTTTGAATTTCCAAAATGAACCCCACCAAATACCTTGCAAGCAAGTAAACTAACTACATATAGGTATCTTATTATAATAGTATTTGTATTAGAGGCCCATTGTAACAAAAAGGAAGAGAATAAACACCTATATATTTTGACAATTTTTCCGGAAATTCCGGTATTCCATCTGTAAGCAGATGGCTTATTTTATTGTGACGGCTTCGTGTTCATTAATGTGTCTGTGCCGTTATATTACTCTATAGTTTGATTTTAAAGAATTGCCATCGTTATGTTACCGTTAATTTTATTATTTTGTGGTCGTTCCCTTTCAGAGCTTTAAGTGTGTTTATACTTGTTGAAGTAGTTTA